>CM077508.1:15654914-16902732 GCA_039654745.1 Houttuynia cordata | reverse complement strand
AGAGCGATTGTCGACCAGACGGATGTTCTCAAGGGAGGAGGACTTGGGGGGCTCCAGTTATGGATTCGGTATGGCATTAATCCCAACACTTTGGGCCATATGAGAAGTGGGACTTACTGTGGCAGGCTTAGGGGAAGTTGCGACAGGCAAGGCATTCTCTGTAGCTGTCAAACCCATAGTGTTTCTGCCCACTTCAACATCCAGTGATGGGTGGTGTGGTGTCTCAATCCAAATTTCTTTTGATGTACAAGAGTTAGTGGTATGGTCGAAACACTTACATTTGGAACAAATGCGAGGCTTCCATTCGTACTCCACGGGTTGTGGGAAGAAGGTCCCGTCCCCAGTGGCCACATGGACGATGGAGGGGAACTTGAAATCCGAATCTATTTCAATGTAGGCTCTGGCATATTCTAGGCGAGTTCGGTCGGCTGTAGCTCTGTCAGAAAATAGGGGGTGACCCACAAGGCTAGACACCATGCTCAGACTTTCCTTTGCAAAATACTAGGGCGGAAGATCGGGGAAGCGAACCCAAATCGGGACCGATTTCACCAACTCTCGAACCGGATGCATGCCTGGGTGCCATTTGCGTGAGATCAGGGGCCTACCATCGACTGTCCACATGGAATTCAAGATTCGCTCACAATCCTCCGGAGAGGTGAATTTGAACATGAAGAATCCGCCTGTCAAGGATTGCATTTCAAACGACCCAACCGGCTTCCAAATCTTTGAGGCATACTCCTTGAACCACACAAAAGACGGACGTTTCCCCATGGCATATCCAACAAGCGTGTTTTTCCATCTTAATGCCTCTCTGTCAACAATCTCTTGCGGGATTCTAACTGATGTCAGCCCCTTCAGCTCCGGGTGGAAGGTGAGTGGGGCCTGATGGGGGAGGCCATGGCCTAGCTGATCAAGTCGAGGGGAGAAAATCGCACAGGATCTCACTTCGGCATGTTATCGAGCAAGTGGCGTGGCCAGTGGTAAAGGCAAGGAGGTTTGGCGAGGCTGAGGCTGCTGCGGTGGTAGACTGGTCGGGGTGAAGGTGGGAGGGGCCGGGGTGGTGGTGGGAGTAACCAGGACCGGAGAACAGTGCCAAAGGCGGCGCCTTTGGCCACTATGGGGAGGGGAAAGGGGGGGGGGGGATGGTGGGGAAGAGGAGAGAAAGGAGAAGAAGGGGGGGGGGGGTGCGAAGGGCGAGGGGGGGCGACGACCGGCCGGGGTTGCTGGAGTCGTCGGTTCAGGAAGAGGTGGGGGGGGTCTCACTTTAGCATTTTATCGAGCAGGTGGCATGGGCAATGGTAAAGGCAAGGAGGTTTGGCGAGGCTGAGGCTGCTGCGGTGGTAGACTGGTTGGGGTGAAGGTGGGAGGGGCCGGGGTGGTGGCGAGAGTAACGGGGACCGGAGAACAGTGCCAAAGGCGGCGCCTTTGGCCACTTTGGGGAGGGGAAAGGGGGGGATGGTGGGGAAGAGGAGAGAAAAGAGAAGAAGGGGAGGGGGCGAAGGGCAAGGGATGGAGGCGGCGGCGTCGAGGTCGCGACGGCCGGCCGAGGCGGGGCGGGGTTGCTGGGGTCGCTGGAGTCGTCCGTCACCTCCTCAACATCGGATCCTAGATTGGAGAGAGGAACAGCTTGCACGCTAATGCGCTTGAGCCATGACGCATATAAATGGGACTCTAATAACAATGCTGCTATTGTGTTTTGATAATTAATTTATTTTGATTTCTCAATCCAGACAAGGCAAAGCCATTCATAAAAAAAGAAAACGTCAAAGTCAACATGAGCCGAGGCTCACGCCTGTCTCGTGCATTGAAGCATCCAGAGTGTTTGGATCTAGTTGCAATGGCGAGGCTGCCACATGTTTTAACTTGCACCGCTGGATCAAAATTGAACAACCTTCAATTCCACTAACCCACATAAATGGGTTTCAAATAAAACAATAATATTGTTATTGTAAAACAAGGAAAAAGTCTCATTTGGGTCATATGAACCCAATTTAAGTCGTAGCCGTTGGATTGAGATCCACAACATTCTGATAAGCATATGTACGCCCCCTATATTAAGGATCATCGTTGGATTAGTTGGATTGTAATCCAATAGATGAAAAGACTTCGATTAAATGAGACCAATCTCATACGGATGTCTCAAGTAACAGTTACTCCTTCTAGTCACTTTTAATTGAGACAGTCACAGTTGAGATATGGGATCTACAGTAAAAGGCTAGCTTTTCCAAGGCCTCTCGACCTCGACCTTAGGTCATTGTTGGGCAGTCGTTATTAACTCAGGAGAATAATTAGGCAACAGTATCATCTAATTTTTGTATATATATTTTGTTAATTGTCTCGATTAAAAGTGATATAATAGTGTATCAATTAAATATACATATAACCTAGGAAGAACCGATAAGACAAAATCATTGCTGTATCAGAGTCCGATATAGTGAACAGCTATATCTAATATAAAATATATATTTTTATTTTACAAAAGTAGCTTTTGTGGTATTATAAAATATATATATTTATTTTGCAAAAATGGTGTATGGGTAATTATTTTTCAAGCAACAGACAGGTTCGAGTCCTTGCAAACGCGTAACTATTTTTTTATTATGGCATTCTTGCCGGCTAGAAATTAGGGGTGTAAACGGCGTCCGGATGTCCGTGTCCGTCCGTTTTGATGGCTAAACGGACATAATTTTCTGTCAGTCATGGACACGGACAGCTTTCCATGTCCGTCTTCCAAACGGTTGCGGCCGCGGACAGACTGTGTCCGCGTCCAGAGCCGTCCGTTTCGTCCGTATATATATAAAAAAACGAGCTTCCATCAACATGCGGACGGACAGTGAGAGAAGTGATTTTTGTATTTGAAAATAGTTCATCATTATGAGAGGATCATGGGAAAACTGAAAAGAATGATTGAGTTGACAATGGACGACAATAACTAAGAATTATCGGTTATCAATTTTAAAGAAGGAATACCTTTTTACTTCATAGTGTCCGTGTCCGTCCGTGTCCGTGACGGACACATGCGGACGGACACCTAGGGGTAGGGCTGCTCACGAGCTGAGTCGAGTCGAATTTTGACTCAGCTCGACTCGAGCTCGCCTTTTAAAAAGTTGGCTCGAGCTCGAACTCGGCTCAAATCGAGCTAAGCTTTAGCAGCTCGAGCTCGGCTCGCCGTCTAATTACTAAACTCGAGCTCGAGCTCGAGCTCGACTATCATATGCTTAAACTGAGCTCGAGCTCGACCCTGGCTCGACCTCAGGCTCTGGTCCAAAACGCCATCCCCCTCCACCTTTCCGCTCCCCTCTCGGCCTTTGCACTCTGCAGTCTCTCCTCTACTGCCTGCCTCCCCGATAGCCGACAAGGAGAACTATGTTCGCCTCACCCGCACGGCGCGCCACCACAGAGGGGGTTGAGGGCCCAGCAGCTCAAACCTCCTCTATCCCCGACCCAGCTCGTCGTCCAGCAAAGAAGCGGGTTGTTCTTGGCAAGCTCACCAACCTCGCCGCTCCTGCTTCCGCCCTGGTGGACCTCACCAAACTCAAGCCGAGGACGAGGAGGGCCGCGCGCGGCGCAGAAATCTGCTGCTGCGCCACCGGTGGTGGGCGGGGATACTGAACTGGAGGATCCGCATCTGTGTGCGGCGTATTCGTCTGAAATCAATGAGTATTTGCACTCGCTTGAGGTATTTGGTAGCTTAATCAGATTTGGATCTTTTCGTTTTTAGAGTTTCTTTAGTTAATTGGAGCGTGTGGTATTCATTGCAGAAGGAGAAGAAGAGGCGACCATTGGCGGATTACATGATTACATCACAAAGGTCCAGACTTATATTACAGCGAACATGCGGGCGGTCTTGGTGGATTGGTTGGTGGAGGTGGCGGAGGAGTACAAGTGTTGTTAATAAGCTAACAATTATTTTGATCCCATAAGCCATTTGTGGGTGGAGTTTTGGAATTGTAATGTTTGTGTATTGGCAATGTAATGTTTGTAAGGGTTGACACCTTACGTAGAAGCATTCATCTCTTTACTGGTCAGTCAGTCAGGCCTCCTATTGTGGATCCAACATTAAAAGGGATGATTAGTGGCTTAACACTCAGACTCCAGTGAGTGGCTGTCATACTAAAAATGCTATGCAAGTTCACACACAATCACTGATCAAAGGATTAAGCTACTAGCTTTGGCATAAATTTCCTCTTCAAAGATTCCAAAGACCATATTAAACGAAGAGTTCGATAGCACATAAGGATATGCATGTTACGGGTTCATTGCAAGCTGTCAAATCAAGATCCAACAGCATGTGTTGACATGGGGGCAGAGGGGTGAACCTAAACACAAGTGTTCTAAGTTGAATTAAGCTCAAGCTCTGTAAGAGAGCTTGGTAAGATTTGCATTTGTGAATTTAACCTGTTGAAAACCAGCATTTCAATTACAGGCATACAACATGGGGGGTCTGAGTCTTAAATGTATGAAACACCTTGAAGGCAAATGCCGAGAGCATGTCAAAAGCAGAATTAGCAAATGAATATACATAAATTTCCATATTGAAGATTAAACTCAGCTATTCATCAGTAACTTCATTAAATTTTCCTACAAGTAAAAATTCCAAGAAATTCACCTTTACATATGGATTCAAATCAATAATGTTCATCCACATCATGTCAGACTAAATACTCTCCCATAAGCAGATAAAAAACATTACAACAAAATTTCAGGGTGGCTCGAACTAGTCGTTGCTGCCTGTAGTTTGGAGTGATCTGTTCTGCCACATCCTTCCTGGTTAATAAGATTGCTTGCTAAGAAGCTAAAAACACTCCTTCCTTGCTTCATAAAGATTAAGCACAATCAAGCCTCAACATTTACTATACTTTAGGATCCTCAAAATATGTTGATGGAATCTCTAGAGGGGACAGCAAAGTTGACACAAACTTGTACTGCTCAAAGCAAGTGAAAAACAGTTACAACAATCATCATAATGCAACATAAAAAGAGAGGTTAAATATAAAAAAGTAGCACAAACAAACATATACCCTATGCCAATAATAAAAAGTAATTATCACATAACATCAGGTTTCCTATAGAATCTTCAACAAAAGCAAATAGCGGTTCCATCAGTGGTTATTGTCCTTGTTATATCAGTGGTTCCATCAATATACTCTGCGCCACTGTCTAATAAGAAGAGTTTGTAATTGAACTGCTGATTGTATACAAAATCATGCAAACCTTTTGAACTGGCCAGCAATTATCATAATTTGCTGCAAATGGCAATTGGCATATTTTCAAAAACCCCTACAGAAGGTAATCATACTATGTTAGCTTTGTACTGTAAAGAATTTCTTTGTGATTAGCAGAGACGAATTCAAGTTCCAAATATACCTGAGAAGTAACATATATAAGTCCATGATTGCAGTTCACATTATGAAGAACTGTAAAAGCCACAATGGAACCATCACACAGCCTTTCCATACACAAAATTCTCAACAGATTAAATACACTTGAAGCTAGGCACCTCAAAAAATTCAGTCTTCAAGTCATAATCAGCCATTGATAGTCAACTATGAAACAGAAACAAAAAGCTCTAAGAATTCTTGATGTGCGTAATAATTTTCTTTCGTGATATTATAGTCATGACATTCAGTTTTTGCCAAGAAAAAGCTACAAAAGAAGCAGATGCCTCTATATAATAATCTACAGTTTCAGTGACTTCTCCCAGAAGCTCCCCTGTCTCCAAAACCTAACATATAAAAAACTGTTATCTAGTTAGGCCAGCACATAAACCATATATACAGCATACATACAGCAAAAAAATAACTAATGAATAATGACAATGATAATTAAATGAATAGTGACAATGACATACCATTTAAGAAGGGCTAACTTTATGGTGAAAACACTATATGATGAAGATGGAGAACTGAAAAGATCTTGTAAAAAATCATGAGTTAGAATTCTGATATGTCTGAGTACATGTGAAGCTAACCAGATCATAGTGAAGCTAACCAGATCAGGATGGTGGATTCTCAAAAGTAAGCATAGTGCCTCCATCTTCCAACAGTCTGTATGATGGATATCATGCAATATTAGTTTAGCACATAACATTAAACACTTTAACTTACCCAAAAAAAGAAACTTGAAGTAATTTCTTACCATCAGTCTTCTTCCTTGTCATCTTCGAGCCCTTCATCTTCGTATAAGGGGTGCAACCAATCTTGTGTACATACTAGAGCCTCAACCGTCTCAGAAGCCAAACTCACACGGTAATCACTGACAACTCTACCACCAGTACTAAATGCAGATTCAAATGCCACAGTTGATAATGGAATTGCAAGGATATCTCGGGCCATGACCGATAATGTGGGATAATTCACAAAGGCAATTTTCCACCATTCTAGAACATCAAATGGTGGCCCATTTGGGGGTAATCTTAGAATTTGCTCTTCCAAGTATGATTCAAGCTCAGATCTCTTTGTTGCTGTTTCCCCCTCTTCTTCCACGAACTTACTAAATGCATCATCATAATTCATCCCCTGTGGGGAAGAATGACTAGAAGAAGCATTATCTAGTGATTCCACATGTTTACTTCTTATTTTGTCCTCATAAAGTGCAAATATTTCAAACAAAGTCTTATGAACCTTATCAACTTCTTCCCTTATCTCACTTGGACTCTCGTAAACATTCTTAAATGCAAACCTAACCATTTGCATTTTGTACCTAGGGTCTAGGACACATGCTATGGCTAAAACCATGTTGCACTCAAACCAATATTTATCAAACTTTGCAATCATTGGCTCCAACATACCTGCCAAACTTCCAAAACTTCCATGAGAGGTGGTATCTAATTTTTCCTTGATTCTAGAG
Source organism: Houttuynia cordata (assembly GCA_039654745.1). NCBI lineage: Eukaryota > Viridiplantae > Streptophyta > Magnoliopsida > Piperales > Saururaceae > Houttuynia > Houttuynia cordata. Next base: position 16,895,883 of record CM077508.1, on the reverse strand, counting down.
ACCACGGGTAGAAACAAATTTGCAGTAGGATACTTTGTCCCAGAGAAAAGTTCGGTGGCTTTATAGAAGACTTCCAACACACCCTCAATTTCTTCGTATTTTATCCACTCCTCATTAGAAGGGCACCATTTGTAGTTTTCATCAATCTCCCCATAGGACTCAAATGCAAGTTTTACCTCTCTTGCCGCTTTCAACATCAAGTATGTTGAATTCCAACGTGTAGTCACATCCAGTTGCAAACCTTTCTTATTAGATACGTTGATGTGTGAAAGTGAGGTTTCAAAATCAGTTTTTCTTGCCACAGAGCTCCCGATGTACTTGATTGACTCCCTTACTTTGCCAATTACATCCTTGATGTACTTCAATCCATCTTGCACTATCAAGTTCAAAATGTGAGCACAACACCTAATATGAAATATTTTGTCCCTAATATGAAATATGGAATTGGATGGGAGCCGATCCTTGACAATCTTAGCCATGCTATCATTTACTGAGGCATTGTCCAAAGTTATTGTTTGTACTTTTCCCTCTATACCCCATTCCACCAAAAAGTTAGCCAACAACTTCGCCATATTTGACGCATTATGTGGAGGAGGAAAATTCCTAAAGTTTATAATTATCTTTTGAAGCTTCCAATTAGCATCAACATAGTGCGCTGTAAGGGACATGTACTGCTTAGTTGCTCTTGATGTCCAACAATCACTTGTGAGGCAAATATTCTCGATGTATGTTAACTTTTGTTTTAACTTGTCCTTCTCTTCCTTGTACACTCTCATGCCCTCCCTCTGGATTGTATGACGAGAAAACTTTTCATGCCGGGGCTGCAAATGTTTGCAAAACAAATTAAATATTTTACTCTCCACTGATCGGAAAGGTCTTTCATCCATGATTACAAGCTTTGCCAATAGTGTTTTCACCTTCTCTCTATCATATTTATAACCAGTTATTGTCACCTTATCTTCACCCACTCCAGTTATATCCTTCATAAACTGCAACTCTTGTTGTCCTTTTGGCCTAAATTTTTTTGAACATTTCTCTAAATGCCTCTTCAAGGTTGTTGTAGCCGCTGTTTTAGATGCCTTATATAGCTTCCCACAATGATTACACTTGTTTTGTTTCACTCCAAGAACAACTACTCTCTTAAAACTTTTCCACACATCAGACTTTAGACTTTTAGTGTCCTCATCAGTCTCATTCCCAACTTCATCGACTACATTTTGCTCTTGCACATTTACATGATCTGCATCCATTGGAGTTGGAGTTGGTTCTTGAGGAGTAGTAGTAGGTGTAGCATTACAAGAACCTGACCCTGAAGCCATACTCGATCCTGTACCAGCTAAATCCAACTTAGGGAAGAAGAAGAAGTCAGTTTATTTTACAAAAGCACATTTGAGAAAAAAAACTCACTGGACTCAATATCAGATGCCAATTTGTTAACTTTGAAACTCAATATCAGTTCTTCAATGTTTCAGATGTAGATGGCCCTCACCTTCTGCACAGTGTATGAAGACATCCTGCCCAAACAATGGGGAAGTTAGAGAACAAAGAACACCAATTCATGTCAAATATTGACCACATTTTATCACAATCAAAGTATAGAAGAAAAAATTCCACGTGACTACAACATATAACAGTCATACACAGGTTTAGCAACCATCGAACATATAACTGTCATAAACTCAACTCATGATTTTATGGAGCTACAACTTAAGCAAAATGTACAAGAATCATATTGAACATAATTGACCCAAATGAACAAACTGGACTGATCATCAATATACCCAATAATACGTATCACCAAGCCCAATGAAATTTTATCTCAACAAAAAAAACCAAATCAAGTTAAAAACAGGCTATTCAAACTGATGTGACCCAAATCCTCCACATCAGCACCAACAGTGTTATTTGGATACTTAGTTGGAGAAATTTCTCTCCAACTGATTCTCCAACTGAGTACCCAAATGCTTATGTGTAAATGGGTGCCTGCTTTGAGTACTCATTTTTGTAAACCCACTCTTGGGTACTCAAATCTTTTCTTTTTAATTTTATATTTTAGAAATTCAAGAACAACCCAAGTAGCTTGTTTACCAATTGAGATATAAACTAGAATAAATGCTGAAAATTCCAAAATCTGAGTACTTGGTTAGAGCGAGAACTCAATACTCGAGTACTCAAATTGCGACTTTAATAGGTGGGTACTCAAATCTCAATTCAGTACTCAAGATTTGAGTAGTCGGTTGGAGATGCTCTTAGCAATTGAACATACTGTAGTACTTGAAGTCTAAATGTGTGCCACATAACTATCAGAATAATGTGGTGTATAATTAGATGTTTAGACTTTAGACCATAATTACTAGGCTACGAAATGGGTATGCCAAGAAAATAGAATATGGAAATGGTCACTAAAAAGATAAAAAAAAAACTCCACGAAATTCGACTTCAATATCCAAGCAGATGCATAACCCAGTACCTTAGGACCAAAAATCAATCAACTCCAAAAACATGATTTCCCACAGAAGATCGAAACAACCCAAAAATGGGAGAAATCAGGAGGAAAAAAAAGGAAAAAAAATAGAAATTTGGAGAAGCGTGAGGCAAGGTCTCATGCTCTTCAATTACCGATCATGTATAGAAAAAAAAATAGAAGAAGAAGAAGAAGAAGAAAAATCTGAGTTTTTTTACCTTGCGTAGTCGGTGGCGGGAACCGGCTGCCAGCGTGAGACGAGGGGATCGGCCGCCGGCGGCGAGAGAGGAAGGGCGGTGCCGGAGGAGGGACGACTGACGAGGGGATCGGCCGCCGGCGTGAGAGAGGAGGGGTGAGAGTGAGAGGGTTTTTTTTTTCATTTATATACTGGCCTCGAGTCGAGTCGAGTTGTGCCAAGTCGAGTCGGATCGAGTTTATTGAGTCGAGCTCTTTCGAATCGAGTCGAGTCGAGTTATAGTCTGGCTCGAGCTCGAGCTCGAAAAACTCGAGCTGGTCTCGAGTCGAGCCAAAAGTCGAGTCGAGCCAAAAGTGGAGTCGACCCGAGTCGAGCTGGAAAAATTCGCGAGCTGACTCGGCTCGTGAGCAGGCTTACCTAGGGGTGTCCGCACGGACGGCGGACGGACGGACACTTATTTTTAGAGTGAGCGGACGGCTACGGACTTAGCTTGTCCGCGTCCGTATCCGTCCGTTTACACCCCTACTAGAAATTATGAATAAAAATAACTTTTCAATCATAAGTTTGTCATTGTAATTTTTATAAGGTTTAAAGGAAAAAATGTGGTGCTACAATATTAAAAATATATTTAAAATTTATATAAATAATTTTTTATTAATCATATCGTATCTTACTTTTAAAAAATACTTTATCCCGTGTCCGTCTCGTGTAGTCGTATTAGTATCCATGCTTCCTACCGTATAGTGTATTTGTATTCGTAACGAGGAGGGCAGAGCAGTAACGAAGCTGAGTCCCTCAGTGGCCTTTTCGATGGCCATCACCTCCCCAAAACAGGGGAGAGGCGGGAAAACTCCTCATTTCCATTTCCCGGCAAAATCCGCCCCCTTTCCCCCACACCCTTTTCCTTTCTGGCAACGCTCTCCCAACCCATCCAGCAGCCGGCAATCATGGACAACCCGGTGAGCCCCTCCCCCGCCTCCCCAAAACCCTAATCTCTTTCAATGCAGTGACTCTTTGTGCTGTTACCCGAATTGACGCGCTTCGAAATGGACGCAGGAACCCGGCGCTGAAGTGAATTCCAAGATGAGCCCAGAAAAGAAGTCAGCGCAGCCGCAGAAGCGCGGTAGGCCGCGGCGGAAGAAAGGGCCGTCGGCGGGTGTTCTTGGTGGGAAGAAGTACAGTTTGAGGTCGTCGTTGGATGGGGCCAGGACGCTTCGGCCACGTGAACCTGCAAAGAGTGTGGAACCTTCGAAGAGTGTTAGTCAGCCGGCGGAGAAAAGCGGTGAATCGAAGAGGAGGGGTAGGAGGAAGAAAGATGCGAAGAAGAAGAGTTGTGGTGAATTTGATAGGATTAGGAGTCATTGTAGATATGTGTTGAAACGGATGAAGTACGAGCAGAATTTTCTTGATGCTTATGCAGCTGAAGGATGGAGAGGGCAAAGGTTCGTTGAGCTGTTCGTCGTTGTCTTTTGTTGTTCTTTAGTTTACCAAATATTTGTTGAGTATTATACGTGGTGCTTGCTACATTGGGCAAGAGCTATAAATTTTCTTGTTTTTTTCGTTGGCATCGTGTAGCTGCTGCGGTCTCCTGCTTAGGATCTTTTTTGATATGATATGAAGGTATATTGGTATAGTGCTACTCATTTCACTTTCCTTATCATTAAATGTGGTACATTCACTATTGCCTTCATATTATATTTATAAACAGCTTCTTGCTTTAGGGCTAGTTCTTGTTTTGATGGCCGTAAGTTTCCCATGGACGCCTAATGCTGTATGAACTCCATTCTTGTTGTTAGATTCCAACCCAATTTCTTTTGCAAATTCTTGATTGGTTGGTTGATATCGTTGCATAATGCCTCACTTGGAGAATGGTGTATGCATGGGTAAATAATATTTAGCAGGCTATACTTTTGGGGAAAATTTAGAATCTAGAAATTGTCTCCAACTTGTTTGTTTTTGTGAATCTAGTGGCGTTTAAAATGTACAATGCATATTTCAGGCCTTTTTCGTGTTAGCCCTCCTCAAGCATTTATTTTAAGTTATGAAAATCTTCATTGTTGACAGAGAGAAGGTCTGAATGTGTATATGGATGTTACTCATCAATTTTAGGTTTTGTGAGGAGCCACTGTGTTTCTAGATGTTTTTAACAGAACATCAAGTTTGAGATTCATCTTTAAAAAAAAGTTTGAGATCATTGTTTTCCTCAATTTGCAGTAGTTTGATATAACTTATGGTTCTCAAGTAAAAATGCTCATCATGCATATGGTTTCTTACTTAGGTTTCAAGCTCTATTAGTCAGTTGCAGAAGAAAAAACAATTCTTATTGCTTGTCACTGTACTTCATAAAGAACACTTACATTATAAACAAATAATTCTTTGTTTTCTTAACTTGTTCCTTGTTGCAGCCTAGAAAAAATACGACCTGAAAAGGAGCTCCAACGTGCCACATCAGAAATTACACGTTGCAAAGTGAAAGTACGCGATCTTTTTAAAAAGATGGATACTTTGTGTGCTGAGGGAAAGCTGGATGAGTCTTTATTTGATTCAGGAGGAGAAATTGACAGTGAGGATGTATGTTTTTTTTAAAATTTTGGTGACGCTTTTAAATAACCTCATACAAACAATAATTTGAATATGTTACCAAGCAAAAAAAAATGAATGTGTTCAAATGACAGATTTTTTGTGCCAAATGTGGCTTGAAAGACGTTCGAGCTGATGATGATATCATACTCTGTGATGGTTTTTGTGACCGTGGTTTTCATCAGATGTGTTTGGAACCTCCATTGCTGAAGGATCAAAGTAAGACATGTTATTTTTTAATGCATATTCTCTCTCTTTAACGAAAAACTTTTCAATCTGAGTTGGTGAGAATTAAATTTTTTTACATGTTGCCATCAGCTGCACGCCTGCTTATGGGAAATGTTATTAAGCTGCCACATTAGATAGTGTTTCTAGGTCTTGGGCTCAAGCCCCTAACCTACTAGTTTATTGCACATGGTCATGATCATGGCTTTCAATTTTTAGCTTTTCAGTGAATTTATTTTCTTATCTTTGCAGTACCTACAGATGATGAGGGTTGGCTTTGCACTGGATGTGACTGTAAAGTTGATTGTATTGACTTAGTTAATCATGCTTTAGGGACTAATTACTCCATCGAAGATCATTGGGAGGTAAGAAATTATTTGTAATTGATCTCTGATTTCTGCAGCCTTGAGACTCTGTAACTTAGTTTTGCTAAATAAGCTAAGTTTATCTTCTATAGTCAAACAAGATAAGCATGAACGTCCAAATATTTGGCTATTGCTGCTAGCTATATTCGTAAAGAGAAACAGTACCTTGGTATACGGATGGAAAGAGTACTTAAGACATTGTTTTACGTGGAGTTTGGTCTGTCTGGTTTAATAAATATATAGCCTGGACTGAGAAGTCTTTTAAGATTTCTAGACCAAATATTGGAAACAAATGTAAAACTAAAACCGGGTAGAAGCTGCTGAGCTGGACCGATGGACTGCTATGTTGATTCTCTTTAATATGCTATTTAGAAATTTGAATTTGTAAACTTGAAGGCTGTAAATCAGTGAATATATTGTACTTCCAACATATAGATTATGATAAAGTTTGGCATGTGCATCAGAGTTACCTGCCATGATGATAACTCTAGATAACAAATGCACTTCCCTGTTTTTCACATGTTCAAATTTTTTCACTGTGAATATATATACTTTTGAAAGTTCAAGTGTTACCCTCTAAGATATATTAGTTGTTTAGAGTTTAGAAAGATATTTTATGTGCTTAAAACAGTCAGACTGGTCTGCCTGCTACGAATCTCGTTAGTTAGCTAATTAGCCCATTCCTTAAAATTAGATTACAAGAACAGGTTATGTAACAGCACTAATGTTGGCCATGTGCTGTACAATTAGCTCACATGTGAATAAAGCTGCTGGTGCCATTCTTTATAAGTATGCGAGACGGTGAACACAGTTAATGCTGTCTATCACATGATCTCAGTTTTCTACTGCGACTGCATGCACCGGTGAAGCTTAAGTATCACGCTTTACTAACCTTTGTTATGGCTAATTAGCCAGCTCTTTTCTTAAACTTTGATTGCCAGGCCTATTTGTGGCACTCTCCAATTGTACTGGAGCTGTACTTTTGGAGGAGTTGTCAACATATGAATTAATCTTTGTGACTTTCCTAACACGTTTGTTACTATCTCTCCTGCAGAAATTTTTTCCTGAGGCAGCGGCTGCCACAACTGGAGATAAGCAGCATAATGACTTGGACTTTCCATCCGATGATTCAGAGGATTTTGATTACAACCCAGAAAATAAAGGTGTTGAGCAGTTTTCAGAAAATGAAGAAAGCTCAAGTTCAGATCAATCTTCAGAAAGGACTTCGCTGTCTAATGAGTCCAGCCCTTCAACTGGTCATAAGCCGCTTGACCCTACTGGGTTGCCTTCTGATGATTCAGAGGATGATGATTACGACCCATTAGGCCGGAATCCTGATAAAAATATTCAGAAAGAGGGATCAAGCTCTGATGGATCTGACTTTTCATCAGACACTGATGATTTGGCTGGCCTGGTTGAAGACAATGAGTCTATGGGTCCAGATGAAGCTCATTCCACCTCTCCACTTCATCCTTCTAAGATTGATAACGATAAAGATAAACACTCTATAAATGAAGTTTCATCAGTAGCAGAGGACAATAGAATCATGCCGGTTGCTTCGACTGTAATGAGAAAAAGGGGCCGTGAAAACCTGAACTGCAAGAAAGTGGAAAATGTAAGTTTTAAATTTGTGAAGAGGTCCATATTTGCTATCACCTTCCTCGTCTGCTAGGAAATGTGTTTTTCTCCATGTGGTCAAGTCACTTGATCATAGGCTGTCATTGTTGGTGACCTTGCTGGAGTTTTGGAAATTCCTGGCAAATTAAGTAGCCTATAATTTATGCATGATATTATGTCATTATCATTATGTGATGAAAGAGTTTGTCATTGTTTCCTCTGTGAGTTGATATCCTTGCAACTAGACAGCAGTATTATTCTCTTTTTTTAAGAAGAGGTTACACCTTAACATGCATCATGTTTTCTTCATGAGATGAATCAACTTCTCTGATGGCTGCATTAGTCTCTGATGGGTATTGTGGTTATCTACAAGATGACATGCAAATAATTAATCTGATTGACTACCGAGGTTGGATCATTCTGGGTCAACTGGCATTTAACAGAACATGTTATTGCATTTGAAAGAAAATAGGGTGGAAGCCTAGTAGGTTTCAATCAACAACAGACATTATGTTCATAACAACATTTCTCGTGCATTTACTAATTAATTTAAAGTGCTTTAAGTTGTAATCAATGATGCCGCAATAAGAAGATCAGAAGTGATGCATGTAAATGATACCAAAAGATGGAGAAGGAGACCTAAGAGAATATGGATGGAATTAAAAGGACATGGCTATGCTATCTGTTACAAAGTTGCCACAAAAGAGGCTAGAATGGAGGCGTAAGATTCATGTCGCCGATTTCAATTTGTTGGGAAAAAGGCGCTTTTTGATTATGATGATGATGCTCTAGAGTTGTTGTTTATTTGACTAGCAATAGATGCTCTATTTCTATTATTGATCTGAAACTTGACTATTGATAGGAGAAAAATTTGTTTGTGATTGATTGCATGTGCTAGAAAACATCAACGCTGTGTAGTTCTCAGGTTTCAGTACATAATAAGTTTAGTTTTTACTACTTTAATAAGTTAAGTATTTCATATTTGAAAAAGAAGATAAATATTAAGCGTATAGGGAGGAGAAAATAGATTGAAGCATATTCGTGGAATGATTTTGAGTTGTGGGTGAAAAGATGGAAATTTTGCTGAGAGCTTGAGACGATATAGTGGCCAGCAGTGTTGTAGAATGTGAAATTTGAACAAGTGATCCATATTTAGAGTGAGACGTAACTCACTGCAGAAGCTTGAGTTGGTCCTTTTACTGCATCAAAACTGTAGTGTAACCATCCACATTGTTAATGGCATGACTTCTGCTTTCAACTGTTAAAAGAACATTCGCTGTTTTATGTTTTATCTGCTGAAACTGCTTGGGAAGAGCTTTCTTTTATATTTTCTAATATTGGTTGGGAGGTTGTAATGTATCTGTGAGTCTGTGACTTTTAATATGGTATGCTAGAGGACATCTGTGGGGGACAGAATTAGTGTATCTCACTCTTGTGTTTACTGTCAAGAGCTTCCTGCACTTGCTTATAGAAACCCGTACATTTTATTGGTATTAAAAAATTTTACGTTGCTAAATTGTCATTTCAGCATATTATCCCAATTTTGTAGTTTTATTCAATTATTTATATTGAAGTTATATCGGCCAGTCAATTCATTACCTATAGCTTGTTCTAATTTGTGAAGGAGTCCAAAGGCTCATCTTCTGGTTCGAGTGATGAAGACGGGCCTCTCAAAACTCCAAAGAAGAGGACCAACAATGCTCGTACCTCAAAGAGAAATGCTGCAGCTTTTAACAGCAGAGCCTCCAAATCACAACAATGCAAGTCTGAGGGAAAAGTTCACTTGAGCAAAGTAGGGGACTCTGAAAATACTCCCCGTAGAACCCGGAAAAAGCTAAAACCTAGCACGAGGATTCATGCAGCAGATAATAATATATTAGCACTACAAGAAGGTTCCAGTGGGAGCAAGGTTCACTCACCAGGCTCAAAAACATTTGGAGCGCTAGTGCTTAAGGTAACATCATATTTAGACACAGCCTTTATCGGTATTTTAATTGCTTCTAGATTCTGATATTAGTTACCAGGATAATGTGGCTGGATGATTAAAGAAATATTTGGCCATTTTAGTCATACTTGTGTTTGACAATCTGTGGGATGTTACTAGTTTCGTTTGTGCTTCATTTTACTATATTTGAGATATTTAAAATTTTTACTTATATCTTGATCACAAATACCTGTTTGGTAGACTGGCATTTCTTTAAATCGGAAACCCCAACTATTTGGTTAACTATAATATTTTTCATCATCATCATGTGCCTTCTTTTAGCTATCTGAGGTTGGTGGCATGGATTCTGTACCATCGTTTTCTCTTATTAGATTCAACATTCCAATGCAAAGAAGCATAGTGGCCGTCTTTGAACAACACATTCTGTAATGAAGTTATAGTGCTTGTGCTTTATATATAATAACAAAATAACTGTATTTAAATCATATTTTTCTGTTTTACACGTGTATCTTACTTTACTCTTTGGTAACTGGGGAGCAATTCCTCCAAATCTCCATCAAATAACATCTGGACCAAAGAGTCTGGGTTTTGATAACCAACTAGGGTAACCTTCTTTTCCTTGGCAAGGTCCAACATTTATTTCAGCCGACTTTTCGACCTTGATGAGAGGTCAAGGTGGCCCCCTCTTTTCTAATATGTATTAGGTTTAATTAGTTAGATGCTGACTTTTAGAATTTTCATCTTCCAAATTTCTTAGAGGATGTATAGTTGATGCTGAAAGGAATCCTGCTTACAGATTGAATCTAACATTAGGTAATGTTATTGCAGAGACTTCTCCAATCTTTTAATGACAATATCTATCCAAGCAGGGAAATGAAAGAAAATTTGTCAAAAAAACTTGGTATTAGTGTCTACCAGGTGAACCATATTAATTTCCTTTTAGGCATCTTGAAGTTCATTTAGTATTTCGGTATCTTAGGGTTTCCTCTGAATTTCAGATTAGTAGATGGTTTGAAAAAGCGCGTAGAAGCATGCGCCATTCCAGTATGACCAAAAAAAGCAAAACTGAATTTCCTACCAAATTTAGTGCTAAGAATGTTGAACAGGTTGAAGGTTGTGATAAGATCCATTTACCTGGGGGAACCTCAAAAATTGATAAGAAAAATGGAAGCGCCTCCACAGAACCTACATCGAGAAAACACAAAGACAAGGTAAAAAGTGGAGGAACTGATATGGTGAATTCTGATGGAAAAGTAAGGAAGGGTATGGAAGTGGATACACCGAAGGTATATCTATCACGAAAACCTGTTAGGCGGACTTGCATTTCTTTAAATTGGAACTTCAACTATTTGGCTAATTATAATATTTTCAGAAAGTATAGCATCAATAATATAGATTATTCTTCAATCAGCCTATGGTGTAATAAAGTAATCTTGTGTATTCTTTACATATAAGAAGCAAATCATGATGAGGTATATAGAACTCACGAAATCTTATGTGTACTCTACTCATGTATAATGCATTTTTCTCTTTGGCAGCTAGGAAAGTGTTTGTGCAAATCTTTATATACAAGAACATATTCACTAAAAAGGTTGGGTACTGGAAGCAGATATGTATGGCCAAACATTCCTACCGGCTGTCTTTTTGCATTAGGATAAGCAAATTGGAACTTTACTTCCATTGATCCAAGGGATGACAGTTAGCTCTCTTCATGAATATTTATATTTTCAAATATTACTCCAGAAAAAAATGTTTATCACCTGTATAACCAAGAGAACGGATCCACACAACCGTCCTGCTTACAGATTGAATCAACGTCCTGTTTATCATGATGATGGAATATACCACATTTGACTCTTATCAGAATCAAAATGATACAAAATCCATACAAAGAAACATAGTGGCAAGTTTTTACACCGGATGCCCTTCCTGTCAAAATAATACAAAATCCATACAAAGAAACATATTGGCAAGTTTTTACACCGGATGCGCAACCCTCTGCAGAGGGGACGATGATAAGAAGATTCCACGTCATCATATTCATCATACACCTTTCCAAATATGTGGATTCGCTTCATGACATAACGGTTGCACATGAAATATTAATATAGCCATCTTCCATCACAAAGCTAGTAACAATGAAAACCAGTCTGTTTTTACATGGGCGCATGACATAAGATTGAATCTAATATCAGATAATATTTTTGCAGAGACTTCGTGAATCTTTTAACGAAGATATATATCCAACCAGGGAAACAAAAGAAAGTTTGTCCAAGGAATTTGGAATCAGTGTTTATCAGGTGAGCCATTTTAACTTCTTTTGTTTGTATCTTCAAGTTCATTTCTTATTTTGTTTTCTTAGTGTTTACTCTGAATATCAGGTTAGTAGATGGTTTGAAAATGCTCGTAGAAGCATGCGCCGTTCCAGTATGACCGAAGAAAGCCAAACCAAAAATAATAACTCAACGGCAGCAAAGATTAATGTTGTATCAGGTTCTGCCAAATCTAGTGCTGAGGATGTTGAGCATGTTAAACATGACGATAAGATCCAAGCACCTGGAGGAAGCTCAGAAAATGAGGATGACAAAAATGGAAGAAATTTTACAGAACTTGCATCCAGAAAGAAGGAAGATGAGATCGGAAGTGGAGGAGCTGATATGGTGAATGCTGGTGAAGTAGTAATGAAGGTTGTGGAAGTTGATACACCGAAGGTGTATATGTTATTAACACTGTCCACTTTTTTAGGATGTGCCAGTTATTTTAGGACGGAGGAATAAATATTTTAGACCTTTCATATTTCAAACTATTGTATACTGTGTAGTTGATGCTAAAAGGAATTCTGCTTACATATTGAATCTAACATTGGATAATATTTTGCCAGAGACTTCGTGAATCTTTTCAACAGAACATATATCCAAGCAGAGAAACTAAAGAAAATTTGTCGAAAGAACTTGGTATTAGCGTCTATAAGGTAAACCATTTTAATTTCCTCAGACAGGCATTTTCAGGATCATATCTTATTTCTTTATCTTCCTCTGAATTTCAGATTAGTAGATGGTTTGAAAATGCTCGTAGAAGCATGCGGCGTTGCCATTCAAGTCCAACCAAAGAAAACACAACTAAGAATAATTCCCCAAATGAAAATGCAATAGCATCAAATATTGACGTTGGATTAGTTTCTGCCAACCTTGGGTTTGAGAATGAACAGGTCAAATGTGGTCATAGGACCCAATTACGTAAAGGAAGCTCAGAAAATAAGGATGTGAAAAATGGAAGAAATTCTACAGAGCCTTCACCAGGAAAGAACAAAGACAAGGTAGAAAGTGCAGGAACTGATATGGTGAGTGCCGATGGAAAATTAATGAAGGGCATGGAAGTTGATACACCAAAGGTCGGGCTGACCTTTGATAATGGGCCGAACAATAATACTAAGCCTCCAGCAACACGCATTAAGGTTAGAAGTAGAAAAACCCGCTCCTGACCTGAAGTTCTGTCCTGCAGAAGCCATTTGAACATAGATGCTGGGAAAGAGAGGCAACTTGAAGCAATGTTGAGAAAATTTTTTGTATCATAGAACGATGTTAACAAAGTTTGGGATATGCTTCCTACTGCTCCCAGCCTAATTACCTACGAATGTACAGGCCACAGTCTACGCATACTTGGATTGTGCACAAGCGACTAAGAATTGACAAATGTAATTGTTAAAGTTGATGGTGCTGGCCTTGGTTTCATCTTGTATCGGAGAAGAGAAATGTGGTAATGTGGAGCATGCTGCATTCTGTCTTTTTTTTTTTTCAGAATGATTTTGTTTCAGCATGGCCATTAGTATGGTACACATTATTTATTTTTCTCATCCAATAATTTGTTACACATGGTGTTCAAAATTGATATTGTATTCCATTTTTAGAGATTGTTGCATATCCGACATGTTAATATCAGCCATGAAATATGGTGTAGATTTTGCTTTTTAGCCACTAAAAAATGCCTGTGAGCAACTTAATGAAAGATCATTGAATCATTCAATGAGATAATATTTTCTCTTGAAGTCTCATCTGACTTGCCAGGCTGATGATCTTCGCTCAACGAAATTTATAATTGAAGTTGCAATGGCATAGATGCCATAAACATGTGTATGTAAAATGTAAATGCACGGTGATCATTAAGCTTCATTATGAGACCTTTGTTAGGACAATGATGGTCTAATGAACCTGTCTGACAATACCTTCCAATTGTGTGATGTGGCAGGATCTGGTTGGATAGAGAAAAAAGTGGTATCCAACCAAAACCTGCCACATCACATATTCGGAGGGTTTTGAATAATTTGACGTTGCGATTTGTGATGGGGCCCCTAATCAGTAAACCAAGGGTCCCATGCTCCCTTTGCTCTTAAATGATTCAAGCTAATATATTTCTGTTTAAGCTCACAACATACTATAATTCATGCCAGATACTAAACAAGTCACTTGACAAGTGCCACTTATGTTTGAATGTTGGAAAGCACATTCCCCTTAAACTGATATTTGCCCTGATATAGGCAGACACTAATGGAGCAGGAGCATGGTACCATTAATGTAACTTGGACAAGCCTTAGGCAATTGCCATCAAGTTGGTCCCAGCAGAACCAATCAGAAAACATAGACAAAAATCTCCAAGAATCATGCTTAACCAATCACTTACCAGTATATGTATCTTATATATGAACTATTCTAAAACATGACTCAGCATGAGATAGAATGTCAATTGATTTACCACTTCAGGTGAAAATGTTGGAATAAACTTAGATGAGCTGTCTACCAGGGCTTCCTGTATAGACAATGGAATAAGAACTTGACTCAGCATGAGGTAGAATGTCAACTTGTATTATGCTTACTATCTTTGAATGTCTTCTAGAGAATAATTCTCTAATGGTGCGTTTGGCAACAAGTATTTGGACCTTGCGATTCATAGAATCACGTCATTTGTCCAAATCCAACACGTTTATAACATAAAAAGGGAGGAGTGCAAATCACACGTCTGACCATATCATTTACAAAATCACACCCCCAAACACTAGGTATTAGAATCTCATTCATAAAATCATACTATTCCGAAACACTACATATGATTACGTTATATGCAAATCTCATCTACCTATAATATAAAAGGATGTGATTTTATGAATCACACTTTAAATTCAAATCAAGGTTTGTAAGGCCCACATAAAGTAAGTATTTGAAATAAGCATTAAATTCAGTTATGCAATTCTACGATACATGGATTGTCACTAGACTACTTATCATAGCATATGCAGTCAAATCCAGAAAAGGATTCTATTCGTGCTTATCTTTATGGAAAAACATAAATATGAGACTAACCTTCTCTAATTGCACATTTTGGATGCCCTAAACCCTAAGGAATATAATAGACTAGGGTTTCAAAGGGAGAAGGAGAAAAGAGGATTTGACTTCAAGTTACTTAGATCTGAGGTAGGAAAGCTAAATTACCGAATAGTAGAGTCGACATCCTCTTGTGATTAGCTTGGGGTATCATTTGCATTAATTGTGATTGTTGTATGTTGGAAGAGTCGCATGTTTCATGATGATCTGCATGTATTAAGATATATTGCATGCTTAGTATTAATTATATTTCTTAAATATTGAGATATGCTATGTGAATAGTCTATTAATATGTATGTTGATGAAGGAAGAGCATGTCACGCCCCGAAATCCCATACCTCGATCGGAGTGCGGAAGCCAATCAATGAGATACATTTCGAGGCAGAGATCCCGGACACGCGACCGAACAGTCGATTTCCAAACCGATGACAATCATCTCAAAAGGACGTGTAACCGATTATGCCCGCAATCAGTGTAATACAATAATAGACATCAATGAATACTATGAAATGAATTTACTTAATAATAATCCCTTTTCAAAAATCAAATAAAATAAACCTATAAGTCTATGACACACAATTGCCAATAATGTCATAAGCATCAATAAAAAGCAAAGCAAATAACTAAAGCATTTTTAAACTCTTCTCGGCGCCTGCAACCCGCCATTCCACTACTGCACTTCCTGATCTCAATTTCCATTTGCGCCTGCATCAGAGGATGCATGAGTATTTCATAGAAACACTCAGTAGGATGTAAAAACCCACTGAATGAAAACAAGCAGTATGAAGAGAATATAAATAACAGGGGATGGTGAACATCTCACAACATCTAAACTGAACCGAGGTCTTTACACCTGCAAGGTTAGTCGACAACAATTCCAACTCGCAAGTAAGGAAAACATCAATAAGGCTCCTACTACACATATGAGTAAGGAGAGAATAATAATCATATCAAAGGCTCCAGACATCGAAAGTGAAAGGAGTTACAATTTCTGCTCGCTGAACCAGTCGCTCGCAAGTGACTAAACATACCAGAACCACCCTAGGGGTTCTCTTGTGGAACCCTGCCATGCGTCTAGGATGCTGGCCCCACCAGTGCTTACGGACACGATGGGCAGAGACTGAGGACCTTCCGTAATGTCCACAATCTAACGTACGTATAGTGCCTCCCTTCGGGCAGTATGGAATCGCAATTTCATAATTATAAGTGATCTCGCAAGATCTAGCAATGACATAATTGAGCATACTATGAAACCACCATAGGGAGAGTCTCGCAAGGTCTCCAGTGGAAGAAGCAATCATGTAATCAATATGAGCAATATCTCAAAGGAATAGAGGTCACAACACTCTAAGATCATAAGGTATCTCTTACCATGATGGACTCTCTCAAGAAGTATGGATAGAAGCATCAAAGTCTTTGGTCAACACATAACTCACTCATTGGAGTAGCATAGAATAACAAGACAACTCACACAAGGAGTAACATACAATCCATACATACCTTTCATGCTCAGCCCTAGATAGGAATTCATCATTCGCATTAGAGTTTATAATACCAATATCAGAAATAATAAATCAAAGAATCTTAGATTATTTGAATTCCAAGTAGAATATCAAACCGACATCAACGCTTTTAAAGTAGATAGTTATGAATCACTTGTTCAAAGGATTAACCCTCATAATTGAATTACATCTAACCCAATTCTTAATGTGATACTTCATAGGCATATAGTCCAATTATTGTTATTAACATATTAATCGTTATCATATCATATTACATGATGTTATTTGTATACTTAGTGTTTTCTCTCAGATTCTGCTCACTGTCTCCTGCACAACAGTCCTCTTCCGACGGCTACTGTGCTCTGTACAGTAAGAGTTAACCTCTGAAATTTTTACTATAATACCCTCGTGAGTCTAGTTTCTAACCCCACTGATTTTATATTTTTCCGATTTTATTTGAATTAGTTATGAATTATTTACTACCGACTGTCAGCACAGAAACAGTTCTAGCCGAGATTAGGACTCTTAATTAAACTTGATTATCTTACTTAAAAACACATTATAAATGATAATACATCAATAACAGAACATATACTCCCCTCCTAGACCAATTACAGAACCTAGAATTATCTGGAATTACTAAAGTTCACTCCTTTCTTGTATTCTTATATAGATGACATAGTTTGTAAACATTAATACACCCCAAACAAGACAATTAATGTAAGACGTTGTTATGGCTCCTTAGTATTAGGCTATTTGCTTATGTTATTTACTTATTTCCATTGGGCCATGTGGGCCATTGCAGTAGGAATAGGTTATTTACTTAATTGCATAACAAGGCCCATCAGCTTAGGCTCAAAGCCTATAAGTAAGGGACGACTTGCTTAGAGTTAGGCATTGATGAATTGATTTCCTAGTATTCTCATCTCCTTCTTCTTAATTCTCATCCCCCTTCTTAACCCTAGCCGCCGGCCATTGTGTATCCCTTTAGGGTGCACAACACTGGTATCAGAGCATTCGATCTCTTCTTCTCTGCCTTCATGGCCAGGAAGAAGGCTTTGGACAACCCCGAAGGTCTCTCTACCCAGTCTGACGAGGAGGCGCCTCAGGCCACGCCTGTGGCAGTCATGGATCCGGCCTTCCTTAAGACCATGACAGACCTGTTGGCAATGATGCAGAACATGCAGACGACGCAACAGGTAATGCTGGAGAAGATCTCTGCTCAGCCCCCTCCGCCAACATCTGGGCTTGAGCATCAGCCTGCCGCTGGCCTGCATGAGTCTTCTTCCACGTCAACTCAAGGAACTCCTCAGCAACCCCCGTCATTCTCAGGTCCGTCGCCTCCTCCGCCGCATGGGTCTTTTCAGCGCCAAGACATGCCGCAGGGCCAGGCCGCTGGTGCCGCACAAGGTCAGGCCTTTGGTGCCGCACAGGGCTTCCCCTTCCACCACGGGCCAGTTCTTCAGCCCCTCCCCATGACGGGCTCCCTTGATCCACCCCTTATTCTGCCCACAGGGACCGCTGGCACTCATCTGCGTGCCTATCCTCCTCCGCATACTAGCCTGCATCATCAGCTACGAGGAGATGTGCCACCCCATGGGCCCCTCCTGGGCAGGACGGCTCAGCCTGGCTACTCAGATTTCGCGTCAGGTATGTCTCAGGCTCCGCCGTTTAATAATGCATCAGGACAGCGCGCGGCTGAACCCCGATTGGCTCGCCTTCAATTCCCTAAATACAGCGGGGAAGACAGCCCCATTGATTGGCTCTACCAGGCAAATAAATTCTTTGAGTATCATGGCACTCAGTCGGAAATTGATAAGCTGCGAATCGCGGCTTTCCATCTGTCGGGCGATGCTTTAGTTTGGTTTCAATATTTTGAACGTGATGTGCTATCTCCGACGTGGACTGATTTTGTGGATGAATTATGTGTGCAATTTGGGCCTAACGACTATGCTGATTTTAATGAAATGCTGGCATCTCTCCGTCAAACGTCCACAGTGCGAGTTTATCATCAGGAATTCATGCGTATTGCTAATCGGTTGCCTAATTGGGATCAGGCAGCATTAGTTGGTGCCTTCATGCATGGCTTGCGGGCTGACATCGCTGATGAAATCCGCCAGTTTCGGCCTAAATCTATGCGGGATATCATTGGGCATGCTCGAGTCGCGGATGAGAGGTTGAACCGGCAAAGGCGTGTGGTCCGGCCCCCCTTTAGACCCCCTTCCGGACTACCAGCCTCTCGGCCCATTCCTCCTCCGGCGGCTGTTGCAAGCCCGAGGACTGGTCCACCAGCGGGAGTCGCTCCGTCTCCACCCCTTCGCCGGTTATCCCAAGCACAGATGGATGAGAAACGTGCCAAGGGCCTATGCTTTAACTGTGACGAGCGATATGTCCCTGGACATCGCTGTCGCACGCCTCCTACTGCTTTCATCTTAGAGGAGTCCTGTCCTGAGGAGGACGATCTTCCTACCCCACAGACTGAGGATGCTTATGTTGACTCGGCGGCTGAAATCTCATTTCATGCCTTCTCGGGAACTTACACTCCTCACACTATGCGCGTGCAAGGTCAGTTAAAGCGCCAGCCAGTTGCTATTTTGATTGACAGTGGGAGTACCCACAATTTTATTAATGACAGGGTGGCGCAGCGAATGGGCTGTCACATTGTTCAGGACTGTGCTTTTGACGTTCTTATCGGGGACGGCACCCACATGCGTAGTAAGGGCATGTGCCCCTGTATTCCATTGCACATCCAAGGCTATGATTTTGTGGTGGATCTCCATCTTCTTCCTACAAAAGGGGCGGACATTGTATTGGGGGTCCAATGGCTTCAAGAACTTGGGGACGTCGTATGGAATTTTAAAGATTTGGTTATGTCATTTGGTGCGGCGGATCAGCCGGTCCGTTTATACGGCTCAATTCCTGGTACACTCCAATCGGCCCAGGCTATTGGGTCCTTCTTTCGGCACTCCGCTCACGGGTTTTTGCTCCAATTTATGTCCAATTCTGAGCCGAACCAACCAGCACTAGCCGCCGACTTGACATCTCTTTTGGATGCGTATGGGCCTCTTTTTGGTGAGCCTTCTGGCCTTCCTCCGACGCGTGGGCATGACCATCAGATTCCTATCCTTCCCGGGACGAGTCCCGCTAATGTACGGCCCTACCGTTACCCCTATGTGCAGAAGGCTGAAATTGAACAATTGGTGGCGGACATGTTGGCGTCTGGTATCATTCGCCCCAGCTCTAGCTCTTACTCATCTCCCGTGTTGCTGGTTCGAAAGAAGGATGGGACTTGGCGGTTCTGCGTTGACTATCGTGCCTTGAATGCTATTACGGTAAAGGACAAGTATCCTATTCCGGTTATTGAGGAGCTCCTCGACGAGTTATCAGGTGTGCATTATTTCTCTAAACTGGATTTGCGCTCTGGTTATCATCAGATAAGGAAGCATCCAGCAGATATACATAAGACGGCTTTTCGAACACATGATGGTCATTACGAGTTTCTCGTAATGCCTTTTGGATTGACTAATGCACCGGCCACCTTCCAAAGCTTGATGAATGATATTTTCCGGCCCTTCTTGCGTAAATTTATTTTGGTCTTCTTCGATGACATATTGGTCTATAGCTCTTCTTGGGAGGATCACATTGACCACCTGCGGACCGTCTTTGATATTTTAGCTGCTCACTCTCTTTTGCTGAAACGGTCCAAGTGTTCTTTTGGCCAACCTCAGATTGATTATTTGGGCCACATTATTTCTGCAACCGGCGTTTCTACAGACCCAGCCAAGGTGGCTGCTATGCTGGATTGGCCCACTCCTACTTCTCCAAAGGCCTTACGTGGTTTTCTTGGATTGACTGGCTACTACAGGCGCTTCATCGCCCATTATGATACCCTGGCCGCCCCTCTTACTGCCTTACTGAAGGCCGGCGCTTTCGCCTGGAGCCCTGAGGCGCAGCGGGCCTTTGACTACCTTAAGCATGCTATGACCTCCGCCCCTGTCCTAGCCCTTCCGGATTTTTCCAAGCAATTTGTGGTGGAGACTGATGCATCGGATAGTGGCTTGGGCGCGGTTCTTTTGCAGGATGGCCGACCCATTGCCTTCTTCAGTAAGGCCTTATCTAACCGCTCCCTCCGTTTGTCGGCCTACGAGCGCGAGATGCTTGCTATTGTGCACGCCGTTACAAAATGGCGTCCATATCTATTGGGCCGACATTTCACTATTCGGACGGACCACCAGCCTCTCAAGTATTTTCATGACCAACGGATCTCCACTCCAGCCCAGCAGCATTGGGTCACTAAGCTTATGGGCTATGACTATACCATGGTCTATAAACGAGGGTCTGACAATACAGTGGCCGACGCTCTATCCAGGCGCGATGCTGAGGTGTTCCTCATGGGCTTATCCGTCCCAACCTTTCCCTTTATGTCTGACTTGCTTCAGACTTACCAGGCTGTTCCAGAGGCTTCAGATATCTTGCAGCGTCTCCGGGCTGACCCGACGTGCTTACCTTCTTTTGTGTTGCAAGGTGATTATATCCTTTGGAAGCAGCGCTTATGGGTTCCTCCGAGTCCGACACTGCAACAGGCTATTATTTCATTCTTCCATGATACTCCTAGTGCTGGTCATGAAGGCTCTTTTCGCACGTACAAGCGTGTGAGTCAGAATTTTCTTTGGCGGGGACTTAAAAAGGCTGTCCATTCTTATGTCGCGGCTTGCGATGTATGTCAGCGCGCGAAGGCTTCTACCACTACTCCGGCGGGCCTTTTGCAACCCCTTCCTATTCCTAATCGCGTCTGGGAGGATGTCTCCATGGATTTTATTGAGGCTCTCCCTGAGGTTCAAGGGAAATCAGTTATTCTTGTGGTGGTGGATCGCTTATCCAAATATGCGCATTTTTGCGCTCTGGGTCACCCTTTTACAGCTAAAGCAGTGGCTGAACTGTATGTGCGAGAGGTGGCCAAATTGCATGGGATGCCAAGGACGATTGTGTCGGATAGGGATAAAATATTCATTTCTCTTTTCTGGCGGGAGTTCTTTGCCTTACAAGGCACTGAGTTACATATGAGTACCGCCTATCATCCCCAGAGTGACGGGCAAACTGAGGTAGTTAACCGCTGTTTGGAACAGTACCTTCGCTGTTTTGTTGGTGCGGAACCTCGTCGATGGCTTCAACTTCTTCCATGGGCGGAATGGTCCTATAATACTGCTTATCATACTTCCGTCGGCTTTACCCCTTTCGAAGTGGTTTACGACCGACCTCCACCTTCGGTCATGCGTTATTTACCCTTCAGTTCTGCGGTGGGCGAGGTGGATTATGCCCTTCAGACTCGTGATGAGGTCTTGCGCCAGCTCAAAACTAATCTGGCAGATGCTCAAAATCGGATGAAGCAGGTGTATGATCGTTCGCATATGGACCGCGAGTTTTCCATTGGGGATTTGGTTTATGTTAATCTCCTTCCTCATCGCCAGCACTCCTTGGCCGCGGTTCCCTCTCCTAAATTGGCTCACAGGTTTCATGGGCCCTATCCAGTCTTGGAGCGTATTGGCCCTGTTGCTTACCGTCTTCAGTTGCCGCCCTCTTCGCAGGTTCACCCAGTTTTCCATGTATCCCGTCTGCGACGTTTTGTGGGTGATCCTTCTCGCTTCGTTAGTGGGGTGCCTGCTCCATTGCCCACTGCACTGGAAGATTCTCCTACCCTTCCGGCGTCTATTGTGGATCGCCGCCGAGTTCGTCGTTTTGGTCGTCTGGTGACTGAGGTTCTCGTTGCCTGGCACGATCATTCTCTGGACAATGCCACTTGGGAGGACGAGGATGATTTCCTGACTCGATTTCCACATTTTTCGCCTTGAGGACAAGGCGTAGCGGAGCGTGGTGGAATGTTATGGCTCCTTAGTATTAGGCTATTTGCTTATGTTATTTACCTCCATTGGGCCATGTGGGCCATTGCAGTAGGAATAGGTTATTTACTTAATTGCATAACAAGGCCCATCAGCTTAGGCTCAAAGCCTATAAGTAAGGGACGACTTGCTTAGAGTTAGGCATTGATGAATTGATTTCCTAGTATTCTCATCTCCTTCTTCTTAATTCTCATCCCCCTTCTTAACCCTAGCCGCCGGCCATTGTGTATCCCTTTAGGGTGCACAACAGACGTACCTTAAAGGTACAAACTCAACGTGGAACATCATCAACCAAACAATAACAGAACCTTTAGTCTCTGGAAAATTAATAAAGCATGAGACTTTATATGCGAATTCCCATCTAGAAGTGACACATGAATGCATACATGATTTGTGATGCACTACGCATAGAATTAAAGACATAACTCATTCATCTCGCAAGAATCCAAACAATGACTAAAGTATTGACTCAAATCACTTGTCAAAAGCATATATAATCAAAAGAGAGAAGAGGGAAAAACCATCCTACTTAATCCTTCAAAGATCTCGCCTTTCTACGCGCCTCTCGTCTCTTCCGCTTCTTCCAAAGCTCCCGCTCCAAGCTCTTGCAAACTCCCACAAGAACAAGCCTCCAAGGAGATGGGTGAACGTAGGAAGGAGAAGGGAAAACTCTCTGGACGTTCTAGGGTTAGCACAAGCTAATTCTCTAGTGTTTATATAGAGTTGGGGAAGAATCCATTCTCAAACTAATCTTCCAAATTATGGACACTTTCGACCAATGGGAAGGCTTCACAATCCTATTGGAGACGTGCAAATCAAGTCTCAATGGGATTTGGTATCTTTCCCAAGCAAATCCACCTCAAAAATACTTCTAGAAAACGCAAACTGCAACCGGCGATCGATCAGCAATACGGCGATCGATCGTCGTATTCGCTGTTTAACACTACCACGTTACCGCCGATCGATCGCTATTTCTGCCGATCGATTGCTTTACGCGAAACACAAAATTCACAAATCACAGTAACTACGATCGATCGGTTTGGTAAGGCGTCGATCGGCTCAGCTTGCCGATCGATCGGCACTTAAGGCGATCGATCGCTGTCACGTTTAATCAAAATTCAATTTCTCATATCTTTTTACCCCGAACTCCAAATCGCACATAATAGGTGGCGTTGGAAAACTCTTCTCACCGAATAAATCAAACGTTAAGAGGGTCAAATTTAGGTTTTAAAATACTTACTAATTTTCCGGATGTTACAGAGCAAGTTAAGTCTCTTTCTACTCAAAGATGTGTTTTTGAATATGGATTATCACATGAAAAATGTATATATGGAAATTAGATCATATTTTATCCTTGGAATTAAGATGCATGATGAAGATATGATGATGTTTAGATTGCTAGACATGCTCTGATTGTCTTATGTGAAATGCAAAAGTAATGCATGATTCAATGGAGATATAAAGTTTTGGTTGGTTAAGATTTTGTACTCTGTCGGAGTCAGCAACAAGACATGTGTCATATGACTACTTGCCATTGAACATTAAATTATAAGTTGTTAGAATACAAATATAGAAGTAATTAAACCACTAAGAAGGGCATTAAGTGGTTTGGTAGAAACAGAAACAATAGTTGAATCTAGAAAAGCATATGTGAGTTCAACGACAACCCAACCAATGACAAGTCATTTGTCATTGGATGACTTGTCAGTGAAACTGACAGTGAATAGTAATGAGGAAGTATAGAAAGAACAAAACCTTAGGTTGTATAGAGAGCAACCATAGAAGTAACATTAGTGAGTTGTCTGAGAAAAAATGAGATGAGGACAACAAACTAAAGAACTGGATATTAATAGCGATGTCATAATCCACACTAGATATTAATAGTGACTTTTAGGTTCCACAAGAGAACTAACACTAGTGGAAGAAAAGAAGAAAGAAGAATCCACGTGCCACAAGCCATGTATCAAGGTTGATCATCTTGAGGGCTTCGATCCATAAAAGATAAAGAGTTGCATGCAGAGTTATAGTGAAGTTTATTGTGCATATAATTCAAACCAGTGGGAACTATGAATTCCCCTAGGGATTATTTGTCATGCGTGCTGATAGAGATCATAAATAATGTAGGAAGAATACAGGTTGACTCCACAAGAGTTGAGACCTAGAAACATATGAGTTGTTTTCACAAGAGACAAGACCTTTAAAGAATTGCTTATGACCTGATAATTAATGCCTAGGGTAGCAACTAATATGAATTAATGTAGTAGAGGAAAGTATAAACATGAAATTGAATAAATGAATTATTATGCTAAAATAGCTATGTTCATGTTATATCATTGTTATATTTGCATTAGTCAATGTGGTAATAACCTTTCTTACTGACTTCTCAGTACTCAACTTGTTTTCTTCTACAGGTTCAATAGAGTAAGAGATTTAGCGGGATATGGGGCGATAGCATGAGGCCAGGAGAAGGCTTCTAGAAATAGAATACAAGTTTTTTAGTACTTTCTAGGCACACGTGTGCGCTAAAACTTTTCTTTATTGTAATAATTATTAGCTAATGTGGATTCTGATATGCACCGACCTAAAATAATCTTGGTTATTCGTGATTTAATTGAGTTAAAGTAGTAGGTTTTCAATTATTGATACAAAAAAGTAATGCCCCACCACTTATATTATGTTTTGAATGATGATGGGCTTTAGCTTCGGCTCATGTATTTATGTTTTTAAATGTTGTGATTTAAGTCTTCTGCTCGTGAAAAGTTTTACTCTAATTTATACTAATTTTGTGTATTTGAATTGGGGCATTACAAGATTGTCAAACTCACCCTACGAAGATGCCCATTAATATCCACAATTAGTGTTCTAAACTGATGATGATGATGATTGCAGAAGTAGAAATCAAGCTTTTGACAACTCAGTTTTTTTTATAGAACAACTCATTCTTTGAAATAGGAGGAAGTTCCTTAATGTGGTATTATTATGGTCACTGCTACCAAACCTGCTGCATTGTCTTCAGCATATTTTCCTTTTATATCATCATTTACTGAGCTTTTTACATATGACCTGGCGCCAACTTCGGGTTTCTCATATTACCCAGAATCAGTTTCTTTCTTCCATATGACCCAAAAAGTACCCAAAATACCCTTAAGTTTAGGTATAAGCACCCACACTGCGTTTTTCCATATTACCCGAAATCTGAGGTGTGGGTACCTAGAGAAGCTCGCGTTCAGTCGGAGAAGAAGGCGTTCCATTCGGCATCTCCACCCATATCATCGCCGGCGCCGGCGCCGTCCAAATCGGGAAAGGTAATCTTCACGCCAAAAAGCCGGAAAACGAGCGGGAATGACTGGGTATGCAAAAACAAGTGCAGCAGAGACATCGTACATAAAAAATGGTACATGAAGTGCAAGTATGACAATTTTTGTAAATGATATTTGGTTCCAGAGAAAAAAGTTGAAAACTTGCCAAGTTTTCAGCTTGTTGAAAATATCGTGTATTCGACGACACGGCTATAATGCAAAGTCGTGTCTTCGCCGACACGACTATAATGCAATAGTCGATGGTTTTCAGGCATTTACGGTTTAAAACTTTACAATTTTTTTACTTATTTCGGTATTGTAATTTCATGTACTGATGGAGAAGATAGCTGTTTGCTTACACTACGATGGAGTGTTTATAAATTCTAATGTGTACGTGGGTGGGAAATGGATGCTCGTGCCTCTAGATACACAAGTAAAGTACCTGGAACTGCTGCAGCAAGTAGAAGAAAGATTACAGCTGAAGTCTGCATCTGGTACATTATCTTTGTCATATCGTGTTGACTCTGAATTCCCATACGTCCTTGAAGACGATAAAGACCTGGAGTCAATATTTATCGTTCACGAGAGCAAGCAGGGCACAAATGGCCTACTCCACCTGTACGTGGAGGGGATTTCTACTGGCAATAACATGGAGACTGCCACTCGCAATAAGGAAATGAATTCCAGTGTAAATAAGGAGGAGGAGACGATACCAGAGGGAGAAGTGAGGCCGGCCAGTAAGACACCGCAGGAGAGGCCGTCCAGCCCGGCCAATAAGACACCCTCATCAGTAGTTGAAGGAGGAAGAGATGAAGATTATTCATTTGAAGCTACGAGGTAAGATTTCAAATTCGCCAACTATCCACAAGTCGTGTTATCGAAGACATGACTTGAGTAAAAGTCGTGTCGGCAAATACATGACTAAAAATAAAGTCATGTTCTCAAATACACGACTAAATATAAAGTCGTGTTCTCAAGTCTATTCATACAATTATTTTCATGCAGATTGGGAGATGGGGAAGAAGGTGAAGATGAAGATGAAAATGCAGATGTAGACGAAGAAGAATTCTTCGATGAAGAAGAATTACCGTAGTCTGCAGATGAGTGGGATGAGCCTCTTACAGTACCACATTTTAGCCAGCCAGATCACACAGGAGCATCTACTTCTAGAGTTCTCATGGCAGGAGACACATGTAAAGGGAAATCTGTCACGTCGGAGGACGATGAGTACCTCAATATTGACAGTGATGGTGGTTGGGATTGGGGTACCTATTCTGCACAGGCCGGTCCTTCAAAACATTGTGAAGAGGAGACGATGTTGACCGAAAGTTTGCAAGCAGAAGACTACGAGGCACAACTTGCATTAGGGGCTAGGTTCGAAAGTGTCAAGCAGTTCAAGATGGTTCTGATTGATCTGGCAATCAAGAGGAAGTTCATGTTCAAACTGGCGGATGAGAGCAAGGACACATTTGCTGCAACGTGCAAGGTTATGGGGTGCAAGTGGTACATACGGGCTTCGAACAGACTTGATGGAGTGATAAGGAGGGAAGGAAGGCATACATGTGACACTTCTGTAAGTTCGAAAGATCATCCATTGGCTTATTACCTCTGAATTGCAAGGAAGTGTCATGGCCTCCATAAGGATTCATACTACATAAAAATCGCAAATATCCAACAATACATTGAGAAGCATTGGGGCATGACAGTCAACTATAAAAGGGCATGGAGGACGAAAGATGAATTGATCCGATTGATCGATGGTAACCCTGAAGATGCATATCGCATTTTGCCACATTACGGAAGGGAATTAGAGCGGTCTAATGCAGGTACACATGTGGTACTAGAAAGATTAGGTGATATACCTAAAATTGAAATTGAGTTAGCCGGCTACGACTTCAGACATGTGTTTTGGATGTGCGGCTTGGTGCAAGAGCATTTCGAAGAACACTGAGACCATTGCTCAGTGTTGATGGAACATTCCTAAAATGAAAGTACCCTAGAGTTTTATTGGTTGCAACAGCAGTCGAAGGCAATCAACAATTAATGTGTCTTGCATATGCAATTGTCGATAAAGAGAATATCCAAACGTGGTAAGTATAAGCACAGGAAACACGACTATTCTTACAGTCGTGTCATCCATGACACAACTAGGCATAAATTCGTGTCTTCGAAAACACGACTAATCATACAGTCGTGTTTTTTATACACGACCTTCTAACAACCTGAAACCTTCTTTGTTTAATATGCTTTACCTCTCACTTGTACAAGACGTGGTTCCTCACCTTACTAAAATGTTTTCTCTTTACGGACCCCCCGGCCTCTCTGGACACTATTGTCTATGATAGACAGAAGGGCCTTTTGAGAGCGGTCACTGATGTCTTTCCTGAGGCTTACCATGGGTTTTGCCTAAGGCATATGGCCACTAATATACTTAATCATTGGAAGGATAAGTACCTGAAGGAACTTCTATTCCGAGCTGCAAAATGTTTCAGGAGACCAGAATTCAATGAAACCATGGAGAAGATGAAGAAAAACAATGAGGCGGCCTGGAAATATGTTGACAAGATTCATAAAACACATTGGGCTAACGTGGAATATCCAGGTAAAAGGTACAACACTCTCACGTCAAGCAGGTCCGAAAGTGTAAATAATATGCTTATGAAGGCTAGGTTTTGGCCAATCACTCGGTTGATCGAGCAAACGCGTGCGACCACAACTGTCCATTTTCAGAGATGCCGAATAGAAGCAGAAGGGATACCGACTCCGTTAACAAAGTATGCATAGAATCATATCAATCAGATGAGGTATCAGAGTGTTGGAATAGTTCGAGTGCAACCGCTATCATTACGGCAGTTTGAAGTGACATCTTTATACCATGTGGTAAGCATAAATTCGTGTCTTCGAAGACACGACTATTCATATAGTCATGTCATCGAAGACATGACTAATAAATAATTTATGTCTTCGAAGACACGAGTAGTCATACAGTCGTGTCTTCGACGACACGAGTATCCTTCGAAGACACTGATGTTTTTGATGTTTTCGCATCAGGATGTTGTTGACCTTACGAAGAGAACCTGCACATGTGGCTTCTTCAAGAGCATGGGACTTCCATGCAAGCACGCCATGGCATGTATTGATGAAAAGAGTTTGGAACCGGTAGAATATTGTGAGAAGTAGTACTACGCAAGTATGTACCGCACCATGTACGAAGAAGTAGTGTTTCCTACTTTAGACAGAACTCAGTGGGGGAATTACGGGGTTTTATTTAAATGCGAACCGCCCATGCTTGAAGCTCCAAAGAAGGGCAGGAGAAAGACAAAGAGAATAGCCCGAGCCACCTGCATGGTCGAGTTCGAAATGTGGGAATTGTCGGCAAGTTGGCCACAACAGTAAAAGGTGCATGAACCCAACGGTTCCGAAAGAAAATAGGAAGTGCAGGAATCGAAGACTTCCGCAACAAGGCAAACTTACTACAAACGAGACTTCGCATATACATCGTTCCGGCTTACCTAAGCCCCCACCATTCTTCACGTAGATCGTATTGAAATGTTGGTAGAAGAAAGAATATTTGTACCAAATGTTTGCCTGTACGGGAAAAAATATTATAAATGAAAAAAAATATTTCATGTATCAGTCATGTATCTCCATTATAGTCGTGTTGTATAAGACGCGATTATGAGAACATAGTAGTGCTTATAGAGTTAATAGTCGTGTTGTTGAAGACACGAAAATACAAAAATCAAGTCTCTGTTACAGTCGCGTCGTCGGCGACACGACTATAACACTATAAGTACTACTGTCGCTGTTATAGTCGTGTCATAAAGTGCGAATCAGCAGTTATTATCGTTTCTTCGTGTAGATGAAAATAATGTATTTGCATTATGGAAAATATATACATCAAATAATCTTAGTACAAAAAATTAACTCGGGTACAAAAGAATAAAAGAAGTTCAGTCTTTATCAGTAATCCTCAAAAAACCGGCAACTGTGATTTGGTGCTTTTTGTCTTTAATTGAGTCATCGTCAAATTCGCTGTCAATCTCCCCGCGAATCATAGTTGCAGCAATGACTAGGCACCAAAAACGTGTAATTCTGGCCTGATCAAAGTTGGGTGGGTTGACATTGGACGCCAAGTGCGCAACGTACATCATAACAAATATGCCACAGTCTTTTGAGTTTTGTTCGCAGGGCACTTTGGCGATCTGAGTCATCTTCCAATCGATGCAACCGAACCACCCCAGCGTGCTTGCCATCACAACGTTCATAAACTGCGTGAATTTATCAGTTGCAACCCTGTGATGTGGGTACAGTGAGGATTTGCCAGAGAGCGGGTTGTAAAAGCGCCATACATAGTGAGGGAAGTTTACATAGACAAGGCAAAAATGGGAGCCGGTGCAGATTGGGAAAATGCATAGAACATGTTCTTGTTCAATCCTTTTAGCATCCTCGCATGATTTTTTATCAATTTCGTATGATCGCCTCCTTCTTTGTGTTCCAACAAAATTGCAAGAGAGCCAGTAAATGATGCTGGGAATGTCATCTTATCACTACCGATGCAGGGAACACTTATGTTGTCAAATATCTCTTTGAATGCGTGACATCCAAAAAAATAGAAGGGATACTTCATCTGTTTTCTCTCATTGCGCTGCCGCAAGAGACTCGAAACTCATCTATAACCGTAGAAAACAACAACATAGTCAGAAATGTCGAAATAAGGAAAGACACGACTTCAATAATAGTCGTGTATATTATATACGACTTCAATAATAGTCGTGTCTTCAAAGACACGCCTATGCGTAAAGTTGTGTCATAGAATACACAACTTTATGTAAACTAGTGTCTTCGAAAAATAAAAAGGTGAAAAATTGAAAACATAATGTATACTTACATTAGTGTTTATTTCCGTGGTTTGCAGGAGGGATACGTAGTCCTCATCGCACAGCGTGGGGATTGGATAAGCCTTCCTCGGATTAGCGATCCATTCATATATTGCCA
The DNA here is from genome assembly GCA_039654745.1 of Houttuynia cordata. Classification (NCBI taxonomy): domain Eukaryota; kingdom Viridiplantae; phylum Streptophyta; class Magnoliopsida; order Piperales; family Saururaceae; genus Houttuynia; species Houttuynia cordata. Next base: position 16,865,420 of record CM077508.1, on the reverse strand, counting down.
TTCTATCCCTTTCCAACAAGACTCCCATGTCGAAGCAGAAGTCCAAATGAGAATAGTCTTATGGGAGTTCAATTCCAGCCTTTCGGAAATCAATGTCAATAGGCTGGGATGAGGTTAAGCCTGTGGCCTCCTTCTCCATCTCCTCTTCCTCCTTCACCTCCTCCTTGTCCTTCTTCCCCGCCTCCTCTATCGCCAAATACTCCTCCTTCACCTCCTCCTCGTCCTTATTCTCTGCCTCCTCTATCGCCAAATCCTCCTCCTTTGCCTCCCCAATTTTCGACTGCTGCAAGGAAGAGATAACCTCATTAATGATAGAGGTTGTTTGTTGATCGGAGATGGTTTCATCGGAGTCGGCTTTTCATTCTTCCCCCAAATTTCTCCTTGCCTGCTCCTCCGCCATTCGCCTTATATGCTCCTCTTCACGTATCCTATGTATTTCTATAGTCAAGATGGCCCTCCTTCTCTTCCTTACCACCATACCTTCGGGGAATAGGTCCCGTTTATACTTTTCACGGTTTTCCACTTCTGCACGCTCCATAAGTTCGTCGAAGTCTGGTTGGAGCTTATTCAGAAACATCTTCGCAGAGGATCTCTTTGTAGCTAATTCAATCTTCTCTTCCTCCTGCGTGCGCTTGATGGGAGCTAATTGACATTTTACAGAGTCTTGTCAGTAGTAGCATGGAAATTTAAATAGACGTGTAGATTGCGACACAGAAAATGAAATAGTTGTGTATAATGTGACACGAAATATTTACTAATCGTGTATAATGTGACACGAAATATGCTCTAGTCGTGTAGAACTTACCTTTACCCCATTTGAAGGAGTCACCGGCTGACTTGCTCGCCAGCTCCTTTGTCCTAGGATGCACCGGAGTTTTATTCATCTCCTCCTCCTTGTCATCGGTTTTCTGCTTTCGCTCCTCCTTGTGATGCACCGACGACTTCTTCATCTTCTCCTTCTTCGGCTCCTCAATTCCCTCACCCTTTAAAAGCAGTGATGCTGCGGCGGCAGATGCCTTGATAGAGTGTAGAACCTCTCGTAGAGGTCCGACACTCCTTCCCATCTTGTCATAGGAAGACATAGCGATCTTAATTAATGATGTTATGCCCTCAAGCGAACCCTCCAATCGGCCCATCGCATTTGACTCAGTGGCTGTCCTCGAGGAAGAGGGGGAACCGTGAATGGGAGTCCTCTTCATTTTGTGCCTCTCCGTCTTCTATCGTCGCGGAGGGGCTACAGAGGGAGACGAAAGTAGGCATGCCTCTTTTGATATGGGGAAGATTACATCGACGACTTCTTCCCATACTTGGAGCTTATCAAACACGCCCTTCCAGTAGTCCCCCATACAGTGCTTTTTCTGTGCACCCTGCTTGACCTCCGTAATTAGGGCCCCACTTCCTGGCCACCTTTTCACCTGTGGAGTGATAGGGCCGACGACAGCATGGAACATTGTTGTGTGCTCAAAAAACCAAATCTGCATAGTTAGAAGATGAAAACATTAGTAACAGTCGTGTATTTTAGTATACGACTACATATAAAGTTGTGACTCCTACAACACGATTGTATACTTAGTCATGTATTCATTACACGACTATATATAAAGTCGTGTTGCAGAAGAGACGACTTTATATGAAGTCTTTCGAAGACACTAAAAACATATAAATGGTAATACCTGAGTGACATATGAGGCGCCGTTTAGGTATCCACCGGCCCATGCCCCTCCTTCAGATCTGAAACCCAGTTGTCTGCTGGTGTGGGCTAGACCAGAAACCAACACCTTATAGATAGCCCCCACCCAATTGTATGAGCTCAATCTTGGGAGGTCTTCTATGTAACGGTACAAACAGGGCAGTCGCACTCTAGTGCTGTGTGCAAACAGCACCGCGGAGAAGACGAGGCAGATGATCATTCTCGTCATGTCCTCCTCTTCCATCTTCATTTCGCAAATGGTAACCTTCTCAATAATTTCCTCAATGTGTAGAATATCCGGTCTCCTCACGGCGAAGTACTTTCTGAAGAATTCAACTTGCGGTCGGCATGGCAAGGAGGGAACGACCTCAATTGTTTCACTATTTGCGGGCAATTCAGTGATAAGAGCAACTTCTTGCTCTGTGAAATGTAGCGACCTTCCCTTGATATTGAAGACCTTGGCCGACTCATCCTAATACCTGACTAAATTGTCTAGGAGGTTCCGCGAAACTACGACCTCCTCACCTTAAAAAATGACAGTGAAACCAGCTTCTCTGATCAGTTGACAACATCTTTGGTGATGCCGTAGGAGGGCCACACACTTTTTCAGCGCCTCCGGTTGACAAAACGTCCGAAGAACCGGTCGTGCATAGTAGTTCCCTTGCCTGATGGGTCCATCGGAGCCTTCCTCTTCCTGCCCCTCTGTTTTCGCTCTCGAGGTACAAATAGAAAATCCTGATCCTCCTCCTCTTCCCTTAGTATTTGCTCCATAGACTCATCTCTTTTTGTATCCATCTGCAAGGAGATAGGTAGAGTGGTCAATAGAAAAGTCGTGTCGAGAAAACACGAAAATATAAACGTTGTGTCGTCAATAACACGACTAAATATTTAATCGTGTCATCGAGTACACAATTAAATATAAAGTCATGTTTGCAAAGACACGATTGTATATTTGAAGATAAAAATCAAAAGTTGTGTAGTCTGAAATAAAAATCACTACGGATTGTTGTAACTTACCGCGGTGTAGTTTTCTGTATTTTCTTTTAGGACTCTTTTCCAGAAAAACCAGGTAATCTCGCCACAAACTGTACCTAGAAAATTGCCCAAATGCAATCGGTCACTCCGCCGGTTGCATGTAGTCGTAGGGAGCAAGGAATTCTATATCGGCGAAATTTCGCCGATATATCGATTTCGGGCCCCACCCGAGAAATCGAAATGGTAAAATATCGTTTTTTTAAAAATTTATAATATCGGCGAAATTTCGGTTTCGGACCGAAATTTCGCTATTTCAAAAAAAAAACATTTTCAAAAAAAAAAAATTTGGAAAAAAAATTTTTTTTTTTTAAAAAAAGGGAAAAAATAACAACTTTTCCCTTGTTTCTAATCCTAATATGCATTTTTATGCATATTTTGAAATCTATGCTTTATCTAAATTAATATAACTCATTTTTTGTGAAAATATATGATAAAAATTAATTTTTAACTACCGAAATTTTTTTACAAATATCTCCGAAATATCTCCGAAATTTTATCTCTTAGGCCGACCGATATTTTACCGAAATCCGATACGGAATTCCTTGGTAGGGAGTCAAGGGGGAAAGTTAGCAAGATGATGCTCTGAAATCCCCGCAGGAGGCCGCTTCAAATTGCCACCTTTGCCCACTCTCCGTCATTCCTGTCGGTTGCAGATATGCGAAGGTATCGTCGAAATCCGCAGGGGGACGTGAATAGGAGCGTCGAAATCCGTAGGGGGTAGCTCGAAATCGCCGTGGAAATCACCGGTCGGAACTATTGTGTTTTTTGTGTCTTCTACAATACGCTTCTTCACAAAGAAATAGCACGAAAAACAGAATAGAAGGGCATTTTTGGTACTTCAGGTGCCAATTCTTGGCCATATGGGATTTCGCCGAAAAAACCAGGTAATACGAGAAAACAAAAGTTGGCGCCAGGTAATATGGAAAAAACTCTCATTTACTTCCTGATTAACTATAGCCTAAAAGAGATTTGGTGCAAATTTATAGATCATAGTTGGCTGCCATTAAGTAACATTATTAAACATGCTAACTGCCATTACAGGAATTGACACGCAAATTACAGTTGGACTCATACAGCCATAGCTGTACGTCCATTACCAGATTACAGAGCAAAGATTGACAATCACAAACACTTATGGACCAATTAAAAGAGTCTAAACATGGAAACGAGACAGGCAACCCACATAGAAGCTAGGGAATATCAGATTAGGACTTCCTTTGTGGAGTCCACTTGGGCAAGGCAGGGCTGAAATGGACCGAAACAATACGTGAGTCCAACAAGTCCACAATTGGGGTGGAGGTGACACACCTAGGGGCCTTGTACTGGTTTATGGATGCCCCCCTTGAAATGGCATAGTCCATGACCTCTTCAAATGTCCCGGACCTCACAATCCGAATCTCCAGCGGTCCGATCGAGTTGTCCGCCACCCGGCACTGCCGGTAGACCGAATTCATGCACTCCTCCATGGCCAGGCAGCACCTGTCCAGCAATTCCGGATCCGGAGCCTTGGACAGGTCCTTGACCAACAGCTCCCAATAGATCACATAGTGGCCCGGTATGGTCTTGGTGTCCGCATAGCTAGTGTACTCCACCACTTGAGCCTCGCACCCCTCCTGCACGAGCAGCTCGTAGGCGGACTCCACCGCTCGCTGGAGTTCGGCTTCATCGGTCTTGTCGGAATCAATGGAGAGGAGGACGTTCTTGCGGCGGACGAATCGGAATTCAGGAGCATTGTTGTAGAACTTGGTTACATGAAGGATGTCCCCGACCCGGTACCGGTTGAGGCCCGAGTATGTGGTGATGACAAGCTCATACTCATGACCGACCTCGACGTTGGCAAGGTCGACAAGGCGGCTAGACTTGACGGCCTCATCGGCGGACGGGCTGTGGGGAATGAATTCAAAGTAGGCCATGGTTGGCACTATAGTGTAGGTCACCTCGGAGGGCTTGCACATGGGCCTCAGGTTGAGCCCAAAGTAGCACTCGGAAGAGGCGTACATGGTGCATGCCATGGGGAGCCCACCGCTGTAGTATTCAAGGGTTGGGATGTACTGGGCCATGGCCCCGGTCACGATCACGTCCAGATACTTGGCATTGGGCCAGATCCGGGTCACAATTCCCTGCCAGTTCTCGGTCGAGCACTCCTCCCTGATGAACCTTGCCAGCTCCGGGTCAGGTTTGAGGATCTTGGACATGGCCTCCCGGATGGCCGGGTCGGTGATGGCCGGCGAGAGGACTCCGGTGGCGATGTCCTGGGCCAACTGGGTCCACTGGAGCTGGAGGAAGCGGAAGGCGCGGAGAAGTCCGGAGGCGAAGACCGCACCAACGCGGAGGACGGAGAGGCGGTGGAGGAGGCCGCAGAGCATCTGAGTGTACATGCTCTGGAATGAGTCAGTGCAAAGAACGGCCTCGTTGGGGCTGGTGTAGTCGTTGTAGGGATCATATGGCCTGTTCTTGAAGTGGTCACTCTTGTAGTAGCCCGTCAGCACCGGCCTCGCCGGAAGCCCTCCCGGCGTCTTTGACTCGGACTTGATGAAGAGGAAGTAGAGCCCCTTCCCCTTGTCCAGCCCCGGCACGTACCTGCATGCACCATCACCATCGTCATCATCATTACACGCTAGCTTTTGTCAATTATTTCATCTATTTACACTTGCACCAATTTACATGAAACATTTTTTTTTAAGTACTGCTTTACATGAAAGATGATAAACATGTGAGAATTAGCATCCCAACTGTCCAAGTGCAATATGACAGCCCATGTAAAGACTTTACTCTAAAAAAGAATTTTACACTAATATGAATCGAAAAGTCGAGGCTAAAATAATTACGTTTTACAGTGTAAACTTGGTAAGACAACACTTTAAATTGTATCAACGTGGGGGGTACAGGCTGTATATGAGAAAGCTTGCAAAAAATGAAAAGAACGTTTTTTGGGGAAACAAAATCAAAAGCACGTTACAATCTTTGTAATAAATTACTAGATTCAAGGGAAATAGTGCGTTTCCAACGGAAGAAGATTTTCTATGTTTAACATAAACTAAAAGGAAAAAAATTTAAAAGAAAAAATAAGCACAAAACAACACACAATCAACTTAATTTTGTCAAAAAGAGAAAAAATCATCAGTAAATGAAATTGTTAAAATAAAAAAAAAACACATGATCAAATGATAAGAGTAGTTGCACAGAAAGGATGTTGAAAATAGTTTATGGTGGTGCAATATAACCAGACAGCTAAAATGATATAGTGCAGGAATGTACATAGATACTTGAACGTCAGGTTATAGAATCTTAAGAATTTTAGTACTGACAAGTTCATGACTGGCATGAGGAGGCTGTAAAGGAGCTGGCGGCGGTCGAGCTCCTCCTGGATGGTCGGCATCAGCTTCCGCTCCCCGGCCGATGTACCAGAGCTTGTCAGAAACTCTGATATCGGGTGCGAGGACAAGATCGGCGAGCGGTCACCATTAGCAATGCGTTGGATCTCCGGTAGGAGGTCCTCGTATTTCACCACCGGCACCTGGGCCTTGAACGTCTCCCGGTCCGTGGCCCCGTCCAGCCCGAACCGCTGGAGGTACTCCGTCTCGCCATTTCGCTCTAGTATCTCCGCCAACACCCGGCCCTGCACCGCATCAACATTCTTTGTAACCTCTTCGATGAATTGCAGCGCCGCGGCATCCTTCGCCGACGGGGCTTGCTGCTGGCCAACCTTCTCTACAGCCATTTGAGAGCCTAATTAGAGAGCTTAGAAGAAAGAACAAGTGAAGACAAGGCTGATTAGTGTGGAAGCTATTGGAAGAGAGGTTGTGAATTTATAGTCTGATTCTTGTCCTTTTTTGTAAAAAAAGTCCAAAAACAAGCTGACACGTCATCCGGCCAGGTGGGCTGGGAAAATCTCTTGGGATTGTAAGGGTTCCGGGCCGGCGGCATGCATGGCCGATGGAGAGTGTTGGGCTAAGGCCCGGCCGCTGGGGCCCAGTAAGGTTGTCTTATCTAGTTTTGGGCCGACATATGGGCCCTGGTTCTCGGGCCCGGAGTGTTTGTCCGGACTCGAGTTCTGCGTCCCACGGTCTGGAGGCCATGCAGCTGTTTTTGTTTTCGAGTCCGAGAAAGGACAAGGGGCAAGAGATCCGGCTGCCGGCGGCCATGGTAGCATCCAAATGTGGTCCACCTAACCGGCCCATGGTCCGAGTTTTGCACCAAATTTAGTGAACCATTAGAACTACCTCCATATTAGGGTTAGCATACATGTTGAGACATTGAAAGCTCAGGGCTGAGACCATCTGTTTAAAGTTGACCGGCTTCAGATACACTGTAAGGTGTGAGGAATCAATAAAAGGCAGCCATCTAAACAACTATCAGGTGCATTTAAGAGTCTTTCTTGGAATGGCTAGCTTAAGTTTCCGATATGTCTTTGACTTATTGGGCCTCACACCGTTGTGAGGCCATAGAGAATCCGAAGCCATGTTGACCCGGCCTCGAACCCTCGCTTCGGATATGTTGTGAGTGCACTCACAAATGCAGCGTGCACGATGGAAACACGCAATTTCCATAGTACGCGGCCTTGTTATGAGTGCACTTACATCGGATCTCGGCAGCTCAATCTGAGGCTCTGAGCCGACCCAAATTACAAATCAAAGGGTCGGGAAAGTCCCGATCCAACCGGTTGGACCCGGTTCAACCAGCTGATCCAGTTTTTAAACCATCGGTTCAGTCTGGTCTGAAAGGGCCATTTGCCAACGGGTTCGAAATTGCATCTAATGTAGTGGATCAAGTCGAGAGTTAATTAGTTAGTGAAGATGGTGTAGAATAAGTGTTGTTAATTAATGTTTAATGTTGAGTTAACTTCATCATTGTCCTAACAAGGGCCGACCTTGGGAAGCAGGGTCACTATCACTAAGAGAATGTCTCAGCTTGATTAGGTTTAACTGTTTAAGATAGAAGTCATTAGATGGCTTAAATTGTACAATGGCATCTACAAGGCCGACTTTTTTTATTCATATACATAACTGACATCATGTAAAGACTTTATCATCTCATGTAACAAAAAGCAAAAGACTTTCTCATCTCAAGGTTCATTAAAACCCTAAAGTCTGCAGGTACTATAAACCCTAGAGGCTACACGTTGAATCTTTATCCCAAGTAAAAGTTCTTGCCCGGGAACATGTACCATGCAAGTCCATGCATGCTAATATAATACTCCATCTGTCCTAGTTTAGATGTTACAGGACATTCCTTTTTTAGATGCTCCATTTGGTCAATTTTAAGTGGATTTTGTGCCTTGTTTTAAAATCCAGTTCGGCCCGGCCGGTTGAACCCGGTTGGACCGGACCCTGCTATTTTTCCGGGCCGGGTCGACCGGGCTGAAACGGGCTAAAGACCCGGCCGGGTTATTTGCGACCCGGCCGAGTTGACCCAGGACCCGGCCGGGTCGGACCGAAAGGGTCCTCCCTCCCGGTCCCCTCGCCCCTTCGCCGTCACCCGTCAAGCCACCCCCCGCCATCGTCGATGCTCGCCACCTCGCCGTTGTCGTCGCCCCACCCCCGCCCAGCCGCGGTGCTGCCCCGGCGACCCCCCCACCCCTCTCCTCTCCCTCCCCTCTCCCTCTGGTTTTTTCCTCCGCCCCCTTCTCTGTTTTCTCCGTCGCCCCGCCCCGCCATCGCCGTCATCGCCCCACCCTCGCCCTGCCGCAGTGCTGCCCCGGCGACCCCCCCACCCCTCTCCTCTCCCTCTGGTTTTCTCCTCCGCCCCCTCTGGTTTTCTCCGTCGCCCCGCCCCGCCCTGTCGCCCCACCCCCACCCTATCGCGGTGCCGCCCCGATTGCCGCACTGTCGTCACAAGGCTGTCGATGTCGTCGCCCCACCCTTGCCCTGCCCCGGTGACCCCCCCACCCCTCTCCTCTCCCTCCCCTCTCCCTCTGGTTTTCTCCGTCGCCCCGCCCCGCCCTGCCGTGGTGCTGCCCCGGCGACCCCCCCACCCCTCCCATCTTCCTCTGATTTTCTCCTCTGCCCCCCTCTGCTTTTCTCCATCGCCCCGCCCCGCCCTGCCCTGTCGCCCCACCTCCGCCCTGCCGCGGTGCCGCCCCGACAACCTTCCCCCCCCCCCCCCCCCGCCTTCTCGCCCCCCGACCTCCCCTCCCTCTCCCAGTCTCCCTTTGTGATATACTGATATCCCCATCCGGGTTGACCCGGGTCGACCCACTGGGTCAAACCGGTTGGCCCGACCCGGTCACCAAACCGGGTCGGGCCCCGGACCGGGTTTTAAAACACTGATTTTGTGCCTCTTCTAACCTCCAACAGCTAGGGTTTCCAACATCCAATAAAAACGAACTTCTTTTTTCAGATAGAGCATCTAAAATAGGACATAGGAATATTAAGGACCCTAATATTGGTTACTTGCAATCATGATAATGAAATAAGCCATGAATGCCATCTCTTCATGATGCACATCAAGCATAAATAAAGGGAAAATGTTTTCCTGGCCCGCTCCATGAACACAGTGTCCATGACAATTGACAACCGTACTTAGTTAGTGAAGATGGTGTAAAATAAGTGGTGTTAATTAATGTTTAATGTTGAGTTAACTTCATCATTGTCCTAACAAGGGCCGACCTTGGGAAGCAGGGTCAATATCACTAAGAGAATGTCTAGGTTTAACTGTTTAAGATAGAAGTCACTAGATGACCTAAATTCTCTCTTGAATTTTACAATGGCATCTAGGAGGACGACTTTTTTTTATTCATAGCCGATTTTTTTGATTCATATACATAACTGCGTTCATGTAAAGACTTTATCATCTCATGTAACAAAAAGCAAAAACTTTCTCGCCTAAATTTTCATTAATTAACCTTCAGTTGGCATCTAAAAACCCTAAAGTCTGCAGGTACTATAAACCCTAGAGGCCACACGTTGAATCTTAATTTATCCCAAGTAAAAGTTCTTGCCCGGGAACATGTACCATGCAAAGTCCATGCATGCTAATTTAAATACTCCCTCTGTCCTATTTTAGATGCTACATTTGCAGAAAAGGACAGTCCTTTTTTAGATGCTCCATTTGGTCAAGTGGATTTTGGACCTCTTCTAACCCTCAATAGCTGGGGTTTCCAATATCCAATAAAAATGAACTTTTTTCAGATGGAGCATCTAAAAATAGGATGGAGGAATATTAAGGACCCTAATATTGGTTGCTCGCAATCATGATCATGAAATAAGCCATGAATGCCATCTCTTCATGATGCACATCGAGCATAAATAAAGGGAAAATGTTTTCCTGACCCGGCTCCATGAACACAGTGTACATGACAATTGACAACCGTACATATGTAGAGGTCCTAACATGATACATAGAGGCTTGACATGGTGTATAGCTATCGGGTGCCCATGTAGGATTATGTTATTCTATATGGTATATACCATATAAGCCTCAATTTATCATGCTAGCCTCTATGCACCATGGTCATGGAGCCCGGTCAGCTATAGATCGACCATTGCTTTCGCCAAGTATTTAATTTTCACTACACTTCGTATATGCAATGTGGGCCTCCAAGACTTGCCATTATGGTTAGTTGGCATATAGTAGTATACAAGTCTGCATGAACACAACATAGGTTTCAGACATTACTTGCATGATTGAGGCCTGCATTAATACCCAAGCTCATTAATTGGATACATGCATGCAACAGATATCGTGCCACAATTGAGAAGTATCAACCAACAAATATTCATAATAAGGGTCATGGTGTCTTCAACAACATGAACATCTGGACCCCTATACCTAATAACATGCAGATGTAGAAGGCCCCTGCAAAATTGAGAATGATATATGGCAACCTTTGACCGGGTATATCTGAGCGAAGACTTAGAAGAGAAAACATAGTGGAGGTTTCTCAGCTGGCAAAGAGATACATGTCGCTGACTTGTGCTAAAAGGAGTTAACTACAAGCAATCTCCTCTCCTCCTCTAAGTCCGAGCGCCGTTCAAGCTAGACCCGTTTTCCTTCTTAATTTGCATGCATGGATTTGACTCACGTTCATAATCTTGGTGAATTACTTCTTTCTTTTTCATAGCCAACATCTTGGTATGTTACTTGAGTCAACATGGATTTGATCCCCAGATTTCTGAGATTTCTAGGACCCGCTGTCCCTCCATGGCTGTTCCCTTGGTCAAAATGTTAGCCCTTTTTAACTTTAGGGTTTCATGCCCAAGAATCAGATATTTTATTTCTCCTTGGTAAGGTTCCTGGACTTGGGTCTTACGCCTCTAAACAACTCATTGTAAGAGAATTAATGAATCAAATTACATGCCAAAGAATCTGATATTAATTGACTCATTAATGAGGGCTTATAGGCCATATAGTAGGTAAAGGGAGACCTCTCCTGGTTATAGCTTTAGCTAATTGAAGGCCCCAGCTATAGCCTATAGGTGCCTTCAATCTCTCATGGTTATATAGCTGTCTTCCATTCTTTTGAGATCATGAACATTGGGTTTACCATATAAATCCATGATCATGGAGGACAGCAGGCTTATTAGCTTTCAATTCAGTAATTATCCATAAGAGTGGTTCATCTAATCTCATGAACCCAAATGGGTACATAAAAGGCTATAATCATCATACATTATTCTAAAGAGGACCCACTAAAATCCATTCAAATTACAGTATGCATTACTTAGCCACCCGTTTGGTAATGCACACAATCATAATTGCAACCAAACACCACCGTCAGTGACCACAAGAAATTAAGAGGCCAAGTCACCGTGTTCATGTACTAATTACAGGATCAAAAGCTTAAAGCGTGTCATGAAATTCTTCCTTTTTCCATTTTAGAACCAGCAGAGCATGACTTGGCAGCCAACTTGACTGGCATGATCACAGGCCCATTTCGCCGAGTCACACACACACACACACACACACACACACTAGAAATTGCGTCTCCTATTCAAGAATGGCTCTTGACTCAGACATAAGAATTGAAAGATATTTTTGCCATTAGTAGGTCCCTTGGTTTCTTTTCACTTGCATTTTTGTTGTGTAGGATGGGAAGAGGAATTGGACAGAAGAAAAGGTAGTGAAAGTGAGAAATGAGACATAAGGGGGCAACAAAGCAAAAGGGAGATTTTCCAATTATCAGAGATTTTACTGAAGATAGAGAAGAGAAAAAGTGGTAGAGAAAGAAAACGAAGCTTCAAGGAAGTGTACATTGAGCTGTCTCTTTGGACCAGAAGAAGAACATGAAGTCATCTTCCACTTAGACTTTTTCTACGCGTGAAGCTGATGATCAGTCTGCAACTTCCTGGTGAATGTCTTCATGAATATCTTCGAGAAAGAGAGAGGAAGTACATATGAGCTTTTGGTCACGTTTGTTTGGATGTAGCAACGTATAGAATCAAGTGTACGTATTGCTGATCAGTTGTGTCCTGTGGGCATTTTGTCGACGAAAAGACTAAGTGGAGAAAGAGATGTTTGAGGAGGAGAGGGGGCCAGACATGATCCCACCCACCCAAGAGCCTTCCTCTGAATGTATATCGTGGTGGAGAAAAAGTGCAAAACATGTTCCAACATGACAATAACATCTAGGACCACGGAGAATTGTGTAACATCCCCCACATGTATGCACGTTATCCACTGATGGGGACCTTCTCTACCGGCCAGGAATGTCCATGTCCATTGCACAACCTTTATATTAGGGTTTCAGTTCAGATAAGTTGTAAGAATCAATAATTAATAGCTCATTAGGGTTTCTTGTCTGTTGAGTGTTCCATTAGACTAACATCACAGCTTTCACTTGCTAGATATATGTACATTGATCACCACCTAACCCTACCTATGTGTACATGTAAGGTTAAAGATTTAAATTCAAATTGCACAAGACGGCAAGCACATATATTCTTTAGTTTCTTTTGGGGAGTACGGGGATATAAGTCATTAGGATGGAAGTCGGAACTGTAAATGGTTGTAACTTGCAAGCAAATGTAGCTGCATTTTAAAATACTTTGTTAAATTAAGCACACGTCTCATGGAAGGCATCTTTGCGTGGTCACATACATGTAATTTGGCTTCAGTGGTTGGAATTGCGGGATCAATACAAAGACTTTGAAAATTGAAGAACAATGTAATCTGATCTAACTTTTTTTTTATTCAGTACTGCTTCAATTCTTCAACCTTGAATGGCTTACCTAAAAATTCAACTACAAACCCTTGTAGGCCAAGATGGCCGGTTGATAGTAATCAGATTAGATAGAATCTTAGGTTATGGTTCTTTTCATGAAAAAAGGAAGGTGGTCAGCAAAAGCTAGCTCTAGCTCTAGCTTTGCTGGGTCAAGTTCAGACTCCAGAGACTTAGTGGACCCAAAAGCCGATACTCTTTTTCATGTTCCCCCCTCGCTGCTGTGGCTGGTTTGTTGAGAAGTCGACATCACCATTTTCAACTTTCCCCAAAACCCTAACCATGCACACCAGTGAAACAGATTATCTTTCCTTTTCCCGCCAAGCTCCTCATTCCTCCTGCCCCCATTGTTTAGTCCAACCATAAAGTTCTTCTAGCGACCCTTTAGCAATACGTATCGATATACACTAGAAAAGTTACTTTGTAACTCACGCACATCCGTCCGTCCTCGCTCTACTAGCCATCGAATCGAGATCCAACGACCTGCATTAATGCAAAGACAGGCAGGCGATTCAAACCCATAAATATGAACTATGAATCCATAAATATGGCGCAGACTCATTTTGGTACGGCATCTGGATACGGCAAAGTCTTAGTTGATCTTTTGGGTGAAGATGCCCCTAACCGCCCTCTCCAACCAAAACCAGCTTTTAATTAAATAATGGAGGTCCCCGTCTACGTCATTGCCTTTGAGTGCTACACTGCAATTATCTTCCTCGGTGCTATTGTTTAAAAAAGAAGCAGAACTTGTAGACATTTGACAGATGGAGGAGGCCCTCCCCAGCTGCTGAAGAGTGATGTATTCTTGGCCGGTCTGTGCATTTTGGCATACGTCTTAGTCAAGTTTGGTTCTAAGTTCATGTCTGTTAACAGAAGAATAATTCTAGAGAAGTTTTTTATGCAACTAAGATGTGAGCATAATCCATACTGCAAATTGATAATCCATAAGATTATAGTTTGCTTTAAAGAACAATATCTTTGACCATTTTTATTTTTTGAAGACGAGAAGATGTTGTGAGCTACAGAGAGCGATTCCTTGTGTCTGAGACCAGTGTTGTGTATGGCTATTTTAGAGATTCTATTTGGTTCAACATTTATAGATGTGATTTGACTTGTCAGTTTAAATATTAGGAATGTGTATGTAGATGGATGCTCTTTTTTTTTTGGCTGACATATATGTAAGATGGGTACAATTGGGTTATCTTGGAAAGGTAAAATGAGGACCAAGTACAGGATAAAATTCCAGTGCAAAATCAATGATCTTATCTTCTTCATGATAGTCAGATAGGAGCAAGGTCTTGTTACATCCATGTCTGGCTGGCAGAGAGAAGATCTGCTGGTCTTTGAATGAGATTCCTTATTAAACACTGTTTCATGTAGTATCATCTTAAAGAGAGTGAATAGAAGACAAATAACATTGTTCAACTAGTTTAGTATTTGTATACACATAGATATGGTAGGTGCAACGTTTCTGGATTCCGTTAATGATCCTAATTTATCTAAGTCTGTTATTGCAATACTTATTCATTAGATACCTTGTAAGTACCAACTCGAATATATATAAGAATATTGTTAGTTTAGCACATTATTGATGTCTAAGGGGGGGTGTGGTAAGGGATGATGCCAATCATTAGCAGCCAAGGCATGGATAATGCTTAGTTTCATGCATAATCAACTCAATGTTGCATACGTATATGTCTCATGTTACTTTCCTCAGTGCACTACTGACTGTTGTGAGGTCAATTATCAGAGCAGACTCCTCTCCACCTCCATAAAAAAACTAGCAAAAGTTTGAAAGTAGTACATTAGTATAATTCCACGTTAATTAGTTAATAACTGTCTAGAGAATAAATCTGTTCGGTTGTCAAAATTTTAACTTCATTTTTTCTTTTGCTGAGGTTGGCCAAATTGATTGCTTCAATAGTAGTTACAAGACCTATAGATGCCCCCCTCTTTTATTCTAGAGAAATATAACTATTAGATGGATTGAGGATAACATTAACAAAATCAGCCATTATCATACTATAAAAAACAATTATGCAAGACTGAAGACTGATCAAACACTTAAAAAAATTCAACCATTATCACAATACAAAAACACATACACAAGACTTGAGGCACATGTTAAATAAGAATTAACCATTATCACACCAAAACAAATATGCAAAGACTTAACACTTAAATATCAGAAATTAATTCAACCATTATCATAATACAAAAATACACAATCCCTCCATCCAATATTACTTGTCTGCATTACAAAACCAAAATAATCTGATTTTAGTTCATTTTGGTTTTCTAATGCAGACAGGTAATATAAGATGGGAGTATACAAGACTAATTTATGTTCAAAATGCTTTAAAAAATCAACCATTATCATAATACAAAACCAAATACGCAGGACTTAAGACTAAAGTATCAAAAATTAAAAATTACAAATTACAAAAACACATATACAAGACTTGAGAGCATGGAATGTCGTATCGGATATCGGTAAAATATCGGTCGGCCTAAGAGACGAAATATCGGAGATATATCGGAGATATTGCGTAAAAAAATATCGGTCGTCAAAAACTAGTTTTTATCATATATTTTCAAAATCTAACTTCTAAAATGAGTTATACTAATTTAAACAAAGAATAGATTTCAAAATATGCATAAAAGGATAGAAAACAAACATGAAAGTTTTTTTTTCCCAAAAAAAAAAAAAAAATTTCAAATTTTTTTTTTTTAAAAAATAATTTTTTTTTCAAAAAAGGCCGATATATCGGTCCGGCGATATTTGGAAAAAATGGAAAAATCGATACTTAATGGTATCGGAGTATCGGTTTGTGTCCGATACCGATATATCGGCGATATATCGGCGAGCTGGCATTCCATGCTTGAGAGTTGAGACTCAAATATTAAAAAAATAAATATCAAAAATTAAAAATTAAAAATTACAAAAACACATATACAAGACTTGAGACTCAAATATTAAAAAAATAAACCATTATCATAATCCAAAAACAAATTATATCCACATCCTGGCCGTTTGGGGCGTGATTAAAAGCAAAACATCCATATGGGATGTTTTGCTACACTGTAGCATCTGGATATTTTATATATCCAGTTGAAACACCTCAGGATGTGTTTCAGCTGGATGTAAAAATCCACCTGGATGCTACAGTGGATATCCAGAATCCAGTCTGGATGTTTTGCAATAATCACGCCCCAAACGGCCTAAAGACTCAAATATCCAATATTAACTTTTCACTAAAATGTTGAGATATTTTTTGGATATAACATTAATCTCATGTTGGGTTTCTCCTAATAAGCTTAGGTTGCCGGCCACCCATCACTATCACAGCAACGAAACCAAAAACGTCAGGACAGAACAGAGGAGAGTCAGAGATGCCAGCAGCAAGCCACTGCGTAAGAGATGGCGTGGGCCGGAAAGATGCCCCCAGAGCCGGACAAATCCCCGGCCCACCCCTGCATCATCCTACGTGGCCCAACATCCCAGGCCCACCTGCTCGCCCCGAATGGAGCACTGACGTCATCCGGCCCCCACCTGTCCCCCTTGACCCGGCATGCCCCTCAACAATAATATTTCCTTGTCCACGACCGACCCGCCCGGTTCCCGGTCCGGTCCAACCCTCCTGAGACCCCAACACTATAAATACCCCCATCCCCCCTCCTCCCCACCATACTACCATCTCCTCCTCTAGCTCAAGATCTCTTTTGTGCGAATTCATTTGAATCCTTCCTTCTTTCTTTCTTTTGGAAAAAGATTGTTGTGTTTGTAGCTCGGCGAGCAATGGCGGTAGGGGGTGCAGTGGTCGATGCTAGAGACGCCGAGGCGCTGCGGTTCATCGAGGAGATGACGCGCAACGCCGACGCGGTACAAGGGCGGGTGTTGGCGGAAATTTTGGCGAGGAATGGAGAGACGGAGTATTTGAGGAGGTTCGGGTTGGGAGGGACGACTGACCGGGATACTTTTAAGGCTCGGGTGCCGGTGGTGACGTACGAGGACCTCCAGCCGGATATCCAGCGGATCGCCAACGGGGACCGGTCGCAGATCCTGTCTGCGCATCCGGTGTCGGAGTTTCTCACCAGCTCCGGTACGTCGGCCGGGGAGCGGAAGCTCATGCCTACCATTCAGGAGGAGCTCAACCGCCGCCAGATTCTCTATAGCCTCCTCATGCCTGTCATGAACTTGTGAGTAACTACTAGTCCTATCAACATATACAATTATGTTGCACCGGTGATTAAACAAGTTCATGTTGCACCATCATAAACTCTTCCTCATTTGCATTGACTTTTTTCGTACAAGTTGCACTATTTGATTACCAATTCATCTCATTTTTAACATGGTTTATGATCACATTTAGGAAATTTTTAGTGATGTTATTGACAAAATGATGATTATAAAGATTGATTAATAACATGGTGATGGTGATGCATGCAGGTACGTGCCGGGGCTGGACAAGGGAAAGGGGCTCTACTTCCTCTTCATCAAGTCGGAGTCGAAGACGCCGGGTGGGCTTCCGGCGAGGCCGGTGCTGACGAGCTATTACAAGAGTGACCACTTCAAGAACAGGCCATATGATCCCTACAACGACTACACCAGCCCCAACGAGGCCGTTCTTTGCACCGACTCATTCCAAAGCATGTACACCCAGATGCTCTGCGGCCTCCTCCATCGCCTCTCCGTCCTCCGCGTAGGTGCGGTCTTCGCCTCAGGCCTTTTACGCGCCTTCCGCTTCCTCCAGCAACACTGGGCCCAGTTGGCCCAGGACATCGCCACCGGAGTCCTCTCGCCGGCCATCACCGACCCGGCCATCCGGGAGACCATGTCCAAGATCCTCAAACCGGACGCGGAGCTGGCCAGGTTCATCACGGAGGAGTGCTCGTCCGGGAACTGGCAGGGGATTGTGACCCGGATCTGGCCCAACACCAAGTATCTGGACGTGATCGTGACCGGGGCCATGGCCCAGTACATCCCAACCCTTGAATACTACAGCGGTGGGCTCCCCATGGCATGCACCATGTACGCCTCCTCCGAGTGCTACTTTGGGCTCAACCTGAGGCCCATGTGCAAGCCCTCCGAGGTGTCCTACACCATCATGCCCAACATGGGCTACTTTGAGTTCATCCCCCACGGCCCCTCCTTCGACGAGGCCGTCAAGTCCGGCCGCCTTGTCGACCTTGCTCATGTCGAGGTCGGTCGTGAATATGAGCTTGTCATCACCACCTATTCGGGCCTCAACCGCTACCGGGTCGGTGACATCCTTCGTGTAACCCGGTTCCACAACAACGCCCCTGAATTCCGGTTCGTCCGCCGCAAGAATGTCCTCCTCTCCATCGACTCCGACAAGACCGATGAGGCCGAGCTCCAGCGGGCCATGGAGTCCGCCTACGAGCTGCTCGTCCGGGAGGTGTGCGAGGCCCAAGTGGTGGAGTACACTAGCTATGCGGACACCAAGACCATACCCGGCCACTATGTGATCTACTGGGAGCTGATGATCAAGGACCCGTCCAAGGCTCCGAGTCCGGAATTGCTTGACCGGTGCTGCCTGGCCATGGAGGAGTGTATGAACTCTGTCTACCGGCAGTGCCGGGTGGCGGACAACTCGATCGGACCGCTGGAGATCCGGATTGTGAGGTCCGGGACATTTGAAGAGGTCATGGACTATGCCATTTCAAGGGGGGCATCCATAAACCAGTACAAGGCCCCTAGATGTGTGACCTCCACTCCCATTGTGGAGTTGTTGGACTCACGTGTGGTCTCCGCCCATTTCAGCCCAGCCTTGCCCAAATGGACCCCAATGAGGAAGACCTAAATTGGAACCCTTTTTTTAGCATTTTTAGACTATGGGGCCCTTGTAGGTGACATGTGTAGACCAAGATGATTTGTTCTTCCTTTTCACGGCTTTTTCACTTTTTTTTTTCTTTTTGTACTGTAATTTGTAATCTGTAAGACTTCAAGAATTCAAAAATGTTTTTTTTTCATTGTTGACTAGTCACAAGCATCTTATCTGAACGTGATTCATGTGGAAGTTTATAAAAACAGGAAATTGGTCTTTAAGTGATTTAAGAAATGTGGAGAAAGCACGAGCAAGATCCAAGGAGAAACCAGGTTATCATGTGCGCCTTTTAGGGTTGCAGGAACATGTAGGGAGATCTCATGACAAACCAGGTTTTGGGGGTAGAAGATGGGCATCAGTGCAACATACTAATTGTCTAATACTCCAGTACTATTGAAGGGTCAATTGCAGGGTAGAAAATGAGGGTGAGGATAATCATAGAATAGGAATTAGGGTTCATCTTGCATTCTTTAGTCCCGTTAGTACACGGCATGAATGTTAATTGGAAATACGTGGACTCAAGGCAATCTCCTTTCATATGGTTCTCTCAACCAGCTCACATTTGCATGTCCTCCTTGTTCTTCTTTCTTAGGGCCGGACCTCAGCTAGCAAAGTCTATCTTGCACTTTTTAATTCCATCTTATAAGTGATTTTATCCATTCATGCACTTTAAACTTCCCTTCACATGTTACATCCTATCTTTAGTTACCATTTGAGTATATATTCAGTCACCATGTTCCTTTGTTCAGCATAATTCTCACCTAGTTATCATAGCTTTCATTGAAGTGAGAGGCTTACAGTGGCGATCACACTGTCGGTATGTGGGTCCCACTTTTTATGCTACGATCACGATCACATTGATGGGAAGCCCCGTATGTTATCCCATATACTAAAGTTGGTAAAGTAAGCACTAATTTTTCAAAATTAAGAAAAAAATCAAACACTAGTTGTATACTATAATATTAACGAGATTGGCTTGATTTATAACATGTTTCCCTACACAAGTGTGTGAAACAAGGAGTGGAGGATGCTTTTTGCATCCACTTGTTCATGTCTTCTTCTCCTGAAGCATCGATATTTTTTGAGTTTATATCATTGACTTGACTCAGTAAAAGTGTTAGATCAAGAGAGTCCAAGCACTCCCAATGTTGACTGCACCAACTCCATATATTCTGCTTGGACTTGCCTGGATCATGCATACTTTCTCTAAAAACATGGAATAGACATTGCTTTTCAAAACTTGACAAGGCTTAAATTACCATACGTCCAAGTGTATTTGGCTTCCCCTTGTTGTTTTTTTGTTTGACTTTCTCAGCAGATATTGTGTACTTTCTCTACAAAATTTGTATAGATATTGCTTTCAAAACTTGATAGGTATGTGTAAAAAAAAACCTGATAGGCTTTAATTGCCTTACGTCTAAGTGTATTTCGCTCCCCTTTGTTGTTTTTTTGTATGACTTTATCGATCTAGAGATTAATCTTATCCACTTCAACCATAATTGTCCTCATTGTAAAGACTGAATTAGGCATGGAGACAATGCAATTTCAAATGATACCCTAGGTTAGCTTGCCTAATTAAGTGATCAAATGTCACAAGAGAACAACAATTGAACAACTTAATACAGCTTCAATTTGACCGGATGAGTGAGATAAAGCCAATTTCAGAGTCCACAAACATCATGAGACACTTTGACAATGAAAATGAATGTTAAATCTGAAGATCAAACTGTCTGATTAACTACTCATGTAGGTTAGGTATCAAAACTTAGGCGGGAATCATCCTTAATCACTGTATACGGCCTACATGGTTCTTACTAGTCATTGCAATTAGCCGAGTAGCTAGACTTATCACAAAGCAATTATCTTCTCTATTATTGGCTTAGCCTCGGGCTTAACTCTGTCTTGCATGCATTACGTATTATCTAATTGCTTTGAATATTTGACTTGCTCTAATAGACCTATATATAGATTCTCTACTACTCCAATCGAAACATTTTTTTCTTTAAAAAAAAGCTCTCAAGAAATATGCTTCTGATTTTTTTTCTAACAAACAAACTGTATTCAACTAAAATAGAAAATACAAACGAAGGGTCTTCTTCATATACAACATCACAAGGGGAGAAAGAGACTATATACACACAATTAACACTGGTCCACATCTTTCTATAATAAATAAAAAAATACATCTAGTAGATATACCATAAACAAAGACACAACGTTGAACCAGAATCCATTACGAAGAACCTCGAACCCAAACATCCTAGGCTATCTCCAAAGGGTCTTTACTGATGCCGATTTTTAGATAAAATACATATCTATAGCAAAGTTAAAGAAATATAAAATAGGGCTACCAGGTTGAAGGCTCCAAGTAGCAGCTTCACAAGTAATAGCCCCAGAGATACTCGCCCTACCGTTAGGCAACAACTGCAGAACCGAATGATTGAGTGCACACCCAACGCAATGAAGGTTGGATTCTTACCCCAAGGACCTCTACCCAGTTAATCACCATTTGACTAGGGCACACCCAGAGTCGAAATCAACAATTTGTACCCAAGGGGGAAGAGATCCGACTGCAAGAGCACTGATTGGAGCAATCGCTCAAGAGGACAACCACCAAAGGAATCACTTTTGTCCATAGAAACATCCACTGGACCCGACATCTCTTCCATATGAAGAACAGGCAAAGGGGACCATAGGAGCAAGAGGGGAGGAGGAGAAGCAAAACTTCTCTCTCACCATCATCCCGCCCAACAAAAATTGGCAAAAAAACCAAAATCGTCAAAGAAATCTTTGGCCATCCCGGGGACACGACCTCTGGGCAGACATCAGTAGGGCCGGACTACGTGCCTGTCGCCGGTGGGGAGGGGGGAGGTCAGGGCAAGAGAAGCTAGGGGGTCAGAGACTTCGAACACCCCACTAATGGTTCTCTGCCCCTCTCCCGCCCTACCCAACAACCCAGAACTGTAGCGGCCATCTAAACCTGGCTGGAGGCCAGGCTGAAGACGAAAGATCAGTAAGGGAAGGGCTGGGGAAAAAGGAGGGGTAAGATATGGGGAGGGGGGTTGCTGGAGGGGAAAAAGAGGAGAGAGGGGAGAGCTTCTCTCTCCTCCCCAGATCAGCTCTCTTAATAGAATATGCTTTTGATGTTGTTATGGATTGTATATCATTTCTAGATATGTTCACTACATGGGCATCTATGGTTGATGCTTTTTTTTCGGATAATTATGGTTGATGACTTCATAAGTATTATTTTCTTACATTTCTTTTTTTGTAAAATAAAAGGTGAGAGAAAGAGAGACTTAAGAAAAGAGTATATGACCGATGCACATCACATCTAATGACTTTGTTACCTCCTTTTGTCTTGCAGTTTCAATTTGATATGAAATTCACTGATTCAAGTACTGATCAGCTTTTTTTTTTTTTATAACAAGGGGTGTCTGAGTCCTTCAGACCCGACTAGATGGGGCTGGGCAACTAGCCTCTTAGAGCAGCGTATCCTGCTGCTAATCCCCTCGGGCACATAAAAGGCCGACCTTGGTTGGTAGCCAATGGAGTAGGGGATTGAATTCAGGACCTCCAATATTTTTTAGAGACTACAAACTTCTCAGTTTTCTGAAACTGACATGGGCCTCCATGTCCGGCAGGTCCAATAAAAGAAGTATGGCCCAAGTGTTCTATTTTTTGGCACAGAAATATGGCCGAATTTGCCAAACGTAGAGTGTTTACATCATCTTTTTTGCCAAAAAGACAAAACCATTTGGGTAATGCCCAATTTCTCTCTACATCTAATCTCCATTAGAGCATCTTAATCACAGTTCTAGGAGTTCATAATTACGTGTATTCATTCAGTATGACCACCCCACAGTATGCTCATTACGATACTTTGTCCAATTACTTCATCACTGTTATTTATCTAGCTAATTTCATTTGCAAGCAATATTTTCCAACTAGCAAAGTCTTCCTTGCCTTTGAAACTTGTATACCGAATCTGTACACCAAAGTCATGCATCCATGTTTTTATTGGACAGCCAATTTTAGCCTCACACAGCTTACTCTTTCATTGTGCAATAAAAACCTGCCACCTCTCCGTCGTACAGTTTTGGTGTATAAATTGCATTGTCATTTTTTAGTTCCATACTTGGTTTAATTTCAACTTCTCTCTCACATGGTCCTTCCTAGTTCTTATACACTCCAAATAAGTGTCGTAATTGTTTTTTTTCAAAAGAATTGAACTAGGACATTTAATATGGGATGCAAAGAGTACCCATACATACATTTTGATAATAATTTGGTTACTTTGAAACACCAAATACGATAGTTAATGTCGGATGCAGAGACTATAATCACCATCTAAGCATCTTAATCCCAGTTAATACCATCTCGGTCTATGTACCATGCTGGATCTTGCTACCCCAGTCCATAGAAAATCGTCTTACCGATATATCGGTATCGGACCCAAACCGATACATCGATACCAGCTAGTATCAATTTTTTAAAATTTTCTAAATATCGTCGATATATTGGATTTTTTGAATAAAAAAATTTTCATGTTTGTTTTCTATCCTAAATATGCCTTTTTATACATATTTTGAAATTTATTCTTTGTTTAAATTAGTATAATTTATTTTAAAAATTAGATTGTAAAAATATACGGTAAAAACTAATTTTATATTTTTTACGCAATATCTCCGATATTCATCTCTTTGGCTGACTGATATCCGATACGACATTCCATGCCCCAGTCCCCACTTCACATGAAATGTTCTCTGCATTTCTAATTTTACCCATCACCGGCCGTCGTCTCCCTCCCCTTCCGCCGGCACCACCACCTCCTCCGCCCTTGCCGCCGCCCCCTCCGCCGTTGTCCGATAAAAAATGGCGCCTTTGACTTTCCAGCAACCGCCGGCCAAAAAACGGCGTCTCGCCGGCGTCCACCGCGGCCACCCTCCCCTTGGCCCTATCAAGCTCCTATACAAGGACAGAAGGTCTCTCTTTGGACCGTCGGATGATATCCGATGGCGCAGCGTAGCGCCCGCGCCTGAAAGTTCGCAAACGGCAACAACCTCTTCATCTTCTTCTCCATGAGACCCGGATCTTGTGCTCGGCTGATTCCCCCACCTGGACTTGTCCGGAAGTTGTTGTTCCGAGATTAAAGTCAGAGTCTATCACTCGTTATCTACCTTTACTTGTTTGTTTGAGGGTTTTTGTAAGTTTGGTTTTATGGGAGGAGGTGCAAGGTGGTCCTGCTAGAGGAGGAGGAGGAGGGCCATGGCTACCATGAAGCTGGGCTCCAAGTTTGAAGCCTTTCAACGTGATGGCCAGACCTGGTATTGTCTTTCTTACTGAGTTTTGGGTATATTAACACAGGAGTCTCTGTGTCCGGAAAGGTAGATACATTTCTATTTTTTCAAGTGTCCGAAAAAGGAAGAAACAGTTAGGCTTATTTCTCTGAAGGAAGAAAAATGAGAAAAAAAAATGTTCTATATCTTCACAGAGTAAACACAAATATCCTCCTCACACCTCCAATTGGTTTCAATTTCAGTACTCCCTCCGTCCGGAATTATTATTACCATAAGGAATTTCAGAATGAACTAAAATCAGTTCATTTTGGAAAGCCCTATGGTGATAATAATTCCGGACGGAGGGAGTATAATATAACTCTGCCCATAAATCCAACATTGACATCGACAGCATTATTAGACTCCGAAATTGCTTTCAAGCGTAAACCGCCATCTGATTACCATGTCATGAAACATTTAACTCCAGTAAATCAAGAAAAAAAAACCAAATGCATTCACCAAGATAACACAATCTACATTCTACACACCATTTTCCCTCAAATCAAAAGTAAAAAGAAAAAAACCCCACTTTTCTTAACCTTCACCAAAATTATACAAAACAGCAAAACAGACATATTGCTAACAAATATCTAATACTCCCTCCGTCTGAAAAAGGTAGATACAATGTAAAAAAGTCAATTTTTTAAGCCACACTGAACCCCGATGTGGGAAAAGGCAACGGCAAAGAATTATAAGCCATTTTTATTAATGAGCTATCTTTGTTTGGAAAAGTTAATTGGTGCTATTCATTGTTCTCAGCCATAATGCCAGTAAATGTATTAACATTGCTACTCTTGTATTGGTGATCACTGATAAAAGACACCCTGGCTTATCACTGAACCAGAGAAGATGGTAGCTGCTAAATAATCTTAAAGTGGTCCAGACAGGTATCCGAAGAGGAGAAAAGCAATATCCTGAAAGTGAGATTCTTTCACTAAATGTGGAGGGATACTAACAGAAAGTAACATTCATTTATTTCCATAGGGAATTCATTGTTTTCTTTTCTATCACTAGATTTATAAGACATAAGGCTAAAAGCTTTGGAATGTACACTTGTCTGATCTTAATCTCAGAATGTTGAAGATCACAATGATTTGATGTAGGCATATGCCCTTAAAGTCATCCTGATAGATTTATAAGACCTAGAGGTAAAATTTGCAAACCTACACTTGTCTGACCTAAGGGTAATCTTAGAATGTTATTCAAGTATTAATTCGATATGATACTCCCAAACTTTGTATTTGGAGTTTGGACCTTCCATTTGATTTCTCTGACAATCTTCAGTGCATCCAATTCCACTCCTGTGCCCCTTTTTTTTGCTACATAATCTGAGCCATGTTACTTCAACGGTAGGAATGACATCTGTATGATGAACCTAGTCATTGCTGTATTTCTACCATTTAAAAGAAAAGAGTAGAAAAGTATAGTTTCATATCTCCTATATGCAAAGTAAAGATGAGTTCGTAGAGGAAAAAAATGCTTCGGTGTAACTTCCATCATTGTTTAACAAATTAACCTTTCTTTGTGCATATGTGTACCTTGTAAACTCTTTTGCAGGGTTTGTACAACAGGACTTCCAAGTGATGTTGTTGTTGAAGTTGGAGAGATGTCCTTTCATCTACATAAGGTGTTTCATTTATTACCTTTGCAGCAGACTTTTAGTTTTCTATTTCTTTCCATGTATGTAAGAATCTGTTATAGAGCTGTTTATTGTATTTTCCTTCCCCCTTGGCATTTTTGTGAATGGGCTAAAAATTCTTTTAGGAAATCAAACAAATTTTATTCCTACAGAATACTTCTGTTTTTAAAAAAATTATGTCATAGATAGTAAGGAAAGCATATAGAGATGGTTAGTTATTTCTGTTTTCTCATTTGTTGACATTGTTTACTGCTCGGAATTGATCGGACTGGCAGAGCATATTATATTTTGCCAACCCCAAATTATTTGAATAAAGTCTTTGTTAATGATGATTGAAGTTTACAAATTTTATTCCTACAGAATACTTGTGTTTTAAAAAAAATTATGTCATAGATAGTAAGGAAAAAATATAGAGATGGTTATTTATTTCTGTTTTCTCATTTGTTGACATTGCTTACTGCTCGGAATTGATCGGACTGGCAGAGCATATTATATTTTGCCAACCCCAAATTATTTGAATAAAGTCTTTGTTAATGATGATTGAAGTTTGATCTAAATTTTATACATGTTTAACCTTTATTCATATATTCCTGCAGTTTCCTTTGCTGTCAAGGAGTGGTCTTCTTGAAAAGATGATTGGAGACATTCCTGCAAGAGAAGGATCCAGCTGCACCTTGCAGCTGCATGACATTCCTGGTGGCGATAAATCCTTTGAACTCATAGCAAAGATCTGTTATGGAGTTAAAATAGAACTCACTTCGTCGAATGTGGTAGCGCTTCGGTGTGCTGCTGAGCATCTCAGAATGACAGAAGAGTATGGAGAAGGAATTCTCATTTCCCAAACAGAAACTTTTCTTAATGAAGTTTTTGGCAGTTGGAAAGATTCAATAAAAGCACTTGAAACATGCGAAGAGGTGCTCCCACATGCTGAAGAGCTCCACATTGTCTCAAGATGCATCAACTCTTTAGCAATGAAGGCTTGTGCAGACGCTGCCTTGTTTGGATGGCCGGTATCAGGGAAAAGTTCCACTCGAAGCCCAAATGGGAGTGGCCTCTTGTGGAATGGAATTGAAGTGGATGCAAACAATAAAACTTTGAATGTTGATTGGTGGTATGAGGATGTGTCTGTTCTCAGTTTGAAATTGTAAAAGCGGCTAATTTTTGCTGTGGAGTTAAATGGAATGAGACCCGAGAACATTGCTGGGTCTCTGATCTTCTATGCAAAAGGGCATCTTCCAGGACTTAGTCGCCATTCAAGCTTCTGTGAAGACACCTCTAAGGTTCCACCTAGCACTTCTGTTTCAGTCCCCAATGAGAATGACCAAAGGTCTCTCCTTGAAGAGATTGTGGGTTTGATTCCCATGAAGAAGTCAGTGACATCAACCAAATACCTGCTTAGATTGCTAAGAAGTGCAATGATTCTGCATGCTAGCCCCTCCTGCCGAGAGAATTTGGAGAAAAGGATTGGGGCCCAGTTGGACGAAGCTGCATTGGAAGATCTTCTCATACCAAATCTGGGTTATTCAGTGGAGATCCTTTATGATATAGACTGTGTGCAAAGAATCCTCAATCATTTCATGTCAGCAGATCAGACTGCTAATGGATCCTCTCCCTGTATTGTAGACGAGGGGCGGTTGATTGGTTCACCTTCACTTTCTCCCATGACCATGGTGGCGAAGCTGGCGGATGGGTACCTTGCAGAAGTTGCACCATATGTGAATTTAAAGTTTCCAAAGTTTCAATCATTAGCAGCTGTTATCCCTGATTATGCAAGGCCCCTAGATGATGGAATCTATTTTGCGATCGATGTCTACCTGAAGGTAACACATTTTTCATTATGTTTTCATTACAGTAAAGATGTAGTCTCTATGAGGGTCTGGTAAATATACTTTTGTCATTTTACAGGCACATCCTTGGCTTACTGATTCCGAGAGGGAACAGCTCTGTAGGCTCATGAACTGCCAAAAACTCTCATTAGAGGCATGCACCCATGCAGCTCAAAATGAGCGGCTGCCTCCGAGAGTGGTGGTGCAAGTTCTCTTCTTCGAACAGCTCAGGCTTCGGACATCAATTGCCGGATGGTTATTTGTCTCTGACAATCTTGAGACCTCGCATCCTCGTTCACATCTTGGCCTCCCTGATGGATCAACCGGTAGCATGGATAACATGAGATTGCGAATCAAGGAACTCGAGAAGGAGTGCATGAGCATGAGACAAGAAATTGAGAAGCTGGGGAAAACAAAAAGTGTTTGGAGCTTTTTTCCAGGAAGTTCGGGTTCAGAGGAAAAGATCAGCTCCGGAATGAGAAAGAAGCATCTGCAAATGGCAAGGTTGAACCACAGGTAAACTGACTGAAGAATGAATGAATTCCTAGTTTAACCAGTAGCTCTTCTCCACTGTCCTTAATTTAGATTATGCGCATTCGTACAACATATTTCTTGTTATTCAGTTAGAAGGTAGAGCAGTTTTTTTTTTTTTTAATTTGGATAGATGTTCTGTTGACAGTAGGCATTGTAACTATGCATTGTAACTATGCTTGGATGGTAGGCTTTGATTTCAAAGGAACTTCGGCTTTTTTATAATTTTTCTTTTTTATCCGGCTGTTAATTGACCTTGAATTAGTTACAAGTTTAAAGCAGATCATCCCAAATAGCAATATTCAGTCTTCACTCCTGCACAAAAAATGAGTGTTTTTTCGATAAATTTACAAAAAATGAGTTTTTTCGATATATTTCCAAAAAATGAGTTAATCAATTAGTTAAAGAGGTCGACATGTTTTCGTTTGTCCGAACCTGCCCTAGATGCATCTCTTTATGATGCCATTTCTTTGGATGTTGGCCCATATTCCAGGCCCAGGCCCACTTTGTGGGAATGGTTTTTTCTTGGGGTGGAGGGGCTACTTAGCACCACTACGAAACAAACCCGAGCCCCCCTTCCACAACAACACAAAACAGAGGGGTGCTATGAAACAAACACAACACTCTTTATTTTATTTTATTTCCTTTTTTTTTTGGGGGGGGGGGGAGGGGGGGAAGTATTTTTATTACAAAGGGGTGTCCGAGTCTATCATATGCACCGGGTAAATTGGATCAGAGGTCGGTGGCCAACAAAGTGAGGGTCCAGACTTATGACTTCCACTTCAAGAAGTGTGTTGTGGCTATACCACCAACACCATGTTTGTTGCTTTCTAATTTTGCTAATGGAATGAATAATCTTCTCATCCCCCTTCTTCCCCTACGCCTTGCATATCTTGTCCATTTTTCATGCTGCTAGGCCTAGTATCCCTTCTTCCGATCTCCTCACTTACAGTTATCTTCACACAATACATATGCTTGTAGATTTGTCAATAGGTGATCAAACCATTAGTATAATTTGTCAAGATAATCAGGTACGTCTCTGTTAATCCTTCTCCGTTTTCTTACCTTTCGTCTCTCATGTCATCATCGTCTTCCTCCCGCCCTCTTCTTACCAACATTTCCCCTGAGCTCCAGTTTCTCATCTCCAAACTTTCCTACCTGGTCACCATCAAGCTTGAGGAGGACAACTACCTCCTCTAGCCCAGTTCTTTAACCTTCTTAGCTCATACGACCTCCTCAACTATGTCTCTCCCCAACCATGAGTTTATCCCTAACAATGATGGCCGTATGATCCTAAACCCTGCATACAACACTTGGAGGCTGTCCAATGGCCATCTTCTGAGCTACTTACATGCAACACTCACTCCAGGAGTTCTGAGTCGGGACATTGACCTGCATACATCCAATGCTGTTTGGATTTTTCTTGAGAAACGATTCTTATCCCTCACCCTCTCCCATTACATGCAAATGAAAACTTACTTACTTACCCTCAAGAAGGGCTCCCTGGCCATGGAGTACTCCTTCAGCAAGTGAAAAAATCCTCGATACTCTTTCTGCTGCCTCTGTCCCTTGAAGGCATCATTCTCCGTACCTTGAAAGGCCTCCCCTTCGAATATAATGCTCTCACGACATCATTAGAGCTAGGTCTGAACCACTATTTGGAAGATCTCTACGTATTGCTCATTGTTGAGGAACTCTCCCTTCATCTGAAAATGATGTTGACCCAAATAGTTACTCCTCTTTTGACAATGGCGCCTCTCGCGGCTGTGGTCGCAGCCGTGGCAAGGGTCGCTTTAAAAAAATGGCCAAAACAGATTAAAAATGAAAGAGATATAATTCGGAAGATAGAAGGGAGATGGAGCTAATTTTTTTCGTTGAAGAGGAGCGATGACTGATTCGTCAACCTGATTCTTACTTTTGTGAGAATCACATTTTCATGGGTGTTTCACCTATCACCGTCACTGACCACTATCAGTATTTTTAACTTCCAAACACTTTTCAGGTGTGATAGCACTTTTTCAAGCCTGATTTGCAATTTTTCAGCTTCCAAATGCATCATTGGTTTCTCAGTCAGCTCGGCGGATCCATCACTTTTTATTCAACACAACTCTGGTCGCCTCACTCTTCTACTTGTATACGTAGATGCCATTTTGATTTTAGGAAACAACCTAGAGAATATTACCTTTGTCATTAACTCTTTGAATTCAGCTTTTGCCATAAAAGACCTTGGCACTCTTGCTTACTTCTTGGGCATTGAAGTAGAGAATACCCACCCATGCCTCATTCTCAAACAAACCAAATATGCAACTAAAAGCCCTCCCTGTTCCGACCCAACACTCTACCGTCAGCTTATTGGAGCCCTGCAATACCTAACAATCACCATACCGGACTTAAGCTATGCTGTCAACCAGGCATGCCTCCACATGCATGCTCCCACTGAAGCTCATTTAACAGGAGTAAACGTATTCTACGGTATGTAAAGGGCACCAACAGTTCAGGCATCCATTTCCGGCTAGGTCCCATGCAACTTCAAGCCTTTTCCGACGCCGATTGGGCTGGGGATGCCACTGATAGACGTTCGACAACTGGGTACTGTCTGTTCCTTGGGCACTCTCCAATATCCTGGTCAGCCAAGCAAGAGACGGTTGCCAAGTCTTCCACTGAGGCAGAATACCTGGCCTTGTCTCTAACCGCCTCCGGGTTAATATTGTCTCACACTCTGCTTACTGATCACAACACTCTGCACTCAATACCAATACTATGGTGCGATAACTTATCCCCCATTTCCCTTACCCACAATCCAGTATTCCACGCTCACACTATGTGCTTGAGCAGGTGGTTAACAACAGGGTGCAAGTACGCCATGTCTCTTCCTTGGATCAACTTAATTGCCGACCTATTCACAAAATCATTATCCAGCCCACATCTTCACCTACTTGCAAGCAAATTCATGCTCCTCCACCATGAATTTGAGGGGGAATGTCAAGGTAATCAGGTTCATCAAGCTAATCAAAGAGAGTCCTCTAATTCAGAGCCAATCATGGGCTGCAAATTTTCAACATCTATCAAGCCAGGATGCTGCTTCTAGAATAACTGCTGCCGTTTTTTCATATTACCTGGCTAATGAGCCCAGATTGCCATATTATCTAGTTTTTCCGGGCTCATCTCATATAACTCAGTTTTGGTACCTAATTTGCCCATTTTACCCTCCATAACCCTAACCCTAAAATACCTTCTGTAACGTTTCCATATTACATGGTTTTAAGTTTTACACTTCACCGAATCATATCTCCTTCATTTTTAGTTCGTTTTGCCATCTTGTGTTGTGTTATACAAACTTGATATCCAAAATTGTGAATGCATATTTTCTACTTGTTTTTTGTGTTATATGTGTCTTTGCCTTATTAGGCCTCACACCATGGTGGCTGTGAGGGCCTCGCAGAGGATCTGAACCCCCATCAGATGAAGCCCTAGCCCCTCTGTTCTCCAGCATCCCCAGCCATATGAGCTCCACCCTTCCGGCCTCAGCTCTGCCTCATCACCCTCAGCCCGAACTCTATACCTTCCTCCCTATCGAGATCCTCCTCCCCCCCTTCCTTCACTAAGACCATCGACTAGTAAGAATGCCTTACATATTGATTGTGACATCGTATAAGCTCTTTTTAATGAAGTTGGTTAATGTCTTTTGTTGATAACTTAGATACTGACATATACCAATTATGCCATGTTTAAGGAATGTGATTCCCCTCTGGCCCCAAGGCAATAATTTTGTAGGTGTCAAAATTTCAGATCGGGATGGAGAGAACAAGGGCAGGTGAGCTTAATCTCTCTCTCTCTCTCTCTCTCTCTCTCTCTCTCTCTCATTTTTTTTACTGACGTAAGCACAATGTATGTGTCAAATATAAAATCCACTCATGAAGCTGCAGTCCTAGTCAGCTTGCATTGTAACTTTAGCCTTGGATCAACTTCAGTTTCATCATCCCATCTCGAAAAAAATTTATGGCAGGATTACTTAGAAAGAATTTCTGTTACTAATTAAGTTAAAAGCTTTCGTATTCTAAATACATAAGCCAAGGCATTAATGTCAATAAAGTTTGTGTGGAAGAAACTAACAAGGGAAATAACTATCTTAGTGTTGGTACTTATTGAATGCTTTCAGGGGTGGATTTTAAGAAAGAGGACGCTTGTGCAAATATATATTGACCACTGCTTTTCTTCTTCTTCCTTTGCCGCCGCTGGAGAGTAAAAGGGTTATGTCCGAGGTCTTGGACATGGTGAAGTGGCTCCTCCATCTTCATCAAAAGGGAAGTTGTTTGCACAACTGAATGAGCCTATTCATAAAGCTGAGATTGCAGAGAGGGAAGCTTTTGAAGCCCGTAGTATGCTTGATGATTATAGAAAGGATTTTGAAAAATGCTTAAATGAACGAGAAAACAAACTTAGGGAGCTGATGGCTTTCATGAGGGAGCAGTGGCAGTAGCGACACAGTCCTTGGTAAGAAATATTGAGGATTATTTTTTTCTTGCATGAAATTGTCTTAACTATTCTTGATTTCAATTCCTCTACTTTGCATATTCCATTTAGATGAATGGTGGTCATTTACATGATTATATCAAAGGGTAAACATTTGAAATTTTCCTTAAATTATCTAAGTAAATTGTGAACTCTAAGCCAAAATTAGACTCCCTATTACCCCTTCAGCATGTTGTCCCTTAGGCTAAGTATGTGCTTATTGTGTTTAATGTCATTAGGTGGGATTAAATTGTTCGCCAGTTAACATTTTGGAGACAACTATGGGATTCCTGCATTTTGTAAATACATAAAAAACTACAACCTACTAAGGAACTAGTTTAAGTTGTGCTGACTGTCGAAGTCGACAACCTTGCAAGAGAAAACTTCAAGTTGTGCTAACTATCAATATTATATAATTTTTTGTAAATCCATTTTGAGAAATAGAGGATTCCACATATAAATTAACTCAATGTATATAACTATTGCATATTATCTATATGACTTTCTCAATCAAGGTATAAATTATATTTGAGTATATTTATTAAAAATTTTATTGTTGTGTTATGTTAGTTATTAGGTGCCAAATTATTTATTCAGATTTTGTTGTATTTTCTTTAGTTCTTGCGACAGATGAAAACCGTCGCTAAATGTATTAATTTGTTTATAATCTTCAAAGACAAAATCTGTCGCTATATCTATCGCATTAGTACTATGGTTTTTTGCTACAGTTTATAACTGTCGCAGAAAATCTAAAGCGACGGTAGTAAAATATCTTTAGCGACAATTTGAAGTCCGTTGCTACTACTGGCAGAATTTGTCCGTCGCAAAATGAACTTTCAGCAACGGATGTTGCTATTGTTTAATTTTTGTTGTAGTCAATGCATATCTATTATTTCTGATCCGTTTTCGACCATTTTTTTCATTCTTTATTATTTTTAATGCTCTTTCTTATCATGATCATATTATAAAGATGTTGAGACACTGCATACTATTTATCGTAGATTTTGTAGTATTTTTTTCAATATGACATCAAAGTCATTAGGACATTAAAAATAAGGAAGAACAAAAAAGATGGATAAAAATAGACGAAAAATAAAGGAGATATGATTCAGTGAAGTGTAAAACTTAAAACCCCAAGTAAATATAGAAATGTTACAGAAGGTGTTTTAAGGTTAGGCTTGAGGAAGGCAAAATGGGTAAATTAGGTGCCAAAACCAGGTTAAATAAGATGAGCCCGGAAAAACAGGTAATATGACAATCCAGGCTCATTGGCCAGTTAATATAGAAAAACCTCGACAATTCCCGATAGATAACATCAACTCTTTTCATATTGGAAATGTATTTAATATTTATTTTATATTTTAAAAATTCCAGCCTTCTAGATGATTATGTAACAGTCTATAAATAAAATGATTGGGCTCTGTCCAAGACAAGGTGGCAGAGTTTATACCTATTGACTCTTCTTTTATAATTAACTCAGACCTATTGGCTACTATAGTGTGACCTATTGGCTACTATTATGTGATTTGAATGGATTGATTACCTAAGATCAACATTTCTACTTTATTTTCACCAAAATCTTTCTCCAAAAAAAAAGTTCACCAAAATGTTTGCCAAGAAACTGAACTGATCTCATTTAAGGTGGGCCTCATCATTTTGCCGACATGGCTTGCTAGGACTTTACTGTAGACCACAGAAAATGACGACTTGAAATGCATATGTTCCAAGAAAAGGCCACTCACGCTCAGGATCTCTCAATATCTATGAAGCACGGACACGGCAAAATGGCAGCCGTGTCCGTGTCTGATACGTATCCGATACGGATACGCTGGCGACACGGCTGCCTGCGTATCCGTGCGGTTTTTCTTTAAAAAAAAAAAAAAGATACGTATGGATACGGCGGGACACGGGAATCTGGTAGCAGATTTCATAATGGGCAGTAGGTGTGACAGGAGCAGGTAGGGAAAAACAGGTACGGACATGCAACCCCATCATTGATCTGATGTAAACTGATGGAATCTGTCTTATCTGTTGGAAATTATACCTTCATCAGATCATTTATAGCCGGTAATTACAGCCGGTAACTATCATCAGATCATTTATAGCCGGTAATTATCATCTGTTGGTAATTATGATACGAAAGAATAGCCGATCATTTTATAGCCGGTAATTATACCTTCATCAGATCATTCATCCAGCAATCTGTCTTATCTGTTGGTATTTTTCAAAAAGTAGTTAAAACCGTGGGTGGTCATTCAGTGCTTCAAAGTCATACGGGTAGGCCAAGGATGTACTTGATTTGCCATGATTGCTTACAGTATTTTTTGCCGTAATATAAGAGTCCGTAATATAATAAATTATGAATGAAACTAATTTATAAATTATAAATTTATAATAATATTTTATATATCATAATAAATATTTTTTTATTAGCCGTGTCGTATCCTACTTTTTGAAAAAATGGCGTGTCGCCGTGTCCGTATCGTGTCGTATCGTATCGCCGTTTTCGTATCCGTGCTTCTTAGCTCAATATCTTTTTATCAATTCTAGCCCAAGCACAAGACTACCTTTTGGAGGTGTGGCCTGGCATGCACCTCATCCGAGTCAAACTCAGGGCACTGGTGCTTTTTGTGAAGGTCCTCCTGACCACATGATTGTGTACCTATTGTACATTGAGCATGCAATGGTATTTGGTAAGCCAAACAGAGACATCACCACCCCCTTCATGGACAGATTTTTATTGCAGAACACGAGATGTGATCACATGTTGGGGAAGTCCTAAAAGTCAAATTCAGTGCAGATTTGTTTGAAGTGTTTGTTGCAGATTCAGTTACCAACTCCCTCCCCATCTTGGCCAAAAACAGTCTATTAACTAATTCTGCACACCCAACTGATTAATTCAAGTTGAGTTTGGCATTACTCCTGGATAATCTTATGTCATTGAAATCTTTTTGCAATCTACTGTATAATCTAGTGTACAAGGGCTTTAAGATTGTTTACGAAGACAAACGATGTACATCTAGAAATTTTTGCATTGGGGCCGTAAGATTTTTATTCGATGGTGCATGGTAATATAGGAGGCAAGCGGGTTTGAATAACCTGCCCCGCCCTTCTTTTAATGTATGCCATCAAATTTCGATTCGACGGCTAACAAAGCCCTACTGCACGCCGTCGTGCGTGAAGTAAGGGCACTTCTTCCAATTTGAACATGAGGCAAGGAGAGCTTCAAATTTAGGATATAAAGCTGTCATGCTTCTTTAGTGTGAGGGAAAAGTGAAGAAAAGTTGAAGGCTCTAGTCAATAAGTTAAAGGTTGAAGATGGTAATAGTGACAGCTCCATTGGAGATGGGCAAAGGTTAACTACCATCTTCCAACAGTGATGATTGGTCATCTCTACCATGCATGTGAAGTTGAGTGACTGATTCCTCTCCTCTAATGCTTTGGTCAAAAGGGACAATCAGCTAAAGTCTAAATTTGTTGACATTGATGAAGTGCTTGTTAGAAATTCGGTGGGGTGATTCTTTTGTTATTTGCGTGACAGACTGCTAGCTGATGTGCATATGAAGACACATCAAGTGCTTGTCAAAATGCTAAACTTTGTGGAGATTGTTTGCCCAAACAATGTAGATCTACCACAATTGGGCATCTTGAGTAGACAAAATATTGATTAAACTGACCTGAGGGAAGCTGTGACAAAAGGTGAAGGACAAAAATAGGAAAAATTAGTCAATGTAGCATGGTTAACTAATGCATAAGATCAAATGATTAAGATGGTAGTGTGTAGGTGGCTGGGAACCCTAACTAGTAATGTGCATGCCATGCATCTTGTGTGCTCTTGTACTATATGATACTAACTTTCAAATGGATACGGTTAAAATTGGTCTCACCACATGTCCACAATGCTTCATTTCCCTAAGAATGCAGACATTGGTATTTGGTGTCTTGCAAGGAAGGTGAGAAAGCCCAGAGATTCAATGTGAAAGCTGTTGCTGATTAAAAAAAGAAAAGTACTAAGACAGGAATTGAATGGAGGTTGACCCAAATGATGCTAAGTAGGTGAGGATGTTGGTGACTTTGGTGTTAATGGCATATTACAGCAAAAGAAGAAAAAACGAATATATATGTCGTGCAAAGGGATTTCAAGATATTGGTTGCTTGATAGGCTGTACACCACTGCCTCCTTTGCTTTCTTCACCTTCACTTCTCCTCATTCCTCCCTAATGGAGCTACATGCCTGGTGTAATGTGTATAGGAGACCGAGCCACAAAAGAAAAGGGAAAGAAAAGGAACTTAACACCAAGAGAGTGTCTCTATCTCTCTATCTCCGTGCTATTGAGTTTAGAGAGACTCGGACAAAGTTTATATGTGATTGATAGCTAAGATTCTC
This sequence comes from Houttuynia cordata, assembly GCA_039654745.1. Classification (NCBI taxonomy): domain Eukaryota; kingdom Viridiplantae; phylum Streptophyta; class Magnoliopsida; order Piperales; family Saururaceae; genus Houttuynia; species Houttuynia cordata. Next base: position 16,828,453 of record CM077508.1, on the reverse strand, counting down.
ACTTGATTATCTACTTAGTCATTCTTTTAGATCTGTTGTCCTAGCAATAATAATTCTTCGAGTATATTTTTGTAATGTATATGGAATAGCAGTTAAAACTTATACATGCTATATTCCTTAGTTGTATTGCCGTCATCATCATCATCATACGCCTTATCCCAGCTATATGAGGTTGGTGGCGTGGATTATATATCGGGTTTGATTCTTATCGAAATAAACCAAAATAATACAAAATCCATACAAAGAAACATAGTAGTAAGTTATTACGCCGGATGCTCTTCCTGATGCAACCCTCTGAAGAGGGGACGATGATAAGAAGATTCAATGCCATCTTATTCATCATATACCTTCCAAATATGTGGATTGACTTCATGACATAATGGTTGCATATGAAATATTCCTTAATTGTATTGCTCTACTGATTAATTAACTTAGATGAAGAACTCAATTTAACCTTCACATGATTCTATTTCAATTGTTAAGAATTCAGGTATGAGAACATAGACAAGCATCCAAATTTCATAATAGGACCAAGTCCCAGATCAATAATCGATACTAATGAACACCAACTGTGATAGGATTTGAGTCTTAACCAAGTGCTACCTAGTCACTCACCTACTTTATGAGGGATATCAAAGAGAGCAATATTTTCTGTCATAAAGTTTTGAATTAGGAGGTGCATGGGTAATGGGGAAGAATATTACCAAAGAATGGTGGAATAAGTCTACTCCTTTGCTTTACGCAACTTCTTTGCTTTACTCTTCCACACCATGGAACACACTTCTTTGCTTTAATCCTCTCATACCCTGAAACACACTTATCAGAATATAGCTTTTCGGTTCATTTTCCAATATACAAGATCATGCCACTGACTCTAGCAAGCTTTATATAAAAAAGGATGAAGATACATGTTGCAGCCCTAAAACCTAAGTCGTCGTTGTTAATAATTAGTTAGATTCTGCTGATGCCTGAAGCCTTCTGAGAAACTTTAGGTTGCAACTTGATCTTTTTCTTTTTCACCCAGGAAATATGTTATAAATTATTTGTGTACCAATGAAATAAAAATTTTGCTCCCGGTGGAGGATCCTAGTAATTAATATCTTCAGTTTGACTAAAAAAGAACGGGACACTATAACCATGTGTGTGCGTGTGCGACCTTAGGACTCGAGTAGAAGGGGCATGCAGGCTCGGCTTATATTTGGCACCCCCCATTAATCATCACTCACACTAGGTAAGTTCGGGTATAATCCCTATCTGCAGCCAACGGAGTGGAGTTTCGAACTCAAAATCTCCACCTCCTGAGGCCTAGCTCGCCTTGGCCAACACCCTGTTGATTCATATTTAGATTTCTATGAAACAGGACTATTGATATACTGCAACTTAATAATATTAATTGAGGATCAATTGGATCTTAGCTCCATCTTTAATATCTTAAATGGTTCCAGCAGATTAATGGACAAAGTCTGAAAACCATTTTTCGTAAAGAAAACGGAAGCAAAATCACTTGGTGATACAATGAAAGGATAATAATGAGAACATATGCAGTATACTGTATAGAGTTTCAATAACTGCATGGGGACTTTGATGTGCATGGGGACCATGGTGGGGAGGAGACATTGGAAGGAAATGAGAACAAGCATCTCCTACTCATAATGTGGTAAAAGGATGGTAGCTCGGCCTTTAAATGGAGGCATAACTCAGAAGAACATAAAAAAACAAAAAACAATAATGGATATACACTCCCAATTGAATTCAGTCTTGCAAGTTTCCTTTTCAAATCTTTTGTCTAGACATCTATCTGCTTCAGCTCCTCCTCAGAAGAAAAGGAGAAAGCCGTGAAAGAACCCGTACATGGCATGCCTGTGGGGCTGTGAACCAGAAGACAAGAGGCCAACAATTATGAGAAAGGAGAGAGAAAGAGCGGGCATGCACCTCTCTCTCACTATGAATCAATTCCATTTATGTTCTGACTTGTAAGTTTGTAGTTTGGGATGGATGTGCGCTGGAAATTTTTGTAGTTTTTGAAACGAAACCATGGGCGAATCAATTAGAAAGTGATCCTCGTGACTTTATTAATTCTTAGGACTCTTTCCATAATTTTTCTCCCAAGTATCGGGCATGGAGACTACACTTCTACTAGCTCTACCATAAAGAAGTAGGAAAGGAGGTAGACTGCCCTAATAACATGAGACAGCTGCATTGAAATGGCCGGCAATCCCATCCCTTTCACGTATCACATTTTTCACGTAGCCCAAAGGGCTTCAAACCCATGTTTCTAGTTCTATTGTCTGTACATTTATACAACATGGTATCACATTCATACAACATGGTTTCTTCATTTATAAATGAACTCATGGTAGGCAGCCGTTTTTTCCAATAGCTTAGTGTGTTAAGAAGCAAATTATAAAGGAATAAAAAATAAAAAAGAAATCAAGGAAAAACTTAATATGCACCCTAGCTCATGCGCCGTGGTGTGTGGGGAGGTGCTGTAAACCCTCGGATCGTTATCCGAAAGTGCTTTAATTGAGGGGGCAATGCATGCTGCAGGATCGAAATGTGCCCGCGGAGCCCCGGTGACGCCAATACAACTGAGCACTCAATTATCAATGTATTGCTTCATAATTCGACGTTGTCACATGGGGGAACAAGGTTCCACCAAAATCTAAAAGACTAAAACGATGACATCTTAGGTCACTTGTGCATTTTTTTCCTCCTGCACTAAGCCCGTTCTCTAAATAATAGTTTAAATTACTAGGAAATTGATTATTCATATATTTACTTCATATTGCAACACCACTCAGTACCATGACTATGTGCCATGGTTCACGTGTTGGCGTGCATTGGGGCATCGCGTCCTGTTGGATCTTGATCCGATTGGCACAATTTAATACACAGATAGCTAGGCAGGTATGAATCTCCTGCCCCTGTATTAAGGCACGTTGTCGGATCGAAATCCTACCGCTCATGGCGCTATGGCACACAGTGAGTGTGTGAGGCGTGGCTCACATTAACTTTCCCCTAACCGAAAGTTTAAGCCAAATTCCATCCACTAGCACAAACACAAAGCAACAAACAAGAAAGAAGCAAATGACAGTAACATAGAACAAGAGATTTGATGTCTTGTTTCATTAGAGGAAGTTCCCAATGAAAAAAGGCTTCAGCTAGTGGCCTATTATCAACCTTTTCTCCATGGTTTGGTGTTGTTTTCCATCATGTTCATGTGTCCTGCTTGGCCAGTGTGCCCGACAAATACCCAATTGACTTCACCAAAAACCAATCACATAAACTTTACAAACTAAAACCAAATTGAACAACAAGCGCATAAAAAACTAAGTATTTATATGGTAGAAGGACAGGTGTGAGATTGCAACAGCACTCCCCACTCCCCAGTGCGAGCCCTCCTTGCTCACACTCCATAAAAAAGCTCTCTTTTTCTCCTCCATTGCTCCCATGGCCATCTTCTAGAGAGAGGAAGCAGAGCAATGGCCTCCATCTCTGTACCATGAACAAGACCCAGCTGTTCTTCTTCTTCACAGAAGCAGATGGCACGCCATCATCCCGACTCCTTCCTCCTCGTCGACGCCCTCTTCTGCGAGGAGCAGAGCTGGGCAGAGGAGGAAGAAGAGGAGTACGAAAGCCAAGTCCATGAACCAAACCAGTCTTCTTTCTCCCCACCATTGTCTGATGAAGATCTGTTCTGGGAAGACGAAGAGCTGATCTCACTCTCTTCCAGAGAGGAAGAGACCAACCCACAGAGTTACTTCTCCTCAGACCCTCTCCTCTGCTCAGTTCGCACAGAGGCTGTAGAGTGGATGCTGAGAGTGATCTCCCGTTACTCCTTCTCAGCTCTCACTGCCGTTCTTTCTGTCAACTACTTGGACAGGTTCCTTGCGAGCCTCCATTTCCAGCGAGACAAGCCATGGATGGCCCAGCTTGCAGCTGTGGCTTGCCTCTCTCTGGCTGCCAAGGTGGAGGAGACCCAGGTCCCTCTCCTCTTAGACTTGCAAGTAAGTTGTTCTTGATAAGATCTTTTTAGATTATTTTTGGGTGGTGTTTTGGTATGCGACAACAATGATCCTGCCGCAGGTTGTGCTGATTGAAGAGATTTTATGTTTTTTATTAGGCGGAGGAGACAAAGTACGTGTTCGAGTCGAAGACGATCCAGAGGATGGAGCTTCTGGTGCTATCCACGCTTGGCTGGAGGATGAACCCTGTTACGCCATTGTCTTTCATTGAACACATTGTGAGGAGGCTTGGGCTCAAGACGTGCCTCCATTGGGACTTCTTCAAGAGATGCGAACGCCTCCTTATCTCTCTGATAGTTGGTCTGTTCCATTTCTCTGATTATTACTTCTTGAGATTAATGATCAGGAATTAGTATGTAGATGATCAAATTATCAGATCAATGTTTCTAAATCAATTTGTTGATTCCAGATTCAAGATTTGTGGGTTATCGGCCATCGATCGTTGCGGCAGCGACAATGCTGCATGTGATCAACGAGCTCGAGCCATGGAACCCGTTCGAATATGAGAATCAGCTCCTCGGCGTGCTCCGAATCAGCAAGGTATCCTCTCAAACAGAGCAAAGTTGCAGTTTTTTCATTGATCGTGTGTTAATTGTGTTTGTTTGTGACAATGTGATTGATCAAACAACCAACAGGAAAGAGTGGAAGGCTGCCTCAATCTCATTCATGAGCTAGCCTCATCAGCCGGGCGTAAATGCAAACGCCACCTCTCGCACGGCCTCTTCGCTCCGGTCACATCCGGCGACTCCAACAACTCGTGGGCATCCGGCGTATCGTCTTCCCCTGAGCAACCTGTATTCAAGAAGAGCCGATCCGATCTAGAGGTGCTCAAGTTTGCTTCACTGAATCAGGTGTTTGTCATGGACCTCCTTCGCAGCCCATGAATCATCAGCTCTCACAATGCTGTGCTCTACATATAGAGTATTATGGTACATTGGTACTTATATAACATAAGTATTCCTGCAAGTGCAAGCAAATTACATCCTAAAAGAGGAGCTGGTCATGTTGGCTGATTTTAGTGAAGTTTCCCTTCCTGAGAGGATTCAACTAGAAAGAAAGAAGTGAAAGAAAGAACAAAGATTTGAGAGAGAGAGAGAGAGAGAGAGAGAGAGCGAGAAGAAGGGAAGATTGTGGGTTTTGTTTTGCATGGAAGAAGCACAGGAGTGTTGTCTGCCACTGAAGGCTGGCTTCACTTGGATTTGGTCGGGGTTGACCTCATAAAGAGAAGCCAACTCACTCTGGCTCAGCTACTCTCTCTTGCAGTCTTTGCTTGCCCAAAAAAGAAAAAAAAATTATATGTTGTTCCAACTTCCATCTCTTCTTTTGATACTCCATTAAGATAACCTACTTCCAAGACTTAATGACTATGTGATTAATAAGCTAATGACTATCTTACCGTTGGACAAATGTGGGAAAAGAAAGAGTAGAAATGACTAGTTCATCGCCCAAGTTTTAGCCAGCCCACCCCTGTGTACACAGACGGTAGTGTTAGGGTAGCTTTTTATGTCCTCCTGGAGGTCATCCGCCAAGGTATCCTCTAGCAGATAGGAGCCACCACTTATGAGGATCGACGCAGATAGACATGTCCTGTGCACTCCAACAAAAAGCCGCTTTTTTTTGGACCAAGCAGTACAGGCCTGTGCACCGTCGATTGTCATGATTGACGTCTCCTGTCAATGGAGGATATCCTGGCGGGCATCCTCCAAGTGGAGAGGAAACTGTAGATGCCCACATCCATGCTTGTGTATCGTCTGTGTATGGGGTGGGTATTTGGCTAGACCATCGGGTGGTGAACTACTCATCGAAAGAGAATAAAGAGGCAAATGTTGGGACTTGGGGCTGGTCCTCTTCTTTAAGGGCCAACCATAGAGTAGCGGAGCCTGACTTTTTTAGGTCTTGGGGTGGAAAACATGCAGCTTTTATTTTAATGCATGGGGGAGTGATAAAGATGGGAATGCTACGACTTTATGCTCGTATGACTTATGCCCCTTTTTGGTGAGTATTTATAATGAAAAAAGAAGGATTAACTGGCTATTGGTATTATAATGGTCGCTGAGCTCGACATGTAGCTGCTTTTGCTAGTTGGAACTTTGCATATAGTCAGTCATATAGATCAGTCATCATCAGTTCAGACAGGTGACTGTTATGTCTCCATTGATATTTAACGTTACAAACATGAATTAGCTGCCTAGCTACTTCTACTAAATGCTTGCTAAGCTCGACAACCAGCCACTTTTGCCAATTTGAACTTGCAAAGGTTAGTTAGGCAGTACAAAGAGGTGATGGGAAGGAGATTAGTTCTTGGGGTTTGTTACTTGACTGACGAGACCTTGCAATTCCCAAAGAATAAATAAATAAGATCAGGACAATAGGTTTAAAATCCATTATCAAAAAAGGTTTAAAATCCAGTTTATATGCGCTCCGGTGTGACAGGTCGTGTGCCGGGGGCATCACACTCGTCAGATCTCGATCTGGCAGCGGTCATCAAATCCGGGAGCAGGTGGCTTTGAATCACCCGCTCACCGATCTCAACTTTGAAGGCATGCGAGGTGCTTGACATGTGCCAGGCATGTCTTAACCTCCATGAAATTTATCACTGGCAAGGTCAAGTTTTTAGTCATCTAAGAATTTTCTAATTTGCTTGCTAAGCTCAACAACAAGCTCCTTTTGCTAATTCCAAACTTGCAAAGGTCAGTCAGCTACTACTGAAGAGATGATAGGAAAGGAGATTAGTTCTTGGGTTTGCTACTCACTTGATGGACAAGTCCTTGCAATTCCCAAACAAGAAGATAAAGTGAATGAGCATAGGGAGAGATACTGCAACATTAAAAAAAGCAAGCTACATATCGTGTAAAAATCCTAGCATACATGTAATTACTACATTACAATTAGGTTTAAAGTCCCATCCCTTTGGGTCTCAATTCAACGGCTTGCGATGCGCCTAGTCCACACGCCCCTAGATTTGTCGGTCGTATTTGAACTTTCTCCTTGAAGTTGATTACTTTTCTCTCTCTGAAGTTTATTACTCGGACGGTCAAGTTTGTAAGTCATTTAAAAATTTTCCAACCAAACAAAATTTGAAGCAGGCCTTAACAATCTTTCCTGTTTCCAAGACTTTAAGCTTCATTTATTTTCCCAACTAATGTCTGTCAACTTGATCAGTATTTTCTCTGTTTCTCTGAAAAAAAGGTAGGTCTTTCTTTTAAATGAGATAAAGCCCCTTCACCATGCATTGATGAAGGCGAATTTTCTCCATCATGCCATAAAATTCATGACATTGATCATTGGGCCAAGGGAAATAATAAAAAAATAGGGAATTTGAGATCAGGCCGAGTGCAGACATATAAATACAAAGACCATGTTACCCGATTGGCAATTTTGAATTTTATGGTATTGCCATTGTAATGTAGGGTCGATTGTATGATAGCATAGAATAGAATTATGACATTTTTTACCCAAATACTAATATTCTTTTGTATCACCTACCCCATTGGTAAGTTTCACACTCTCTTGCCTGATACCCGAACACCCTATAAAAAATCATTAGAGAGGTCTTAAAAAGGACATTTATTGAGTGTTTTCTGGAGTTTAGCCAGCCAAATTTTTGTTTTTGCCTCCTGAACTGGATTCGGAGACTTAAACGAATAAAACAAAAGAAAGGGCTAAAAGAAAAAACAGAGAGAGACAAAAGAGGGAGACGACATGCAGCAGCATGTAGGTGACCTGAATAAATCTTTGTAAAAAAAAAAAAAACAAGCCACCAGTGAGAGCTTGTCTTTGGTCCTTTGTGCTAGGTGGGAGTGCTTATTCAACGTGGTAGGCCTCCTTTCAAGATCTCATTGCCCTTGGAGTCCACAATCCTACTGAATTATTGTGCCAAAGTACATGTATATGAGACACGGCTCACGCACGTCTGCATGAGCCAAGGCACCGGTGAGCCGTTGGATTGTAGGCGTTAGATCAGAGGACAGGCAGGTTTTAGTTGTGCACGCTGTCGGGTCGAAATCTGATTGCTTGTGGTGCTTGGCTCACATAGATGTGCGTGAGCCATGTCTTATATAAACTTTTTTGTTAGTACATAATATGATTCCACAAAGGTTCTTCAGTTTTGACCCAGTCATACATTCATATAATCTTGCACTACATTTCTTTTACAGGCTGACTTCTGCTCAAAACATCCTTGAAATATTGAAATACTAAATACCCAGATGGAGAAAGACACTTGAGAACCTTCTTTGTTGTCATTTGTCAAGTTAGCTCGCAGTAGTAACTATGTTCTTTACTATCTAGTCACTCTCACAGCCTTTGTGGCTTGTTCTGAGCTCAGCCCCTCCCTGGCCTGCCTTTGCATTGGGGCAGAGACTTGCTCCTCGCGTGGGTTGGTTTCAGAGGCCAGGCCACAGGCCACTGGCTGGCTGGATCTTGCAGGAGCACTAATTCTTTCTTTTATGTGAACAGAAGGGGAGGATGACTAGTCAATAACTAGTGCCATTGCTTCACTCCTTCCCTCAAATGCTCAGCTGAAGCATATACAGTGGAAAAGGATATAAAGAAGCCATTTTCTTTGAGAAAATCAATCAATTGGGTGGTGACTGATGCAGCCACAATGCACTCAGAAGTCTTGCAACTGTGGCTGACACATGACATCCCCCTGTGAGCTAACAAGGTCATTGGATGCTCTACGGGGAGCTTTTGGGGGATTTGCGTATCCAAGGACTGAAGGACAGGCCGTTTGGACACTTGTGCACCATGTTTGAGGTGATTGCATTATATAGTTGTCTTGGCTCAGTCCAGGCGATTGGGGGAACAGAACATCCACTAAGCAGAAGCTGCTATAAAATGTAAACACTATTTGATTGTCCCATAGGACCTAGAAGATTTGAAGGGGAGCATCTATTTGACATGAACTCTTGGGAAGAGAGAGTAAGAAAATGTGTCAATTCCAAGTAATCAACAAATGCCAGGAATTAAATGCAGCTCTCATATGTTAATCAACAAATTTCAACAAATCAAGGAAAAAGAAATTTAGCTGCTCTTTCAAACTGTGCCGACTGCCTACCAATAAAATGGGCCTTTTGCCTATTAGAAGCCCATAATTCTCCATATGTGGGCCTGTTTGCTACACTTTCTGCTCAGCCACAATGAAAGCGCATGGTTCCTGTTTGAGGCCCAAAACCTGGTGATTGACGATTAAAATCTGAATTTGCAGCCTATCAGTTTCTCTAATCTGATGATTGATGACATATAGCATTTTACAAAATAGAGATTAAATACTAATTATCTTTCATTGCATGAAGAGAACCTTTTACAAATACAACAATGAATCAATGGCACAATTCTAGTCGACTAAGCCCAACTCTCTACTTTGAACTTGGTGCAATCTTAAAAAGCTAGAAACATACATGCTACTACTCCCAGATGCCAACTTCTGTGAACCCATCTTCAGTGGCACAAGCCCTAAACATCCCAACAGTGTTGAAACCATAGCCCACCTCCCCGTCCCTAGACACGGCAATGAGGCCAGCTTTCCCCTCGTCCAACCTCATCTTGACCACGTAGTCGATCGCGTCCTGCAGTCTCAGGCCCATGTACTCCATCACGGCCGCCACGTCCCGGGCAAGTGTCGCGCGGATGATCGCCTCGCCCTCGCCGGTGCATGACACGGCGCACACATCACACGCATACGTCCCACTCCCGATCAGTGGTGAGTCGCCAATCCGGCCGCTCATCTTGTTCATCAGTCCGCCTGTCGATGTTGCCGCTGCACACCGGCCCTGCCCGTCCACCACCACGCACCCAACCGTCTCCGGGGCGTAGACCGAGATGGGCAGACCGTTCATTTGCATGGCACTACCCATGGCCACGGCCGAGCCCGCGCCAGCGCTGCATGTGTCCACCGGGACCCGGTAATCGAAGACTATGGCGTTGGCTTCTTTGGCCAGCTTGAGCACTCTCAAATTTTCCTCCGTGATGAAGTAACTATTATCCACCATGTCTACACCCTGTAATCAATTAACAATTAATCATAATCAATTACCAAAAGAACAAGAACATGTAATCATGACATGATTCTTCATTTTTTTGTAGATTCACCTTTCTCAAACAAGACATGAATCTTTCTATACGATGAATATATGACACTTTGTTAGTTCTCTTTTGTCAATAAACAGTTAGCTAATCATGATAAATCTCGTCATAACTAAAAAGGTATGGCATAATTAGAACCAAGTTAATTGGGTTTCCTTTTGGTTACATAAGTTTTAGTTTGATTAAACATACATGTTGGCGAGCAAAGTCTTCAGCACCATCAAAGGCAAGGTAAGAGTGGGGGGACTTGTCCATGACGAGACGCGCAAGGGAGACGGGGTTCTTGACGGTGGAGAGGCCAGAGACAGCGCCACACCTCCCGCCGCACCCGTCCATGATGCTGGCCTCCATCTCCACCGTGCCCTTCTCCGTCAAGGCCGAACCCCGTCCGGAGTTGAAGAAAGGGTCTGTCTCCAGTTCCCTCACCTATTCATCACAAAACATCATATTGCAACCATAGTCTGCATGGAGGCGTAAAAACGTAGCAACATAACAAGTGTGGCGTAGAAGCGAAGCGAGGACGTACGACAAGCTCGACAACATCGACGGCAGGGATGGAGGCACGAAGCGCAGTGACGCCAAGGTGGAGGCAGCGGGTTAGGAGCTGTTTGGCCGCCTCCTGCCGGTTCATGGGGAGGTTGGGGTCTACTCCGGCCCCTCCATGGATGACAATGGCCCATTTTCCCATTGTTGCCTTCTCCTCCTTGTTCTAAATTCTTCTCTTTGTCTCTACAACTCTAAGCCTATTGCTGAATCAGGAGTGCTTGGCCTCTATGGTTGAAGTTCGAAATTGAATTGGCTTCTAATTCGGGGGAGTTGAGAACTTATAAGGGGAGATTGGGCAATGAATTGCCAATTGGGCCAGAATTGGTGGGCTACGTGGGCTCCATCTCGGTCAGTATGGAGCTGGAACTTAGCTTAGTTAGGCCACCTGGGACGGGCCAAACTAAAGAGGGAATCCTGGCTTGCCCAAATTAAGATAACGCTGGATCTCCTGTAAATTGGACAAATTTATCCTCTCTTTGCAGTTATTTACCCCTGTAAATTCATGAACCGGACCGGTTTTGGTTTTCTTTTGGTTTGGATTTGTTCGACCGCTCGCCTTGATACACAGGCCGGGGGATAGGCCCCTTCTAATTTGAGGTTGTAATTCTTATACCGATGGACCACGACTCGCTAAATCACAAGCTTTTTAATTACAATGTCTCAAGCGTGCGGGAAGCAATCCTAGGCACCACGAGCAAATGTAGCATGGCCGTAAACTAAGCTTATATGATGGCCTTGTTGCCGATAGCCGGCATGGTTCACCCCCTCATGATGATATTCCACCGGTCCAGATTCAAATGGTTTGCTGAACCGGTTGTTGGTTCACTTATCGGCTTTCAACGGGGTAATTTGGGCAATTAGCAAGCAATTTTGTATCTCCCCTCAATGAAGGAATCAACTTTCAGAGACCCTATTTTCAAGCAGCCGCTCCCGGACTTTCCTCCATACTCGTGTGGGCTCCACTTTTGTGGGCCCTTGTCCGAACACACGGGCCCACAACAAATGCACATTCCAGGATGGAGAGATTGCCATTGGTGCACGTGGCGATAGAATAGATGATTGGATGTTAAGCTGTAAGACTAATCTTATTAGTTGATTAATTTCCACGTCAGTGCAAACCCCATGTTGTGTTCTGTTAACTATTTTAATATAGTGTGATTATTCGACTAGGCTTCCTTTTATTACTCCTACATGAGAATTCCCCTTCATCTTTCGAGAGGACACTGAATTTGAGCGCTTATCAGGTTACGTGTTGACTATTTTGGTGTCTCAAAAAACCTTCTCCAAATTGAACCTAGTCTCTCTCAATTAAACACATGCCAAGGTCATGACTGAAAGACAGCTAATAAAGATAGTCCAAGACGCCTATGTGAATCATTTTTGTTTAGATTATTTGGAGGTGAATGTAGACTCCAGGAAGGTACTTTGCTTGACAGCCAAAGGTCCAAATCCTTGTTTTGGACCTGTGTTGAAACATGAAAAACAGCTGCATGATTGTATGTAGACGGACCAGAACTCGCATGGTAAAACACACCTCAATATGATATTTGAAGACATCAAAATGAACTTTTATTTCCTTCCTTGGCTGAACTGGCAGTGGATGTTTTCATTGACATCTGCCGCATTTTTTCCCTCTTTTGAGTATTTGGGTCATTGTATGTAAATTCAGATTCATCAGGCATTTGATACACTTGAAACCAAAAGGCCTCCGGCTATTGGAGATTGATTGCCTTTGTTAAGAGATCCAATTATATGCATGACTGGCCCAATCATCGTTTGCTTCAGAGGGCCAGTTACTGTTAGATTTTGCCCAATTCGGCTAATCAATCTTGCATCTCATAGTAGTGCACATTAGACATTTCAGAAGGTCGTTTAATCCCATATTCTCTCACGCATTGTTTGATTTAATAGTTGTATTTGATTGCAAGAACGTCTGACATTTGATGTGCTTCTTGTGAGGAAATTTGTGCTTTCCTCAGCCCTAATTTTATATATCTATAAACTCTTGTACAAGTTTATAAATAGAGAACTGAGCTCAAGCTCAAATTAAGCTGAGAAATGCAGACATCTCTCAATACTGAATTAATAGCAAAGCATAAAAATTCGTCCGAAGAAACGCACATTGGCAAAGTAAGAATGAAGAACACCAAAAAAGAGGGTTCAGAAGTACTTTTATATGCATATCTGCTGCCATTATTATATATGTACATACCCAATAGCAGACCCAGGTGGTTTGACTTTGGAAGTTTTTCTGTCATAGGAATTTAAATAAAACTGTTTTACATAAAAGAAAGGCTGCTATTTGAAATTAAAAAGGGTAGCCTATTTGATAAGAATGCATCTTATAGGTGAACCTTCAGCACCGAGCAGCCTTAACGGTAGGCAATGTAAATTGTATACTCCAGCCTTTACATCATCCAGTTTAAGGGCTTCGACCAAAATGATTTCCTGGGACAATTTAAAAACAACATTATTCCTGATAATAAATGATACATATCAAAGATAGGCAAGGATTTGAAAATATCTACAAGGTTACACAGACAGCACTATTTCACAAGGCCAATGGCTCGCCATTTAAGAAATCTAAAGGAATTTAGACATGTAGTTCTTTGGATTACCAAGACAAAAGGGTGAAGAATTCCACCAAGTAAACCACAAACTGCTCTATAACAACGACAATCACATGCAGAACTGTCACTATGACTTACACAAGAGGGCATATGAAGCATTATACCAGCACGAAAAAGTCCTATTTCACTCTCTGTGATTCTTCGTTTTTTGAATTATTATTTACTCTCTGTGATACTTGAAACATTAAGCTTTAGTTCAGAATTGTAATGTAAATGATTGATTCTTGTATACAAAGACAAAACCTGTTGACTCCCACCATGTCATGTAGGATGTGCAACTTCCTGTATCACATTTAACCAACAAATGCAACCATAACACCTAAAAAACTGCAAGCAGAATGTAAGCTGCTAATCAAAAGGTCTGGAATATTTTTCTTCATCCTAGGCCAGTCCCTCAATAGAAGGCTTCAAACTAAAGTTTGAACATTCAAACAGCTGCCCCTTACAGATCCCCATCAGTGTGCATGACACCCATGATATAACATAGCAAGCGGCTATCTTGCAATTTGTGATTGGTAATAGTACCTGAAGAAAACCATAAATCTAAGGTTCTTCTACATACTATCACCAATTTGTGGTATTTTAGTCAAATATACAGTGTGGGACTCCAATTGGAGGGCTGCACTGGACGGCCGGAGTACATAGAGATCTCTTAAATTCATAGATTGATTAAAAAGCAAGTTCTATGTGAGAATTACTAAAGCTATATAATTCAGAACAAATTAGTACGGATAGAAGCTTTTACTAACTAGTTTAGAGTCATGTTAGTTGATGTTGATGTCTCATTGAATTAGGACTTATTTCAAAAGTCAGTTGCTGCAATTCCTCCGCTGAAATTAGTTGGCTCAAGGATTAAAAATAGTGGAAGAGAGGTAGCATTTATAGACTTAAGACCAATAACATTATGATTTAGCCCACTAAAGCTTCTATTATTTCTCCTATTTTTTCGCCCTTCTATTTCCCTCTTCATCAGAAATCTTACTAATTGTTTTCCCTGTAATTGACCAACAACAGATCCTAAAATAAAATTACCAAAAATAATATATTAAAACACATAGCAAGAACGAATAAAAAAACTACAGCACAGCAAGAATAAGTGCACAATGCATAAGAAAGGTAGATAGAAGAGAAACTTACTAAACAAGTATTCAAATGGACTAGTCAGTCAAAATAAAATACCGATGGAAAATGCGAGAAGATGACCTTGCTATTTTCTTTCAGGAGCACAATAAAAGAGGAGAAGAAGAAAAAGCTTCTTACCCTACTCTCAAGGAAGACCAAATGAGAAGGAATCAAGTCGTCATATGCAGCAGCGGACAAGTAATCAACTCCTAAAAATACAAACAAGAGATACTAAGAGATAGAAGAAAACATGCTACGGGTCAAAAGACTATAATTACATAAGAAAGAAACTGAAAAAAATTAAAATATAAAATACGACCCTCTAAAACAACATTTTATAAATGACGTGTTTACTTATAACAACATCGGTTACTTCTGATAACGCACTCACCAACAAGCTTGATGTCAGTGTTATCTACCAACCATTGTGCACCATCCTTCATAAACCCGACATAACTGGAATCGAATTCGCGTTTCCACATTAATTTCCTGAAAGAAACAGACCGTAATCCAAATCAACCTTATCCTTTTTATTATTTTTTACACGTAGTGACAAGTTTCCTTTTTCGCATTGAACTAGAACAAAATTATCGTATAAAAATTATCTGATCAATAAAAAAAACAATCCCTAGTCATGGACCATGCCGAAGCAGCTGAACCCTCATGGTTATGTCAACCGAATAAGAGGCTCACTGTCAATATAGAGCAACAGGCAGCACTTTTAACTCTCTTACGGAACAAAAAGTTATCGCCTAATGTTTATAAGATTGCAAAGAAGGAAGTGTATGACAAGAAAATACCTGTCAGTGTTGAGTGTCCGGAACAGCACCCTTCTTACACCCTTTGGAATGTTTAGTGACTTCATTACTTCAGCTGTAGTCGTCAAAAAATGCCTCAGGATTGAAATAATATAAATGAGGTACATAAGTTGAAAAAATTTTAGATCTTAACCGATATATGATTCAATACTGCAGTAGTACCATAATGACTAGAATATAGTTTAAATTTTTTTTCAGTAAATATAAGTGAATGACAAAATCAAGACTGGAAATAGCGGTACTGAATTTGGGCACATGGTGACATATTTTCCTTTTTTATGTCTTCAGCAACCAGGAAAATTCAAAAATCAAAAATCAAATGGCATCTTCAGTAGTAGACATTTTATTATCACATCTCATGTTCCATCAACATCTCATGTACTATCTAGCTAGATAAAATTATCATATGTCAGTGTGACAGTATTCTTAAGCATAATCTCATTCAGATTACACCCTCCATCCAATGAAGCTCATCTGGAAATGAAAAAAGATGGATCCAACATTACATGGCTGGGATTGCTATCTAAATACCAAAAAGATGAGGAGAGGGAGAGAAACTCTTTTTTAACGCAGGTTTAGAGTACATTAAATTTCCCTCATTTTGTGATGCAGACAAGCTTCATTGATCAGATGGATTATAAAAATTCAATCATAAAGTGCAAACTCAACAATGACATAAGACATGACTCATATTTTTTACCATAATATCTCTGTTGACTTAGTTTCATCGCCAGTGAAATTCAAGGCTTCTTCCTAGGAAACCCAATGGCATCTTTTTATATTTTGTTGTGTAACTTATATTATTTAAGACTAGTGAAAAGCATGTACAAAGGGAAGAAATCATAAGATCATACAACCAATTTGTCATCATCAAGTTACACAGCAAAACAAAATGGGAACTTATGTATAGGGAAAGAGTTCAATAGAGCGTACCAGTTATATTCTTATCTCTCGGAACATCCACCAAAAGTGCATAACCTAATAAGATTTAAGAAAGAAAAGATTCATTGCTCAGACAAGTCAGATCCTATAATTCATTTAAAGAAAATATTCATTGCACAGACAAATCAAATCATGTACTTCTCAAAGCTGAGTTTGCAGTATTAAAATATTGTGTTGTAATGGAACTTGAAACCCAATACGCACAAGACAGATCCAATTCGTCACAAATACAGGCCGGTGCAAGCTAGACTTATTTCTTCTATTTTACTAACATTTTATAAAGGTTAAGAAATAAATATAAGTGATATAATATGTTCAATCATTAACTAGCTTACAAGAATTAAAAAAGCAAATACTACATGACGACATGACCTAATATATAATATCAAAATATTAAATATAGGCGAACATGATAAAGTTACGATTTACCATACATGTGCATAGATTTCAAATTGCTACACATATACATATATATATTTGATAATAAATTGTTACACATATATGAGTGGCTTGTTGTGTACCAAAATATATATTAGGCCCAAGTGTCAAGGTTCAAAAATATAATGCATACATCAGACAATGCAACATGCCAATGAGTATTTTTATTACATAAAACCCAAAAAATTTGTTATGATGAGCGTCACTTCTCAATAAAATCTTGTGTACCACTGTATAACCGTGTGGCATATTGATAACTGGCATTTCCACTTTTATCAAAACTAGAAAAATAAGATCGAAATGAGACCAAGTAGAAGACAGAATGGCAGAACACTGTGAAGATAATAAATAATGTCTAAGTTTGATGCATTACTCTATCTAAAATTACCTATACAAAAATTTTCATCCTGTGTTCGATTAAATGCATGGGCATGGGGGGTTGGTGATGGTCCAAGGTCATTTGAGCCCATCCTTATATTAGAGCTCGTAACCAGTTTGTAATTTTTGACATAAATCTAATGTCTAAAGTATCTTAAGTTCAAATGGAACTTGGAAGGAGATCACATCTTAGATTTAATCCAAGCTAGCTGCACCACTATGTTAAGCAAACCTCTTAAAAAAACTCTTGATTCCACACGCAAGATATAAAGCCTTGTGGAACTCATAAAACTTTAATTTAAAACCTTGAACTGTCACTTGAAATTTCTAACAGTTTCTATGGGCAAATGACTCTGTACACATGGTCATGAGAGAGGTTTCGGATCTGCCGTCATCAGAAGAGCAAGGGAAGTACAAATCGATACTTATAGCTTCTATTTTGATAAAGTGTGCAAACTTGATTTAGAAACTTGTATGTTAGCATTGATTTCAATTTCAAGTTGTTTTAATCACTTGTATACTGAAGAAGTATGAAACAAAATCCAGTCAGTTCTTCTACTTTACACAGACATAAAACCAATGCCAGGCACACAACAGAAACACCCCATGTATAATCCAAATTCAAAGTCATTAATCAACATAGTCGTATTCCAATTCCAAAAGAGACCTTTTTTTAGGTATGAAGAGACTCAAAAGAAAAAAATGCATCTTTTTCGAAGAACAATTAGTAAAAATAAGTTCTTTCCAGGATTTTAATATTTCTCTATTAGCCACCAACCGTTAAGGACATCAAGGTCGAGGGTATCGACATCGAACCCAGCTTCAAAGTAGTGCTGGAAGACATGACCAGGAGCGTCAACATGGGTGCCGCTGTGGGTGGGCATCTTCATCTCGGAGTTGTTGGCGAGGGAGCCGTTCTTCATGCTGGCCGGGAGCCAGAGGAACTGGCCGAGCCCCTCGTCCGATGAAAAGGACGGCATGTCCTCCCTGTACCGGTGGGTGATGTCCAGTATCCTCCCCCCGCCGTACTCCTCCCTCCTCACCACCTCCAGCCCTCCAGCCACGCCGCAGGATCCCCCGTCGCCGCCGTACGGCGGCGGGTAGGCGGAGGAGTCGGCGGCGGCGGCGAGGAAAGGGAGGATGAGGAGCATCGCCGGCGGCGTCATCTTGGAGACTGGCGAACTGAAAGTGGAACAGATGAGATTGGAAGTGCAAGGCTTTTATAGTACCTCCGTCTGATTTACTTGTCTGGATTGGAAGACTAAAATGAAGTGATTTTAGTTTTCTAATCCAAACAGGTAATGTTGGACAGAGGGGGATATCGGATATCGGCTGGCCAATCAGAAAGTAGAAAAGGAGTCAACTGAGCAGGTGAAATCTCTCAACCGAGCAGTTTTGTGGGCAAAAGCTTCCCCACAATATATGGGATTAGATTTTTGGAACTAAATGAGTTAACGTGCGCTTGACGCATATGGGCATGTGTGCGTGTTCACACATTGTGAGCCGTTGGATCGAGATCCGACGGATGAGTGAATTTTGGGATCCATGTGTCGAGCGCATTGTGAGCCATCGGATCGAGATTATCCAATCCTTGGACTTATGCATCCCTGATAGATGATGCATGAGGGGTATACTAACAGGTATGATTTGGTGATACTTAATCCATATGGAAGGATTTTCGCTCATGGATTAGGTGTGATTTGGTGAAATCCTTTGTTCTTCATTATTTTTAAGAAAGAGCATATAGACGGTTAAAGTTTGTTTCATTTTAACGGGGGATTACACGATAGAGTGTGCTATCATGTAATCGATTTACGATAGCACACTGTATAGTGTAATCGATTACACAATAGCTCATTGTATCGTGTAATCTAACGCATGATGGTCTATCGTGTAATCCAACGCACGATTGCCTAGTTATCGTGTGTTGGATTACACTAATCGATTACACGATAGCACTGGTTATCGTGTAATCGATTACACGATAGCATTGGTTATCGTGTAATCGATTACATGATAACTTTTTTAATGGGTCAAACTTCAACGATGCGTTCCTTACTCATTTCTGATCCGTTTTGACCCATTTTTTTTATTTCTTCATTATTTTTAGTGCTCTTTCTTATAATGATGAACAAAATGTCCTAAAATTGGGATGTCCGATCGGAGACGGCGGCGATCCAGGCGGCTATCTGGTCGAAGGCGACGATGCCGCAGAAATCGAAATAGAGGATGTTCGATCGAAGACAGCTTTGAGTCGGCGGCGATCTAGGGGGTCGGAAGCGATAACAGCAGAGTGAAGGGGACGAGCTCTCGGCGGCAAAGCGAAAAAAACACAAAAAAATGATGAGGTAAATGAGGAAGGACAGAAGCAGAAAAATTTTAGAATTTAAGAGGGTAAATGCAGTTATTTTTACATGATTAGGGATAATCCTAACACACAAAAGCCGCCCATACAAAAAACAGAGTGCCCCCATACAAGACGAGAATATAATTATGTAAATAGGTCTTGACAATGTTGCTTATATAGATAGCAACTAACAATAGGTACAGCAGGATATTTGGAGATGCCAGATGATCTAGAGACATGAAAAAAAATGTGGAGATGAGCATGATTCGCACCATGAATAAGAGGGCCGAATTGAATGTTAGTGTAAGCAACCAACGGATCAGTGATTTTGAATAACGGAAAAATTGTAAGATATGATTTGGACCTTGCTTGAATGAAAAGAAAGTATTGTCAGCATATATTGTATGAGGATTAGGAGGAATATTTTTCAAAAGTCAAACACCATGAAATTTATGTAAAGGTTCAGTTTGATTGAGGGAGAAAGGAAAGACTTGATGGGCAGTAATAAATGAAAATATAAGGCGATAAAGGGTCGCCTGACGAAGTCCACTATGTGGCTTAATAGCATGATTAGGAATACTATATCACACAAAAGTAATACCAAACATAATCATCTGAACCGGAATAGAATGAAATTCCAATTTTAATAGGATCAAATTTAACTGCTAAACGACCAGCGTCTTTTTTAGGTTTATGCCATTGAGCATGAATGGTATGAAATATTTCCAGAGCAAGTTAAATGTTATCCTGAGTGGATCTAACCTTAATAAAAATTGTTTGGTTAGGAAAAATAATTTGTCCATAAGAGGACTTTAAGTTTGAGCATAATGTGAAAAGTAATTTTGTAAGAAAAATTATAATCCCTATGTCCTTCTTTAATAGCTCTATTTGAAAAATTGTTGATATTTATTGGATGGTGGAAACCCGGGCTTTTTACATATTACCTGGCGCCAACTATAGTATTCTCATATTACCTGATTTTTCTCGTGACTTCACATATGACCTAGAATCGGAACCTAGAGTATCGAAAATGCCCTTCTTTTACGTTTTTTATGCATTTTGTACCCGAAATGCTTCATTCTTTCATAAAATTAATGATTTACAAGATCATCAAGTTGGGGAAGAAGACATTTAGGCAAAGATCCGTTCATAATCGAAGTTTAAACCATCGCCGGCGCCGGCCAACCCGAAAAAAAAAATTTCACGCCGAAAAACTGTAAAAACAGCGGGAAAGACGAAAAAAATATGTGATGAAGGGATTTTGATGTAAGAGCAGCGGGAAAGCCCTCCCAACTACAAAAACTAAGATCTACATTTAAAGAAACACAAATAAAGATCACCCATTAGTATTCAACCGCTCCTGGATATGAAATAAAAGGATAAAAATGGGCAAAAATGTAAAATACTCGTTGGCGAGCGATAAGTTCAATTTATATATCTTTCTATGATCATAATGAAGTAGAAGAGGAAGAAAAATAAGGAAGAACGCAAAAAAAATAGGCAAAAACGGATAAAAAATGAGCAAGTTATGATATTTTGAAAAGAGGAATTTATATAATAAATCGTAAAAAAAATTATGAAAATAACACACTGTTGAAAATATTTGCAAAATAGGGTATCTGACACGCCACGCAGGCGCCCGCGTGGTGCGGGCGCTTGCATGGCTTTTTTTTTTTAAAACCAAACCGAAAGGCGAACCGACGCCTCTCGGTTAAAAGAGAAAGACGTCGGTTCAACCGACGCCTTTTACTGCCTTAAAGATTTCCGTCCCATTTTAAATAGGCACTTACTTCAACGATACATATCTCTCTCATTTCTAACCCATTTTTGCCCATTTTTTTCACTCTTCCTTATTTTTAGCGCTCTTTCTAGTCATTATAATATGACAAAGATGTTGAGCCATCACATACCATTTATCGTAGTTTTTGTAGTATTTTTTTCGATAAATAGCATGCGATGGATCAATATCTTTGTGATATTATAATGACTAGAAAGAGCACTAAAATAAGGAAGAGTGAAAAAAAAATGGGCGAAAATGGGTTAGAAATGAGAGAGATATGTATCGTTGAAGTTATCACCCCTTTAAAATGGGACAGATTTGTTTTAGTGGGACAAATTTCAATTATGCATATCTCTCTCATTCTTCATCCATTTTGCCCATTTTTTTTTATTCTTCCTTATTTTTAGTGGTCTTTCTAGTCAAAATGATATCGCAAAGATATTGATCCATCGCATGCTATTTATCGAAAAAATACTACAAAAACTACGATAAATGGTATGTGATGGCTCAACATCTTTGTGATATTATAATGACTAGAAAGAGCACTAAAAATAAGGAAGAGTGAAAAAACAATGGGCGAAAATGGGTTAGAAATGAGAGAGATATGTATCGTTGAAGTAAGTGCCTATTTAAAATGGGACGGAAATCTTTAAGGCAGTAAAAGGCGTCGGTTGTTGAAGCGTCGGTTGAACCGACGTCTTTCTCTTTTAACCGAAAGGCGTCGGTTCAACCGACGCCTTTCGGTTTAGTTTTAAAAAAAAAGCCACGCAAGCGCCCGCGCCACGCGGGCGCCTGCGTGGCGTGTCAGATACCCTATTTTGCAAATATTTTCTACAGTGTGTCATTTTCATAATTTTTTTTTGATGATTTATTATATTATTTATCGTGTTGTCGACGACACGACTTGATTCCAAGTCGTGTACTATGTGACACGACTTGAATCCAAGTCGTGTACTATAGCAAGTTATGACTTGGATTCAAGTCGTGTCACATAGTACACGACTTGGAATCAAGTCGTGTCGTTGACAACACGATAAATGGCAATTTTTAAAATGTCATAACTTGCTCATTGTTTATCCGTTTTTGCCTATTTTTTTTGCGTTTTTCCTTATTTTTTCTCCTCTTCCACCTTAATAAGATATAGGATGAAAAAAAAGAAAAAAATAAGAAGAAAGTGAAAGCATTCCGACATCCGGAGTTTCGCCGCATCGCCTACGCAAAAAAAAACTATTATCAAGAGATTTTGATGTAAGAGCAGCTGGGAAGCCCACCCAACTACTAAAATTGAGATCTACATGTAAAAAAACACATATAAATGCCACCCATTAGTGCTCGAGCGCTCATGGACATCAATTAAAAGGATAAGAATGGGCAAAAGCGTAAAATACTCATCGACGAGCGACAAGTTCAATTTATTTATCTTTCTGTGATACTAATGAGGTGGAAGAGGAGGAAAAATAAAGAAGAACGTAAAAAAAATGGGCAAAAATGGATAAAAAATGAGCAAGTTATGCCATTTTGAAAATTGACATTTATCGTGTTGTCGACGACACGACTTGATTCCAAATAGTGTACTATGTGACACGTAGTATACGACTTGGATTTAAGTTGTGTCACATAGTACACGACTTGGAATCAAGTCGTGTCGTCGACAACATAATAAATGGACAATTTTCAAAATTGCATAACTTGCTCATTTTT
The DNA here is from genome assembly GCA_039654745.1 of Houttuynia cordata. NCBI lineage: Eukaryota > Viridiplantae > Streptophyta > Magnoliopsida > Piperales > Saururaceae > Houttuynia > Houttuynia cordata. The sequence continues at coordinate 16,805,639 of CM077508.1, read as the reverse complement.
TATCCGTTTTTACCCTTTTTTTGTGGTCTTCATTATTTTTCCTCCTCTTCTACCTCAATAAGATATAGGATGGAAAAAAAAGAAAAAATAAGAAGAAAGTGAAAGCATTCCAACATCCGGAGCTTCACCACATCGCCCACGCAAAAAAAAACTATTATGAAGAGATTTTGATGTAAGAGCAGCGGGGAAGCCTACCCAACTACTAAAATTGAGATCTACATGTAAAAAAACACATATAAAGGCCACCCATTGGTGCTCGAGCGCTCATGGACATCAAATAAAAGGATAAAAATGGACAAAAGCGTAAAATACTCGTCGGCGAGTGACAAGTTCAATTTATATATCTTTCTGTGATACTAATAAGGTGGAAGAGGAGGAAAAATAAAGAAGAACGAAAAAAAATGGGCAAAAAACGGATAAAAAACGAGCAAGTTATGACATTTTAAAAATTGACATTTATCGTGTTGTCGACGACACGACTTGAGCATTTATCGTGTTGCATATAACAAGACAAAATGACAATCTTCAAAATGTCATAACTCGCTCATTTTTCATCCATTTTTGTCCATTTTTTTTCGTTCTTCCTTATTTTTCCTCCTATTCCACCTCATTAGTATCACAGAAAGATATATAAATTGAACTTGTCGCTTGACGACGAGTATTTTACGCTTTTGCCCATTTTTATCCTTTTATTTGTTGTCTATGAGCGCTCGAGCATTAATGGGTGGCCTTTATATGTGTTTTTTTACATATAGATCTCAATTTTAGTAGTTAGGTGGGCTTCCCCGCTGCTCTTACATCAAAATCTCTTGATAATAGTTTTTGTTTGCGTGGGCGATGCGGCGAAGCTCCGGACATCGGAATGCTTTCACTTTCTTCTTATTTTTTTCTTTTTCCATCATAATATATATTATTGAGGTAGAAGGGGAGGAAAAATAAGGAAGAATGCAAAATAATGGGCAAAAACGGATAAAAAACGAGCAAGTTATGACATTTTGAAAATTGCCCATTTATCGTGTTGTCGACGACACGACTTGATTCCAAGTCGTGTACTATATGACACGACTAAAATCCAAGTCGTGTACTATCCAAGTCATGTTACATAGTACACGACTTGGATTCAAGTCGTGTCACATAGTACACGACTTGAGAATCAAGTCGTGTCGTCGACAACACGATAAATATCAATTTTTAAAATGTCATAACTTGCTCGTTTTTTATCCGTGTTTGCCCATTTTTTTGCGTTCTTCCTTATTTTTCCTCCTCTTCTACTTCATTAGGATCACAGAAAGATATATAAATTATAATTGTTGCTCACCGACGAGTATTTCACATTTTTGCCCATTTCTATCCTTTTATTTCATGTCCAGAAGCGGTCGAACACTAATGGGTGATCTTTAATTGTATTTCTTTACATATAGATCTTAATTTTTGTAGTTGGGAGGGCTTTCCCGCTGCTCTTACATCAAAATCCCTTCATCATAGATTTTTTTCCGTCTTTCCCGCTGTTTTTACAATTTTTCAGCATGAAATTTTTTTTTTCGGGTTGGACGGCGCCGGCGATGGTTTGAACCCCGATTATGGACGGATCTTTGCCAGAATGTCTTCTTCCCCAACTTGATGATCTTGTAAATCGCTAATTTCTGGAAGAATGAAGCATTTCGAGTACAAAATACATAAAAACGTAAAAAAAGATCATTTTCGGTACTCTAGGTGCCGATTCCAGGTCATATTAGAAGTCACGAGAAAAACCAGGTAATATGAGAATACCATAGTTGGCGCCAGGCAATATGTAAAAAGCCCCGGAAACCCCAACTAATGAGGGAAGAAGAGGTGCAAATTCCACTTAAGGAGCTCTAGACAGGACTGTCCCCTTCTCGAGATGGAGCATCTAAAAGAGGATGGAGGGAGTATATGCTATAGATAAAATTGAAAAGGAAGTTTGGGGTCATTAGCTATGTTACATATCTCAGCTTAAGAATGATACTGGTATTCTTGATCTAGAGCTGATTCTGCCTTCGCATTTTACCCAAATTTAGTCCTCCCTTTTTATCCCTTTGCCAACACAATGCTATTCTTCACATGATTAAAATGGTCATCTCTCCTTCTGATACTGATGATCTTTTACAAATTGTTACTCCTATTGAAATTTAGAAGACAGATTAAAACTTGGCCTCCTTAAAAGCTTTTCAGGGTTGTTTTTGTTGTAAACATTTGGATATTGTGGGTCATCATGCCACCCACATGGCTATGAATTTTTTCTTCCTGGTAGTTTTGCAAGTGAGTTTTTTCCATATTACCTGGCACCAACTTTCATATTCCCATATTACCTGATTTTTCCTGTGAAATCTCATATGGCCTAGAATCTAGACTTAAAGTACAGAAAATGCCCTTTTTCTATTTTTTCGTTCTATTACTGTGCGAAGAGGTGTGTTGTGTACAACACGAAAAAATACAAGGGTTCTCCAGCGATTTCCATTAGCGACTCCACCGGCGACCGGCGAGTTCGAGCGGCGATTCAACCGGTGACCCCTGCGGCTTTTGACGAGCCTATTCACGTCCCCCATCTCGATTTGCAGCTGCCCCCTGCTGGATTTCGACGACATGACTGACGGAGAGTGCACAAATGCAGCGATTTGAAGCGTATGCGTCGGTATTTCGGAACTTCAACCTTCTGAGTTTCGCCCGCGGCTCCCTCCGCCTGCATGCAACCGGCGGATTGACCGATTGAGCTTCGGTTGACGACAAGGAAGAGTGTGGAAGGCACCTGCGAGGAAATACACACATACACACGACTAAACCGCGGTAAGTTACAACAATCCTTACTGATTTTAGTTTCATAAGGTCCGACATTTGGATTTTAAATTTTTACTATGAACTATAAAGTCGTGTCTGTAGAAGACACGACTGTCTATTTAGTCGTGTACGCGACGGCACAACTTTTATATTTTCGTGTTTTACCGACACGACTTTTCTACTGACCACTCTACCTCTCTCCTTGTAGATGGATAAAAAAAGATATGAGTCTATGGAGGAAATACCATCGGAAGAGGAGGAGGATCAAGATTTTGTGTTGGCACCTCGACAGCCAAATCAGAGGGGCAGGAAAAGGAAGGCTCCGATGGACCGACCAGTAAAGAGAACATACAATGCGCGACCGGTGCTTCGGACGTTTTGTCAACCGGGAGCGATGAAAAAGTGTGCGGCCTTCCTACAGCGTCACCAAAGATGTGCTCAACTAATCAAAGAAGCTAATTTTGCTGTCATTTTTTAAGGTGAGTACGTAGTTGTTTCTCGAAACCTCCTGGACCATTTGGTCAGGTACTGGGATGAGTCGGCGAAGGTCTTCAATATCAAGGGCAGGACGTTACATTTCACAGAGCAAGAAGTTGCTCTTATCACCGGATTGCCCTCAAAGGGCGAAACAGTTGAGGTCCTCTCCTCCTTGACACGCCGACCAGAAGGTCAATTCTTCAGAAAGTACTTCGCCGCGAGGAGACCGGATATTCCACACATTGAGAAAATCATTGACAAGCTTAGCGCGGGCGAACTGAAGATGGAAGAGGAGGACATGGTGAGGATGATCATCTGCCTCCTCCACACAGCACTAGAGCGGTTCATCCCTGTTTGTACCGTTACATTGACGACCTCCCAGGATTGAGCTCATACAATTAGGCTGGGGCTATGCATAACATGTTAGTTTCTGGTATAACCCACATCAGCACACTAGTGGGTGTGAGATCTCAAGGAGGGTGCCTGGGTGGTGGACAAGGAATGCTGTATCGGATATCGATAAAATATCGGTCGGCGAGAGAGATAAAATATCGGAGATATATTGGAGATATATCGGAGATATCATGTAAAAAAATATCGGTGGTCTAAAACAAGTTTTTACCATATATATTCATAATGTGACTCTTTAAAGAAGTGACATTAATCTTATACAAGCAAAATAAATATTCTTATATGAATATATTTGTATAAAAATTTTGGCAAAATCTCTCCTGTATTTTCAATCATATGTGGAAAGTGCATAACCTGTAAAAGTTTAATCACCTATAATAGTCAACTAGAAATCTTATTATAAATCTCTTCTAGTGGATAAAATTATTGTTATTTCATCTTAAAAACAACCTCAATGAAGGATAACAGGCATTTTGGGGCATTTGAAAATAAAGAGCACGCAACCTGGTAGGAATCATAATGCACCTCCAACTACAGAGCAAAGTATAAATGTAAGGGAAAAAAATAGAAACTAAACAGTCTTGCATTCTTACACAACAATTATGGAAGCAAGCTTTAGAACGGTGCTTTAAACATAAGTACAAGATGGGAAGAGCAGTTATTATACTTAAAGAAAACACATCCACAATAGTGAGAAGAGTCAAAATATACCTTTGTTTGCCCAGATTGAGTTCTTCTCCTCTAAAAGATTGATAGTTGAGTTAAAATAACCTAATTGCAAACAAGGACCACAAGAATCTCAACTGGAAAAGGCATATTGCCACAAAGCTCTACAAATTCTATGCCGTGATAATAACTTTTGGCACCAGCCGAAAAACAAAGCAATCACTCTACTTAAAGCTAGAACCCACAGTTTGAATCTTACACAAATTATTGCCATAAGCGATAAAATTTTGTTGGAGTGTGCAACTAAAAATGAAATCTTTGTGTGATTAACATGGCAATTTAATTATCTAAAAAAAACATGGCAAATTAAAAGTGCCAGCATCTGCATGTTCAACAGGACAGTGTCTACACTAAGTAGATAATTTTTTCTCTATAGACAATGTGGTGTGGATTCATAACATGTTTTCTTCACAAAACGAGTTCAAGCCTAGTCGTTGCTAAAGCTTTCTTCTTTACGGCCTGAAAATCACCTAAAAAACTAAAAAGCAATTCCCGCAAGCTTAATAGGTCACAGCAGAAACAGAAATGGCAGACAGAAAGCAAATCAGAGAGTCCAAAGCACACCTGTAGGGCGAAAAATCGAGATCATCATCTTCAGCAGACTCACTCTCGAAAACCAGCAAAAAAAACAGTAAAAAAGAGCTCAAATTCATCCAGAACACAGACGGATTCTTTGAGGACGAGGCGGGTTCTGCGCATGAACTGGTCGCACATCTGCTTGCGGCGCCGATTGGGGGGGTTGTCTCTTGGCATGACGAACCTCTCCCGATGCGGGACATTGTCGCCGATCTCATGCATCTCCCCGTCGAGCGCCCACCACTTCGTCTTCTCGTCGGAGGGTTTCTTGTTCCACCTGGAGGGCGCAGACCGCGCCGCACACCGGAGCTGGCACCAGAGGGCGGCGAGCAAAATCGAAGTTGCCGTGCAAAATCGAAGCTAGCGATTTGAAATCGATGTTCGAGAGCAAAATCGAAGTTCCCGAGCTCTCAGAAACTTGGAGCAGAATGGTGAGCTCGCCAGGCTAGCCACTCCTCATGCAGACTCGCCAAGCTCTAGCAATCAAGATCCCCGTTTCCCTCCCTCAATTCGTCGCTGCCGGATCCAGGAATCGTCGCCGGAATCGGTCTGCCTTCCCCCCGGGCCCCGATGGCCCGACCCCCCTTTTTTTTTTTTAAAGTCGTACCGATATATCGCCGAAACCCGATATATCGGATCTGTTTCGGCGATATATCGGCGATTTTTAAAAAAAAACCACTAACCGATATTGTTCAGTCTCGTTTTATCGCTGAGGGACCGACAACGATATATCGCCGAGACAGAATTCTATGGTGGTGGATATCTAAACGACGCTGCATATGTCCTTCAGGTATGTAGCATTTCTATGTTTTCATAGTCTTCGAAAGGCAAACGTGTCTTATGCAACACCACTTTATTTATAATCGTGTATTATAGTCGTGTATCATGCAACACGACTAGGTATATAGTCGTGTTGTATAAGAAACGACCACAGTTCTATTCGTGTACTATTATAGTCGACTATAATAGTACACGTCTTGCCTGTAACCGCGCCTTTTAATAATATTTTCATCTGTTTACTATCCATATTTGGTTTTTCGAGCACACAACAATCTTCCATCCTGTCGTGGGCCCTACCAGTCCACGGGCCAAAAAGTGGCCAGGAAGTGGGGCCCTCATTACAGAGGTGAAGAAGGGTGCATAGAAGAAGCACCATATGGCCGACTATTGGACGGGAGTGTTCCACAATCTCGAAGTATGGGACGAAGTCGTCGATGCAATCAGCCCCATGGCCGGAGAGGCATCTCTCCTTGCTTCGTCAACCTCAGTGGCCCCTCCTCCGCGACGGCAGAGGCCGGAAATGAAGAGGACTCCCAACCAACCTGCACCCCCTTCCTCGAGGACGGCTGCCCAGTCCACTGCAACTGCAATGAGGCGATTGGAGGGTGCACTTCAGGGCATACAGTCACTAATTGAGATAGCTCTGTCTTCGTATGAGGAGATGGGAAGGAGTGTCGGACCTCTGCGAGAGGTTCTCCACTCTATGAAGGCATATGCCGCCTCAGCGTCAATGCTGTTAGAGGGTCAGATCCTTGAGCATCCCAAGCAGGAGAAGACTGAAGAGCCGATGAAGGAACCAAAGAAGCGGCCCCACATGGAGCCAAAGAAGTCATCGGTGCATCACATGGAGCCAAAGAAGCGGCCCCATGACAAGGAGCATATGAAGAAAACTCCGATGGGTATGCGGACAAAGGAGCTGGCAAGGAAGTCACATCTCGATTCATTGAAATGAGATAAAGGTAAGTTGTAGACAATTATTTATTTTCTCGTGCCACATGGTACACGACTATTACATTTTTCGTGTTTTATGCTACACGACTATGTAGTTTATCGTGTTTCATGCAACACGACTATGTTATTTATTGTGCTGCTACTGACACGAATAAGTAAAATGTCATTTTAGCTCCCGTCAAACACGCGGATGAGGAAGACAAGATTCAACGGGCTACAAAGAGATCCTCCACCAAGTTGTTTTTGAAGAAGCTCCAACCAGAATTCAACGAACATATGGAGCGTGCAGAAGTCGAGTCCTGGCCGACGTACGGACGAGACCAATTCCCCCCTGGTCTAGTGGTAAGGAAGAGAATGAGGACTGTCTCTGCGAGGGAATTGCAGAGGATTAGGGGACATGACCATATACAAAGAATGGCGGAGGAGCAGGAAAGAAGGAATAGGTCCCCCGTCAGCCGAAAGCCGACTCCGAAAGAAACCATATCCGATGGACAAGCAACCTCTATCATCAATGAGGTCATCTCTTCCTTGCAGCAGTCGGATATCCAAACCGTCAAGGAAGAGGTGAAGGAGGATGTGAAGGACGAGGATGTTAAGGAGGAGGAGGTGCAGGCTTATGTGAAGGAGGAGGAGTCGGAGGAGGCGAAGGAGGATGTGCTGGACAAGGAGGCGAAGGAGGAGGAGGTGAAGGATGACAAAGAGGCGAAGGAGGAGGAGGTGCAGGAGGCCACAGGCTTAACCGCATCCCAGCCTGTTGACGTCGATGTCCTCCGAACCCCTCAAAAGTATAAGTCTATAATTGCACTCCCCGAAAACTATGCCGGTTTGGAGTTATGCTTCAACATGGGGGTATTGTTAGAGCGGGATAGAGTGGTAATAGATGGATGGATCTCCAATCCGAAGAAGGCTTATCCAATCCCAACGCTATTTGATGACGATTACGTATCCCTCCTACAAACAACAGAAATAAATACCAATGTAAGTAAACCTATGCTCCTCATATGTTTTCCTCTTTTACTTTTTCAAATATGCGACTTTACGTTTTGTCGTGTATTCGAAGACACAACTTTACGCATAGTCGTGTCTTCGAGAGACATGACTTTACGCATAGTCGTGTCTCTCGATGACACGACTATCATGAAATTCGTATATATAATAATCGACTTTTAATTAGAAGTGGTATATTGCCTTACTTCGATTGTTCTGACTCCTGTTGCTGTTTTCTATAGGTTATAGATGAGTTTTTAAGTCTATTGAGGCAGCGCAATAAGAGAGACCAGATGAAGTATCCGTGGGCATTTTTTCGATGCCACGTATTCAAAGAGATATTTGACAACGTAAGTGTTCCCTTCATAAGTAGTGATAAGTTGTCATTCCCAGCATCATTATCTGACTCTCTTGCGGTTTTGCAGGAGCACAAAGAAGGAGGAAATAATGCGAAATTGATAAGAAAGCTCGTGAGGATGCTCGACGGCATGAACAGGAACATGTTTTACTCATTTTTCCCAATCCGCACAGGTTCCTACTTCTGCCTTGTCTATATACACTTCCCGCATTGTGTATGGCGCTTCTACAACCCGCTGTCTGGCGAATCCCAGTTATACCCACATCACAGAAAAGCAGCTGACAAATTCACGCAGTTCATGAACGTTGTGATGGCAAGCAAGCTGGGGTGGTTGGGTTTGCTCAACTGGAAGATGACTCAGATCGCCAAAGCGCCCTGGCAAGAGAATTCAAAAGACTGTGGCATCTTCATCATGATGTACATCGTGCACTTGGCATCCAATGTCAACCCACCAGAGTTTGATTAGTCCAGAATTACACGATTCTGGCGCCCAGTCATTACTGCAACTATGATTCGCGGGGTTATTAACAGCGAGTTTGACGACGATTTAAGTAGAGTAAAAAAAGATGCCGTCACAGTTGCGGGTTTTATGCGGATGCCGAATAAAGACAAAATTCAAATTCATTTTGTTGACATTCTTTTATTGTACAAAGATTCTTTGATGTACATACAGTACTCTTTCAATTAATTCGAATTCATTTTTTACACATGCTTGCCTTAGACAAAATTTCGCAAGCATGACTTTGAATACGTCCCTCATGCAACACGACTACGTATATAGACGTCTCTCAGGCAACACGACTTTATATATAGTCGCGTACTAGACGACACGACTTCGTACATAGTCGTGTTTCATAGTACACGACTGTATAGATAGTCGTGTACTATAATATTCGACTATAATGGAAATACACGTATGATGCATTGAAAGTTTTTTTTTTCATATCTGATTTTCTTTTTCTTTACAGGCATACATTTCGATATAAGGTAATATGCGTTATACAAGAATTTGACTACATCCTAAGTGAAGAATGGTGGGGGCTAAGGTAAGCCGGAGTCTTCGATTTCTGCGCTTCCTTGGTTCTTTCGCAACAGTTGGGTTAGTACACCTTTTATGGTTGTGACCAACCTGTCGACAGTTGCCACATTTCAACCTCGACCTTTCTGGCTGGTCGGGCTGTGATTCTCTTCTCTTTGTCTGTCTTCTCCCCTTCTTTGGAGCTTCAAGGCTGGGCGGTTCGCATTTGAATAATACCCCGTAATCCCCCCACTGACTCCTGTCTAAAGTAGGGAAAACAACTTCTTCATACGTGGTGCGATACAGGCTTGCGTGGTACCACTTCTCACAGTATGCTACCGGGTCGAAACTCCTCTCTTCGATACATGCAATGGCGTGCTTGCACAGAAGTCCCATGCTCTGGAAGTAGCCACATGTGCAGGTTCTCTTCGTCGGGTCAACAACATCCTGAGGAAAAAAAATCACAACAGCACACAAGGACTGTATCAGTAGCCTTGTATTTGGCAACACGACTATAAAAATAGTCGTGTTGTGAAATAGTCGACTATTTGAATAGTGTGTAGTCGAACACACGACTATACCCTGGATGACGGTTTTATTCAAGGACGTATGCGGACTGAATGCTTACCACATAGTATAAAGATGTCACTTCAAACTGCCGTAATGATAGTGGTTGCACTTAGACCGTTCCACCACTCTTATTCCTCATTTCATTGAGATGATTCTGTGTATACTTTGTTAACGGAGTCGTTAGTCCTTCTGCTTCCATGCGGCATCTCTCGAAATGGGACGTTGTGGTTGCACGGGTTTGCTCGATCAAACGAGTTATTGGTCAAAACAGAGTCTTTCAAAGCATATGATTTACACTTTCAGATCTGCTTGACGTGATAGTTCCATATCTTTTACCCGGATATTCAACGTTAGCCCAATGTCTTTTATTTATGTTCTCAACATATTTCCAGGATCCTCATTGTGTTCCTTCATCTTCTGCATGATTTCATCAAAGTCTGGTCTCCTGAAGCATTTTGCAGTACGGAATAGCAGGTCCTTCAGATACTTATCATTCCAATGACTAAGCATATTAGCGGCTATATGCCTCAGGCAAAACCCATGGTGAGCCTCGGGAAAGACATCAGCCACCGCTATTAGAAGTCCCTTCTGTCTATCCGAGACAATTGTATCCAGAGAGGCCGGGGGGTCCGTAAACAGGGTGGCTTTCAGTAGGCCGAGGAACCACTTCCTGCAAGTCAAAAATCAGAGTTAAAGCATATTAAAGAAAAAAGAGATAGCTTGTAGACAATCGTGTATAAACCAACACGACTGTATGCTTAGTCGTGTGCTCGAAGACACGACTACTCATTCAGAGTTCTTTGCATACGTACCACGTATTTGTTGTCTCTTTCTCGACCACTGCATATGCAATGCACATTAATTGTTGGTTCCCGTCGAGTGCTATTGCAACCAATAAGACTCCGGGGAACTTTCCTTGTAGGAATGTTCCATCAACAGTGAGTGATCTATACATGAATTATGTATTTTATTATCTCCTAAACTTATGTTTATGCTAGTGTTTGATTAGAATAACTACTACTTTAATATAATTTTTGGTTTTTGTAGGAAACGAGAGTAATACACAGAAATGAGGTAAAAAGTAACTCAAATAGTTAAATCATCATAACTTCATATACAAATGTCGGATTGGACTGATTCAAGCTTCATGTTAAATTTCAAGAAGTCAGCTTTCCAAAGCCACCAACTACATGTAATTTGGAGTTTGGAGCAGAAAGTTATAGTCATTTGAAGATTGTGAACAGTAACTACGATCGATTGGCTATCAATGCGATCGATCGCCAGAGCCGCAAAAACAGTCTCTTGAAGGAGATGATCGATCGGAACCAAAACGATCGATCGTATCTACTAGAATTTTTTATTCACACAAGACAGTAACTACGATCGATCGGTATCATACGGCGTCGATCGCCAAAGCGATTGATCGGAGGAAAATAATGAAGGAATTGCGATCGATCGGTAGGCGAACGATCTGCAATACGGAGCGATCGATCACCGTGTGCGGAAAACTGAAATAAGACCTACTTCGACTGGAATTTGGAAGGGGACTTCGTGGTTTCTCTTCAAACTTATAAATTTGCCTTATAGGAGAACGTTTTGGCTACCAGAGAATAGACTTTTGAGCTTTATTGGAGGCTAGAGAGGAGCAAGAGAAGAAGTCTTTTGGAGCAAAGAAGAAGGATTCGTGACGATGGATCTACATAAACATGCTTCTCTTTTCTTTCTTTCTATGTGTAACTAAACTTTTATTCAAGGCTTGATGAAGCCCTAGATGTGTATTGCTACTCTTGATAGTTTAATTTTATAAAGTTGATTATGATTTATGCTTAATGCGATTTCATGAGTATTCTTTTGAGTGCTTGATCATAGACTTGATTGATTATGAATGAAATTAGCTATTGTGATTGATTTTATGCTCGATCAAGGATAAGATTATTTGCATTATAATAAAGTTGTGATTGATTCTATGCCCGATCAAGGATAGGATTGATTACACAATAGTGGATCAACTTTCGTGTCCGATCAAGAACGTTAGTGAATTCATTAGTAATTCGTGTGTCCGATCAAGAACACGAATTACCATATCATGTTAACTTATGCTTAATAATAATTGAGAGTAGTAATTGCATGTCTAGTGGTGGATTCTCTGCCTTTATATTCTCCATATTGATTGAATCCCAGTAATTTAGTTTAAAGTTCATTGCTTTCTTAGTCTAGAATCAACACTGTTGCTTTCTCTTAAATTTGGTAAAATATTAATCCGTCCCTAAGGTTCGACAACCCTATTTACTGTAGTACAATTGCCTTGTGCACTTGCAAGGGTTTTATATTTAAACGATCAGCGAGCAGTGGCCTGAGTGATCTTCGGAATGCTCTTGCGACCGGGCCGAACATCCAAAAGACATGTCTCATGTCGTATCCGGCATGCTCAATTTCAATTTCAGGTATATCAGAAGATCTTTCTATCATGACATATGTACCTGGATTAGACCGCTCTAATTCCTTTCTGTAATGTGGAAAAATCCGATATGCGTCTTCCAGGTTGCCATCGATCAATCGAATCAATTCCTCTTTCGCCCTTCATGCCCTTTTATAGTTGACTTTGACGCCCCAATGTTTCTCAATGTACTGTTGCATATTAGCCGTTTTTATGGAGTTTGAATCCTTGTGGAGGCTATGACACTTCCGTGCAATCCATAGGTGTGAGGCCAATGGATGATCTTTAGAACTTATCAAAGTGTCGCATGTATGCCTTCCATCCCTCCTTGTGACGGAGACTCCATCAAGTAGATTCGAACACCGTATGTACCACGTGCACCCTCTAATCTTGCACTTTGCAGCAAATGTGTCCTTATTCTCGTCCACCACTTTGAACATGAATTTCCTCTTGATTGCGAAATCAGTAAGAACCATCTTGAACTGCTTCACACTTTCGAATCTAGCCCCAAAGGCAAGTTGTGCCTCATAGTCGTCCGTTTGCAAACTGCCGGTCAACATCGTCTCCTCATAATTTGTTGAAGGACCGGCCCGTGGTGAATAGGTACCCCAATCCCAACCACCGTCACTAGCGTCCTTTAAATCTTGCGGCTCCGACGAGACAGATTTCCCTTTAGATGTGTCTCCTGCCGTGGGAACTCTAGAAATCGATGCTATTGCTGCATGTTGGAGTTCTATATTGGGCACAGAGTGGTCTCTTCCAGTGGGATCTGCCTGGAGAAAATTTGGTAGTGTTATAGGCTCATCCCACTCCTCTGCAGACCACGGTAATTCCTCTTCATCGAAGAATTCTTCTTCATCTGGATTAGAATCTTCAGCTTGGTCTTCATCTTCATCTTCACCTTCTTCCCCATCTCCCAATCTGCGTCAAAATATTGTATGAATGGACTTGAGAACACGACTGGAAGTAGTCAAGTCGTGTCTTATGCAACACGACTTCATTTATAGTCATATATTATGAAACACGACTAGGTATATAGTCGTATATTATGAAACACGACTAGGTATATAATCGTGTTGCATACGACATGACCACATTTCTAGTCGTGTACTTGCCTGTATCCACGCCTTAGAAGTCTTACCTCGCAGCTTCAAATGAATATTCTTCATCTCTTCCTCCTTCGACTGCTGATGCGGGTGTCTTATTGCCCGGGCTGGACGACCTCTCTGACGGTGTCTTACTGGCCGGCCTCACTTCTGCCTCTGGTAGCCTCTCCTCCTCCTTATTTGCATTGGCATTCATTTCCTTATTGACAGTCGAAGTCTCCATGTTATTGTTAGTAAAAGTCCACTCCACGTACAGGCGGAGTAGTCCATTTGTGTCTTGCTTGCTCTTGTGAACGATAAATATTGACTCCAGGTCTTTATCGTCTTCAAGGACGTATGGGGATTCAGAGTCAACACGATATGACAAAGTTAATGTACCAGATGTAGACTTTAGCGGTAATCTTTCTTCCACTTGCTGCAACAGTTCCAGGTACTTTACTCGTGTATCTATAGGCAAGAGCTTCCGTTTCCCGCCCATGTACTTATCAGAATTTGTAAAAACTCCATCGTAGTGTAAGGAAACAACTATCTTCTCCATCCGTACCTGCCATTAAAATACTGAAATAAGTTAAAAAACCGTCAGACACGATATATTGAAAACTGTATATGAGTGAAAAGCAACGTCTATGAGTCGTGTTTCATAAAACACGACTATTGTTACAGTCGTGTTGTCGAAGACACGATTGTAACAATAGTTGAAAACTTGCCAAGTTTTCAACTTTCTTCTCTAGAACCAACTTTCATGATAAAAATCGTCGTATTTGAACTTCACCTAACGGTTTTTTGATGTACGCTGCCTCCGTTGAAGTTGTTTTTCAATACCCGGTCTTTCCCGCTCATTTTCCCACTTTTTGCCATGAAGATAACATTTCCGGAGTTCGACGGCGCTGGCGCCGGCACCGGCGATGATATGGGCGGAGATGCCGGATGGAACGCCTTCTTCTCCGACTAACGCGAGCTTCTCTGGGTACCCGCTCAGATTCCGGGTAATATGGAAAAACAGAGAGTGTGGGTGCTTATACCTAAACCTAAGGGCATTTTTGGTACTTTTCGGGTCATATGGAAAAAAATAAATGATTTTGGGTAATATGAGAAAGCCGTAGTTGGTGCCAGGTCATATGTAAAGAACTCTTTGCAAGCTAATCAAATTGTACTCATTGTTCTTATTTTTCAACTACCCCATCCATGAAATCCCTCAAAATTTTGCCGATAAAAAAAACTCCCTCAAAATTTTGTCCAATTAATTTATGTAATTTTGAATATAAAATCATTCTTTGCATTCTTGCTGATAGGCTTAACCCTTTAATGGATATAGTAGTTTCTTCAAAATCAAACGGTTCTCTTGGAAAGGTTGACCTATCCGTTATAATATTTTACTTGCAAAAAAATTATTTTGTATTATTCACTCTTAACGTACTATAAGTCTGGAAAAGGTGTCTTATTGGCTGTTAAACTTATTATCGTTTAAATTGGGATTTTGTTAAGATGGCCTTATCAAAGTAGGATTCCATTCTCATTGGGACCAAATGACAATTTTCTGTATTGCGATTTTTACATAGGGGATTGTGTTGAATAGCATCTATGGTCCAATCTCTAAGCCATTGCATGGATTATGTCAAAAGGTAAACTCATTTGAATAGAATTGTGTTGAATATGATTTTGTTTCTTTGCGGACTCCCTACATTGTCCCATTAGAATTCAGCCTAACATTTTACACTCCCTCTCTACTTTTCTTTCATGTGGTTGCTATCTAAGCACTATGCTATCATAGTAGTGCAACTATAATTACAACAACAAAAAAAACGAACTCCCTCCATTACAAAATACTATGTACATTCGAAAATATTCATTGTTCTAAAATATTGTGTACATTTTGTCAAATCCTATGACTTCTTCTTTCCAAAATTGGAGGACTTGGAAGGATTGACTTGAATTTCGTTTGTAAACGAATATAGGAGTTGGACAGGATATAAGGAGGAGTCATGTGATTTCCTTGTGGGCATTACGGTCTAATAAAAATGAGAATTTTCTTAAATATACATAATATTTTAGTACGAAGAGAGTAGTAAAACTAGATAAAATTAGGTCAGCTTTCATTCAAGCTTACATGTTATGTAGAAGCAGGCTTTGTAACAAATTACGTACGGGCTTAGGTGCTCGAGGCTTGAAAAGAATTCACTGAAAACACTATCGATCAAAACTATAATGAGCTCACATCTCTCGTCAGTTTTGTATCAGAAAAGGAGTATTTCTGGTCAGTAATGCCCATATTTCATTGATGCAGCACATAGAATCTACAAATCACAGAAATCACGTGTGTTGAGCAGAGGTTATCTTCCGATTTAGGTATCCCAAACAACAAAAAATCTAAAACTGCATTGAAGTTCCTTACTGCCAATATTTTCTCAGAAAAGAATCATCATCATCATACATCTTATCCCAACTATCTGGGTAGGCGGCATAGATTATATACCTCATTTAACTCAGATCGGAATCAAAGTGGTACAAAATCCATACAAAGAAACATAGTGACAAGTTTTTACGCCGAATGCCCTCCTTGACGCAACCCTCTGAAGAGAGGACGGTGATAAGAAGATTCAACATCATCATATTCATCATACCTCTTTCCATATATATATATATGTGGCTTCATGACATGATGGTTGCACATAAAAGTAAAGAATCTACTTTGATTTTTTTATTATTACTATTAAAAGAACAAACTTTGATTGAATATTACACCAATCAAACACCAACTAATGAAAGGACGTATGCCAAACAAAATATAAAAAATTCAAACTGCATTCCAGTTTCGGGGTAGAAATGAATATATTCGTGAGAGTTTAGGAGTAAGTCCTTTAAGGGAGAAACTGAGGGAATATAAGTTGCGTTGGTATGAGCATATACAAAAAAGACCAATAGATGCCCATGTAAGAAGATTAGAAGTGATGCATGTAAACGATGCTAAAAGAAGAAGATGTAGACCTAAGAGAACTTTGATAGAGTTAATAAAAAAAATTGACTTTACTATCTCTTACAAAAAAAATAGCCCAAAACAGGCCTAAAAGAAATTATAAAAAAAAACAGGCCTAAAAGAAAGAGTAAAATCTATGTCGCCTAGTTGAAAAAATATGCTACTTGATTATGATTATGAAATTGCATTCCAATTGGGATAGTTTGCCAAATCGGTGGATATGCACCGTCTGGTGAACTCTTCATCCTTTCAGTTGTCTTACTCCCTATGGTGGTTTTGCAAATCTCCTACCATGATCACACCAGTTAAATACTCATTAGCTAAAGAACATTAGGCGAGGAGCCAATTAATACTACCCTAAAGTTAGCTTACACTGCAATTGGAATGGTCACCAATTAAAGACCAATTAATCACTAGACATTCATCTCTTCAAGCGATTGAAATTACTAAGAGATGAAAGAGAAAATAAACGATACAAATCCACGCCTCTCAAAGGTCAATTCTGGTAGCTACAAGGTGAGGATCCTTGCCCATGATATTGTTACCAACCAACACAAATCCACTTCTTCAAACTAGAAAAAGGGAAAAGCAACACACACACACACACACACACACATATATATATATATATATATATATATATATATATATATATGAAAAAGTTTAAATAAGATCATTCTTATATATCTTGCATGGTGGTGATAATTTACACTTACCTTGATTTTTATTTTAGTGCGATTTTGTTTAGACCATTCATTTTAGTGCATTTGATAAGCATAGACCCTCCGCTCTATCATCAACATATGGTAAACAAGTTTCCAAGAAGGTGAAGATTGACTAGTTCACCTTACCAACAATCACCTAGTGAATTGAATCATTGGACTATTAACTGAAAATAGTAGCTGAAAATTTTGCTCCTGATAGCTTCAAGTTCAAACTTCGTAGTTGAGGACTTCACTGTAGGGTAAAAAAAAGGGAATCTACAGCATATCGGTGCTAACAAATATTTTCCTATCTCCCTCATTTTGATAATTTTGATAACTTCTCAAACTTTTCAGTGGATGATACTTAAGAAGCGCGGATATGAAAATGGCGACACGATACGATACGATACGGACACGGTGATACGCCATTTTCTCAAAAAGTAGGATACGACACGGCTAATAAATTTTTTATTAATATTTATAAAATAGTTTGAGTTATAATTTTTATTGAAATTTTAGCAATCTCCCCTATATTTTTGATAGTGAAGTTTGTCGTGTCTGTACTTCCTAGTCAAGCAGATATTCAGGATGCATTTTGTTTTGAATTATTCAATATATTAGAGACTACTGTAATGGTAACCGATAAGTGCTAAGTTTTTTTGGGGCAGTAAGTGTTTAAGTTGTATTTATGATCCGAAAAATAAGAAGGGAAGATAGAAAGGTTGTAACTGACCAACTTCCATCCGGCATTAGAGCAGGATTTAGCGTTCACTCAAAGCTCGTTCTTCCTTTTTTTTCTTTTAATTAATAATAAAGTTTCCTTTTTTGCTGGGTATTATCAGTGAAATTAATTACAGCAGCTCCACCTCCACGGCGCCTTCTTCATTTGCGACAGTTTAGTGCAATTTGTTTTAAAAAAAAAAAAAGTTGACTGAGACAGAGTGGAGCCCTTGGCCCATACCATCAGCGGCACGTGGGCGTAGGTACAGATGCTCTGCACTCAAGTCCTTAAAAGTTGCCCCCGACTCCCGTTTCACTCTCGAGAACCTTCCCTTCGGTGTCTTTAAGCCCACTTCTCATGATACTCACTAATTCAGTTGTTTTGTTAACAATTTTCTATGCGTTGTTGTCTAATATAGGTCAAATTGGCTGCAAACTCTTATGTCTTAACAATCACCTTATTCCATATCATTCAACCTTTTCTTTTGGCAACATCATTCCACCATTTATTCTACAGCCCTGAGGGGCTATATGATACTGTTTTTTGCTACTACGGGAAAGCATTATCCAAAAAGAGCCCCTATAATACATTGTAAGAGCTGCACTTACAAGACAATATGTTCTATATGAGATTTTCTTCATGATACATTGAGACATGTTGCTAAGCCATTAGTGCTCTGCACTATATTTCCATCAGCTGTATCCCAGATAAAAATTTCTCAAGCATTAAAGTACTCCATATTCTTTTTGAAAAGGCGCTCTAGAATTTTTCCCGCTAATTTGCTTGGGGTAAAGGAATGGCCGAACCCCTCCTCCATCTGCAACACTGCATGAGAGCATTTTCCCTTCCACTTTCACACGAAGGGTCAGGCATGCACCTTCGTTGTCCGCATCCTTTCCTCTCCAGCTTCAAAGCCATGATGCTGCATATACTACATACACCTCAAACCGAGCAAAGCAAGCCACCAACACCTTCACCTTCTTGTACTCATTCATCTCCAAATACCAAATAATACTAAGCTACAGACCAGTTAACACTTTGAGTAAGGGCCATCAACCTTCATTCACAGTTGATCAAATCACTGTGCCTCCCAAATGGCTAATCAATCCAAGGACAGAGATTTTATAGACATGGTCTTCTCGTGGAATACAAGCTATACAAAGACCGTGTATACTTACACATTTCACTTCTTACAGGTTCTTCCACACATTCATGCAAATAACTAACATAAGCATGCATTGCAGGTGAAAGAGATTCCACGGACCTTCGCCTCTCTTGATCAGTACACGGCTTCTTTCATGGCACCTCTTCTTGAAGAGACCCGCGCCGAACTCCACTCAAACATGGACCATCTATCTCAACAACCAGTCTGCGAGATACTATCAGCCAAAAGGTGCTATGAACCTGTGAACAAATTGCACAATAATCTTATAATCCAGCCACTGAAAGTACGCTGTCCTTCTCGTGATCCAAGCGAGAGTATTTACTCACCTAAGTCCTGTGGTCTCTTTGCCATTACAAATGTGAGACCCAAGTCAATTGGTGATCTTCTGAGGAATGAGAGGTCTTATACGCTGGCGCTTGTCACTGAGAGTGATGAAGTTGAGGAGGGCCCAATGTATCCTGTTGAAGTGATGAAGCCAATTGCAGTTTCAGAGGAGGTGGGGAGGAAGAAAGAGACTTTATATGCAGTGGTTTTGGCTAACTTGACGACTAGTAGTCGGATATGGGCGTGTCTGAATATGGTGAGCCAGTGCCGGACGATGAAGATTGCTTTGTACAATGGGCCCTCGGTAAAACACCTCATACGTCTTCCTTTTTCTTTTCCTTTTTTTCTACTGTTTTCGTTTTCACTGCATGCAATTTTTTTCATGTATACATGCATTTGACTTATTAATTTAATACACGCTTTTTACTCAAAAAATTATTTTTTATTGGATGGTGGAAACTCCAACTAATGGGAGGAAGAAGTGGTTCAAAATCCACTTAAATTGACTATACAGAGCATCTAAAACAGGAGGGAGGGAGTAGATTAACAAAGGAAAATTGATTGAATACTGAGCTGTAATAATACCAGTAGGCTCCATAACCAATTTGCAAGCAGTTCAAATAATTTCAACTTTTAACCCCGTATATTTTTTTCTTTTCATATAATGGGTACCCTTCCTTTCTCTTATTAATTTAATCATATCATAATCATAATCATAATTAAGTAGCTCATTTTTCCAACTATTTAGGGTCAACGACATGGATCTTACTTCTTCATTTAAACTTATTTTGGGCTATCTCTTTTGTAAGAGATAATAAAGTCAATTTTTTTTTATTAACTCCATCCAAGTTCTTTTTGGTCTCCCTCTCCCTCTTTTAGCATCATTTACATGCATCATGTCTAGTATTCTCACATGGGCATCTATTGGTCTTCTTTGCACATGCCCATACCAACACAACCTACATTCCCTCAAATTCTTCCTTAAAAGAGCTACTCTTAATCTCTCACGAATATATTCATTTCTAATCCTATCTCTTATAGTTATCCCACTCATCCACCTTAACATTTTCATTTCGACTACATTCAACTTATTTATATGACTCCTCTTTGGTGCCCAACATTCCACTCCATAAAGTATTGCCAACCTAACGGCTGTTCTATAGAACTTGCCTTTAAGCCTTTTTGCAACACGACCTATCACACAACACTCCCGAGGCTGCCCTCCACTTTACCCACTCCGCATTTATCCTATGTACCACATCACTATTAATATCCCATTCTTTATGGATAATAGATCCTAAGTAACGAAATTGATCACACCTTGACACTATTTGCCCATCTATTTCAACTAAGGCTCTACTTATAGTTCTACCTTCCTTAAAATTAAAATCTATGCACTCTCTCTTAGTCCTACTTATTTTAAAACATTTTGATTCTAGAGCCACCCTCCATAATTCCAGTTTCACATTCAAACCTACTTTACTTTCATCAATTAAAACTATATTATTTATAAAATCCATACACCAAGATACATTATCTTGTAAATATCTAGTAAGCTCATCTATAACTAAAACAAAAAGATAAGGACTTAAAACTGACTATTGATGAAGACCTACCGTAACTGGAAACTTTTTGGCTCCCTCCTAATAGTTTGTATACTAGTCACAACCCCCTCATACATATCTTTAATTATATCTATATAACCTCTTATGACTCCCTTATTATTCAAAACACTCCAAATGAGCTCTCTCGACACTCTATCATAGGCTTTTTCCAAATCTATTAAGGCCATATAGAGGTTTTATTTTCTATTTATGTACCTCTCTACTAACTGTCGTAATAAAAAAATAGTTTTCGTTGTTGACCTCTCCGGCATGAAACCAAATTGATTCTCTGTTACTTTAGTTACTATTTTCCATATTTTTATAGTATATCTCATAACTTTTATACCTCTATAGTTTGTACAACTTTGGATGTCCCCTTTATTTTTATATAAGTCTACGAGGGTACTTCTCCTCCACTCCTCTGACATCTTCTTATACTTTCAAATCTTGTTAAACAAACTAGTCAACCAAGTTAAGCCAATACCTCCTAGTGCCTTCCAGACTTCAATAGGAGGCCCTAGAACTTTGTCTTTCTTTATCTACCTGACGCTAACCCTACTCTTTTTCCCCGGACTTGGGACCGGGCATTGTGAGACACAATGGCGGAGTTCTCTTATTAATTTAATATATAATAGAATTATAAGGAAATATTAGTTGCATATTAAATTGTGTTAATAGCACCAAACTTTATAACCATTTGCATGCAGTTTAAGCATACGAATATTTTAATCCATTTTAAAACTTTAATCTGATTTTCACTGTTCTGGGTACCCTTCTTTTCCCTGATTTACTATTGTTATATCTTAATGACATATTAATCAAATATTATCATCAAGCTTTATAACCCTGTCTTGCA
Organism: Houttuynia cordata; assembly: GCA_039654745.1. Taxonomy (NCBI): domain Eukaryota; kingdom Viridiplantae; phylum Streptophyta; class Magnoliopsida; order Piperales; family Saururaceae; genus Houttuynia; species Houttuynia cordata. Next base: position 16,784,098 of record CM077508.1, on the reverse strand, counting down.
GTTTAACTACGGTACTACTACAAAATCCAATTCAGTCAATCTGTTTTTTTGTTCTTCTGGATATCCTAATCATAATTCCGAGGAAAGAAACAAATTCTCTTCCTCACTCCAGTATCTTGCCTTGTGTTCGTAATAATTAAGGTGATTTGATTTGCGGCTATTAATTATCATTTTATTATTGTGAAGCTAGCTTCACCATAGATCTTCCATTAAAATTAACGAGTCTTCAGAGGGCCAATCATCGTAAAATTAACGAGTTTTCTTGTGAGGGAATTTGTGCTTTCCTCAGAGCCCTAATTTTATATCTATAAACTCTTGTATAAGTTTATAAATAAAGAACTGAGGTCAAGCTCAAATTGAGCTGAGAAACGCAGATATCTCTCAATACTGAATTAATAGAAATGCATAAAAATCCGTCCCAAGAAACGCACATTGGCAAAGTAAGATTGAAGAACACCAAAAAAGAGGGTTCAGAAGTACTTTTATATGCATATCTGCTGCCATTATTATATATGTACATACCCAACAGCAGACCCAGGTGGTTTAACTTTGGAAGTTTTTCTGTCATATAGGAATTTAAATAAAACTGTTTTACTTAAAAGAAAGGCTGCCTATTTGAAACTAAAAAAGATAGCCTATTTGATAAGAATGCATCTTATAGGTGAACCTTCAGCACCGAGCAGCCTTAACGGTAGGCAATGTAAATTATATACTCCAGCCTTTACATCATCCAGTTTAAGAGCTTCAACCAAAATGATTTCCTGGGACAATTTAAAAACAATATTATTCCTGACAATAAATGATACATATCAAAGATAGGCAAGGATTTGAAAATATCTACAAGGTTACACAGACAGCACTATTTCACAAGGCCGATGGCTCGCCATTTCAGAAATCTAAAGGCATTTAGACATGTAGTTCTTAGGATTACCAAGACAAAAGGGTGAAGAATTCCACCAAGTAAACCACAAACTGCTCTATAACAACGACAATCACATGCAGAACTGTCAAACATTATACCAGCACGAAAAAGTCCTATTTCACTCTCTGTGATTCTTCGTTTTTTTTTTATTATTTACTCTGTGATACTTGAAACATTAAGCTTTAGTTCAGAATTGTAATGTAAATGTTTGATTCTTGTATACAAAGACAAAACCTGTTGACTCCCACCATGTCATGTAGGATGTGCAACTTCCTGTATCACATTTAACCAACAAATGCAACCATAACACATAAAAAACTGCAAGCAGAATGTAAGCTGCTAATCAAAAGGTTTGGAATATTTTTCTTCATCCTCGGCCAGTCCCTCAATAGAAGGCTTCAAACTAAATTTTAAACATTCAAACAGCTGCCCCTTACAGATCCCCATCAGTGTGCATGACACCCATGATATAACATAGCAAGCGGCTATCTTGCAATTTGTGATTGGTAATAGTACCTGAAGAAAACCATAAATCAAAGGTTCTTCTAGATACCATCACCAATTTGTGGTATTTTAGTCAAATATACATGTGGGACTCCAAATGGTGGGCTGCACTGGACGGCTCTGGAGTACATAGAGTTCTCTTAAATTCATAGATTGATTAAAAAGCAAGTTCTATGTGAGAATTACTAAAGCTATATAATTCAGAACAAATTAGTACTGATAGAAGCTTTTACTAACTAGTTTAGAGTCATGTTAGTTGATGTCTCATTGAATTAGGACTTATTTCAAAAGTCAGTTGCTGCAATTCCTCCGCCGAAATTAGTTGGTTCAAGGATTAAAAATAGTGGAAGAGAGGTAACATTTATAGACTTAAGACCAATAACATTATGATTTAGCCCATTAAAGCTTCTATTATTTCTCCTATGTTTTCACCCCTCTATTTCCCTCTTCTTCAGAAATCTTACTAATTGTTTATCCTGTAATGACCAACAACAGTATTCTAAAATAAAATTACCAAAAATAATATATTAAAACACATAGCAAGAACGAATAAAAAAACTACAGCACAGCAAGAATAAGTGCACAATGCATAAGAAAGGTAGATAGAAGAGAAACTTACTAAACAAGTATTCAAATGGCCTAGTCAGTCAAAATAAAATACCGATGGAAAATGCGAGAAGATGACCTTGGCTATTTTCTTTCAGGAGCACAATAAAAGAGGAGAAGAAGAAAAAGCTTCTTACCCTACTCTCAAGGAAGACCAAATGAGAAGGAATTAAGTCGTCATATGCAGCAGCGGACAAGTAATCAACTCCTAAAAATACGAACAAGAGATACCAAGAGATTGAAGAAAACATGCTACGGGTGAAAAGACTATAATTACATAAGAAAGAAACTGAAAAAAATTATAAAATACAACCCTCTAAAACAACATTTTATAAATGACGTGTTTACTTATAACAACATCGGTTACTTCTGATAACACACTCACCAACAAGCTTGATGTCAGTGTTATCTACCAACCATTGTGCACCATCCTTCATAAACCCAACAAAACTGGAATCGAATTTGCGTTTCCACATTAATTTCCTGAAAGGAACAGACCGTTATCCAAATCAACCTTGTCCTTTTTATTATTTTTCACACGTAGTGACAGGTTTCCTTTTTCACATTGAACTAGAACAATATTATTGTATAAAAATTATCTGATCAATAAAAAAAACAATCCCTAGTCATGGCTAACCATGCCGAAGCAGCTGAACCCTAATGGTTATGTCAACCAAATAAGAGGCTCACTGTCAACATAGAGTAACAGGCAGCACTTTTAACTCTCTTATGGAACAAAAAGTCATCGCCTAATGTTTATAAGATTGCAAAGAAGGAAGTGTATGACAAGAAAATACCTGTCAGTGTTGAGTGTCCGGAACAGCACCCTTCTTACACCTTTTGGAATGTTTAGTGACTTCATTACTTCAGCTGTAGTCGTCAAAAAATGCCTCAGGATCGACATAATATAAATGAGGTACATAAGTTGAATAAATTTTAGATCTTAACCGATATATGATTCAATACTGCAGTAGTACGATAATGACTAGAATATAGTTTAAAAATTTTTCTAGTAAATATAAGTGAATAACAAAATCAAGACTGGAAATGGTGGTACTGAATTTGGGCACACGGTGATATATTTTCTTTTTAATGTCTTCAGCAAGGAAGAAAATCCAAAATTCAAAAATCAAATGACATCTTCAGTAGTAGACATTTTATTATCACATCTCATGTTCCATCAACATCTCATGTACTATCTAGCTAGATAAAATTATCATATGTCAGTGTGACAGTATTCTTCAGCATAATCTCGTTCACATTACACCCTCCATTCAATGAAGCTCATCTGGATATGAAAAAAGACGGATCCAACATTACATGGCTGGGATTGCTATATGAATACCAAAAAGATGGGGAGAGGGAGAGAAACACTTTTCTAACGCGGGCCTTAGAGTACATTAAATTTCCTTCATTTGTGATGCAGACAAACTTCATTGATCGGATGGAGTAGAAAAATTCAATCATAAAGTGCAAACTCAACAATGACATTAGACATGACTCATATTTTTTTACCATAGCATCTCTGTCGAACTTAGTTTCATCGCCAGTGAAATTCAAGGCTTCTTCCTAGGAAACCCAAGGGCATTTTTTATATTTTGTTGTGTAACTGATATTATTTAAGACTAGTGAACAGCATGTACAAAGGGAAGAAATCATAAGATCATCCAACCAAATTGTCATCATCAAGTTAAACAGCAAAACAAAATGGGAACTTATGTATAGGGAAAGAGTTCAAGAGAGCATACCAGTTATATTCTTATCTCTCGGAACATCCACCAAAAGTGCATAACCTAATAAGATTTAAGAAAGAAAAGATTCATTGCTCAGACAATTCAAATCCTATAATTCATATAAAGAAAATCATTGCACAGACAAATCAAATCATGTACTTCTCAAAGCTGAGTTTGCAGTATTAAATCATAGTGTTGTACTGGATCTTGAAACCCAATACGCACAGGACAGATCCAATTCGTCACAAATAAAGGCCGGTGCAAGCTAGACTTATTTCTTCTATTTGACTAACATTTTATAAAGGTTAAGAAATAAATATAAGTGATATAATATGTTCAATCATTAACTAGCTTACAAGAATTAAAAAAGTAAATACTACATGACGACATGACCTAATATATAATATCAAAAGATAAAATACAGGTGAACATGATAAAGTTACGATTTACCATACATGTGCATAGATTTCAAATTGCTACACATATACATATATATTTGATAATAAATTGTTACACATAAATGAGTGGCTTGTTGTGTACCAAAATATAAATTAGGCCCAAGTGTCAAGGTTCAAAAATATAATGCATACATCAGACAATGTAACATGTAAATCAGTATTTTTATTACATAAAACCCAAAAAATTTGTTATGATGAGCATCACCTCTCAATAAAATCTTGTGTACCACTGTATAACTGTGTGACATATTGATAACTGGCATTTCCACTTATATCAAAACTGGAAAAATAAGATCGAAACATATATGAGTCCAAGTAGAAGACAGAATGGCAGAACACTGTGAAGATAATAAATAATGTCTAAGTTTGATGCATTACTCTATCTAAAATTACCTATACAAAAATTTTCATCATGTGTTCGATTATATGCATGGGCATGGGGGGTTGGTGATGAACTGCACAAGGTAATTTGAGCCCATCCTCATATTAGAGCTTGTAACCAGTTTGTACTTTTTGACATAAATCTAATGTCTAAAGTATCTTAAGTTCAAATGGAACTTGGAAGGAGATCACATATTAGATTTAATCCAAGCTAGCTGCACCACTATGTTAAGCAAACCTCTTAAAAAAACTCTTGATTCCACAAGCAAGATTTAAACCCTTGCGTCATAAAACTTTAATTTAAAACCTTGAACTGCCACTTGAAATTTCTAACAGTTTCTATGGGCAAATGGCTCTGTACACTTGGTCATGAGAGGGGTTTCGGATCTGCCGTCATCAGAAGAGCAAGGGAAGTACAAAGCGATACTTATAGCTTCTATTTTGATCAAGTATGCAAACTTGATTTTAGTAACTTGTATGTTAGCATTGATTTCAATTTCAAGTTGTTTTAATCACTTGTATACTGAAGAAGTATGAAACTAAATCCAGTCAGTTCTTCTACTTTACACAGACATAAAACCAATGCCAGGCACACAACAGGAACACCCCATCTATAATCCAAATTCAAAGTCATTAATCAACATAGTCGTTTTCCATTTCCAAAAGAGACCCTTTTTAGGTATGAAGAGAGTCAAAAAAAAAAAAAGTAAAAATAAGTTCTTTCCAGGATTTTAATATTTCTCTATAGCCACCAACCGTTAAGGACATCAAGGTCGAGGGTATCGACATCGAATCCAGCTTCAAAGTAGTGCTGGAAGAAATGACCAGGAGCGTCAACATGGGTGCCGCTGTGGGTGGGCATCTTCATCTCGGAGTTGTTGGCGAGGGAGCCGTTCTTCATGCTGGCCGGGAGCCAGAGGAACTGGCCGAGCCCCTCGTCCGATGTATAGGACGGCATGTCCTCCCTGTACCGGTGGGTGATGTCCAGTATCCTTCCGCCGCCGTACTCCTCCCTCCTCACCACCTCCAGCCCTCCGGCCACGCCGCAGGAGCCCCCGTAGCCGCCGTACGGCGGCGGGTAGGCGGAGGAGTCGGCGGCGGCGGCGAGGAAAGGGAGGAGGAGGAGCATCGCCGGCGGCGTCATCTTGGAGACTGGCGAACTGAAAGTGAAACAGATGAGGTTGGAAGTGCAAGGCTTTTATAGTCCCTCCGTCTGATTTACTTGTCTGGATTGGAAGACTATAAAATGAAGTGATTTTAGTTTTCTAATCCAAACAGGTAATGTTGATCGGAGGGGGGAATATGGGATTTGATTTTTGATAAAAAGCAAAATATCACTGTGGATGTTTCACTTCACTATTTATTTTCTATTTTTTTCACCTTCGGCTGAAATACCTCAGGACACTGTAGATGTTTTGGATTAATCACGAACCAAACGGGAGTAAACGTTTGCTTGAAGCATATGGGCATGTGTGTTTTGTTAACAATTTTATATACATTGTTGTTTAATATAGGTCAATTGGGCTACAAACTCTTAAGTCTTAACAAGCACCTTATTCCATATCATTCCACCTTTTCTTTTGGCAACATCATTCCACCATTTATTTTACAGCCCTGCGGGGCTACATGATACTGTTGCTACTAGGGGAAAGCATTATACAAAAAGAGCCCCTATAATACATTGTAAGAGCTGCACTTACAAGACAATCTGTTCCATATGAGATTTTCTTCATGATACATTGAGACATGTTGCTAAGCCATTGGTGCTCTGCACTATATTTCCATCAGCTGTATCCCAGATAAAAATTTCTCAAGCATTAAAGTACTCCATATTCTTTTTGAAAAGGCGCTCTAGAATTTTTCCCGCTAATTTGCTTGGGGTAAAGGAATGGCCGAACCCCTCCTTCATCTGCAACACTGCATGAGAGCATTTTCCCTTCCACTTTCACACGAAGGGTCAGGCATGCACCTTCGTTGTCCGCATCCTTTCCTCTCCAGCTTCAAAGCCATGATGCTGCATATACTACATAAACCTCAAACCGAGCAAAGCAAGCCTCAAACACCTTCACCTTCTTGTACTCATTCATCTCCAAATACCAAATAACACTAAGCTACAGACCAGTTAACACTTTGAGTGAAGGGCCATCAACCTTCATTCACAGTTGATCAGATCACCGTGCCTCCCAAATGGTTAATCAATCCAAGAAGGACAGAGACCTTATAGACATGGTCTTCTCGTGGGATACAAGCTATACAAAGACCGTGTATACTTACACATTTCACTTCTTATAGGTTCTTCCACACATTCATGCAAATAACTAACATAAACATGCATTGCAGGTGAAAGAGATTCCACGGACCTTCGCCTCTCTTGATCAGTACACGGCTTCTTTCATGGCACCTCTTCTTGATGAGACCCACGCCGAACTCCACTCAAACATGGACCATCTATCTCAACAACCAGTCTGCGAGATACTATCAGCCAAAAGGTGCTATGAACCTGTGAACAAATTGCACAATAATCTCATAATCCAGCCACTGAAAGTACGCTGTCCTTCTCGTGATCCAAGCGAGAGTAGTTACTCACCTAAGTCCTGTGGTCTCTTTGCCATTACAAATGTGAGACCCAAGTCAATTGGTGATCTTCTGAGGAATGAGAGGTCTTATACGCAGGCGCTTGTCACTGAGAGTGATGAAGTTGAGGAGGGCCCAATGTATCCTGTTGAAGTGATGAAGTCAATTGCAGTTTCAGAGGAGGTGGGGAGGAAGAAAGAGACTTTATCTGCAGTGGTTTTGGCTAACTTGACGACTAGTAGTCGGATATGGGCGTGTCTGAATCTGGAGAGCCAGTGCCGGACGATGAAGATTGCTTTGCACAATAACCTCATACGTCTTCCTGTTTCCTTTTTTTTCTACTGTTTCCATTTTCACTGCATGCAATGTTTTTTTTATGAATACATGCATTTGACTTGTTAATTTAATACACGCTCCGTACTGTTTTAATACCTCTATCTCAAAAACTATATTTTTTATTGGATGGTGGAAACTCCAACTAATGGGGGGAAGAAGTGGCTCAAAATCCACTTAAATTGACCATATGGAGCATCTAAAACATGACTTTCTTCTTTTCCAGATGAAGCATCTAAAACAGGAGGGAAGTGAGTAGATAACAAGGGAAAATTGATTGAATACTGAGCTGTAATAATACCAGTAGGCTCCATAACCACATTGCAAGCAGTTCAAATAATTACAACTTTTAACCCCATATATTTTTTTCTTTTCCTGTAATGGGTAACCTTCTTTTCTCTTATTAATTTAATATATAATGGAATTATAAAGAAATATTAGTTGCATATTAAATTGTGTTAATAGTACCAAACTTTATAACCATTTGCATGCAGTTTAAAACTTTAAACATACTATCACAACCTTTTAATCCATTTTAAAACTTTAATCTGATTTTCACTGTTCTGGGTTCCTTCTTTTCCCTTATTTACTATTGTTATATCTTAATGACATATTAATCAAATATTATCATCAAGCTTTATAACCCTTTGTCTTGCAGTTTAACTACAGTACTACTACAAAATCCAATTCAGTCAATCTGTTTTTTTGTTCTTCTGGGTATCCTAGTCATAATTCCGAGGAAAGAAACAAATTCTCTTCCTCACTCCAGTATCTTGACTTGTGTTTGCAATAATTAAGGTGAAATTTGATTTGCAGCCATTAATTATCACTTTCTTATTGTGAAGCTAGCTTCACCATAGATCTTCCATCAAAATTAGTAAATGAGTCCCAAGCTGCAGCAATTCTCAGCTGTCTTTCCGGCAGGAAATGCAGTCATCAGAACACTGTTAAGCACATCTGGGTTCCCCAGGTACCGGGAAGACCAAGACAGTAAGCACATTGTTGTAGACCCTAGCTAGTGTGCCTTAGATGCAGAACAGTTACATGTGCACCCACAAACGTTGCAGTGGTGCAAATAGCCTCACGACTCCTGAGGCTGCTCCAGGAGAGACTCCCTTCTGATTGCACTCTGGGAGATGTGGTATTGTTTGGAAATGAAGAGAAGATGAAGATAAAAGACGAAGACCTGGAGGAAATATATTTGAAGTGTCGAGTTGATAAGCTAGCCACTTGCTTTGCTCCTCTTAGTGGTTGGAACCATCAGCTGGCGGAAGTGAAAGTTTTATTGGAAGACCGTTTTACTGGGTACACATTAATTAAGAAGAGACTTGTGGATATTTCAAGCAGCCTGAAACAATATTTTATGATACTAGGCGAGCACTTGCCTTCACATATGGTCACAACAATGGTTGTTGCTCTTTTTAACAAACTTCTCAGTCTAACCAAATAACTGCAGAATTGGATATTTTCTTATTACACTGCAGATAGTGATGTGGAAGTGGTCTATAAAATTTCTGTGAAGGTAAAAAATGAAGCTTTGACAGAAATGAACATTAATATGCTTACCTCTGATCAGGCCGTTCTCTTCGAGCTATGCTTAAACAAAGACAAGAGGTATATGTTTCTAACTTAAAGAAGAAGAAAAAGATGAAGAGATTACTCTATCTTTGACAGATATATGTGGTAGCTGGAATGACTCGACAACTAGGGCTGTGTTTTCATATTGTTTCAGCTCTTCAGAAAGTTCTCAAAGTTTCAAATACCACTGATAAGCGGACTATACAGAATTTTTGCTTGAAAAATGCTACCATTATACTATGCACAGCTTCTAGCTCTTTTCGTTTGAGGTCTCTGTGTAAAGTAGATGATCTGAGAGACGGACACTATGTATCATCTAACACTCTAGATATGAAGCCAGTGAAGCTACTAATCATTGACGAGGCTGCCCAACTGAAAGAATGTGAATCTTTAATTCCCATGCAGATTTCAGGTCTTCAACATGTTATTTTGATTGGTGACGAATGCCAGCTGCCTGCAATGTTTATGAGCGAGGTGATCTGTCAATGTTTGCTTTTTGCTAAATCTTAGTCTAGTCAATATATAAAAGAAAATTCATACGATTGATTAGTAGCATTGTCATGTTAGATTTGAATTTCAATTATGACGGAAACAAAAACAAGACAACCTACGTCGGACAATAAGTTTAAATTTCCAAGGATATGGATATGAACAATCAGCATGTAATAAGTGTGGAACTTAGGTTATTAATAATGGTATAAGAACTGAAAGTTTATGGCGTCTTTCAGGTTTCTAAGAAAGCTAGCGATGGGAGAAGCCTCTTTGAGAGGTTGGTCTCATTGGGTCATGAGAAGCACCTTCTAAACGTGCAATATCAGATGCATCCTTCTATAAGTATGTTCCCAAATGTTAAGTTTTATAATAATCACGTAAGGGACGATGAAAGCGTGAAGTTCAAAAGCTATGAAAAGCGTTTTTTGCAAGGGCAACTATATGGTCCTTGTGCCCATATATGCAGTCATTCACACCAATACAATGAAAAGTGAAGAGCTTCAACAATTTGAGGCACGATATATTCCTCCACTCGTATTGGTGTATTGGTGTGAATGTGCCATAATTGTGGCTCCAAATTTTCAGCTTGAGATTGGAATATGTATTTTCTTTTTAATTGCTGAATACTTGAGGCGCCACAGTTATGCCGTCATTCACACCAATACACTGAAAAATGTATAATAACAATCACGCATAAGATAGACTATTTATAAATAAAATTCATAATGAAAGATAATAATAATAACCTAATATGTTTCAATGGACCAAAGCCATATCACTGAAGTTTCAAAATAAACTGAAAGTCTAGAAATTTAAGCAAAGAACTTCATCGTTGCGGCCCACTCTAATATGCAATCCTCTACTCATTATCTTATGCTAATCTTGCATCGAAGGATGTGTGAGTATTCGTAGAAATACTCAGTATAATGAAAAATCGCAATAGGAAGGAAGCAAGATAATCAATTATATAAGAGAAGGATAGAATGAGAATATCAGAAAGATCAATTCTAGTGCCAAGGGAACACGACACCTGTGTGAAATAATCGAACTCTAAAACATGAACCTCTTAGAACGATGTTTTGGAGTAATAAATTTCTGTTATAAGATAATTTAGTTGTTATACGGCCAGCTTAGCCTATACACCTCTAGGGTTTCTTTCATAACCCTGCCATGAGTTCTAACGACGTGGGTACCATTGGTGTTCATAACATAATGGTCAGAGACTGCATAGGCCTTCTATAATGCCTAACAATCTAATTAAGCGTGCGGCGTGCCACAAAAGGGTTGGGAACGACCTCCCATAAATTACAGAGGCAACACGAGTTTCTATTTTGGTCATGGCTTTTATTGATCATATTATGAATCTCTCATCTTACAACCAAGAAAAGAGAATATTAAGCAATTGTACATGAAGCTCTTCAGGAAGAATCTTACCTTGAATCTTGTTTGTGCATGGACTATACTATAGATATTTCCAAGTTAACTACCTAACATAGAAATAGAATCACTCTCACATAAAGGAGATCAAGACAATGATTCACACATGAGAACAAGTGCTAACTCTCGAGGGAATTAACCGAAAGCAGATTACTATTTATATTTTTATAATATAATATACTATAATATTTCATAGAGTCTCTCAGGTTGGTATATATATAGGGAAAAAGTACTCTCTAATCGAGTGGAGAGACCTTTTCTCCAATCGAGTTTCCAGCTAATGTTAGATCAGAATCCTACGAACCCTCCTTAACCTCGTTAACCATAAGGAAATAACCTAAGTTAAGCCTCAATTTTGGCAGCAGAGGCAACAACATCTACCCCCATCCTCCCTCCCTCGCCACCTGGCGCCTCCCCTCCGTGCCACCTCCTGTCGTCAAGGAGCCTCCCTCCTCATCTTCCACATCCGGCACATTCCAATACTCCGCCTCTCGCCCACCGCCTCCTTCCTTGGCTTCCTCAACATCTGCCCTTCGTGTTCCTTCGCTCTCCTCCTCGTGTTCCTCAATGAGGCTCAGGCAAGAAGAACCTCATACGCCAGCGACTTACTCTTACATTTATAGCAAGACCCCCCAACCAAATTCACCTGCTAATTCAAAGGTTCGACCTTTTCGAGCCCCTGGTGCCTTGACGATTGGAGGGGAGATGCAGGAAGGAGGAGGAGGTCCTGGAAACCATATTGACATGGTTGAACTGGCAAGAGATAGCGATAGCGTACACTGGTGACCTTTATTCCTTTTCCCCTTTTTTTTGAATTTAGGGATTCTTTCTTGAATGAGAATATTATTTGCTATTGTTTATTGTTTTCCTTAATGTTGGTTCGCATCTTTTTTGTTATTGTTTACTGTTTTCCATAATGTTGTTAGGCATCTTTCTTATTTTTTGTCTCCTGTTATATTTATTTGTTATTGTTTATTTATATAATTGGACATCTTTCTTGTTGGGCATGCTTGAGCCATGTTGAAAGTATTTTAATATATGTATGATAGATTACACCTTCCTATGGCCACTATCAATAATTAATTGTCTATGATATTATAGCTCACTAAATTTGTCCTTGTGGTGAAGGTTTGTCTGGTCAGGTGTAAAATGGAAGCTGCAAATAGATGTGAAGAATTGAGTATGGATTTAGATGGCAATGAAGAAAATGCATTTCATGATACTAATGAAATTAGTATAGGTCAAAACCATATTGATCTGATGATGGTACCATGTGAGGGGATGGAGTTCTCTTCTATGAAGGAGGTGTATGAATTTTATAATGCATATGCAAATGTCAGAGGTTTTGGCATTAGGAAAAACACTTCAATTAGATCTCAAACAGTGAAGTAATTTTCAAAAAGGTATTTGTGTGTGAAAAGAAAGATCTAAGAGAACAAATGATCGTCGACAAGCAAGAAAAGAGGTTCAACATCCTGTTGATGGTCGAGATCAGTGTAAGGCGTATACGGTTATTAAAACAAATGCAAAGGGAAAATGGGTAGTGGTGCATTTTTATGACATGCATTCACATGCACTTGCAACTCTATCTAAAGTAGGAATGATCCAATCGCATTAGAAACTTCCTTCAACTTCAAAAGAGTTGATTAGTGCATTTCATAAATGCGGTATTTGTCACGCCCCAAAATCTCACACCTCGATCGGAGTACGAAAGTCTTCAAAATATCATCTTTGGTGAAGCAGGTACTCTGGGACACGACTCAGATAGTCAAACTAATCGGCCAATTACATCATCACAAAAAGGATGTGCAATCAACATTACCAGGAACTCTCATGAACATGGGAACTCATCATCTAATATCAAAATAAAACATTGTAAATGTATCGAATGAATCCTATTTAGTTTCTATTACAGCAAAGAACATAAATTGCCAATAAAAAGAAATCATTAAAACTATGGCACACAACGGCCAGTAATGACATCAAGTTATCAAACTAAGCAAGTAATTGAAAACTCTCTAATCATCCTCGAGCTTCTACATCACCTTCCTGCTCCTGCACCCATTCTGTCTTAGTTATCTTTTATGCCTGCATCAAAGGATGCATGAGTATTTCATAGAAACACTCAATAGGATGTAAAAACCCACTGAAGATGAATCAAGCAGAATGAAGAGAAATAAAGATAACAAGGATTATGAATATTCAACAAAATCTGAACTGAACTAAAGGTCTATACACCTGAAAAGACCGGTTAGTCAACAAGGCTCCTGGCTCTCAAGTACTATAGAGGAAGGATGATAAACTATACGACTTCAAACAAATACCGGTGTGAGGAGATAATGGTCAAAATACCAAAGGCTCCAGGCATCCATAGTGCAAGGAGTTACAATTTCTGCTCGCTGAATTCACCAACCCCATGTGGTAAAATATACCAGAACATCCTAGAGGTTCTCCCCTTCGGAACCCGGCCACGCGTCTAGGCATGTTGGCCCCATCTGTGCTTACGGGCACAATGAGCGGAAACTGCAGACCTTCCGTAATATCATGCAGCCTAAACGTACGTATTTGCCTCCCTTCGAGCAATAAGGAATCAAAATTCTATAAATATCGGAGGTCACACTGGACCTAGCAATGACTCGTGAGCATACTATGATTCCACCGAATAAGTAGTGGAGAAATAAGTTAATGTCAAACCGGACAATGATTCAGTCAATAGCATAGGTCTCAACTTTCTGAGAATAGGGTAACTCTTACCACGATGACTCACTCGTTGAGTATGAATAGAACTTCAAGGTCTCTCGACAATATATGACTCATTCTTTGGAGTAGGAATAGAACATCAAAGTCTCTCGAAGACATATGACTCATTTTCTAGAATATGAATATAATAGCAAAGACTCTCAACAACGTATGACTCATGATCTGGAGTATGAATAGAACATCAAAGAGTATCAATAAGATATGACTCACTCTCTGGAGTTTGAGTAGAATAGCAAAGACTCTCAACAATATATGACTCACGTTCTGGAGTATGAATAGAATATCAAAGATTCTCAATAACATATGACTCACTCTATGGAGTAACAAGGAAGTTCATATCTCAAATGATAACAAAACTCACCATAGGACTTATAAACCAAACATCCAATACTTTGAGACACATATGTTCATGCATAGCCTTAGATAGGAATATTCCAGAAAACAATTAGGTTTATAATATGAATACATATATCCAAAGTCAAGATTTAAGGATAGGTCCTTGATGATTTAATTTTCAAGTGTAATCTCAAACCGACACAAACGTTTGTCTGAAAGGTGGAAATTATGATTCACTCAATCACTTAGAACTATCCCATACCATTGGTCTTTTTACTCATCTAACTTTGCTGTGATAATCCATATTAAGAAATATAGTAAATAGTTATAACTCTTTTTGATTCACATTATACAATATTACGTAGTTTTACTAAATATTAGTGCATAGTCTTAATTATACACAACCCGCGTCCAAGAAACACTTGTTCAAACTAAAAAGCTTAGAATATGAACAAATAGGGTTGAGGATTTCATACTTCAATTGAAGACTCAAACCGAATCGACACACAAACAAAGGACTAGAAATATTTGGATTCTCAAGATACCTTGAATTATATACTCGATATAAATCCTCAACTGAGTCATGAAACACTAGGTCTAGACTTCAAAGATCACTATTTTAAAAGATGAAAAGTGATGATTCGAATTTCAATTAGAAAGTCGAATAGAGTCAACACTACAAGTGAAGCACACGACTTATTAAATACTAATCACCCTTCATTAGCCCATGATATTAATTCTTATAACATAGTCCATTCTACTGTACTAATTACTGAAAAGTCTTGTATGATATATATAAAGTTCTTAGTATACTTATTCTAGCATAGACTATTGCTTTGGTAAAGTTTTCCTAACTTTTATCTTAATTACAGTGTTCTGTTTTTACATAAGAGCTGAATTACGATGCTTCCCAGTTTTAACACAGATTGAATTTGATCCTGAAAATTACTGTAGATAGTCCTATGATTCTAGTTTCTAACCCCACTGACGGTTTATTTTTTTGATTTTTTGTCAATTAGTTATGATTTAATTACTACTGACTGTTGGCACATAAATAGTTCTATCCGAGATGATAAATCATATTCATACTTAAGTATTTTGTATAACCAAACCTTATTAGTGTTAATACAGTATTATTAGAAGTAATTACTCCCCTCCTAGGTGTATTACATATCCTAGAATATTCTGGAATCACATAAATATACTCTTTTTATCATGTCTTTTACCAGACATAGCAGTTTTAAGTAACTACCCTTTTGAATAAGGACAATTAAATCAGGACAACACTTGTGACTACTTGAACCAACGAAATCAAAGGACTAACAGACAAAGATTAAAACTTTGGACCTCAATATGATCAGTAGATATCAAACATAGAGAGTATTCTCATCTAAGAACATAGCATAAACATAGCGAAGAACATAATCCACAATATGACTAATATAACCAACCATGTATCAAATTCCATTCAAATCAGTATATATAAATAACAATGATATGAATGAATGAATCAATACTCATATATGAGAAGAAAAGGAATAGGAATAGAATAGGGAAAAACCATCCTACATTTTATTTCACCAAAGTATCGCCCGTACGTGTCGTTCGCCTCCTTCGCTTTGCGACAATGCCTCCACTCCAAGCTTTGGATGAAGACTCACACCAAGAAGAGTCTTAAGAAAAGGGTGAACGTGGGAAGCAGAAAAGAACAAGCTTTCTAGAGCTAGGGTTTTGATATGAATAGCACACGCCAACTCCACAATTAGAGTTTGGGGAGATCTCTCCTTAAAACAAATCCTCCCATATCATAAACTCTTTCCTCCAATAGGAATCCTCCAAAATCCTCTAAATTCCTTAGATAAACGTCCTCTCCAAATCTGGTTAGGATTTGATATCTTTTTCTCAAGAAAATCCACTCAAAACGTAATTTCCGTATTCAAACCGCTGTTGCGATCAATTGCGTACCCCGACGATCAATCGCGTACCCTGCCAGATCAATCGCATACCCCGATTGCATACCAAAATTCAAACTAACATAACTTTTTGCTCCGAACTCCAAATTGAGCACCGTCGGTGGCATTGGAAATATCTATTCGCGCTCTTTAACACCATATCATAAAACATAGCAAAACAAGCATCAAAATTTTGTATTTTAGATCAATCTCTTAAAATATTAATTTTATTAAGCATACAAATTTTTCCGGGTGTTATAGTATTGGCCGTTCAAGAATTGCAAGGGTATTGAATATTACATGTGGTAGTGTGGAGAACATGTGCGTCTCTTCTCAAGATTGTAGAAAATATTTAGGGAAAACATGCAAGAATAATGTTGGCCAACAATGTATGAGGGTGCTGGAATATTTCTAATATAAGCATGCTGTTGAAAATGGTTTCTTTTTTGGAATGGAGGTTGATGAAAATAATCAATTGAGAAGTTTTTTTTAAGCAGACTATAGATCAAGGTGGGCCTATATGCAGTTTGGGGAGGTTATTGTATTTGATGTGACATATAAGACAAACTCTTTCAGTATGCAATTTGCACCGATAGTTGGGTTAATCATCATCGATAATCTACTTTGTTTGGGTGTGCTTAGTTGCAGATGAAACAAAGGAGACATTTACGTGGTTGTTTAAAACATGGTTAAAATATATGTGGGATAAGATGTCACGAGGGATCATCACAAACTAAGATGTGGCAATGAGAAAGGCAATAAGGCAATTGCGACAGTCTTCCCCGGTTGTCTATACATCGATTTTGGTCAATAGGAAGAAATTCACTTATACATCTAAATCAATTGAAAGCCAAAAATACGGAGTTCGATGATGATTTTGACAAATTGGTATACAATGATAATACTAAAGAATGTGAAGATCAATGGGTGATCTTGAAGGAAAAATAATGAAGTGTGTACCTTATTTTGTGGACATGTATTCATGTAATGGCCTATTTGTTGACAATTTCCACACTTCCTCTTCTTTGGTTGAGATGGGATGTTTTGTTCTAGTCTAATTTTTATCTCCCAATTTTTTTGGGCGGCTCTTAGTTTTAATCTTAGATGGATCTCTTACTGTGATTGTTGGCATGTATGATTTTTGGTTGACACTTGCTTCTAGTAGATTTGGAACTGTCTTGCATTTGAATGATAGATGATGCTCTCAAATTTCCTAGTTTAAGGAATAGCCTCTTTGTAAGCATGGCAAGATTTCATTGATCTATAGAAGTTAACCACAAATCCCCAATCTTATGTAAGATGGTACAAATGCAATATACCATATATACGCTGTGGATGTGCTAACTGATGAGTTATTGTTGTTCATGGTTGCAGGTTAACTGATGAGTTATTGTTGTTCATGGTTGCATAAGCTTAATACTTGTCCACATAAATCTATCAATTGAAAATTCTTACTTCATTACTCCAATTAATAATGCAGCATATAGGAACTTGTAATGCAGGGAGATAATACTCATGCAAATCAAGGAGAGCAATCACAAGTGGATCACTTGGACCAAAGTGTTGACGATTTGTTGTCTGCAGAAATGTATATTAAATATGCATATTTTTTTGTTGCTTTATTCAATTGTTTGATTTTATTAAGAAAAACTAGTTGATCATGATTCAATTTCTATATGCAGGTGAGGAAAAGTTAATGGATGCTTTGGAGGATGATAAATTAAATTTGAAATGAAATGTTCTTTCAGGTGATGCCAGATTTCAAGGTATATGAAATGTTCTTTTTGTATACTTCAATGTAAATGAAATGGGAATTGTACAATTTCTATATGCAGGTGATGCAAGATTTCAAAGTACATGAAATGTTCTTTTTGTACACTTCAATGTAAATAAAATGGCAATTGTTCAATTTCTTTATGCAGGTGATGCCGAGAGCTATTTGAAACGATCTTTTTATACACTTCAATGTAAATGAAATGGAAACTGTTCAAATTTTATATGCAAGTGATTCCAAATTTCTTCAATGTAAGTGAAATGGGAACTGTTCTTTTTTGGAGAATAATAAATGAAATGAGAGTGTTTGAAATACTCTTTTTGTATACTTCAATGTATATGAAATGAGAACTTTTCAATTTATATATGCAGGTGATTCTAGATTTCAAAGTATATGAAATATTCCTTTTGTACATTTCAATGTAAATGAAATGGGAACTGTTCAATTTCTTTATGCAGGTGATGCCAGATTTAAAAGTATATGAAATATTATTTTTATATACTTCAATGTAAATGAAATGGGAACTATTCTTTTTTGGAGGATGCTAAATGAAATGAGAGCTGATTGAAATGTTTTTTTTTTGTACACTTCAATGTAAATGAAATAGAAATTGTTCAATTTTTATATGCAAGTGATTCCAGATTTCTTCAATGTAAATGAAATGAGAATTGTTCTTTTTTGGAGAATGATAAATAAAATGGGAGTTGTTTGAAATGTTCTTTTTGTACACTTCAATGTGTAAATGGAATGAAAACCATTCAATTTCTATATGCAGGTGATGCCAAATTACAAAGTATATATATGAAATTTCATTTTGTATACTTCAATGTAAATGAAATGGGAATTGCTCTTTTTTGGAGGATGATGAATGGAATGGAAGTTGTTTGAAATATTCTTTTTGTTAGCCGGTCTTTGTATTTGTTTACTTTGTGGAAACTATGGGTTAGTCGTGTAATCTGCAAATGCAATGATCTGACCTTTGACAACTTTGTTAGATGGATTGCATCAATTCATTGAGAATGTCTAATTGTGTCTCATAGCATAATGATTTTCTTCTACAATAAGCCAACTAAACTAACCGCTGAGGTATGAGTTCAAGAGGTAGAACTTAAAATATATAGCTGCAATATATGTATTAACATAACAGCATGCCATCTGCAGGGCAATATGGATTAGATAGGGACGTAGAGAGTTGGATATGTGTGAACTTTGCTATTTTGAGGAGAAGCTAACGACAGCCCTCACAGAGCATCAAAGTGTCCTCGTGCCAAAAGCGCCTGATTCAGTCTGCTTGCTTGGTGTACCACTTGTTGAAATCCTCTGTATATTAAATGACAGGCATCAAATCCTCATTCTGCTTGCTATCGTAGTAGAGTATTATAAATGAACGACATCAAATTAGCTGGAAGTACATAAATCTTTTTAGTTCAAAAAGTAGACAACCTTTTTAGTGCCCTTTCATACGAGTGAACAATCAGTACATAGAAGCATATAGGGTGCTTTATCATAGGTTTGTTGCAGAAAGAAGAGGTCAAAAATAAGCCAGACAAGACTACTTTGTGCTAGTTCTGCTCCTCATGGAATTGGTTCTTGTCTATGCATATGATTCTACATGATTTCTGATAGGCAACAAAGAAAATGTGGTGGATGAGATGTATGTATCACTTGTGAATTGAAATCTTGTATGATGTATACTCATAAGTGATGGTACTGAACTACAATTGAGAAATGTGTTATTTGGAAAGTGGGAGAAGAAAGCAAAGATCCTGGCCCGATCCAAAAAAATGAGAAATGTTTATCTTTGATTTTAGTGATCCATAAACCTTTAGTTTCACCTCAATGTATATCTTATACCAAATTTTACATATGCACCACATTATTTATCATATGTATAGGTCACAATGACAATAAGAACAAACATAGGCATAATTTTATTCTGAATGATATTCTATATCGAATTTTAGGTAAAGCAGCAAGATGCAGAGAGAGAGAGAGAGAGAGAGCCCGAAGTCAATTTTGCACTCACATCGTCAATGGTTGAGATTTGTAGTATATTATCTTTCGAGAATAACAAGCATAGGTTTGATACTATTTTGAATTTTTCTATAATAAAATATTTATAAGCAAAATGACATGTATATACGTATGAAAATAAAAGCAAATAAAGTCAATAGGAACATGCAAGGAGCAAAGGATAGGTAAAGTGTCAAAGTATGAAGTTAAAACTCATATCTGGTCTGTTTCTGAGCATTTTATGACTAGTTATAAAACAAACACCATCAATTGGAGAATATTAGACAATTAATACATACTCCAGATATGATATTAAATGCTTCTTCACTTCAGGGGAAAAAGATATAATTAGAATTTATAATGCTACATATCATTAAATTTTGAACCACTTTTCCAACATGCCTGTGAAGATTTGGTGTATCCTATCAGACTCTATTGAACATTCAACTTAATTTAAATAGTCAAACTGAACTTCAATCTATGAAGATTTCATATTTATACATATTCTTCGAAGGTCCAACCAAAATATGTAACCAATGACACCCTAAACTATGAGAATGAGAGAGAGAGAGAGAGATAAACTAACCTCACACTAAACTCTTTCTGGCACATTGTTCTCTTGCGCTCTATAGAGCACATAGTGCAATAACTAAACCTAGCAAACCAAATAACAATTTCAATTTTTTCATATAACTATGAGAAAACAAAGAATAAATATTTCATCTGGTAGAGATGCATGTACTATTTATAGTGAAGTTCTGGTGAAAGGAAAGATGACCATCAACATTATGGAAAATAGTAAACAATAGCAAACAATATTCACATTCAAGAAAGAAGCCCTAAATTCAACAAAAAAGGAAAAGAAATAGAGGTCACCAGTGTTCGCTATCGCTATCCCTTCCAAGTTCAACTAGGTCAATATGGTTTCCAGGACCTCCTCCTCCTTCCTGCATTTCCCCTCCAATCTTTTAGACACCAGGGTTTCGAAAAGGTCTAACCTTTGGAGGAGCGGTTGGATTTGGTCGGGGGTCTCGCAGGAAATGTAAGAGCAAGTCGCTGGCGTTCAGGGTTCTTGCCTATGCCTTGCCAAGGAACACGAGGAGGGTGAGGAGGAGGGTTGGCCTGGGAAGAGAGTGAGGCCGTGCAGGGGCAGATGTTGAGGAAGCCCTTGAGCAGCCTGATTTTTGGACGAGTGAAGGTTAGGGAGTTAACTAGGGTTTAAGAGGAGGGTTAAGGAGGAACCGTGAGATAAGGATCATATGGTCACTTACTAAACCGACTAGAGAGGGAGAGAGCTCTCTATTGTATGGTCACATACAAAACCGATTGGAGAGAGCTCTCTACAGTCGGGGTTGCATAGTACCATTACAGATTCAAGTAATACGATTTATACAATAGTTTCAAAGTTCATCAACATGGTTGGACTATTAGATAAGATAGTAACATGCATTATATGCTGGCTGGAAAGACTCGACAGTTAAACAAAAAGTTCAGTCCACTTTTAAGCAATTAACCAGAGAATTGTAACAGTTGCGGATAGTAATACATATAATAACCTATGGATTATATCATCTAAAACCGGGCACCAAGACGGTTTTTAGGGAGAATTGCAACAAGGAAAGACTCATGATTTTTTAGGTTTTTAACATAGTTTAAAGCATACAACATACACTCAAATCATTGTAGTTTTATCAACAACACACAATATATGTACCTCAAACAAGCTTTAAAACACATACACATGAGTATGAATCAATTCAATATCAAGAGCTAAAATGCTAGTATTTAATTTCAAACACAGAATAGCAAAAAATTGCAAAAATGCAAAACTACAGACAGAATTGAGTAAAAATGTCATACCTAAAATCGTTCGTCAAACTTCTTGCTTCAGCCTTACTCTCATTGTCCCCATGCTCCTCTAGCGCTGCCCCGGTCGATCCGATAGGAAGAGAGAGAGAGAGAGAGAGAGAGAAGAGAAAGATTTGAGTTGGGTGAAGTGAGAGAAAGGGCTGACTGCTCTTTTATAGCTATGTCCAAGGAATCCTACTACTGGTGGAGTTAGGATCGCCCTCTCTTTTCAAGTTAATCATCTCCTAGGTCAAGTCAATTTGATCCAAAATCATCTCCTTTCATATTTATCAACCCAGCATCTACTAGGAACCCAGCCCGATGGGTTTCCTATTCATTTTCCTCCCATAACACTCCTGCTCTAATCCAAATCCAACTCAAAGTGGGACTACATGATCTTTTATTGAACTTATCTCCAACGTCCTTATCAGGAAACCCCATTGGTCAGGTCTCCTAGTGTCCAAGTCGATCGGGTTTCAAGATAAAAAAAAAATTATGCTATCTAATATGGGGACGTCACACCTTACTCATTTATCAACGTTACTAGTGCAACAGAAAACTCTGATTATAAGCATAGCCTAACAAATATGGTGGAGGTGGATGCAATTTCATTGATAGTGGAGAACCTTTTTGAAGGTATAAAACAACTTCTTTGCCATCGTGTAATGATATCCATAGTGCATGTATAGTTTCATTTGTTTCTCGGTCTAGTAAGCCAAATAGTATCTTTACATACCATCTTTTATGTTATAGGATGCTCATTTTAATTCGAGTGATTAATTTGGCTTCATTAATGTGGTTGAATATGCTCTTCCCTGATAATTAGTAGAAGTGATTTTGAATTTTTTTTTAAAACTGAAAGTGGATGATATATAGTCAGAGCAAATGCAATTTCCATCTTGCTGTTGGTTGCCACTAGACATAAGTAGATGAGATTATGCAGTTCCTATCGCTTAAAATATAATCAAGTAAAACTTATTTTTATGTTGCTGGACTCCTTATTGACAAGTTACTCTTTGAAGTGGAAGTCACTTATACCCTATGAGTGGCCATTTGAACAAATCTACAGTGTGAATACATACTTAATGGGCGTGGTAAATACATATAACCAACACTTAGAAAAGAGTAGCATCCATTCCATCATAGCCACCTATGTACAAGTATTTAGTTAGTCCATTATAGCTGACTGTGAAGACATTCCCGAGGGATAAGCTCACATCGTAATTAATTTTCATGCTTATTACTTCTCATAATCAAGTTTATTTCTATAGCATTCAGAAAGTTGAGGCAACGCTAAGCATTGGGGCCATATGCCCTTACATGGAAGTAACTGCACTATGTAAGAAACTCGGAACAAAATATGAAGAACACAAAGGCTTTAGTGTGAAGGTGAAATTTGTTGATGGCTTTCAAGGAGGGGAGGAAGATGTAATTATAATGTCTACTGTTCGATCAAATATGAGTGGATTAGTTGGTTTCCTCTCCAATCCTCAAAGGACAAATGTGGCCTTGACAAGGGTCAAGTGAGTTTCTTATCCCTCAATCCTAGCTCCCAAAAATCTAATAAACTCATTACTAATGACTAATTGCCATTTTTTTTTCTTCCATAGTAATTACCAATTTATTTTCGGGGATTTTACCAAATAATATAAAAATAAAATAAATAATAAATTATTAAAAAAGAAACAAACTTATTTTCCGATCCGGTTATCTAACATGCCATGTAGGCGTCAACATGGTGTTAGCCCTTGTGCGGTATTTTTTTTTTCAATCTAACTCGAAAGGCATCACTGGAAGAGCTGGAAGAGATGATTTCCTCTTGTAATAAAGAAAATGTCTCTTCTACTATTGTTTTTTTTATTTTTTTCTCTTTTCAACTAAGGCATCACTACAAATGACAATTTTACGTGTCTTTATAAAAGACGTCATCCGGAAGGGCAGCTTCATTTTAAGTTTGAAAAACATCTTCCAGAAGGACCCCTTCATTTTAAGTTTGAAAGACTCCACTAGATAATTTTTCTCCATTAGGAGTTAGGTATGTTTTATATATTTAACTCATTTCATGTTCTTCTATAGGCAATTTTAATAATTTGTTTTGTTACTTATGTTCTCAAGTGGAATGGTAGGAAGATGAAAACCGTTAATCCCCACGGTGTCATCCGCCACTATAGATCTGGACAAGTGATTATATCATATTGCATATGCTATGAATATAAACAATGCAATGTTCTTAAAAAGTAAAGTATTATATTTATCTGTTGTGTAGGTTACATGGCAGCCATATAATGATGATGTTTTAGCTCAGTTATCTCATGTGTGTACCGACGGTGTAGATGTGTGGCTATCTAGGATGCCACTCATATGCTTTGAGATTGTGGAGATGCATGTTCCAGATCAGTCATGTTGCAGCAAGGTTTTTAAAACTGGACCGGCCATCGACCCGGAAATTTGGCCGATCCGGTTGGACCGTGGGTCAAACCGGTTTGACAAGGGATAGATGTTAGGAGAGAACACTATTGATGCCAACCTCATATATATATATATATATATATAATAAATATATATTGTGCATAATAAACATAAAAAAGTCAAGTATTCAGTGGTTAAGGCATTAGGAATGATGGTTGTCAGTCCTAGTTTTGAATCTTGCCAAAAGTGAGTTTTTTTTTACAGAAAAAATACTGGTTTGACCCATTGAACCTCTAAACTAGACCGGTCCCATTCGTCGGTTTAGTGAGTCAACCGACTGGTTTATTTTTGAACCAGTGGGGTCAACTGACCAAGGCTAACTGCCATAACCGAACCGGTCTGTCTACCGGTTCCAATTTTTCGCGATCTAACTGGCCGGTCCGGTCCAGTTTTAAAACCATGTGTTGCAGTTTAGGTTAGAGAAGATTTCCCCCCTTCTATTACAGAGTTCTTTGAGTGATCTTCGCATCGAGGCCACTCAAGTTTTGATTGGAAGTCACATCATGTAGCTTATATTACTAAATTGGACGAATGGAGGACCACTCTAGTTCATGGGGAGCTTGCCATGACTGATCGATATGATAATAGTGCCTACATGAAGTGGTACTTGATGATCACTAAGAGACTTATCATAGCACTTGTGCATGAACCAGAGGTGTTATATCAGCCTAGAGGCGACACTGAGAGAGCTTTGGTTAGTATTTCTTACTTCCTATTTGTTTCAATTAACCATCACTGTGTGCATGTAGTTAAAGTATATTCTTTTTTTTCCTTCTAGCCTTACTTGTGTGAGACAGACAGTAGCTTAGTTAGATGCAGCTTTGGTGGAGCATTCCTATGAAACCTTGATAGCGGTATGTCAGACGATGAGTGAGACCACTACACATGTTCTTGTGAGCTTGTCTTTGCTTCAGTCAGTTATGATAGATAATCCAAGACCGTAGGGTTCTCATGCTTCTGAGGCTTCTCAAGGTATATGAGATCCGCCCGATGTTGTGACATCATTGGTCGACATGGCTTCTTTCATCCCACCACCATTAGCTCCAAATGCCACACTTGGTCCAATTGAGACTCCCCCTTCTTCGAAAGTATATATTAGGCAACATTGTGCACTTCATGCTGTTTTACATCATGCACCTCCGTCTTCAGTTGCATGTCTAGATCCTATGCCTGATGTCGAGCCCGACCAGATTCCAATTCGAGCACAAGGACAAGGATGGGGTAAGACTAGGGAGAGCAGAGTTTCCTGAGCATTTGTATTATCTTATGTATATATATTTTGTTTAAACTTGTAAGAGATGCCTTAATTTATTCTTAAATAAAATAAATTGTGTTATTGTGTTAACTTAGAAGAGTTTACTGAGATAATAGATGGTTTAAACTTATTTATTTTTCATAATTTATTTTTTGTTTACATTGATTATATTGTGTTATCAGGTTTTTAAAAAATCCGCAAGTTACAATGTCATCTTTATAATAGAAAAGATGAAGGCGCCATTTCAAACAACACCTGCAATGTAAAAGGCTAAGGAGCCATTTCAAACAACACCTGCAACATAAAAGGCTAAGGAGCCATTTCAAACGACGTCTTACAAGTATAGACTCTCGTGTAAGCTCGTTGTCTGCCTTTCAGACTTATTTTTTTCGTTAAGGTACGGTAAAACATCATTTAAAATGATTTCTTAGTTGATAATGTTACAAAATAGATAGCGTCAATAGAAGAGACGATTTCCTTATTATAAGAGGAAGGTATCTCTTCCAGTAATGCTTAGTTGAAAAGGTAACAAAATAAAATGCGTTAGTAGAAGAGACACTTTAATTTATAGAGGTTCTATATGGAAGGAACTAGTTATCAATACAAATTAGAGTCATGGGTGCTTCTTGGACGCAGACATGGATGAAAATTTGGCTAGAGTTGTTGGACCTTTCAACATTGAGCTTGATGACCACATGGAAGACATGCTAGGTACAGATTCTCCCTTATTCTTGAATGCAAAATGGAAGGTTTCACCTTTATTTCATAATCCTGATAATTAATCAAAGGAAAAAAGTTAGTATGTGCTCTGTCTTGCACGTTGCAGGGGAACCGTGTGTCCTAATACAGAAGCGGACGGGTGATCTTGTTTGCCCTGTATTTTACATGCACTGTCAGATCAAAATTCGACTACCTACAATGCTCTGGTGATATAAGTATATATCGATGCAAAGAACATAGTTGTTGTGTTAATCCCTGTAGAATCTCAGATGAGCAATTAATCACATAAAGAGCAGGAATGTTGTGTCAATTCCTGAGAAAACAGATTTTGCTAATTCTAACCGATTCTACTACGGATAGAACTATCAGAAGTATTCAAAGCAAATAATGAAAAAATACATGAAATTGAATTATGTAAGAACCCCAAATAAAGACTCAAAGAAATGTTGCTCATTAAGGCTTTAAGAGTGTTGCAAGACTCAATTTTGGATTGGGCATTCAATGTATAAACATAGAAGACAGAAAATCGAAAAGATAATAGGTTTCTAGGCCAAAAGATCAGGTAATAATCTTGAAGGCTCTTAACCATAGAATGAATTGTGTAAAACATCCTACCTCAATCATATGTTAAAAACTTCTCATTTCAGGTTCAAGCCTGCCGTCCCATGCTTCTCCTCTGATGCTCCTTGTGGTTGGCCAGCAAAGAGAGAGAGAGAGAGAGAGAGAGAGAGAGAGAGAGAGAGAGAGAGCGAAAGTGAGGGGAAAGGGGCCAGTAGCTATCCTTTTATAGGCAACACCCCCCCCCCCCCCCCAATGGGAGTCCTACTCCTAATAACACTAGGACCGCCCTCTCCTATTCATAGTAATCCTCAAGTTGTGTTTATCATATCGCAACCATCTTCTCTCATGTCAAATATCCAGTGTCCATCAGGATGCCCAACCCAAGGGGCTTCTTATCTACCGTCATCAGTATCCTTCTCCATTACAACTCCTACTCCAAGTGGAACTATACAATCTCCTACATACTTTTCTATGCAGGTATATCTCCAGCACCTGGCATTCTTCCTAACCGATCAGACTCTCAGCTTCTGAGGAGTCTATGTTTTAGATTGACCCATCGTGTTAATCTTCACCACTCCTACTCTAAGTATGAATCTACAATAACTCCTATCAAGCTTATCCGGCAACCACTTATTAGAGTCCAAACCGATTCTGGTTCCTAGTTTAGAACGTCAACATTTTTTGTGTGTGTAATTTTGGGGTCGTCACATGGGTAGTGCAAGTTAAACTAACAAGATGAGTTCTTTAAGGGTGGCACCTTGTGAGCTGATTTTTCATGGACGTTCTATAACCAAATCAATTAATAGATTAATAATAGGACGACTGCCGTGAGTATGAGACACAGCTGAACCAAGGCGCTCTGAACGTCAGATTTTGATCCATGGTGGGCATCAAATCAGGGGTAGTGCTAGTAGTTCTCTACCAACGGATCCAAAATCGCATTAAGTAGGTGAGGTAAGTGACAAGAAAATAAAGGTATGAATGATAAATTTTAACAGGTACCATGATTCTCTCTTTTCTGACCAAAACTTTCTAAAAACATTATATATATAGTTTGAAAAAGCTCATGACTTGCAGTTAAAGTTTATCTGTCTTTAGCCAAAAAATAGGAAAGTTTCTATTCCTCAACTCTGATTTATGATCATTTCCTCTGAGAGCAAAGAAAATCCGGTAATTAGTGGAAAAACTTTCAACCAACAGTACTCGTGGCCAGCTAGCCAGCCTGCCATTTCCTCCAAATCTTTTTTCTTTTTAGTATAAATTGCCAGCTAGCCAGCCCACTCCGTATATTTTGGAATGACTCTTGAGGTAGAAAAATGATTAGGTACGCGGCGCGTAGGGAGAATAGTGTGCTCATCACCAATGGGTGATGAACACGACTCCCTTGCTTGTCATGATGGCCACAAGGGACCCACAAGCAGGTGAGTCGTGCTCATCACCACTGTTCCCCTGCGCCGCGTACCATATTTCATGGGAATCGAAAGGGGCAACCAATAGGAAAGGGTTGCATCTCTCAAAGTAGCCCCCCACTGGTGGACTAGACCCGACTCTAGTAGTGTGGCCATAGCAATTTAAGAATTTATTTTTGGTGCGCCAATTCAAAAAGGCCATTTAATAGTTTGAAATAAATGACTAATTTGAAAATTCAAATAGTACATGACATAAAATGACAAAAATTTAATAACACAGACTAAACACTAGCTATCTTATTAGAAATTTCACAAAGAAATAACTAACCTACGAATTCATCTACTAGTTATTAAAAATGAGTGAGTACTATAAAAATTCCTTTAGTATGTGAGCTAAGTGACAAAAAATTATAGCTAAGAATGCAAACCTTAGAACTTTAACAGGTACCATGACTCTCTTTTCTGACCAAAACCTTCTAAAGCTCGTGGCTTGCAGCTTTGAGCTTTCGTTATTTAGCACAAGAAAGGAAAGTTTCTACTTATTTTCCCTGATTTATGATATCTTCTGAATGTAAATTAAACCCTTTATTGTAAAAAACCTGCCATTTCCTTAGAAATCTTTTTTCTTTTTGGTACAGATTTCCTCAGAAATCTACTTTTCAGAGCCCCTGACTAGATGATGTCTCTCTCTCCCGCGAAAAACAAACGAAACAAGAAGGATTTGAAAAGGGAGCAGACGAAGCAAAACTCCATAAATATCTTCCATCCACGGCATAAATGTGTATTGAAGAGGGGACACAGGCCTCTCTGACCGTCTCCGACCATGGCGACGGAAGAGGAGTCGGTGGAGAATGGTGGCTCCGGATACAGCCGGCGGCCGGAGGTGAGAATCATCGAGATGAAGGAGGAGTCTGTTAAGTTCATGCTGCGAAGGACCGACCGGAGCGTGGCCAACTCCCTCCGGCGTGTAATGTTGACGGAGGTGCCGACGCTAGCCATCGACCTTGTCGAGATTGCCTGCAACTCCTCTCCACTCAACGACGAGTTCATAGCTCACCGCCTCGGCTTGGTGCCACTCATCAGCCACCGCGCCGCGGCCATGCGCCTCCCCGGCGAGTGCAGCTCCTGCGAAGGCTCCTCGCATTGCCCGGACTGCACCATCGAGTTTACACTCGAAGTCAAGAATGACATCGACCGTGTGATCAAAGTGACCACCGCTGACCTCCTCTCCGCCGATCCCTCCCTCTGCTGCACCGTCGATCAGCTCCTCCCTCACTCTCAGTATTCAAACTGCTACTAATTGCCATTTGTTTTAATATTATTATTTGAATTTATTTGCCTGAAATGTGAAATTTTCTTGCAAAAAGTTTGGCATGCGATTATAGTAACCAAAACATAGAGATAAAAATCTGTTTATTTTGTTTTGTTGTTGTTTTTCTTTCTAAGATTTTGAGGATCAAAAGATGCCAATATAACCATGGTGAAGCTGTTTTGTTTTCTGCCTTTTTGTTATATACTCTTCTTCTTCTCCTCAAATAACAATGTTTTTTCTATAATAATGTGAGTTTGGTTGATGAAATTTAGTTCAGTTTCTTACATTTAATTCTCTCTTTTTTTCAACTTTCTTCATGAACAATCTAAAAATTTGATAATGATTAAAATTTTGTGGTATATCATTTGTTCCTTACGTTTAAATAAAAAAACATTTTGAAGCTTTGGATTTGAAAACAGGGTGTAACTTCTTTTTCTGTTCTTCATTTGTATTATTGAAGAATCAAAATTTGAAATTTTGATGCAGGACCATGATAACCATTACGAAGCTGGGCAAAGGACAGGAGCTGAGACTGAGAGCTCTGGCAAAGAAAGGCTTTGGCAAGGACCATGTCAAATGGGCACCTGCTACAGCTGTTAGTTTCATGGAGGAGCCATCGATCCACATCAATGAGGAGTTGATGGAGAGTCTGACACTGGAAGAGAAGGAGATGCTGGTTGCTAGTGATCCCAACAAGGTTTTTGCCATCGACCCCATGTCGGAAAAGGTCCGTATGTTCATCTTGGCCATGTTTTCTATAGTCTAAATCACCATTTGCACTTAAAGAGTCCAATTAGTATAAGCCCCTAACTACGAGTGTCGAGGTGCGTCGCGCCATCACAGACCATCGGAATACGATCCGGCAGTACACGTTAATAGGAGGGGTCTGGCAGGTTTGAATCACCGGCCTACACCTTGTATTAATGTGCATTGTCGAATCTCGATCTAATGGCTCGTCATGCCCCAAGTCCATCACTCAGATTTAACTAACATATGTATTATGTGTAGCAAAAAAATCTGTGTTATGGCCTGCTGTTGGATCAAGATCGAATGGCGCTTGTGTTTTAGGGGCGGGCTGAGTTATTAAAAACAACCTGCTCCTTGTTTAGCGGTAACCCTGTGATCAAAATCGCGCAGCCCCAAGGCGCCGTTGCACGCTTGTTGGCATGCGGTAGGCGCATATAAATGAGGCTTTTGGTAGATATATCTACATTTATCATTCATGTCGGTCGATGTTCATGAATTGAGGCTTTTGCAGAGGATTGATATAACCACAAGAGCCATCTCTTCCTTGCAGGTCGTAGTAACTGATCCTACTGCTTATTCATACGATGAAGAAGTGATCAAGAAGGCAGCTGCCATAGGAAAATCTGGCCTGGTGGAAATTTATCCAAAAGACGACAGCTTCATTTTTTTGGTTGAGACAGCCGGTGCACTCAAACCATCAGAATTGGTGATCAATGCAATAGAGGTGCTCAGGCAGAAACTGGACGCAGTTCGAGTCAGAGAGCCAGGAAATGGAGGTGACACTGCCCTTGAAAATGGCGGAGGCTAGCAAGATGCTGGTAACGGTTGGGGTTGCACTGCTCCTGACTAGAGATGAGCAAGCTGCAGGTAAAGGTTGGGCTTGATTGCATTGGCTAATACATAGGAGTATCAACAAACATACTGCTGCTCAACTGTTGACACTACTTACTGTCGTGCATTTTGTTACCCTCACTGGACTCATATATTTTGAAGGGCTCATCATATTCATGCGTAACCCTGTAAACCGGTTGTTTCCCCTTTGATGTTCTCATCAAACCGGTGCTTGTTTTGAAGAGGTCTCTTAACTAAAGTTATTTCTTATTCATCAGCTCTCTAAGTAGTCAGTCAAATAGGTATCTACACAGTAAGCAAGGCTGATATGCTACTTGATTGCACTTCAAAAAAAAGGTTGATTTACTACTGACAAGTTCTGTTAGCTGCACTTCAATAGAAAAAAAAAATGAAAACTATGAATTTCCTGCACAATGTTTTAATTGATATTTTACAACACATGCTCACAAGTCACAACCAACCTTCTCATTAGAAGCTCATCCATTACATACAATTTAATATACTATGTACAAGCAAAACAAAACCATTTTTAACTTACATATTTGCAGTCAAAGTTGCGTACCAGGGCCCATGAACCCGTTGAGACACATTTGCCACAACAACCAGCGCCTCTGCTGCCTCCACTACTCTCTTGGTAAAATGGGCAGCCCCAACTCTTCGGAGTTCTGCTTCAGCCACTTTTTTACCGCAAGTCCCACTGAACACGATTCCCCTCGTGGCATGGTACACAGCCTGGGAAACCTTTAAGAATACAGGATCGCCGTCCCTTAAACTCTTTGCCAGCATTCTGGCCATCATCTCTTTCCGTGCTCCAAACTTTTCATTGTCTACAACTTCCGGTGGCAGCTGAAATACTGTTTGAACAATTTCTGGTATCCCCACATCTAAATCACTATCCAACAACTCTGAAAGCCTTCTTGTGGCATCTTCAGCTGTAGCTTCTGCGCTCACTTGTGTATCTAAGCGTTCACTAAGAAGTATTTGTCGAAGTACCAATAAGCTGCATTGGTAAACAATTACCAAAAAAAAGATGAGTCGATCATCCACAAAATATACATACAAATACAACAACTCACACCTGGATTGTACGCACAGAGAGGAGTATCAAATAAAATACCTTGTCGATAAGACAATAATTTTCTGGAGTTGTCCCTGGACACCCCTCAACCTTGAAAGATTAAGCTGAAGTGTTTCAGGCAAAGTCTCGGGGGTGAGACCTGCTATTGCAATGGCAAGCTTTAGTAGTCCAACCCTCACTAATATGTCAACTCTTTCCCCTTTACAATCTTGTCGTAGATCACCTGAGACATGACAGATGTATAATGAAGCCTAATATGAATGCTACCTCCCAAAAAACTGTATTTTCTCAATCACTGTAATTTCATATTTCTGACCTCCTTCATAATTAAAATCCAAAGATATAAAGAGTTTAGTAAGCAATTCTAGTGAAAATATGAAGTATAACTGGTAGCTCCTATAAATTTCCTAACTAAATTTGCGTATACAATAAAAGCCGCTTCGGACAATATTTAGGGACAGCAAGCCTTTGCAATGCTGCAGAAATTCTTGTTGAAGTCTTTACTAAAACTAAAACTTAAAAAGATGACTTGAAACAAAACTCTGACTTCTAACATGTAAAAGTTAAGTCTATTCAACAACTTCATCAAGTATTTGCAAGAACATGAAATAAAGAAAGAGGTAAAATAAAAAATGAGCACGCATACCTGTTGCAACAGACAAAGAAAGGGATGTTGGCATGTTTGGGCTTGCAGGACTTGCAATGACCCCACCAGCTCGAAGGGCGGTTGGTGCAAATTCATAACATTGGTGGGACACATTATTTATAAGCATAGCAATTGCCTGTGTGTATTCATTCCATTCCTGTTCTGCAGTCTCCTTTACTGATTCAAGCCACTTTTTAGTTAACGGCAAAGAAGCCAGAGCGCGAGAAGGGTCTCCATAGCTATCCCGAAATGCCTTATGCAAATACTCCAAACCAGCAGGACCTCTTATAATGGGCTCCATGATCTTTATTCGTGCTTTGCTGATTTCTAGTTTCAGAACCTGCTCAAACAATGTCAAATATCAGGAATACAAAATACAACTTGCTTATAACTAGGTTTTCCTAAAAGTCAAAAGTAGAATAAAAGATGAAGGCAAAAATCTTTTTGAAGGGCACAAGTAACAACCTTTATCTGTTCCAACACAAAGCGCAAGCCCCTTACTACCGCAACAACAAAAGTGCTGTTTGATTTGCCCCCAGAATTAGCAATTTCTACAAGCTCATTTAATAATTTGTTGTGCCTTTTTTTTATTTCATCTTCATCAGCTGGTGCCGAAAGCTTCTGAAGCGTAACCAATGCATACTCCAGAATCCTCCCAAGATAAGCCATGTCAGGGTTTCCAGACGCCAACACCTAATTGTGTTGCCCAAAATTTAAAAAAAAAACATAAATCCCTGTTTCCGAAAAAGACAAAAAAAGTAAAAGGAAAGGAAAGGTTACCTGGTGCAGAATGTCAAGATCGATAGAATCAAGTATTTCCTCCTTCCAACTCTGAGGAGCCATATCAATCAGTTCATATCTGACTTCCTCCACAAGCCGTACGACCCGACCATAGTCAGGTTCATCTTGTTTTAAAGCTTGCGTGATCCCCTCCCAGAATGCTCTCTCCATGGCCTCCTGGATCTTGGCCTGCCAGTAGAATGGTTGCTATAAGTTCAAAGCTAGAGGGACCAAGATTTTCTGTGTGCATAATATTTCCATGGATTATAGATTGCTAGTAAGGGGAAACCAAGATCTATGCCACAAACCCCAGTGCACATGCAATAAGAATCATGCAGCAAGTGCCCAAAAAGGGAATGTTTACAGATCAGAAAATAAATATGGAACAGAGATCCTTGTAGAGAAATTTTTGCACTTTCTTCTCACTTCAAACCCTATAAGCCCAAAGATCAAAAAGGACATAAAGCAAACTAACAAATATGAGAAAATTGATTTTACATCCCCCTCCGGCCACTGACAAGTAACATGCAAGTCATAATGGAAGTTTTTGGAAAAAATATTCCCTACAGTTAGGATAAAACAACTCAAGATCGTTACAAAAAGTTTAGATCACATTAGGACTTAAATTGGGATGGTATCGTAAATACAAACAAAAGCTATGTTCAAGTTCTATTTGGAGTTGAAACTAAACCCATAAATTGATGGATTCCAAGTTTGAGTTAGATGCCAGGGAATGTGTTATACCAATTTCAATTTGAAACAATCGGCTTCAAGCCTAATCTTGGATTTCTAGTTGCGGTTCGATTAGCCTTTATACATGATTCAAGTCAAGGTCCAGAAGAGGTAGCAGAAGCTTAGGACTTCGACCCAATGAATGAGCTCATTTGAAGGACTACCCAGACCCAAGAATATGCAATAATTGGTCCAGATCCATGTTCAAAGTAGATTGGAATAAGAATCAATAGATTAAGTCATTACATCTATCAGTTAAAACTAAAGATAGAAATGGGAAGAAGTTGACATACCATTCTGCTACATGGTTTGCCCTGGCATTTAGAGCTCACAACAGTGGGCCTGGATAGTTAGACTCAAGTTTTATCCTCTCATCACTCCTCAGAAGAAAAAAACAGGGTGAGGGAAACCCTACCTTATCTGGCTAGAAAAAAAAAACCAGAAAGAAGGCGAAAACAAGACTTCACCAAATGATTTTCTGCAGAACCTCAAAACTGACGACCCAGAAATTCAGGAAAACAAGATAAAAGGGAAGATCACAGGATTTATCAGCAGGAAATTTCTTCGTTGTTTAGACTCCAGTTTGTTTGGACTTAAAAGTCCAGATTTGTTTGCAGGAAAGAATCCAAAACTCATTTAAAGGCCGAAGAGGAATTTGCACTATATCCTTCAATTGTAAAAAAAAAAAACAGGTTCTATTCCTTCCTTTCTTTATAAGCAATTGATGTATAGGTCATGTTATATATTGTTTGTCAACTTCTCCCGAAAAAGAACTACAACAAGATGAGCAAAGCAGTATAACTAAGAGTTGTCACTAACCTTGATTCCAATTTGATCTTCCCTGCTGATTTCAAATGTCTCAACAAGATCAGGTTGAATCTTATGAACAATCTCATTTACAATCACTTCATTTCCAGAGACTAACTTCGTACTCGGAGAAGATTCAGTCTGTCTCCTCCTACCACAAACAGAGGTTGGTCTAGCATGAGTTGGAACTCCACTTTTGCCCCGACTGACTTCATTTGAAGCTGTGCCTAATAATGTATCTTGAATGTCAGTCAATGGTGATGAGACATCAGCTGCTGCGGACAATGGACCTTCTATTTTTCCAATTCCAGAGTACTTAGATATTATATCTGGGTGAGCACAGTTTGCTTTTTCGGTCCCAGAATCACCTCTCAGATGTTGCACTTCACGATGGAGCATTCTTCGATCTTCTGGTACCTACCATTGCCAAAGAGAGAAAGTATCCAAAATTTCAAAACCTTCTTTCTGCAGTATCACTACGTAGTCTTCAAAAAAAGCATAAAGAAGCTGCATAGAAACTGCTTCAAGGTTGAATGGTAAGCTATCCTTTACATTATATAGCCTTGACAACCTATATAGGAGATAGCAATGACTAAAAACCAAAAGAAAATTACAAGAACTCAAATTTGTAAACCTCAGGTGTTAAGTTTCTCCACAAGGTATAAAGTGTTATATCTACAACTATAGAACTTATAGATTCTACAAATTTTATCTTTGTGATGTCACACAGATAATATTTTTTCAGTGAAGTGCTTTACTTTTGTGTTTCCAAAGATTATACAGTGAATCTAGTCTATCTAAACACCATTTCTTATTATTAAACTTTTCATTTCCAAAGCTACATGAGCAGTCAAGTAGCATTTCAGATGGCAACTGCCACAAAAGCCCATAAAGTTTTTGCATATCATAAACTTCAACAACGAGCACACCTGATTCTTGACTGACATTTGATTATCAAGACTGACTACTTGTGCTAGTTTGGCCATATAAAGCTCAAGCTGATTGGCTGAAATCATGATATCCTCCTCTAGTGACCTTGCATCTTTAACCTTCCACGCCGCAAAATGGGAGAGGTATGAACACCATGATGAATCAAAAGCAGCCAACTGCGATCTAAATGTCTTTTGATTTGAAGAGTGGGTCACATCATCAGGTTGCACATTTTCATAAGTCAACTCTGAATGTGGTTGCTTTGAAGGATAAACAACCTCACTTGTGGAATGGCCAGCTAGTATAGCCTTAATTATGCACTCGAATTCATTGACTAGTCCATCTGCTGACTGAACAAGTCTCATCTCAGCTTCACCCCGCCCACTAAAAACTGCATCAGGATGCCCTAATATCATGTAGGCACAAAGTAATACTCTAGTAGGGTATCTTGGCAACTTTCTGGACTGCAGATACGTTGATACTTTACTAGTGTGTTTAATCTTCTTTGGATTCCGCAACCACATCTCTTTATTTTGAGACACCAACTGTTTAAGTAGATTATCAATATTTTCTGAACCAGATGGATTTGGACGTGACATTGCAAACCGGAGCTCCAATCGATCAAGAAAAGCTTTTGTTGTCTGAAGTATATGAGGGGATTCAATAAGGCCAGCAAGCTGCTCAAAAGGCATCAACCTCACAGATTTTCCATTCACTCCTAACAACCAATATTCCTTAGCCAAGTCAAACGTGGTTCTTTTCAATATCACAAACCGCCTCCAGCATCTGCAAATATGTTTTATTAACCTTCAGAATCACGGGAAAAAAATCTCAGCATTCTTTATATTCATTTCACCAACTCTTGAAGTTGGCTACCCAGCTTAAGTAGGAAGCATAACACCTCTTACTTGTGTTGAGCTCAAAAATAAGAGACAGCACAGTTGCAAGGCATTAAAGCCGTGTTTTTCAAATCTGAAAAAAAAACTTTTGAAAGAGAAAAAAGTAAAAAGAAACATGTTTCAAGACCTTACATAAGAGTGTAACGACCACAGGGTTAGTTACGGTTGAACAGGCAAATGATTGAATATTAATGAAACATTAGTTGATCTACATTCGTCTACGAGCAGGTCTCATTTTAAATGTACTACACCAGTAAGAAGCATAGTTGATGGTTGGCCTGGTTGAACCAGCCGGTACAGAATGGTTTGTACTTCCCAAAACAGTGACATGATATCAACATATTTACCTTGCCAATTTTCTTGACAAAAACTCCCCTTGCCTATGCATTTCATTCCTTTTGATGTGGGGCAACGTGCATGAACTTCCTCTTAGCCTCAAATACTTTGACCTAGCCTGCTCATGATCCAAACAAACAATTAGAGAAAACAAGGACGTTACCATTACATACAGATTAACTACTCAGTCACCTTTCGAAGTTGTTCATCTGGCTGAGCTTCAAAAGTTTTTCTTTCATTCTCTCTGTGAGAAAAGACAGAATTGGCAACTCGAGCTCCTGCTACTCTTGCACGGGCTCGTGTCCTCTCTGCTTCTAACAATCGTTTCTTTTCTGCAGCTGCACGCTTTTGCAAAATAGCTGTCTGGACAGACTTCCTATATGCATTCTCTTTAAACATTCGTTCCTGTACTACTTTAGCAGCTCTCTTTTTAGCTGCTACCCTTCTCTGTGTATAAGCCTTGAGAAGCAGCATGCGATTAACTTCAGCTTGTTCTATACGTGATCTTACTTTTGTGCCAAGTTCCTCTGCTCTTTTCAACATTCGCATTTCTGCTGAGATTTTAGCTGCTTGCCGCAGCTCATCCAATCTGGCTAACCGCATTCGAGCATTTTTCAGAATGGTTGACCTATTATTCAGATGAAGTACAGCAGTTACAGAAGAGGACAATCTGAAAGACAATTAATAGCAAGTTATCACCATTTACGGACCCAACAGGGAGGTGGGAGGCAATCTTCTAAGTTATTTAGCTTTTAAAAAGGCTTGCTGCCAATCTTCCATGCAGTAAATTACAACCTTAGTTGAGTAGGCATCGATTCTTTGTGTAAGTTGTGTGGGTATTCAGTTCCCTCAGCCCCTGTTGACATTATAGTGTAGTTTCCCTGCAATGTCAACGATTATAACGTGCATGCTCTACAGGTCTCATCACAAATGATTTGATGTTTTAAAAATTCTGACAAGTCCCTTACATATGAGAGTTCATCAGTGACAAAACAGGGTCCTGCAATGATGAAACCAAGTTACTGCAAATCTATGCTTTCAGGACTGAGCACTATCGGGGTTTAGTTTTGGGAGAAGAACTAGATCAAGTAATTAGGA
Source organism: Houttuynia cordata (assembly GCA_039654745.1). Classification (NCBI taxonomy): domain Eukaryota; kingdom Viridiplantae; phylum Streptophyta; class Magnoliopsida; order Piperales; family Saururaceae; genus Houttuynia; species Houttuynia cordata. The sequence goes on along the minus strand of CM077508.1, from coordinate 16,745,766 downwards.
CAACAGTAAACTCATATATATGACATTTTCATCCTAAGTTGTTCATTTTGCTATTATGTACATATGAGGTCAATCAGTGCTTGCATAAATAGATTTGAGCCCCATTGACTGTTGGATGGTTTGACACTTTGTTTGCACTAACTCAATAGTTTACACAAACATGAGATATAAAGCAGCTGCTGAGAGATGTGTCTTCTTGATTAATTTGTATATCTGTGTCGTACAAATTACTCCCTCCGTCCAAATATATCTGTCCGCTTTAGAAAACTAAAATGAACTGACTTTAGTTCATTTTAGTTTTCTAATGGGACAAATATTTTGGACGGAGGGAGTATCCAAGATCAGACTCACTTACCTTTTCTCTCCAGCTGCACGTAGCCTTGCTTCAAGCCTCTGACTGCGATCTTCATTCCGTGTTGCCAGTGACGGGCTTCTATGATTTGCTCGCGCCTTACTACATAATCTTTCAAGATATTTCTGCAGAAAATTATTTTCAGACATATACCAACATGCTTACATCCATGTACATAAAACTTGTCTGCACACTCAGTGGTAACAGATAAATAAACTGTCATCATCATCTCTCGCCAACTAAGGCATAGAAAAAGTAAAATTCAGCTCAAATAAAACAACAATAATCAATTACAATTTGACACAATTTCTTTAATAACAAAAAGTAAATTTTCGTTCCATTTTAATGTTCAAAAACTCTTTTTTACCCAAACAATTGCCAAAAATGAAACATAGTCCCTCCGTTCGAAAATAGTTCGTACATTTCCCTTTTTCCTGTATCCGGAGAAAGTAGGTACAGTTAGGCTTGTTTATCAGCCACAGAGGCCTCTTCCCACTTGGGGTTCATTGTGGCTTAAGAAATTCAATTCTCCACAGTGAACTTACCTTTTCCGGACGAAGGGTTTATCAAATCAAATGTAGAACAATTGACAGGAAGAAAGAAATTCATCTCAAAACAATAAAAATTGACAAAAAATCACATCTTTGAGCAACTAGAATACTATTAAGATCACAATTAGACGAGGGGCGGGGGAAAATTCAAACTTGTCTACCTGCCTACGAAGATCCGCATCTCTGAGCTTGGCATCGATCTCTTCGGCGCTCAATGGGGCTCTGCAATCGGACAGACGCTGACGGACACGGCGGGGGATTCGCGCCGGGGGCGGCGGCGACGGCGAGTCGTTCGCCGGGACAATGAGAGCTATTCCGGCCGCCTTCGCCGGCTCCGGCAGCTCGAATTCAGACGCCATCAGATCGAACTCAGAAATTTTCAGACAACGGAAATCTGAAATCTGAATGAGAAATGCGGATCGTAGTTTTGCTTGCCGTTTGGGGCGTGATTAAAAGCAAAACATCCAGATGGGATGTTTTGCTACACTGTAGCATCTGGATATATTGGGTGCGTTAGGAAGCAGAAAATAAAACAGGGTAAAAATTTTCTTGGGTGAAAATTTTCAAGGCTGATAGTTGACGTATGTTTGGAAGTTGAAAATTAACATAGGTGATAGGTGACAGGTGACAAGTTTCACTCTGTTTTAAGATTTGCTGATTTCTGTTTGGGAGCATGAAAATAAATCAGACTGCTTTACATTTTGGAAGCACAGTGAGAAACACCAAGTTAGGGCATAAATCTACCGAAAATATCCCTTGCTAATATATCATTTGCCTTCCCATATCCCCAATGCGGTAGGGTTCTGCGGCTAGAGACGCCGGATGGGAGCCAGGCTCATCGTGTAATCGAATATTCGTTATCCAAATCACGCTGTGGGCATCTATCGTGACCCCAATTACTCGATTTCGTTTCTCAGTGAGTAATCGATTACTCGATTTATGTGCCCATCGTCTAGTCCGCTCTTGAAAACCCATCTCTATCGTGTAATCGTGATGTCGAAGTACTTGGTCAATGTGTAATCGGTTACTCGGTCTCCACCTCATCGCGTGGGCATATATCGTGGTTTCGATTACTCGATCTCGAGCCTGATCGAGTAATCGATTACTCGTTATCAGAGGTAAATGTGTAATCGATTATTCGCTTTCGCGACCGCCACGTCAAACGTCTCATATTGGCTGAGTGCCGTGTTCCCTTCATCGTGTCATTATGCAAGGGTGCCGAGTAACTCAACGCACGTGTCAGAGTGCATGCCGGACCCGTCACCCCCGTCTCCTCCTTTCCCAAATTGAGATCGTCCTTCACCCAATTATAAATACCTGTTTCTGGAGCTTCATCGCCACTGCGCAACTGCGACTACTCGGTTCGCGATTCCACTTTCCGGCGGCAGCGGGGTTCCATATAGGCACCGGCGGAGTTAGGCCTCGAGTCGATTTAAAGCCGGTCGATCTGCAGGGTATCCCTCCTCAGGCCGTCAGGTTATCGTCGTGTAATCGGTGCCTCCTAAGACACATCCACCCACCAGTAAGATTTAAAAATCCGACCTTTGTTTTTTTTTTTTTTTGTGTCCGATGGCACGATTGCGCTCGCATATCGTGTCACTGGATCCCGATGCTTTCATTATCCTAACCTGATTTCAAATCCCACCCAAATGTGCGTTCCCAGACTAGATGAATCCACCGCCAAATCCCACCCAAGAGAAGCGATCTTCGCAGTCCCCGAGGAAGTATAACGCGAGGCCAAGCCTTCGAACCCAGTGTACACCCGGCGCTCTCACCAAGTCTCTACAAGTTGCAGAGCGTTACCCACACTGCATGGACCTATTGAAAGAGACTGCTTTTCATTTGTTATTCGAATGCCGTCATGTAGTTGTGGCTAGAAATTTGCTTGATGTGTTGTTGGACTGTTGGGATGAGCGTCTGATGGTGTTCAACATAAGGACTAGAAGGTTATCCTTCACTGAGCAGGATGTTGCCCTCATCACTGGGTTACGGGCATCTGGTGAGATTGTTAATTGGAAATCCCCTGACGGTAAACTGCTGGCCCCGGAAGGATCATTCTACCGTAAGTACTTCTCCACACGGAGACCGGATAGGCAATCCATTGAAGAAATACTTGATAAATGTCTGCGGGGGGTAGCAGATCTTTCAGATGATGACATGGTTCGTATGATCGTCCTCCACATGTTTTCAACCACGCTCTTCACACAATCGTCAAGAACAGTCCCTACAAAACTATGCGACTATCTGGACGACCTCTCCCAACTGTCCAAGTATAATTGGCCGGCAGCCATCCATAAAATGCTTGTCTCGAAAATGTCACATTCATCTAGATGTTTGCAGTCTAGATCTTCCGGAGAGACGAGTAGTGGCGGCACTCTGGCAGGAGCCGCGTATGTCTTACAGGTGAGTCCTTATATTCAGCTTATATTGTAATTGATAACTCGATTCACGTAGATTTCGTCACATCGAGTACTTGATGGTAGTGGATATCGTCCCCTCGATTACTCGATATGCATCTCTACCGTGTAATCGATTACTCGATGCTTCTGTATCATGACATTGGACCATATGCATCTATACCTTGTAATCGATTACTCGATGCCGTCTACTCGATTAGTCGACCTTTCTGGAGATCGTGTAGTCAATTACGCGGTAGGTTCCTCTATCGTGTACTCAATTACTCGATAGTGTTCACTATCGCGTCCTCGATGACTCGGTATCATTGTATATATAGACCTTTAGTGATTTGCTGATTTCTGTTCTCATTCTGCAGATATGGTTCTTCGAGCACACCAATCTGTTTCAATCCACTATGGGTCCATGTAGTCCAAGAGTGAGAAGGTGGCCGGGAGCTGGGGTGCCTGTGGATGAAGCAAATAAGGGAATCCAAATCCATCACCGATTTCGACTGTATTACGTTCACATATTGGAGACGTTGGATGTCCAAACCGACGTCGTTGATGTCATATCCCCATTACCGGAAGAGTCATCTCTCATCCCCCTCCACCAACCTCAACCTCCCACGTCACCGAGGTCGACACAGTCGTCAACTGTCCACCATCATGTCACTTCCCTTCAGGGTGTTCTGGAGGGGATTAATTCCCTCCTTAATGTCGCCATCGAACAGAGCGATATGATGGAAAATCGAGGCTTCAGAGTCCCTCAGATTATTGAGGGTATTCAAACCATGCAGAATTGGAATCACACAGTTAGAAGCCTAGTTGACAAACTGGGCGATGCCGTACCAGTAGCTCCCCGCCAACCACCCCAGCAGGTTCATCCGCCCCAGCGTGTCGGCCGAAAGCAGCCACACCCCGTACGAGGTGAGTCAATACGAATGGGGTCAACAACAACGACGGTGCCAGCACATGTTCGTCAGTCCCCCCCTGCGATGCCGGCCGCGTCGCCCGAAATGGACCAGCCGGCTGTGTCACCCCGGCCTGACGCAGAGCGGCCTCCAACCGAATCGCCTATATCTCCGGCCATTCCTACCCGCCACAAGGTGGCCGCCCACAAGACAACAAAATCAGGTAATTTCCCTATCACCAGCCCGATATCTAATTCGTCATATATATGCCAATCAAGTACTCAATTACTCGATATATGTCTCCATCGTATAATTGATGACACGATAGATCTGTCAATCATATAATCGCGTGTACGATAGAGGTGCCCTTCGTGTATTCGATTACACGATGGCATGTCTATCGTAGTGAAACGTTATACATTCCTCTAACTGTTAATCCTCATGTCCGTCATTTGCCTTTTGCATCTTTGTAGCAAGTAGGGCACAAAGGACTTGCGCGGAGGCAGCGCCACCGTCGGTTTTGCCAAAGTTGACGCGCGGGAATGCTCAACTTGTACATAGGTTCCTCCAACAGTTACGCGCTGAGGTTGAAGACGAACCTGCCCCCACTTCTGCCTTCCCACCCGGTCCTCCAGTGCCGAAAGGTAAACGAAGGCGATTAGTTAAGGCATTCCCCGATCTACCGACCCCTCCAGCAGCGGTGCGACCTGCTGAGACCCGGCCGTCTGATGAGAAGGGTGACGATACGCACCTTCGCAGAAAGGGAAAGGAGCAAGTAATGGAGGCTGAAACAGCAGAGGTTCGTCCTACGACCGACGTACCCACCGACTACGTTGGAACTGATATATGCTTCGAAATGGATGTTTTGTCGCCTAAAGATCGAAAGACGATTATGCATTGGATGAGGCACCCAAGGGAGAAGTATCCGACTGATTCATTATACGATCACGACTACTTAAGTTTGCTGCGGACCGAGGAAATAAACTATACGGTACATGCACATTATGCTAATTTAATCGATGGTATTTCGTTGATCGTTATACTTGATGGTTGTTTTAATAAAATACATGCAGGTCATTGATGCGTTCTTTGAACTGCTCCGAAAGAGGCAACAGATGAACAGTGATGTATTGATGTATCCATACTGCTTCTTTGGAGGAATCATGGCTACTAAATATATTGAACTCGTAAGTGTGTGACCGCAACTTATTTTTACATGGTTCTGTCGGCAATCATCTAATATATATACTTCTCATCTCATATTTCATTCTTATGTAGGAGTTCATGCCCAAAGCTGATAATAAACAGCTTATAGATAAGTTGGTCAATAGCCTGCTGAAGGGAATCGACAGGAAAATGACGTATGCCTTCTTCCCAATTCACATAAGCACCCATTACTGCTTGCTGATTCTACACTTCCCCACCCTACGGTGGCGCTTCTACAATCCTCTTACCGGCCATCCAGTGACGCATCCACACCATAAGCTGGCTGCCGATCGTGTAGTTGCCTGCCTGGGTAAGATCCTCTCAACCCACTTCAAGATGAAGGGAGCTGACGGCTGGTTTATGTCCCAAATAAGGGATGCACCCTTCCAACGTAATTCCGCAGACTGCGGAATTTACGTAATGATGTACGCAGCACAGTTGGCGTCGGGGGTCGTCAAACCAGTTTTCGATCAGACGGCCATAACAATGCTCTATCGGCCGATGATCGCGGCAGTCCTGTTAAGGGGAAGTATCGAGAGGGAATTTGACGACGTAGCAGCAGAAGGTATACAGGACATCGCATTGGCCGCTAAAAGATCGTAGTGTACTAGAAAATGCGAAACTACTGTAATTTCCGTAAGGATATGTTCATTACTTGACATATATAAACATTGCCCTGTACCTACTCAGAGATTCATGTACATAATGATAGATTCATGTATTAATACTTGCCCTTACATGATTTGCAATTCCTTCAAATAGATCATCACGTCGATGTCTCGACAAATTAGCTTATCGTGAACACGAATGCTCGATATGCAAGGGAAGTACCACTGTCGTGCCTGCGATGACTCGAATAAAGAGCTTATCGTGATCTCGATTGCTCGATGTGGATCCAGGCAAGGACCACGATCATCACGTCGATGACTCGACAGATTAGATTATCGTGAACACGATTGCTCGATATGCAAGGGAAGTACCACTGTCGTGCCTGCGATGACTCGAATAAAGAGCTTATCGTGATCTCGATTGCTCGATGTGGATCCAGGCAAGGACCACGATCATCACGTCGATGACTCGACAGATTAGCTTATCGTGAACACGATTGCTCGATATGCAAGGGAAGTACCACTGTCGTGCCTGCGATGACTCGAATAAAGAGCTTATCGTGATTTCGATTGCTCGATCTGGATCCAGGCAAGGACCACGATCATCACGTCGATGACTCGACTGAATAGCTTAGCGTTACCTCGATTGCTCGACTTGCTTGGGCAGGTCCACTTCGTGCCGTATATGAGTCGACTGATTTGCTTCTCTTCACCTCGATTGCTCTATATGCATGGCAGAAAGAAGTAAATTGCACTCATTTACCGTCGACGACGTGGCTGACTCGCCGGTGGATTAGGGGGGATATGTAGGGAGTTCCCGATCTCATCCCGGATTCGATCTCGCAGCTGAACCATTACTCCATCATCTGGCCCCGACCATTCCCCGGCATGACTACTAGAAGGATGATTGTCAGATGGTTCTTCTATCAATCGGAAAGCTTCATCTGTTTCGTACGCGGGCAGCAACCAATCTCTCATGTCAGAATCAGTGGCACTATTGTGTTGCTCGTGAATGAAGTTGTGCAACGCGGCACAAGCATACACAAACTTTGCTTGCATCTCAATTGGATAAGGGGGCATGTTTTCCATAATGTGCCAACATTTTTTGAATGCCCCAAAGGCACGCTCAATTATATTCCGGAGCGACGCATGTATGTAGTTGTACATCTCATGCCTTCCAGTTGGCCGTCGTTGTTGGAAAGAAGCAACATGATACCTGTGGCCTTGCCCCTTGTAAGGACCGAGGAAACCTAGCTTGTTCGCATTTCCTGCGTCAACCGCGTAGTACTTGCCTGGCGGTGGTCGTGGGAAAGAAGAATTGTCGTCTTCTAATACTGAGTCGAGAATTCGCTGATCATGGGCGGACCCCTCCCACCCTGTGACGACATAAGTGAAACGCATGCTGAAATCGCACACACACATGACATTTTGTGTAGTGACCTTTTGTTTACCCCTGTATGCGTTTGACACATCCGACTTCACCTTCGCCATAACATGCGTGCCATCTATTGCACCAACGCAATCTTTGAAATATGGATAAAATTTTCTATTATTCCGAATGTAAGAAGGCATGTGATCGAGTGGAACCATGGTGGAGATTCTAGCATGGAACCATTGCTCTAACGTGGTGAACACCTTATACACATACCGATGTATGGTCTCTTCTGAGTGGGAAAATTCATGCCCCAACTTACGAACAGATGTACCGTGACCCATTAGCTGACAAAATATCATGAGTTGTTGTTCAACAGATGCGCCTCGACTATCTTCCAGACCGGATGCTCTAGCCTGTATACATAATTCAACGAATGTCTGTTTGTTCATACGACATACGTCCCTGCACATTCGATCATTCGTGACAGTATATAACATGTCACGTACCAACTCCTCTCCCCTGTGGCGATGTGGGTGAACAACATTACGAGATGGATGATTTGATAAATATTCCATAGCAATGGCACACTGCTTAACTATTGCAGCATCCTCATCGTCGTCGCCAAAATACCTCCACCTCTAGAAAGTGAGATTAACGAAATGAACATACTACTGCTTGACAAAAAATAAATGTTAAAACTGCTGAAATGAACATTAAATCTAGGCTTACCAGAGGATCCATGTGTTCCCTAACCAGGAAGTATCAAACAATACTCGTGTAATCAAAATGTGGGGGAGTACACGACAGCCTTCGGGTGTCTATCGTCAATGCGAGTACACGATAGACTCCATTACCGTGGTCGGCGGAGGAAAGGTAGAAGACATAACTAACTAACGAGGTGCACATAGAAGATGTATATATAAGCATGCCCGTCCTCACATGCAAACAGTAGGAGAGAAGGCAATAATGACATGGAGACACTCATTCACCACACACTCATGGCCTACATATAGGTCAGAGGAGTCACATGCATACAATACCATAAAGGACAAATAATCACATGGAGCATAGTAGGGAGGAAAAAAAATATTAGTTCAACCCACACGAAGGGCACAAATGCATAGAGGTCATAGGAGTCACATGTATACAGTACCATAAAGGACAATAATCACATGGAGAATAGGTGGGAGGAAAAAAAAAATAGTTCAACCCACACGAAGTCCACAAATGCATAAAGTGGATACCATCTTATGCAACAGTAATAAAATGACAAGTTTCTTCAAATCTAGATGGGCGGTTTCTTCCCACTCCAAAGGTTCTTCAACCACTGCTCAGCAAAAAATTCATCGTCTTCTAGAGCCAGCCACAGATGTCTATTAGTCTCCGTCGAGAATAATGTCATTGCAAAACTGTACATTGGGTTAGATGGGTCATATCCAGGGAGGCGGCGTAGTAAACGAAGACATTTGTTGATTTCATCAATCTGTACTTGCTTATCAGTGACCTTCGCCTCGGCCAGCATACGATCGTGCTTCTCGGCAAGCGCATTTCTTGCCATCATAGCGTCAGACAGCGACTGGAAGCCAGTAGATATCTCGAAAGAGGAGTAAGTCTTCCTCTTCGAAGTCTGACGCTGGGCACCAGGGGTAGGAGGGGTAGGCCTGAGGGGATCACTGGTGGCGTGTGGAGGCATCTGTAGGGGAGTTTGGGAAGCAGGAGAGTCGGCGTTCGGAGGCTCCTACAAACAAGAACATGGAATGTTATTATCACACAAAATGTAACCCAGATACAATGACAAGATACAAGCGGATGATGGGATAACAGTAACGAGGTTTCATGTTTGTGCACCTGAGATTGGTTGCAAGTAGGACGTACTGAGGGGCCAGGGGCCGATCGGGCTTCCTTGGATATCACTATCAAGGAGGTGCGAGAAATCACGAGGGTATGTGTTATCTCCCATATCCTCTCCCAAGAACTGATCAAATTCATTGGGAAGCATCCTAGGGTGATCCTCATCGATACCGTGTGAACTATCCGGTGGCAGCTGTGCACTGGGGGGAACCACCTTTTTTGGCCTTCCATTATAAGCCTGCCTTCCAGTAGCATGGTTACCATCGAATATTATCGATAATAGACCCTCCATCTCTCTCGAGTATCCCCAAGACTTCAATCTCATGGCCTTCGGGTGTCTCTGCGGCAGAAGGACATGAGAGTTGGAATGGCAATGAAACATTTTGCGGAAAAAAATGGGTGACGATACGCACCTGTCTAAAAATATTCCAAAAATCAGGATTTCCAGAGGTATAGGTTTGGGTTGCTTCGTTATACCCACAACCAGTGTACTCTGACATCCACTTCCATGCATTGTAGAGGTACCTAGTCTTGTCATAGTGACTGCGTATTTTTTCTTCATTCACAATTATACCCTTCTTCGCCAACTCTTGGCTTACATAGTCGTATCCTCCGGGTTGAAGACCCTTCCCCTTACGAAATCCGGCCATAAGTGCTTCGGCATACGCTGCGATAAATGCATAGTGCTCTTCCTTGTTCCACTCAACCTGTTTGACATACTTTGATCTCTTGGCTGGGCTTGCCATCTATACCACAAAAGCAAAAGCATATGAGAAGAGAGATGTTGACGTAATCAAGAACCACATGGAAATCGAGTTATCGAGTAACTGGGTATAAGGAAGACACAGATCGAGTAATCGAGTACTTGATCCTTCCATGGACCGTGGACCCGATTACTCGATCGTCATACATGTCACGATAAAATGACATGGAAATCGAATAATCGAGTCATCGGGTACACGATAGTCAGAAATATCGAGTAAGCGATTACTCGCTTTATGTGTGTACCGTGAACCCGATAACTCGATCTCGAGCCATCTACGATGTCTATTCACGATACACACATGGAAATCGAGTAATCGAGGAATCGGGTATAAGGAAGACACAGATCGAGTAATCGAGTATGCGAGAACTTCATACGTCGATGACCGTGGACCCGATTACTCGATCATCATACACGTCACGATAAAATGACATGGAACTCGAATAATCGAGTCATCGGATACACGATAGACACATATATCGAGTAATCGATTACTCGATATATGTGTGTACCGTGAATCCGAGCACAAATCGTTAACCACATGGATATCGAGTAATCGGGTATAAGGAAGACACAGATCGAGTAATCGAGTACGTGATCCTTCCATGTACCGTGGACCCGATTACTCGATCGTCATACACCTCGCGATAACCACAGAGTATTCAAATAATCGAGTAATCGGGTACACGATAGACACATATATCGAGTAATCGAGTCCTCGATTAGTCGATTTCTGTGTGTACCGTGACCCCGATTACAGATCTCGATCCACGGATCACTTTTGCGTAATCGGGTACACAGTCCATGGATCTATCGAGTACTATATTACTCGAAAACTCGATTCCACCGGTGGCTGATCGGGAGAGTCCGATCGGCTCGACAAGAAGAAGTTTTTTATTAATAAATAAGGAGATCGGGGAAGAGGTGAAAACAGATGACAGTTAACTGTTACAATTGGCCTAAAGTAAGCAGATCGAGCACAAATCGTTACACGCAGAGGCAGTACATATGCATTCAAACGCATCATATTCAAACCTCTAATCTTCAACGAATATGCATAAATTTCCAAATAGATAGCATATATGCTCATTCAGAGTAATAAATGTTATGGGAAAAATTACATGGAGAAAGGCAGACGTCAACGAAATGTTCAAATTCGAAAAAATCAAACAATCAGGGCCGTGTGCTTACCGAGACGTCAATGACAAGGGACGGTCTTCGACGACGGTGCGGCGGCAGGAGATGCAAGAGGGAGGGAAAAATGGTTTATTGGGGGGCGGGGGAGTCGCGTGCGAAACGGTGGAAGGAAGATTCAAGGACGGGAGTGATGGCGGCTGGGATGAGAAAAAGCGATGAACGGAAGGAGAAAGGAAAAAAAACCCTAGGCAGCCCGTGATTTTTCGTCAGCCTGATGCTCACTCGAGTGAGAATCAGCCTTTCAGGGGTGAAAGGTGAAAATTTATCACCTTTCACCGTCAGGACCCACTATTCACCCTTTCAGCTAAACAAACATAAATCAGGTAAAAGGTGAAAATTTTCACCTTTCACTGTCACCGACCATTTATCACTCTTTCAGCTTCCAAACGCTTTTCACCCTGAAAGGTGAAAATTTTCACCTTTCAGGCCTGAAATATGCTTTTTTTCACCCTGAAAGGTTTTTCCAAACGCACCCATAATATCCAGCTGAAACACCTCCTGAGGTCTGGATATTTTGCAATAATCACGCCCCAAACGACCTCCAGGTAGGATGTGATAAGAAGTTATAACTATTTTATAATAAGGAAAAAGGTTAATATGCGCTATGCCTCATGCACATTGATATCCGCTCTGACGTCGTGTTGAAATATGATGTTATTCGATAATCACCCGCCTTTGCGGTTGACATTTCAACGGATTAGGGGCCGTTTGGGGCGTGATTAAAAACAAAACATCTAGATGTGATGTTTTGCTATAGTGTAGCATCTAGGTATTTTATATATCCAATAAACACGACGTGTTTCAGCTTCATGTAAAAAAAAATAGACACTGGATGCCCAAAATCCACAATCCACTGTAGATGTTTTGCAACAATTACACTCCAAACGGCCCCTTAATAGAGTAAGCCCGCTGGATAGTGGATACCTCCATCAATAGGATCTTAGCGCATGCTAGTGTGTGAGCCATTGATCTTTGATGATGATGATCATGGCCAACACTAGGTAGAAAGACCCAAAAATGCTTTACAGTTGTAGGCAGCCTGTCTGGCTCGTATAAGGATCATGCCGTAAAAATGAGCACCGTGCGACCATATAGGTACAACACCCCGACCATGCCACCTTTTATGTCATTTTTACATGAGCCGACTACTTTAACGATCGATCGCATACGCTATATATGTGCGCTCTAGCTGTTTAGCCTGTCTGCCGTCAGTCTCAAATGATCGACAACTATCATTTCTCGACATCAAGCGATCCAGTACTCCCCCAGGTCCCAGTTGATTTTTGGTGGCCCTTGTGGAGTGGCGGGCCCAAGGCGGGGACTATCTGGTCTTGGGGGATATACATATTACATGCAAAATCAGCTTCCTTCTGAAAACATCCACAAAAGGTAGAGCTTTTTACGTCTGACCTGGCGCCAAACACGGGTTTCTCATATTACCCGGAATCCTTTTCTTCCTTCCATATGACCCAAAAAGTACCCAAAATGCCCTTAAGTTTAGGTATAAGGCACCCACACTTTGGTTTTCTATATTACCCGGAAAGGGAGCGACTACCCGGAGAAGCTGCCGCTAGTCGGAGAAGAAGGCGTTCCGTCCGGCCGCTCCGCCCATATCATCGTCGGCGCCGTCGAACTCCGAAAAGGTCATCTTCGCGGCAACAAGCGGGAAAACGAGCGGGAAAGATCGGGTATTGGAAAACAACTTCAACGGAGGCAAGGTACATTGAAAAACTGGTAGGTGAAGTTAAAATACGACGATTTCTATCATGAAAGTTGGTTCCAGAGAAGAAAGTTGAAAACTTAGGAAGTTTTCAACTGTTGTTACAGTCGTGTCGTCGACAACACGACTGTAACAATAGTCGTGTTTGATGAAACACGACTCATAGACGTTGCACTCATATACGGTTTTCAATATATCGTGTCTCACGGATTTTTAACTTATATCGGTTTTTTAATGGCAGGTTCGGATGGAGAAGATAGTTCTTTGTTTACACTACGATGGAGTTTTGACGAATTCTGGTAAGTACGTGGGCGGGATACGGAAGCTCCTGCCTATAGATACACGAGTAAAGTACCTGGAACTGTTACAGCTAGTGGAAGAAAGATTACCGCTTAAGTCTACACCTGGTACATTAACTTTGTCATATCGTGTTGACTCTGAAGAATACACATTTCTCCTTGAAGACGATAAAGACGTGGAGTCAATATTTATACTTCACAAGAGCAAGCAAGGCATAAATGGACTACTCCGCCTGTACGTGGAGTGGACTTCTACGGGCAATAACATGGAGACATCGACTCTCAATAAGGAAATAAATGCCAATGCGAATAACAGCCCGGCCGAGAGGCTACCAGAGGCAGAAGTGATGCCGGGCAGTAACACACCGCCGGAGAGGCTACCAGAGGCAGAAGTGATGCGGGGCAGTAACACACTGCCGGAGAGGCCGTCCAGCCCGGGCAATAAGACACCCGCATCAGCAGTCGAAGGAGGAAGAGATGGAGACAATGCGAGGTGAGACTTCTAAGGCGCGGATACAGGCAACTGGTGTGCTATTATAGTCGACTATAATAGTACACGACTAAAAGTTTTATCGTGCCGTATTGAACACGACTATATACCTAGTCGTGTTCAATCGTAGACGACTATAAATCAATTCGTGTTGCATAAAACAATACCTCATAGTACGTGCTATCGTTTTGTCAAGTCCATTCATACATGTTTTTTCCCGCAGTGTCGGAGATGGAGAAGAAGGTGAAGATGAAGATGAAGATTCCAGTCCAGATGAAGAAGAATTGTTGGATGAAGATGAATTACCGTGGTCTGCAGATGAGTGGGATGAGCCTCTTACAGTACCACATTTCAGCCAGCCATATCACACGGGAAGATCAACTTCTAGAGGTCCAACGGCAAGAGACACAGGTAAAGGGAAATCTGTCGCGTCGGAAGACGATGACTATCTCAATATTGAGGGTGATGGTGGTTGGGATTGGCCTATTCTGCACAGGCCGGTCCTTCAAAACATTGTGAAGAGGAGACGATGTTGACCGGAAGTTTGCAAGCAGAAGACTACGAGGCACAACTTACCTTAGGGGCTAGATTCGAAAGCGTCAAGCAGTTCAAGATGGTTCTAACTGATCTGGCAATCAAGAGGAAGTTCATGTTCAAAGTAGCGGATGAGAGCAAGGACACATTCGCTGCAAGTTGCAAGATTTCGGGGTGCAAGTGGTACATACGAGCGTCGAACAGACTTGATGGAGTCAGCGTAACAAGGAGGGAAGAACGGCATACATGTGACACTTCTCTAAGTTCGAAAGATCATCCATTGGCTTCTCACCTCTGGATTGCGAGGAAGTGTCATGGCCTCCATAAGGATTCAAACTCCATAAAAATCTCAAATATCCAACAATACATTGAGAAGCATTGGGGCGTCACAGTCAACTATAAAAGGGCATGGAGGGCGAAAGAGGAATTGATCCGATTGATCGATGGCAACCCTGAAGACGCTTATCGTATTTTGCCACATTACGGAAGGGAATTAGAGCGGTCTAACGTAGGTACACATGTGGTCATCGAAAGATCAGCTGATATACCTGATATCCCAATTGAGTTAGCCGGCTACGACTTTAGACGTGTGTTTTGGATGTTCGGCCCGGTTGCGAGAGCATTCCGAAGAACACTGAGACCGTTGCTCACGCTTGATGGAACATTCCTAAAAGGAAAGTACCCTGGAGTATTATTGGTTGCTACAGCAATCGACGGCAATCAACAATTAATGTGTCTTGCATATGCAATTGTGGATACAGAGAATATCAAAACGTGGTAAGTTTAGAACCAGGAAAGACGACTATATACGTAGTCGTGTTTTGCACGACACGACTGGGCACACAGTCGTGTCGTCGACAACACGACTACTCATACAGTCGTCTTTTGCTTATAGACGACCTTGTAACAACCTGAAGCATTCTATGTTTAATATGCTTGTCTCTCACTTGTACAGGACGTGGTTCCTCACCTTACTTAAATGTTTTATCTTTACAGACCCCCCAGGCATCCCTGGACACGACTGTCTCTGATAGACAGAAGGGCCTTCTGAGAGCGGTCGCCGATGTCTTTCCCGAGGCTCACCATGGGTTTTGCCTACGGCATATGGCCGCAAATATGCTTAATACTTGGAAGGATAAGTACCTGAAGGAACTCCTATTCCGAGCTGCAAAATGCTTCAGGAGACCAGAATTCGACGCTACGATGGAGAAGATGAAGGAACACAATGAGGCGGCCTGGAAATATGTTGACAATATTCTGAAAACACATTGGCCGAACGTAGAATATCCGGGTAAAAGGTACAGCACTCTCACGTCGAACGCGTCAGAAAGTGTAAATAATATGCTTCTAAAGGCAAGGTTTTGGCCAATAACTCGGTTGATCGAGCAAACGCGGGCGACCACAAGCATCCATTTTCAGAGACGCCGAATAGAGGCAGACGGCCTACCGACTCCGTTAACAAAATATGCACAGAATCATATCAATCAGATGAGGAATCAGAGTGCTGGAACAGTTCGAGTTCAACCGCTATCATTACGGCAGTTTGAAGTGACATCTTTATACCATGTGGTAAGCATAAATTTGTTTTCTGTAAGAGACGACTATAACAAAGTCGTGTCGTCGAAGACACGACTACTCATACAGTCGTGTCTTCGACGACACGAGTATCCTTCTAAAACACTGATGTTGTTCATGTTTTCGCATCAGGATGTTGTTGACCTTACGAATAGAACATGCACATGCGGCTTCTTCCAGAGCATGGGACTTCCGTGCAAGCACGCCATGGCATGTATTGATGAGAGGAGTCTGGAAGCGGTAGAATATTGTGAGAACTGGTACTGCGCAAGTACGTACCGCAGCACGTACGAAGAAGTAGTGTTCCCTACTTTAGACAGAAGTCAGTGGGGAAATTACGGTGTATTATTTAAATGCGAACCGCCAAGGCTTGAAGCTCCAAAGAAGGGCAGGAGAAAGACAAAGAGAATTGAGTCACAGCCCGATCCACCTGCAAGGCCACGTGCGAAATGTGGGAATTGTCGTGAAGTTGGTCACAACCGTACAAAGTGCACTAAAAGCCCCGTTCCGAAAGAACATCGGACGCGCAGGAAACGAAAACTTCCGCAACAAGGCAAACTGTCTACGAACGAGACAGCTGATGTACGCCGCTCCGGCTTACCTCAGCCCCCACCATTCTTCACTTAGGATCTAGTCAAATTCTTGTATAGCGCAGACGGCCTACCCAAATTAACTTCTATACTGTCGTGTATTGTGAAACACGACTACATATAAAGTCGTGTTCAATCAGAGACGATTATATACGTAGTCGTGTTGTACCAGAGACGATTATATGCGTAGTCGTTTTCCATCAGAGACGATTATATGAAACTAACCTGTTGTATGAAGGCCGTATTCACATTCATGCTAGCGATATTTTGTCTACATCTGGTATGAGTCAAAAAAAGAATTGGAAGTATGTGAACTTTGTACATTAAAATGAACTTTGGACAGTGAAAGAGTACGGTATTTACAGCAAATGAACTTTGTACATTAAAATAATGTGAATAAAATGAATTTGAAGTTATTCTTTATCCGGAAGCCGCAAAAAACCCGCAACTGTGACAACATCTTTTGTGCCTTGTCCGGAATCGTCGTCAAACTCGCTGTTAATAACCCCCCGAATCAAGGTTGAAGCAATGACTGGTCGCCACAGTCGTGTGATTGTGGACTGATCAAACTCCGGGGGGTTCACATTGGACGCCAAATGCGCGACGTACATCATGATGAAGATGCCACAGTCTTTCGAATTTTGTTGCCACGGCGCTTTGGATATCTGAGTCATCTTCCAGTCTAGCAAACCAAACCACCCCAGCTTGCCTGCCATCACGACGTTCATGAACTGCGTGAATTTGTCAGCAGCTTTTCTGTGATGCGGATATAATTGGGATCTGCCAGACAGCGGGTTGTAGAAGCGCCATACACAGTGCGGGAAATGGACATACACGAGGCAGAAGTGGGAGCCGGTGCGGATTGGGAAAAATGCGTAGAACATGTTCCTGTTCAAGCCGTCCAGCATCCTCCCGAGCTTTTTAACCAATTTGGCATTATTTCCCCCTTCCTGGTGCTCCTGCGAAAGCGAAAGAGATTTAGACAACGATGCTCGTAATATCATACTTAATTACTCATCACTCCTTATGCAGGGAACACTTACGTTGTCGAATATCTCTTTGAATGCGTGGCAACCAAAAAATGCCCACGGATATTTCATCGGGTTTCTCTCATTGCGCTGGCTCAACAGACTTAAAAATGCATCTATAACCTATGGAAAACATCCACAGGAGTCATTACACTTCGGTAAGGCAACATACAACTTCCAATTAAAAGTCGATTATTCTATATATACAATTTTCATGCTAGTCGTGTCCGCGATAGACACGACTATGCGTATAGTCGTGTATTTCATAGACACGACTTTGCGCGTAGTCGTGTCTTCGAATACCCACTTTACGTCTACAAAAAGATATGAGGAGCATAGGTTTACTTACATTGGTGTTTATTTCTGTTGTTTGTAGGAGGGATAAATAGTCGTCATCACATAGCGTTGGGATTGGATAAGCCTTCCTCGGATTGGCGATCCATCCATCTATTGCCACTCTATCCCGCTCTAACAATACCCCCATGTCGAAGCATAACTCCGAATCGGCATAGTTGTCGGGGAGAGCAATTACAGACTTAGACTTCTGAGGGGTTAGGAGGACATCGACGTCAACCGGTTGTGATGCGGTTAAGCCAGTGCCCTCCGCGACCTCCTCCTCCTCCCTCGCCTTCTCCTCCTCAGCCTCCTCTTCCTTCACTTCCTCCGTCTTCTCCTCCTCCATCGCCTCTTCGTCCGCCTACACCTCCTCCTCCTTCCCCTCCTCCTCCTTCGTCTCCTTCTACAGAACATCCGCCTTCACCTCCTCCTCTTCGACGTCCCCGCCCTTCACATCCTCCTTCACCTCCTCCTTGACGGTTTCGATATCCGACTGCCGTATGGAAGAGATGACCTCATCGATGATGGAGGTCGCTTGTTGATCGGATATGGTTTGTTCGGAGTCGGCTTTCGGCTGAGGGGACCTATTCCTTCTTTGCTGCTCCTCCGCCATTCTCCGTATATGGTCCTCTTCTCTAATCCGCTGCAATTCCCCGGAGGAGATAGTCCTCATTCGCTTCCTTATCACTACACCAGGGGGGAATAGGTCCCGTCTGTACGTCGGACGGGACTCGACTTCTGCACGCTCCATATCTTCCTTGAATTCTGGTTGGAGCTTCTTCAAAAACATCTTGGCAGAGGATCTCTTTGCAGCCCGTTCAATCTTGTCTTCCTCATCCGCGCGTTTGATGGGAGCTAAAATGACATTTTACTTCTTCATGTCAGTAGTAGCAGCACGATAAAAAACATAGTCGTGTTATATGTAACACGATAAACCACATAGTCGTGTATGATGAAAGACGACAAATATAGTAGTCGTGTATAATGGGGCACGAAAAAATAAATTATCGTCTACAACTTACCTTTACCCCATTTCGTCGAATCCAGATGTGACTTCCTTGCCAGCTCCTTTGTCCGCATACCAATAGGAGTGTTCTTCTTATGCTCCTTTTCACGGGGCCGCTTCATTGGGTCCATCTGATGCACTGATGACGATTGTGGCTCCATTTGGGGCCGCTTCTTCGGCTCCATCTGATGCACCGATGACTTCTTTCGCTCCATTTCGGGGCGCTTCTTCGGCTCCTTCGTCGGCTCGTCAGTCATCTCCTCCTTCGGATGCTCAATGATCTGACCTTCTAACAGCATTGACGCTGAGGCGGCAGAGGACTTCATAGAGTGGAGAATCTCTCGCAGAGGTCCGACTCTCCTTCCCATCTCCTCATAGGAAGACAGAGCTATCTCTATTAGTGACTGTATGCCCTGAAGGGCACCCTCCAATCGGCCCATTGCAGTTGCAGTCGATTGGGCAGCCGTCCTCGAGGAAGTGGACGCAGGTTGGTTGGGAGTCCTCTTCATTTTCGGCCTCTCCGGCCTCTGCCGTCGTGGAGGATGGGGCCCTGAGGTTGACGAAGCAAGGAGATATGCCTCTCCGGCCATGGGGCTGATTACGTCGACGAGTTCCTCCCCTATTTGAAGATTGTGGAACACTCCCGTCCAATAGTCGGTCATGCGGTGCTTCTTCTGTGCACCTTTCTTCACCTCTGTAATGAGGGCCCCACTTCCTGGCCATCTTTTCGCCCGTGGGCTGGTAGGGCCCATGACAGGATGGAAGATTGTCGTGTGCTCGAAAAACCAAATCTGCATATTAAACAGATGAAAACATTATAACAATGCGCGGTTGCCTTAGTCAGCTATAAGTTCAACACGAATTGAACTATGGTCGTGTCGTCAAGAACACGACTATATACGTAGTCGTGTTCTATAATAGACGACTATAAATATAGTCGTGTTCTATCATACACGACTATATATATAGTGGTATTGTATAAGACTTTTTCCCGATGGAAGACTATGATTGCTACATACCTGAAGGACATATGCGGCGCCATTTAGGCATCCACCGCCCAGGCACTCTCCTTGCGATCTCGCTCCCACTAGGCGGCTGGTATGGGTTATACCAAAAACCAACATTTTATGTATAGCCCCAGCCCAATTGTATGACCTCAATCTTGGGAGGTCGTCAATGTAACGGTACAAAGAGGGATGAACCGCTCTAGTGCTGTGTGGAAACAACACCGTGCAGAAGAGGAGGCAGATGATCATCCTCGCAATGTCCTCCTCTTCCATCTTCAGTTCGCCCGCGCTAAGCTTGTCTATCATTTCCTCAATGTGTGGAATGTCTGCTCTCCTCGCGGCGAAGTACTTTCTGAAGAATTGACCTTCCGGTCGGCGTGTCAAGGAGGGGAGGACCTCAACTCTGTCGCCCTTTGCGGGCAATCCGGTGATAAGGGCAACATCTTCCTCTGTGAAATGTAGCCTCCTACCCTTGATATTGAAGACCTTCGCCGACTCATCCCAGTACCTGACCAAATGGTCGAGGAGGTTCCGAGATACAACAACGTCCTCACCTTCAAAAATGACAGCGAAACCAGCCTCTTTGATCACCTGGGCACATATTTGGTGACGCTGTAGGAGGGCCGCACACTTTTTCATCGCTCCCGGTTGACAACACGTCTTCAGCGCCGGTCGCGCATTATATGTTCTCTTCACTGGTCGGTCCATCGGAGCCTTCCTTTTCCTGCCCCTCTGATTTCGCTGCCGAGGTGCGAAGACAAAATCATGATCCTCCTCCTCTTCCGATGGTATTTCCTCCATAGACTCATCTCTTTTTTTATCCATCTGCAAGGAGTGAGGTATAGTGGTCACTAGAAAAGTGTCCTCGGTGCAACACGAAAATATAAAAGTCGTGTCGTCGCGGACACGACTAAATACACAGTCGTGTCTACTATAGACACGACTTTATAGTTCATAGTAAAAATTAAAAATTTAAATGTCGGACCTTATGAAACTAAAATCAGTAAGGATAGTTGTAACTTACCGCAGTTTAGTCGTCTGTATGTGTGTATTTCCTCGCAGGTGCCTTTCACAGTCTTCCTCGCCGTCAACCGAAGCTCAATCCGGTCAATCCGCCTGTTGCATGCAGGCGGAGGGAGCCGCGGGGCTCTTCTGAAGGTTGAAGATCAGAAATCCCGACGGATGCGCTTCAAATCGCCGCCTTTGTCCACTCTCCCTCAGTCGTGTCGTCGAAATCCAGCAGGGGGGCAGCTCGATATCGAGATGGGGGACGCTAATAGGCTCGAACTCGTCCGTGTATTCCGCCGGTTGAATCACTGCTCCAACTCGCCGGTCGCCGGTGACGTCGCCGATGTAAATCGCCGGAGAACTTCACCCTCTTTTCGTGTTGTACACAACACGCCTCTTCGCACACTGTTAACACGAAAAAATAGAAGAAAGGGCATTTTGGGTACATCAAGTCCAGATTCCGGGTCATATGAGATTTCACGAGAAAAACCTGGTAATATGGG
This sequence comes from Houttuynia cordata, assembly GCA_039654745.1. Taxonomy (NCBI): domain Eukaryota; kingdom Viridiplantae; phylum Streptophyta; class Magnoliopsida; order Piperales; family Saururaceae; genus Houttuynia; species Houttuynia cordata. The sequence continues at coordinate 16,724,460 of CM077508.1, read as the reverse complement.
AATATGAACTTTGGCACCAGGTAATATGGAAAAAACCCCAAAAGGTACAACTACCAAATACGAAAATATCACCTCCAAACAAATCTGACCCGGTGGGTCCAATTCCCTACTAACCGACACATTTCCTACCTAGTGCCCAATCCACTTACCTAGACTCCGTACCTTTATATATATATAAATAAGTATAATTTATATAAGGAGAACGATTTATGTGAGATCGTCTCAAGAGGACCATAAGGCTAATTTTTTAGGCCATTAGATTCGGATATGAGGGCGGGTATCAAATAAGTGAGTAGATGAGTATGTCTAATTAATGAGTGAGTGAGTTTCGTATAGCTGTTTGTAACTGTCATGTCTAAATCCAATAGCCACGAATTGAATTGGCCTTCATATAAGTTATATGGAGTAATCTTATTTAAACTTTTTTCTTATATAAGACAATTCTCACATTAAGAATATAAGAATAATTTTTTGGGTCATTAGATTTCGATCTGATGGTAAGTATCAAAGGCAGGTAAGTGTGAACCATCACTCACCTTTGTAGCCTACGAATTAAATTAGCTTCATATAAGCTAAATGAGATCAATCTTATTTAAATTTTTTCTTATATATATAAAATTAATTTATATAAGAGTCAAATGCGGTATATAATCTATGCCGCCGACCCCTGGGATAAGGCGTATGATGATGATGATGATGATAAAATTAATTTAGATTAGATCGATATAAAGAGTATGAGGCTAATTTTTTTGTCGTTGGATTCCAGTTCAACAACGGTGACTATCAAATCAGTAGATAATAAGTGAGTCTGAACCTTCAAATGAAGACCCAACGGCTACGACATGAACTCGCCTGGTATATAACTTTCCCGCCCTTCCACTCCCCTCCAAAATTCAAAATCTCACCTCTCGCTGCAGCAAAACAACGATCACCTGGTGGCCTTCGCCGGAGCAGCAGATTCAATCCATCGGCGCTTGATCGGAGAAGATGTCCTCCGCCTCTGACGATCCCCTCTATCCCTGGCTTCTGTACAGCACCCCTCCCCCTGTCTAAATCTTACGCGTTTTACCTCGCTTACTTTATACATGTATCTACTAGTTTCGGACTGAGGAACTACGTGTTTTTGCTCTTGATTGTTATTTTGGTAACGCTTTTCCGGGGCGATTCGTGTGTAGTACAATCAAATCGGCGCAGGAAGACCTCGACAAGAACGTCGATGGAGCCGAAGTTCGGTTCGAGAAGCTTGTGAGGAGCTGCATTGCTTTTTTCGAGCATGATGTGCGGTACGAGGATGATCTCCGGTTTCTGAGAATCTGGATCTTTCATGTAAGTCATAGATAGTCCTTTTTTTAAATCTTTGGTTTGAAAATTCTGCATTTTTGGGACTTTTTTGCTTGGTATTTGTGGTTTTAGCAGATTGCTACAAAAATTTTGAAGAAGTGTATGAGAGAGAAAGGGTTGTTCCTATCCCATTCGTTGCTCTACGAGACTTACGTGCTTTACCTGGGAGCGAAGTTGGAAGTAGTGAAAGCTGATCGTATATATCGACTGGGCATTTCCAGGATTTTTTATTAATTAACTGATCAGTTTTGTTGTCGTCCTTGTTCCCTTGTATTGTGGACTAGTTTCAATTAAATTTCTGCTTGAGCGTGTTTATGCTCGATTTGTTTGAAGCAGATTATTTAAGCAACTTGAATCATTGAGGCAAGCGTATGCTGCATTTCTAGATAGGATAAGAGAAATGCAGAGGGCGTTTCGGATGATGGAGGTGAGGGGTCTGTGAAATGATGTTATGAACTATGTCCTAAAATTTTGTAGTATCCTAATTGCTAGCAAATTGATCATATCGCAAAGATGAGATGGTCTGATTGATATTGTGACTTCTTCTGGGCGTTGAAAATTCCATGCATAAAGCAGTTAGTTTTTTTCTTCTATTGGGCACCCCAGTCTTTAGAAATCTCTCTCCTCAATCCATTGGTAAAAATATCTAGAAATCACTTATTGATTTACTATACATATATATGCAGATTGATTACAAATGATAAAAGAAATGCTGTCTCCTGAATTACTACAGGGATGAATTTTTGCCCATGCTAGTCTTAGATATTCTATTAGCTGTTCAAAATATTTGTATACATTTGTCAAATATCTTCATACATGCACCTAAAAGTGAATATCTTATTACTGGTAATACAAATATGCCCATTTGTCATCTTCTAAGAAATATTTTGCAACCAAAAAACCTACTGTTGCACTTCTATAGTTTGACTTGAATAACACGCAGGCAGCTAAAATTTGAAGCAGATCCAGTGATTTTTTCCATAAAGGCAACTCTTGGGCTTATTGGGTGTTTCATGTTTGGTTGTAAAAGACTACATATTAAATACGCTCCATTTGGAAAATGTTCTAAAAAATGGTGGTTGAGATCTCTCAATCATGAAACAGCTAATTAGGCTTTTAAAACTTTTTTTTTAATTTGTTGGGCTTGCCCTCTTTCTAAATGCAATATAATAAACTGCTCTTGTTCTAGTCGTAAGTGGTTCATGAACCTACCTCATCTTTTATGTACATGCCACTTCTGCACAAGCTAAAAGCTGAAAAGAGACTTGAATGGAGTTCTAGTAGGTTCAGGCCTCATTCTTCACCTACGGGGCATTAACTTCTCCCTGGTTGGCTCTGCAGAGCATCTTTACCAGGATAAGTTGTCTAAACCTAAAGCCCCATATAATGCATAGTCTTTTAAAAGTTCATAAAAAAGATAATTGAATATTATTGGGGAAGTCGGCAACCTGGAAAAATAATTGAATATTATTTTATGGATCATTGTTTGTTGGTTAGTAGTATTATACTAAATGACACGTGGCAAAAGATTATAGTGTTATTGGTTATATTCTATCAAATCTTTTTCTAGGTCCTAATTTTTACTCTGAAGATATTTTTTAACGCCTTATCTGTTTCAAGCCTACATGGATTACATTTCCTAATTGCTGTCAGTTAATTATATTTTTGGGCCAATAGGAAACAATTCAATGAAACAATTGAATGTAATTGAATGAGCGCAATTCAAGGCATCAGATATAATCTCGCATCTTGAAATATTTCTCTTTTGTTTTAGTTGCACCTGTTTTAATAATACTAGATTATTCTATGCTTGTAGGCAGCTGACTCTGTTCAACCTTCACATACTGCTATTAATCCATGGTCAGACTCCAACACTGAAGATCTCTTGGTGATGATTGGTCCTGAACTCTCGAAGTATAAGGTGGAGGCTGCTTAAACTTTAGTTTTGACATTTTATCTATAATCAATTACCAACACTTCTGGGATGTCAATTGCAGGGGTACCATCAGATTTATAAAGTCTATTCTGGAAAAATGCCACTACCTACGGTCACGAATATGTTACGAAATAAGGTCATTGAACTAGGTAGCCTTTCTTGGACACCACAGTTCTTTTTATGTTTTTTAACATGTCTGCACTCAGTGGATTGTACAGGATATACTTATGAGAATAAATATTATGAATTTTTCCTTCTTATCATTCTACCAGTCCACTTGACACTTGCGTTGAAGTATGTCCCCAGCGCAGAGCCAAGAGAATCTGATCCTAGGGGTTAAGTAGAGTTGTGATTACTTATTTATTTACTTATTTGTTTGTTCAGTTACTTGTTTATTGATATATTCATTGGGGTGAGAGGGGTCTTCCAACAATCCGAGAGCCAGTCTTTGAGGGACCAACATATAGAAAGCAATGGTAAATGCTTGAACTTGCCCAATAAACTTCATGAGTGTAAAAAAGCCAAAAAATTTTGGATTGTCCAATTATATCTCTCTCCTGGTTTATCTTGTGTGTTGTAAAATCATACTTTGGGTAAAGTTTAAATGTTCTTTTATAGCTATTGCTTTGTACTGTTTTGACCGTGCTATGTTTATGTGTCAAGGCGGAACAAAGTACCAGATCAAAGGTTGTTCGGGACAGGGTGAGTTTGCTCAAGCATTTAAAGTATATGTTGACAGTAATTCTGATGATGTTGTTGCATTAAAGGTCTTAGAACCTCCATATTGTTTATTAATGGATCTGATACAAGATATACAAGAATTATCTTCAAATGGTCATGCTTTTGCTGGCGCAGATACAAAGGCCACCTTTTCCGTAGGAGTTCTACATGTACCGTCAACTTGATCAATGTATTACAGATGGTGATGTATGCAATATGTGCAGATCTCTTTGTTATGTGTTTTTTCTTTCAACACAAAATATGTAATCCTTCAATGAAGGAAATAGAGGATCACTTGTGTATTCTTCTTATTTTCTCAGAGATCAAGCTTTGGATTCGCTTATAGAGTACTTGTATTCTGATTGTAGTGTACTAGTTTGTGACTATCTAGGTCATGGAACTCTTCAGGTGCATTAGTTTCTTCTTTCTACTTGCAACTTTTTGGAGGATCCAAATCCTGAATCTATGATTGTGGAAACATATTTTTGCAGGATGCTATAAATTCTTATGTTGTGACGGGTCAGACTATGGAAGAAGTGCTGTATTTATTATATTATAGATATGTTGCACATGTAAATAATGCAAAGAGGGAGAGGGAGACCTAAGAGAACTTTGATGGAGTTAATAAAAAAAGATTGACTTTATTATCTCTTACAAAAGAGGTAGCACAAAATAGGCTTGAATGGAGGAGTAAGATTCATGTTGCCGACCCCAAATAGTTGGGAAAAGATGCTACTTGATTATGATTATGATTATGATTATGAGATATGTTGCGCATGCTGGAAACATTGCACACTGTGGGAATTATTCACGGTGATTTCAAGCCTGACAATTTGCTAATTCGCTATTCTAGGTAATCTAAAAATTAACATTTGTCCGTAGAACTTTTACTCTTCTTAATTTTCATAAATGTTTTTAAATTGGACAAAGGACAAATATTTTTAAAATTTTCCATGTAACAAGAATTTTCGAAGGGATCTTTTACTCAAAAAAACCAACTTAATAAATGGTAGTTGCCTACATGAAACACTTGATCCTTTATGAACACGATAATCAATGGCATGTTCTCTAAAGCATGTATAGATCTAGCCAAATAAACACGTCCATTTTCTAGTGTCTTGTTGTGACAAATTCTGATTGCTTCCTTCTTCAGTGATGATTTAATTGAGGATGGGTTCTGGGAAGGAGCTGGACCTTGGCGTGATCAGGTTCTATTCATCAGTCTTCCTCACTAGTGATCAACAGCACTTTATTGTTATTCATTTTGCAGGGTCTTTGCCTTGATGACTGGGGAAAAGGAATAAATTTGAAACTCTTTAGTGATAGGACTAAGTTCAAGGAAGATTGCCGAACGTCTGGCTTTCATTGTGTTGAAATGAAAGAAAATAAGCCATGGAAACTTCATGTTTGAAATTGCCATTCTTTTTTTTCATCCAAAAATTATTGTCTTTTTTCTGAGTCAGAATTTTAGAATTTGCAGATACCTATGCCCTCTGTGTTAATGTCCATATGATGTTGCATGGACATTTAGAAGAAAACAAATCCAAATGGAAGTCATCTTATCAAACCAGATTATCTTTCAAGAGGTAAATAGTGGGTTTTAAATCAGTCTGGAAGCTAATCAGTTGAGAATTTCAGTGTTTGCATATCCTGATCCAAGTGTAAAATTGATGAAGGTACTGGAAGGTTGGTTTATGGAGCGAACTTTTCACAATGTTGCTCAATATTGGCACCGTTGAGGATGACACATATATACTACAGAGCTTAAGAAAATCATTTGAAGACTATTTGTGTGGAAATGTTCAGCTGATAAAAAGCTAAAGGAGTCTCTTCTTAAACAGCAGGCATCTTTATGCGCTGCTTAAGCCTTCACATTTTGTGCATTGGTTGTACTGCTTGTGAGTTTATCTTCAAGCTATAATTGTTGTAAGGGGTAATTGAATATTACCATTTAGAACTGACACTTTTTGCCAATTGTAATTGAAAATTACAGTATACCTTCGTGTAAATATTTGACAGTAGGTGAAGTGGTGAACTATGTAATGCAAATTTTAGTGATTGTATTTTTGTTCATTCATTTCAAACTGCCATCCAAGAATGTGTAACTTTGCATCACAAATTCAATCATCTTATGAAGTGTGTTTCAAACAGGTGTAGCACATGTAATTTTGCTAATCTAAGCAAATGCGCAAACCAGTCATTGCATAAATTGCTCTCTTCTTTTATTAACCTATTTTGCTTTGCCATTGTTCTTGGGAGGAGCAGTCAGTTACTGAAAACTCTAAAGCTATAGATTATGAAAAACGCTATTTTTACTATATACTGCTTACGAGAATGGCTACGAGCTGTCTTCCAAACTGGTCATCACTGTGTTTTTAATAGGGGTGCGGAAGGCAAAATCAAAAGATTGATTTGGCATTCATTTACTTGATGACTCAATGCCAAATGATTTTTTACCCAAAGTGGGCTACATTTAAGTCTACAGCAGATAACCTAACACTTCAACCAGGAGATGGTATGGTGGTTGCCTAATTTGCCACTTACATCACTTCTTGCTTCGGTTTCCTCCCGTTCTTAAAAAACATAAGACGAATGTCCATAATCCATTTTGCAAATTTATTGGCACCATATTCATATATAGCTTAGTCTGTTGTAAAGGCACGCTCTGGAACTGCACACTTCATGTATGTATGGGAATTGGGCTCACAAAGGTACCCAAAATCTGATTCATATGAAAATGATGTAAGAGCCACATAAGTTCCATTGCTCCAAAACATACACCATTGCATAAGGAGAAAAAAAACTATCCACTCCACTAGAAGATTATACTGTCGAACCATTGTACCCAAAAAAAAATGTCAAACCATTTGTTGGAACAACGAGATGAAGTCCAGCTACCCAAAACAAAAACAAGATGGAAGTCATGTAGTCCTAGAAAGAGCACATAGAGTTTGATCTATGCAAGTGTTTATTTGAGTTGGATAATCCTTGCCAATGTAGCAGCTATTGCAAGCTCTCGTCTAGAATGTTTCCCCAGCTTGAAAATTCAGCTCTAGTAATGTTTGCAAGTCTAGTAAAAAGAAATGCGGTCCTCCTGCATCAAAGCATAAAACCATTGTTAAAACGAAATCCATGCTACTGATTTTGCATATTAAGTGAACTAAAGGGCTCCCGCGTTGATGTGAAAAGGTTTAAAAAAAAAACAAATTGTCAACTCAACTATAATGTGAAAATAGCAAAAAATGAAATAAAAATCTTATCAAAAGATAAATAAAGAAAACGCCAATAACATGGCAAATACAATGTTCTTGCTAGCCTAGCCTTATACATGGCTGATATCCTCCTCAGACCACATGATTGATATTATCTACCAAAAAGGAGGAAATAAAAAAACTGATCTTTACATAAGTTCATGCCATAACTAGTTACGGCAGGAAAAAAGGCCATGGCGTATTTTTACCATAAAATTGATAAAAAAATCAATATCATTTTTGTTACTCGCAAATTTTGCTCAAGACTTGCTTGTTCTGTTGCCATTGAGAACTGAAGACAATAAGGCCATAAAGTGCATATGACCGAACAGGGATGCATGATGGTTTCTACCATTTTCTGCATATTTTAATTAGAATTCTTGAAAGAACTCCGCTCAGGGGTAAAATAGCAAATCCTGATACAACTGAATTAAAGCAGAAAATTATTATACTATTTCTGCAGTTACCATGAAATCTCTCAGAATGTGTCAAGAAGGGTGAGAGTAATTCTCACTATGAATTCTCAATTTTTTTAGCAACTAATTTGAATCTATTATCTATTACTCCCTCTGTTCGGAATTATTATCACCATAATGTTTTCCCAAATGAGTTTATTTTAGTTCATTCTGAAAATCCTTATGGTGATAATAATTTCGGATGGAGGGAATATAAAATATAGAATTTCATGAGAGATTAAAACCGGTACAGGTCTGTGGCAAAGAGTGGATACGGAAGTGGGGGATGCCACACTGCTCAATATCCTTGTACAGACTAGGAATATTCTGTGAATGAGTTAGCTACAGTTCAAAATATTACAGGTATAGGACGAGAGGCATTTTTATGATTTGCAAGTTTGGCTAAAAGGTGCGTACATTTTTATTATAAAACCCTGAGTGGGAAAAGAATGGTCCTCCAAGGCAAACAGAGAAAAAATCAAGGACATGTCTCATTCACACTTTTGCAAGTTGTGTTTTATCATTTTGCCTAAATTGTAACTTCATCTCCATTGCTACAAGAAAAAATCTTCTATATAACAATCCAACGGTTCATAACATAAAGCAAACCACTCTACATACCTTTTTCTATGTCCAAGCAGATCTTTAAGTTGAGAGTGGCAAGCCAGTATGGTGAACATCTGAGATGTCAGAGAGCCTCTGTCTTGGAGATAACACAGTGTTGGCTGCTTCATCAACCTCAACTGTCAATATCGTCTTCCTTTTTTGGGATTCAAGCGCCTGGACTTCTTCAACCATCTCTGGTATGGGACTCAAGTGATCTTGCTTCAATCGTTGCAAAATCATGGCTTGGGCATCAGCCAAAACGGCTGGACTACATTCGGTTGCATACAATATCCTTTGAATTGCAGAAACTATCTGCAAAGGGCAAAACAGGATAAAACAGAAAGATAGGTTAATTTCAAAGGTTGAATCAGTAAATAAGCAACCATCAAATATAAGTTGCGTCATTTCTTACAGGAAGGCCTTCAATCTCAGGAGTTTGGCAAATAACTTCTACATCTCTAAGCTTTGAGAAATAAAAGTCTCTTTCTTTCTCAAGGCTATCCACATAAAGTTTCAGCTCGGTCAACTGTGATTAAAATCACTTTAGTTTATAATCTTAAAGCTATCCACATAAAGTTTCAGCTCGGTCAACTGTGATTTTAACACACCTGTTCATCATGAGCAGGATCCCCATTGGAAGTAGGACTAGAACTTTTGGCAGCTAGGTTTACATGATTAGCAGAACTTGCTTCAACTTTGCAGGCTGTGCTAGATGAATTGGCTTTGGGAGCAGTTGTTGAAGGCTTGGATGAAGCTTGACTAAACCCTGCCTTCCTGTTCGCTTCTTTTCCTCCCTTGCAAGCCTCCCTTCTTTCCAAGGGGTGGTAACTGGCTCATTAAGGACATATATGTTAAATAAAAAATCAAGGAGACTAGCAATCAAGCAAAAACAGGAAAGGAAGAAGAAAGAAAAGAGTAAAGACTGCATCCTTCTTATGCATGTGTTCCAGTGCAGTAGTTACATGTCAAATACCATTTTCATTATAAACAGCAGTATTTAGATAGAAAATTGAAAAATTGTACCAAAAGCTCCAGCAGACTACAGCTTATAAACAACATTTCCTTTTTTATTTAGAATTAGTCCTTTTTCTTTTTGCCACAAGCAAGGGCATCATCACCTGCTGGAGAGAATATTGTGAATAAGGGGACACGACCACTTGGAGTTTGTTTCAACCCCAAAGATCATAACCAGGGGTGACATGCCTAAACGAAATAATTACTCAATCATCAGAAATAGAAAATTGAAAGTTTGAACCTTATTTCTTTCTCAAAACGTAAAACAAGCCCAATGAAGATGGATTCTTAGGAAACCCCAAATTCCCTGTTTGTTTTTCAGGGTGAAGTGCAAAATTACTATGTCCTTAATAGGTTTAAAAAAATCACCAGCTTAATAAAGAGAAACTATCATGCCAATTTTTACTTTTTTTCTTTCAAGAAAGCAATGTGGTGACATCAACAACATTACTAGGATAAGAACAACGCATAGTCAAAGAAATGATTAAACAAGGAAATAAGAATGAATTAACAAAAAAAGTAAGCCACTTTACAAAAAAAAACATATAGATATACCAAAAATATCCAATTTTCTTTACTCAAAATTTTTTATCAATACCTCTAACAAGAGAAGGACGAGCATTTCAATCCAAAAGGGGATTTTTTTTACAATAGTACTTACTTGCTAATCAATCCCCCATTGACCGAATCACAATAACGTTTCATCCACTGCATAAACTCAAGGTTGTCAAGGGGCCTTCCTTTCACAAGCTTGTTTACTTCAATATGCTACAAACATTTAAAAAACATTAATAATGTATGAAGGTTTCAAACTTCGATTGAAGTAACAAATTATAAAACCAAAAGCAAAAAAGACAACAACCAAAGTGAGAGAGGGAACCTTAGTAATTTTCAGCTTGTTAAAGACATCCTGGAGGACCTTGTAGTTCTGAATCATCTCGTATTCATTTTTGGCATCAAAATTGACTTTGTGCATTGGCACTATTCCTAGGTGTACAGCGTCCATCAACTGGCACTGTATCGCCCCAGATGCTGCCTGAGTGGAATTCGAATTTCAATGAGCCAAAATATATGAAACCTACTTAAGGTGAGTTAAAAAAAAAACAAAAAGTCAACACATAGAAGAGGACATAAAAAAATTCCATATCCAAAAACTCATTTTAAATTTATTTTAGGATTTAACCCTTAGAAAGGGAGCCCTTCCGGAGACATCCAATAACCTACAGAGTAGTGAATATAAGTTTATAAGTTACACTTTTTTATTCATGAAAAAACCCATTTCGCTACAACATTCACGTCACAGGTTCCACCAAACCCATTTGCAACAAAACTAATCTGAAAAATTCATCCGATTAAACAAAAAGAAAAACAAAACCACATTTGGCTAAAACATCCAAATCAACAAAACTATCAACAAAGCGCAATAACACAAAATCCACTTAATAAGAGCGTGAAAAAACTGAAAGAACAGAAAATAAAAACAGAAGAGAAAACCATTCACATACCATCAAATTTGATGGATTAAATGTAAACTCATTTTCCACAGAACCTATGCTACATATTGAGCATCCATATCACAGAATTGAACAAACGGTCAATAAAAGAACAATAAACTCGAAATCCAGAGAAAGAATGTGAATAGTATTCAATTCCCAACGAATTCAATTGATCAAATGTAAAACCATTTGCTACAGTTTCCCAGTGACAGATTAAAAAGCATTCTGCTACGACATACATATTACAGATTCAAACAAACGATCAATTAAAGCACAGTAAACATGAAATCCACCTAATGTGTGCGTGAAAAAGAAACAACAAGGAATAAATAACAGAAGATAAAACCATTGGAATTCCAATCAATTCTATTAATTGAAAAGGTTCCATTTGCTACAGAACCCATGCCACAGATTCAAACAATTGATTCGAACAAATAGAGAAATATAAATAAAACCCTAAATCTAAAAAATGGGAAGAGAACCATTCGAATCCCAACGAATTTGATTCATCAAACGTAAAATTTAAATCCAAGGAATTCGACTGTTCAAACCCATTTGCTACAGAACGTAAGTAACGAATTCAATCAATCGATTCGAACAAGTAAAGAAGAATAACTAAAACCCTAAATCTTAAAAACGTGAAGAGAAAATCATTTGAATCACAACAAATTCGATTCATTAAATGTAAAATTTGAATCCAACGAATTAAATAGATTAATTTTAAACCCATTTGCTACAGAACCCAGGTAACGAAATCGAACAATCGATCTGAACAAATAAGGAAGACAATAAAAAACCTTCATCTAAAAATCGGGAAGAGAGAACCATTCGTATCCCAACGAATTCAAATTCCCCAAATGTAGTCCTCGAGTCCAAGCAATTCGATTGATTACAACCGATCTGAACAAATAAGGACAACAAACGAGAACCCTGAAGCTGGAAAACAGGAAGGGGGAAGAAAGAGCGATATACCTCTTCGACTTTGGAGATGTTGAGGGAGAGGGTAGAGTTGATCCATGAGAGGATCTCCGAGCGGCCGACGAAGTAGGCCGCGTCCATCATCCCGATGTTGGTTGCCATTGATTTGGGTAGCGAGCGAGGAGGAGGACAAAGGAGAGGAGACGGGGAACGAAGGTTAAAGAAGAGAGCGGCAGCCGGCGGGCGGTCGAATCGGGGTCTTTTTTTTTGTATTTCAAATTTTGAATCTCGACAAATGCGGTAGAGCTGGCTGAATGCATGAGATTGTTACACGTGTGGGCTTTGTCGGAAAGAAGTGTATTATTGCAAAATTTAATTTAGCAGTTTATGTTAGGAATTTTGTTGGGAAAAATTACGCTTTAGGGACGGTTTCGAAGCACCCTTTCCGCATAAAGGCACTTTTGAAGAGGACATAAATGAACTTTTTGCTAAAACTACTAGAAGTAATTTTTTTCTAATAAAATTTTTCTTTACAAAATATCACTTTCAGCTTTTGTATTGTTTGGGTCTGTCTGGATGCCACTTTTGGAGAGAAAGTGCCTCTTTGGCTCCCCCCACGGGAAAATAATTTTTCGTCCTCCTCATGAGGAAGTTTGGCCCGTAAATAACGGAATGGAGTGAGGTGATGCTTTGCATTATGCTTTTAAACGTGTCTGCCAAACAAGCCCAAAAGATGAGGGAAAGGAAACTTATGTTTGGTAAGTCATTTTTCCATCTTTTTTTTTTCTCTTAAACTGTCTCCTATGGAAATATCTATTTTACATCACCCATCTCAACTCTTTCTATACGTATTTCTTATAAAATTTTTGGGGCAATTTTTAAAAATTGAATTTTGAGAAAGGTAAAGTATCTTTCTACAATACAAGGTTTCTTGTATAAAGGAAAAAGACCTTCTAAAGGGCAGAAAGACGCTTTCTTCCATCTTTCTATAAGAAAAATTTTTCTATGGGAAAAAATGCAAACAAATAGATTTTTTGCAGAAATGGTCTTTCTACGTGACTTTAAAAGTGACTTTCAACACCTTTATACTTTCTATTGCAAAAAAGTTTTTAAGGTACAAAGGGTATTTATACCCCTTTATATAGCTTATTTTTTTAGCCAAGTTAACACTCCCATTGATTTTACTTAAGGGTCTACTGTTTAAGCCAAAATGTTACATCTTTTTTTCCTTCTTTAAGGATTAAACCTCCTCCTGATGAGGTTTCTGGTTTTATAAAATAGTTTTTTTGGTAGAAAAAATAATTTAACATTTTTTAAATCATTCACATACACATGGTGCAGGTCGTTTATGTCATTTTACATAATAAAGGCAATAACAACCTTTTGTCCTTAAAAATGAAAAAAATAATCAAATATAAAGCCTTTTTATTTCTTTTAATTTCCATTCACATACACATGGTGCATGTGAAATGGTGCATCCAAGGGGTTGTTTGGGTGTACCTTTGAAAATTAAAGAAAAATATTTTCTCTCTTTTTCCTTTTGCTATGGTGTTGTTTGGATGGCTTTTGATCCCCCGAAAAAAATCATTCCCCATCTTTTTTCTTTACCTAAAAAGAAGGAAAATCATTCCCCTTTAAAAATAAAATAAAAAGGGATAAGGGTTAAAAGGGGCAAGATGGTTAAAAATATTTTTGGTGGCCTTTAGAATACCGTAGAAAGGGTCTTTCTATTTTAACCTTCTATCTAAGGAGGTAAGACCATTTAAAGGATGGAAAGAGACTTCCTACAGGAAAATTTTTTCTTGCAAATTAAAAAGGTGTTTCTAAACATTTTTTTTAGAAATGAGGAAAGAGACTTTCTACCCTAAAAATTTTTATTGTAGAAAAGTTGTTCCAAACACTTTTTTTGGCGGAACGACCCTTTCTACCACTTAAAAATACTTTTTGCCTTAAAAAAGGGACAAATAACACATTTGGATGTTTTTTGATCGCCAATGGAAAAGTATTTCTCCTTTCTTGTTCCTCTATCTAAAAGGAAAGAAAGTGGAAGGATGTTTGGAACTACTTTTTTAAAAATAAAAAGAAAAGGGATAAGAGAATGATTTCATAAAGGTTAAATAGTCTTTTCCACTAGAAAACTCTTTTCTACCTAACGAGGTTTTTAGTAGAAAGCAAAACAGACTGATTAAAGGGGCAGAAAGACTATTTTTACCTCAAAAGCTTTTATGCAAGAAAAGGTACAAACAAACACAAGAAAAAAGGGACTTTTTGGAAGAAAAAATTTTTGAATAGAAAAATTACTGTTGAAGCGTATTTTTAGCAAAAAGTTTCTTTCTATCCCTTAAAAGTCCTTTTCTACCTGGAAAATTGAACATCCAAACGGCCCCAAAGTTTTGGTCTCAAGGATTGAAGTGGTTAAACATTTGCTTTGGAAAGTGGTCCCCTCAACCATAAATACCAAAAGATCCTTCAGTCTGCTTTCAAGAGAAAACGGAGCAGTTGCTCTCTGCCATTACCGTCACCATCAACTTTCGAGCCTCCAACATCATGTGCTCCGCCATGAATCTTCCCCATGCTTCATTTCCTCCATTAATGGCTGCCCAAAAGCTTTATTCTTTCGTTGTGCAAGGACCATTTCAAGCCTTCCAATATCCAAAAATAAATTTTGGAAGTACCACTTTTAGATCTTGAGGAGAGGAACAAAAATATTTTTATCTTCAACTTTGATTAATGCTATCTCGGGCTTCTATTTGATCGATTTCTCTCTGCTGGGCGTGTTTAAGAAATATGGACAGGTTTGTCCAAGAAGACGGTCCAAACCCTCGAAGAGAAACGAATTCAAACCCGATTTCACGTTCATTAACCTATCACTACTCCATCATAACTAACGTAAACTCTGCCACAACATGATTCACAACCTACACTTATTCTATTGAAACTTCCCTGCATACAATAGATATATGCGACAATTAAATTCATAAAATCAACTAATACTATCATATCTAAATATAACAAGCCTCAGTTTACCTACCACAACTAAAGATCACAACTGAGCATAAATAATGACATAAGTATTACAACAAAATAAAAGCATATCACAACTAAGAATAAACGGTCACAAAGCACATCACCACATGAAAAAATTGCAAGTTACAACATAAAAACAACATCTGATCAAGTCTGAACTGAGAACATATCACATCCGATTAGTAATTTATTAACCAACAAATCTAAATATCAACTTAGCCAAAGTTGACATCATAAACCTTCACAATTGAAAGAACAAACTCTAAAGAATTTGTACATATGTCTTAAATCTTGGAAACAAAGAATCAGATGATCCACTTTGTAAAACTCAACATTGAACCTTTGAAGGCTATCACCTAGCTAGGGCAATCTTGAGCAAGTAGTAACACATACATGCATCACAATCATTAGTGTTATCTTGCGCCTGGGGAATTATAACTATTTTTTATCTTCCATCCATCTCATGTCCCATCTTCGAAATTCACGTGCATAACATATTTGGCATTGCTCCTCATAACAAGTAAGAAAATGTAGATTTCATGTGAGACATTTCTAATCTTCATATTTGGCATGCTTACTCATAGCAAGTAAGAAAATGTAGATTTCATGTGAGACGTTTCTAATCTTCATATTATCATATACATAGGTAGTTTTCTGAAGCCTAAATTCAATCAAAGACTTGTGGCCACCCTTAAACATTGGAACTAGCCACTTCCGGCACAGTGAATCACTGGGCTTGACGATTTGGCAGGTTCTGAACATTCTACTGTTTAAAGGGTTGGTTGTGGTTCTCGTCATTGCCTCTAATCATCTTGTTATTAGGATGCTTGAAGTTTCTATCCTGACCCTTAGTCAAGTTTACTTTCATTACCCGGATTCTCCTAAAATCCTCTTCCAAGATAGAGGCTAGTTCGACATCCTTGGCCACCGAAGTCAGCTAGGCTGTTAGCTCTTTACCACACAGTCTGTCTTTCAATCCATCCACAAACCGTTGTGCCTTATCCAATTCAGTTGTGTAAATCTTTGTAGTTGTACAAACTTAGTTTCATACTGCAAGACTGTCATTGCTCCCTACTCCAGCTCCAGGAACTCCTCTTTCCTCGTTTGTACATGGGAAGGAAACTATTTAGCATTGAATGCTTACTTGAACTCTTTCCAGATAATTGCTAGGTCTTTCCCAAAATTGTTTCATTCGGCAGACTCCCACCAGAAGACCACCTCTTCACCAAATAGAAATGTAGCGAAGGTGAGTAGTTCCGCCATGGGTACCTTCGTTCCCTCAACTTTTCTACTTCTTTAATCCACCTCTCAACCTTCTCTGGGTTGTCTTCCCCAGAGAACTCCGGTACTGCCCTTTTGAATCGCTCTAGAGTAGGAGTTTTTTCCTGCACAATCCCTTCGTTAGGGATTGCAGTTGCAAACTGCCACATCATTGTCATCATGTTCTGATTCTGATCCATCTCCTCTCCCTGATTCAAGGAAGCTACCTTCGCTAGTCTCACTCTTCTTGCTATGAAATTCACCATATTCACTATCTATAGTCAATGAAATAAGGTGAATTAGAATTTCACAATTTTTTAATTTTAATTCATCTATCCATTCATTAACTCCTATTAACGATCCTTCGAGTGTCGGTGATCTCTCAACACTCAAACAAACAACATCACGCTAAAAAACATACCACAACAACACTCTCATTCAAAGTCCATCCTCCACTCTATCCACGCTTCCACTATGCACTTTGATTCATAATTGTTCTATTGTCCAGCTCCACAGTCAATGAAATAAAATAAATCTTATTTCATCTATCTATTCATTAATCCATAAGATCACAAACTTTCGAGTGTCAGTGAACTTCCAACCCTCGAGCAAGCAAACATCACACAAAATAACAAACCACACCAACACAAGATCAAAAGGACAAAATAAATTTTATTACTTTCTTATTTAAAAGTTTCTAACAATTGATCTACCTTGGTGTATGTCTTAGAGGATTCTTATTACAATAATGATTTCCTATTGAAACTATTATCCTAGGATTCTACTTCTAAGGGGTGTTCCTCAAGATCAGATTTTGTGTAGTCATAATTTAGGTCCTCCCGACTGGGTCCCTCTATATCAATCATGTAGGGGTCTTCATTAGTTCCTAGGCCTATATCACCTAGTTTCTAGTCAGCTAGCCACTTCTTTGCCTCTTCTTGTTTCTCACTTTCTTAGATTCGTCTGCTCCTGGTCCTACCTGATGGGCATGTATATATCAATTTATATACCCTTATTCCTAGTACTTTTAGCTACATTTGTTGGTTAATCTATGGTTCATTATACTTACATTTATCTTATAAGCTTTAATGGTGAAATGACTTCATACATGTTCTAATGAGTGCTTAGTTATCCAATCACATGGTTTTACTTTTATTTTACAAGATCAAGTCATCCGATTAGAAAGAATCTTCATTCTATTCTAGCCGAGATAACTCGATACATGAAGAAGCACTACTTGGTGCTACAAAGACCCCCTGATGCCTTAGTATTTCTTTTGTTATCTTTTACATTGACTATCTTTACTTTACACAACTTCTCCTTCCTTTTAGTTCCTCAAGTCTTTGTAAACAAGTTCTTAGTTACACAAGTCAATCCTTGTGGATTCGACCTTGTATGTACTATAACTCTTGTGCACTTGCAAGTAAAACTACCATTGGCTTTGGTTCGATCTCATGAATCAATAGTCTTGGCACATCACTAGCCATACTAATTAAATCATAGAAATTTATTAGTGAGCTAGGTTTTTTCATCTAAATAGAAGCTATGCACTAATCGGTTTCTAAAGGCTTCTATTAGTTCCATCTATTCTTATCCATATTCACTCATGTCCTTTCATTTAACAATAGTGTCATCCTGATGCTCCGATACCAAGTTGTCACACCCCAAATTTTTGGCCTCATCATAGCGCGAATATAATTAAAACCCGTCAATCACTTGGGACGCGACATGGTAATCCGCCAACATCATTTACATAATCATCAAAAGACGTATAAATGAACATTCATATCGGATGGGGCTACTATTAAATGAAAAATCCACAAGAATTGTAAATAATAATTCCAAATAGTTTCCTAGTGGCAAACACACCATTTATTGCCAAGTTCCAATAATAAACTAAAATAAAGCAGTCATATATAAACTTCTTCAGGTATCCACTAATCCTCACTACACCTTTAAACTTTAATCTTTGTCTATACATGCATTGCATGATGCATGAGTACTCCGATGATATACTCAATAAAATGTAAAACATTAGCAAATAAATAAAGGAAGATTGAAAGATAACTATAATGTGGAAACAAATTAATAGGAATATGAACAATATAATTCCCATCAATAGGAAGAAAATAATTCCACCAACATAAAGATCATCAATATCAAATTCTATCCAATTCCATAACAACCATAGTGTAAGGAAGGATTCAATTTCTGCTCTCAAATCAATACCAGTCACAAGTGGCTACTTACCTGGTTACCCTAGGGTTTTCTCTTTGAAACCTGACATGAGTTTAGGATAAGGGCCCCATCGGTGCTCACAAACACAATGGGCATAGAGTGTCAGACCTTCTATGATGTCTAACCAATCTAAAATGTACGTGTATTGCCTCTTTTTGGGCGGAAGCCTCGCAAGGTCCAAAATAATACGGAGATCTCGCAAGATGTTTCATGGCTTGTTGAGCATACCATGATTCCACAATGGATCGAGCCTCACAAGGTCCCTGTAGAGAATTACTCGATAATTAATATGTAAAGATAGGAAACAATGTTGTCGCAACAATCTCTATGGAAACTGGTTTTTTTAATTCTAACTGACTCGCAAGTGGTAGAATAAATAGAAGTACTCAAATAATCAAGATAAAGATGTCCATACATTATACGTAATTGAAATTGAATAAGAAACCCCTGAAGAAGAAATCAATATAAAGTTGTCCATCATGACTCTAAGAACGATGAAACTTGAATTAAAGAATAAGGTATTCATGTTCTAATGGAAGAATAGAACAGAAAAGACAGAAAAGATCAATCAGACAATGTAGTTCTAAACTTAATGACTCGGTCGATCCCTAGACACTCTTAACTTGAATATGATAGTATTCTTAGGTTGATTATAGGTGTATTTGTATTACAAAAAATAATATTAGTCAATGATTGGTTTTTAGGCAATACAATATTTAAGATTCAACAGAGATCAGCCTGAACTTAAAGCAAACCGACTCCTACTACTATAATAGTGCATCATATGGTGTAATTTTAATGAATTGAACACTTATTACAATACTAATTATCATATCAGCATGATTCACCTTATATTATTAGTGAATTAAGACTTTTGCATGAATAAACATAATTTTAGCCAAAACTACTCATATGTTGGGCTTGTAATCCAGCTATAGTACTTCATCTTAGACAATTAGTAGTTTAAGTGTAGGTTTACATGATACATATGTACTGGTTATGGACACATCAGCCACCAGTGTTGCAATTTGGAAATAACTTATCAGTTGGACTTCATATGATACATTTATAGAACCACTTAGTAGGACAATTAATACTAGACAAATAGGACAACTAAAACCAGACAATTAGAGATCAACTAGCAGTTGAGACAATGTTTAACATGTTACATATACCTACTGGGTAGCATGATTCATAAATGAACATAGAGGTATTGCTTGACAATTCTTCAGGCCGACAAGGTATGAACAACCCTAGATATATATTAAAAGCTTAATTTCATATGTAGTTTAATACATTCATGAATTAGGACTTCACACCGAACAGCAAGGTCATGTTCAAAAGATGGCAACAACAAGCAGAGCAGGGTCCTTATCAAAATTCAATACGAGTAATGAAGATTCAACACAAGTAAACGGTCGCAATTGATTTCAACAACTTTAGCATGACAGCAAAGCATTTGTTTTAGACAATTTAAGAATCGCAAGCATAGATGTAAACATCAACATATTTAGCAAGGAAACAACATTATTGACTTCCAAAACATATAGGAATCTAGGCATCAAGAGAATAAAAACCTAGAAGAGCTATGTAAAACCATCCTACCTTCTCCGATGAAAAACTTCTCGCTTCGTTGACAATACCAGCCGCATACGTATGCTCCTTTTGTCGCGAAAATAGGTCGGCCAACAATAGTGTGATGAGGGAGAGAGAGAGAGAGAGAGAGGGATGTGAGTCTAAGGTTTTAGAGGGAGAGAAAGAGACCATGAGAAAGTACAAAAGAGAAGAGATTGAGTGGTCGGCCAATGCAATGGCCAACCCGCACTCTAGAAATACTGATCGTCCTAGGTTTCCTAATCCAAATTGAAGTGTAAATGATTCTCCCTTAATTTGAGTCAATCACAATCTCCACTAGCCAATCAGATGCCTTCCTTAAAAAGATCTATAATGCCCAAAAGTAATTGGCGTCCAATTCCTTTTTGAAACCGAACCACCTTCCTTCTTTTGTGTTAATTTCAATTCAAATCTTACTTATCCAAGGAAACTATATTTTCACTTTAAAATTCCTAGGCGCCCATTCTTTTTTGTCACCCAATTCAAATTGTAACTTAACCCCCTTTCCTATTTTGAATTGATCCCAGTCAATTGAGCCAATCAAGAGTCTTTCCAAAAATATTCTATGCCGCCCGTCCTAATTGGCACCCTACTCACATGGAAACTTAACTATTATTTCAAATTTAAATTATCCTAAATAAGGTAAGTTGGTAACTAAAAGGATTCTCCCAAAATTACCTAGCGCTCAATGATATGGTCTCATCTCAACCGTCAATCTAATCTTCATCTATTCCATCTCCAACTGGGAGTGTATTTTCCCAAGATATTTGTATAAATTCATGATCTCTCACTTATCCCTGGCACTAGACCTGACCCTGGCGCCATGCACAACTCTTACCCTGGCACCAGGCACAATCCTAGCACCAGTGAGACCTGGTTTAGCATGAAAACTTGTCTAATTGCCTTATTAAGTTATATTCCAACTATAATTAGGAAAGATTAGGATATCTTTGAATAAATTTATTCAATCAAAACAAAAAGAATTCCAATTGGAATTCACTTTCTTGGTTTTGGTCGATCATTCAAAATTTTCTTTTGTACAATTTTTCAGATCACCACATTATTTCATCCTATATTATGCAATATCATAACCTATATTATAATCAATCACAACTCATCCAAAATAATACTTCAAAATTCAGACTATAAATCACAACCTAGGGTGTTTAAATTACATGTATATTAAGCAATCACAACCTACTCTATAATACATCACAACAAGCACTATAAAAATAAATTTACCATGAGAATCATCAGGTTAATAACATGAATCAAGTGTGGGCAACCAAGGGTGGAATTAAATGCAATGGTGATGACCAAGGGTTGCTTTATAGGTGACCTTCTTGCTTCTCCCTCAACGCTAGTACGGTTGACATTTCTCATCCACACCAGGATACAATTGACCTTCTTCACAACCAATAAAAGTAAACACCATAACCAATCATATCGGAACAAATAACAAAATTCAACACAACTTCCTCATTATCACAAACTAGGCTATCACAAACATATATATATATATATATAATATCACAATTAAATCAAAGATCTATCATAATTAAATATGTGATCTATACCAACCTAAAAATTTAACATCACAATTAAAACAAAGATTTATCACAACTAAATATATGATCTAGCACAACCTATATATAGTGTATCACAACCAATATTCAATAAAGTACATTGAATATTAACAATACAGGCTTGCTCACTAGCTTTTACATTGGTGGCTTCTCAAGTGCATTCTTGTCTAGGCCACTGAATGACTTTTGACTCAGTCTCTGAGTCACTGTTAGGTCCCTCTTGTGGTGCCTTAACTCTTGCCCTGCTCTTAGCAATCTCCTCTAGTGGTGCCTTATCATTTGCCTTGTTCATTTTGTGTGGCTTCATGTTGGCCTTAATGTCATCTGCCACTTGCTGGTCCAAGGTGAACAAGTTCGAGGCTTTCTCCTTCTCGGTCAAGATAACTCTCAAGCTTGACCCTCGGTATCCATGACATCACCAGCCTCATTCGAATTAGGGGCAGTACTAACCATCCACTTCTTCAACTTAGGTGTATGGTCATTTTCATCCTCCATTTGGGTTGCCGCACAAATTTTTTGTACTTGGATGCTGCTAGCTCAAAGGTCCAAACCTCTACATGTCAAACATTGCATTCATTTACGATAACATAACGTCGATAACTAAAGTAGCAATTGCTAATACGATTCCACAACCAATCAAGTCGAACTGATCTTCCTTATTCTTTCAATCCTCATAGGCATTAGTAATGTCATTCCAAAGTGCAATGTAAACATATTTTGTCCAAAGATATGCGAAAAAGGTAGATAAGTCAAATTCATTCATAATTTCCCAAAACTTCATGTCTATCAGGTCCCTGACTTTGACAAGAGGAACACAACAATGTGATATAGCAAGGCCAACATTACCTTTTCTACAACCTGTAACTTCCTGTTCTTAAACTTCTTCCTTATATCCTTTGCAGTGATTTTATTACCCTTCTTCGGGAACATGTTATTCTTGAAGGAGCTCTTCATATGGTGGGAGGTACTTGTTCGATTGCCTCCTCCGTATAGTGACAACCCCAATATTATGCTCACATCCATGGGTTTAAGGTCACTGACTAGCCACTATCATGAATGTCATACTACACATCATCATATTTGGCATCTCAAAGAAGACACAAAAACAAATGTTCATGACCTACTTATACACAACTCCCTTCAGCTCTGGCATGATGCCGAGGAGCATTAAACTTGAGCACCTGCACTCAACTATGTCAATCTGCATAATGTAATGTAATATTAATCATGCATCCAAGACTATATGCAATATTATTATGCAATAGGGGACACAATAAGCACAACTAGACACAGTCAAGTCCATCACATCACAATGACTTTATAGTCTCAGCACAACTCTCTAACATACACATCCCAACCCCTTTTAATTAACCTTTACCATTATAAAAAACATCACAAACTCTTTAAACTATGCCCATCACAACCCCAATAGCTGTAACTAAACTCTTGCCCACCACAACCCCAACAACTATAACCATCACAACAATAATAAACATACCATCACAACCAATAATGTATATTATAAGCATAACCACTTAAACATACAAATATATCTCGCAACCATTATGCAAGCATTACAAACCAGTGAAATAACCCAATAACATCGTTCTGTGTGCCCAGAAGTGTTGTTTCAACTGTCCAAGGGCAACTTCCCCATTTATAAAAGTTCTGAACGCTTAGTGTAGACCAAACTGGATAACAAATTTAAGACCTTTTGGACCAAAGTATATAACATATTTTCAGCATTGTAGAATTTTGGTCAAACTTTACTAGTTAATTTCTCTATGAAATTGACCTATTTTATTGTTACTCCATCCATTCAATGAAGATTGTCTACATTTGAAAAGACAAGGGTCTATCATTAGATGGCTGACTTTGCTCCTTCACGACCAAAAACATGAAAAATGGAGAAAAACTCAAAAATAAATTTCATAGGGCCTTAAGAGTCTAAAAGTTTTACTTATTTTTAAATGCAGACAAACTTCATTGGACGGAAGGAATATTAGTTAGCTAAGAGCATCTCCAATCAGCCATGTCAAATATGTATATTGGAGATGCCCATGTAGCAAAATTTGCCATACCAACTTGGGTTGACATGGCATGGCATTTAAATGCCCTTAACAAAGCCCAACCAGCTTTGAAGTGTGTGAGCCTTACCCCGATACGTGTTTGGTGATAAGTATAAAATATACGCATTTATATGCTCTATTTACCTATTTGCTAGTGTAGTTTTAATGATAAAATATGAATAAAATGGGTAATTTGTGATTAGGATAGTAATTAAGGGATTAATAATTAATTTGCTCTAATTAACTATTTTAGACGCATTAATGCATTTAAGAAATTATATTTTTATTATGCGTCTAATTTTAGTTTGATTTTATTATTGTAGGTTCAAAAATGCGGATTGCAGATCGGCAGCAGAAGAGCGCATTAGGCGGGTTTTGAGGTGCAGAGTAACTCAAGAATAGAGATTGAGTGCAGAAAAAGGTCCAAACTGTTGATGATCCATTTAATGGAAGACGGGTGCAAATTTAAAGTACAGGGCATTCAGATGAGATTCGATGGATGAGACTCCTACAACGGGTTTTAGAAGCAACAAAAATACATTAAAGGAGAAGACCAAAGTGCAGAGATGATCCTGATTGTTGATTCATCTAAGGAGAAGACGGGTGTTGGTCTTAAGTGAAGAAAACAAAAGAACCATCTGGATGATATCAAACGGACGAGATTCCTACGACGGGCTTTGGAAACGAGAAAATAAAAAAATTTTAAAAAAATTTGGGGAGCCCAAATTTGAGGTGAATTTGTCGAATCTCCTCGTGAAGAGATTCAGTAATTCAGGTGGAATATGGCTTGAATAATCCTTCCAATGGATTCATTCATTCAATTTGTGCTTCCAAACACAAAAACAAACAATTGTTCATTCCGAATCCTTCTTGAATTTTCCACTAATAAGGAAGAACACATGGGTAGGCAGGATTGAATCACCTGCATGTTCATGAACTTGTATGTGTCGTCCAATCTTGATCTTACGGCTCACAATGAGCCTAACATACACGTTGTCACACCCCAAAGTTTTGGCTTCATTGGAGTGTGAATATAATCAAATACGTCGAACATTTTGGGACGAGACCTGATAAACTGTGCCCTAATTTACATAATCATCATAAGACGTATAAATGAACATTCACTTCGATAAGACTATTATTAAATAAAAAATTTATAATGTGCTAACACAATAATCCAAAATAATTAATTGTTGGCACATACACCATTTATTACAAAGTTAGCATAATAAACTAAAATAGAGAAATTAATCTATACTGTCCTCACAATCTCCAACTTCATGTTATTCTTTCACTTCAATTCTCAGCTAGACCTGCATTGCAGGATGTATGACTACTCCGAATATATACTTAGTAGAATGCATGCAGAAAAATAACGGAGATTCAAGAAAGATCACTGTGATGAAAAAGTAATATAATATGAAATTGAACAATATAATTTCCATCAATATGAAAACAAGAAATTCCATCATCATAAGGGGCATCAATATCCATCAAACTCCGTAACATCCAAAGTGTAAGGAAATATACAATTTTTGCTCTCAAACAATTGCAAGCATACAAAGTTTTGCTATGCCATGTACCCTAGAGTTTGCTCTTTGAAACCTGCCATGTTTCTAGGATAAGGCCTCCATTGGTACTCACGAACACAATGGGTAAAGATTGTCAGACCTTCCGTGATGTCTAACTAGCTTAGAAGCGTACATGTATTGCCTCCCTTTGGGCAGGAGCCTTGGAGCATACAAAGTCTCACATAATCCAAATAAATCTAAGCTCGTGCACATGTACTTTTGAGTACATGAAATCTCTCACCTTTGTAGAGTTTATCATGACTTAATGAGTATACTATGATAGTTTCCCACGACATATACTTTTGAGCACATGAAGTCTCTTGCCATTGGAAAACTTACTCGGTTGCCTCTAATGGGTGAGAACCTTGCAAGTATACGAAGCCTTGTAAGTATGTGAATCCAATCAATATAATTCAGAGGACTCAATTGACTCAGCGATCATTTGTAAGCATACATTTTCTTGCAACCATTCTAGAGGGACAACTAGCTCACAACAAATAATCTCAATAGAAGCTTTCAACAACGATTATTCTATACTCGTAATGAAAATCCTTTGATAGAGAGAAACACAAGTCATGACCCAAAAAGAGCTTAAGGGCTTATTAACTCTTTTACATTAAGTATTTTATCGTCTTAAGTCATACCTTCAGTTATATAATTAGATACAATCAATTTGGGTTTTGGATACAGTCGGCTGGTTTTTCAATGAAACCAACTACAATTGTTTTATTTCCCATAATTATTTGTAGAATGCCCTACTATCCCTACCATTAATTATAGGCATTAGGCTATTACTGATAAGAGTTTACAACATTAATCATGTCACTTTTATTGGTAGTTCATAAGTTTACAATAGAGACACAAAAACTGATTTTTAAGAAAAATAGTGTTATGTTCAAAATGGAATAGATCGGTTTACAAAATTCCCACGGTCAACACGTCAAGAATCTGGATTGAAATTTTTTACAAAAGATACTCCTATGAGTCTATAATCCAACAAAGAAAACAACATATTTTTTTTACTCTTGTAAAATTTATTATGACTATTTTAGTACAAGTCATCAGTGCAAAAATAGTTATGACTGAGAGCATTGTTTTAACCCGAGAACAACTTAGTAGGTCTAATTGTGGTTTAAACCTTAATTATCCTGGCAGTGGCTCCGAGGATAATCATATAGTGAAGTGTAACTTCACAAGGTCACGCCCTGTACCTCGTCAATAACTGTAATCGCTTCTGGTTGGTAGTTTTTAGCGGGATTGCTAGAAAGGCGGGGTATCACTGTTTAAGCATGATGTATTTTAATCAATTATATACCTAAGTATCATAAACTTTATGTAATACCTCTTTTATGCTGTCCGGAATTAATTATGACAAGTAGAAAGAATTTAGGTTGGCATAATTGCATTTGGACAATATTCAAGTATAATTCGGGAACATGAACAATGATTCACCTTTCTACACACATAGCAGTCACTATCGACTGAGACAACTTTAATGGGATAGAAATGTCATGTACTAGAAGAGCATGACAATAAGGAATCAACAAGAATTTACACATCTCATCATTCTATTACAAGTGTAAACAACATAAATTTAAATATCAATTGCCCATGAATCAATTCAGCCAAATAATATAGAACAAAACTTCGATACTTAGATATCACACATATGAATATGGATCATCAATATCAGCACAAGAATATCATTATTCAACATCCAAATCCAAAGGGAACTAAGCATTAAAGATTTGAAAAACCTAGAAGAGTATGTAAAATCATCCTATCTCGATTCGATGAAAATCTTTCTTGCATTGTAGAAAAATCCAGCAGCGTATAAGTTCTCCTCGTCGCCAAAATAGGTCGGGTAACAATAGATTGACGAGGTCGAGTGAGAGAGAAGAGAGGTTGAGAGAGTTTTAGAAAGAGGGAGAGAGAGGTCGAGGGTTTAGAGAACAAGTGAGAGATGAGAGATATGGATGGTCAGCCACACAAGGAAGAGCAACAAGGGTCGGCCAGTAGGTAAATAAAGAGGACACCCTAAGTTTCCCAGTTCAAGTAAATATGTAACTGATTTCCCTTTAATTTTCATGATCTCAATTATGACGGGCCAATCAGATTCTCTCTACAAAAAAAATATCTTTGGCATCCAACATAATTGGCACGCCAGTCAATGGTTACCCAAACTACTATTCCTCTTTTGAGTCTATCTTAATTCAATCAATCTTATCTAAGTAACTTATATCTTTCACTTAAAAAAATCTGAAGCACCTTTCCTTTCGGGCATCTTAATCACATGGGAACTTGACACTCTTCCAATTTTGAATTATCCTTAAATCAACTAAATTTATAACCAAATAGGATCCTTCCAAAATTACAAGGCGTCCATTCCCATGATCTCATCTCCATTGTTCATCTCGTTTATCCTATTCCTTTTCAAATTAGAAATACACTAACCAAAGATAACCAACTATTGTCTCACACCACCCTGACACCAAACCTAACCCTGGCACCAGCCACTGCTCAGCCCCTGGCGCCAGGCTCAACACTAGGCTAAAATAGGAAACTTATCAAATCACATTCCTACTATAATTAGGAAAAATAATATAACACAAAAATCAATTCATTCAATTAAAAGAATTCCAATTCAAGTTTTACTTTCCCGATTTAGGTTGACCAATAA
Organism: Houttuynia cordata; assembly: GCA_039654745.1. Taxonomy (NCBI): domain Eukaryota; kingdom Viridiplantae; phylum Streptophyta; class Magnoliopsida; order Piperales; family Saururaceae; genus Houttuynia; species Houttuynia cordata. Next base: position 16,696,678 of record CM077508.1, on the reverse strand, counting down.
ATTTTTTGTATCAATTTTCACATTGTCACAGACGTGTCCTTAACTTTTCCCTAATATGTGTCAGGTCACATATTAGAATATTTGGTGTGGGTGTTGTGTGCATATAAATGGGTCTATTTCCAAACAAAAAGATGCGTATATGGTGATTTTGCCATATATTATGTTGGAATCTAATTTTGATTCCATTGCATTCTGTATCCAAGCAACCTCTAAATATCACATACTCACTCCCTATAAAAGGTAGATATGGTGTAGAAAAATCAAACTTATAGTAAATCTCTAAGTGGGAAAAGACCTGTGGCCGAAATATAAGCTTAATTGTATCATGTTCTTTCGACACAGGAAACAAAAAGAGTATGTTTAAATGCATAAAAGCACTTTTAATAGATACAATTGATTTTTAAATGAATTAAAAATTAATATAGGACGAATAAGGGAGTATGTTCAAATGTGACATGTTGCCGAAAGAAAAAAGTTTAAATGTGACGGATGAAGTATGTCAGAACGAACGTACATTTGGTTGTTGTTATCGGACTTCCAAAACCTTCCAGAACCGATACGTTCCATCTCTAACCGGCCGATACGCGATACGTTTCCACGATATGGCGAACCGGACCAGCAGCACCCAGCACCAGTCGAGTGGATTTGAAACAGCTCCCACAAATTTTCCCTTCTCCTTTCCATCGCCGGCGAAATGGCGGCGACTCTCTCGGCTTCGGCCAGGTCCCTCGTTCGCCTCCCCGGTGGCCAATGCAAGTGCTCTCCACATCGCGCTGCGTCGCTACCTCCTCCTCTGCCGCGGCTGGGATTCTCGCCGCTCCGGGTGGCCGAGCTCCGGAGGTGGAGGGGAAATGTCGCGCTCGTCCGAGCCGAGGAAAGCGCCAAGAGTTCGCCGGTTTCTTATTCCTCGCCAGGCGACGACGAGGAGGAGCGGAAGGCGCAGGATCAGTTCAGCAGCGAGGTTTCCTTTTTTTACTGCTTTGATTTCTTTCTGCCTTTTGATTAATCTGATTATCATGTATGATCAAATTGATAACGAGGAGATTATGGATTGGTGGAGTGATATTCGTGTTCTTTAATGATGGGTTTATTAGAGCAAGTTTATGGGAGAAAGCTGGAGTGATGGAGTAGTTATATTTACGAACTTGCAAACCAAAATCCTGAATTCAGTGATTATCTATGGTAATCACACTTGTTACAATTCTCAGAACTAAACGGTATTATTGAATTGAGAAGACTTAATTACATAAAAGGAGAACTGATCCTTAACTATCTCTAACACCCTCCCTTAAACTCTAAATATGTGAAATATCAAGAGTTTGCACGGAAGTGGACAAAAGCAACAGATGATAGAAGCAATGACAGTAGCGGATGGCAAAAGTAGGCAGCAGTGCAGTGGCAGATTCAGCGGACATCAGCGGGTCAACAAACCAATTCAGAGAGGGAGACGGATATGAATCCATAGTGGCAGATGGAGGAAAAGTGGCAGCGGGCAGACAGATGCAGAGTGATAGTGGACAAACAGGTGCAGAGTAGCAAACAGAAGCAATGGGTGGTGGCGGCAACAGACCAGAAATATTTAGAGCAGCATGGGACAAACGAATTCAAAGTGGCAGACAAACATATTCAAATTCAAAGTGGTAGGGGAAGTCAAATTCAAAGTGGCAGACAAATTCAGATTCAGATTCAAATTTAGATTTAAAGGGACAGACTGATTCAAAATGGCAGACAGATAGATACAGCTAAATTCAGATTCAAAGTGATAGGAGAAGTCAAATTCAAAGCGGCAATGGAATTCATATGTAGAGCAATGGTGGGCAAAGAAGAAGAAACCAATCAATCAAGAATTAGAGGATCAAATAAGGAAAAAGAAACCAACCCTCGAGTGACAATATCGAAGAACAATTGGGTGTACAAACTGCAGAAACAAAGGAGGAAATGCAAAAGAAGAAGAAACCAATCAAAGCAGAAGAGAAACCACTCATGAAGAAGACAACTTCCCGTGCAGAGCAAGTGGAACAAAAACTCAAGAAGAAGAAAGTCATAGCAGAAACCAAAGACCAAATCATCAAACTCCCCAAATCCATTAATTCACTAAAAAACCAAACAAAACCCATCAAGAGATTCAAAGATAACAATAAATATCAATAACCCAAATGCAAATAGAGACAACCCCATAAACCCAATGAAGAACTCTTCCAAAATACATCAAAACTATCAAACGATTGATTCAAAACAAAGAAGAAAGATCAAAACGCCAAATGCGAAATAACACTGAAACCCAACCAAGAATTCTTCCAAAAAAGATCAAAACTATCAATCGATTGAAAGATGAAAAGAAAGATCCATACCCCAAATGGAAGCAACGAATAGAGGCTGCACAACCAATCATGGTTGGTGGCAATCAACTAGAAAGTGGGACTGATGGTGATTGGCAACAAAATCAGAGAACCTGAAAGCGGCGGCAGATGGAGGCAACCAGAAACAAAGATTTGGGTCAGAGCAAAATGCCATGGATAGAAGTGGAAGAGAAGTTTCAGCAGCGGGAACAAATATCCAGAACCCAACCAATTCAACTTTTCCCAATGCATTGGCTTTAGATGCCGCAATAAACAAGGCAGAAGCATAGTTTCCAGTGCCCCCAAACAAGGAGAGAGGAACCTTAATATTTGCCTCCTTGGAGTCAGCAGCAGTCGAATAATTCCTTGGAGAAGCATCGGAAGCCAGAGTCTGGGTGAGTACAGGCTCCACCCTGAGAGACCGGTGGATCAGGGAGAGGAAGCCCACCGGAGGCGCGCGGACAATGCCATCTTGTCCGAAAAAGGTTCGACCTTTTTTACTGTGAGGGATTGACAGAAATGGAGAACTGCGGCGACGATGAGGATGGTGGTGATGATGGCCCCGGACTTGAACTTGGAGAGGGAGAGGTTGCGGGCCGACTCCTTGAGGCTGGTCTCGAGACGGTTGATCTTCTTGGTCTTGGACAAGATGAAGATCGAGCAGCAAATTGGCAACGGGAAGAGAAGATTCCCTCTAGCACTTAAATGATCGAGCAGCGCAACATCGTGGGGCTGAAACCCATCACCAAAACCACAACCACAAGGCCCTGGCCAGCCATGGCAGATCATGCAGATCATGTATAGCTGTCCTATATTCTTCGAGAAGTATTATCTTTTAATGTTGAAGATGATGAGTTGTATTGTTGCTAGCTTTGTGTCAGAAAATGACCATGGCAATTTTTCTCCTGCAATTGACATGTACTGATGCCAGTACCAAATAAATGGTAGCGGTTTATGATGATGGTGTGGTCGTGAATTTTCATCTTATCATTTCCTCATGAGAGGGTTTTGCCTAGAAAGGGCATTTGGCCTGAAATTGGTTGATGTTCTCAAGAGTCAAATGGGGGTATAGAATTTATACAGTTGATTCAAGGTAGCTGGGATAAGGTGCATATGACGGTGATGATTTTATGAGAAGTGTAAATTAGAATTATGCATTGGATTATTACCTTTGATTTTCATGGTATGTCATGAATTTTTGTCGTGAGATCTTATAGCCTTCACGCCATGAGACCAATCTAGCTAGCTCATAGAAGACATATCAATTTGTATATTTTTGCCCCTTGTTAGATGGTTACTTTAGTCCTTGGGAAGAAATCTGCTTAAAAACCTGTATTAGCTGGAGAATCGGCACTGAGTTTATTTCTCTTTTAATATTTCAACTGAACTGTAAATATAAAAGCTGATTGTAAATAGGAAGACCTTGAAACTCTAACCAGTAACTACCCTGGGCGTTGTTGAGGCGAAACCCAAGTGACAAAGTTCAGTATGTTTAGTGTGAAACCCAAGCGTGCTTATTGCTTCTACTGATTCGTAACAGTTGACTTGCACTAGGAACTCTTATCTAGACCAGGTACATGTGACCCATTGTGCTCCGTTGATGAGATGACCTTTCAAGATTTTGAAGACACTTACCAGCCCAAGACCGACTTACTGAAGGCGCTTGCCATCCTTGCAGCTGCTATTACAGGGGCTGTGGCCATTAGTCACTCATGGGTAGCTGCAAATCAGTGGGCCTTTTTTCTTTTCTAGTGTATCTGCACCATTTCTTTTTTCTCTTCTTCTTTTTATTAATCTAATAATGCATGCTATAGCTACAAAAGAAATGTAATTTGGTATATTGGTTAGTTATTCTCACTTGTACCCAAAATTGCAATAATCTTTACATTTGAATTTTTGTGGTGTTGCTACAGGATATTGCTATGGCATTGGTTTTTTTTGTAGGATATGCTGGCATTATATTTGAAGAGTCTCTGGCATTCAACAAAAGTGGAGTTGGATTGCTGATGGTGTTTCGTTGTGGGTTGTTCGAAGTATAGGAGTAAGATTTTCTTATATATGTACCAAAAAAGAAAACAGCTTTCCTTATATTTGCAACTTGAGTTTTTTGCATCTTGGATGGCACTTGGTGGTCTCATTTTCTCAAATTTATCAAGTCTAACTTTTTCCTTCCTGCTCCCTGTATAACGGGGCCATGCGATCACCCATAGAAATCGTATGATCCTTGGCCATGCACTGGGCACATATAGGCATGACTTTTAGCTTATTGCTCTAGTATACCTTTCTTTTGGGGACTTACTAGTCATATTCATTTGTTTTTTTCCTTTTTACATCAGGCTCCTTCTACTGAAATAGCTGTGAATGAATTATCTCATGCATCTGCGGAGGTCAGCGAAATAGTTTTTTTCTTGCTTGGTGCAATGACCATAGTGGAGATAGTTGATGCCCATCAAGGATTCAAGTTAGTTACAGACAACATAACGACTCGCAAACCACGGGCGCTCCTTTGGGTGGTGAGTAATGTAGTTCTTAATTTACACCACATCTGGAAGCATAACCCGGAGAATATAGTTGATCATAGAGGAAAATTGTTCTCTTCTTGATTATTGTCGAAATTAAAATTGTAGCATATATCAGCTAGGGCAAGTTTCTGAATTAGTTTTTGAAGTGGCTAAGTCATGGACTGTCTTTACATATGATTCAGTTTTTGCTGATTTTTTAGTGCCATATTGGTAATATTGTTCAAGAAAACAAAGTATCTTATGATTTGTTTTTTCTATAATTATTTTACAAGTGCGAAATTTGAGTAAGCTTTGCTTTTGTCATTTGGAACTGACGCGCACTGATAAATTATAAAAAAAATTCAATGGGTGGATGACGAATGTTTTGCTGAATCCTACAGGTTGGTTTTGTGACCTTCTTCCTTAGTTCTATCCTTGACAATTTAACATCGACTATCGTTATGGTCTCCTTACTGCGAAATTTAGTACCTCCATCTGAGTACAGGAAGTAAGCTTAGTTAAGACTCTCGTTCTTCTCTAATTCATAGTTTTCTTTAGTTTTATTCATTCTATCTTGTTCAATTGGCCAGGATCCCTGTACATAAGAAATGACTCAAGTAACTGATTTAGGTAAAGGACTTTAATATGTTATAGCCCAACCACTTCTAAATCTCTAATTAACTACTCCCTCCTCCCATATTAATTGCTTGAATTTGAAAAAACTTGTCCCATTGTAATTGTCATATTTCATGTTATCCTTTTCATACTACGGAGTGGATGGAGTAAAAAGGGCTAGTGGATGGAGTAAAAGGATTAGTAAATTGCCCCCCTTAAATATCACATTTTTTCAAATGTTGTACTTGTATATGGAACGGTGGGAGTTTTATGCTTAGTGCAAACTATGTTACCGCATAATCTGCCTAAACCCTATATTAGTAAAGGCCAATATATCCAAATTGTTGTACGCATCATTCTTTAAATATTGGATTTGAAATTGCACATCTTGCATATGAAGCATGTCATTGTTTGATATTTTGGAAAGTTTTCTCCAACGTGATTTTTACTTTAAAAAAAATTCAGGTTCTTAGGAGCTGTTGTTGTTATAGCAGCAAATGCTGGTGGTGCATGGACCCCAATTGGTGATGTCACCACAACTATGTTATGGATACATGGTCAGATCTCCACGTTGAGTACTATGAAGGTCTAATTTCTCTATTCATCCCTCAAGAACAGTTACAATATCCCATTATCTTTACCACTGTGATATTTGAAATTAATCATGGTGATTTTTTTACATAAAAAACTGTCATTTATTTTTCATATTCAATTTTTTGTTTATGATTATAATAAGAGATGGGTGTACCATATATTTCTCTCAGACAATTACAACGTCTCGTTGTCTTTACTACTGTGAATTTTTTAATCATGGTGATTTTTGGTGTAAAACATGGTCATTTATTTTTTATATTCAATATTTTCTTAAAGATGATGATAAGAGATGGGATTACCATCTTAAGGATAATCTCTTGTTCTGTTTGTTGCATACCTAATTGAAGTGGTTAAGCTCAAACTACCATGTCGAAGTGTGGGTCATTTTGGATCCATCTGGTATTATTTTTGGCTATGAAATTTGGCTCTTCAATTTTTAGAAGTGTAACAATAAATATTAGACTTTTAAAGTTCTACCATGTCGTTTTTAATTAGTGTTCTATCTCTTGCCTTGTGGCCTATTCTGCTTTTGCTATTATCTAATCCTTCCGTCCAAAATTGCCTGTCCTCATTAGAAAACCAAAATCAACTGATTTTCGTACATTTTGGTTTTATAATGAGGACAGGCAGTATAATATAATAGTATGGTTAGTACTAAGTTTTATACATGTATACTGTTTTACACAAGAACATGGATATTCAAACAAAAATTCTCCCACAATTTCTGTAGTGTTTATCTTCTTTAATTGGCAATGTCATTGAATCTTCTTTAATGTGCTTGGGCACCAGAGGCAAGTTGTTTCATTGCAGCATCTCTTTTTGCATGCAGGGCTTGTTTCTTCCTTCTGCCATTTCATTAGCAGTCCCTCTGGCTCTCATGTCTCTAACTAGGTATTGCGGCTATTCACTTGATGTGTGTTCTCCTTTAAGTGTTATTAGTTACCGGGAAACCAAATCTTAACTCTTCTCATGCAGTGAAGTTGAAGGGAAAGAGCAGGAATCTTCTGATTTGTTGGCATCAGAGCAAATGGCCCCAAGAGGACAGCTTGTTTTTGCTGTTGGTATCGGGGCATTGGTATTTGTCCCTGTCTTTAAGGCCATAACTGGTCTGCCTCCTTACATGGGAATGCTGCTTGGGCTTGGAGTTCTTTGGATCTTGACAGATGCAATCCACTATGGAGAATCTGAGAGGCAAAAATTGAAAGTTCCACAGGCTTTATCTCGAATTGATACACAAGGAGCCTTGTTCTTTCTTGGAATCCTTCTGTCTGTGAGTCGGTATGTCTAACAGAGTGTTATGAAGTCCATTATTCGTGATGGTGTGTTAACATTACTACAGTCCTCATCTGACATTGACAGACTGCCAATCCAGCCTTAGCTGGGCTTGGACTGGTTGGATCTCTCCCGGTTGTGGAATAGGTCCCACAAGTAAATCTCATCGGTGTAAAGTGTGTCAGGGCACGTCTGTCTTATTTATAAAAAAGCTTTCAAATGAAAGATTATGCCACAAGAGATTCTTTTCGAGTTTTGCCAATCCTCGAAGAGTGGAAATGATAATATATTTATTATGATCCTCAACATTTATATGAGAAATATAGTTTTAATGAACGGTAAATTTTGGTTGTTTGTTTTTTTTCCCATCTCTGTTTGCATTTTCCCAAACTTACCATATTTTCTTTCATCTAAGTTCTTTCTCTGTTCTGTAGCCTTGAGGCTGCCGGAGTTTTGAGAGAATTGGCGAATTTCTTGGATGCTAATATCCCAAATAGTGAGCTTATAGCAAGTGCAATAGGCGTTGTCTCAGCCATTATAGACAATGTTCCATTGGTTGCAGCAACAATGGGAATGTATGATCTGACCTCGTTCCCTCAAGATTCTGAGTTTTGGCAACTTGTTGCTTATTGTGCGGGAACAGGGGGTTCTATGCTTATCATTGGGTCTGCTGCTGGGGTTGCATTTATGGGAATGGAAAAGGTGGACTTCTTTAGGTACTTCCGCAAAGTAAGTCATAACATCACTTTCCTTTTTGGTAACAAAGTCATAACATACTTGATTATTCTTTTATTTGACCCACCGAAGTTTGCTGGTCTAATGAAAGCAAGTTCTGGATTTTCACAGGTTAGTGGATTCGCTTTTGCTGGCTATACCGCTGGTATAATTGCATATTTAGCCGCACAAAACTTGCATTTGCCTCTTGACTCATTTTCTACTGCCCTCGCTCAAGTTCCTTTTCTATCTGGCTCGTAAACTACACTCTGCCTTGCCTTCCTAGCAAAAAGAAAGAAAATCAGCTTTATTGATCCCCTAATTGATAAGAACTGGCTCTCTCCACGTCAACCACTTTATATAATTGTGTCCATATGGGATATCTGAGGTATACTTATGGCAATTTGTTCACGCTATTACCATCAACCACATGTATTTGAATACCGGTAGTTTGTTAAATTGGGGCAGCGTTATAACTTTACTGAGCAGCCCTTGTAATTTTTTCTTTTTATGTTTTACTCAATGGATTCAACAATGATATAAATATTGTCTGCCTGGAAGTCAGGCCTGCTTTTATTTTTTGGAGCATGTACGCTCAAAGCATTCTATATCTGTGCGTACAATACCATAACAGAGTCATATTTCTTTCAAAACTTCTCTTTTTAATTCCTGTCAGTGTCGCCTATGCTCGTCACTGCTCTGTAATTTCTTGCATTGCCGGAATGGATGTTATACAAAAGTAAGGACGGAGGGAGTGTTGTCTTTCTCACGTATCTATTAAGATAATGGTTCACTGTCTAATTAAAACCTGCCATGTTTCCAGATGGAAGCATTTTTTATCTGCCTCCATGATATCCGCTCGGATTTCCACCATCATATGGGAGCTGTCAATTATCAGGATCAACGGCGCACATGGATGTACTGTGCACTCCAGCATCCGTGTGTGCCATCTGATGATGAACGGTTCGTATTGACAGAGGATAGGCTGGCGTATAGAAAATGCTTCCGTTACCAGATAGATGGTTTTGTTGGACGAGTTATTAGATGTGTATCAGCGTCCTTGATTTAGATACCTAAAGGTTGGTTGGTTTGAATATCCGCATTCTGAAGGTGAATTGGTGTCCAACAATAATAAGGCTTGTCTGCCCAGCGTTCATCAAGGATAACAAAGTAATGGAGTAAAGCCACTCTTAATTGAAAAAAAAAATTTAATGGAGAACAAAGCGTTGAAAAAGGATCAACATAAGCAAGATTTTTTATTTAAAAGTCTTAAGATTCATGGTGGTATAGAAAATTTACGATTTGAAAACTGAAAGACATGTTTATTTCCATTAATACGGCACCAACAATACTATGTTTAATCGCTTGACAATTTTCCAGAAGTACAATCCAATCATGCCCATGCCTAATAATTTCGCCTCAAGCCTAAGAACTATAAAAGACAACACTCTCCTTAAGCTGCAGATTCTACAAAAATGGGCATGAACCAAACAAAACTTAACTATAACTTTAGGAAAACAAACTCTTCGATGGCAGGGATCTCACCGATCTTATTCAGGGTCTCCTTACCGGGCTCATCGTCTACACCAATAGCCATCACCGCATGTGTCCGAGGAGCAAGTCTACCCACACTCATGAAGCTCACATTGACGTTCTGCTCGCCTAAAACACTTCCAACTCGCCCAATCATACCAGGCTGATCGACCTGCCTGCAAAGAATGACGTTCCCTTCCAAACTTACATCTACTTCAAATGATCCCACTTTTGTCAAGTGGGGTATCCCATCCTTGACCCTTCCCTCAACTTTGATCTCCCCTGCATCAGATATTGCACTTGCAAATTTTGATTCCACGTTGGCAATTTGGACTTGGATGAACTCAAGCGGGCTCTCTGGGGAACCATCCAACAAAATCCGCTCTTCTGTAATCCGAAGGCCTCTCTGTTTTGCGGTAAAATCAGCATTCACCAGATTAACGAACACACTTGAGATGGGTTCAATCAGACCCTTGGTAATCATGGCACGGAGCAATCTTGTGTCTAGGTCATCTGGGGCTCTTGAGGAAGCATAGGTCACCTTCACAGATTTAACACCACTTCCGCCAGCCACCAACTGTACCGCCAACCTGCCGAGCTTCTCTGATAGTATAACAAAGGGTGCAAGCTCAGACAGTACCTGCAATTGGTCAAGATGAATAGGAATTAGAACCATTATCTTACAGATTCTGATGTAAACAGAAGAAACAAGCAGAAACACATGGCCTCAGGTCAACATAAGTGCAGCTTTGTTAAAACTAGTTTCTGGATGCTGGACAAATTCTATTATCTGGTCTTGGCCAGCATCATTACGATAAAAATATGTACTCCGTAGATTCAACATGAAACTCTTAGGATAAAGAAGATCAAAACCATTAAGAAGCATTTACAGCAGTAACTTTGAGCTTTTAATCTAAAACTAAAGAGCATGACTAATAAGAGAATAGATATTAACATCAGGAAATAGAAAGAGATGACAAAACGTCAAGATAGAATTTTCAGCAATACCTCAGCAGGAACCATAGGTGCATTTACAGCGGTAGCTGCAAGCTCTCCTTTCAGTGCACCAACAACTGCTTCAGCTATTTCAATTGCCACTCCTTCCTGGATATTGTTATCCCCGCATATTAAAATTGATTTGAAACTTCATCAAGCAGGTTACCAAAATTAAAAACAGGAACTAAGGTGATAAAAGACATACAGACCTGAGCTTCCATAGTACTGGCGCCAAGATGGGGAGTCACAGTTACTTTTTCATGCTGCACCAACTTGCTGTCTTTAGGAGGCGGCTCTACAGTGAAGACATCAAGTGCAGCCTGATTCAAGCAAATACGAATACTCAACATTCAATTTTGCGAAAAATGTTAAGGTCATATCCGCCAAGAATCTTTAAAATAAAGACTGAATCTAGAACCTGAGCAACAATTCCGGAATCAAGCGCTCTCACAAGAGCATCTTCGTCAATGACACCACCACGAGCAACATTAACAATTCGCGATCCCTTCTTCATTTTTGCAAAAGCTTCATCGTTAAATACTTTTGAGGTGGCAGGAGTGAGAGGCATGTGTAAAGAGATGAAGTCGGACCTAGAAATAGCTTCATCAAAGGTTACCAGCTCAACACCCATTGCCCGAGCCCGATCAGCTGGAGCATAAGGGTCATGTGCTATTACATGCATGCCAAGCCCCTTTGCTCGTCGAGCAACCTCTGAGCCGACCTTTCCAAAGCCCATCACAGCAAGTGTTTTACCCACGAGGGAGACCCCAACATATTTGCTCCGTTGCCATTTTCCTAGTTACCATAAGAATAACATTAAGAAATTTCTTAGGTAAATAAAATGATCAAACTATTAAATGTTTATGACCCCACCAAACAGGAGAAAAATACAGCGAATCAACATGAAGAATCCACAACAAGAAAGACACAAATCATATAATCTCACATGAAAAGAAGAATTCGATCATTAAACACTTCGCCACAGTAGCTGAAAACTGTGACAAAACACAAGAGAAACAACACTAAATGAAAATTTAAGCTGCAAGTACAAAATTTTATTTCAGCTCCTTTCTTTCTCACTATTCACTTTTCATTTATATGAAAATTTTCCACATTGACTCACCACCAGAAAAGTCTACAGAGCTAAATCCATCAACCATTGATAACCACAACAAACAAAAGCTCTTGTATCTTCTCTGATACAGCTAGTACGCAACAGATCATCATCTACCCAATTTCAAATTCCATCAAAATAACACAGAAAATGACCATAAACTAACTTCGACATGTGAACAAAAACTTTAGCTGCTTACTAGCATTCTAAACACTGGATCAAATAAAAAAAATAACCAAATTTTAAACGAAACTAGACGATCGTTTCGTTCACGCCCGTATATCTCAGATGTGAAATTAATGAGCTCACCTCGTCGTGAAAAGGGCTACTTTTCACTAAATCACATTACGAAAAACCCTGCTCTGTAATCTAGAATCAAGTTGTTTGAGAAAATGCCAATTTTTTTAGAGAGCAAATGCTAATATTTAGAATGACAAAGAGAATTACAGCAGATCCAAGTTACCAGCTTCATGACTCGTCTTTACCTGCTTTAATGGACGCATCAGCCTGGGCGATGTTCCTCGCCATGGCGGTGAGCAGCGCGATCCCGTGCTCCGCCGCAGCGACAGTATTCGCAGTGGGGGCATTGACAACGAGGCATCCAAACTCGGTGGCGGCGGAGAGGTCAACGTTATCGATGCCGACGCCGGCGCGGCCGACGACCTTGAGACGACCGGAGGACGACTCGAAGACATCGCGCCCGACCTTGGTGCCGCTGCGGACGATGAGCGCGTCGCAGAGGGAGATCTTGGTGCAGAGCTCCTCGGGGGTGAGGTTGTAGGAGCAGTCAACGTTGGCAAACTCCTTGAGGAGCTGGATCCCGGCGTCTCCGAGCTTCTCAGCGACGAGGACGGTGGGCTTGGCGGCGGAGCCGGAGGAGACGGCGAGGACGACGAGGGGGCGGCGGAGGGAGCGGGGGAGAGGGGAGATTGGGGAGAGGAAGCGGGCGAGGCGGATGGGGTGGCGGAGGGCGGCGGAGGTGGCGGTGGTTGTCGGAGGAGACGCCGCCGCCATTGGAGCCAGCCGAGATTGATGGCGAGAAATGAGGGGTTGGTCCTGGCAGGGGTTTAAGGGGAGTTTATATTGTGGGAGACAAAGGGTGGACAACTGGACAGATTTGATTTGTATTCCTCTACGTTTCATCGTACTTGTCTGGATTAGTACTCCCCTTCGTTTCATCTTACTTGTCTGGATTGGATTAGGAAACCAAAATGAACTGTTTTAGTTTACTTGTCTGGATTAGCACTCCCCTTCCGCCTCCTCGCCCCCTTCTTCTGCCCAATCTCTGCCTGTTCCCTCAACCGCCATTTTGGTTTAAGGGGATGATATTTTGGTTTTCTAATGCAGACAGGTAATTTAGATGGAGGGAGAGGTAGGTGGAGGTAGTTGGCGTGGATTTAGGGGCCGTTTGGGGCGTGATTAAAAGCAAAACATCCAGATATATATAGATACCCTGGGGGGAGGTTGGTGGTTTCATCATCAGGATTCAGGAGTGTTTAATATTTGCCCCAAAAAAGGAAAAATATAGGTTGCATCGATGCATCTAAAATCAACGGCACACATGTAGTAACTGTGCGCTCAGCTAAAAAAAATATATTTTACTATAAAGTATTTTTATAAGCCAGGCGTACGATTAATGTTTGTATGCCGTCATTCTCATGATCGACGACTCCCAGTTGGTGGAGAAAAGCAGGAGACGGATAATAAATGTTTCCAGCCGCAAGAGCTGGCCCGCACATTGCAAAGTGCGGATCAAGGGGGCATGCAGCCTGGACGGTGTAGGTGATTCAAACCCGCTTGCCTCCTATATCACATAGACGTTAGAACTTTGAAGTAAAATGGTTAATGGTTTATATGTATGAGTTCTTATATTTATCTCAACATTTTTAATCTGAGGGCAGCGGTGGCCTTTGCATTTTTAATCTTTGGCGCCAGAGACCACCAATGGAGGTGGGGCTCAATTGCCCAAGGCGACTACTCTAGCAGCGAAAGCCCTGAAAATTTAGCATTTTTAGGGTATAACTTTAACAAAGTAAGGTTTGTAGCATGAAGGAAGAAGAAGAGGCCACAATCTTATCATGTTGCAGCTGTGAATGCCTTCGAAAACTTTTTCAGGCCTTTAAGGCCAAGAATTGGGCCGCCTCGGCCGGAACGACTCAAAACAGGCCTACGGTTTAGTGGCCGGTCCAGGATAAGGAGCTAGTGATCCAAAACACATGGTGCAATAACAGATATCAGATATGTATAATTTACAATAAAAAATGGCATTTAATTAATTAACTAATATAGTACTCCTTCCGTCGATATAACAATGAACTCATTTCATATTTTACATATCCAATAAGAAGTGACCTCATTTTACCCTATACGACAATATTTCCTTAAGAAGTACATGTACAGTAGCTTGCATAGGCTTGAAATGTTGTAGGCCCCATAAGTCAATAAACTTCCCACATTTTCCAATGAAGTGACTATTATGTGGACGGAGGGAGTAGTATGTATGCAGATCCATGCCAAATGCCCGAAGAACGATGGATCCCTTTGAAACGAGGATGTTTATTGACTGTATTTTAGATTTTCTGTTTCATGAACTCTATCTTAGATTATCAACGCCAAAGTTTGCATGAGGGGGTTGGTGTGGAATCATCCAAACAAAATTAAAAAACAACTAAAGGGGGTTGGTAGATTTGGAGTTCTGAGCAGACTGATGATGAAAAAGAAAGCCCCATATGAATCTGGTCTTGGGTAGGTGGCTACGCTTATCATGTTTGGATCCAACACAAATCAAGAAAAAATGTTAGGATCCACCAAACCTTAGTTGGGAAGCCTTTCAAAATAAGACAAACATAAACTCTATTGAGGATCCCCTCTAAGTTACGGTACTTGTCGTTGTTACAGGTAGACAAAATCCACGCTTCAGGCCCTCAATGGCTCAACCCTACTCCTGCTTTGCCTCAGGAAGAAGTGATCCCGAGTTACAATCTCAGGAGACCTTAAGGGGGAAAAAAGGCACTTCTCCCTAGTATCTCAGGGATGAATCCTAATTTAATTGTGTATGTAATACGTGGGGCCATGGAATGTCGTATCGGATATCGGTAAAATATCGGTCGGCTAAAGAGACGAAATATCGGAGATATATCGGAGATATCATGTAAAAAATTATCGATGGTCTAAAATAAAATATTACCATATATATTCACAATATGACTCTTCAAAGGAGTGACACTAATCTTTTATAAGTAAAATGAGCATTCTAATATGAATAAATTTCTATGAAAATTTCGACAGAATCTCCCCTGTATTTTCAATCATATGTACAAAGCTTATTCCCTGTAAAAGTTCAATCATCTACAATAATCAACAATGATACAATCAACACAATCCAAGTTTTGTCACTACTTAAAATAATAAAATGTTACCATATATTCACAATATAACTCTTCAAAGGAGTGGCACTAATCTTTTACAAGCAAAATAAGCATTCTAATATGAATAGATTTCTATGAAAATTTCGACAGAATCTCCCCTGTATTTTCAATCATATGTACAAAGTCTATTCCCTGTAAAAGTTCAATCATCTATAATAATCAACAATGACATAATCAACAATGATATAATCAACAATGATACAATCACCACAATCCAAGTTTTGTCACTACTTAAAATAATAAAATGTTACCTTATAAACTAACAATTTCATATACATAGAACAAAAAGAGTAATCTTACCAAGCATACTCACTAACTAATAGTAGTTCGAATGGCGTGGAAGCTGAAAATCTTCTTGAACCTGATATGAACTCGCATAAACTGAATCTAAATAGGCACAATATTGCTCCCAAGTCATACTTGTCTGGTATGCACGAAGATACTCTGTTATATAGTAGTAGTATTGCTCATAAGGCATGCTCTGTAGGATTCCAAGCGGTAGAAAGGACGAGTTGTGCATAATATGAGAAAATGCACCCACCTCTGAACCACTGTAACCATATGACGATGAACTTGCAGAATTAGGTCTTCCTCCCCAACCATCACTAGAGGAGATTTCCATTGATGAGAACTGCTGTGAAATGCTATCTTCCATCTCACGTTGCATTCTTTGCCTCCTTTGGTTCATTTGCCTCTCACTTGCCGTCCTACCCCCCCCCCCCCCCCCCTCGTGCATGAACGACTCGGTTCCGGCTAGATGAGGGAGCCTGCCTTGAACCATGGTCATAATCCTGTGTAGCATGTGTATATTCATCCTCACCGGTGAATGGACTCAAGTAATAGGCGCCACTTTGACCTCCCCCTCCATCATGATAACCTCCACCATCGCCACCACCATAGCCTCCATCACCATCATCTCCACCACTGTCTATTGTATTTGGGTTATCATCATCATCAGAGGGTGGCTACTCTACATGCATATGGCGGGTTGATGTCTCCTCATTTCTTTCCGACATCATAATGTTCTCTGTGACCCTATCAACATCTATTCCAACATCTTGTGATGCCGAAGCAATCACTGGATCAGGTCGTTCATCATCCTCATCCATTGTATTTTCAGCAAACCAATCAGCATAAGAATTTCCTATGTCATCTCCATCCACTCGTGACATTAGGTTAAATTTGTCCAATGGATCTTCTTCACTTTCGCCATGTCTCATATGATCATGCTCCATTGCCCTTATAATTAACTTCATGTTATAATGGCAATACACTAATTTTTTTAACTTCTCATATGATAACCTATTCCTTGGTTTTGTGTGGATGAGAGAGAACGTGCTCCAATTTCGCTCACAAGGTGAAGACGATGCTGTCTGAGAAAGAATACGAACTGCCAACAATCTCAAACTTGGGCACATGTTCCATACATGGACCACCAATTGCCTGTATAAGAAAAAACTTTCAATTAGAACTTGACATATCTAAAGTATGGAGTATGGACAAAACACTAACAATCATAAGACATAACACTTACCGGGTAGCATATTTTTTCTTGATTCTTGTACATAGAACTCTCCAAATCGGCCACGTGCTTCTCGACAAAGGGTAATCTATGGACCAATGTTCATTCATGAATAATTTGAGGCCGATATACAAGTTACATAGTAGTAAGACACCATGTGATTACACTAATGTACCTCATTGCCGATGTTGCCCGCCGTGGGTGACATTGGGAATAATTTATTGTACACCTCATGCACTGCTGTAGTCAATTCTATATTATATCCAAGCTTTTCTTCGTAATGGTACTTAGGATTGAGGTAATATGCTGCATAAAAGAGCAAACAAATAAGATTCAAATCAATTGTACATAATAAAGAAAAAATATTAGTCAAAAATCATACCAGCCTTGTACAAAGGTTCATCCATTGATTTCATCCACCTTTGGTCAATAATTTTGTGAACCCATTTGTAAGACCTAGGAGATGCTATTTGAATAGCCTTTTTCATTGTTTGTATTGCATGATAAACTTCACCTAATGTTGGAAAATTTTCATTGTCCAAGACCCGTAGAATTTCATGCATTGGTGTCATGATGGCTAGTGTATCTTTAACTCCATTCCAAAAGTCATTGTCTAATAGAATTGCCTCTACAAGTCTACCAGTTGGGTGATTATTAAAACCACATGCCTCCCACGTATTACTTGTGAAGAAACTTTGTAATCTACCTTTTTCTCTTTGCAAGCTTTCCAAAGCTAGGTAGTTTGTAGCAAATCTTGTGGCACCAGGTCGAAGTAAATCACGACCACAAGCATTCCTCACTTCATAAACAAGTTTATCGTGGTTATAGATGAATCGGGTCACTTCTTTTGCTTTTCCTATAGTTGTTCCTACAAACCCATGTTTGCCAACAGCCTCAAACATAAGGTCAAGGCAATGAGCACCACAAGGTGTCCAGTACAAGTTATATTTCTCCATTAATAACTTGCCCGCTTTTTTGAAGTTAGAGGCATTGTCTGTAACAATTTGTATCACATAGTCCTTCCCAACTTATTGATCTGCTCCTCAATTATGGTTTTGATGTAGTTTACATTCTTCTCTTTGCCTGTATACCATAAAGTTGATTATAGACATTTTAGTTGGCCCCGTCCATCCATCACACAAGATAGAGACACCATATTCTTTCCACTCTAACTCCATCCCTTGTATTCTTTTCTCCATATCAGCCACTTCTTTATCGAAATACGTACCGAGTATATTTTTTGGGCTAGGAGGAAAGACTCCTTTTCCAATATCTTGCACTTCCTTTATCATGTTACGAAAGTGATAGTCATTTGCCACATGTGCAGGGACATGGTTGTAGATGAAAAACTTTGACACTGCCCTTTTAAACCTTTCTTTCAAGCCAGGATTGAACGAAGTTAGGAGACGATGCTGGACACTGCTAGAACTTGCATGTCCCTTACTACTCTGACTTCGTTTCAATAAAGCACGTATGCCTCTTTCAGGCCTAGTTCCATCACTTTGATGTTGTGTTTGCTCATCGTGCCTTCTTGCTTCGCGATGATCCCTTGCTTCTTCGTGTTCATCATCATCAGACACACTAATTTCAGCATCTGCCTCATGTCCAAAGTGTCTAAGCTCATCGAGAACCCTTTTCTTCCCTTCTCTAAGGTGAGCTGCCTTCTTTTTATTTGTTTCTTTCAATTCTAACATTTCTTTACGAATATGTTGAGGACACTCTTTGCATTTTGCAACATCCTTCCCGCTACCGGCCAAATGATCCTTTAACCTCGAAACTCCACCAGTTTTCATGACTTTTAAGCAATAATTACTTGAGTGCCATGCTCCCAACCTTTGTCCATTGTCTATATAAACAACAAATCAAAATTGAGCAAATATGAAACAAAGTATAAAGCCAATCTTAACAACAAATAGAACCAGATACTATCGTAATTGCATAGTTATGCCTTCACATACTATTATAGTGCTAGAATTCATTTTTTTCATCTTGAATCCATAGCTCAATACAACTACGTAATTTTCAATTTATCTCACATAAGCGATCATTCATTAACAAAGAAAAAAAATAATATTTGGCCTAACTGCCTTAGACAGACACATATACATCCCACATTCTCACTGCGGAGAATGCTACACAGATATTAAGGTTTATCGTACAGATCGGCAGTAAAACTAAAATCAACACTAATCTTTAACAAATCAGAGAGAGAGAGAGGCAGAGGAGTACCTGGCGGCCGCAAAAGAGGCGCTCTACGGTTAGAGAGGAGTACTGTCGCCCGTCGCCTGGCTGGCTTTCCCCTCGCCCTCGCCCTCGGTCGACTCGACAGCCCTCGCCCTCGCCCTCGCCCTCGCCCCTCGAGTCGACAGTCGACAGCCCCGAATCCGATGGCCCGATCAGGATTCAGGGGAAAAAAAAACGAAGCGGATATATCGGTCAAATTCGCCGATATATCGGCGATATTTGGAAAAAACTCCCTGGCCAAGATTGGTCGGTCTCGGAGTATCGGTATGGGACCGATACCGATATATATCGCCGATATATCGGCGAGCTATCATTCCATGCGTGGGGCATTCTGTGTTAAAGAGAATTTGCGGCCGGAAACGATGCTCTAAAAAGCTGGTTGTCCTGTGTCCTGCCAGCTTCTATTTGGTCTTAGGACAAGGACAACCCTTGACAACCATGCGCTTTAGGGGTGGGCATTATACCATACAAGTAATGCTTTCGCTTTGTTCCAACAACGACGATTTTGTCAACTAACCCGCTTTCCAACAAATGCAAAGCGGTTGCCAAACTAAAACGAATAAATGACAAATACTGCCTATTTAGTATTTCCCCATTAATACTGAGATTTAATCTTTATATTGGACTAATATTGAAAAGCAGTGGGATGGAGCATCTTCTTAGAGACTTCCTTTGTTGCTCTGACATCCATCTATTCTATCACCTATCTAATCATCAATTTCAAGTTTCCAACACAATTGATGCGCCAATGCAATCCGATTATTCACTTCATTTTCCAATGAAGTGACTATTATGTGGACGGAGGGAGTAGTATGTATGCAGATCCATGCCAAATGCCCGAAGAACGATGGATCCCTTTGAAACGAGGATGTTTATTGGCTGTATTTTAGATTTTCTGTTTCATGAACTCTATCTTAGATTATCAACACCAAAGTTTGCATAAGGGGGTTGGTGGAATCATCCAAAAAAATTAAAAAACAACTAAAGGGGGTTGGTAGATTTGGAGTTCTGAGCAGACTGATGAAGAAAAAGAAAGCCCCATATGAATCTGGTCTTGGGTAGGTGGCTACGCTTATCATGTTTGGATCCAACACAAATCAACAAAAAAAGTTAGGATCCACCAAACCTTAGCTGGGAAGCTTTTCAAAATAAGACAAACATAAACTATATTGAGGATCCCCTCTAAGTTACGGTACTTGTTGTTACAGGTAGACAAAATCCACGCTTCAGGCCCTCAATGGCTCAACCCTACTCCTGCTTTGCCTCAGGAAGAAGTGATCCCGTGTTACTCAGGAGACCTTAAGGGGGGGAAAGGCACTTCTCCCTAGTCTCTCAGGGATGAAGGGGCCGTTTGGGGCGTGATTAAAAGCAAAACATCCGGATGGGATGTTTTGCTACACTGTAGCATCTGGATATTTTATATATCCAGCTGAAACACCTCAGGATGTGTTTCAACAGGATGTAAAAATCCACATGGATGCTATAGTAGATATCCAAAATCCAATCTGGATGTTTTTGCAATAATCACGCCCCAAACGGCCCCTTAATTGTGCATGTAATACGTGGGTGGATATTTTATATATCCAGCTGAAACACCTCAGGATGTGTTTCAACTGGATGTAAAAATCCACATGGATGCTATAGTAGATATCCAAAATCCAATCTGGATGTTTTTGCAATAATCACGCCCCAAACGGCCCCTTAATTGTGTGCATGTAATACGTGGGGCATTCTATGTGTTAAAAAGAATTTGCGGCCGGATACGATGCTCTAAAAAACCGATTGTCCTGTGTCCTGCCAGCTATTTGGTCTTAGGACAAGGACAACCCTTGTCAACCATGCCCTTTCGGGGTGGGCATTATACCATACAAGTAATGCTTTCGCTTTGTTCAAACAACGACGATTTTGTCAACTAACCCGCTTTCCAACAAATGCAAAGCGGTTGCCAAACGCGCCCTAAAACGAATAAATGACAAATACTCCCTATTTAGTATTTCCCCATTAATACTGAGATCTAATCTTTATATTGGACTAATATTGAAAAGCAGTGGGATGCAGCATCTTCTTAGAGACTTCCTTTGTTGCTCTGACATCCATCTATTCTATCACCTATCTAATCATCAATTTCAAGTTTTCAACACAATTGATGAGCCAATGCAATCCGATTATTCAGCACAAAAAAGACATGGCTGCTGATCAACAGCTTTGTTTTGGAACCTTAATCTTGGGCTCAGGCCCAATTTACCCAGCACACCACCGAAAGCGAAAGCATAAAATAGAGTATTTAGACCCAATCACAAGCTCACGCAGCTTGCCAGGGCGGAGATGCGAAGTGCTTCAGGTAAGCCTCGGCCAACATCTCCCCTAGCCTCACCTGCGCTTCCGTGGTTAAGTGCAGATGGTCCCCCTTCAATGGCAGCCCCTTGGCGTCCACGCACACGACACCCGGCAGCTCTACGCCCAGCTGCGCTGCCCTCACCACTTCCATCCACTCCTTATCCCCCGACGCAATTGCCACCTGCCAGATGTTCGACGAATTGCGCAAACGAGATATAGGATCACCAGATGTTCGACGAAATGCGTAAACGAAGCCGAAAGATCACCAGGTGTTCGACAAATATCCCCAGAGAAATACATTACCTGAATGATGGGAAGCGATGGCAGTCCGAGGTCGGAGCGGACGTTGGCGATGAGTTTCTCCATGTTTGCCTTGTAGGCCTCTGCGACGTGCCGCGATGTTGTGTCGCTCTCTCCCTGGTACCACAGCATCGCTCGTATCCGGCCGCCTTCCGTCTGCGACGCCTTAGCCCGCTGCACCATCTGGTTGTATAATTTTGCCCCCTTCTCCCACTCTCTTATTGCTGTCCCGCCGACGGCGCAGGGCACGAGTGCCACCGGGGTCCCGGTGGCGGCGAGGACGGCACGGGCGAATGCCATGCCGGGGCCGATACCGCAGGATTTGGCGGTGTCGATGTCGGCGTGGAGGGGCTCCCGGGCTTCCTCCCAGCGGAGGTGGGCGGAGAGGCGGTGGATGGAGGGATCGGGTTGGCATTGCGGCGGGACGACGTGATCCCAGCGCTTGTTATGTAAATTCACGCCGCCACGGCCGGCCATGTTGCTCTGGCCCGATAGGATGAAGATGTCCTTGGCCGGCTGCGCCGGTGGTGGCGCCTCCGCCGTCTTTGATCCCGCCACCCCCATTTGTGCTAGTCTTATGCCAATTAGGTATGTGTTGGCACTTGGGACTTGCCACTGTTTATAATGTCGGTTAACCAGTTGCTACCATCGGGTTGGCTAGTTGGTTTGACTAGCCACCAGCAAACATATTATGTTAGAAAGGCAGATCTGGGTAAACAAAGTCGCTTTCCCTTTATCAAGTTTTCCATCACGGTTCTATTGCGGCCATTTTCGGCTTTCCATCTAACCTTCCTCCCAAGAAGATTTTGGCGGAAAGAGGGGAGATTTTGGTGGAAAGCGGCTGGGAAAGAAGCACTTCTCTTGCCCAAACACGCCCGCCATGTTGTGAGGCTTTGGGCCCTTTTCTAGCAAAAAAACAAAAAAAAGGGAAAAAATAACTTTAGGCCTTTAGAAACGTTAAGTTGCAGACTTGCACTAGATTAGGATGAATCAAATGTCCTTAATATAACTTTTACCGTAAAAAAGAAAAAAAAATGTTCGAAGGCTAATCGGTTATATCAAACCAGTTGACCATGTCCATCTTAGCCCATGTCTGACATTTGATCGAGAGAGTTTGGAAATTAAAAGCAGGTTAGAAGCCGCTTTTCCAGAGACGCTTCTCTTCAAGCGTGACGGGACATTTAACAAAAGGGAAAGTAGCTTTAGAAGAAGCTGCTTATTTACCCCAATGCGCCCTAAAGCAAAGTGGAAGATTTCTCAAATGGGAAGCTTGCTTTTAGTACCTAACAATCTTATCCACATTTGGACTAACTCGTGAGGTAGCAAACAAGTTTTAATCTCCCTTCGTCATTTTAGAAAACCTTTTGGTAATAATAATTCTGGATAGAGGGAGTAGGATAGACTCATAACACCAATTTATGTTAGGAAAAACTAACATTTGCATCGTTATCTGAAGCATGGAATTCTATATATAGAGGAAAAGTTTAAATGAGATTGCTCTCGTATAGCTTATATGAGGCCAATTCAATTTTGTAGTTGTTAGATTTTGATATGACAGTTACAAATAGCTACAATAAACTCACCTACCCACTGATGTATACCCACTGATTTGATACCCATCCTCGGATCGGAATCTCTCTCTCTCTCTCTCTCTCTCTCTCTCTATATATATATATATATATATATATATATATATATATATATATACATATTGATATCAGGCCCCACCCGATAAAATAATACGGTATAATATTGTATTTTCAAATTTTTTAAAATATCAGCGATATATCGCTATTTTTAAAAAAATAGATTTTTTTTAAAAAAATAACTTTTCCGTTTGTTTCCCATCCTGATATGCATTTTTATGCATATTTTGAAATCTATGCTTTGTCTAAATTAGTATAACTCATTTTAGAAGTTAGACTGTGAAAATATATAGTAAAAACTAGTTTTCGACCACGGATATTTTTTTTACACAATATCTCTAATATTTTACGGATATTCGATACAGAATTCCATATGATCTGAAGGCTATATTAACGTAGGTCGGGTAACAGGGAGAAAAACCATGGTGACAACTTTGCATAAATGAGTCAGAAAGAGGGTGGGGCCAAGTCCCCCCTGCACGACCAACTCGACGCTGCCAGCCTCTCCCGTCCCAGCCTCGCAGGCGCTAGGTTGACGACTACTCATATTAGAATCGTTCACTCTCCCGCTGTCTTCGATTAACAGTCTAGGACGGAAGGAGTTTATGATCATTTAAAGATCTCTTGTTAAAGTTTGCTAATCATTTATCCAAAAAGGTTTTGCAAAACTTTTCATTCTTAAGAATCACGTCTCCCAAGACTGCTACTGCTTTATGTGAGTTCTTATTGATTGTTGAGTAGGTCCACCAGCCCGTCCTTGTGATGGCCCATATCGGCCCACTACTGAATACCTTGTCAGGCTATTGGCCCACGAAGAAAATTGAACAAGCATGTGGAGGCCCACTACTGAATCCCTTGTCAGCCTATAGGCCCTCCCACAGCATTAGGAGTAAGGGTGTTCACGAGCCGAACCAGCTCGCGAGCTTTTTCGGCTCGACTCGGTTCGGCTCGATTTTTGGCTCGATTCGAGCCCAGCTCGATTCGAGCTCGACTCGAGCTCGACTTTTTCGAGCTCGAGCTCGAGCCATCCTAATTTCAGCTCGGCTCGACTCGAAAAAATCGAGCTCGAAGAAGCTCAAGCTCAGCGTTAGATACGGGATGTCGTTTCAGCATGTGGCAGGCCATAAAGCCAGATGGTGATTGGTTTCAGCATGTGGCAGGCCATAAAGCCAGATGGTGATTGGTTTGAATAAAGAAGCGACACTTGGCAGATTTTAATGCAAAAGAAAGGAAAAGGTTTTTTTGGTTCATTGCCCATTCAGGTGGGACGTACAAGCTGACTGCTGACTGCTGAGACTTTCGAAAATTCAGGTCCATCGAATCACCAAATCCAGCCAGTTGCCCCCGCCCATGGTTTTCGAATACCACTTCCCCGGCTACAAAGACAAACAGTCGATGGAGACATGCGAGCTCTTTCTTCTCCGACCACAAGCCCATACAGCTCCCGAACATGCGAGCTGCTTTCTTCTCCGACCACATGCCCATACAGCTCCCGAACATGCGAGCTGCTTTCTTCTCCGACCACATGCCCATACAGCTCCCGAACATGCGCGTAGACTTTTCAACAAACAGTCGGCAGCCTTAGCGTCATCAACGCCATCGCCGACGCCTACAGCGAGAACCTCCCCGTCATCTGTATCGTCGGCGGTCCCAACTCCAACGACTATGGCACCAATCGGATCTTCCATCGCCATAGGCCTTCCTGACTTCACCCAGGAGCTCCGCTACTTCCAGATGGTCACCCCCTCTAGGTGGGCATAACACATTTTGATTTTTAGTTCAAATTTACAATCCCTATCCAAATTTCATTTGTTGTGGTTTGGATTGGAGTATATGCATGCGTAGATTGACATGACGATCTCAACGGCTTTGAAGGAGTGCAAGCTCGGGCTCGGGCTCGGGCTCGAGTTCGAGCTCGAGCTCAGGCTCGCGAGCCCGAGCCGAGCCAGCTCGCGAGCTGTAAAATTATATAACGAGCCGAGCTCGAGTTGCTAAATCTTAGGCTCGATTCGAGCCGAGCTCGAGCTCGAGCCAAATTTTTAAAAGTCGAGTTCGAGTCGAGCTGAGTCAAAACTCGACTGGACTCGGCTCGTGAGCAGCCCTAATTAGGAGGGAGGGTCTGCAAGGTCCGGATAAAAACGTGTCTGCCCTCTGATGTGTATGTGAACTAATATAGGGTCACATCAATTCACTCACTCATTTCCATACACATCAGCTGTGTATGAAAATGTATAGGAATCTGATGTAGGGTTATCACTCCCCTATATGAAATCGGGTGCTTGTTGCTAAAAATATTCTTAAGCAGTTACCTTGGCTAAATTGTGCTTGTAACTAGTGACATTGTTAATTATTAGAGGTTTGTTACTTCAACTTGTCCCCGTGTTCTTGGATCGGATCTCTTAGTTGTACACTGTGACCCCCCTTGAGGAGGCACCCGTTCTCCCGAAGTTCCTATTTTGCCGAATTTAACAATGTACTAACAATCTTCTAATAAAAGGGGACTCAAAAATCTGAAATTACTATTAACTACATTAAGGTGATCTACTAAAAGTAATAGGGTCGAGATATTTTGTAAATGTGAATATTTTCCGGAGGGAGTAACTTTTCTATCATCCCCTACTTATGTAATTCACATTATATAGTAACATAGGGGGTTAGTAATCAGTTTCATTATCCACTACTTTGGAGTTTTTTTCCATATTACCTACTTTTTTCAGCAAAATCCCATATACCCTGGAATTGACACCTAGACTATCGAAAATGCCCTTATTTCGCCGCAAGGACCCCTCGGCTCGTGCATTAGACCCCCTTGGCAGCGATTTTCTGGCGAATCGGAGTCTCGCACGTTCCCCCAAGGCTCCTTGCTGCTCCCTGCAAACTGCGTACTAAGCGATTTTGAGCGATTACACACTAGTGAACATTTTAACCAATGAAATTCTTCACTTTTATCCGGCGAGGACATTCAAGTAGCATTCTACTCAGAGGAGGAAGCTTTCCGGCGAAGCTCCAAACGTCGCGGCGATCCAGACCAAAGCCGACAGCCACCCACGCCCAGAAAAAAAGCTCTTATCAAGAGATTTTGATGTAAGAGTAGCAAGGAAAGCCACCCTACTACAAAAGGTGAGATATATATGTAAAGAAACATATGTAATAGCCACCCCATTGGTGCTCAAAACCGTTTGTGGACATCAAATAAGAGCATAAAAATGAGCAAAAGCGTGAAATACTCGTCGGCGAGTGGCAATTACTATTTATATATCTTTCAATGATCTTAATGAAATGGAAGGGGAGGAAAAATAAGGAAGAACAAAAAAAAATGTGTCCTAACAACACACGACCTCAAATGGGGTCGTGCGTAAGAATGCACGCTCTTACGACAAACTTAAAAATGTCATCACTCGCTCATTTTTTATCCGTTTTAGCCCTTTTTTTTCGTTTTTCCTTATTTTTCCACCTCTTCCTCCTCATGAGGATGGCCAAAATTTCTAAAACCTATCTACTAGTGGTTATGACAAATTTCCAACAAGGGTGATGAAGTTGTTATTAATTTTCTTTATTTCTTCTTCTTTCTCCTTATTTCATCTTCTTTTTCCATCCTTATCTATCCTTATGAGGAGGAAGAGAATGAAAAATAACAAAGAATGCAAAAAATGAGCGAGTTCCTACATTTTGAAGTTTGTCATTTGAAGTCGTGTGTTCGTAAGCACGACCCCATTTGAGGTCATGTGTTCAAACACACAACCTGAATGGAGTCGTGTGTTGCTAGACACGACTCCATTCAGGTTATGTGTATGGACACACGACCTCGTACGAACACATGACCTCAAATGGGGTCGAGCGTATGAATGCATGTTTTTACGGTAAACTTCAAATTATCATAACTCTCTCATTTTTTATCCGTTTTAGCCTATTTTTTTGCGTTCTTCCTTATTTTTCCACTTCCTCCTCATGATGATGGCCAAAATTTCTAAAACCATATCTACTAATAGTTATGATAAATTTCCAACAAGGGTGATGAAGCTGTTATTAATTTCTTTTATTTATTCTTCTTATTTTTCCATCCTCATCTATCCTCACGAGGAGGAAGGGGATGAAAAATAAAAAAGACCGCAAAAAATGACAAATATGGATAAAAAAAGTGCGAGTTATGACATTTTGAAGTTATAATTTGAGGTTGTGTGTTCGAACACACGACCCCATTTAGGTCGTGTGTACGAACGCACGTTTTTACGGCAAACTTCAAAATGACTCGCTAATTTTTTATCCGTTTGAGCTCATTTTTTTACGTTCTTCCTTATTTTTTCCACCTCTTCCTCCTCATGAGTATGGCTAAAATTTCTAAAACCCATCTACTAGTGGTTATGACAAATTTCCAACGAGGGTGATGAAACAGTTATTAATTTCCTTTATTTATTCTTCTTTCTACTTCTTTTTTTTTTTTCATCCTCATCTATCCTCATGAGGAGGAAGAGGATGAAAAATAACGAAGAACGCAAAAAAAGGGCAAAAACGGATAAAAAATGAGCGAGTTATGACATTTTGAAGTTTGTTATTTGAGGTCGTGTGTTCGTATGCACAAACCTATTTGAGGTCGCGTGTTCGAACACACGACCTGAATGGAGTTGTGTGTTGCTAGACATGACTTCATTTAGGTCGTGTGTATGAACGCACGACCTCAAATGGGGGGGTCATGCGTACGAACACACGTTTTTACGGCAAACTTTAAAATGTCATAACTCGCTAATTTTTTTTTTCATTTTAGCCCTTTTTTTGCATTCTTCCTTTTTTTCTACCTCTTCCTCCTCATGAGGATAGCCAAAATTTCTAAAACCCATCTACTAGTCGTTATGACAAATTTTGAACGAGTTATTAATTTTCTTTATTTATTCTTTTTTTTTTCATCTTGTTCTATCCTCATGAGGAGGAAGATGATAAAAAATAAGGAAGAACGTAAAAAAATTGGCAAAAATAGGTGAAAAAATAAACGAGTTATGATATTTTGAAGTTTATCATTTGAGGTCGTGTGTTCATATGCACAACCCCATTTGAGGATGTGTGTTCGAACACACGACCTGAACGGAGTCGTGTGTTGCTAGACACGACTCCATTCAAGTCGTGTGTACGAACGCACAACCTCAAATGGGGTCATGTGTACGAACACACGACCTCGAATGGGATCGTGCTTACGAACATACACATTTACGAGAAACTTTAAATTTCAAAATGTCAACACACGACTCATTCAATTCGTGCACACAAACACACGACTTGCATTGAAGTCATGTATAAGAACACACGATTTTACGATAAACTTCAAAATATCATAACTCACTCATTTTTTATCCATTTGTGTCAATTTTTTTTTGCGTTCTTCCTTATTTTTCCTCCTCTTTAATTTCATTAGGATCACAGAAAGATACAAATAGTAGTTGCCACTTGCCGACGAGTATTTTACGCTTTTACCCATTTTATCCTTTTATTTGATGTCCACGAGCGGTTCTAGTATAATGGGTGGCCATTACATGTGTTTCTTTACATATAGATCTCACATTTTGTAGTAGGGCAGCCTTTTTCGCTGCTCTTACATCAAAATCTTTTGATCAAATCTTTTTCTGGGTGTGGGAGGCCGTCGATTTTCTTCTTTTGGAACCAATTTCCAAAGTAAAAATCGTTTTATTTCAATTTGATATACCGTTTTTACAGTACGATGCCTCTGTTGTAGTTGTTTTTGCGTACATAGCTCTTTCCTTGTCTTTCCTACTGGTTTTGCTGCTTTCCGACATGAAATCTTATTTTTTCCGAGTTGGATGGCACCGGCGATGAATCAGACGGAGCTTCGCCGGAATGCCTTCTTCCCCAACTGGATGCTCCCGTAAATCGCTAAAATAAAGACTTAGGTTGTAGCCATGCTTATACCAACTCCAGTTGGGGGTCTTTTGGGTAGTTTTCAGGTAATATGGAAGAAACAAAGAGATTCTAAGTAATATGAGAAATTGCGTAGTGGCGCCAGGTAATATGTAAAAAACTCACTACTTATGAGTACCAAACGCTATGCTACTGAATAATATAATTATTTTCCTTCATGACATAATTTTCATGCAGCAAACACATTTCTCTTTATATGAAGTACTTGTTCTTTTTCTTGAAAAAGTAATTCTGCACATTTTTTAAGCATAAATCAAATATTTTCAGCATTAGGAGGGAGGATCTGCAAGGTTCCGGTATCATACTAGTCTAAAGTCCCTAGACACTGGCTCTAGTTTTGTGCCAGAGAAACATAGAAACTAAATTCCACAGTAATATTTTTTTATAAAATCCACAGTAAATTTTTAGTGCTCATAAACATTCCATCAGCTATAATACCATGCATAATTTGGCTACATATTGCAGGGTACCAAAAGGATTACAAAAGGGGATCCCATATTGGTCCTGAAAAGAGTCCTCAGCTAGTCAAGATGAAGCACTGCTTGTCTTAACTAAAGTTGATTCAAAAGGAAAAAAGAAAAAAGAGAAGGAAAACTTTCGAAAAGCTAGTGAGGTACACATTCCACCGCAATCAAAGGGAGATGCGGAGTTCAATTAAAAAAAGTAAAATGTGGCATTACAAGGAGGTGATACCTGTCCCTGATCCCCTTGTGTAGGCCCCTCCTGGGAAGCCAGTCTTACCCACTATTTCTGTTTTTTCTGCTGAAGTAGTTGGCAGTGACCGGAACAGAACCCAACCATTATTCTAGTACTTCCTCAGCTTGGGTGTGCTTCTGCTCAAGCTTCTTGTTCTTTGGTATTGGAGCAGCAGCTGTAGCTGGACTTTAGTAATAACAACAACTAAAAGCCCAAGATTTGGAGTTTCTCTTGTGTCATCCCAATGATCAAAACCATTGCAATTTGATGCCAATAAATGCCCTGACTTCTTTGCTTGTCTTCTACCCTATCACCACACTTGGGAAGTTCAAGCTGACTGAAAGTTCATCTTGGACTAGGGTTTGAGTTCAGTACAAATCAGGCCAATTTTTATATCCTCATCACTTATTTATAAATGGACTATTTATATGTGCCTGGCACACACGTATTGACATGCATCAAGCGTTTTAAGGCCGCCCGATTTCAGTCCGATGGCAGGCTCGGCGGATTTGGCCCTCCTGCCCGCCTTCCTCTACACATCCGATGGCTCGCTATGCGCTTGACACACATTTTCAAAATGCGACTGAGTGCGTCTTAACTATTTCCCTTAATAAATCAAAAGGAGGTACACCTTTTTCCTTGTTCTTTCTTTTTCGTACAACTTTTTTCCTTCTTTAGTTCAAACTTTATGCTCAACCTACATGTGGGCATGATCGGTTCTAAATTTTTTTCACCATGGCGGGAAATACTAGACAAAGAGACTGAAATTTAAGCTACTATCTTGTGCTCATCTGTATGTCCTTACATGATCTTCATTCAGAACTTTACTGTTAAGTACTTCTTTATATTTATATCACATGATGAGCATTGGAATGTTGGAAGCGCGAACATACTCAGCATTTGGGCAACATTCCCTCCATTCCCATTTGATCATCAGTACTGTCATACAGTGAATCATTTCCTTCCCATACATTTCTTGCCCTTGTGCTCGGACCCACCACCATTTAATTCAAAAAAAATCTCATTTTCTCTAATAGAACACATAGAAAATATTGATTCAGCATGGACCCATATTGTTCTTTCTTCTTTTAAGAAAAGAAAGTCATGTTGGTGTTCATTTTATATAGGAAAAATGTATCCCATGAATGTTGACCATGCAGAAAACTGTTGAGCTATTTCCCTTCCAAGTTATTTATAGTGAAATGTAAAAGAGTTGTGCAGTATGGCAAGTCAAATGGGCCCCCAGTGGCCGGACATAGGATGTCTTGTAGCACAGCAGGATTAGATTCCCATTGCTGTCACATAATTGCAGATGATTAAAGAAGGGGGGGTTTTGGGGTAAGTTTGAAGGAGAATGGTTGGGAGGGGGCATTTACTCAGTTCGCCGCTGGGGATTTTATTACAGAGCCAGGGTCTCTGGGCCACTTCTTGAATGCGCAGTGTCCCTGGCTCTTCATTTCTTGATGCCACACCCACATTCATATAGATTTTTCCTTATAATGAGACGCAAGAGAGCCCTCTCTTGGGGTCCTCCTCTGCTCTCCTATCATGGCCTTCATGCATAAGGCCAACAAGGGGTTTAAATGAGGGAGGGGACCATCTACATGGAAACAAATGAGAAATTATTCAGGCCTTGATGAAGGATTAGTGGAGATGATGAGAATGGTAAGAATTGTTAGAATATGTAATAAATGAATAAAGATTTTCGTTGTTTCCTAACAACTCGAGCTTTTGGGACAAGAATTGTTATACATGTGATTAAGGGGTGAGGTATGGTGGAATGGTGGTAGTGTGAGAAGATCTGAGATAGGAAGGACCAATTTTGAGTGCATAAAACTAGTTGTGAGATGGTGTGCGCTGGCCATGGAATGTCGTATCGGATATCGGTCGGCCAAAGAGATAAAATATCGGAGATATATCGGAGATATTGTGTAAAAAAATATCGGTAGTCAAAAATAAGTTTTTACCGTATATTTTCACAATCTAACTTTTAAAATGAGTTATACTAATTTAAACAAAGAATAAATTTCAAAATATACCTATTAGGATAGAAAACAAACATGAAAAGTTTTTTTTTTCAAAAAAAAAAATTTGAATTTTTTTTTTTTTAAAAGTAATTTTTTTAAAAAAGGATATTGATGGGTATCGATGCATCGGTTTAGACCCGATACCGATATATCGGCAAGACGATTTTCCATGATGTTGGCAGAATATTCACACAGTCGGCATCAAATGATATGGTCCAGGCAGGGACAATGACCTAACAGGTTTGGGCTTTGTCCTTCGTTTTGCATTTAGATGACCTACTTGTACAGACATTTCTATGTCAAGTGTCATTTTAGCGATGTATATGTGTGCCTGATAGATTAAACTATTTGCTGAGTAGTTTATGTAGGAGATGCCAACAAGAAAAAGTGGTAGGAATCAATATAGTCGACAAAAGGCTTGATGATGTAAAGTGATTGACCATGGTTTTGATATGTCTAATTTGTCATGCCTAACAATGTAGATGATTTAATAGTACCAAACATGTTTCTCAAAGTCAAACTCAATCTTTGGTTTTGCATGACGAATTTGGACTTGGAAACAGGGAGTTGCTAGGGAAGGATATGAGTGGCATAACATAGACCTTTTGTTTCTGGTTAACCATGTCTTATTTACCTACTAACTTCAGTGGAAGCCAACTTTCCTATGTTAAAAAAAAAAAAAAGAGAAGTTAACTTTCTTATGCAGTCATTGGGCATTCTACTATGATGACCTTTTTAGAAATGTGATCAATGGGGTCCAACACTTTGGGCCTCATCTATTCAGGTGAATTTTCCCGATTATTCCTCTTTTTACCGAGAAATCATTCAATACAATTACGAAAGTAACATAACTATCTGGAGAAAATTAATATGCGCTGCCCTGCCTCATGCGCGTTGACATGCACCAGGGGCTGTGAATTGTCGGATTGAGATTCTATGCTAGGTGTTACTAGAGGGGGAAGATGAGTGATTCAAACCTACAAATCCGATGGCATGATGTGCCCCGGCATACTCAAATGCGTGTGGAAATTATTTTTTGTTCGCCTAAAGGTTATACACCATGATATTTTCTAGCAGACGGAGCTGTCGATCATCAGGATCGACCAGGAGGCCATCTCCAATTGGAGCACGCAGGCATGCCCATCGTTTTGTCGATCATAATATCGATGGCTCATGTTAAAGGCCGATTTCCTGGCGGACATCCTCTAGGCGGACCTCAAACTCTTCTATGCGTGCGTGACATAAAAAATGAGACTTAAATTATAGGACCTGTCTAGCCTGACCAATTTGGTCACCAAAATCATGTGACCATAAAGCAGATTTTGCCACGTCAACAAAGGGAGGGAAGAAAGAGCTGAATAGGAGGATAAATTATAACTTTACCTAAGATTCCTGGGTCTCCCTGCCACTTGTCCTTTGGTCCTGCTTTCTGGTCACATAATATAGTTATGAAAATATTTTCCCAAATTATAGGAGTGTATAGCATAAGACATTATTGTGGGTCCAAATATAACCTAGGTTATTAGAACTTACAAATAAATTTTTTGAAACATTAACTAACAAGTACTCCATAAGTTCAGAAGTTATAAATGTGATTAGCTCAACAAGTCCTAGGAGTCTCCTACTCCCACAATCTCTCTAGATCTTATATTCCCTACATCATCCAATTCCCTCTTTCAAAAGCTATGTCCCTCCTTCCCCACCCAGCATGATCCCTCCCGCCACCACCTCCCCCGCCCTCCGCCACCGGTTGCACCACCACCTCCACCTCCTCCTCCTCCTCCTTCTCCTCCTCCGCCGAGTCTCCGCCCTCAACACCGACGGAATTCTCCTCCTCTCATTTAAGTACTCCGTCCTCAGCGACCCGCTCGGCGTGCTCGCCAACTGGAACTACGACGACCCGACCCCCTGCGCCTGGACCGGCGTCTCCTGCGCATCCGATCAGCTCTACGACCCGAGTCGGGTAGTGGGACTGGCTCTCCCCGGCAGGCAGATCCTCGGCTCCATTACCGCCGATCTCGGCCTCATCGAGCACCTCCGCAGCCTCGACCTCTCCGGCAATTACCTCAACGGCTCCCTCCCCGCCCAGATCTTCAACGCCACTGAGCTCGTCGCCCTCTCCCTCGCCGACAACGAGCTCTCCGGCGAACTCCCCGACCTTTTCGCCCAGCTCCCCGCCCTCCAAGCCCTTAACCTCTCCTACAATGCTTTCGGAGGATCTCTCCCGCCCAGCCTCGCCGCCTCGCGAAACCTCACCGTGCTCTCCCTCGCCAACAACTACATCTCCGGCGAGCTCCTAGCCGGGTTCGGTCACGCCCAGGTCCTCGATTTCTCGTCCAATCTCCTAAATGGGTCGCTGAATTCCAACTTCGCCGAAGCTAGCGCGTCCCTCCGGTACCTCAACGTCTCCGCCAACCGGCTCTCCGGTGAGATCCCCCCGAAGCTCGCGGCCAGGATCCCGGTCAACGCGACGGTGGATCTCTCCTACAACAACCTCACCGGGCCGGTACCGGAAGGGGGGCTGCAGTACCAGAAGATGTCGGCTTTCGCTGGCAATCTGGGCCTCTGCGGGAAGCCGCTGAAGAACCCATGTGTGATCCCCTCCACCCTCTCCGTTCCGCCCAACGTCTCCGACTCTACCCCCGCCATCGCCGCCTTTCCGAAGACCCTCGACCGTCCCGCCGCCACCGCCGGCGGCGGCAGCTCCCCGACAGGGAACACCTCCACCGTCTCCGGTCCGTCCGGGCGGAAACAGAACGGGATGAAGGCGGGCATCATCGCCGGAATCGTCGCCGGTGACTTTGCCGGCTTCGGAGTCCTCGCCGTGGTCTTTTTCTACATCTACCATCTGAAGAAGAGAAAGAAGGAAAACGCGGGGATGAAGGCGGAGCTGGGCAGCTCTGGGGCGGGGTCTATCGGGAAGACAGCGGAGTGGTCTTCGCCGGAGTCCGGCCGCGCGGGGTGGTCGTGCATTGGGAAGATCGGCGGCGGCGGGTCGGGGGAGGAGACATCGGACACTACCGGGTCAGAGTCAGATGAGGAGAAGGTGAACCGGGTTCGGAAGGGTCCGACCGGTTCGCTGGTTACGGTGGACGGGGAGACGGAGCTGGAGATGGAGACGCTGCTGAAGGCGTCGGCGTACATTCTGGGGGCGACCGGGGCCAGCATAGTGTACAAGGCGGTGCTGGAGGACGGGACGGCGTTGGCGGTGCGGCGTATCGGAGAGACGGGAATGGGCCGGTTCAAGGATTTCGAGAACCAGGTCCGAGTTTACGCCAAGGTCAGGCACCCGAACCTGGTCCGGATCCGTGGGTTCTACTGGGGGGAGGATGAGAAGCTGGTTATTTACGATTATGCCCCTAATGGCAGCTTGGCCAACCTCACTTACAGTAAGTACTAACACTCTAGTCCTTTTTTGACAACCTGATTTTTTTAATAGAGTCCTTTTTTTACTTTCAATGTTTTCATAGAAAAATAAAAAACTTGATTAAAATTCTAATAAGTTTGACGTCCTATTGAAACTAATGGATTTCAAGTCATAATAGCAATTTTGGTACTTATTTTGCAAAATGAAAAACTGAGGTAGTTGTTATAAAAGGATTTGGTAATTATAGTAAGTCACTCCACTGACATTTTTATTATTTTGGTACTATCCACTGTATTGTACTGTTCATGCCAAAATATAGAACTCCAGGTGTACATATATTTGTACACAAAATCTTTAATGTACTGTGATAATTTCCAATGGAAAGAAGTTGGCCCAAAAGTCATTTTCTTATCTCTAGCACCATTCTTTTAATTTAACAATATACAGTTCTGCAATGAACTGAGGTTGTACCTTCATCATTTCATTAAGCATGTTAATTTGTAAGTTACCAAAAAAACTCTTTAATTTATTATCTGTCATCAATCATTTTCAACCTTTTTACCAAATATACAAAGAGCATTGTTTGATATCAAGAACCTTCTCCTAAGAAACACCTAAGAAGGTTTAAGTACCTAATTATGTACATAAACCTTTTTTGTGTATATGTATCCAAATGGAGCTGTAGAAACTTAGAAAGATAGAGCATAAACAAAATTGGTCTCTAGACAGAGATTGGTGCAATGAACTGAGATTCATACATAAAATTTTGGTATCTATATGTCTATACCACTACAGTAATACATAACTTTGATTCTTATTTCTTCTTCTTCCTGCTGCTTAACTGTTTCTAGTGATGGACCAATCTTGATGGACTAGAGAAAATCGGCTAAATAAGTTGTACGTATTTAAATATAAAACTTCACCTTTTTTGCACTAAATATCTGTATTCAAACATGGATTTTTTTTTTCCTGTGAGAGGGTCCAAATGGAGTTGTAATGCTAGTTGCTAAAAAAAATTGGTATCTTTACCACCCCAATATTACATATTTTTATTTTGTAGGTTTTTTTTACTTCTGATTAAATTAACTAATTTCTTAATGATGGGCTATCTTGGTTGGGCCAGAGAAAATGAGCTCGTCGTCGCCACTGAACCTAACATGGGAGGCCCGTCTAAAGATCGCGCGTGGGGTTGCCCGTGGCCTGAGCTACCTCCACGACAAGAAGCACGTCCACGGAAACCTCAAGCCCGGCAACATCCTCCTCGGCCCGGACATGGACGCCCAGCTCGGCGACTACGGCTTGGAGCGCCTCCTCCTCTCCGGCGAGTCCAGCAGCAAGGCAGCCACCGGCTCCGCCCGTCTTTTTGGTAGTAAGCGCTCCACCGTCTCCCAGACCAGCCTCCCGGACGCCTCCCCTGCCGTCGCCGCCAGCCCCGGCCAGTCCTCCGGCGCCGGTGCCTCCCCCTACCTCGCCCCTGAGTCTCTTAAGAACCTCAAGCCCAACCCCAAGTCAGACGTCTACTCCTTTGGGGTGGTGCTGCTGGAGTTGCTCACTGGGAAGGTGTTCACTGACAAGGAGCTGGTGCAATGGAACACTGGATTCATTGCAGAGGACAGAGTTGGGGTGCTGAGGATGGTGGACGTGGGGCTCAGGTCGGAGGTGGAGAGCAGGGAGGAGGCTTTTCTGGCGTGTTTCCGGCTGGGGTTCAGTTGCGCGTCCGTCATTCCTCAGCGGCGGCCGAGTATGAAGGAGGCGGTGCAAGTGCTCGACAAAGTTCCATCCTCATCTTCACATTTTAGTAGTAGCAGTTACTACTGAAAGAGATTAGATTGACTTTTCCACAACTTGTTCAAAAAGGATAAACAAGCAGTTGTTATTTTTTATCCTTGATTTGAAACAAGGATTTGTTCTTCTTAATTTTCAGTAGGAGTGTCTGCAATGTGCCTTGTTGTATGTATCATTGACTAACTTAATGCTGTTGTAGCTTACTTGTTTTTACTGGAGAAGGTGCAAGAATGGGAGAGTTCAATGAGTTAGTTAAGCTTAGGCGGTTTGGTTGTGCTAATTGTAAGAACTTTGATGAAAAGGAGAGGGACAAGGTGAATGTAGTTTTGTTGGTTTTTTCAATTTTTTTTTAAAATTTTTAATTTGATTA
Organism: Houttuynia cordata; assembly: GCA_039654745.1. NCBI lineage: Eukaryota > Viridiplantae > Streptophyta > Magnoliopsida > Piperales > Saururaceae > Houttuynia > Houttuynia cordata. The sequence continues at coordinate 16,659,353 of CM077508.1, read as the reverse complement.
GGGTTGGGATTTGATGGTGTGGCAGTATATGGCTTTGTCATTTCTTGCTGGCCCATGTGATGCTGATCGGTCTGATGCAAAAATGTCTACTTTCATGTGAGCATTTTGTCTTGGAAATCATATGGGCACTGAAGTTTAGGACATGGGGGAAACAGTTGTGCCACTGAAACAGTGAGGAAGAATTTTTTGGATTGAGATGCATTCCATTCATACTCTTGTCTCTTTCTGAATTTGAGCATGTGGTCTGATGTTTCTTTCTGTTTGTTGGAGAACATCAAAGGCACAATGGTTCATATTTCTCATCTGTGTTGCATGGCAGGAATCTTAGGAAGGGAAGTTAGATGTGAAAGCAGTTTTTTATATTGGAGAATATAGAATACAAAAGCCTAAATCAACACTTGTTGAGTACTTGTCTTGGTGCGTGGGCTACGTTCTTTACTTGGTAATACGAAGTTTGAGAGATGCAGTTTGAACTTTGAAGTCCAGAAGATGCATGCTGCCTTGAACCCTCAACTTCTACACTATTCATGAACTCCTTCGCATCATCCCGTAGGACCCAATACAGTACTTAGTTACTGGATGAATCAATAGATTGGTTCAAACCATTTGCAGCCACAATATGCTTTTGTAGTATGTGCGCTGACATCTTGTGTGTTTACTAGCTCGGCCATGACAAGGCTGCATATACAGCTTAGAAGGGGCATTCAAAGAGCTGGAGGCAGTCAAATGCTTGGATTGGTTCTTTTTTTTTTTTTTAATTATTGCTCCCATGGATTGGTCCAGTAGCCTCCCAATAGTTGAAGGAACTGTTGCATATTCATTTCTTTGACTTATCAAGAATTTTGGGAGACCATCCTCACCCTCATAAGTTGCTTTTCTAAGGCTCAAAAGCCAGCAACTTGTCTCCAATAGTAAAAAAGAGAGAATGGTTTACATGCGATTGTTCTCGGATAAGGAGCATGAAGTCAATCTTTTGAGTTGTTAGATTTTAATCCGATGGTGGGTATCAAATCAGTGGGTAGATAAGTGTATCAAACCAATGGGTAAGTGAGTTCATTGTAACTGTTTGTAGTCATCAAATCAAGATTTAATGGCTACAAATTGAATTAGCCTCATATAAGCTATATAAGAGCAATCTAATTTAAACTTTTCCAAAAAAACACACTTATTTTGCAGACCTCTTATTATATATAGACAAATCTATCAATAAAATCTCCACAATCTAAACCTAAAGCTCCCAAAAATACAACAATCAAAGAGTAGATCAAGATTGAACATAAAATAGTGCCAAAAAAAGAAGAAAAATTGGACATAGATTTCCTTTATTTTTTTGGCTAATCCTCAACAAAATGAAAGACAAAAATATAGCAAGAAAATGAACACGCACACACTGTCATTGGCATAAGCAACAAGTTAATGCAATAATGAAAAAATAATAATAAATAAAAATCCAACTTGCCACCAAACATATTTACAAACAGTAAATGTGATTTTTATTTATACAACTTTATAAAATGAAAGAGGCTAGAACTTAAAATTGGTAGAAAGTTCAAAACATGAATAGATGCGACAAAAAAGAATGTATCATTTATTATTACCACCTTGATCTTGAAGTTTCTATTCCTAAATTGAGAACAAACACATCACTATTCACATACTAGTATGGAAAACAATATAATGTTTATGCGTGGCAAGTGTATAAAATAGTCATTAAAAAATTCTAATTTAAACTGACCTTGTAATGGGGTTCACAAATTCACAATATACAATAAATCCTATATAGAAAATTATCTATTAATGATTCTTATCCTTTGAACGTTTAAATATTAAACTTTTGTAAGTGCAAAAGGCAATTATACTACAGTGAGTATTTAGGGTTGTCGAACCATATGGACGAATGATTAATCTACCAAATTAAAAAAAAAGTTGTTTTGATTTTATCTATGAAAAGCAATAAACTTCAGCTAATTTAAATGAGTTGTAATAATATGGAAAAAGTATCAAGGCTCCGAATCCACCATAGAATAAACTAGTTCTATCGCCTCTCTCTCTCTCTTTTATAGATTCCTAGTTGATTAGTGTATTCTTCTTGGACATACACTGGACATACACTGGTTAATTCAAAATATATGCAACTCCTCTCGGACGTAATACGTAAAACAATTAAATCATGGAATTGTGACACTATCTCTCTCAAGCATAGATCAATGAAACTTTATTAAAAAATAATACCTTAGTCTACGTATGTTCCTCTTGGACACGCAAGTATTTGGATTAAAATTCACATGAATCACTTTAGCCTCTCTCGGGCACATAGAATGAATCTCAATGAATTAACGATGGAAATATAACAAAGACCTACACATCAACTAAGATAAAATTAAGAATAGAGAAAGAAACGATAAAACCAATCTATTCGGGCTTCATCTACGCCTTGGAAAGAGTTTAGCCAGACATCGGACAAGGAATACAAGTCATTTTCTTCTTCTCTCCTTTGCTATAGTCGTCACAAACTCTCCACAAAAGAACTCTTCTCTAGCCTCAAGATGTCTAAGATCTCTCAAAACGTTCCCCCTTAAGGCATATATATAAGAGTGAAGAAAAACTACGAAACCCCTTCCAAATTTGTCTTGAAATAGGTCTTGTTTTAAGTTTGCCGAATACGGCGATTGATCACGGAATTTGCCGATCGATCACGTCTTTCCTTCTTCTTTTCACTATTTCCTGCAATCGTTCGCGACTACTCTTCATCTGCCGATCGATCGGTTTGGGCGCGATCGATCGAACACTGTGCAATAAAAACTCCAATAGATACGATCGATCAATAAGGTTGCTGATCGATCGCTTCTTTCGTTCGCAGCTCATTCTGGATTGGGGTGATCGATCGGACAAGTCTGGCAATCGATCAGCTACTGTTCATTCGCCAAAATATTTTGCTTCTTTCCTCTTCTAAAGCCAAAATGAGTGCAAATCTTCTTTTCCTACAAAAGATTAAAAATTCATTAAAGCATTACTAAATTTAATCAAACACTAACATAAACATAAATTTAGGAGCTAATAAAATGCATAATTCAATTATAAATCATCCTCATATCTTTATTTATATAATTAACTAAATAGTTAAACGTAAATACATATAATATATATACGCATCAATGTAAATATATATGTATCTATATATAATTATAAATCATCCTCATATCTTTATTTATATAATTAACTAAATAGTTAAACGTAAATACATATAATATATATACGCATCAATGTAAATATATATGTATCTATATATGCATTAAATAACTATGTAGAAGAAATTCAAAAAACAACTCACTTGGGAAAAATAATATTCTATTTGAAGTAAGAAAAAATACTTTTTACTCTGTGAGAAGTCATTAGTGAGTATTTTCTTATGACAACTTTGTATGAGGAGAAAACTTACTATATACTTTTAATATGTAATAAAGTACCTTTGAATTATATATAATTAAATAAAAAATCAAAAAAATTTAATTACATGTGTATGAAAAACAAGAGGACGAGTTCTGAAAATTAATGTTGTGCGAATACTTGATTTGGCCGGTCGAATCATTGAAATTGGGACTTATTGATCGGATTGTTCATAAGTGGCCACCGGTTTGAAGACGATGTTATTTCCGTAGAGGTATGGGTAAGGAAAATAAAAAACTTGTTGAATATTAATAAAAATATAGGGAGGAAGACAATCACTTTGACATAATCTACAAAATAGTTCGATAGAAAGCTATAGGTAATATTTATAACACAAAATAAGACAAAATGAGAGTAGAATCCTATTTTAATAAGAATAATTCAACTAAATCACCATTTGGATGATCATAGACTTCAGCCAAATCGAGTTTAGCAACAAATGAGCCACCTTTTTTGGATTTAGTTCATTTAGAATAAATCAAGATAAAATAATCCTTTAGCAAGTACAATACTGGCATAGGTGAATCTCCTCTTTTAAAAAAAAATTGATTAACATAAGCTACTTTATCCGTTAAATTGTTAAGGCTATCAAGAAAATTGTGAGAAATAGTTTTATATTCAGATTTGTGAATTGCATGAATATGTGAAAAAAAGGTCTTTTATAATTCTACAATATGTATGAAATTAAATCAGATGTCAATAAGACAGATAAGAAGAACAAGGAGAAAAAATATACTAATTTACCGCTAAACTTTCAAGAGTCATAATAAAGGGTCTTTTGTTACTACTTTCTTTGACATTAGAGTTCGAATACAGATATTCTGCAGTATAACACAAAATCATATCCAAAGATGAAATTTCAACATTTGTCTAAAGAATATCTATTAACCAAAATATACATGTAAGGACACGTGCACTATCATCTAAATTAGTTCTCCATCAGATTGAAAAAAAGTAGATACTCCACACCAAATCAACATATAATAATAGAAGGAAAAAAACTATCAATGATCAACTCATAAAAGGTCACACAATAACAAATTTCACATCCCATGTTCCAGTTATATAGCAAGTAGAGAGTATGCATCAAATGGATATTTCGTTGTCCAAGTTCCTATGGTATATTAAAAGTAAAAATAAGGTGGAATGGAAAATGGACAATTAAAGAAAAACAAAAAATGAAATCTTGTATGGCAAACGTGATTTAACCATGTGATTTATGCAATCGCGGGATTTCTGGAAATCCCACAACTGACAACCTTTTTTTTTGGACGGGATTTGATTTTGCCACAAAACTCACCCAAAATCCCGTGATTGTTGGTACAACGGGAAATTGGATCATAGTAAATCACAGGGCCGACCCTGTCATTCTTAGAATCCCACTTTGATTGGATTGTTGCTTTTGCCTGCTCCTCATCATCCTCTTTCAAGCATTCACAAGAGCAGCAGCTTCGCAAACAATGTGTCTATAATCGGTAATTTTTTTTCGTTTTTTTACATTTTTTTCAAGAATTTTGATATCTCTAAGAGCTGAAAAACTATGATGAAATGGTCATTCGAATATGTGTTTTTTTTCACTCTATGTGAATCTGGGTTGCTATTTGATGAAAGCAATGGAATGCTATTTTTGTGTGGAATTTTGGAATTGGATTAGCTTCTTTTTGATCTGATATGGATGTTTATTGGTTAAAGATTTAATTTTTGTTTTCTTTTTGGAGCCAATGTGTGCGTTTTTTGTTGCTTTCTTGGAATCTGGGTTGCTATTTGATGAAAACATTGGAATGCTTGTTTTGGAATTTTGGAATTGGTTTAAGTTTGTTTTGCTTTAATTTTGAGAGGTCAGGGTTAGAGTTTACTTTACAATGATTGAGAATTGCAATTCAGCACTTTACTTCCAGGGTATACAAAATGGAGTTCAGAAATGGAGACTTTGTTAATTAATTCGTTTTATGATCAAATCACATTGGGAAATAAAGGTGAGAATGGGTGGAAACCACAAGGACTTCAAAATTGTGTTAATGAAATGAATGCAGAGTTCAATATCCAATTGAATCCAAGTCACATTAGAAATAAAATGAAAGGTTGGAAGGAAGACTATGCAATTGTTTCCGACATCCTTGCTCAAAGTGGCTTCACTTGGGATGCTACAAACAAAAAGATAGTTCTGGAAGATGAAAGTGTGTGGGATACATACTGCCAGGTAAAAATATTATATTAATTGAATGTTATGTAATTGCTATGATATCACAAAAAATATAGTTTTATTAACCAAATTTGATATGTTCTTGTGAAGAAAGCTCCCGATGCAAAATCATACAGAAATAAGAAACTGAAGTATTGGGATGACTATCTATTCTTATTTGGAAAAGACATAGCTACAGGAGAGGGGGCAAGTCACTTTGAAGATGTCCAAGAAGATGATGGAGGCTCGATTGATGTTGGTCTTGTGGAGGAAGATGGTGAACTGAATGAGAACAAGAAAATGGAGCTGTCAACGGCACCGAATGACGATGAGCACGTGAAGAAAGATCAAGAAAAATGGGCAGGAAGGAGAATTTCAACAACGCAATTTTTGAGGTTGCTAAAGCACTTAAATCATATTTAGAGAAACAGGAGAAGCAGAGTTCAAAACCATCATCTTTAGATATATACAAATTACTTTCAAATATCTCAAGGCTTGCTTCGCATGGAGGCACATCGAAGGCTACGATTGGAATATGATCCTTCATTAATTGAAATGCTCTCTAGTTTCACCAATGAATCAAAGTTAGCTTGGATTGAGGATCTCCTCAATCGTCCACCTCCCCAATCTTGGTTTGTATGTTTAATTGTTTGTTGACCTTTCTATTTTAGATCTTTGAGGGTTGAATTTTTTTATGCATAATAATGAAACTATGTGGTTGGAAGAACTTATTTCTCTATTATTAATTAGAAGGTACAAAATATGCAAAAAATACTCTCTTTTTTGCTTTATATGAAGATTCAAATCTCCATTGAATTCCAGGTTCCCAAACGATGTTGTGATTCTTTGGATCCCACTGCTAAAATCACACTGTTGCCAAACATTGGATTTCCAAAATGCAAATCTCATGTACCTGTCACTCAAAATAACGTGATTCCAAGAATCACACCTCTAAATCCAAATCATGTTTGCCAAACGCACCATAAAAAAACAAAAAATTAAATCTCATAATTATAATTAACTTCTTTATTATATGCTATTGAATCACGTAATAGATTGTTCTACATCCCTAATTAGATTTGTAGTAAGTGTCTAGAGAGTCCTAATTTAGTAGGAGCAGTTTACCAAAAAAAATCCTAACTCCCCTATTATATAGATTTCGTAATAGCTTTACTTTTCATCTGTAATTTAGTGGGATTAACGAAAAAGAGGAGTCCTCAATAATCTCAATTACCCTTATGTGTAGCAAAAGAATTGGCATCTAATGTTGGAAAATTGTTATATAGCACGTGAATTTTCACGTGCAGTTTAACTAGTATAGAGAAAGAATTTTATGATGTTATTATAGAGAAAGATTTTCATAAATCCTATGGTCACATGTTAATCCTTGTAAGATATAGAGAATTAATTTTTTTTTAATTGCAGGATGACCCTCCCTTTACAAAGCCTTCGATTAATTAGCTAAGATGGATAAACTTTAAAAGTATGATTACAAAAAGAGAGAAGAACTTAATGCCAAACAATGACTACAAAATTTACACAAATTACAAGCATAAAAAAAAGAAAGAAACATAATTTTTTTTACAAATATCTCATATAGGGATTCTTTCCTTGCATGCTTCTTCTTCACTTCAAGTTGTAGGTTTTCTTTTGCTTTACTTTCTTCAACTCAACTTCAAACCTTAATTTAAAAGATTTGATGGTTGAGTGTTGATTAAGTGCTTTGGTGGAAAACTCCTTCCTTGAAAAAAAACTTCTTTCTCCTTGGAATTTGCTTTGAGGATGCTTTATCTATTTCACTTTGCTTTTCCAAAAGTCTTTATAGAATTTTTTGTGTGTAATGACAAAAAAAACCCCCTCTTCCCCCCTTTCCATATGGAAATAAAGGGGTATATATAAGGGTGTCAGTAGGTAGTGGGATGGGGTAGTGAGTAGGAAATGGGTAGTTATTGTGATGTAGACCATAATCTACATAGGAATCCATAGAGAAAGACATTTATAACTAAGAAAGTAAAACACATAAAATAAACTAGTTCTTCATTGATTCTTGGGTAATCAATTAGGGAAGACCCCTTACATATTTATCGACTATTAAACCATAATCCTAGTTGACATAGGATAGACTCTAAGCTATAGTCCTGTCACGCCCTGAATTTCAAGACCCCATTTAGAGCGCGGAAGCACCAACACAATAAAGGTCATAAGGTTGAAACCCGTGACGCGACCGAATACTCGATCAACTCCTTTCCCATTAACATGAATTGGGATAATTGCAGGATCCAGAATGATTAATAATGTTCGCTAACATGAATCTCAAATAACAAAAACAAAAGTCTAATTAAACTATTACAACCATCTAGTCTCAACAAATCACAAAAGATAAAACATAATTTAGCACACAGGCTGATAAGTTCACCACGAACAAAATATTTAAGTATTAAATATTAATTTCCAACATCAATCTGCAATCCACCATCAAGCTCCATCGAACGTCTCTTGTCAGTTCTTTTCCATTTTTATTTCTGCATCGAAAGATGAATGAGTATTCTATAGGAAATACCTAGTAGGAGCCAAGAAAACCCACAAATAAGATAACCATAGGAATACTGACAATATGGTATAAGGAAATGAAGACACATTTAACAATGTCAGGACAAGCAAATACAGGGTTTACTTACCTGGATAGTAATCATCATCGAAGACCACAAACGGTCAAGAAAATAGATAAGCATTTAAATTCCAAACTCCAAACTTACAGTGCGTCGGGAGAAACTAGAAATGAATATTGACTCCAAACATCCAGAGTGTCGACGATAACAATTTCTGCTCTCTGTTTAGTCCACTTCCCCTATGGACATCAATACCAGAACATCCTAGAGGTTCTTCAGAGGAACCCGGCCATGCGTCTAGGGATGCTGGCCCCATCGATGTTTACGGGCACAATGGGTGGAGACTGCAGACCTTCCGTAATATCATACAGTCTAAAAGTGCACGCGTTGCCGTCATCGGCTGAACTACAGAGGTTCATTCAATAATCTAAGATCACAGAGGATCTAGCAATGGCTCGTGAGCATACTATGATTCTACTCTAAGAGCGTTCATCGATAACTCTTAGTGGAGAAACAGTTTACGTTGAACTGAATCAATCTAGAGACCCCCATAATATTTAGATTTGGACTCTCAGAGGAGTAAGACAACATTCTAGTTGATATCATCGGAATAGACTCACAGTGGAGTATTTGAAACTTTTAGAGTGATTAACATCAGATAACTCAAATTATGACTCATCAAGGATTGGAACACTAAACCGCATCACCGTACCTAGCCCTAGATATGACAATCCCCCAAGTAAGGATACAAGATCCTCATTATCAGAAATAGGTCAACCATAGTGTACAAGGTGTTGAATCTGTAATGGAGAATTTCTTGGACAAGAAGCCGTTTAAGAACTTGGATATTTGGGATAATTAAATTCGGACAGAAGCCACAACTCACCACTCGTACTCGTAATTTAATATTACAATACCCTGTACCCTCAATGTCTTACATTATAAAATTGGGTTATTGATACCATATATACTTATAATATATATATCTTGGTAATCCGAATTAGGGTTTTAATACATAATATAGTATTCTGCCCCATGCATAACAGCCAACTTCCATCTGCCACCACTATCTACACATCCCGAATTCCTTTATGAAATTTTTATCACATAGATCCCTAAATATCTAGTTTTGAACCCAACCAATGACATATTTTTCTGAGTTTTATACAATTACTTATCATTTTCTGATTGCTGCTCGTCGGTGCAAGAACAGTCCTGGCCGAGGGTAACTATCAACATATATTTTGATTAGTTAGTAAATCAAACCTAATTAGCCAATAAATTACACTTACTAGTACTGATTACACGTTCCTTAAGTTATTTACTGAACCTAGAAGGCTCTGGAATTCTCAGATTATTTCATTATGAAAAGAGTTTTACACTACTCAATGTATTAATAACCCGAGGAACTACACATGGCTCCCAAATTGACAAGGACAACTAATAGCAGACACACAACCACTCCATTAAACTGAGACATGATCCACAATTCTGATTTACAACATCAGGGTCGTGATTATGGAAAAACATCAACAATTCAGTAGCAATTTTGAAGAACGACAACAATGAGTGATGATGACATGAGATTAACTATATCCCAATATCGATGTATAATGAACCAATGATATGATCAACCAAATTGGACAAATCGTACAAAGCCTTCAAAAGTGAGAAAGGACACAACTTTATACACTAGACAAGTAGGGGATGTTGTCTAGGCATTAGGTCGGATGATGAATCGAAGTAAATACTTAATCACATGTAATATCTCCAACACGTATCAATAAGATCATGAAGTATGAAATAAAATTCATGCACATAGCTTCCACATACTCTTGAATGATTCATAAATTTATTTATGATGCATACTCATTCACAAGACATAACAAAATATGAATTTTGTGGGAAAAAGAGCATCCTACCTCTTATGAAAAACCCGATAAATCTTTACGCGTGTTTCGACTAACGATCGCACCACTCCTTGGCTTTGTCGATTCACCACCACAACAACCAACACTAGGGAGAAGGACTGCTACTGGCTGAAAGGAGACGAGGGCACTTCACTGTTGGCATGACTCTCAAAACTCAAAAAGAATTGCCGGCCCCTCCTAATTGGGGTTTAAATAGGATAGGTCTTATTTCCCATTTTCCAATCTCCACCGTTGATTGCCCTTCAATCCAAGGGCCACGACTTGACCTCAAAAAGGGAAGATTTTCAATTATGGACGTGGTCAATCCATTAGCCAAATCAGTTACACTCCCTTTAAGGTAGGGATCTTGGCCACATCAATTGGTTTCCAAAACCACAATTGTAACTTCCTAATTAAACACAATTAGCATGATCTTTATCCTTGCCACATGGTGCCACCAATCAACTTGGTAATTGTCCACTAATCACATCCAATTACAGACCTCTTACTTATTTCAATTTTAAAATTTGAAAAGTCCAATTTCCATTCTAATTCAAACCGGGTTTTAAACTAGGAAAAATATTCCAATCTCCCCAAGATTTGGTCCCTAATTCGTGGGACAAATAGGTAGGTCACATCACCAGAAAATCTAATAAATCCCATTAAAAAGGTCTAAAAAACAATCGTATTCAAAATCTCACAAAATACGGCGATAGATCAGCAACCCATACGCGATCGATCGGCTAAACGCATACACCGCATGCCACTCTCAACCAGTAGATACGATCAATCGCCTGGAACGATAATCACACTACAGCTGACCCGATCGATCGGGTCTTTTGACATGATCAATCGTGTCCAGCAAAATTTTAAAATTTTGAATTTTTGAGTCCTGTTCAAATCTTTTTCAAACCACAACCTAAGGTTCAACAATTTAAGGAAATTAAATACTTACCTTGAGCAAAATTTTCCGCTTTATTATTTGAAAATTTTTGGGTATTACAAGTCCTAATTGACATAGAAAACTAATCATAATCCTAATTAGAATAGGATCATAACATTCCACCAACGCTTCCGCATCACCTCGTCCTCGAGGTGCGCTTGGTTTTTTTTACAGCTTACCTTGGAAAACTCAACTTCATCGAAATGCGTTAAACCCACAAATAGAATTGAGTGCTGAACTTGGACGCATAAAGGAGTGGACCCTGTTTGGCGTAAAGTATACCACCGAGAAAACTTTGAACCAATAATGGATGGCCATACAAAACCAGTCTATTTTTTCTTTTCGAAAAAGACTGAACCAACCCAAAAGAGTATGCCATGGAACCATCTCGGCCCGGACCACTTTTGGACCAACCCAATAGAAAACCAGCTTTTGGTATAAAGATTGAACCAAGCCAAAATAGTATCTGGTTGAACCACTCTGGTCAAAGGCTCTGCTCTTCCTCGAACCAAAGGGCAGAGCGCACGAGGGGAAGGACAGTCGGGGCCAAGGATGGTGTCGTTGAGGGTGACAATGCCAACCTGGACGCCGATCTAGTTGTCGTCGCCGACGACCAAGATCCAATGATGGAAGACGATCGATTGGGCATCGTGCAGGAGGCGGCTTCGGCGGAGGTGGAGGCGTCGAAACCACAAAAGGCAACCCATGCAGCAGCGATCGTGGCGGAAAGAGGGTGTTGAAGTGGGAGCCACCGGCGGAGAACCTAGGAGGGTCCAAAGGCAGGGGCTTTTGTCGCGGCGGAGGCTGGATAGAGACCCCCGTCAACGGATCTGGAGTCGGAGGTGGCTTCGGCGGAAGCGACGACGGAGTCGGAAACACGATAGCGATAGTGGTTTGAGCGGAGGGTGGTGGTTCCAGTAGCGGTGGTTTCAACGGCGAGGAGGAACAGGGCCGCATCAGTGTCGTAGCAGTAGGCGATCGGAGGCACGATAGTTTGCCAGATTGCGTGGCACGTGACTTCGTCACAAGAGGCAGAATGGCTGTTCGATTGACAGAGGAAGGGAGAGCCACGGCGGTGGCTGCAACGACAGAGGGAAAAACGGCAGCAGTGGCTAAAGGGGGTGGTTTGGGTGGCGCAACTGGTTGAAGGAAGCTCACGGAGACGGTGTGCAGAGGAGGTGGCGATGGCAGATTTGAAGGTGACATGGGTGGGTGTGGCTCAAAGTGGTGCGGCGGCAGATATGAAGGAGGTGGCAGCGGGGCTTGCAACTGTGACGGCAATGGGGAGTCTTCAACGGCATCCGCGACGGCAATGCTCGGAAGGTGGTGGCGACCAATGCTCTAGGTAGGCCTTCCAACTCCGTTTGTGTTCTTCATTTTGAAGTTTCCACTCTTCATCTTCTCACTTTCACTTGGCTTTAAGCGCGACAAGTGTTTGCAAGACATGTTGCCTATGCAATGGTCCGAAGGAACGAACGCTCTGATACCAATGATGTAGACCATAATCTATATAGGAATCCATAGAGAAAGACATTTATAACTAAGAAAGTAAAACACATAAAATAAACTAGTTCTTCATTGATTCTTGGGTAATCAATTAGGGAAGACCCCTTACACATTTATAGGCTCTTAAACCATAATCCTAGTTTACATAGGATAGACTTTAAGCTATAGTCCTAATTGACATAGGAAACTAATCCTAATTCAAATCCTAATTAGAATAGGATCATAAATATTGAGAATCTAAGAAATTTTCTGGAATTTTAGAAGGTGGAGTGGGTAGTTGTTGGCAGTTCGTGGAGCTTTATGCAATTTTCAAATATTCTGAAAGTGATCCCCATTTTCCCACTCTCTCCCTCTCTCTTTCATTCTTCTCTCCTCTCTTCTCCCATTGCGACATCATATTTGACTTTTTCTTTTCCTTTTCTTTTTATAAATGATATTAATGAGAAAAAAATTATTTTATGGGTCATGCTAACTTTGAGCCTTGACCAAGACTAAACCTAGACCTTTTTTTTGTGCGGGGCCTACAAAACAAGCACATTTATTTTTGTTTGTTGCTAAGCTTGGGCTTTGAGGAAACCTCCCTTCATTTTGGACACGGGGCCCACAAGCCCAACCCATTATAAGTTTTTTTTGTTTCTTTTCTTCCCTTTATTTCTTTCTCTTTCATTTCTTCTTTTAACTTTGTCTCTTTTTTTTAATCAACACACTCAGTGTGGGGTGCATGATGAGCCTCATTTGATATTTGATATTTAGTTGAGCTAATTTAATGTGGGACACACAATGTCTCACATAACCCTTGTAATTTCTTTTGTTAATTGGATGTGTGACACATAGTATCTCACATAGCTCTTTGCAATTTTTATAGCTAATTTGATATGAGAGAGAGTGTATCACATAACCCTTTTAATTTCATAAGCCAATTTAATATGGGATATATAATGTCTCACTTAGTTATTTATAATTTATATGGCTAATTTGACGCGAGACCAATTGGATCTCACTTAGCCCTTGTAATATTATAGGCCAATTGAATGTGAGACATATAATGTCTCAGTTAACCCCTTTGTAATTTGTATGGATATTTTAAAGTAGGACCGATTAAATTTCACTTAGCCCTGGTAATTTTGTTAGGCTAATACATATGAGGTCTCACTTAGCCTTTGAATTTTTGTTTTTTTTTCGCAGCTCCACTAATCGTGGTATGCACTTTAAAATTTTATTTTATTTATCTTTTGAATTATTTAACTCTTTTAAGGTTTGAAATAGTCATCACTATAGTTACGACTTATTTTAACCCTTTTCTCTCTCCTCTTTTTTTAAATGTAAACCGTTACTATAATAATACACACAGTTAATGTAGAATTATGGCACTACACTTCCTAAATGTTAATATTTTTTCTATCCTCTACCTGATTGATAAGTTTCACATTATCTCGGCCTCGTACACAAACACCCCTTTCTTTTTTTTCAATCCAGCTGTTAAGTTATCATTGGAAAAAGTTAATATGAGGCTACATAAGCTTCATGATATCACGGCAATATCATGAAGCGTTAGACCAGATTCTTGTAAGTCTGTGTTTGATGGTGGATGCTAATGGGTCATAATTTAAATTTGAGTTTTCTGAATAAATGCATGAGTGAGTGTAGACTTGTATGATATACCAAAATGAATAATGGCTCGTTTGTGGCAGAAGATAGTGGAGGTAGAGTGATTTTACCGCTGATCAGTGGTTAGATAATGAAATGCGTTAGTGGCCTTTGGAGGCATGAGCTGATATGGGAGGTAAGAAAGTGAATGGCCCTTGTGAGAATGTGAACAATGTGAAAGCTGATTGCAATGAAACTAAAATTCTCTGCAAAAATCTGAACTAATGGATTGATCAAATATTGTGTTCTTCCGGGGACTCTTAACCGGAGGATAGAGTTGGTTGTAATATATCTCACTAACAAGTAACATTGTGATGGCGTAAAACTACGTGAAGATTTATTTGCTTATTGTTGAAATCTAATTATTATCCTATGATTTTTTGAACTCCTTTTTTTTAGATAATGATGGGTGTCCGTGTCCTTAGAGCAGCGTATCTTGGCACTAATCTCCTTGTGCATATAAGGCTCACCTATCATACGCACTGGGATATAATCCCGGGTGGGTGGTCAACGGAGTGGAGGCTCAACTCAGTGAGGAAGCATGCCCTTGCCATCACACAAAAACTGGGTGTTCTTGAACACCTTGTGTTAGTGTGGACAAAGTGCATAGCTATGTCGAGAGCTCTTTCCACATTACCTGGCGCCAACTATGGTTTTGACGCCCGACCTGGAATCTCTTTTTTTCTTCCATATGACCCAAAATACCCCCCAGAGCTCGGTATAAGCCATCCCACAGCCCACACTATGCGTTTTTCCATATTACCCGGAATCTGAGGAGCGTTCAGTCGGAGAATAAGCCGTAGCGTGCTGGAGAAGTTTCGTTGGTCATCTCCGGCCATATCATCGTCGACGCAGGCGCTGTCGGACTCGGGAAAGGTCATCTTCACGCCAAAAAGCAGGAAAAATCAGGTACGCAAAAACAACTTCAACAGAGGCATCATATATCAAAAAAGGGTACGTTAAGTTCAACTACTACGATTTTTATAATGAAAGCTGGTTCCAGAGAAGAAAGTTGAAAACTTGCCAAGTTTTCAACCTGGCGCCAATATCGTGTCTTCGACAACATGACTGTAACAATAGTCGTGTTGTATGCAAAATGACTTATAAACGATGCTTTTAACTCATATACAATTTTCAATATATCGTGACTTACGTTTTTCTGACTTATTTTGGTATTTTAATGGCAGGTACTGATAGAGAAGATACCTGTGTGCTTACACTACGATGGAGTTTTTATAAATTCTGATGCGTACATGGGCAGGAAACGGAAGCTCACGCCTCTAGATACACGATAAAGTACCTGGAACTGTTGCAGCAAGTGGAAGAAAGATTACCGCTAAAGTCTGGAGCTGGTACATTATCTGTGTCATATCGTGTTGATTTTGAATCCTCATACCTGCTTGAAGATGATAAAGACCTGGAGTCAATATTTCTCCTTCATAAGAGCAACCAAAGCACAAATCGACTACTCCTCCTGTACTTGGAGTGGACTTCGACTGGCAATAACATGGAGACTTTCGCTCTCTATAAGGAAATGAATCGTAGTGCAAATAAGGAGGAGGAGAGGATACCAAAGGCAGAAGTAAGGCCAGCCAGTAAGACACCCTGGAGAGGCCGTCCAGCTCGGGCAATAAGACACCCGCATCAGCAGTTGAAGGAGGAAGAGATGAAGATTATTCATTTGAAGCTGCGAGGTAAGACTTCTAAGGTGCGGATACTGGCAAGTCGTGTACTATTATAGTCGACTATAATAGTACATGACTACAAATTTGGTCGTGTCATTTAGTACACGACTATATATGAAGTAGTGTTGCATAAGACACGACTTGACTACTTCGAATCATGTTCTCAAGTCCATTCATACAAATTTTTTTACGCAAATTGGGAGATGGGGAAGAAGGTGAAGATGAAGATGAAGACCAAGATGAAGATTCCAGTCCAGATGAGGAAGAATTTTTCGATGAATAAGAATTACCGTGGTCTGCAAATGAGTGGGATGAGCCTCTTCCACTACCAAATTTTTGCCAGGCAGATCCCATGGGAAGAGACCACTCTGTGCTCGATATAGAACTCCAACATGCAGCAATAAAATCGACTTCTACAGTTCCCACGGCAAGAGACACATCTAAAGGGAAATTTGTCGCATCGGAGCAGCAAGATTTAGAGGACGATGGTGACAGTGGTTGGGATTGGGGTACCTATTCACCACAGGCCACTCCTTCAAAAAATGATAAGGAGGAGACGATGTTGATCGGTAGTTTGCAAGCAGACGACTATAAGGCACAACTTGCTTTCGGGGTTAGATTTGAAAGCGTGAAGCAGTTCAAGATGGTTCTTACTGATTTCGCAATCAAGAGGAAATTCATGTTTAAAGCTGTGGACGAGACCAAGGACACATTTGCTGCAAAGTGCAAGAGTAGAGGGTGCACGTGGTACATACGGGCTTCGAATCTACTTGACATAGTCACCGTGACAAGGAGGGAAGGAAGGCATACATGCGACACTTTGATAAGTTCTAAAGTTCATACATTGTCCTCACACCTATGGATTGCATGGAAGTGTCTGGCTAATATGCAACAGTACATTGAGAAACATTGGGGCATAAAAGCCAACTATAAAAGGGCATGGAGGGCGAAAGAGGAATTGATTCGATTGATTGATGGCAACCCAGAAGATGCATATTTGATTTTGCCACATTACTGAAAGGAATTAGAGCGGTCTAATCCAGGTACACATGTGGTGAGAAAGATCTTCTGATATACCTGAAATTGAAATTGAACATGCCGGATACGAGTTCAGACGTGTCTTTTGGATATTCGGCCCGGTCACAAGATCATTCCGAAGATCACTGAGGCCGCTGCTCACTGTTGATGGAACATTCCTAAAAGGAAAGTACCCCAGAGTTTTATTGGTTGCAACAGCACTCGACGGGAACCAACAATTAATATGCCTTGCATATGCAGTTGTCGAGAAAGAGACCATAAATACGTGGTACATATACAAAGAATACTGTATGAGTAGTCGTGTCTTCGAGTACACGACTACTCATACAGTTGTGTTGTTTGATACACAACTATCTACGACCTATCTCTTCTTTCTTTAATATGCTTTCACTCTGATTTCTGACTTGCAGGAAGTGGTTCCTCGGCCTACTGAAAGCCACCCTATTTACGGAGCCCCTGGCCTCTCTGGATACAATTGTCTCGGATAGACAGAAGGGACTTCTGAGAGTGGTTGCTGATGTCTTTCCCGAGGCTCACCATGGGTTTTGCCTGAGGCATCTTCCAGTCGAGCAAACCCTAGCTTGCTTGCCATCACCAAGTTTATGAACTGCGTGAATTTGTTAGCTACTTTCCTGTGATATGTGTACAACTGGGATCTGCCAGACAGCGGGTTGTAGAAGCACCATACACAATGCAGGAAGTGTACAAAGACGAGGCAGAAATGGGAACCGGTGCGGATTGGGAAAAAGGCGCAAAATATATTCCTGTTCAAGCCATCGAGCATCCTCCTGAGCTTTTTTATCAATTTCGCATTATTGCCTCCTTCTTTGTGCTCCTGCAAAACCGCAAGAGAGTCAGAAAATAATGCTGGGAACATCAACTTATCGCTACTGATGCAGGGAACACTTACGTTGTCGAATATCTCTTTGAATGCGTGGCATTCAAAAAAACACCACGGATACTTCATCTGGTTTCTCTCAATGCGCTGTCGTAAGAGACTTAAAAACTCATCTATAACCTATAGAAAATAGCAACAGGAGTCAGAACAGTAGAAGTAAGGCAAGATACCACTTGTAATTAGGTGGTCTACAAATATACTCGAGTTAATGAAAAGTCGAGTATTTTATATACAACTTTAATAATAATCGTGTCTCTCGAAGGCACGACTATGCGTAAAGTCGTGTATTTGAAAAAGAAAAAGAGGAAAACATATGAGGAAAAGTGGAAATCATATGAGAAAAACGAAAACATAATGTATACTTACATTGGTGTTTATTTCTGTGGTTTGCAGGAGGGATACGTAGTCATTATCACATAGCGTTGGGATTGGACAAGCCTTCCTCGGATTGGCGATCCATCCATCTATTGCCACTCTATCCCGCTCTAACAATACCCCCATGTCGAAGCATAACTCCAACCCGGCATAGTTTTCTGGGAGTGCAATTGTAGCCTTACCCTTTTGAGGGTTTAGAGGACATCGACGTCAACAGGCTGGGATGAGGTTAAGCCCGTGGCCTCCTTCTCCTCCTCTTCCTTCACCTCCTCGTCGTCCTTCACCTCCTCCTCCTTCGCCTCCTTCACCTCCTCCTCCTTCGCAGCCTCCTTTCTCCTCCTCGTCGTCCTTCACCTCCTCCTCCTTAACCTCCTCCTTGGCCGTTTGGATATCCAACTGCTGTAAGGAAGAAATCACCTCATCGATGATAGAGGTCGTTTGTCGATCGGATACGATTTCTTCAAAGCCGGCTTTCAGCTGACGGGACCTATTCCTCCTTGCTTGCTCCACCTCCATTCTCCGTATATGCTCATCTTCCCTAATCCTCTGCAATTCAATCGCGGAAACACCCCTCCATCTCTTCCTTACCACTACACCAGGGGGGAATAGGTCCCGTATGTACGTCTGACGGCTCTCGACTTCTGCATGCTCCATATGTTCGTCGAATTCTGGTTGGAGCTTCTTCAAAAACAACTTCGCGGAGGATCTCTTAGTAGCCCGTTGAATCTTCTTTTCCACATCTCCGCATTTGATGGGAGCTAAAATGACATTTTACATATTCGTGTCAGTAGCAGCACGATAAAGAACATAGTCGTGTTGCAAGTGACATGAAAAACTAACTAGTCGTGTAGAATGCAACGCGAAAAATTTAATAGTCGTGTACCATGTGACACGAAAAATTAAATAATCGTGTACAATTTACCTTTACCCCATTTCAATGAATCGTCGGCTGACTTGTGCGCCAGCTCCTTTCTCCGCATACCCATCGGAGTTTTCTTCATATGCTCCTTGTCATCGGGCTGCTTCTTCGGCTCCATGTGATGCACTGATGACTTCTTTATCCTATACTTCTCTGATTTCTTCGTCTCCTTCGTCGGCTCTTCAGTCTTCTCCTCCTTGGGATGCTCAAAGATCTGACCCTCTAACAGCATTGATGTTGTGGCGGCAGATGCCTTCATAGAGTGAAGAACCTCTCGCAGAGGTCCGACACTCCTTCCCATCTCCTCATACGAAGACAAAGCTATCTCGATTAGTGACTGTATGCCCTGAAGCAAACCCTCCAATCGCCCCATTGCAGTAGACTGAGCAGCTGTCCTCGAGGGTGAAGGTTGTTTGGGAGTCCTCTTCATTTTCAGCCTCTCCGTCTTCTGCCGTCGTGGAGGAGGGGCCACTGAGGGAGATGAAGCAATGAAAGATGCCTCTTGGGCCAGGGGGGTGATTACATCGACGACTTCATCTCATACTTCAAAATTATGGAACACTTCCTTCCAGTAGTCGGTCATACGATGCTTCTTCTATTCACCCTTCTTAACCTCTGTAATCAGGGCCTCACTTCCTGGCCACCTTTTCGCCCTTAGACTGGTAGGGCCCACGACAGCATGGAAGATTGTCGTGTACTCAAAAAACTAAATATGCATAGTAAACAGATGGAAACATTAGTAAAAGATGCGGATACAGGCAAGTCGTGTACTATTATAGTCGACTATAATAGTACATGACTAGAAATTTGGTCGTGTCTTATGCAACACGACTATATACTTAGTCGTGTTGCATAATACACGACTATAAATAAAGTCGTGTTGCCAACACAAAATCCTGATCCTCCTCTTCTTCCGATGGTATTTCCTCTATAGACTCATCTCTTTTTGAATCAATCCGCAAGGAGATAGGTAGAGTGGTTAGTAGAAAAGTCGTGTCGGTGCAACACGAAAACATAAAAGTCGTGTTGTCGCATACACGACTAAATATACAGTCATGTCTTTCAAAGACACGACTTTATAGTTCATAGTAAAAATTAAAAGTCAAAATTTCGGAGCTTCTAAACTAAAATCAGTAAGGATTGTTATAACTTACCGCGGTTTAGTCATGTGTATTTCCTGGCAGGCGCCTTTCACACTCTTCCTCGCCGTAAACCGAAGCTCAATCGGTCAATCCGCCGGCTGCATGAACGAGCAGGGAGCCGCGGGTGAAACTCAGCAACAGGAGGCTCCAAAATCCCCGGAGGTATCCGCTTCAAATCGTCGCATTTACGCACTCTCCGTCAGTCGTGTTGTCGAAATCCAGCAGGGGGCAGCTCCAAATCGAGCTGGGGGACGTGAATAGGATCGTCGAAATCCACAAGGGTCGTCAGTGGAATCACCGCTCAAACTCGCCGATGGAAATCGCCGGAGAATCCCTTTTGTTTTTCGTGTTATATACAACATGCCTCTTCCCACAGTATTAGCACGAAAAAGATAGAAGAAGGGCATTTTTGGTACTTCAAGTCCAGATTCCAGGCCATATGAAATTTCACAGGAAAAACCAGGTAATATGGGAATATGATAGTTGGCTCTTCCCACAGTATTAGCACGAAAAAGATAGAAGAATGGCATTTTCGGTACTTCAAGTCCAGATTCTAGGCCATATGAGATTTCACGGGAAAAATCAGGTAATATGGGAATATGATAGTTGGCGCCTGGAAAAAACTC
Source organism: Houttuynia cordata (assembly GCA_039654745.1). NCBI lineage: Eukaryota > Viridiplantae > Streptophyta > Magnoliopsida > Piperales > Saururaceae > Houttuynia > Houttuynia cordata. Next base: position 16,638,426 of record CM077508.1, on the reverse strand, counting down.
CCCTGTCGATGGAGAAATTATTGGGTACAAGCGCCAGCACACGTCAGATTTATGGCCGCCAATCAGACGCCACATTGAGCCCCACAATCCCAAACGGCTAGCATTGAAGGATAGCGTTAAGTGGTTAAACAGAGAAAAACCCGTCCGTTCCTTCTCACCTCAAAATCGTTTTTCCCGCTCACTCTCGCTTCTTCTTCTTCTTCCTCGAACGGCTGACGCCCAGCTCTCCGAAAAACCCGTCCGTTCTCCGATGCCGGCGGCGACGACCAGCTCTCCATCACTTTGAGGTCGACACCGGAGGCGACTGCGTGGATCAGCAGATCAGCTCCCCATTTCGTCCACATTGCTTCTGTCTACATTTTAGTTTGAAAGACGTTTGATTTTTTCCGCAGATGGTCGGACCACACTGGGCGCTAGCGTCCGCCCTCCCGACTGCACCAGACTGCTTCAGAGCTGACTCTTGAAAGAACTTCCCTTCTTTGACCGCCCACTAAGTGTTCTATGAAATGCTCCACTAACAAGAGCTGGTCGATGTGGGAGGGTGGTATACTTAGCGAAGGAAGTGGACTGGACCAACCCTCCAAAGAAGCTTTGGCGTTTCAGAATAGATCATCGATCAGGTGAGGATCACTGAGCCTCTTTCTTGATACATTTTTTCTCAGAAAAAAACATATTTTGAATCTTGCAGGCTGATCATACAAAGACCCTCAAAACGATCACAGAAAGATAGGAGACTTTCTGGGTTTGTGATTTTCAATTTTATGGAGTGAGATTTGGAAGTCTTTGTATGATAGATTTGCAGACCATAAGTTTTCGTGTGGCTTCTTCTTGACTTTTGTTTCTGTTGACATATAAAGTTTACTGTCTTTTGAATTTAACCTTTTGATTACATTTTACAATACATTTTCTAACGCCCAAAGTAGGAATATGCAATTGGCATAAACATAAGGTATAATGAAAAGGAATCTTAACATAGGCACTTTTGAACTGTGCATAGGTTGCCTTCATCTAGTCCTTATAATATAATTTAAATTTAACGCTATCTGATCTCGGAGAAAAATAAAGGGGGCCAGTTATACCTGTTTGCTGCGCAAGTCAGCTGCAACAGGACTTCGTAAAAGAATGCGACGACTCAATCTAATTCACCAAATACAAGTGATAATGAGTCTTCTTTGAGAAGACCTCTAAGCTACAGAAATAGGTTTTTGGTCTTTATTCAAATGGGATCACTGATCAACGAGCAGCTGAAAACTTCTTTATAAGTGAAATAAGGCGGAGGATGTTTATAACAACTGTGTTAATTATTGTTAGTCGTATTGGGTATTTTATTCCACTACCCGGTTTTGATAGGCAGTTGATACCTGAAGATTACTTGAGCTTCGTCTCTGGTTCTGTTGGTAAGTTCTGTTATACACATTGAACTTAAATATAATCCATTATGAAGGGCATATAAGCAGAAGCTCTCTTTCCAAACTTACATATTAAGTTTTAATACTTGTTCCCTTCTATTTCGTGAAGTGTTTTGTGCAATATCTTGTCACATAATAAGAGTCATATACTCTTAAAGAATGCCATAACAATATTAAAGCACGACTAAAGAACTGTGCTGTTTATTCAATAAATGCAGTGATAATTATTATTTAAATTATATTGTTCTTGAACTCTTGTGGAACTAATTTGAAATTTGTCCTACTTGTTATTAAGCTGGTAACATTTGCAAGCATTAATTAGTAATCAAAAGTTTAACATAAGGTGACAAATGTAAGAATTTTTATTTTATCGGTGTCATTAAGAGTTCTGATGCATACAGATGTTTATGAATCTGATCTATGTGACTTGATCTGTCTCTGTTGATTCGTCTAACAGATGAGCTTGGTGACTTGTCTTCATAACTTAAGTTGTCACTGTTCCAGCTTGGAATAAGCCCTCAGATAGCTGCATCAATCCGTATGCAGGTCTGTTGCTAATATTTGGAGTTTACTTGTTAAGTGTCTCATATATATCGGAATGGACTGAAATGTTTTGCCATCTTATTTGAATTGGTTCATTCACATCCTTATATTGGATCCTATAGAAGGTGGCATATGTAAGTCTTGCCAGTGCACCAAGAGGAGAGATTTTTAAGTAATTGATTACATCTACACATAATAAAGCATGGTGTCGCTTAGGTTAATATAGATGCATATTGATCTGTACATGAAATATGCATTTTATTATCTCCTAAACTTATGTTTCTGCTAGTGTTTGTTTAGAATTATTGCTGCTTTAATATAATTTTTGGTTTTTGTAGGAAACAAGAGCAAAATGCAGAAATGGGATAAAACGCGACTCTAATGATTGAATATTTACAACTTCGATTGCATATCTCTGATGGGACTGATTTAAGCTTCATGTTAATACACGAAGTCAGCTTTCCAACGCCACTGACTGTTCGCAATTCGGAGTTCTGAGCAAAAAGTTATGAGCATTTGAAATATCGCGCGCGAAAGAGACACGATTAAAGAGAAGAACTGTCAAGATGAGATTGGATGGATGAGATCGATACAACGGGTTATAAAGAAGAAAAAGAAAAAAAAAGAAATTGAATCTGAACCGACCGGTTCAGTACCGGTTCGGTTTTAAAAGAAAATAAATAAATAAATAAACCCGACCCGAGCTCAGCTCGGGCCTTCCGTTCCAGAAAACCGAGCTCTGTTTTGATGAGCTCGCCGGAGTACGGCGCCGGAGAATGGCCGCTGGGTCGACGGCGGCGAGCTGGGACGACGACGGCCACGGCGCCGGAGAAGAGGTAACTCGACGGCAAGGATGAACAGAGTGCTCGATTTGGAAAAATCCCCGATTTGGAAAGCTTAGATTGGGGAACCAAATCGGGAAAATTGAGTTGGGCTTTTGATCGAAATGAGGTTGGGTTAGAAAGTTACTGATTTGGGGGCCGAGAGACGAAAACAGAGAGGGTTTTGACAGAGCCGCCGGAAAGAAAAAAAACAGAGCTTTCTTCGTCGTGATCTTGGCCGGAATCCGGCGGGCCTTTGGCCGGAAGAAGAGAAGTGAGGGAGGAGAGTCGAACGCCGGGAGAAAGCTGTGATTTTTGGGTCGATTTGCAACTGCTACAGTAACCGCGAGTTCGCCGGAGAAGATGATGAATAGTGCTACAGTGCGCGTGAACAGTGCCGGGTGAATAGTGAACAGTATTCCTGCGACCAATCCAATGAACCAGGCTATTTCTTCTCTTCTTTTCATGTCTAGCTAAATTTCATTGTACTAAGACTAGATGAAGCCCTGCTGATTGTTTGACTCTCAATACTTATTTGCATTTCTAAAGTTGTGATTTTTACTCCATATGCTTAATATTTTGTTACGATTATTCTGTTGCTCGAGAGAGGGTAGAGTAATTGTTAGTGAAATTAAACTAAGGGTTTGTTAATGTTCGAGAGATCTTAGCGAATTCCAAGGTATTAATTGAATAAAAATTGCATTTTTATAATTGATCTTTGCTCGAGAGAGGGAGATTAATTAAGATAGATTTAATTGTTTAGTTGCATGTTCGAGAGGGCTGCACACATTACGATTATTCGTGACTTCGAGAGGGGCACGGGTAATTGATCACTTGGAATTGTACGGGTTTAACGGAGAGGATAGCTATTTGGTTTGGGTGGATTCGAAGTCTTAGTATATTTCTCATCATATTATTTTCACATAAATTTCATTGCTTTGTTAAATTAGAACTTTTCATTCTGTTATAACTAGTTTCATAAAAAAATCAAATCTTTCATTAGAATTAAGTTGAATCAGTCCAAGTCCTTTGGGTTCGACCTTGTTACCACTAGTCTATACGTAGTCTCGTGCGATTGCGAGTAAAAATAGTTAAAAATTCAATCAATCAATTGGCGCCGTTGCCGGGGACTTGGTAACGGTTTGATTTAATTCTATTTAGTTTAAACATTTCTTTTTAGGATTTTAATAGTTTATTTTCTTGTCTTTCTAGGATTTGATACTTGATTTTCTTGTCTTTGTAGGAGTCAATTTGGAGAGGCAGATAGTGACACTTGGAACTCGCCGACGTTGGAAAGGACACTCCTTCCCCTCGTTTGCAATCTATCAACCTTTCTTTTTAAGTAGATTTGGGTGTTTTTACTATTTTTCTTTTTATTTCTGTGAATGCATGCAGTGCTAGTTGTCAATAGCTAGGTTTGCTTGTTGTCGATATTTAGGACTCTTGATTGCTAGTCGTGGATATCTAGGGTTGTTTTGTGTTGTGGATGTGTGATGGTGTGGTTATGGTGTTGGTGATTGTGTGGTGAAAGAAAAAAAAAAGACGTCACCTTCCTATGGATTTAGCCATAATAACCCATACATGTACTTTAATGATTATTATTCCTCACACACACCTACTACTACTCCCTTTGAAGTGTCATTCCCTCCATGTCACTCATATCTTGATACTTATAACCATGGGTGGGAAAATCAATTCAACTTTGGGAGTAACATATCTTCCCTACAACCCACGACCCCTTTTATTTTGGAACCATGTGCCATTTGCTTAAGCCCCACTCATACCTTAATGGAGTGTCCTTCGGCCCATGAGTATCCGGAATTGGTGCGGGAACATGTACATGCGGCCCAAGGTCTTCATAGGTGGGAAGATCAATCTAATTTTTCTTGGCACACTCTTAACAAAAGGGCTATGTTTGACCAAAACACTACTCTACCCTTACAAGGTATGTCATGCCCTGTTCCATCGCCACCACTGCCCCAACCCCAATATGCCCAATCCACATGGAACCCTGACTTTGAAGATAATGTCTTGTCAATGTTGGATAATATAACGGGGATCTATAGTAGTGCATGGGGCGATAGTAATGAAGTAAACACTTTACCTATCCAACCACAATACCCGATGGGCCAATTTGTTGAGGAGGGGATAAGTTTTTCCCCTGACAATGTTCAAAATAGTACAACCCTTTGGAGTGCACAGAAATTTGAAAATGAGGTTGGATATAGTGCAGGAAATGAGCAAGGAGGGGTAGAAATTAAAGAAGAAGTGAATGAGTCGTTAGAACCAATTTTTAAATCTTCAATCTTTGGGGAGTCAATGTCTACGACAATATTAACGGAACCTTCTGTTCCCGAAGCACCATTCGTACAATGTCTAGACCCACCTTCCCCTTTGATTGTTGAACGTGACTTGGAGTGTTCTATCGATCGCCCATTCGATTCATTATTTGAGAGTCCTCTCCAACATGTGTTAATAGAGGAGGCCACTAAGGCCAAATTAGGTGATGTGGACGAGGAGCCCTTCATTTTAAAATTCTCTAATGACCTCTTCCCATGGCCAATGAAAGGGAACATATTCCCAACGCTTACCCGCCCACCACTCCACCCCTTCATTTCACGATATGATCCGTACTTAGGTAATAAGGACAGGAGTGTGTGGGGTAATCATTTAATTGATCCAGGTTGACTTATTGGGGGTTACGTCTGGCTGACGACGTAAAACTTAGCGCTCTTGGGAGGCAACCCAAATTTTATTTTCTTGTTTATTTTCTATTTTGTTTTTATTTTTCTTGTAGGTTATTTATTACTTGTGTGGGGATGCTACAGTCGAGGTTTGGGGGTGTATTTCATTTTTCAATATTTATATTATTTCCTCATTCTTCGCTTATGTGTTTCATGCTTTACATCTACCATGAGGCTCTCCATTCAGGTGACTTCCTTCCTCACTCTTTTTCTTTTACTATTCATTGTAATATTATTTTGGTCAACATTGAGGACAATGTTTAGTTTAGGTTTGGGGGTGTAGAAAAGAAGTGTTTATCATATGTTTTTGTTTATCCAAAAAAAAATTATTTAAAAATTTAAAAAAATTTAAAAAAATAATAAAAAAAACAAAATAATAGTTTTTAGGTTGTTTGGTCGTATTTTTTATAGGTTTTGATAGTTTATCCCGTGATGATGCATTTTACAATTCTTAAGAGATTAATTTACATTGGAAGTGTGAGTAAGTATACTGGAGGATAGAGAACTTAACTGAGCAGTATCTTTCTGTTACAGTCCTCTTGGAACCTGTGCTTGAGCTAAGAAAACTCACTCACACACACTAGTACATAAAGTAATACCCTCTAGAGATTTGTTGAATACGAATCTTCAGTGGGATGTCTTTAGTCAGAGTCATTGGGTGATATGTGGTTGTCCTTTGAGCTTAAAAGATCATGATAGACCATTTACTTGGCTATGGCAAGGGCTGGAATCGGAAATAGGTTGAGAGTATAATACAACCTGGACAGAATAAAGATGTGCTGAAAATATGAATGCTGAAAATAAAAATAAAATAAGAAAAAAAATGAAAACAAAATGAAAGAAAGGGGCTGATTGACTTTATAGGATTAACTTAGGCTGATGCTCAGGCCCGAAGCAGTCTCTTAATACCTAATGCCCTAAGCCAACTGGCTGGGAGTCATTGGCCTGAGTCATTGCTAAACCCAAGCATCTTGAAGTCAGGCCTTACACAGTCCTAACGAAAAAAAAAAGAAAAAAAAAAGTCTGTGGTGTATTATCCTCTCAAATCTAGAATGTTGGACCCGAAAGAGGCGCGCAGATCTGTGCTATCATGAACCTTAAGATTGGGATGACTACGTAGATTCTGATGTTCTTTGGTTAATGGGTAACACTGGATATGTCTAAAACAGAAATTTAGAATGTATTGCTACAATGTTCTACACTTTTAATATTTGAAGTATAATGCTATATCATATTGAGCAGAAATTTCCAAGATGAAAGTGTGGAATAAAACCACTTACTTGAGGGCTTCTCTATTCCTGCTGATTATAAACCAAGTACGTGTAGTTAATTCTCTTAAGCATTGTAGTCTGCATTTGAAGGGATAATAGGTTTGTTTGTTTTGCAGTGTTTTGATTTGTTTTTACATTTAGGTTAATTAGGTTAATTTCATAAATACATGTTTGTGGGTAGCATGGCTGCAAACCCTCACGAGACAACACTCGTCCTACTAGGGACACCTAGAGGTTTAACGGCTTGTTGCATACGCTCAATGCAATCGTGTTTGAAAGTGCTCTTTATGTCCTAGAGGGGGGGGGGTGAATAGGACAACCACTTAAAAACTCTCACTCTATTTTAATAAGAGATAATGTTAATTTAAATAATCATTCAATGCAACATTATCTTATTAACAAGTAATTGGAAGCGCATGAGTGAGAGAGACTTAAGAGGTGTGGAGTGTGTGTGTGTAACATTATGCAAGACGAGCAATCACAAGCAATCACACAAGATTTATAGTGGTTCGCCGCCAAGCAACTCGCTTCAACGGGTACATCCACTCTCGGAGCACCTAATCCAAGGAACCTCCGACATTCACTAAGTGAGGGTTTTTAGCTCACCCACAACATCATACACTCACCGGTTTTGCTTGGATCACCGGGAACCATACAAGAGTGAATCCACACTCACTATGGGTCACACCGACCCAACTCTCTCTCAAAAGAGTGGTTTGACCCTATGGTCTATACCACAATCTAACACATGTAAAGAAGATATTTAAGAGTACTTACTCTAGGAAGTAGGAGTGACTAGAGTACATACCCTTGAAGGGAGGATGTGAGATATCCTACCCGTTTTGCTCAACCTAGTTTTGAGCTTATGGCCGTCCATTGTCCATCCTTGGATTCAACTAATGATGCTCCGAAATTGTAGAGGCTTTTTGGACAAGGGATTGGTTTCTCTAAGAATTTTCCTATGGGATTAAGTGAAAACCATGGCCAAAGATACTTTGAACTACTCTCAAGGGTCAATGGTATGAACCCATCTAATCATTAATGAGGGACCGGAGAGTAGATCAAAGTATCCAAGACCTTTGAGAGAATTTGGAAGTATTTGGTTCAAAGGTCAAGTGGGGGCTTTGGTTTCTAAAGGATGATTCTATATGCTCCAAGAAACCATGATCCAAGATGACTTGAATCTCTTCCTAAGATCTTATAGCAAGATCTTGAACCCCTTTCAAAGAAAGGAGAGGAAGAATAATCAAGAGCATCAAGGCTCTAGAGGACTTGAATCTCTTCCTAAGATCTCATAACAAGATCTTAAACCCCTTTCAAAGAAAGGAGAGGAAGAATAATCAAGAACCCTCAAGGCTCTAGATGATATGCAAAGAATAAGGCCAAGAGGCTTTGGGGAGATGGCTTACCCATTTCTTTCCAAGAGGTGGGTATTTATAGATGGAGAGGGAGGTGTGTATCAACCCATCCTTGGGTGGATCCACCTCATATCCACCCACCCATGGGTGGATCCACCTCATATCCACCCACCCATTTGTGGTTCTCTTATGTGGGTTGAGTCCTATTAATGGGTGGTTCCTTTAGCCCAAGAACCCATTTCACAAATGGGCTTTTTCTAAATGTCTTTTCCTAAGGACCTTAGGTGGGCTTTGAAAGAAGCTTTGGATCACTTTGGTTAGTGGGTTTTTCTTGGAATATTTTGAACCTAACAAATTTGATCCAAAAGCTATGGGCCTAGAGGACAACTATGGATGATCTAATGGTTATGAGTTGATCCTCTAGAAAATATGCACTCCTCTTGTATGTCTTCATGATGGGCCTTCAATAGGTTGCTTTTAAGTGGTGTCTTGGCCATGGGCTTTGTGGTGTGCTCCCACATTGTCTTGGACTTTTGTGATCTTTATTTTCCTTTAGCTTCACCTTGGAGTGTCTTGCTCAATATGATAGCTTTCTCTTCAAGATCCACTTGTGTTGGCTTCTTCTTGAGATTGTCTCCTCTCAACCTCTTCATATAGCCCAATTTGTATATGTACCCCAATTTGTACATATACCCCATTTTCCCTCTCACATACCCCATATATTTTTGTACATTAAATTGACATACATTAAGAGACAAAATCACACTCCCAAATTTTGTCCTAACAAGCTCCCCCTTGTCAATTTGAATGACAAAAATGCTTATATAAATTAGAGGCTTAATTAGCAACTCCCCCTAAGTTGCATTCCCCTCTAATGAAGCAATTCCTCTTTCGATGGGCATGTCAAGTTTTACCCTGTAAGACAAACACATTCTAGTACACTAGGTGGGAATTTCTCACTCCCCCTTTTTGTTAATCAAATTGGCAAGGTTAGATAAGAATTGTAGATAACAAGCGAGAGTCATACATTAAAAATGTAACTAAGGGAGGTTTAGCATTAAAGCACAATAAAAAGAGTACATTAAGTTCAAAGTGCTTAATAAAGAAATGGCATTAAAGCATAACAATGAGAAGTACATAGATAGAGCATGAAAGCATAGGCACATAGGATCAAAACATACATCATTAACAAAATGGGAAAACAACCAATGAATGTCTTAGTTACAATCCTAAGAGATTAATAACTCTAATGATTCCCAAACCAAAATAAAGGTGATTTTCATTTGAGAGCAAACCTATGAACTCGTGGATAGTTAGGGTGAACCCTACTCGTTGTCATTATACCCCTCAAGTTGTGAGTGTCACTTTTGGTTTTAGTACCCAATAAAATTTGATAGTGACTCTCCAAAAACCAAGACATTTTTTTTTAATACAACACGAGCAAAAACAACAAAAGAAAGCAAAAAAAAGGAAAAGAAATACGAAACTAATCTAACTAGCACAAATTCCAATGGACTTTCGAAGATTAGTAAATCTCAAGGAGTCCAGTGGTTTAGTCATAATATCTGCTAGTTGATTATTAGTAGAACCATATTCTAGTGCAACTATATTATCCTCAAGTAATTCACGGATGAAATGATGCCTAATATCAATGTGCTTAGTGCGTGAATGTTGAACCGGATTTTTAGAAATATTTATAGCACTAGTGTTGTCACAGTATACGCTCATGGTCCCTTGTTGGATTCCATAATCCTGAAGCATTTGCTTCATCCATAATAATTGAGCGCAACAGCTACCAGCGGCAATGTACTCGGCTTCTGCAGTAGATAGAGAAATAGAAGCTTGCTTCTTGCTATGCCAGGCAACTAGACAGTTTCCAACATAGAAACATCCACCACTTGTGGATTTTCTATCAACTAAGTTGCCTGCCCAATCTGCATCTGAGTATCCAGCTAGAGCGGTACAAGTGTCATATGGATACCAGAGCCCTAGATCTGAGGTTTCTGCTACATACCTGATAATTCGTTTAACAGCAGTTAAATGGGATTCTTTAGGATCAGCTTGAAATCTCGCGCATGCTCCTACACTAAATGATATGTCAGGTCTGCTAGCAGTCAGATAAAGTAGGCTGCCAATCATACTCCTATAAACATGAGAATCAGCACTTTTTCCATCACTATCCTTGCTCAGTTTTAATGTGGTACTCATAGGAGTAGCTATATGTCTACCAGAGTCAAGACCAAAACGCTTGACTAGCTCCCTAGCATATTTGGTTTGAGACACGAAAATTCCTTCTTTTAATTGTTTGACCTGAAAACCTAAAAAGAAGGAAAGTTCTCCTACCATACTCATTTCAAACTCCGATTTCATAAGGTTGGCAAACTCAATAGTTCTTTTCTCATTAGTAGATCCAAAAACAATATCATCTACATATATTTGAGCAATCAAGATGGAATCTTTGGTCTTTTGCACAAAAAGTGTTTTATCAACACTTCCTCGACAAAAATCATTATTGAGTAAGAATGAGGTCAATCTCTCATACCATGCACGTGGTGCTTGTTTTAGACCATAGAGTGCCTTTTTGAGCCTATATACATGATGAGGAAGTTTAGGATCAATGAATCCTTTTGGTTGTTCAACATATACTTCCTCATTAAGTACTCCGTTTAAAAAAGCACTTTTGACATCCATTTGATATAATTTGAATTGTAAATGACAAGCAATGGCCATCAAGATCCTAATAGACTCTAACCTAGCTATAGGAGCAAAGGTTTCCTCGAAGTCTAACCCCTCAATTTGGGTGTATCCTTGGGCGACTAATCTATCCTTGTTTCTAACAATCTTCCCATTTTCATCACTTTTGTTCTTAAAAATCCACTTAGTTCCTATGACATTTATATCACTTGTTCTAGGAACTAGGTACCATACCTCATTTCTAACAAATTGATTTAGCTCTTCTTGCATGGCATTAATCCAATGTTCATCTGTGAAAGCTTCATCAACATTCTTAGGTTCTATGTTAGAGGTGAAACAAAAATGACTGTTTATTATTTCAGCTTGTTGTCTAGTTAGAATAGGGCCACGAGGGTCACCAATGACTTGAGTTATAGGATGATCCTTTACTTCTTTCAGGTCATTGTTTGAAGGAGGAGGAGAGGATATGAGCTCAGTAGTGGGACCCTCTTCTAGTGCTCCTTCATCTTCTTCAGGATGGTCTTGAGAACCTTCTTCAATTTTTGCATCATGAACAACCACATTGATAGATTCTTGAATGGTGTTGGTTGTCATATTTAATACCCTATAAGCTCGACTATTGAAGGAGTATCCAAGGAATATCCCTTCATCACTTTTTGAGTCAAGCTTGCCTAGATTTTCTCGGTCTTTTAAAATATAACATCTACTGCCAAAGACCTTAAAATATTTAACACTAGGTTTTTTATCGTGCCATAGCTCATAGGCAGTTTTATCCTTACCTGCTCGCATGTAAACTCGATTAATAATATAGCAGGCAGTGTTAACTGCTTCGGCCCACAAGTTCTTTGGAAGATTCTTACTAGTTAAAAATATTGTGGCCATGTCTTGCAGAACACGGTTCTTTCTTTCAGCAACACCATTTTGCTGAGGAGTTTTAGGTGCAGAAAATTCATGATGTATTCCAAATTTATCACAAAATTTATCAAAGGAAGTATTTTCAAATTCTCCACCATGATCACTCCTAATCTTGACAATGGTCAGACCTTTCTCATTTTGGATTTGCTTGGCAATCCCTTTAAATTCAAGAAAAGTATCAGACTTTTCTCTAAGAAAGGCAACCCAGGTGTATCTAGAAAAGTCATCTACTACCACAAGGAAATACTTTTTCCCTCCTATACTCTCTGTTCTCATGGGTCCAACTAAATCCATATGTAGAAGTTCAAGAGGTCTAGAGGTATTGATAGTATTTACCTTTTTGTGTGAGGCTCTAACTTGTTTACCTATCTGACATTCACCGCACTCTTTCTTATCCTTACAACTAATGATAGGTAGACCCCTAAGAATCCCTTTCTTACTTAGTCGAGATAAGTCTCTATAGTTTACATGACCAAGACGCTTGTGCCATAGTTCTGCTTCATTTGTTTGCGATATGTGGCATTGAGAAAAGTTTGGTTGACATGTTTCCTCAACTATATAGCAATTGTCAGTAGTTCTAACACCTCTCATAATGGTTTCTCCTTTCTTGTTGGTGATCTTACAACTGTGACTCCCAAAGCTAACATAGTGATTTTGGTCACAAATTTGGGAAATACTAAGGAGATTGTGTTTTAGCCCTTCAACACATAGTACATCCTTAAGGTGAGGCATGTTTGGTACTTTTAGAGTTCCTTTGCCAATGATTTTTGCAGTACTACCATCTCCAAAGGTGACCGATCCTCCATCAAATTCTTTTAGCTCAGAAAAGTTTCCTTTTTCTCCAGTCATGTGCCTAGAGCACCCACTATCTAAGTACCATTTAGGGGAATTTTCTGCTAAGAGGGCTGTGTGAACAACTAGACTCCTTTCCTTTGTTTTATGTCTCCATACAGTGGTGTTAGATGTTCTCCCTATTTTATATCTAGAAGATGGACTATTTGAGGTGGTTGTTTTACTCTTGCTTTCCTTGCTCTTGAGCTCTGTTTGAGTATTCCTATGCTTTACGGTTATTTTAGCAATCTCTTCAAAAAGTTGAACCATCCTAGTAGTCACAGGAATAAGTCTAGTAGGAACAACATTATGTGAGGAATTAATGAATTCTAGAAGTTCACTTTTGGTGTAATCATTATTTTTCCTAGAAATCTTCTTTGCATTATATCCCCTATCAACTGGTGCATTTTTATCTTGAGACAATTCTCCTAAGATAGATTTTTCTTTCCTTATGATAGGTCTAGGATTGATTCTTCGGTGTTCCACTTCAATAGATGACTCGTTAAGACTTTCTTTTACAAAGATAGTTTGAGTTTCATCTTTAGACTTGTTTATACCAGTGTAACCAAGACCATTCTTATCCATTGGACTTTTTCCTAGCCTTAGCATATGTTGAAGAGTTTGACTACTTTGAGAAAATTTCTCAACTAGACTATCCTTGGATTTGCTAAGTTCTTCTTTTAGAGTTGAGTTTTCAGAGATAACTACTTTTAATTCTTCTAATTTTTCTTTATGTATCTGCTCTCTAATTTTCAATTCATTTTTCAACTTAACAATTTCCTGTGTTTGCATATCATTCATAGCAAAATCAAGTTCCTTTTTAAGCCTAAGATTTTCCCTTTTTAGCATAGTGATCTTCTCAGTCATTCTAGTGCTTTCTTTGAATAAAGAATTATATGAACTTTGAAGGTCATTATTATCGTTGTCAGAAGTAAGAGAATCTGAATCACTTTGAGATGATTCTTCATTTGGCATTTCCACCTTAGATAAGTCATTAGTGATTGATGAGGAAGTCATAAAGACTTTTAAAGATTCTACATCATCTTGGTCAGATGAATCTTCTAAGTCCTCCTCAGTTTTTGAGGATTCATCCCATGAAGCTTTAGCTGCTATTTCCTTTTTCTTAAATTTTTGCTTTGATGGGCACTCAGTAGCAAAATGGCCAATCCCATGACAATTATAACATTCAATGTTTCTTGGGGTTGATTTACTTTTTCTTTTTAAGTTGTCTATAGGTTTAGTTTTAGAAACACTTTTCCCTCTAAATCTTCCATTAAAATGTTTAGCAAACTTTTTAGCAAGGAAAGCAATTTCTTCATCTACCTCATCATCTGACTCTTGACTTTGTTTGCTAGTAGATTTCAAGGCTACAGATTTTTTAATCTGTGTGGGAAGTTGCATTTCATAAGTTTGTAAAGAGCCAACTAAATCTTCTACTTTCATTAGGTCAGTATTTCTACATTCCCCAATTGCTGTCACTTTAGGAGAAAATCTAATAGGGAGAGACCTAAGGATTTTGTCTACAATGTCAGGTTCAGGTAGTTTCTTACCAAGTCCCCACATGGAATTTACAATATCATTAAGTTTAGAATAGAATTCCATGAATGTTTCATCTTCTCCCATTTTGATATTTTCAAACCTAGTTACAAGGAGTTGGAGTTTAGATTTCTTAACTAAACTAGTTCCTTCATGCGACACTTCTAAAATATCCCAAGCTTCCTTGGCACTCTCACACAAACATATACGTTTATACTCATCAGGGGATACAGCACAAGTAATGGCACTAAGGGCTTTGTTATTTCCCATACTCAATTTTTTATCTATCTCAGACCACCTAAGTATATTTAAGGGATGCTCAGTAGTAACCCCATTTGTTTCTATGGTTTCAATGGGTGGTTTCCAACCATTTTCTACACAATACCATGCCAATTCATCATGAGCCTTCAAAAAGGTCTTCATGCGATTTTTCCAATATGCATAGTTACTACCATCAAATGAAGGAGGTTTGGTAGTAGATGAGCTCTCAAATCTAGCCATTAAGAGCACTTGGATCACACTCAAGATGCTATCACCTAAGTAAGAGTGACCAGGCTCCGATACCACTTGAAAGTGCTCTTTATGTCCTAGAGGGGGGGGGTGAATAGGACAACCACTTAAAAACTCTCACTCTATTTTAATAAGAGATAATGTTAATTTAAATAATCATTCAATGCAACATTATCTTATTAACAAGTAATTGGAAGCGCATGAGTGAGAGAGACTTAAGAGGTGTGGAGTGTGTGTGTGTAACATTATGCAAGACGAGCAATCACAAGCAATCACACAAGATTTATAGTGGTTCGCCGCCAAGCAACTCGCTTCAACGGGTACATCCACTCTCGGAGCACCTAATCCAAGGAACCTCCGACATTCACTAAGTGAGGGTTTTTAGCTCACCCACAACATCATACACTCACCGGTTTTGCTTGGATCACCGGGAACCATACAAGAGTGAATCCACACTCACTATGGGTCACACCGACCCAACTCTCTCTCAAAAGAGTGGTTTGACCCTATGGTCTATACCACAATCTAACACATGTAAAGAAGATATTTAAGAGTACTTACTCTAGGAAGTAGGAGTGACTAGAGTACATACCCTTGAAGGGAGGATGTGAGATATCCTACCCGTTTTGCTCAACCTAGTTTTGAGCTTATGGCCGTCCATTGTCCATCCTTGGATTCAACTAATGATGCTCCGAAATTGTAGAGGCTTTTTGGACAAGGGATTGGTTTCTCTAAGAATTTTCCTATGGGATTAAGTGAAAACCATGGCCAAAGATACTTTGAACTACTCTCAAGGGTCAATGGTATGAACCCATCTAATCATTAATGAGGGACCGGAGAGTAGATCAAAGTATCCAAGACCTTTGAGAGAATTTGGAAGTATTTGGTTCAAAGGTCAAGTGGGGGCTTTGGTTTCTAAAGGATGATTCTATATGCTCCAAGAAACCATGATCCAAGATGACTTGAATCTCTTCCTAAGATCTTATAGCAAGATCTTGAACCCCTTTCAAAGAAAGGAGAGGAAGAATAATCAAGAGCATCAAGGCTCTAGAGGACTTGAATCTCTTCCTAAGATCTCATAACAAGATCTTAAACCCCTTTCAAAGAAAGGAGAGGAAGAATAATCAAGAACCCTCAAGGCTCTAGATGATATGCAAAGAATAAGGCCAAGAGGCTTTGGGGAGATGGCTTACCCATTTCTTTCCAAGAGGTGGGTATTTATAGATGGAGAGGGAGGTGTGTATCAACCCATCCTTGGGTGGATCCACCTCATATCCACCCACCCATGGGTGGATCCACCTCATATCCACCCACCCATTTGTGGTTCTCTTATGTGGGTTGAGTCCTATTAATGGGTGGTTCCTTTAGCCCAAGAACCCATTTCACAAATGGGCTTTTTCTAAATGTCTTTTCCTAAGGACCTTAGGTGGGCTTTGAAAGAAGCTTTGGATCACTTTGGTTAGTGGGTTTTTCTTGGAATATTTTGAACCTAACAAATTTGATCCAAAAGCTATGGGCCTAGAGGACAACTATGGATGATCTAATGGTTATGAGTTGATCCTCTAGAAAATATGCACTCCTCTTGTATGTCTTCATGATGGGCCTTCAATAGGTTGCTTTTAAGTGGTGTCTTGGTCATGGGCTTTGTGGTGTGCTCCCACATTGTCTTGGACTTTTGTGATCTTCATTTTCCTTTAGCTTCACCTTGGAGTGTCTTGCTCAATATGATAGCTTTCTCTTCAAGATCCACTTGTGTTGGCTTCTTCTTGAGATTGTCTCCTCTCAACCTCTTCATATAGCCCAATTTGTACATATACCCCATTTTCCCTCTCACATACCCCATATATTTTTGTACATTAAATTGACATACATTAAGAGACAAAATCACACTCCCAAATTTTGCCCTAACAGTGTTCCCTACGAAAGTGGTGTTACTTTTATGCATTAGTTCCTTAGTTTGTTTGATTTTATTTTGTTTTGTTTTGCTAGGGACTAGCAAAATCTAGGTTTGGGGGTGTGATCTGTACATGAAATATGCATTTTATTATCTCCTAAACTTATGTTTCTGCTAGTGTTTGTTTAGAATTATTGCTGCTTTAATATAATTTTTGGTTTTTGTAGGAAACAAGAGCAAAATGCAGAAATGGGATAAAACGCGACTCTAATGATTGAATATTTACAACTTCGATTGCATATCTCTGATGGGACTGATTTAAGCTTCATGTTAATACACGAAGTCAGCTTTCCAACGCCACTGACTGTTCGCAATTCGGAGTTCTGAGCAAAAAGTTATGAGCATTTGAAATATCGCGCGCGAAAGAGACACGATTAAAGAGAAGAACTGTCAAGATGAGATTGGATGGATGAGATCGATACAACGGGTTATAAAGAAGAAAAAGAAAAAAAAAGAAATTGAATCTGAACCGACCGGTTCAGTACCGGTTCGGTTTTAAAAGAAAATAAATAAATAAATAAACCCGACCCGAGCTCAGCTCGGGCCTTCCGTTCCAGAAAACCGAGCTCTGTTTTGATGAGCTCGCCGGAGTACGGCGCCGGAGAATGGCCGCTGGGTCGACGGCGGCGAGCTGGGACGACGACGGCCACGGCGCCGGAGAAGAGGTAACTCGACGGCAAGGATGAACAGAGTGCTCGATTTGGAAAAATCCCCGATTTGGAAAGCTCAGATTGGGGAACCAAATCGGGAAAATTGAGTTGGGCTTTTGATCGAAATGAGGTTGGGTTAGAAAGTTACTGATTTGGGGGCCGAGAGACGAAAACAGAGAGGGTTTTGACAGAGCCGCCGGAAAGAAAAAAAACAGAGCTTTCTTCGTCGTGATCTTGGCCGGAATCCGGCGGGCCTTTGGCCGGAAGAAGAGAAGTGAGGGAGGAGAGTCGAATGCCGGGAGAAAGCTGTGATTTTTGGGTCGATTTGCAACAGCTACAGTAACCGCGAGTTCGCCGGAGAAGATGATGAATAGTGCTACAGTGCGCGTGAACAGTGCCGGGTGAATAGTGAACAGTATTCCTGCGACCAATCCAATGAACCAGGCTATTTCTTCTCTTCTTTTCATGTCTAGCTAAATTTCATTGTACTAAGACTAGATGAAGCCCTGCTGATTGTTTGACTCTCAATACTTATTTGCATTTCTAAAGTTGCGATTTTTACTCCATATGCTTAATATTTTGTTACGATTATTCTGTTGCTCGAGAGAGGGTAGAGTAATTGTTAGTGAAATTAAACTAAGGGTTTGTTAATGTTCGAGAGATCTTAGCGAATTCTAAGGTATTAATTGAATAAAAATTGCATTTTTATAATTGATCTTTGCTCGAGAGAGGGAGATTAATTAAGATAGATTTAATTGTTTAGTTGCATGTTCGAGAGGGCTGCACACATTACGATTATTCGTGACTTCGAGAGGGGCACGGGTAATTGATCACTTGGAATTGTACGGGTTTAACGGAGAGGATAGCTATTTGGTTTGGGTGGATTCGAAGTCTTAGTATATTTCTCATCATATTATTTTCACATAAATTTCATTGCTTTGTTAAATTAGAACTTTTCATTCTGTTATAACTAGTTTCATAAAAAAATCAAATCTTTCATTAGAATTAAGTTGAATCAGTCCAAGTCCTTTGGGTTCGACCTCGTTACCACTAGTCTATACGTAGTCTCGTGCGATTGCGAGTAAAAATAGTTAAAAATTCAATCAATCACATATTCTTATGTGTGCTTGAATAAACACTTTTTTGTAGTGTCAAACTACTGTAAAAAAAATAAACTTCTAACATTTTCGAGCTCTGTCTTTTGTTCAAGAGTCCAGTTAGTATGTTGACGTGCGTTGGGGAGCCACGATGAGCCAAATCTCGATCTGAGAACCTGCATTAATACAGGGGGAAGGCAGATTTGAATTATGTGTCTGCTCCCTCGTTTAACATGCACGTCAGATCTCAATCAGCTGGATCGCGGCAAATTTTGTATCTCTATAGAGCCACCTGCTTGTTACAATTTTGCATAACGCCTTTTCTTCAGACATCATTGCGATCTTTGGATCATTGGTTTTTTTTGGATAGGTGGATTAGGTGATTTTGGTGAGAATTGGGAGCCGGAAGATAGGAGACTTCATCTTAGCAACATCAGGTACTCTACTAACACTGGACCTTGAAAAATGATGTTTATTTTGTCACTTGTGAAAATCTATGGCTTTTTAGCTTCTCTATTTGGTGATTTTGGCCGAACAAATTTGAAAGCTCTAAATCTGACCTCCTAAATTTATATCCCTATAACTTACACTAGCATGCTTCATCTCTTTGTTCTATGGAATGTTTGAGTGATTCCACTCCCACTTGCTCCAGATCTAATTCTTTTAGTTTCAAATAGACTATCTCCGTCACTTAAGATAACTAAATGTTACTACAACTGTCTACAGGTTCCTAATTTTTGGTAATTGTTGCTTTTATGTTTCTAACAATTAGTATATAAGAAACATTTCATAACAGCATTCGTTTCTTATATGAACGTGTTATGACTTTTATGCAATGTTTGAAATGTCTCTTTTTATGTCTTTTACCAATTTATTCAAGAAAGTGGATGCGTAAGATCCATGTTGCTAATCTCAAGTTGTTCAGAAATGATCCTTCTTGATTATGATTATGAATAAGGACCAGTTCCTTATTTTGCCTTGATTTTTATTGGTCTCTGGACTGTGCAGCTTAAACGCCAATGTGTATTCACCAATGTGTATTTGCTAAATGTATTAGTGTGTAGGTGTTATCAACTGTATACTGTGTGTAGGTGTTATCAGTTGTATTCGCCAATGTGTAGGTGCTAAATGTATTGTGGCTGGACTGTGCAACTAAATTATTATTCAACAGCTTTATTATCAACTTATATTTTACCATAACATTAGTTATTGTTGTTTTCATGTGTGTAGGTGTTATCGTAAATGGCAGAAAACAATTTAGAAACATGGAGAGGGGTTTCTCATGCACAATGTTCAACGAAGTATATTGAACATATTCAAGAGAACTTTAGAAAAAATAAAAATAGGATGCGCATTTTTAAAGAATCATGTTTTAAAAGGTTGATCGATTTGCCTCCATTCACATATGTGGGACCAGTAGTTCATCATATATTAGTTAGAAATGTGTCTGAAATGATATTTGCAATAGGCAACACATCCATTGAGTTCTCTCAGCTTGATTTTGCTCTTATTTTGGGGTTAAGGTTTACTCCAAGCAACATTAACATTCAGCCTATGCCACAGAGTCCTTTGAGAGAAAGGTTTTTTAAAGGCAAGAAAAGGGTTCTTAAAGATGATGTTTTTTCAGCTTTTAAGCGTTGTAAGTCTGATGAAAATGCAGTCAAGCTTGCGCTGCTTTTATTCTTAGAATCTTTTCTACTAGGGTATGCGCTGGGGTTTTTGTGCATTTAGAGTTCTTAGATTTACTAGAGGATTTAAATGCCTTTAACAAATATCCATGGGGTTTGATATCATACAATCGGACGATACAATCTTTGAAAAAAGCAATGAACAATCAAAGTACCTCCTATAACTTGTGTGGATGCCCATTTGCATTTCAGGTATTTCTTATTCTCATTGCTCTTACCCAATCATCTTTAGTAAGTCAAATATTTTAATGTATGCCAAATAAAGTTGACAAAATATTGTAGATTTGGGCACTTGAGCATATCCCATCTTAGGGAAAGTATGTTGCATCAAAGGCAGAGCAAGTTCATTTCCCGAGAATCTTAAATTGGGAAAATATTAAATCACGCAACTACGACAGTCTTACCAAAGATATTTTTAAGCCAGATGTGAGTAGATCATTGTAGCCTAATCTATTAGTTCTATGTATATAAGAATTCAATGCAACTCATAAGATATTTCTTTATTTTATTGTTGTAGTTCTTTTTAATTGTGGAGAAGAATCTTGAACTCACTGAGGAGGAAAAAAATTGTGAAGTGATTATAGATCTTCTAACGAGTCTTAAAGATGATAGAGACAAGGTTGGATCGTCAAATACTCAAATTGGAAATGAGTCAGTTGATGATCATAACAAAGATGTGTATTTGTTGGTAGAAAAGAAATTTGAGGTCATGGAAAAATTACAAAAAGACTTCATGGAGACTACGAATAGAAAGTTAGATCGTTTGATAGAAGATGTTGATGATTTGAAACAGAAAATAAATTCATCTTACGTGAATAAAGGAGTTGATGAAAAGGTAAATTTTATGTTATAGTATGTGTTGACCTAATTAGTTTGAAGTTTGATTAAGATTGATTAACTTTGCTTACAGGTTGATAGGTTGGAAAGTATACATGACGGTGTTGATTCATTTAGTGCTGATAGAGATGAGGAAGTGCAGGTAAGGATACGTATAAAGTTACTTTCTTAATTTTATTGTGGTCTCTCTTTTATAAATTAGCTACCTATATTTTTACAGCAGGGTGGTGAGATGGAAAGTACACATGATATGGAAGAATTGGGGCGTATGACCCCAACTTCTACCAAAGAAAGACAAACTCCCTCAGATCTACATGAGGTTTCTAGAGTTTCTTTACCTAATTTTTTATGTAATGTATTGTTCTTCAATATTAATGTATAACTTATTTCTACAGGTTGCTGTCTTGGATTCAAGTTCAAATAAACATAAGTCAAAAGTTGAGTTGATCAAACGACCGAAAAGGACAATAGTTCCTGCTGCAGTCTTTTGCTCCCCATTTACTGATCCTAATCCAAAAAGACGAAGGAGAGATGAGGCATCTACCACAACAAAAATTAGTATGAAGAGACACTTAAAGAAAGAAGATATAGTTGCAATGCACAAGTGGACAAAATCACAAAAAGGCATCACACGTGAGACATTTGATGACATTACAATAACTGTTGATCTTGTGAAGAGGGTACTCAATCCAAGAGGGTGGATTAAAGACATTGTAAGTTGATCATACATCATTTTTTTGTCTCTTTCACAATATATCATTGTTTGACATTAGGAATTCAATCTATATATGTAGGACATTGAAGCATATTGTGCTATGTTACATAGAAGACGTGAAACATATCCTCACTTGTACCCTCAACGTTGTGAATTTGTAAAGACTTGGTTTGGGGTAAGCACACGACACTTAGTTAATTTGTCAAGTAAGAAAGTATAACTAATACAATGTAAAATTATTTAATATTACACAGCCAATATGTGCAAGTGAATGGGTTAAGTATTCAGAGTTTAAAGAGAAATGTCACAATGATTCTGTCCCGGAAGTTAGTATTCCATCCTTGTATGAATGGAATGAGTCCTTGGTCAAAGCTGTAAAGGGTATATCCTATCCTTGGTGGGATTGCGAATATGTAAGTATTTCAATGTGCATTTTTTGTTTTAAGGTGTTATAGTAGTTCATTGTAATAGTTTTATATTCTTCTTACGTCATTGTTAGGTCTACATTCCTCTCAATGTTGGTGACAATCATTGGATCCTATTGGTTGTAAACATCTCTGAAAAGCAGATATGTATATTGGACTCATTTAAATCAAATGAATATTTTGACGGTGTGGAAATTTTGGATGTTATACCTCCTTTGGTTGCACATGTCTCACAAACAAATTCATTTATGGAGAGATGGACAGTATGTGTCATTTCAGAACTTCCAATGCAGGACAATATGTACGAACCTCACCCTTTCCTTATATCTCTCTGGTTTGATAAGGTTTGATAATTCTTACATTGTCATTTTTTGTGCAGCCATGATTGTGGGATTTTTGTGATGAAATACATAGATTACATGTGCTCAAAGCAAAAATTAGATTTTACACAGGTAGTTGTCCATTATGTACTCTTTCAATGTTGGTAATTTTTAATTACGTTGTCTAAATAGGATATTTTTCATATATCTCAGGATGACATTCCGTACTTTCGAGGAAGAATCGCTTTAGAGCTTTACAAGGGTGAAGTTGCTCCATAGACCTAGAGCCTTGACTGAATAGCTTAAAGTTTCATATTTTATTTTTGGAAGATTTGATAAATGTAAATTATTTTTTGTAAGCAACACATGTAGCATCAACTGAAAATGATTTATGTTTTATGTTGATAGCAGTAGTGGAAAGTAAAGATAGTGGAATTAATGGTGCTCTTTAATGTGAAATTGAAGTTTGTGAATTTAATGACATCTCTACATTGGGTCTCTTGCCTATGTTAGTTCACACTCATAATGAGTGGTTCAGGCTTCATATGTGCAGTGATAGGTTTGAAGGGCTTGTCAAGATTGATTGTAGGAAAGAAATTGATGCTCCTTTTGTGTTTGGATGCTCTGTCGGGTATCATTTGTTATTTGTACATATATAAGGATTACATGGGCAAGTGTACTTCAAATAAATAGAAATCCAATTGATTTGATTTGTAAAGTTCTGGGCTCATAGACTCCATTCGGAGTTATTATTAATGCTGGGGGCCGTTGATAAACATGAACAAGGCTGAAACTGAAATAGATGGTTTTTTATATTGTTACAAGGAAGTGTTGCAAGGATTTAAAGAACAATTACATTGTAAGAAACATTTTTTAAACCGGGTTTCTCATAATGAAATTATAAGAAACAATATCGAGGACTTTATATAATATTGAAATATCTTATTTCTTTTTTGCATAAGAGAAAAATCTTATTTTGTTTTCATATTTAAATATGCAAGGTTTGACGTATTTATTATTAATCCTATAGAACAAGTGTAAGGTTTCTCCGTTTTGCTTAGGTTTTGATATTATGTTTCTAACAATTACCAGTAGAGAAATATATAGCTAACTAAGTTTTCCATATTGAACTTATCAGAAATAATATCGACGACTTGTTAATTTACATTGAAAAATATGACCTCTTTTTATACTTGAAATTATAAGGTTTTATATATTTATTACTAATTATATGGGAAAAGTGCAGAGGTTCCACCCTAATATGGATATTGACAATTATGTTTCTAACAATTACCATGTGAGAAATATATGAAAAGCCGGGTGTCTCATATGAAACTTGTGAGAAACACTTACGAGGTATATTGTTTCTAAGAATTGACATATGAGAAATATAACATAACCAAACTTTCTTACATATAACCTGCCAGAAACAAACTTGCGGCCCTTTACACCAACATACAGATATCCTATTTCACAAAATAAAATATGCATTTGACCTTGATACGTTCACCATCCACATTAATTTTACATAGTCCCAAAACAAAATTAAAACTTCTTACATTGACTTTTCACACATTCAAAAAATACATATGCATCATTCAACTTTACACATCCTCTGCCCCAAAATATGAACTTTCTCTTCTATCATTACGAGCTTCTTATGCCTAATTCAACTATGTCACTGTGACGCACGTACTACAAACATCACTATTTTTTTCCTCCTTCGAGCATGTCATTATTATCAACATCCTACAAAAGAGGATGAACCTTTAGACATATAGTTATAATAAATGCACCATACAATGATAACAATTTCTCTC
This sequence comes from Houttuynia cordata, assembly GCA_039654745.1. Taxonomy (NCBI): domain Eukaryota; kingdom Viridiplantae; phylum Streptophyta; class Magnoliopsida; order Piperales; family Saururaceae; genus Houttuynia; species Houttuynia cordata. Next base: position 16,614,288 of record CM077508.1, on the reverse strand, counting down.
CTTACCGGATTGTCAAAACCTGCACTCATAGGTAGAACAAATGGATATAACGTTGGGTTAAAGGTAATTGGAATTTGTTGTGGGTTAAATGGTTGATTTGTAACACCTAACTCCCTTAACTGCATCGGTTCACCTATACAATAAAGAGTATAATATTGGTCAAACTTATTCAACTCATACACTGAAGATTAAAATAGTATGCAATAAATAAAAGAGCTTACCTGATGTGTCCATGTTAGCTTGTGATGACTGAGGAATTGCTACATTTGATGCTCTTTTTTTGCGACTCCCTGAACCCCCCTTACACCTTCTCTTGCCTGCACAATTAAATTTACATAATAATGAATCTGCATCACTCTAGTAATATGTTAAAATTGATAAACACAAGAAAAAGCTTACATGATGTCTCAATATTAGGTTGTGGGGTCTTGATTGTCCCCTCCTTTGGTGCTCTGATTTTGCGCTTCTCAAGATGCCCCTTCATCCTACGAAATATTTGTCCTTTTGGCCTCATTTGTGGTGGATTCAACACAGATTGTTCACTATATTCACAATGAGTAGTAACATGATCGATTATAGCCGGATGAGAATCCTCCACCATATTATCTGCTTTGTGCTTTTTAACTTCAAATACAATGCTTTCTAAATATGAATTTGCTATCTCAATTGTGTCATCATCATCCACACATAAACTCATAACTTTGAAAACTTTGCGCATTAATTTGTTGAGGCTTTCTGTCTTTGATTTGGATGGACCTTCGGTGCTATGATCATCATACACAAATTCTTCTTTTGCAACTTTTGTCCACCTCTTCAATATGTACTGATTTGGGAGTTGTTTGACACTGTTGGTGTTCAATACCTTTAAAACATGACAACATAGCCAACCCACTAACTCAAAGTGTTGACAACTACAACTAGTAGTATAGTCACAACTGTCAAACTTCACAATGTGGTCTCTATCATAACCATCACCTCTTAATGTGTATATGATCTGTGATCCAGTGGAGCTTTCATTGACAATATCTTCACTTAGACTTTGCAAGAACTCATCTTGAAATATTTTCAATATAGTGTGTGTGTACACTTTTGATGCATGCTTTAATATTGCACTCTTGGGTACATGCAAGTTCATTCTACCACGAGCACAAGAAAAATCATCAGCCACCTCAGTATCACGCATTCGGGTTACACTATCCTCATATTGATGAACAAATTCAATGAGATTCATTGTCTTCGTAGCCATATGTTGGAAGACATTGTTCATGCTTTCACTTCGTTGAGTTGATCTAATACCAGCAGAAAAACTATCTCTACTAAAGCCTGGACACCACTTCTCACGAACTTTATATAGTCTTTGGAGCCAGATAACATCCTCAATTTTCCATTTTTCAGTTAAATTCTTCCAAATTGATTTAAACTCCTCTTCTGATTCGCAGTTGTGTAAAAGCTTAGTGAACTCTTTCTTGAAACCAGCTTTTGCTAAAAGATGGGCAATGTTCTGAGTAGCATTTTTTCCAATGTGCCAAATACACAGGCGATGACGGGTATCTGGAAAGACATTTTCAATGGCACCAGCCATGGCACTATCTTGATCTGTGAAGATGGTTTTAGGTGCAATGTTGCCCATTGACTGTAGAAAAGTTTGAAATAACCAAACAAATGAAGCTGTGGTTTCATGTAATATAAAAGCACAACCAAATAGCACATTCCTCCAATGATGATTTACTCCTACGAAGGGAGCGCATATCATATTATACTTATTTGTGCGATAGGTGGTGTCAAAAGTAACAACATCTCCAAAATAATCATAATTTAATATAGATATCCCATCTCTCCAAAAAAAGTTTGTCATTCGATTTTCCTCATCCACTTGGATTGCATAAAAGAACATTGGATTTTCCGCCTGCATCTGCTTAAAATAATTAACAATACTCTGGCCATCCCCTGACTCAATTAATTTCAACCTTTGGTTCTGCAAATAATTATGACAATCTCGTATTGTAAACCCAACATTTTGACTCCCGCCAACTTCTTTTGCTAAGAAAGAATATGCACTCGTCGCTCTAATGCCAACTTTAGCCATAGAACTAATGACATCTGCACTAGCATCTGTTAGCTTTCGCCCAGATCTTAACAAGTGCCTTTGCTCCAGTTTAGTAAGAGGGTGATTGTGCTCGGAAATGAACTGGATAATTTCAAATGCACCATTTTCAACTCTAAATACCACACGTGCACTACATCCAGTCCTAGTTATTAACCGCCAAATCTTTTTGCTTTTATGAGGACAAGTTTCTTCCCTACTAAGTCCCTCGCATGCGCAAACCAAAGTTTGTTGTCGTAGCTGACCATTGCGATTGTATCTTATCTTATCTTTGCGTACACTAAACCCCTTATTTATGGCGTAACTATTGTACATTGCATAAGCTTCATCTTTATTTTTTGCTAACATTCCAACTTTTAACTCAAACTTGTCAGTCAAACATTGCACAACAAGAGGGATATCAACAGTATCACATATATTTTCTTTACCACCCTCCATTTCAACGTCTACAATTAAGAACATAAGTTGAACTAGTAAGCACAAAATGATATATAATTATCCTTTAACATTATTATTTCTTTATTCTACTTGTACTAGAATCTAGAATAGTCTATACAGGCTTACCTTCTTGCATAGTATCTTTATCTAGATTGCTGGCCATTGCACTACTTCTCTAGAAAATATCAAGTAATACATGAGGTTAGAAAAACAGAATAAATGTTAAGCTACATGAAACTTGAAACAATTGCACAAATTACACAGTATTTCTCATATGTAACATCTCAGAAACAATCCATTATACACTGTTTCACACATAAGTTGAACTAGAAATTTTTACCATCTCAGAAACTAGAAATTTTTCTCATATGTAACCCTCAGAAATCACATCCGTGCAAACTCCAAAAGATTAATTTCTTACCAACAAACCCTACAGTCTGCACCATTATACACTGTTTCACACATAAGTTGAACTATAAATTTTTACCATCTCAGAAACTAGAAATTTTTCTTATATGTAACCCTCAGAAATCACATCCGTCACCATTATACATTGTTTCACACATAAGTTGAACTATAAATTTTTACCATCTCAGAAACTAGAAAATTTTCTTATATGTAACCCTCAGAAATCATATCCGTGCAAACTCTAAAAGATAAATTTTTTACCAACAAATGCCTACAGTCTACAAACCCTACAGTCTTCATTTCCAAAAAGTATGTTTCTTTCTTAAGAAGATGACCAAAAAGCTGACTTTACAGTACAAGCTTATAGTTGATCCCCTCCCGGCAAATAAGAGGCGAACACAGAGAAAAACAAGAACGACAGAAGGAGCTAGAGATGTGTTGTTACCTGGGAAGGTAAATTAGAGATCAGATCTGCTGCTCCGCACAGTCGCCGCCGGCGTTAGACTCAAGGGGATGGAGAGCTGATCGTCGCCGCCGTCGTCGGCCTCAAAGGGATGGAGAGCTGATCGTCGCAGCTGGAGTCGACCTCAAAGGGATGGAGAGCTGGTCGTCGCCACCAGCGTCGGAGGGATGGAGAGCTGGGTGTCGGCCTTTTGAGGAAGAAGAAGAAGAAGCGAGAGTGAGCGGGAAAAGTGAGTTTGAGGTGAGAAGGAACGGACGGGTTTTTCGGAGAGCTGGGCGTCAGCCTTTCGAGGAAGAAGAAGAAGAAGCGGGAGTGAGCGGGAAAAACGATTTTGAGGCGAGAAGGAACGGACGGGTTTTTCTCCGTTTAACCACTTAACGCCGTCCTCCAATGCTAGCCGTTTGGGATTGTGGGGCTCAATGGCCACGCGGCGGCGTCTGATTGGCGCCCATAAATCGTGTGCTGGCGCTTGTACCCAATAATTTCTCCTGTCGATGATGATCCAAATGGAGGAGGAAATTATCCGTTGAAACCGACCTACCACGTGGCTGTCTATAGGTTCATTTATATTTTGACACATAAAACTACTGAAATCACTCGTCTCCTGACACCTAAAATGTGTTGCAACACGGCACACACTGAGTGGCCGTATGCACCACTTGCCCAGTTCCACCGGATACTTCGGCCAGTTGAATCGGATAGGCCCGAGCAACTCAACACTGGTTGCGATGATCCGACGGAGCCCGCTATAGACCGACGGAGCCGGATTGAATACCGACGGCCTGCGGGGCTTGGCGCATGCCATCTGGCGTGAGCTACAGCGCACATAAACGCCTCCGCAAACATCCGAAATGGACATACCCGTTTATTAAGCTGCCCATTTCTTCCGGACAAGGATGAAGCTTCTTGGTGCTACTGCGGGACACTGAAGCTGCCCAAAAATGCAGATGCTGCTGCTCGCCGGAGTTCGGCCCAGTTTCGGCGGCGGCGCCATCTTGGCTTCGCCAGCGCTTCCTCGACTCCCCAGAGCCACCGAAGCCTCGGCCCTATCTCTCCCGATTCACCGCCACTCCCAACTCCAACCCCGTTGGTCCGCTTCAGCACTGCTCTCCTTTCTTCCTCCTCCATCCTGCTCGCGGAAGACGGCGGCTCGAGTCTCTGCTTCCGCTCCAGATGTTTTCGCTTCGTCTGGAGACGACGCCGAGCGGGTCAAGCTCGCGCAGGTTAGTGTTCGTCTGCTTAGTGTATGAAGATGTGTTTGAGGATTACGGGATGAGTTTGGCTGCTGGAAATTGATTTGGGGGCGATTTCTTCTGAAAATTTTTGTACTTAGCCGGTTAGATTGATGAATCTGATGTGTTTTTTGAGCAAGTGGAAATTTCGGAAGACAGTGTCTGCTCTTAATAAATCGGTTGCTTTTGTTGCCTTGGGCTGATTTCTTGCTGATTTGATCATTATTTTTTGAAGAGAAATGTATTGTCGTAAAAATCAAAATGGTATTACAAAATAATGTAGAAACTGGCAGCTAGGCATAAGGAGATGTATGTTAGTTGGATTTCAGCAAGATACTAGAAGAACATACTCCCTCTGTCCCATATTAGTAATATCCTGAAACAGACCCTGCCTAGTCTGCATATTAGAAAATTGTGAGCTGCAAATTACTAGGTTGAAGTAAGATACCCTGAGTTAGTGTCCCTTTAATACATCTCAAAATCCTTTTTACAGCAGAAAAATGCGCATTTGTAGGTCTATGCACAAACTGTCACACTATGTTTAAACATAGGAAGATCCGGTCTCATATTTGTCAAGTAATGTAGAGCCAGCCCAAGTATGCTTCTGTAATGTCCTAGATCAGAGGACAAGGCTGAGGATGTCCGATGCAATTTCTGCTTGAAGTGACATGGTGTTGGAGCAGGTGTGCAGGAGCTCATGTATGCTGGAGCCAAAATTTTAGTGGCATATTGAGGTTGAGAAAGAAACAAATCTTTTGCTGTATGTGTAAGTTTTGTAGCCAAGAAATGATGAATTGTACCAAGTTCTTTTATGGGAAAAACAGTCCCTAAATCTTGTGCTGAACATATTCTTAATCACTATCAGTTACCAAAATATCATCAACATGGTTGATGTACTTTTGGTGAATTCATACCAACTGGGAGTTCCCATATTGCTGCTTTTGTTACTCCTTTTGCCTCAACACATGATATGGCAATCTGCTGCTTAAATGGAATATGGCAGTTTGACTTAAACCTTAAACGCAATCGAATATGCTTAGATTGTCTGTATCTTCTATATCCTCTCATGTTGCCTCATATTTCTCTGTTATTCCTTCGCTGCAGTTTTTAGCAGCAAGTAAAGATATAACTGGTCAAATTTTCTTTATCATGTCATTTTGTCAGAAAATCTAATTCACATGTAAGGGCTAATTTTACCATTCTTATAAACTTTTACACATAGAGGATGCGTCAAAGCTGTTAATTTCTCTTATCCTGCCATTTGTCCTAAAAGATAGCTGTCTCACCCATTTATTGCCAGTTATATTGCCTTTCCGTGGACACTGCTTTCATTATCTCGTAGTTTGGTTGGGACCACAACATAGAGACCATTTTTTGTAGTTGTACTGTCATTGACTTCTTCTGTTTTAGGCATATTTCTTTCTTTCTTTGCCCATGATTATGTATAAGTAGCCTTATTCTTTAAAAGAAATGTGCAATAGGTTTAGTTATGCATTACATGCATAGCGAATTACATGGTGGCTACTTTTCTTCTATGAATAACATGGTAGCCTGTGGTTTTGTTTCGTTTGTAGTGCTAATTGTTTATTTGTCTTACATTAATTGTATCTACACTGTTACACTCCATACATTTCAGAGTTGGAGTAAAATTAACTATTTTCATTCATGGAAGTAGTCTAATACCTTCAACAGTATTGTACAATACTGTATTTTTGAACTACCTACCTTTCACTCTACTTAACCCTACTGTATTAAGAATTCATTGGAGCATGTAAATTGTGCACACGGGTACTTAACTGGTTTGAGACCACAAGTTATGAATGCTTTTAAACACTGTACTGATCTAGCGGTGTATAACATTTCATTCTCTTGTGGCTTCTTTTGTATCTAATGATGTACCAAGAATTAATTACTATTTTCATCATGCAGGTTTCTAAGAGGCTGGAGAAGACTTCTAGATATTTCAAGCGGTTGGGTAGTTTAGGGTTTTGGGGCCAGCTAGTTTGCACTATGGTGGCTGCTGTGATCTTGTCTTTCTCAACGCTTATTACTGGGAAGATTTCATCACCTGCTACATTCTATGCTACGGCTGCTGGTATTGTGGCTGCTTTTGTTTCAGTCTTTTGGTCTTTTGGATATCTTCGTCTTTCTGATAAGCTACGAAGAACTGCCAATGACCCTGCAAAGGTAAATTTTAGCTACAGATGTGCATATGCCACTGGAAGTTAATGTACAAATTTCTCTGACGTTATTTATAAGGTGTAGTGAATTCAAGCATGTAATTTGCTGTTATAAGGACTAAGATTATGACATATCTATGAGTAACAGAATCCATCTTCTGCCAAAACTTTTTTCTTGACATTGTAGCCCATTATAATATGGTTGAAAGCCATGAAGTGGAAAGTGCCTATTTGCATGCATATGCCCTGCTCGAGTCCTTTTAGCCATTCATCATGTTGATCTCTGCCCAGGAGTTATTTACACAATAATTATGTTAAAAAAGAATTGTGGCTTGTAGTTCATGATGATAATCTCGTGATTCTTAATAAAAACTTCATGATATTGGCAAATGAGTGAATATTTTATATCTAAAGTATGAAACAGCTAAATGTAACTCTGCTTTTATTGAAGGAGAATGCTCCTTGGAAGGGAACTTCATGTTCATAATTTGTATCTTTGTGGTGTATTATACAATTATAACATTTACTAAATTGCTGTATGAAAATACATACTCTCTCTCTACTCTCTCTCTCTCTGTGAAATTTGTCATACGTCATATTCTGAAAAAATTTTAGTTGTGTATCTAAGAAAGATTGTAATGCTGTCGACAGTTGCTGTCATTTATTTTGATAATCCATGACTAAGAATACTGTCATCTATGTTAGATGTAAGCTTATGGAGGGAAGGCTGCTTCTATAATGTTTAATTGTGAACATTTATTTTACTTGTTTAGCTCTGACCTTATTATCAATTTGCTTGCACATTGAATAAGAAGCACTTGAAATCATATATAATATTTTCTTTTGGTACCCCATGAATGACAAATAATTTGAATGGCTATTGTTCAGGCTCCTCCTCGAGTTGAAGTTGTGAAAAGTTTGAAAAATGGAATTATGTTAAACATTTTCGGAATGGGTGCTGCAATTCTGGGCATGCAAGCAACTGTTGGATCTTTGGTAGCAAAGGCACTTACTTCTTCAGCTGTTCCTTATTATCAAGGGACCCCTCCTGGCAACAGCCCCGTATTGGCCTTGGATGTATTCCTAGTTCAGGTAAGTTCGCAACTTGTTATATGCATTTTAGGCTATACATATGTACATGTGAACTAAGTAAATCATATATAAGACCAGTTTTGGTACCGCTTGGGAGATTGTTGACATTTGCATTAGATCATACCTTTCTTCTTCTGTCTTTTCTTTTATTTTGATGAAAGTTTCATACTTTTCATGTGAACTATATATTTTGAAGAAAGTAAAAGTGAAATCTTTTGAGTTTCTTGACATGGTTATTTCTGGACAACTGTAGGAATTAGTGTACTACTGTCACATTTTTCGAATTGATTGCTTTAGTAAATTGCTTCAAAGGTTGATGGGCATTGTGGATTTGAGGAGCTTATCTTTTCCTTATTTCACCGAGTATCTTTTGATGATAAAACACTGTCGAACTCTCCTTGGTGGTACTCTATTTGCTTCTTCCATGTGAGAGTCTATGTCACTTGTCATTCCAATAGATGCTAAAAGTCCGAGTTATTGGTGTTAGTTGTGAGAATGTCTCCAATAGGGCGGTCAAAGAGGCTACATATGATTTACATGCATTATCAATTGATTTGACGCCAAATATTTTGTAATCTACTGTTTATTTTGCTAAATATTCTGTAAGGCTCAGTTACTTGCGTCAGATAGCTCATTTATTTGTTTCCCTTTCGCTGTGCAGGCTTCAGCTAACACCATCCTTTCCCATTTTCTGGGCCTCGTCGGCTCGTTAGAGCTGCTGAGATCAGTAACCCTACCACCATCAGAGATCACTCCAATACCAAAACCAGCTTGAGACACCATTGAAGTGTAAAGAGAGTTGCCTTAGATGGAGGGGAATCCGTGGACTGCCTGTCTGAATCCGAATGTTGTCTAATCCCTGGTTTTAAGCTGATTCCCCCAATGTGTGTCTTAAATTGTGATATGTATCTCTTTGTTATGGTTCATGTTTATCTTTGGATAAAAAATGATGGGCTGTATGAAAATTTGTTTTTCCTATATTGGCACATTGGTCGGCCCATTTAGGGTGGTTGGCAGCCGCCACTAGTGGGATTTGCTGTTTAAGGCAGCGGTGCACACCGCACGAGAAAGTGCTGATGTTAGAATTATTAAATACTCTTTCTGTCCTGTTTTAATAGCTCCATCATAAATTTTATTGGTTGGTGGAAACTCCAACTAATAGGAGGAGAAAGAGGTTCAAAATCCACTTAAATTTACCATTGATCATATCGAGCATTGAAAACAGGATCGTTTTTTTTCTAAATGGTGCATCTAAAATAGGATGGAGGGATAATTAACGTCAATTAATGGAATAAAAGAGAAAATATGAAAACAGAAAAGAAAATAACTCTTCCTTGAGAAAAAAGGTAATGGAGTAACGACATCCAACAAATAGCAGACAAAAGACCAAAAGAGCACAATGTTTGTGTGGCCCGCAGAATCTAATATAAGAATTTCTTCTGTTTTTTGTCACTTAATAGAGAAAAAATGAAGTAGAAGATTGACTAATTTAATAAATAATTTAATTAGAAAAGTAGAGAAGAAAGATGTGAAGGCGGCCGAGATGGGAAATGAGAGGCCCTCTCCTCTCAACGTCTCCGACTCTCCTTGCCTCGTTAAAGTTTCTTTTTTTTACATAGAGGTTTCATTCTTCTTTTTTGCTTTATCGGTAAATTATTTTTATTTCATTTTTTTCGTCATTTATGAATCAAATAATTTCAAAAAATAGCACTCCATCGAAAAAAGCCTTGCAATTTTTAAAAATGAGTTAAATATATTATTGGCCTCTAGGCTCACATCATCTCAACTCTCCACTTACCCCTGCACATGTAATTGTATGAGGATCTATTGACATATAGGACAAATTAATCTAGTCATTTAAAATTAGGAGCTTTAAGTTTTCAAATGCAGTCAAGTTTTTTGGATAGAGGGAGTATTTGGTAGGTGTTTGCATCCTCAATCTTGACGATCAATGGCTACTCAGCTCCCCACAATGGAGGATATGCAGACTAAAAATGCTTCTTTGTGTAACATAGTGTTACAGTTTTGCATTATAAAATTAATTATGTATTACCTAATATTTTAAATGGTGCTTATAAGTAGAGAGGTCATGAGCTCAAACCTCCATTCAGTTGACCACCATAGAAATTATATCATGATTTAACCACTATGTATAATGTATGGGTTATGTATACACCTGAGGGGATTGATGGCGAGCTATGGTACTCTAAGTGGTCGGTTGCCCTGCCCCTTCTTAATCGGGTCCCCTAAGACTCGTACATCTCTCCTTATAAAAATAATATTTAAATACAAATAAATAATATATTTTTTATAAACTCATAAAAAATAAAAATAAGAATTAAGTAGCTAGGTGAGTGTAATCATCCGACAAAATAAGGCAAGTCCGAAAGTCAAAAGATTCCCCGTTTCCCACGAGTGCAAACCGGCGGCTTCGTGGGTGCATGCTTGCCACGTCCCCCAAAACCTTCCCAATCTCCTGTCTCCGGTCCCAATCCCTTCCCATCCATCTCTACCGTCCATTCCCAAACCCAAACAATCCGGCCACACACCTCCGCAACCCTTCCCCCGCTCCCCTATATATACCCATTTATCAGCCCTTGAGATTCACACCATTCCGGCTAACCATACAAACAGATTTGAGATGGCGGGCAGCGGCGTGGTGGCGGTATATGGTAACGGCGCTCTGACGGAGGCCAAGAAGGCGTCGCCCTTCTCCGTCAAGGTTGGCCTCGCCCAGATGCTCCGCGGCGGCGTCATCATGGACGTCGTCACCCCTGAGCAGGCCCGCGTGGCCGAGGAGGCCGGTGCTTGCGCGGTCATGGCCCTCGAGCGCGTGCCCGCTGATATCCGCTCGCAGGGCGGCGTCGCCCGCATGTCCGATCCCGGTCTGATTAAGGACATCAAGAACGCGGTGACCATTCCGGTGATGGCCAAGGCGCGTATCGGCCACTTCGTGGAGGCGCAGATCTTGGAGGCGATCGGCGTAGACTACGTCGACGAGAGCGAGGTGCTTACCGTCGCCGATGAGGATAATCACATTAATAAGCACAATTTTAGAATTCCGTTTGTTTGCGGGTGCCGCAACCTCGGCGAGGCGCTTCGGCGGATTCGCGAGGGCGCGGCGATGATTCGGACTAAAGGCGAGGCGGGTACCGGAAATGTAATTGAGGCGGTTCGCCATGTTCGCTCCGTCATGGGCGATATCCGCCTCCTCCGGGGGATGGACGACGACGAGGTCTTCGCCTACGCCAAGCGCATCGCCGCGCCTTACGACCTTGTCATGCAGACCAAGCAGCTTGGGCGTCTCCCGGTAGTCCAATTCGCCGCGGGGGGCGTTGCCACCCCCGCCGATGCCGCGCTCATGATGCAGCTCGGAATGGACGGGGTGTTCGTCGGCTCCGGCGTGTTCAAGAGCGGTGACCCGGTCAAGCGTGCCCGCGCTATCGTGCAGGCGGTAACTCACTACAGCGACCCCCAGGTGCTGGCCGACGTCAGCTGCGGCCTCGGCGAGGCCATGGTGGGGATCAACCTCAACGACGACAAGGTCGAGAGGTACGCCAACCGTTCGGAGTAATGCCCGACTGATCAAGCCCAAGGAATGGTGATTATTGTTTACATGCGCTGTGCTCAAATCAAATGTTTTAAACTTATAAATTGTTGTCTTTTTTTCCTTACCTTCTCTTCTATATAGCAGATGGACTTAGGCAATTTTTGAACTTTTTTAATTATAATTTGATGTTATAGAACATTAATATTTGATTGCATAAAGAGGGTAGTATGGATTAAATTACTGTTGTTTTTGTTGTAATAAGTGGTGCTCTTTTATTCTTAGCTTGGTTGAAATGATACTGGAAACTGGGTTCTGATGATCAGTTGAGTATCTTATCTGATACTGGAAATGGGATTTTGTTGTGTCTCATTTGGTTAGAACAGTAAAAGATATGTGTATTTTTTCTTTTCATGCATATATATAGTGTCGCAGTAATTGGTGTACTTGTATCTGTAGTTTCGTCAGGGTGCAAGGTTATTCTTTTCTTATTTTTTTCTTATCTGTTGCTCTTGTAGTTTTAAAATGGAGAATTTATACTTCACAGTTTCATATACTCCATGTATGTCTGTATAAACTTATAAAATTGGCATGCAACAAATCCATTGTTATTCATTTGAACCTGGTGGAGTAGGGGCGCGGCCGTTTGGGGCGTGATTAAAAGTGGATGTTTTGCTGTATTGTAGCATTCATATTTTTTATACTTTCAGCCTCAGGTCGTGTTTTACGCTCGATAGTGAAAAAACCGGAATGCCACAGTGGATGTAGAAAATTCACTGTGAATATTTTGGTTTTTTCATGCACTAAACGGCTTCTAATCTGGTTGTGAATGTGTTTGTTCAGGCAGATGTTTGTAGAACATTATTTACTCTTTTCATGGTGTTCTGTATTGTATTGTCATTTGTAAGGCCGAGATCCTCTTCGATATGGACATACTGTTGTCTGTGTATTCTGCATCGTGTTTCTGCTGCGATTGCCTTGGTAGCCACAGCCACATTTGCTTTGGGAAGTGCTATTTTTTGTTTATTATTTTCTCTGATTGTCAGTGTTGTCCTCACCTTGTTGGTTGTCATGGATGCATAAATCAATTGTGTTGAGCATCTTTGTTAAACATTAGTATTATTTTGGCACGGAGCATCATTGTTAAATGTTCTGGTCACAAGAATTCTTACCCAAATCGTATGCCTGTCTTCTCTGATTAATTAAGGTTCTCTTATTTAAAAAAAGTAAGTGAAGTCAAAGATTGCTATCATGTTTGGGAATTGGGATGATTTGAATATGAAAAATGGACAGCCTTGTTTTAAACTATGTTCATTATTGTCATAATATTAGAGAAACTATTCTGCTCTATTGCTGTATTACTAGTGGTGTGCACTGTGTGGTGTGTAAGGTGGATTGTGGTTGGTTATCTGGTGGCTGAGAAATATTGTGGTCTGAGTTCCTTGGCAGTGACGTACTTTTCGTTTGAATGCTATTTGTGGTAGCTAATATTTTGGGACTTGATGCAATTACCTTTTGGATGAGATCAACTTGCTTTAAAATGCAATGTGTTCTTTTGAGGCAGAGGAAGCTACCACGTCTAGAATGTTAGGGATGCCACCGGACTGGTGGTTTTTTTTTCGGTTACGGGGGTGCTTACATATTATCTCGTTCCGGTTCGGGTTGGAAAGAAAAACTGACCAACAGGGTCGGGGCGGGTTCGGGTATTACATGAAACTCCGACCCAACCCGGGTATGTATTTAAAAACCAAAAACCCAATTACAAAATCCATTTTCTTTCCCGTTCCCAAAACCCAATTGGTGCTCTTTCATAGGAGGGAGTGAAGGGACCAGAGGAGATTGACGGCGCCGACAAGCCAGGGGAAGGTCTCTTCTCGGCTCTTGTCGGAGGTCGCCAAGGCTCTCCTAAAAAAGGAGGTCAATGGCGCCGGCGAGCCAAGGGAGGGAAGGGGTTGGAGGAGGACGATAGCGCCGGCAGGACATGGGAGGGAAGGGGTTGGAGGGTTGAGGGTCAAGAGGCGCTGGAGGAGGGTCTCCTCTCGCCTCTCGTCACAAAAGGTTGTTTGCCTCTCCTCATAGAGGAAGTCGACGGCGCCGACGAGCCAATGGAGGGAAGGCACCGGAGAAGGTCGACGACGCCGGTGAGCCAAGGAAATTTTTATACACATGATAAGGTTAGTCTTTTAAGTCAAAAGTTTAAATGTATATATATATATATATATATATAGTGACACTACAAGCTTAGAATGAGCCTATCATTATGATTAGACAAATTTTGGAGAGCATGAGTTTCTTGTATTGTTATTGAAGTAGGCATCAAACTAGCCGTTTATTTAGAATACTGATGTAGAGAACTGAGCAGTTGCCCATTGCTGTCATTTCTTTTAGTCTGCTACACTTTCCCCGAAAGGAGGGGGAGGGGTTGAGTCCCCATGGCTCGGATGACTCGACCCAAACTTGAACGCCCCCAAAATTCCATGTTTTCACAGCGTGAGCAGCTGTAACACCATAAGGGAGGGACTCTTTCTCGTTTCCACTTTTTCCTCCTTTATGGTGCTACAGCCTTGAATGCCTGAAAACATGGAGTTTTCAAGGCATTTAATGTTGAGTTGGAGTCGTCCTGGCCCACCTGGCATCTGTTATGGGCACCTGGGCCAAAGATGACGCCACAACTAATATTTTTGGCAGCATTGGGTAAACTGCGTAGTACTCTACATCTGCACTCCGTTTACTTATTGCAGAGTACGCAAATCTCTTATTTGTGCTTTTCATGGTGGCAAATCCTCCTTTGTTCTCTTATCAATAACTTAGATGAAGTTTTTCTGCTTAGTTGGTGGAAATGTCTGCAGACTATTGATATGTTCATCATCGCTGTGCTCTTTGTCTTTGTAAACCCAGTTTGTATTATCCATATCTTGTTTCAAATGCAATGATGTTTGGGTCTATTGGAAGGGGCAGGAGGGTTGAGGGTCGAGAGGTGCGAAAGGAGGGTCTCCTCTCACCTCTCATCAAAGAAGTTTGCCAACCTCTCCTCATAGATGATGTCGACTGCGCCGACGAGCCAGAGACAGGATCTGCTGGTGAAGCTTCACCAGCCATCAATCATACAGAATCGGCGGCGCACACGGGTATAATGTGTGCTCAGTCAAAGATGCGTCTTTTGGCTGAGCACACATGGTTTTTCATCGATTCCGTACAATCGACGGCTGGTGAAACTTCACCAGCAGATCCGGACTTGACAAGCCAAGGGAGGGAAGGGTTGAGGCGTCGAAGGAGGGACTCTTTGAAGGACGTGGAGAAGTGGTCAAAGAGTGGGGTAATTGGTGGTCACCGACCTCTTTGTACAGTGGGCAGTGGTCTCATAGGAATGCATGTACAAATTTTTTTTTTCAGGTGAGTTTTACTTGATACATCAATAGGTTTTTATGTTATTACAAAAAAGTTCATATTATGTATGAGAGAACATTTCAACTTTTGTTGCTAATTTGAAAAAGAATCAAAATGGATATTTTTTATAGAAAAATGAATAAACGTGCAGGGCGGTTCTGGGTTTATATTCTTGTACCGGGGCGGTTTGCAAGTCTGGTGCAGTTCTAGTTTTGAAGATTTAAAATGGTTCCGGGTCCGGGTTAACTGCCCCGGTGGCATCCCAACTAGAATGTAGCATTTGGATATTTGTGTGTAAGAAATATTTGTCAAGTTTGGAGATCTCCGACAATGATTAATATAAAATCCTCAAAAAATAAGATATCATTGTAGATTAATCATTTACTCTTCCTGAGTAGAGAAGAAGAAAGAGAGAGAAAAACATTTAATTCTGATTGAGGAGATTTGTAATTTTACTTCATAAATATGTTGTAGTTGTGGACACAAACTGGTAATGGATGGCTCAAGTTCGCTGCATTATCTGTTGATTAGGACCTCTCAATATGAAGTGCTCGCTGGTGAATAACAGCCCCCATTGGTGCAGAAAAGTGATGGCAGGACAAAATACACTTTGAACTTGGAATAGCAGCCAACTCTTGACTAGCTACATTAGGCTTGCTGCCCACTCGCTGCGATGCAAGCCCATGCCCATTGAACCTTAGCACCCCCTCACCCCCAAACTATCCTAGTCAATGCTATTTTCTCCTTAAAAATTCTCACTTCAGCACCCCCCTCTATGGGTCAACCTCCATGAATAAACGAGACACAAGGTGCGTTCTAACAGCTGAGTTAGGGTTGCAATTCAACTGTTTTGTATAGCTGGGGTCGGTTAGCAAGGATAACATCCTGTAGGTTTAGCTGGGGTCAATTACAAAGATATTGTGTACATGGTTTTGATAAAATCTGCACAATTGAATTTCACATGATTTTTCTCAGCATGTTAGATTAGGTTTTACATGTATTATCAGCATGTTCTATTCACTGGTAGAAGAACCCGAGATATAAAACAGCATGCATGCGTAAGGCGACCATCTTTGACGAGATTATTGTCGAGTTGTAACCATGGAAATTTGCTCGGTGTTTTGGTGATTGATGCTTGTAGCTCTACAAAGAAATGAGATTTCCAGTTCGTGGGCCTTCTCTTTGTATATTGACTGGTACTTCTTGGGCCGTCTTTACTAAGTCCATTATCATTGGTTATCATATCGGCTGCTTTTCTTCCCTTCAAAATGTTCTGAACGCTGGTCATTATTCAGGCATAACCAATCATACCCACAAAAGAAGAGAAAAACAGAATGAACATTTTGAAAACGTGATTAGGCTTTCCTGACTCATGAGGATGTTCAAGTACGTACTGTTCAAACTACTTAGGTGAAAGGGTGAGCACAAATTGGCTGTACTTCCTTGAAAAATCATGATAGTTGAGGATAACCTTAGCATCCATTTCCTTAGTTATCAAAATTCATTAGCAAAAGTGTTGTGCCAATGCTCTACGGGAAATATGATATCCAGAATATTGAACCCATTGGCACAACACTCAGGTCACGTCCTGAGTTCAGACCTCCATTCTATTGTCTACCTGCAGGGATTATATCCCGACTTACCTGGTACACATGATCTATGGGCATAGTATGCACCACAACGGATTTGAGGCCGGATTCGGTGCTCCAAGAGGCCAGTTTCCCTGCCCCTTCTACTCGGGTACCCTTTTGTTAAAGAAATATGATGTTGTTATCCTTGTTCATGAAAAAAAATTGAAGTCTGCATCCAAGACTCTTTAGACATCTTTTTTTTAGTGAACAATGGGTAACTTGATATAGCCTAAAGTGTATGAGAATTTTCCTATGATTAAAGCCAAGTTCAGCCTGAATTAGCTCAAAAACTAGAATCACCAGTGCTTAAAATTTGTATCAGAATTCTCCTATGATTAAAGCCAGCTGTTGAAATTCGGCTTGAATTAGCTCCAAAATTTTCCATTGGTGGTTCCACACAATCTTGTCATTTCAGCTCTAGCACCCCCGTTCTCTCAATCAGCGTGCCAGCTTAAGTAGGCGTAATATGTCTACATCTTCCAATGACATTGGTTCCAGAATTGCAGCATTCATGTGAGGTTCCAACTACTTTTTTGACCTTTGCTCCCAAGCCAAAATATCATTCAGATGAAGACATGATAGAAGGGCCCATTTCTATATAATATATATTCTAAATATATTATGATGTTTCAGACAGCTTGATCGGGGGGGGGGGGGGGGGGGGGGCGCTCTTCTATATGACTACTATTTCTTGCAGGTCACATTTAAGTTTGGAATCCCTAGGTCCAAGAACAACTGAGCACCCAATTTACGTAAACAAAGGGTAAATTGCACTTGACCCCAATGTACTACATTGAAATTACGTTTAAACCCTACGACTTATGAAAATATGCATTTAACCTCTGTGACTTATAAAAGAAGACAAATATATCCCTCCTCTCTATTAATAAACCCACATTCTTCCTCCCTCAGCCATGCATCTTTTTCACTGTTTTAAAGGCAACAAAGACAAAACGCTAACATATTAGTTGATAGTGGCAATGCACCGGCCTTGCCTTCCCTTTTTTTTTCTTCAAAAAGCTAGCTATTTGCCTTGAAAACATGGCTTCTGTTAGGCCCTACATTGGAGTAAAATCGGAAAGAGATAATTGAGGGTAGAACTGTCCTAAAATTCAAAAGATATGGGTCATGTGCCTATTTTCATCATTTATAGGGGTTAAGTACAATTTTACTATAATTTGTAGGGGTAATGTACAATTTACCCTTAATCAAAATAATAGGTGCACCATGAAACGCGTGTTAACTCTGGAAAGATCAATCAAACTGACAAATAAAATAGTTAAATGGTGGATTGGATGAGTATGAAAATTTCAAAAGATGATGCCTTAATGAAGTATCATTACTCCTAATGCACGGTCATTTGTCGGTATGCGATACGTTTGCACCCATGCCAATTTTTAAATTAATATGTTTTTGGTAAAGTATGTTTTAACTTAATATTGAATCAGACACTCTAATACCCATATGAGGGAAATGCCTCTTGACAATCTAATCTTCCAAATAATTCTTAATAAGTGATTGTTTGAACGAACAAATGGCCACACCATCGGCGGTGTCGGCGGTATTGGAGCCTGTTGTTTAATCTCCCTGATTAAAGTAAGAACAACAACAACAACTAACAAGGAGCATATAATATAATAAGGAGATTGTGGATGTTGAGTGATTTGCCAAACACCCAAAAGATAAGAACCTTGAACAACGGAGCCTGTTGCCGAGATTCCATCTGAATGTTGAGTGGTTTGCAGCTTGTTTAGCCATTTTGAGAACAAAAAGAACACAAAATCCAGACGTGCAAAAGCAGAGCCTGTGTACAAACTAATCAAACTAGGAGGTACATTTGTTTGCTTCCGTGTTGGGAGTTCAACACGTCAATTAAAGGAATGGCCACTAACCCTCATCTTTCGCCGCCTTACCTTTTGTTATTAGATATATTTTGACCTGTTCCCAACATGGATCTTATGATATAAGTTAATGAGAAAGCTACCAAATTGGTGTTCACCTTGCGATTATATAATGCACTTGTAATGGTTGGTCACTCTAGTTTAATTGGATCAGAATGAATTTTAGTGTTAGGAGAATATACTGTGGCACCCAGATTGATACACATGCAGTAGCCAATGCCCTCAAACTTAAGACTAAAAATAATGGAGAGATCATAGAGATATGTGTCTTGCCTCTTGAGACAAGGATACAACATGAACATCTATCTATCCATGGGCATCGTCCTCAAGCTCAAACTCATTGTACCATTTTGGTACATTAAGATTATATGGCATGCTTATGAGATGTAGGAACAAGCTATTCATATTGTTGATGCAATCATCTCCAATTATTAGATGGGCCCTCCGATGGCCTCTGATGTGACCTACCCGTCAAACCAAATAGAACAAAAAAAAAAGAAAAGATGAACCATGATTGAGCTGGGCACCAAAAACAAACAAGAAAAGCACCAACCTGCAACTTGCAAATGAGGAAGATGATGAAACTATATTATTATTATTATTATTATTATTAGGTAAAAAGAATATATAAAATCAAAAGAAATGCCATCTGGGGAAGTCTGATTTCACTTTGGGAAGTTTGATAGCCGTTACTTGGGTCATGGAAGAGATAAGATTGGGGGAAAACCATGATAGCAAACAGGGATATAATAAGACTCATTTATGTTCGGAAAAGGAAATGAAGGAAAAGGACACATGAGGGAGACATGATGGGAGACTTGTTGGACTCTTGGATGGAGCTTTTTTTTCTCCTCAAAGCACAAACGCTTCCTCCTCCCCTTCTCCTTTTGCACCTTTTCCTCCTTTTCTTCCATCCTTGTTTTATCATTTCAGCAACGGCTTCCCTTGTCCCTGCCTTCATGTTTGGTGGTAGACAGTTGGGCTGATGGCACTTCTCCTCCAAATTATTGCTACATTTTCTATCTTATGATGCTACACATACCGTCACATATCATGCACCCACTCCCTTTCAAACTCCCAAAGATACTTCCACCATCTTACCTTTCTTGTTTTCTATCTAAAATTTCATCAAAAGTTTAAGATCTGTCAAACTTCCCTTCTAGATAGGCAAGTAATTAGTAATTTATAGAAATTTCTGTTAAGCTCAAGCCTTTAATATTGTCATTGTTATATGTACTACAATCCTAGTAAGTCAATAGATAAGCAATGGCACTTCAAACAGAGGATTCGAGTTTGAACTAACACTATTGGCCAGCACTCGGGTTTATGTCCCGATTTACTAGATGGGCCTAGAACATGCCCGAGGGTATTGGAGGGGGGATACAATGTTCTAAGATGCCAGTTGCCCTGCCCCTATTAGTCGGATCCTAAGGACTCGGACATTGCTAAAAACACAAGAATTTTTGTCCTCCTATAGATGGAAGCCATTTTTATACACCATAGTTGATGCCCGCCATCGGATGGGAGCAGTCGATCATCAAAATTGATTTGCACAAACGCTACTATTGCACGCTCCATCAAACTGGAGGATATTCACGCGAACATCCATCAGGCGGACTGCAAACGCTTCCCCATGGGAATCCTCCATACAGGAAATGTCGATCCGTAGCATAGTGTGTGCGCCGTCGATCCTATTGATCGACGACTCCTACGATGTGGAGACCACCTAAGGGATTGGGACAAGTCAGAATGCTAATGGGCGAACCGGACCGGAAGGCGGGGACCACCTAACCGAAACCAAAGAAATATCTCCAAAATGGACGGCCGGGATCATCTGCCGAGGACCGTACGGAAGCGAGTACTTCCGTCCTGCTCGTGACATTCCCCGCTGCGCCGTGGGGGCTAACCTGCGCCGGTAGTTGGCACGGATCAACCACTTTACGCGGGCCGGCGCACGTTAGAAGGAGGGGATGAGGAGCTGCGCAAGTTAGCGGGACCAACCCGAACGCATCCCGAGAGAAGTCAGTCCTTTTCCGGACAAAAAGACACCCGAAGTGACATACAGCTGGCTTGCTGACGTGGAAGTCAGTTACAGGTCTAACCGTTACTCCTCTTCCCGACATTGGCTGACACGTGGGATATATACGACAAATAGATGGGGCCCGCTCCGACAGCAGCGCCGCACACGTGGACTTCGGAGGGACGGAACCGACTTGGCGCCAATAATTCGGGAGAGAGAAGGACGGAAATGGCACATTTTTGTACTTTTTTTTAAAACACAAATAATGGAAGAGGCATGGGATGTAGTATTATCGGTAAAATATTGATCGACCAGAGATAAAATATGAGAGATATTGTATAAAAAATATCCGTAGTCTAAAATTAGTTTTTATTATATATTTTTATAATATAACTTCTAAAATAAGTGATATTAATTTAAAAAAATATAAAATTTAAAATATGTATAAAAATATATATATATATATATAATTTAAAATATATATTTGTATTTTAAACTCATATCCTTCTACTTGGTATAGGATGGGAAATAGGGAAAGTTGATTTATTTTTTTAATTTTTTTTTAAATATAGATATATAAGTTTCAGATATATCAGTAATATTTTATAAAAAATCAAAATTACACAATACCGTTTTATGGGTTGAAGTATGATATCAATATATCGCCGATGCAACTTTCCATGGAAGAGGGAGGGCTTGAACTGGGGACAACTTTTATGCTGTTTTTGAATTTTATGTTTGCTAATTACTCCTATTTCATGAGTCCCGTTCATATGTGCCCTAGCTCAGGCGTATCGTCATGAACCGCATTTTTGAGGTTGTCGAATTGCGATCCAGTGACGCACAATAATACAAGGGGCAATGTGGTTTGAATCGCGCACCAGCCTGTGTGCTGCTGCATCTCAATCTGATATACCGCTTTGGACTCATGATGGTGTACACATTGAAAATAAATTAGCTTGTGGAGTGAGTGAGGTGTGGATGCTGACTTCTCAATGTTACAATGGCTTTCATGCGGAAAGCTGATAATGAGTCCTGTCAATATGTGCCCTAGCTCACGTACGTTGTTACGACTGTCATGCAAGCGGTTTGAATCACCCACCGGGCCCGTTTGCTACTGCATCGTTTGTTTAATGGAAACCCCCACTTCTCAATGTTACAATAGCATTCATGCAGAAGCTGATAACTGTAAGTTGTTGTGGCAATAAACCTGTTGTTGTGGACGACCGCGTGAGGGGACAGCAGCAGGTATGGAGGACACGTGGTCGGTTGGAATTTGTATGTAGGGCTCTTCTATAGAACATGTTTTGCATGAGATATTTTTGGTGGGTCATCACTGCTGAGCATTGCCTTCATCAGTTTCGCATTAATTAGCTAGCTAGCTAGTAAAAGCTAATTGACAAAGTAGGGGTACAGCAATAAAACGGCGAACGGAACAAAACGGCAGAAAATAGAATATACAGAAAAATAATGTGATAAAATAAAAAAATAAAAAAATAAAAAAATTAATATAGCAGGTATAAGTATTAAAGAATAATATATTACAAATTTGTGCATTTAAAAAAAAGAGTTGCGCTTCAAATAAAAAACATGTTTTACTAGTTTAAACACGTTTATCGGGATAAAATGCATTTATTTAGGGGAAAACACATTTTTTCTATTGTTCCCATTTTAAACGCAAAGTTTTTTAGCTGAGTGGTTGAAACATGTAAAACGCGTTTTATACATGTTTTAAACAAGTTTCTAGTCACATGGAGTAAAAGTAAGGTACATTAGCATACATTGGATTTGATATGTTTATTATATGATGTTATAACCTTACTCTAATTAGGTTATGATTAGTTTTCTTCATTAGTTAGATTCCTAGGACTAAACTCCTATGTCAATTAGGACTATAATTTATAGTCTATAAATATGTAAAGGGTTTTCCCTACTTCATAATGCTTGATCAATGAAATAATTATTTTTTAATTTAGTCTAATGTTAGTCTTTCTTAGCCCTAATCCTACTCTTTCCCTCCTTTCTCCTATAATGGAATTTACCTGTAGATTACGGTTTACATCATTAGTATCGGAGCAGTCGACCCTCGGTTGTCCACCCAACCCACCTTTGCTGTCGCTATGACCCAATTCGAGACGAAAATAGAGAGCACACTTATCGATTTGATGAATTCAATTTTGGAGCCCACCTATCTCTTCGCCGCGCGTCAACATGAGGACGCCCGTCGCTTGGATGCAATCTTGCTCTACTTGCTTCACCTTTCTATGTCGGCTTCTCTTCCGAGCTTCGCCGCCTTCTTGGCCCCGTTTTTGCCACTAAATTTCCCCACCGGCACGCAATTGCAGCCTCCCGGCATGTCACCTTGGCGGGTCATAGTGTCGTCAGGATCCTTCGCTACGGACTCAGCACTGGTGTTCTTCCAGTCACTTGCCTTCGGCTCGCTAACGCCGCCAATCCACATCGCGCCCATCCCTCAATTCGCTGGCGATGTGGCCGCTGCATCCTTTCTGACGACTTCTCTACTGGGTCTGTCGGAGCCCATGATTGCGGCCATTCAGACCACTGCTGTCGGCGACGTGTCTTCCCTGTCGTCGGCTGCGATCGTACCTTCATGCCCACCCATGCCGTCTTCCTTGCTTGGCAGTGACCCCTCGCGCAAGATGGCGTCTGACCAGGTAAAGCAAGAACCCAAGATCCTGTCTTTGACGTCGCCTGGCAGTCCTCCGACGACGGTGACCTCTGGCCTTCTTCTCCCAGTTGTGCCACCGCAACCTCCTATGCACACCGACGATCAAATTGTCGTCGGCTTGGCCATCGACGAGCCGCCAGACACAACTGAAGTCACCTTAGGAGTCATCTCCGGCCACGGGACGGTCATGGATAGCAATTCCATGCCTCCACCACCACCAAAGTCGCCGCCTTTCTGTCCACTGGCGCACTTCAAATCCACTCCAGCCGCCATGACCATTCCATTTGGTTCAACTTTGGCGACTTCTCTGCTTGGCGTTGCCGCACCACCTTGAGCTGCGACCACCGCGAGATCCGCTGCCACGTAACCCCCATTGCCCATAACCACCACCTTCAGCAGCGCTGGCGTGCTTCCGATTGCTGATTCCATATCCTCCGCCATCTACCTCTCGCCATTGTGTATTCCCAGCCGGCACCAAAGCCCCCACCTTTCGGCGACGCCATCAATTCGCCTTTGACGAAGCCACCGCCTTTCCCAAAGTCGCATCCGCCGCAAGTTTGCACCTTTTGCCATCGGGGCTCACAATCGATTCTAGCGGACGCCCTCAGACCACCACCGTCACCGCTTCCTTCACCGCCTCCCTCATGGCCCTTTGGTTTGAGGAAGATAAAACATCGTCTTTTGTGGGTTTGATCCAACGTGGACCGAAGTGGAGTGGTTCAATAGCATACTCTTTTGGGCTGGTTCAAACTTGGTTCATTTTTATGCCTCGGTTTGGTCCCTTTAAAAAAAAATTTGCAGCAAGGCTTGATTGGCCATTATTGGTTTCCAGTTTTTTTCGTCGGCATAATCTACGCCAAACCGGGCCCACTCATTTATGAATCTAAGTCTAGCTAACGATTTGTCTACAGGAGCCTTCGTGGGCCTAACACATTTTGATGAAGTTGAGCCTTTCGCATTATCATTTTCGATGCAGTAAGACAAGAACACCTCGAAAGACAAGGTGATGCAGAAGCATTGAGGAAATGTTATGACCTTATTCTAATTAAGTTAGGATTAATTTCATTTATTAGTTGGATTCCTAAGACTAAACTCCTATGTTAATTATGACTATAGTTTAGAGTCTATAAATATGTAAATGGTTTTCTCTATTTCATATTAGTTAATTAATGAAATAATTATTTTTTAATTTAGTCTAATATTAGTCTTTCTTAGCCTTAATCCTACTCTTTCTCTTATAATGAAATTACCAAGAGATTACTGTCTACATCATATGAATATCCCGAAGGTTGTATATACATATCGGTTATCACAAATGACAATTCACCTTAGAATCCTTCAGAGGCTACTAATTGCTTCAAGAAAAACTTAACAATATTTGCCACTCTCTTTCAATGGGCGAGCCCGTGATTGAAAACCCATCTGCCGCAATCATGGAGCTGTGCTCTAACGATGGCGCGCATCTTTCCCTTGCAAGCATCGCACGGTGGGCTGCCTTTATGGCGCCTCCGTCACACCATGGTGCATACTAACGATATTACTTGAAAGATGGACAGGATAAGTTCTAAATTAAGACAATGTTTGTGCAGCAATTTGATCAACATCACGCATAGGCCATTGAAAAGCTCATTAATGCTAACATTTTGCTACGACGCTACGTAATTGCAGGCTTCAATGCTTCTTAAGTTCTTATATCACAAGTTGATTGCTAGCTGTGCTCAATACCATGCATCAGTCATCACTAACCCGTACCAAATCTAAACAGTCTGGCTCATCAACATGAGATGCCCATTACTACTTTGTTATGAAAAAAGAAACCGCAAAAAACTATACAATCTCATAATTAAGCTGGGATTAAATGAAGTGAAGGTTCATGCACCACTGGCTAGAAGCTTCCTGTTGCCTGCTACAAGCTTACAGCCCTTTACAGCCTGGATGGCAAAGACGGTAAATATCTCCCGTCAGATTCCGCTAACCCCTCCCCGCATTACGTGCCAACCAGGCGCACGTGGGACGCCGCTGACGGATGTGGCCCGGGAACAAAAGCATAAAAATCCAAAAACCTGATAACGCCACCCCAAAATTCAATTCATCCACGCAAACTAATCGTACAATTATTGAATTAACTGACTGGCGTTAGCGAAGGAGTCAGTTAGGCCGTTACGATTCCGTTAGAATTGGGTTCTCCCCAAAAATCCGAATCTGACCAGTACCGGATTTGACCCGGACGGAAATACCGGGTAACGGACGAGTAACGGAAACGGGAAAAACTGAAACGCAAACGGAGAGGGGGTTGGGGAGCCTGGTCAAGGAATTCAAAATCGTGACGCCAACTGCATTAGGTAGTAGGTACGACGTACGAGTAACAGAAAGTCGATCCAAATCCACCTCCCTCTCGCTTATCGCATGCATTTAATCCCCCCCCCCATTACTCAAAATAATTAATTAGCTTAGGTCTAACGTTTTGTTAAGTAGATCCGTGTTTATGTATGTCCGGCAGGGTTTTTAAAATCGAACCAAACCGAATTGATGGCCGGTGTGATTGGACCGTGGTCAAACAGGATTAACCTAATATGGAGTGAAGTCTACTTATATATGATAAATATATATTTTATATATTATTAACGTCAAAAATCTGTGTAGTCCAGTTGATTGATTAATGACGGATAACTTGTATACATACAACTCCTGTTTCAAAGGCAAAAAAAAATACTATGACCTAATTAGATTCCGAACCGATCCGGTTTGACAGTTTTACGGGTCAATTAGTCGGTTCGGGAGAAAACCGGCCTGCTCAATTGATGGTGTCCTAATTGAACCGATTCTATGCAGTCGGACTGGCCGGTCCAGTCCGGTTTTAAAAGTATATCCGGGCTTAAACACGTGTTGGCGTGCATAGAGGCAATACAGGAACTCTGATTTTGATCCAGCGGTATAGATTAATACAGGGAGTAAGTAGGTTTGAATATCGCGATCTCGGTGCATGAGATTTGATGTGTCGCACACGGCAACACAAGTGAGCTTGGGGACATAGCTTGAGAAAGACTGAAAGAAGCAGTTGCCGTTATACAGCCTGGTCTTTTACAGCTTGAGTCTCTTATCGTTTTCCCCACGTCACAACCTTCCCAAAACCCAGAACCCCGGTCCGGTTCGCCGGGCCCATTGCACGCCTAACCAGCCAGGCCAAAGCGACAAGTGTCCCATGACAGCTGTATCCGAGCAACCGCCTGCCGGTCGCCCCGTAACCGTCCACAACCGGTCACCGTCCCCCTCCCCTTTATATATCCCGGTCACCCCCGGCCGGGCAGTCCATGTGTTCTCCAGAAGCGGCGATGGCGGACCGGATAAAGGGGCCGTGGAGCCCGGAGGAGGACGACGCGCTGAAGCGGCTGGTCCAGAAGCACGGGGCGCGGAACTGGTCGCTGATCAGTAAGGCGATCCCCGGGCGGTCGGGGAAGTCGTGCCGGCTCCGGTGGTGTAATCAGCTGTCGCCGCAGGTGGAGCACCGGCCGTTTAGTCCCGAGGAGGACGAGACGATCGTCCGCGCGCACGCCAAGTTCGGCAACAAGTGGGCCACCATAGCTCGTCTCCTATCCGGTCGGACCGATAACGCCATCAAGAACCACTGGAATTCTACTCTCAAGCGAAAGTGGTCTTCTTCGCCGGTCGCCGGCGCAGGGGAGGGGGCGGACGATGAGCAGTTTCCGATGAAGCGGGCGGCGATGTCGGTGTCGGCGCTTTCGCTCAACCCCAGCAGCCCGTCGGGGTCAGAGCTCAGTGACTCGAGCGCGCCGCCTGTCGTGTCGCCGTCACCGGTCTACCGACCCGTGCCGAGAACAGGCACGATATTCCCGCCGTCTCCTGCGGCAGCGGTGCAGATCGAGCCGACGGCTTCGTCGACGACCAGAGAGCCGGCGACCTCCCTGACGCTCTCTCTCCCGGGGGCCGCCGACTCGTTCTGCGAGGTCTCTAATCACAAGCCCAGCCCAACGGCGACAACGGCCCAGCTCCTCCTGCCGTCGCCGCCTTCGGCGCCGGTGGACAATAACATGCAATACGTGGATCTGGGGCAGCGGAGCGTGGAGTACAGCGGGGAGTTTCTGGCGGCGGTGCAAGAGATGGTGAGAAAGGAGGTGAGGAGTTACATGGTGGGGTTGGAGCAGGGCGGGATGTGCTTTCAGGCAGAGGCGCTGCGGAACGCGGTGGTGAAGCGGCTCGGAATCAGCAAGATCGAGTAGCAGGCGAAAGGCTTTGCTTCATGGTTTTTTTTTTATACAGAGGAATAATTTTGGGTAAAAAAGAAAGCGTTTTTATGTACAGAACCGATGAAGGTGATGAAGGTGAATCAGAGAGAGAGGAAGAACAAGAGAGGAGAAGGATTAAGAACTTAGTTTTAGTCAAAATGGTGGTTTTAAATTTTTGTAATTATCTTCCAAAACCTCTCTTTGCCTCGTTCACCAGAGATGAATCAATCAATCTTCTAGGAAAAAAAATCAGTCTTTTAGTTCAAATTTCAAAAGATCTTTCTTTCTTTCTTTTCTATTCCGTTTTTTTTATCTAATTGCTGATTTGCATGAAACTAGCTGTTAATGGAAGTTTGCATGAGAGGAGGATATGGCAACTAATGCTGGATTTGCTTGAGAGGCAGAAGTTGATTAATGATGGATTTTTGAAGGATTTCTATGAAGTTTGAATGAGGAACAAAGGTGGAAGCCTATAACGGATTTGAGGATTTGATCAAGGGGGAAGGTAAAACGGGATTTGGCCTTATTAAGTGGCTGATTTGTAACGGCTAACTGACTTGGATTTGGATTTTGGGCCTGAGAGAACTTGAAATTTTGTGGGGAATTGATAAGCTCACAAGTTTGCATTGTAGAGGGGGGAGGGGTGGTTAAAGGAGTTTTCGGAGTCGATGCAATTGGCCATGGTGAGGTTCATTTACATTTGGCAAAGGCCATTTTACCGTTTAATCTTCACCTCTTAGAGCCCCAACATAAGCACCGGATAAATTGGAAATATAATCTGAAAAAACAATCCCTCAGGGAGTACATCTGCTTCAACGGTAACCCCCTGGCCATCACACCAACACCCCGTTGGTTATCCCGTTGGTTATGAGACGCCAAAGTTTGAGAGCCATGCCGAAGTTAATTTACATTGGCAAAGGCAATTTTACAATCTAATCTTCATGGGACGCCAAAGTTTGAGAGCCTGAGCTTCATTTACATTGGCAAAGGCCATTTATATTTAATCTTCATGACACGCCAAAAATTGTGGCACTTGCAAAGCATTTGAAGTTGCTTTGGCTTATAACCATCTTCCCAATATTCTTACTGATGTGTTGTGGAACAAGATACGTTGCTAAAAGAAACTTTTAGAGTTTATAAGCATTGGCCTATAAGACAAATAAACTTCATTGGCCTATAAGACAAATAAACTTCATTGCTAAAGGTGGAAAAGCAAGCCATACAATTGTCCTGGCTCAGCACTAGTTGTGAGATAATACATTGAAGGGACTATGGACATGATACAAGATTGATGCTGTAAATATTGCAGATGGGCTAAGTTACTATATAAATATAATGATTTTATTGAAGCTAAAAATACATGAAATTTACAAGGTTGCTGCTTGGATGGCGTTTGAAGGGGGAAATCGTCTTAGTAAAGATGTCAATAATGCTCTCAGTCTCTTAATCGTGTTTTGGAGGTCGTGTTTCCATGACCAGGTTGGGTCATTTAAAGCACGAACAGAGTTCAGGCAGACAAGAAGAGTCCCTCCTTCATGCAAGAGAACCTGCATTATTGAGAGCATGCCAAATTAAACTACACGGATCATAATATTTAAAAGTCTTGTAGGTTCAAGCAGGTCTGTGTACGCTTGTTTAAGCTTAAATGTGAGGTTTAATTTCGGCTCAGTGGAGCTGAGCCATTGAGCCGAGTTGAGCTGTTAAGCATGCTATCATTCCTAGGTGAAACTACATGAAAGGATTAAAATTCTACACAGCATGGCATTGTAAAAATATCAGAAAGACATACCGTCAACCATAACGGCAGAAATCCTAGAACAGAAGGTAGAGAGGCGAAAACAATGCAGGTTAAAGCTAACGCCACACTTTGCTTGACCTGAAAAATGCACATGCATTTGTCAAAATGGAAGTACATAAACGACCCATTTGAATAGATACCAATAAGCCATCAGAAAACAGCACACTGAGTTGCCACCTACTCTCTTGGTGGTAATATAATCATGTGAATCCTGGTAAAGGAACAAGTAAATAGGATTTTAGACAAGAAAACCATGCATTGAATCAACCAAGATGGTCCTATCATTGCAATCAACATAGACTGTCATTTGCAGTCTGCAGATTCTGAGCACATTAGATTTAACATCACAATCAACCGAATTGACTCATAGTGGAAATAACTTTGTCATAGTATATGAATTTAATTAAATACCAGTGAGACAGTTTGACGGGCTTTAGCAATACAATAGGGCACACTCGAAATATTATCCTGCAATAGGAGCACATCCGCAACAGCTATAGCCGTGGCACTGGCACGCTGAGCAAGGACAATGCCAACAGTGGCAGCAGCTAATGCTGGTGCATCGTTGATACCATCACCCACCATTATTAGACCACCACCTGTCCGAAAATTGAATTGTCAACTATGAAAGAAAGAGAACTTGCGCATTTGAAAGTTATATGCACATTCTGCTGACTACGCATGCTCTCATATCATCGCTACATTACCTGTTTCCCTTGAAATTTTCTTCACTTGATTGAGCTTCTCCTCAGGTTTCAAACTACAGTAAACTTCATCAATCCCCACTGACTTAGCAACTCTACGAGCACTTGCTTGATGGTCTCCTGTTAGCATCAACAACCGGAGTTTCGCCTTCTCTCTTAATGTTGATACAACCACAGAAACACCTGGTCGGGGCTTATCTTCAAAATGAAATAGTGTTACCTGATAATAAGAAAATTTTAGTACGTAAATTGAAAATATAAATCCTAGATTACGTTCTATTGGGCTTATAACCTCTAATAACCTTCTTATTGACTGATAGAGCAGCGTGTACAAAATCACTGCCATGTGCAGATGTGCTAGCAGCCCCCTTTATCTGCTCTGATTCAGCATCTGATTTACATCGAGAAGCAATGTAATCGACAGAACCAAGAGACGCCTCAAGCAATTCACCATCACTTCCTGACTACAAGAAAACAAGAATTTCGCTAATTCACTCAGATCACAAGTACAAAATAAGCTTTAAATCATTATAGATCAACAGTTGAAGCCAACAAACATTATAGACAATCTCAGATGTAAATAATGGCGAAAGGAAAGTGATAGTTTCAAAGGACGGAGTCAAGTTCCTTCCATCAAATTATAAATGAAGCTGGGGCAGTGGGCTGGAATAAAAGAATTTTTTTGGTAATAAAGAAGTTTTTTTAACCATCATGGACATTGTCCCAACAGTTTTTGTGAGCAGACAGAATCTGCTCTTCCACTCAAATTGTTTTACAGCTGTGTGCACCTAGGTAATTGCTTCCATGTTCCATCCAACATGTGCAGAACACATTACCTTGATGCAAGTCAATGTTGCAAGGAGACCTCTACCAGGTAGCGATTCAAAGCTTTCAACAGAAACAAATGGAAGGTCCTTCCCAAGACTATGGTCCACAACAGCTCTGGGTACTTGCAAGCATAAGATTAAGTCAGAGACAACCAAGTATAATAAAGCGGAATGCCACAATATAAAAATCAAAGGCAATTCCAAATCCTCGAAGCAAATCAATATCATAGTCCCAGAATAAAAGGCAATAGGTAGAACAACAGTACTCTTAGCAGTTGCACCAAAAAATAGCAGTACTCTTAGCAGGTTTCTTTTCATTTCTGCCACTTCCTCACAAAGCAGAATGCAATTTGCCTCACACATTCTCGCCAGCCTATACGAGTAAATAACAAGGGTGCCCTCTCGTATGTCTCGTATATCCAGTTTAATAATTTCAACTTCAAACCATGACATGAGCTTCCTCGCTCTTAATGAAATCCAAATGGGCACAACAGATACTAAGTCAAGTGGCTATACATACTCTACCATAAACATGATAATCCGCAGAACCAATAAAGAATATCAACCTCGCTAGTTCCCCTGATCATTCTATTGATATCCCGGTTTACTTCCATCATAAAAAAGAAAAAAAATATTCCTAAGCACATTATAAAAGCTACTTTTTTTTTTCAAAAAAATTTGAAGCTTCCTCATGTCGTATTGTGTGAAATACTTGATAATCCTAGCTTAGTACTATTACAATTATGTAGAAGTAAACATTTTCCACTTTGTTAGTAACTCTGTCATGAGGTGCATGTTAGAAAAAAGCATCCGCATATATTGCCAATCAATGCATTGACTCAAAAATTTAAAAAAGGCTAAAGCTGTGTATTAGACATTGATGGAAATCTTACATATAAAACACTTGGTTTGAGATTTTTAAAAGTACATAAGGCTAATTACTGTTGCTTCTTTCCAAACTTGGTGTTAATTTTGAAAAATTGATTTAACGTTAAATTCTCTTTTGATTATTTACCTTTTTTTACCCATCAATGATAACAGGCAATAGATTCATCCCCATTTGTTCCAAAACTGGATTACAGGAAGACACAATTGCCAAGGTACTATTAGGAGTTAAAACAAAATTTGACCTATACTATCGAGTCAACAAAAATCACAGCTGAATGAGTAACACCATGCATATCACAAAAAAGTTTCTTAGCATAATAAACCGAATCACAAGAAAGTTGGAAACCACTAAGACACCAAAAAGTTACCAAATTTAAGATTAATAAAATTCAATCTATATAAACTATGATACCTTCCAATGGGGTGAGTAGTACCCTTTTCCATTGCTGCAGCCACTGCCAAAGCTTCTTTTTCACAACTAGGAACACAACAAGAAGCAAAGCTTCTATCAGGCCCTACTGAATGTCCGATAATGGGTTCAATTGCTTTGCACATGAGCTCTCCAGTTGTTAGAGTCCCAGTTTTATCAAAAGCAATGGTGCGGCAGGATGATAAAGCATCCAACACATGCCCACCCTTAAGTAATATTCCCTGAAATAAAGTAAGCAGGGTCTAGAATGTAAGTTGCAGTGAAATAAGCAAGAATATACTAATGATCAAGACACAATACCTCCCCCCCCCCCCAAAAAAAAAAGTTTTTTATTTCAGCCCAATTTATCACAACAGTACAGATATTAGAAATTACTTTGGCATATAGAAATAATGTTTCATTAGACTTAACTGATCTAGAGTGAACAAGAAAGTACAATATTTACTTTATAGAATAATCAAGATGTTACCTTACTAGCACATGCGCTTATTGCAGTTACATAAGCCAAAGGTGCAACAGCTAATGCACAGGGTGAGGCAGCCACCATAAGTCCCAGTGCCCGGTAAACTGATCCTCTGCAAACTACAAGCTTTGCACTTTAAATTATGTACAATGGCGAAATAACATATACAAATGACCAAATATCTTATACTACATGGCTATGTATTTATGCTTCCATTAAGTCCGTTGCTTAACCTACATGGTACAACATCAACTTTGGAGTAAGGGAAATACACAACCTAATTAGTAAAACTTGAAAAGAGCTTTCCTAACTAGATGCCAGAAAATCTGAGCACTTGACAGAAAAAAATCTGCCAGTACTACTATGCATCTGTCTTACGAAAGTAACCTTTATTTTTGTCATTAAGAAATACTGAACTGATCATCATCATCACACAGACACACTGTCAATATGATTTCCAGCAAAGTACCTGGTGTTCCAATAAAGGGCCACTTAAATAGAGGAGGTCCAAGGACAGCTACTGCTAAAGATAGAGCAACTACAGCCTGACTGTAGTGCTCTCCAAATTCGTCTAGCCACCTCTGTAGCTTTGGCTTGTTTTGTTGAGCTTCTTCAGTCAACTGAACAATTTTGCTGAGTGTGGACTCTTTCCATGTTTTCGTTGCCTCAACAAATTATGAAAGACTTTAGTAAGAAACACTGAACCCTTTTTTTTTTCAGAAGTAGAGAGATGTGAAGCTTAAAAAGAGGAGAAAAAAATAGAACCATTTGGTTCCTGACATGAAATAGAGACAATAACTGCAAAATCATTCTTGCCAAATAATATATAAGTGTGCACTCATGGTTTCTCAAGGAAGGGAAAAAGAGAAACTAAAAGAAGATCATATGAAGAGCTTGTATTGAGATAAGAACAGTATACTTTAACTATCAACATCCCGTCCAAGTTCCTAGCTCCTCCTGGAACTCTATCTCCCACTTTTCTTTCAAGTGGTGTGGCCTCCCCTGTTAGATGTTCAATTGTAACAGTCGATCTACCTTGATAAATCTCCCCATCCACTGGTACAGACTGATCAGAATACATATAAAAAAATGTTGAAATACGAGATGAAATAAATTTTGGCGAAAGATAAGATAATTTCTTTTAAAAAAGTATCTAGGATGCGTTCATGTAGTGCACAAAATCCACTAGATATACACCATATGATTTCAGATTAGAGTCAATAGCTCAGTATACAGTACCTAAAAAAAACTCTTAGTATACAATGAGATTTTACCCAACCCACATGTTATAATGATAAATAGGTGACTGTGAAAAGGGCAAATCCCCCAAAAATGCCAAGACCTGGAATCTTCAAAATGGAGTAATTGTGGGATGGTAAACATGAACTAAAGTTGGTAACTTGGTATATCCTGGAGCATCATTTGCTTCTGTTGTTACTGTTGTAGACACTACAAAATACAGGTAAAAAGTTCTAATGTTTGGCCATAATATACTTTGGCTACGATAACTAGATCCCAAGCTTCATATAAGGCCAAGCTTCATATAAGGCCTATCGAGTCAAAGTACACACGCACGCACATATATAATGGCCTAATGCCAGTGAGCTTGATAATTCTACTGCTATTTGCCACCAACAAACATCACAACCTAACTGCCTATCAGAACCTAAAGCTCTAACATACAAATTGATTATCCTTTACGATAAAAAACTGGGAAGTTCACAGGCACAAACCTCACCAGCTTTGACCAAGATGTAAGAACCTAGTTGCAAATCGTGCACCGGGACCTTTTTGTGTGCCAGTGAAGATAAATCTGGTTTCTCACCATCTGCTTCCAGTACAAGAGCAAAGTCTGGATTATTATCCTTTAACTTCTTCACATCACCCATTGATCTACTTGTGAAATACTCCTCCGCTGCAAGTACAATATTATTGTCATAAACTAAGGTGCAGGGGGGACAAGATAGTGATGGCCACTATCATGCTGCCTAAATGCTTAGACGAGCCTAGGCAAGCACGTGATATTATAATTTAGTATTATAAACGCATTACAATTAAATAATTAAATAGTAAATAATATATAAAATTAGTGTTTCCTTGGCACCCGTATGCAAACCTATGCACCCAAGGCATGGCTTGGCAAGTGCTCTCGCCTGAAGTGTTATGCTATTGTTTACACCTAGTTGTGCCTAAGGCAAGATACTAATATTATAGTACAAGGTAGTATAAATGATATTTCAATAACTATATTACGACATAAAAAATAACATAAACAATCAGTATTTGTGACATGCCTTGACGCCCCTACGCAAACCTAAGCACCACAGGCATGCCTACACAAGTGCCTTTGCAACTTGAGTCTCTCGCCTGCTTGAAGTGACTAGGCTATTCTTTAGAGATAATCGTGCCTCAGGAGCAACTTGAGTCTCTCGCCTGCTTCAAGTGACTAGGCTGTTCTTTAGTGCTAGTTGTGCCTCAGGCATGCCTGAGGCATCGCCCTTACAATGTTGATAATAGCTTGCAAAATTTCACATGTGTACCTATGTGTTGGAATCCAGATCACCTTGACTGTTTGACATGGATGAATGACAGAAGTCACATTTTTTGGCACAAAAAAAGTAGGAGACCTATGCCTCATTTATCCTAGGTAGAAGTATAAAGAATTCATTAATTATTTGAACCACCTTCAATTACACAAAATAAGTGAAGGTGAATCCCCAAATAATAAATACTGTGAGCATGTCAATCTAAGCTCGATACATAGTTTGATATTCATTGATAGTATATAGTATACAAAAAAGTCATTTGATAAAGTGATATCTATTGATAGTATCTCAAACTATTACAGTATAATATCATTTACTTGTGAAGGTAAGGTTGTGATTCGAGTTTGATTTGTAAAGTCAGATAAGGACTACTGACAAAATTTCTGACTGATACGAAATTAGGAGGCTGGAAACTGGAAGAAGACGATGCCCAGGACAAAAATGAGCTCACCAGACCATTGAAGAAAGAGAATCCTCATGCAGAAACATCACTTATGAACTATTTTATGGCGGGCGTGCAAAAATGCAGGCTCTCATATGTGGAAAAAAACTGTAATTAAAGCAAAGCCATTCTGCCTGTTATGAGGAAGTTAACATCATAGCATGTATTTAGAAAGAATCTGTTTGACTTAAATTTCTCCAATCCAAACACTCTACAAATCTTAACTCATGTAGAAAATTATAATGAACTAAGATTTTCGAATATTCAAGTTTACCTATATGGGCGAGATTAAACATCGCTAGAAGCAAGCCACCTTCAAGAGAGTTCCCCATCAGTACAGATGCAAATGCTGCAAGGGCCATAAGAACATGGATATTTATCTTCCCACCAGCAATATCTAATATAGCATCAAGTGCTGCTGAAACCTGAAACATAAATTAGGATATCATAAAACACAAATTCAGCTTCGTAGCATGTAAATCTACTCATATAAAGTTCTTCGTC
Source organism: Houttuynia cordata (assembly GCA_039654745.1). NCBI lineage: Eukaryota > Viridiplantae > Streptophyta > Magnoliopsida > Piperales > Saururaceae > Houttuynia > Houttuynia cordata. The sequence continues at coordinate 16,578,350 of CM077508.1, read as the reverse complement.
ACTGAAATAGAAATTGTGTATAGAACAATGATGAAAAAACTTGCAGAAAAATGTAACAAAAAAATCAATAAGTGTTGCGTCATGGATGCAGTCCTTTACGAATCAATTAGATTGTCAATCTCAGCCAGTTACATTAAAAAAACTGCACCACTTCCCAGTTTAGTGCTGCAGAACCTCACCTAATAATACTGATTGATTCTCAAGTGAGTCAAGTCACAAAAACTAAGAAAGTTTATTAGCAGGCCAAAACAGTATTTATTTCTTTCTCTAAGTGGACATCACTTTTAAATTCCCCCCTTCCATTTGCATTTGGACTATGCTACATAAAGAGAAGTTTGTCATGAACTGATTTAGCTTTAAAGGTGTCTTGTGGCAGCTATCAATCAGTCTCTCATGCTTTAATTATCCTCCTAAGTATCAACACAACTGATCCAGCATTCGAAATTAAGACCAATATATTAGATAAAAAATCAGTTCAAGGACGAGATTTATGAGCTAAGCAGCATATCAGGCTCTACCAGAACTTGCTTTAAAGAATTCAATTCCAAGGAAATTCAAAACGAGAATTAGACACGTAGAAACGAGAAGAGAACGTACGCCGACGAGAGGGAATGCGACAAGAATTATCGCGCGCTGCACCGGCCTCACGGCGGGTCCGGGGAGTAAGTGGGGGCAGACCGCAGCGCCAAGCAGAAGCCCCATGGAGCAGCAACAGAGCCACAGATTCTCCCGCAGGAACTCCGCTAGCTGGAACCACCGGATCGCCCCCGCGAAGCGGACCACCGCCTCCTGCATCGGAGTCAACCCCGCCGTCCCATGATGGTGATGGACATGGCCGTGCTCATGATGATGATGATAATGATCATGGTGGTGCTGACTGTGGTGATGGTCGCCGTGAGCCGCGGGAATGACGGATCGGAGGGGGCGGAGGGGGATGGATCGGAAGAGGAGGGGGCTGGCGGGCCTGAGGTGGCGGTGGCGGTGGCGGGAGGAGAGCATGAGGAGTCCGGTGCTCCCGATGGCGTACGGGAGGGACTCCATGGCGGCGGCGGCGGCGGCGGTGGCAATGGGCCGGCGAGGATGAGGGTGTGTTTTAGAGTGCGTGGGCCGTGGAGTTATGTGATCCACACTATGAGCTCATTGTGTCTGTGTTTGCAATGTTATGAAATGCCGAAAGTGCCCCAACGATCCGGACCCGCCGTCTTGGTCGTCGGGGTAGGGGATATCCGTTGCTTCAGGCCTCCGCACTCCGATCAAGGTATGAGATTTCGGGGCGTGACACTCTGACTTCATGAGCTTCTTTCAATGGCATTTAGTGTAAAATTCAAAAAATAACAGGGGCTTTTTTTATAAAAAAACATTGCTATGAGAAAATGTTGAATGTACCACATGACTGGCCCGCCGTTGTTAGTCGTCTCCTCGAGCAAATGGTGAGCAAGAAGCCTACACAAGCCAATCCGCCCTCGGTCAAAAAAACCTATTTACATTTCAAACCGTATAAAAAAGAGTCTCCCTCCCCCCCTCTTCCTGTGTTTTTGGTACACCTGCGAGACCTCGTCAGATTTACTCCCACTTTAAGGGAGCCATTATCTTGGGGAAGTACTTTCGCATGGTCTGACAAGCCCACTTTAGGGAAAAGAATAGCACATCCATGCCATGCTAGTGCCTACATGGCATGTGAGATGGTGCCAGAACATCATTTTGACATATTATTCGCTGTATGTCAATTTAATAAATTTTTATCAAAATAACACATTCAATGAGTTCACAAACGTCTTCTACTCTTAGGGGCTGTTTGGGAGGACATTTCCCACTTCATTTCCCATCATTTTCCACCATTTCCCATTAAAAAGTGTTTGGGAGGCACATTTCATTTTCATTTACCTTTAGTAGGTGAATGATCATAATGGTCATTTTCATTCATGGTGTGAATGTCCTCATGAGGACATTCACTTGTCAAATGGGTTTTTAAATGGGAATCTTGTGACGAATGACCATATTTACCCTTCCATCATTCATTTTCCCTTTTGAATCCTTAAAACCCATACTTCAATCATCAAATGAAAAGGAAAATTTTTTCCTTTCCTACGATCGTTGTATGGCCTCCCAAACAGCCCCTTAATATCATGGAATGCTCGCCGATATAGCAGTGATATCGGGCCCCACCCAATATTTTCAAAAAATTTAAAATATTGCCGATATATCGGTCATATAATCATTTTTAAAAACAAAAATATAAAAAAAATTAGATTTTTTTTTAAAAAATAACTTCTCCGTTTGTTTTCCTTCTTAATATACATTTTAATGTATATTTTGTAATCTATACTTTGTCTAAATTAATATAATTTATTTTAAAAGTTAAATTATAAAAATATATAGTAAAAACTAATTTTCGACCACCGATATTTTTTTTACATAATATCTCCGATATATCTTCAATATTTTGACTCTTTGGTCGATTGATATTTTACCGATATCCGATACGACATTCCATGATTAATATATAATGGTGAAAGATGGATAGAAAGATGTGTACGAGTGTGGCATTATAGCTGTCGATACGCCTTTCACCCATGCCCTCTCTCTATGATTCACCAGTATATAGTGACACACCAAGGCAAGAAAAGGAGGAAATTTGGCATCAATCAACTTTTGTTTATACTGAAATTTTCTAAGATGATGTCCGCCAGGATATCTCCAGGAGTTGTCGACCATCAGAATCCACCAGCAAAGAACATTTTGTTTTACTAGTGCGCACAAGAGATGCTTGTGTGCTGTCTATCTTGGTGATTGATGGATCCCATCTGCTAGAGGATATATCCTGGCAGATAACATGGTTATTGATATGATACATGACACCCAAATCGATGGATCCCATCTGCTTAGGCAAAAGATTTTTCTTATTTAAAAAGACTAACCAAACATAATTTAGACAAAAATGAAAAAACTTGGCAATAAAGAGGTTTTTTACCCTTAAAAGCCCTTTCGCACATAAAAGAAGGCATCCAAACAGCACCTGCTACGATAAGGTCAACTTTTCTTTAGGTAGTTGAAAAGGCATTCTTATCTAGGAAGGGTTTACATGAGATCGTTCTCATAAAGAGCATGAGGCCAATCTTAATAGCTGTTAGATTCCGATCGGAGGATAGATATTAAATTAGTAGGTGGCGTTATCATTATCCTTTTTGTAGTGACGAATCTTGTATGTGTTCCTAAGAAAAGGAATTTGTCCATTAACTACTTCAGTACTCAAGTTGTTTTTTTTTTATTGGTATAAATCCAATTATTATATAGTTCCTCTGGGGATCCTTTTTTTGTCGTGTATGTTAGACTCCTTTCACCGCTGCTCAATACCGGTGAAAGGAGGATTATTCAGAGCAGGCTCAATGGACAACGGTGATGGAATAGCTGTTGGCTGGTTAGGACACCCGATATTTAGAGATAAAGAAGGACATGACTATTTGTAGCCGTTAGATTAAGATCCAAGGGCTACGATTTAAAGTCGCCTCATATAAGCTTACATGAGAGCGATCTCATTTAAAACTTTTCCCTTCTTATTTTTGCGTACAAGTTTTGAAAACGGAATTAAAATTATCAAACAATGACAAAACAAGCTCTTTTCAAGCAAACAACGAATTGACTACAAAACCGGACAGCCCTTTTCAACAGAAGATATATATAGTTTGGGAACTTGCTAGCATTTGTTTTGTTCATGGCTGGAGCTTGCTGCCGGCCACATCCACCACGAACCGGTACCTCACGTCGTTCCGCTCCAGCCTCTCCAGCGCCGTGTTCACGTAATCCATTTTCACCATCTCAATCGTAGACGTAATGCCCTTCTCTTTGCAGAACTCCAGTGCCTCCTGGGTCTCTTCCATGCTCCCTACGAAGGTCCCCGTAATCGTCTTCCTCCCTTAAGACATCCAATCACGCGCCAATTAGAATTTAACAGACAATAATGGTTCGATGAAATTTTTCATAGAAAGTTGTCCCAGACAAAGTGTTTGATGAAATATCTGAGAGAAAGTAGTCCCAACTCAAAAGTGTTTGATGAAATTCCTGAAAGAGGAAAATGGACAAGTGAGACTCACCTAACATGATCATGGGGGTGATGAATTGCATTGGCTCAGAGATGACGCCCATCATGATCAATTTCCCGTCCACTTTCAAGAGGGAAATGTACGGCTCCAAGGCATGGTGGACGGGGATGGTGTTGAGGATGTAGTCGAGGCTGTCGGAGGCCTCCTGCATCTGGGCCTCGTCGGAGCTGATCAAGTAGGCGTCAGCGCCTAGGTGCTCCATGGCCTCCTCCCGCTTCTTGTTGGAGGAGCTGACTACCGTGACATGGTGGCCCATGGCCTTGGCAATCTTCACGCCCATGTGTCCAACCCCGCCGAGGCCCAATACTGCCCCCTTGAGCCCGCTTTTTGACAGCCCGAAGTTTCTCAGCGGACTGTAGATTGTGAGGCCAGCACACAACAGCGGCGCTGCTTGCTCCGGCGCTAGGCCATCTGGAATTCGCACGACGAATCTGGAAGAGACACACCAAGACAAGTAGAGTTAACCAATGTTCTTATGATACTCCATCACATTATGAGATTTGTTTGATCGGAGGTCCTAAGTTCAAACCCCCATTCCATTGGCCACCCATTCGGGATTATATCCGGATTTACCCTGTGCTAGATGATCCATAGGCCTTATACATGCTCGCGGTAATTGGTGGTACAAACTACAATACGATGCTTTAAGAGGCCGGTTGCCCTGCCTCTTCTGGACTTGGGGACTTGAACACCTCTGTTATGCAAAAAAGTTTGTTTGATGAGGGACTTACTTTTGATCGACCACCATGGCCTCGGCGAAGCCCCCCATGGTGGGATTTCCATCGGTGTAGACATCATTGTAGGACCAAATCCTCTTGTTGCAGTACTGCTCAATGTTGGAGGTGCAGGGCCCGCATGTCCTGCAGCATCCCACCAAACATCCCACTCCCACCGTCTCTCCCACCCTGAATTTGGTCACCTCTGAACCCAGCTCCACCACTTCCCCCACTACCTCATGCCTATCCACAAACCATAACAACTACGTCAGTTCATATACTTAACAACCAAAACTCACAAAAAAAAACAGAAGAAGAAAGAACTAGATACCCTGGAATCATGGGGTAGTTGGAGGCGCCGAGGTGGTTCTTGATCTGGTGGAGATCAGTGTGGCATATTCCACAATAGAGTACCTTGATGTACACATCTTCCGGGCCTGTTTTCCTGTATTCCATTGAGTGATTAAGATGTTATCCATGTAGAAGAGTGGGGAAGAACTGAACAAGGGAGGAGGGGGCTCGCTACCTGAGTGTGTATGTGTACGGAGACAAAACACCTGATGGGTCTTTTGCTGCCCACCCTATGACTGAGCTCTCTTGTTCCAAACTGCCCATGGTCTCTTTGTGGGTAGTGCTGAACAGAAGATGGTATCAGAGATCAGCTCGGTCTGGGCGTGACAAGAGATGTGGTGGTGTCTTGGGTGAACAAACGAGGAAGATAAATAGGCGTGGAAGTAGGCCAGGCAACCAAAGGCACCTACCGTGGGAAAGGGAAAGAGGATTAAAATAACTTGGGCCAGTGATGATTTGGCCAGGTTAAGATTGCATAATTAAGGGGGCAGAGCGGATATTTCGCTTCTACTGTAGCATTGAGGTTTTTTCACTTTCAAGCTTAAACACGTAATTAGGTGTTTCAGCTTAAAGCAAAAAAACCTAAAATAAACAGTGATCCACAGTGGATGTTTTTACCGCACCTCAAAGTTAAAAAAGTTGGGAAAGGGCTGGCCACTAGGGAAGGGATATGTGACATCAGCGTCTAATTGTCGGAAAATTACGCGATGCACTTGGCATGGCACAGGGGATTTGCGCCTGCATGACACGTGCAAATGATAATGAAAATCAGAAGTGCACACAGCTGAAGCATGCGCTTGCCCCTTCGATGTAAAAAATTATTGGGTGTCCTTGGCACATTACTCCAGGGTGCAAGGGAGTCATCGATCTCCAGGATAGGCAATGGAAATGTTACATGGTGTGCGCTTAAATGCTAGGGGCCACTGGCACGAAAGCGACGTGGTCATGCCCTTGAACACAATAATGTCTCCTCCATGTGTGCCATCGATCTTGGATGTCATGCGGGCACAAATCCCATGTGGTATGCCATATCCAAATACGAGTCTTCTGCCTTCGTCACACACATCGACGGTTGCAACTTGAAATTAATTAAATGGTCAAACAATCAGGGTTAACAGTTATTCGTATATATGCCTCTTTTCTATTGATTGTTTGGTTTTAATTAATTGCCAATCATGCATTGTATCTCTAATAATGAGGGCACAACACTAATCGTAGATAAACAACTCTTGCCCATACATTATATCTGCACTCTGTAGGCAATGTCAGGAAGCCGTTGACATGTATCATTACTAACTAAATGTTGATTAGATCCAATTTTTGATTATAAATCCAACGCCCATCTGTTAGGAAGTCTCTTTCCAACGACTAAGATCATTTTTCAACAAGCAAGGAAAGTATAACTATAAAATCACACCATGCAAGAGCTGTGTCCACCGCACAAACCATCTACAGAGAAGTCCACTTTATCAATGACAAAAGAGTGGTCAGAAAGAAGTCTTCCACGTCCATCCAATCCCTTTTCTTCATCTAGGTAGGTCCTGAAACTCATGGAAGCAAGAAGAAAAACAGTATGAATATTTCTCTCCGTTATGAATGAACTAAGACAAGGACCTGTCTACCTACCGATTGTTCAGTGATTTGCCTTTGAAGGGAGATGGGTCATCATGTAAGTTGTAAGATGGCTAGACAAAGGGGAGCTTTCTCACCTACTCCCCTGAGGGCAAAGTCAAGGGGGGTTGCTGGCTTGCTCCATTTTCTTTGTGCCTACTCATTAAAATAATTGTAATCCATTCAAGGAGGGGCGGGGCAATGGGGGATTGACCATATTCTTCAAGATGTGATATCCTTGTTTTGGAGAAATATTGGAATTCTAATATTGGATGAGAGCTATCTATTGCCCTGAACTACTCCCCTGGCTGGTCACTTGGTAAAGAAAAAGATGTCCAAATTAGGGTTCAGCTATCTCCATGTTGTGTCCCGGTATGGGACACGAACAGGGCCAGGTATCATGGCCGGAGAAGGAGGAAGAGACAAGGAAGAAAGGGTAAAAGGAATAGTAATTTCTTATTGCATAAGTCCTAATCGAGGATGATGGCCTCCTTATAAAGAAAAGGATGGCGCGTGCCCTAGGGAGCCGCGCCATCAATTACGGCCTAATGGGCCATCTAATAGGCCATGATTGCCCCTAATTACTCCATTACATATCAGTTATCCCAAACGGGCCTGATTACAATATTATTCAAAAGGAAAGCAACTAAATAACTAATCCTAATGAGATCTGCTCCAATGTTGTGCTGACGTACACAACACTCCACCACGCTTCCGCCTCTGCCTTGTCCTCAAGGCAGCCAAGCAATGAAGCACTCCATAAACGGCGCTGACGGAACGCGCTCTACGCGGGCATGAATCATGACCATGATAATAGCGAACTTGGTGTATCCGAGGAGGGCAACGTCAGAGTGTCTCCTCCCCGAGAGGTCCAATAGGGTCCAACAGTCCCTGTTTAAAATTCCACAATCTCCACCACAGTGCAAACCAAACTCTAAAAGTGCCATCTCTATTGGAGTACCCATAATGGTGTGGGTACGGTCTTTCCCTTTCACAACTTCAAAACCAGTGTTATGAAACGTAGGTTGCAAAAGGGAGAACACAGCTTCTTTGCTACAACTGGCAGAGCCCATTTTCTCGCATGCTGAAAGGTGTCTCACAAGTGCCTTCTTGGTCAGTCTCACAATGAATGGAGATTTCACCAACTGCTCTTTGCTGGAACCAGTTATGTAAAAATAATCCTTCTGTCCAGGTTTCGTCCATGAAATTTGGAAGTGTGGTGGGAGGTGGGTGTTCATGGTGCTCCCTTGCTGGACTGAGAAAGTCTGTAGCTGGGCCAAGACGGTGTTGAAGATGATGGTGCAGGCGAAGATTGGAATGACAGAAATGATGATCTTCACTTGATCCACTTGGGCTGCAGTGCATAGCCCCCACGGGCTCACCTTCGTGTGGGATCCATCTTGGGTCTTGATGCAAGCCTTGGCCTTCCCTGACCTCCCTGCCATAGAGAGCAATTCATTGAGAACTATACAATGAACCAAACCCTTCACCTTCTTGATGATCATGTGCCCAAGAGTGACAGCCGATAGGATATTGAAAGCAGCAAACGCCAAAAATGAGAACTCCTCAGCAGATTTAAATGCTACAACAGAAGACCCCTCCTCACAATAAGAACGTGCAATTGCCTCAGTAACTCTTGTTGCAAAGAACAAGCGGAGAAAATCTTCAAGCATCTGATCCATAATGTGCTTAAGTATATTGGTATTCAATGGATGGGAAGCCACTGTTTGGAGTTCAGTCACACCACACAATAAGGGCAATATGAAAACAACAGTCCTGGAAATGTCCATAAAAGAAAGATCTAAACTCTCAATTGCCTCTTCGATTTTATTTCCTGTCTGCTCTGAAGCATTTGTAACAGCTGCATCTACCATCTCTGCCACCTCTTCAACAGGAATAACAATTGATTGGATCCACATCCGCAAGTGAGACGATGTAAAACTCCAATCTTCTTCAACAGAATATTTCCAACAATACCCCGCTAAAACGGCCATGAGTTTTGCCAAAGTTAATTGCTGCAATTCTGACAATGTCAATTTCACCTTTGATAATTCCGCAGAAGCACTGGGGGTACACCTCTGCTTTCGGAATAAATCAAGAAGCTGTGCAAGCCGATTTCGATTTATTGCCTCTTCAATAAATCCAAGTTTTATGGACTTGCCAAACCCATTCCAGAATTTGGCATAGGTTCCAGTCTTCAACAAGGCTGCATCACTGGGTTCTGACTTATCTTTTCCTTCATAATACTCATCTGGATCCTCATCAGCAATTTTCCTGATCCTATCGAATGCCTTCCTGAAGAGTTTTTGTTTTATCGTCTTCAAACTACTGTGTTGTTGAAGCATTTCTGAGATGAATATTCGCCGCACATATAGCTTCAAGTTGGATTTGTTGGTGTCATTATAACTTTCGTACAAATCCTGAGGAGCTTTAGGAGGAACGAAAAAAACAGACTTGAACTCTATATCACCTTCAGCAGTAAAATGGCTCCAAGCCAAAGGCCTTTCATCACTGAAATCCTTAGCAAGGAAAGTGTAGAATTTTCTGTAAGCATCATCTGTCACCTCCTTTGGACTACGTAACCATATAGCCTTCACATCCTTTAGACGCTCCCATTCATAAGCTGTTTCTTTGACTGTCTTTTTCTTTGGCTTCTTCTCAGCATCCTCTTCTTCAGCTTCTTCCTCCTCAGAGGTACTCTGTTCATATGTTTCCTCTTCACTAGATTCCTTTTCGTCTTCAGGAGCCTCAACATCCACTTCCTTGCTTGTCCATAGAGATATAGGAAAAATGATAAATTCTGAATATTGTGCCACCAATTCCTTGAGTTTATATTCCTTCAAGTATGCACCGACTTCATCACGGAGATGTAACCTGATCACAGTACCTTGTCCTAGTGTTTTATTCCAAGTATCTTCTGAGATAGCAAGGGCGCCCTCCGCCTTAGACTCCCAAACATGCTGCTGATCATCATTGGGCTTGCTAATGACTGCAACATAGTCTGTATCAGGCCTTGTACAATCCTCAAATCGGATAGCATAGCCAACTTCGTCTCCTAATCGGTAGCCATCTTCGTTCTTCTGCAACCACCATTGCTCAAATGGCAGGTTGGAATTGTTCACCAAAATGCCATACTTGTTTCGTTGCCTCGGAATCGTCGCTATGGGAAAAGACTGCATCGTGCGATGCACACCCAACTCAGGCATTTCATCAAACACGTGGTAGGCGGAAGAATGTTGAAAAGGCAGGGATCGTCGGGACGCGCTGTGCCTTCCTGTCCGGTCATGCCTGCATGAGCGGCGGCGCTTTTCAAAGAGGCGAAGGCGGCGGCACAGCTTTGGGCGGCGTCGTGGCGCCCGTGGCCTGTGGAAAAATCCCATCCTTAGGCATTGGAGAGGGATATGGTGGCAGCTTTGAAATCGGCAAGGCTGCTGGTGTTGCCGGCGAGGTTGCTGGTGTTGCCGGCGAGGTTGCTGGTGTCAGCGAGGTGGCTTGTCGGAGATGTCGACCTGGGCGGCGATGGAGTTGGGGTTGGTGGTGAGGTCGAGCCTGGCCGGGGAGGGGAGGATGGACGGCGGCGGCGGCGGCGGTTGATTCTGCAACATCGTGGCCGGCGATGAGGAGTCGTGGAAGGGGCTGGAAACAGAGCCAGCCTTGGAGGAGCGTTTGGAGGTGACGGATGGGTCGACGAAAGGCGCCGCCATCTTCGTCGGTTCGTCGACGGGGAGGATTCCAGTGGTGACCATGTCGCCCAAGAGAGTGCTGGAGGCGGATAAAGGCGCCACCTTGTAGGGGAAATCGGGCTTCTGCGTGGCGGCGACGGTACCTTTAGGACGATGGCCGCTCGACTCGAGCGAGATCGGGACTGTTCCGGCAGCCGACAGCAGCTGCACATCGTGAGCAGTTGAGGAGCACTGCTGTATGGAGGATGAGGTCGCGACCGATGGAGGCGGTCGGGGGTAGGCACAAGCGGCGATGGACGCTCTGGAGGACGACCATGCCGGCGAAGGCTCCCTTGACGAACATGATGCTTTGGCTCCTCTTTCCGTCGCCCCAGCAAGGTTGGTCGCTCCAGCGGAGAAGATCGCCGGGTAGGAAGTCCAAGGATTGGACGAAGCAGAGAGCCCAGTTGTGGCGGCCGTGACTGAAGCGCTCGGCCATGGTGAGGGCGGATTCCAAGTGACGAATGACCCCGGAGTGGATTTGGCCGTCGGGGTGGCACACCTGGAGGCTGAGGGCGATGGTCGTTTGGTGGGGGAACATGCCATGGCTGCTGGTGCTGAAAAGTGGCCGTACGGGTCTGCGAACGTCGGCGGATGTTGAGGAGGTGGCTGCGGATGGACGGAGTACTCGGCGGCGGCACTAGGTGGCGATGCCATCGACGGCTGAACGGCGACAGGGATGTACGCTTCTTCGAGTCGTTGAATTCGCCTTAGTATGTCGGCACACATGTCTAGCACATCGTTCCTCGTTCCGACGGATCGGAACTACTCTGATACCAATGTTGTGTCCCGGTATGGGACACGAACAGGGCCAGGTATCATGGCCGGAGGAGGAGGAAGAGACAAGGAAGAAAGGGTAAAAGGAATAGTAATTTCTTATTGCATAAGTCCTAATCGAGGATGATGGCCTCCTTATAAAGAAAAGGATGGCGCGTGCCCTAGGGAGCCGCGCCATCAATTACGGCCTAATGGGCCATCTAATAGGACATGATTGCCCCTAATTACTCCATTACATATCAGTTATCCCAAACGGGCCTGATTACAATATTATTCAAAAGGAAAGTAACTAAATAACTAGTCCTAATGAGATCTGCTCCAATGTTGTGCTGACGTACACAACACTCCAATAACAAATGTCCATCCAAAATGTTCTATCAGATAAGAAGGAACCCCATCACTTAAAGAAAGTGATTGATCCACTTGGTAAAAATCCCTGGCTGAAGAGGCATCATATTGGAGAAATTATTAAGTGAGGCTGGTTTGGCACGTGGGATTTATGCCAATTGAATAGGAGCCATCGATCTTGAAAATGGATAATTTTCTGTCTTGCTGTAACGTTGTTTGCTGGCATGGCCGCCATCGATCTTAAGGATCAATGTCTCATGTAAAGTGGGTGTAAGGGCATAAATTCCATGTGGTTTGTTGGTTGCACGGAATGATTTCTCCTTATATTATGCCTATAGATAGGGTTGAAGTGATGATGTTTTTTTTCTCTCTCTTTTCTTTAGAAAAGAAGTAACGCTAGGACTGCTCGTTGTCGAACTCTTTCCTCAAGCTGCACCACAATGAGTGGACCTCATGCCTAAATGCAGGCCCTTTGTGATGCAGCCAAATTGCTCACAAACCAGCCAACAAATTCACAGCAACAATCTCTTAAATAGTTTATGAACAATTTAAGAAACAAACAACTCTTTTTATTGATTTTTGAATAGAACAGCTTGAGTCCACAAGCTAGGTTTAGAATCTACTAACTTCATAGGAATCCACCTCCACAAGAGCTATCCAAAAGTGAAATATCCAAAACTACTCTATATGAACCTTGCCCAACTATTTATACTAAAGAAATTACAGATAGACACATTTGCCCTTAATGTCAATTCACAAACAATTATAGTCACGAGGGTAATTCTAACATTTGACAAAGACTACCCAAACCCACAGAAATAATAGCTATACCAACACCATCATTTACTACTCCCCTAAAAAAATTAGCTTGTCCTCAAGCGTTAGAACATAGAAAATTGGCTGTAGCATTTTCTGGATCAACATCCAAACACAAGAAAATGGTTAATATCCCAATGTGTCTTCTCAGTGCAGGAATGTATATAGCAAGGTGGTGGATCTTCAAACCAAATGAATTGACAGCTTGAAAACTTCAGAAGATAGGCAGTGACATTCAATTTCACGAGAATTTTGTTGTAGTCATCCCGCACCCTCTCCATCATATAAAAACTTCGTCTAGTGCCTATAATGGCTTTATTGTAAATTGTAGAGTATCTCACCATTCCAATCGTCGAAATACAATTGGCATAAATTACTCCAATTCTTTCTATGACATATTTCGTTGAAATTCTACAAGATCAACCAATGACTCCTTCCCTTGCAACAAATAATGTTGCCACCAACAGTAAAAATTGAAGTGGAGGCCAAAGGTCAAACAATCGATGAATATGAAAACCCAACCAATCATTCAAACTGCACTTGTTCAGTTTTTCCCACATGTCCGACACAACTTGGCCCTCATGTAAACTTGTTATTTTTACAATCTGGTCCAAGCTGTAGCTAAGATCAATAGTGCCCTTTGTTGACATTGCAATTGCCTCCCACTTATCAGTTAGTCTTTTACTCACTACTAAGAGATGAATTGCACATGAATACTGAAATATGATAGTTGTCCTAATATATCTGCCTTGGAGAGCCTTGTTCCAAAACTCCACCAGTGTACATCATTTGTATGATTTGTTCCACAACTATTACTTTCACGCACTCTGATTCTTTGCTCTCTATTTGCAGCCCACTTGGAGCATTAGCTCAACAAATCCAGAAAAAAATACTATGAATATATTCAATACCACATGCAACAAATACTTTTGAACTTCAATACCTCTAATATCCTCATTGTAGACTGTAAAATATTGCAACTTAACAATTTCGGGAACGTTGTAATCAACCCAAGAACTATCATGAATAACTTCACCACATTTATTACTATTGCAATCACTATTTATGAACTCATGTAGGTCAGAAGCAACACACCTGTAGAATTGAGAAGGAAGAACAAAAACATTCCTCTCAAACATTTCATCAAACTCTTGATGGATGTACGGAGTCCCTTCAGATGACTTATTGAACTTGCATGCGACTGAGGGTACTACACTCCAAATATCAATGGAAAGCAGTTTAAGACCCCTGAAATTCATTAAATTGTGTCCACCAGAGACATATACATACTTTGTAAGGTCAAACACTTTATCATACACATGGCGTTCTACTTTGTTTTGGTCACAACTTGCACTGCCAAATCATCATAGTGAACCACAAATGCTACAAATTTACTATCATCACGATCAATGACTGATGGCATACATACTCCAAGATCCTTCATAAAAGAATATGGTGAAGTTTGTTGTATTATTCCACAAAGCTGGTTCTCATGTTCTACTGAAACTTCAACCGATTTCAAGTACCCTGCAATGTTAGAGCCAGTCAGGTCGAAAGATGAATTTTCCATAGCTTCCTTATTTTCTTTGGGACCCATAATTTTCGGTAGCTTCAATTCTTCAACGTGGATCTCTAGACCTGCTACAGAGTTCAACGGTCCACTGAATGCTGCTGACTTCCTTTTCATGCACTTGTATTGCTACTTCATATCTCAACAAACCTAATCCTAAGAACTCAATGGATTCAATTTCTCTTTCTAGCTCCACTTTTTTTGTTCCAGTTCATTATTAATTGTAGGAAACTGCTCAGTAGAACTTCAAGACATATATGGCAATAAAACTCCCTTTTGACACCCGACTTTTCTCATGAGTAAATTTTTAATTTCTGAAACCAAATTGGTCATCCCGTCATTTTGCCAACCGAAGATCTGAGCCACGCAGTCATGGTATTGCTTAAGTCGATCGGCAATCCAAAACGACTCTAAGTCATCAACAATCAATCTGTTCCAAAATTGATTGGTAAGAACCCTAACTTCCTCACGTATGGCTTGTGACAATTTCCTGAAATCCAATTCAAGATTCACAACAATTTGGTCTCTGTTGAATGTCGATTTTCTAAGATATAGCAACAGACTCTCTAAACCATCGTTCTACCAACCAAAGATTTGTGTAATACAATCATAAAATTGATGTATCCGATTAGCCATGGAATATGGTTCTTGATCTTCAAGAGTAAGATTACTCCAAAATTGGTCTCTAAGAATATGAACTTCTTCACACATGGATTGTGACAACTGTTTTGTATCTGCCTCACACTTCTGCAACTGCTTGTTTTGAATTCCATCACTAGAGCTTCCATCTGATTCACAGAGTCTGGTAGAGCTTGAAATATCATTGAAATCAACTTCTATACTTCTTGGAACCCTAGCTGAATTTCATAGAGAAGGCCGATCTACACTCATCTGGCCCAATTTCTGTAAAACATGTTGTGATACTGGCAGGATCTGCTGCTGAACATTCAGATCATCACTAGGAACTACGATCGCCATGAGAGAATAATCGATTTCTCGCTCTGATACCAAAATGATGCAGCCAAATTGCTCATAAACCAGCCAACAAATTCAGAGCAGCAATATCTTAAACAGTTTATGAACAATTTAAGAAACAAACAACTCTTTTTTATTGATTTTTGAATAGAACAACTTGAATTTACAAGCTAGGGTTAGAATCCACTAACCTCAAAAGAATCCACCTCCACAGGAGCTACAACTTGATCACAAAATAAAATCTCCAAAACTACTCTATATGAACCTTGCCCAGCTATTTATACTAAAGAAATTATAGAAAGACACATTTGCCCTTAATGTTAATTCACAAACTATTACAGTCATGAGGGTAATTCTGACATTTGATAAAGACTTCCCTAAGCCACTGAAATAACAGCTATACCAACTCCATCACTTTGCCTTCATTGTAGCATGCAAACCAGTTCTTACAAAGCCCGCCCTGTCCATTCCGCTTGAACAATCTGATTAGGTTTGAAGTGAAAGGGAGTGTGGCAATTTTAGTTCATTTTTTTTAAAAAAAGACAGCATAATCATTAATTTTCCTTTGTTTGTTCCGCAAAAAATAAAATAAAATGAAAAGATAGTTCATTCAAACAATGATAAATGGTAACACCTTTTCTATTTATGATTAAAAATTTTAATTTGAATATTCGGGATTAACTTGATTAACATGAAATTAGAGATCTAAACACACACAGACAACATGACAACTATGAAGATTCGAGAAAACAAATGTATGATATAACATCTTCATTATCAAAAGATGCATGTATATATAACTGAAATCAGACATGGCATCTTCCATATATATATATAAGACCGGTTTACAGGAGACCGATCTCATTTACACTTTTCCTTGCATAAGCCCGAGTAATCTTGCGCTGTCAAATTTTGATCGGATGGCTCTAGAGGTGTGTGATGATTTACTCTCACCTACCACTGATGGCTCAAGAGGACTTGGCTCATGTAAGCTGCACGAGACTTTCACATGTAAATCAGAATCATGTATATATTTCTTAATGCATGCACCAAAAGGCTACGATGGATTTACATTCACATCTTAAAGTCTGTGACCAACTGATCCTTGAATATTAGTAGTATATATATGCTGTATGCCATATAAAAAATTGAACTATCAACGGCTTATATGATCATTGAATATAAGTATGCCATGTAAAGAGTTTGACGATCAACATGCATAGAAATGGGATATGTTCACGACGAAGAAAATGCACTCCAAGTCTCAACTTCGAGTTTTTTTTACCTTTTTTTTCGTTTAAAAAAAGATGTGGCTGATGAAGTTTTTTTTTGCTGAACTAAAAATATAATGCAAAATGGCCTGATGAAGTTGAGAACCTGAATTGGATTCTCCCCTCGCAACTCAGAAGGTGATGAACATAACATGCAAACCTCCGCCATGTGAATTGGCAGTGCTCTTGAAACAAAATGCAAATAGATTCTTGTGAAAATTAAATACATATCGAACTAGCTCAAAATGGTCATGAAAGGGCTTGCCTATAAATACCAAAGGGCCGTCGGTGGAGAAACTATCCAGGAGAATTGTTCTATGGGACAACTAGTAGATATGCCCATTGGATGTTTGACACATTTTAGGGGCTGCTAAGTGTCAAGATCTGATCATCTGTCATTTTAAGGTCAGTGTATGGGTTAGTGTATGTGTCAAATAGTGAATGGACCTATCCACATGCCATGGTAGAACAGTTCTAGTAGATAATTTCTCCTGTGGGTGTGATGAACATCGGCCAAAGAAGTAGAGAACCGGAGTTTGAACCCCTAATCTGCTGGCCATTTGTGCAGTCCTAACTTTTTTATTGGATCGATACATGGAAAACTTTTTTACCTCAAAAGAAGGGTACAAGAGATTCACACCAAACTAGAAACACCTGGAGAGAAATCGATAATCCTCTAGATAAAATGAAATATAAGAAGATAAACCTAATCTTGAACTTCTTATTTTTTCGTTGATCATCTTTCATATTCTTATGCAGTCCCAAGTCCTAACACTTGTCTGGTTACATATGATGTGTGTGGGGCTTGTTTGTGCTTGAGGGGAATGACAAGAGGATATAGTGAGGCTGCCAGGCTGGCTAGTCGGCCCCTTCTCTTTGAGTCCTAAGGGCTCGGCCACCCCTTGTTAATTAAACAAAAAGGCTTGCCCATTTTTTTGTAGGGTGGTTTACATTTTAGTCTAAGTAGGTGAATTTTAACCAAAATACTACAAAGGAGGAAATATGATATCCACTTTGGTACAAAGTACCCAAAATTTGATATCCATTTTAGTCCCGCACGAGCTAACACACACTCAAATTATTTAAAAATGATAAAATTGCCCTTCACCGCGTGGAACAACGTAACTGCCACCAAACGGCGTCATTAACACCCTTACAACGTCTTTTTCCACGTCTTGACCCACGTGCTTTCAAAAATGAAAATGTGTCCACATGGGTATTTAAAGTCACAACCTCATGTTTCTCCATCACAATCCTAAACTATTTTTTACATTTCGCGTCACAACCATCTCGCAACTCTAGACCGCCTCCTCGCGGCGACCCTCCCTCAGTCACGGCGGCGCTCTTGTTTCACAATGGCGACTTCTCTTAGTGCCGGCGGTGTTCCCCTTTTCATAACGCAACCCTCCCTGGCACTCCTGTCTCACGGTGGCGATCTCCCCTCGCAGCGGCACTCACCCCTCGCGACGGCGGTGTCCCCTCGCACCGGCAGTGTCCCTCGTGGTCTCCCTACCAGCGACACTCTTCCCTCGTGGTCTCCCCTCGCGATCTCCCTAGCGGCGGCGCCCTCAATGGCGGATGTTTTACCTCTTCCACCCGCCAAGAAGAAGTAAGTATAACTTCTATTTTTTTAAGTAAAAGATACTTCCTTTCATGATTGTTTGATTAATTAGCTTTTTTCCTGCTCTTGGCTTGTGCATGTCGAGGGTTTTATGTATTGTATAATTTTGCTTAATGGGTTGTGATGGACAAGAGTAATGGTTGTGTTGGGTTGCATGTGTTTGTTTTATGATGTTTAATAAGTTGTGATAGTTTGCAAGGTGTCTGTATGTTCGACTGCTTTCATGAATGCATTTATGGTTGGGATGGAAATATGTAGTAGTTGTGTACAACTTGTGATCGGCAAAGTTGAGGGCTAGGGGTGTTGGTCATGAGCTCTGATGGATTTAGTGACGTTGTGATGGTTCTTCTGTAAGGTTGTGATGGACAAGAGTAATGGCTGTGTTGAGTTGCATGTGTTTATTTTATGATGTTTAATAGGTTGTGATAGCTTGCGAGGTGTCTGTATGTTCAACTTTCATGAATGCATTTATGGTTGGGATGGAAACGTGTAGCAGTTGTGTACAACTTGTGATGGACAAAGTTGAGGGCTGAGGGTGTTGGTCATGAGCTCTGATGGATTTGGTGACGTTGTGATGGTTCTTCTGTAGGGTTGTGATGGACAAGGATAATGGTTGTGCTGAGTTACATGTGTTTGTTTTATGATGTTTAACAAGTTGTGATAGCTTGAGATTTGCTTGTATGTTCAACTCCTTTTGATGAATGCGTTTATGGTTGTGATGGAAACATGTAGTAGTTATGTAGAACTTGTGATGGGAAAGTTGAGGGCCTCGTGTTGGTCATGAGCTCTGATGGATTTTGGTGATGTTGTGATAGTTTTTTTGTAGGGTTGGGATGCATCAGTTATATAATGGTTGTGTTGTAGTTGTGTTATGATTGTGATGAAGTTGTGTTTATTCCATAAATGCATTTGGTTGTGCTTTATGTGTACTTAATATTGCATTGCATTATATTTTGCAGATTGGTGGAGTTGAGTGCAGATGCTCAACTTCAAAAATGCTCAACCTCATCCCGGATTTGAAGGGAGGGGTGCATGAACAACTAATGAAGACTTGTTTCAAAGTCTTCTTTGAGATGCTAGACACAATGATATGTCATCGTCTAATTGGCCACATGCTGGCTAGGAGGGAAAGTGGCTTAACTTTCAGAATTGGCAGGCGGTCAGCCACCGTGAAGTCGATAGATGTGAGTATGATATTACAATTGCCACTACACGATGGGTTTGGAGTTGGAAGGAAATCATTGCAGCGCACAAAGGGCCCCACCTTCAAGGAGAGGATGTTCCTTGGGGTCAGAGTAAGTAGGATTACCGCAAAGATGATAAAGGGAAAGTTTGACAACAAGAAGTTGAAAGTAAATGACAGGGCAAGGTTGGCCTTGCTATATTGCATTGCTGTGTTCCTCCTACCCAGGCCAGGGGATGTGGTTGATGACAAGTTTTGGACAATGATGGATGAGTCCAACCTTGCCACCTTTGATGCATATCCCTTGGCTAGGGATGTCTATAATGCGCTTTGGAATAGCGTTAGTAACGCTTATGAGGATAGGGAGGAAAGGAAAGATCGATACAATTTATTTGGTTGTGGAGCTGTCTTAAATGTATGTTGTATCTTATGCCTTGTGTTCACCATTATAAGTTGTGGTTAATTATATTGTAGTTATGTGATTATTTCTTACAGTTCAGGCTGTGAATCTGTATGCATATGTTGATAGGAATGTTATATTGCCATATTATGATGATCATTGTATATTGACTTTATGTATGTTGTGGTGTAGTTGTGTCCCTGTGATTATTTAGTGCAGTTTTGGTTGTGACTCTTTATGTTTAGGTTGAGATGTGTGTTGTGATGCATGTTTATGTTTACTATTATAAGTTGTGTTTACTTATATTGGGTTGTGATGTACACTAATAGTTGCTATTACAATTGTTTGACATTACAACTAACTTCAGTGTTCGTCATGTACAGGTTTGGTTCTTCGAATTGGCCGAGGTCAAGTTCACAGACTTTGGGTGGTTGATGCGGTTGGATAAGGAGGAGGATCAATCACCCAGGTTGAAGAAGTGGAGTGTGAATGTTGCCCCAGACACATACGAGGATGGTACAACCTTGGATACAGAGGGTATGGCTGTAGAGCTTGTCTTTACCGAGGATGAACAAGCATCAGACTTATTCATCATGGGGTGGGATGTGGCAGGGGACATTGAGGAAGGATGCCATAAGGCCGATCAGCTACTACGCAAGAGGTAGCAAAGAAAAAAGAGCAAGGCAAAAATGGTAGTGGAGGCACTAGTGGAGGAGGCTCTTAGGAGCTGTACTGGAGTTAAGCCTTCAAATAAGGGGCCCAACAGTGGCTCAGAAACTAAATCATAAGACATCCAACAGCATAGCAGCAAACGCACACGAGAAGCTACCAATGAGCAAGCTGGTGATGCTTATGTAAAAGGTACTTGATTGTGAACCAGTTGCGCTTTTTTATACATAGGTTCTGTTAGATATCATATATTACATTGTGATGGTGTAAATGTAGGTTGTGATAGCCCTTATAATGTTGTGATGGATTATATGCAGAGTTGGACATTGAGTTATGATGCTATATTTGTAGGTTGTGTTAGATCTCATATTGAGTTGTGATGATATCTCTTTCGGTTGTGATGGTGTAACTGTAGGTTGTGATTGAGTTGTGATAGATTATATGCATGTCGGACATTGAGTTATGATGATATACTTGTAGGTTGTGATACATCTCATATTGAATTGTGATAGTGGTTGTGTCGAAGGTACTTGATTGTGAGTCGGTTGTGCTTTTTTATACATAGGTTGTGTTAGATATCGTATATTACATTGTGATGGTATAAATGTAAGTTGTGATAGACCTTATAATGTTGTGATAGATTATATGCAAAGTCGGATATTAAGTTGTGATGATATATTTGTAGGTTGTGATAGATCTCATATTGAGTTGTGATAGTGTAAATGTAGGTTGTGATGGTGTAACTGTAGGTTGTAATAGAGGTTGAGATTGAGTTGTGATGATATTTATTTCGGTTGTGATCTATGTCGAAATGTAGGTTGTGATGTTTGTCGTGTTGTCTTGATTGTAGAAGTTCACATTCTACTGGAGAATAGGCCTGCCACTCTAGAAAGCTTGTCCAACCTTGTGAATAGCTTGATGTTGACCAATATGCAATGTATGAAGTCTGGAGGAGAAGATCAACAAGAAGAGGACCTTGAAGTGGCAGTCATGGCAGGAGAAGATGCACATGAATTGGCAGCTAAGTTCACACGAGGCAAAGTCCCCCCTTGCAAGGAGCCATATTGAAGACCTAGAGTCCCCCGCGATCTCTGCTTCCAAGAGGTTCAAAACACAGGCTAAAAAGACATCACCATTCAAACTACGAAAGCTTCAATTTAGGGATGATAATGATGAGGAAGATTGTGCCTCATCGCCTAATGTTACTCCGACTAATAGGGCCAACACTGTTGCACCTGCTCACACAATAAATGATCTCCTTGTGGCCCGATTAGAAGATTCACGAGTCCCTCATAACAGGGACCTCTCAGTCATCTCCCTCAATTCCACTGATGTTGAAGGAGGAGAACCAAGAAGTACATTTGCGAAACAACCCTCAGTCATCTCCATCGCATCTGATTTGACACTTGCTCTCCCCCTTTATGCATAGGTTGTGATACCATATTATGATGATCAGTATAAGTTGTGATGTTAGTTGTGTATCTGTGATTATATCGTGTAGTTTAGGTTGTGACCCTTTATGCATAAGTTATGATACCATATTATAATGATCAGTATAAGTTGTGATATTTGTTGTGATGTTAGCTGTGTATCTGTGATTATATCGTGTAGTTTAGGTTGTGACCCTTTATGCATAGGTTATGATACAATATTATAATGATCAGTATAAGTGTGATGTTTGTTGTGATATTAGTTGTGTATCTGTGATTATATCGTGTAGTTCAGGTTGTGACCCTTAATGCATAGGTTATGATACCATATTATAATGATCAGTATAAGTTGTGATATTTATTGTGATGTTAGTTGTTTATATGTGATTATATCGTGTAGTTCAGGTTGTGACTCTTTATGCATAGGTTATGATACCATATTATAAAGATCAGTATAAGTTGTGATGTTTGTTGTGATGTTAGTTGTGTATTTGTGATTATATCATGTAGTTCAAGTTGTGACCCTTTATGCATAAGTTGTGATACCATATTATGATTATCAATATAAGTTGTGATTTTTCTAATGATGTAGTTGTGTAACAGTGATTATTTCTTCTAACTGTGTTTACGTATGCTGTGATGTGGAGTAATTGACATAATGTCATTTATGCAGTCTTTTTGCGCAGCAGAAGAGAAGAAGTATGAGGAGTGGAGGCTTGCGCATCCTGATCCGGATGGCGATATTGAATCATTGTACCCCATGTAAGAGTGGCATCGGGAGGTCAGTGCAGGATTGAGAGGGCCTAATGGGTACAATGCATTAAGATGCAAGAAGTGGATGCTTCTAGTGCTAAAGGACATACATTGGTGTTTGATAGAATTCAGGCTTGAGCAAAAGAAAGCTTTCATATATGATAGCATGAATAGTAGACTCAATGTGGCAGATGAAATCAACTTGTTCTTGAAGGCTATGAGGCGGCATTCAAAATATAAGGCTATGAGGATAGAGCATGGGATAAATGGAAGACAAAAGTGGTAGAGGTTCCCGAGACGCAGGGCAACAGTGATGATTGTGGGGTTTTTATGTGCTACTACTTGTTGAAGAAGGCGCTCTACGATGAGCTTCAAAGGTTTAACGACAAAAAGTTTAGAAAATATAGGGTGTGGTACGTAGTCTCCAAGGTCGAGGGCTATGTACCAATTATGTGATATACTTAATTCGTTTTCATATGACTATGTGGTGTTAGTATAACAAGGTTACATTTGACATTAGTTGTGTCAGCATGTAAGTAACTTGTGATGGAATTATGAGGTTGTGTTAGATTAGGACTCTAGGTTGTGATATATTTTGGGTTTCACATATAATATTGTGATTGAGTTGTGGTGACTTATGCATGTTGTAATAGAGGGTTGCGTTGAGGTTGTGAATGAGTTGGGATAGGCTTGTTGTTGCCACATACACTAACTTCCAGTACCTTCTTCATTCGTTGTGATTGAGTTGTGATGACTTATGCATGTTGTAATAGAGGGTTGCGTTGAGGTTGTGATTGAGTTGGGATAGGCTTGTTGCTGCCACATACACTAACTGCCAGTACCTTCTTCATTCGTTGTGATTGAGTTGTGGTGACTTATACATATTGTGATAACGGGTTGTGTTGAGGTTGTGATTGCATTGGCATAGGCTTGCTGCTACCCTACATTAACTTCCAGTACCTTCTCAATTTATTGTGATTGAGTTGTGGTGACTTATGCATGTTGTGATAGCATGTTGCATTGAGAATGTGATTGAGTTGGGATAGGCTTGTTGCTGCTACATACACTAACTTCCAGTACCTTCTTCATTCGTTGTGATTGGGTTGTAGTGACTTATGCATGTTGTGATAGCGGGTTGCGTTGATGTTGTGATTGAGTTGGGATAAGCTTGTTGCTGCCACATACACTAACTCCCAGTACCTTCTTAATTCATTATGATTGAGTTGTGATGACTTATGCATGTTATGATAGCAGGTTGCGTTGAGGTTGTGATTGCATTGCGATAGGTATTTACGATATGAATCATACTACAAACTACAAAGTAATGTAAACATTATAATTATAAGCCATAAAAAATCACCATAAAAAATCAAGTTCTACCGAATGTCATCTAAGGGATTAAGTTTATTACAGAAATAAAGTTCATCAGCACTCTCAATCCACGTTGATTGGTTGCACGCACGAAGTCCAATTGTGCCCAAGGCCGTTGCAACTATTGCATCTAAATTGACGTTTCTGTTTTAATGGTTGTGACGGATAGGACTTCGTCTTCGGCCTCCCCCTTGGCCTCTTGGTATGCAACACTTAAATTGTTGGGAGGAACATTGAAGGTAGCAACAATTTATTCCACAAATGAACTCAAAGTTTCAGCCTCTTCTAGTGACAACGCCGTGCTTTTACCTCCAACTATTTTCACAGTTCTACCAGGGCTGGATTCAATACTCCCACAGTAGCAGACCAAAATTTTAAGCTTGCCTGCTTCATCATGGAGTTGCAAAATAAATCAGAAGAATACAACATAGGTCACAACTTACGTAGCAACTCTATCACAACATAACATTACAACTCATACCAACAATCATCACAACATAAATTATAACAATCACAACCAAATTCTAAACCAACATAACTGAATCACAACATTCATCACAACTGAAGCTAATAGACATTACAACCGAAGCCACATGTCATCGCAACATGTCTAGAACTCAACACAACAAACGATAATACTACATTCCATCACAACACATCTATAAGTCATCACAACCTATCTACACATGACCACAACATATTTTACAAATCATAACTTTGTCATCACAACATATCTATATATTATCACAACCTCTTTTACAGTTCATAACTTAAGCTACTTGACCTATCATCGTTACTTAGATATTCAAGTAATGACCAGACAGATCAAATGAGAAGAAAAATAGTAGCTTTCCTACTTACTTTTAATTTTTCTGTTGTATGAGTTGCGTCGGTATGTCCACTACCTTCGTCTGCAACCACTGTTTAGGTTATGCCGATTTGTCCACCACCATCGTCTTCGCTTTGGATGCCCGGAATGTTGCTGCTGGAGGTGGTTGCCACCAATGCCATTACTTCCGCCATCTCAGATTTGAGGAGAAGTGGAAATCTGAACTCGCTAGAGGAAAATGGTCAGACTTTAGTGGGGCGTCGATGGACCGTCGGATGAAGGTCTTTGGAGCTCCTCTAATAGTGGATGACTGCTACAAACGAGATGGGAAGTGGAAATCTGAGCTCGCCAGAGGAAAAAGGTCAGACTTTAGTGGGGCATCGATGGACCGTCGGATGAAGATCTTTGGAGCTCTTCTAATGGTGGATGACTGTTACAAGTGAGATGAGCAGTGGAAATCTGAGCTCGTCGGAAGAAAATGGTTAGACTTTAGTGGGGCGTTGATGGACCACCGGAGGAAAATAGAGAAACTTTAGCAAGTTAGACCAAAACATAATTTTTCCTTTTTTGTAACAAAGGCTTTAAGGCATAAACTTGAAGTAGAATCCGACAATAAGTTTAAATTAAATGATGTCAACCGGGATATCCCGATTTACTTGGTGCTTATAATGGATGTGCCTTCTATGGCAGGATACGGTGGTCTACGGACCTTTTAGTCAGCTCATAAGGAGTTGGAAACCTCGTTAACCAAGCAAAATGATGTCAACTGAAAATTAAAAAAATGGTGCCATCCTATTTTTACAAATTGTAATACACGTGAAGTCTGAAAGCAATTTTCATTCCAGCATGAGGCCAATCTTTATATCCGTTAGATTTTGATTGGAGGATGGATATCAAATCAGTGGGTAGGTGAGTGTGTCACATCAAGAGTTAGGTGAGATCATTATAGCTATTTGTAGCTGTCAGATCAAGATCTGACGGCTACGATTTAAAGTGGCCTCATATAAGCTATATGAGAGCGATCTCATTTAAACTTTTCCATATATAGATATATATTATATTTGTTACAACAAATTTAATCAATATCTTGAGGAGAAAAAATACAAGTTAAAATGTATAAAAAACCGCAATATACAACTTACAAGTAGACACAGTCTCATGTAAATCAATAAATGTAATTTCGAAGAATCAATCGAATTCTTTCCTAAGTGATTCTAAGCACTATAACAAGGCCCATAATCAACTACATGTCATGTTCATACTGTAAATCCTTGTCACAGCTTCGTCATTGACTGCTTAATCCCACCAAAGGTCAGCTAGTGCCCACCACCTTTTGGGCTAGGCCCGGATGCCGTCACAAGCCTGTGGCCACCACCACCAGGGGCTGGGCCAGAGTGCTTGACACCACCAAGAGTATTAGCATTCACGTCTGCATGGCCACCCCCACCTGATCTCGGGCCGGTGCCTTTTATCCCACATAGAGCTCCCATGTCCACGTAGTTGTGGCCGGCGCCTTTCGGGCTCGGTCCCGACTCCTTAATCCCTCCCAGGGTACTGATGTCCACGAACTTGTGGCCACCACCTCCTGGGCTTGGACCGGAGTACTTCATCCCATCCAAGACGAGGCCCCTGATCACCCCAAATGGTGGTAATTTATCAGAAGCAACATCAATGGTCTCCTGCTCCGGATGGGGCAATGACCGCGATCGAACACAAGAGAAAAAAATAGAGAACACGAAAAGAGAGACCATAAGGGACATGTGTAGCTTTGAGGCCATGAGTCCTATCCTAAGCAATGTGTAGGCAACAATAGTTTGTGAACGTTATGGAGTATGAACCTGAAAGGCACGCAGTTGGTGTATATATAGCTAAATTGAACATAGTATATGTTGGGCGAAGATTCATTGGGTTAGCTAGGCACGCACATAAATATGAGGGAAGCGCCATTGTCATCCATCTTTGCAGCCACTTTCTTTGCATTTGGCGGAGAGGAAGATAGGGAGGAAGCATCGATCATTTAAGAGATGGTGGATGGAAGTGAAAGCAAGAATGTCGAGACTCCCATCTAGAAGTATCTTTTCCATGGTCTGATTTGCCTTGTTTATACTTTCACAGTCAGGTTGTGCCATTCCTGTTCACAACCGTTCAGGTCGTGGATTCAATGGTTTTATGACCAGAAAATCCTGACTAGGTGGCCAGAGGCGGCCATGTAAGGCAGCTGGAGGTTGGGCAGTTGTGCATGGCTTTGAGTTCCACATGTTAGCATGGGGAAAATGACAGACACTTTGACCAAGGAATGTGTAGAGCCCAAACAAGACCCAAGTAGATTAGTGTGAAAGAAGGAAGCGCATTGAGGATTTCTCAAGGCAAATAAATGATGTTTGTCCATTAGCTTATCTTTTTTGTTCGCCCAACAGTCTGCTTATTTGAGCTTTTGAAGATTGTGCTGCACTTTAGGAAACAAAAAGGTTGTTAAGTTGAATGAAAATACCCAACTAAATTTACCACATATAAAATTAAGCTATTCTTGTTGGAGGCTGATGATGGGTGATGTAGGCCCAAGTAGGGGCCCACTCCAAGGTCAGCAAGAAGTCCATGTCACCAAGTACGATCCCATGTGCCATGACGTCATCACAAATTTACATGGTTTTGGAGTCCTTTAAAAGTCCATTTTTACCTTATGTTAGTTAAAATAGAACTTGTATTGTTGGCTGGTTAAAATTGGAGAGGAAGAGCAGATTCTCTCATATTCGTCTTATGTGATTTGTCTTTATCAAGTAGGAGATTTAGTCACGATAGAATATGAAGTAGCCGATCATAGTTCTTTCTTATTTTAGTAGTTTCTTTCTTATCACATTACTCTAGTTATAAAAGCCAACAGTAGGCATTATTGTAAGTGGTCTTTTGTATTTTGATTATTTGCTTAAGCAAGGGAGGAGAAGAGTGATCTTTAGTTATTTATCTCTATTTCATTGTTTTCTCCCTGAGCGAGAGACGTATATTGTGAGGAAGGTTGTGTTAACCCGTAGCCGGATACATCGACGACATGTTCGATCCTCGCCCTACATCAATGGGGATGATGGGATTTGAGCAGTAATTAGGAACTGATCAGGAAGGTGCATAGTATTGATGATTGTTTGAATACAGTAGTCCTGTGCTTTTATGAATCTGCCCACACTAAGTGGTAGGGAGCGTTCACATATACTTGAGCTTTTTCCATATTACCTGACGCCTCTTGATTGCCAAATCAGTAAGAACCATCTTGAACTGCTTCACGCTTTCGAATCTAGCCCCTAAGGTAAGTTGTGATTCATAGTCGTCTGCTTACAAACTGCCGGTCAACATTGTCTCCTCCTTATAATATTTTGAAGGACCGGCCTGTGGTGAATAAGTACCCCCAATCCCAACCAACGTCATCATCAATATTGTTGTAGTCATCGTCATCTAACTCTTGCGGCCCCTCCTCAATAGATTTCCCTTTAGAAATGGATACTCTCGCTGGTTGTTGGAGTACAATACCTGGCACAGAGTGGTCTCTTCCTATGGGATATGGCTGGCTAAAAACTGTATTGTAAGAGGCTCATCCCACTCATCTGCAGATCACGGTAATTCTTCGTCATCAAAGAATTCTTCTTTATCTGCATATTCATCTTCATCTTTACATTCTTCACCATTGAAGCCATTGATTTGAAATTGGTTATCGACTTCGTTCAGATTCTGTGCATCCTTCATATTTTCATTACCATCTCCCAATATGCGAGAACAAAATTGTAAGAATGGAATGCATATTGTCACAACACCTCTAAACAACTTGACTCAAGTCGTGTAGTCGACAACATGACTTGAAGTCCTCCAGTCGTGTCTTATATAACACGAATTTAAGTCCTATCCTGTCGTTAATTTCAAACCTTACCTCAGAGCTTCAAGTGAATAATCTTAATCTCTTCCTCCTTCAACTGCTGATGCGGGTGTCTTATTGCCCCTGCTGGATAGCCTCTCTTGTGGTGTCTTACTGGCCGGGCTCCCTTTTGCCTTGGGCATTAAATTCTCGTCGTCCTTATCCACACTGGAATTCTTTTGCTTATTGCCATTGAAATTCTCCATATTGTTATTTCCAGCAGAAGTCCACTCCACGTATAGGTTGAGTAGTCCATCTGTGCATTGCGTCGCCTTGTGAAAGAGGAATATTGTCTGCACGTCTTTATCATCTTCAAGGATGTATAGATATCTAGGATGAACAAGATATGACAAACACAATGTACCCGATGCAGACTTCAGTGGTAATCTTTCTTCCACTTGCTGCAACAGTCCCAGGTACTTTACTTGTGTATTAATAGTCAAGAGCTTCAGTTTCCTGCCCACATACCCATTAGATCTTGTAAACACTCCATCGAAGTGCAAGCACACAAGTATCAATATTATCAGTATCTGACATTAAAATAACGAAATAAGTAAAAAAAAACCGTAAGGTGTTCGACCGTGAGTGAAAATCATCATCTATTAGTCATGTTGCAAAAGACACGACTATTGTCACAGTTGTGCCGTCGAAGACACGATATTACAAAAAAGTTAACTCTGCAAGTACGATGCCTCCGTTGCAGTGGGTTTTACGTACAGGCCGATTTCCTGCTCGTTTTTTGACTTTTGGAGCCAAGATGAGCTTTCCCAGTTTGGACGGCGCCGGTGCCGACGATGATATGGGCGGAGATGCTGAACGGAACTTCTCCGCAATGCCTTCTTCTCCGGAACGCCTTCTTCTCCGGAACGCCTTCTTCTCCAAAAACTCAAAAATCTATGTGGCCATGCTTATACACACTGAGTGGGGTATTTTCGGTAGTGTCCAGGTCATATGGAAGGAATGAAGATATTCTAGGTAATACCTAGATCGGTTCAAAGTGGTGGATGAGAACAATGACACAATTGCTGCAAGATGCAAGATTACAGGGTGCAAGTGGTACATACGGGCTTCGAACCTACTTGATGGAGTCAGCGTGACAAGGAGGGAGGGAAGGCATATATGTGACACTTTGATAAGTTCCAAAGATCATCCATTGGCCCCATACCTATGGATTGCACGGAAGTGTCATGGCATCCACAAAGATTCAAACTCCATAAAAAGGGCAAATATTCAACAGTACATTGAGAAACATTGGGGCGTGAAAGTCAACTATAAAAGGGCATGGTGGGCAAAAGAGGAATTGATTCGATTGATCGATGGCAACCCGGAAGACGCATTTTGCATTTTGCCACATTACGGAAAGGAATTAGAGCAGTCTATTCTAGGTACACATGCGGTGATATAAAGATCTTGTAATATTCCTGAAATTGAAATTGAATATGCCGGATACGACTTTAGATGTGTCTTTTGGATGTTCAGCCCGGTTGCAAGATCATTCTAAAGATCACTGAGGTCACTGCTCACTATTGATGGAACATTCCTAAAGGGAAAGTACCCTGGAGTTTTATTGGTTGCAACAACACTCGACGGGAAACAACAATTAATGTGCCTTGCATATGCAGTTGTCAAGAAAGAGACCATAAATATGTGGTAAGTATGCAAAGAAGAATTTATGTGTAGTCGTGTCTTCGAGCACACGACTCTTCATACAGTCAAGATACACGACTACTCATACAATCGTGTTGTTTTGTACACGACTACTCATATAATCATGTTATTTTATACACGACCTTCTATCAATCTCATGCATTCTTTATTTAATATGCTTTTACTCTGACTTGTGACTTACAGGAAGTGGTTCCTCAGCCTACTAAAAGCCACCCTATTTACGGACCCCCCTCGGCTTCTCTGAACACAATTGTCTCTGAAAGACAGAAGGGAATTATGAGAGCGGTTGCTGATGTCTTTCCCGAGGCTCACCATCGGTTTTGCCTGAGGCATATGGCCGCTAATATGCTTCATCATTGGAATGATAAGTACCTGAAAGAATTGCTATTCCGAGCTGCTGAATGCTTCAGGAGACCAGAATTCGAAGAAATTATGTAGAAGATGAAGGAACACAATGAGAGGCCTGGAAATATGTTCAGAAGATAAATAAAAGATATTGGGCTAACGTGGAATATTCGGATAAAAGATATGGCACTCTCAAATCAAGTAGGTCCGAAAGTGTAAATAACATGCTTTTGAAGGCTAGGTTTTGGCCAATAACTCGGTTGATCGAGCAAATCCGTGCGACCACAACCTCCCATTTCGAGTGACGCCACATAGAAGTAGAAGGGCGAAGGACACCATTAACAAAGTATGCACGGAATCATATCAATGAAATGAGGAATAAGAGTGCTGGAACAGTCAGAGTGAAACCGCTATCATTACGACAGTTTGAAGTGACATCTTTATACCATGTGGTAAGAATTCATTCCGCAAAATTGAATGAAACCGTTCTTCCGGAATAGTCGTGTCGTTGGAGACACAACTACTCATATAGTCGTGTCTTCGAGTACACGACTATTCAAATAATCGACTACTTCACAACATGACTATTCATACAGTCGTGTTGCCGAATACACGACTACTGATGAAGCACTTTTCTGCTGGTGTGATATTTTTTCCTCAGGATGTTGTTGACCTTACGAAGAGAACCTACACATGTGGCTTCTTCCAGAGCATGGGACTTCCTTGCAAGCACACCTTTGCATGTATTGATGAGAGGAGTTTCGACCCGGTTGAATATAGACGAGGCAGAAATGAAAGCTGGTGCGGATTGGGAAAAGAGCGTAGAACATGTTTCTATTCAATCCCTTCAGCATCCTCCCAAGCTTTTTTTATCAATTTCGAATTATTGCCTCCTTTGTGTTCTTGTAAAACGGCAAGAGAGTCATAAACTGATGCTGGGAACGTCAACTTATCGCTACTGATGTAGGGAACACTTACATTATCGAATATCTCTTTGAATGCATGACATTTAAAAAAATAGAAACTTCATCCATTCTTTCTCATTGCCCTGCTGCAAGAGACTCAAAAACTCATCTATAACCTGTAGTATAGATGAGTCAGAACAACAGCAGGAGTCAGAACAGTTGAAGTAAGGAAAGATATTAATCATGAATAGTCGAGTATTTTATATACGACTTCATTAATAATCGTGTCTTCACAGTTCGAAAGAGAAAAAGAGGAAGAAGCAGAAGAAAAGAGGAAAACATATGAGGAAAACAAAAACATAATGTATACTTACATTAGTGTTGATTTCTGTGGTTTGCAGGAGGGATACGTAGTCGTCATCACATAGTGTTGGGATTGGATAAGCCTTCCTCGGATTCGCGATCCATCCCTCTATTGCTACTCTATCCCTCTCTAACAATACTCCCATGTTGAAGCATAACTTCAAATTCGCATAGTTTTCTGGGAGTTCAATTTTAGTCTTAGTCTTTTGAGGGGTTTGAGGACATCAACGTCGATAGGCTGGGATGAGGTTAAGCCTGTGGCCTCCTTGTCTTTCTCTTCCTCCTCCTTGTCCTTCTAATCCTCCTTCACCTCCTCCTCCTCCTTCGCCAAATCATCCTCCTTGGCCGCCCAGATATCCGACTGTTGCAAGGACGAGATCACCTCATCGATGATAGAGGTTATTTGCTGATCGGATACGGTCTCATCGGAGTTGGCTTTCGGCTCTTCTGCCAAATTCCTCCATGCCTGCTCCTCCACCATTCTCCGTATATGCTCATCTTCCCGTATCCTCTGCAATTCCCTTTCGGAGACATCCCTCCTCTTCCTTACCACTACACCCGGGGGGAATAGGTTCCGTCTGTACGTCTGGCGGTGTTCCACTTCTGCATGCTCCGTATGTTCGTCGAAGTCTGGTTGGAGCTTCTTCATAAACATCGTCCCAGAGGATCTTTGTAGCCTGTTGAATCTTCTTTTTCTCATGCGTGTACTTGATGGGAGCTAAATTGACATTTTACAGAGTTGTGTCAGTAGCAGCACAAAAAATTAATTTGTCATGTAGAATGCAACACGAAAAATTAAATAGTCGTGTATAACGTGACACGAAATATTAAATAATCTTGTAGAACTTACCTTTACCCCATTTGAAGGAGTCTTTGGCTGACTTGTGCGCCAACTCCTTTCTCCGCATATGCACCAGAGTGTTCTTCATCTGCTCCTTGTCATCGGTTTTCTATTTTAGCTCCTCCTTCTGATGCACCAATGATTTCTTCATCTTCTCCTTCTTGTCTGATTGCTTCGTCTCCTTCTTCGGCTGCTCAGTCTTCTCCTCATTGGGATCCTCAAAGTACTCACGACCATCTACAGCATTGACGCTGTGGCGGCAGATGACTTGATAGAGTGAAGAACCTCTCGCAAAGGTCCGACACTCCTTCCCATCTTCTCATATGAAGACAGAGCGATCTCAATTAGTGACTGTATGCCCTGAAGCGAACCCTCCAATTGCCTCATTGCAGTAGACTGAGCAGCCGTCCTCGAGGAAGAGGGGGAAGGTTGAATGAAAGTCCTCTTCATTTCCTGCCTCTCCGTCTTCTATCGTTGCAGAGGAGGGGCCACAGAGGGAGATGAAGCAATGAGAGATGCCTCTTGTGCCATGAGGATGATTACATCGACGACTTCTTCCCATACATCGAGATTATCAAACAGTCCCTTCCAGTAGTCTGTCATACAGTGCTTCTTCTGTGCACCCTTCTTGACCTCTATAATTAGGGCCCCGCTTCCTAGCCACCTTTGCACCTGTGGACTGGTAGGGCCCACGACAACATGAAAGATTGTCGTGTGCTCAAAAAACCAAATTTGCATAGTAAGCAGATGAAAACATTAGTAAAAGGTGCGGATACAGGCAAGTTGTGTACTATTATAGATAGTACACAACTAGAAATTTGGCCGTGTCTCGTGCAACATGACTATATACTTAGTCGTATATGTTAGTACACGACTATATATAAAGTCGTGTTTCATAAGATACGACACTTAGCGCCGTCGTGTCGTGTCTTTCGAAGACACTAAAAACATAAAAATGTTAAATACCTGAGTGATATATGAGGCATTGTTTAGGTATCCACCACCCCGTGACCCTCCTTCAGATCTGACAATCAGTTGTCTGTTGGTGTGGGTTATACCAGAAACCAACATGTTATGGATATCCCCCGCCCAATTGTATGACCTCAATCTTGGGAGGTCTTCAATGTAATGGTACAAACAGGGCAACAAAGCTCTAGTGTTGTGTGGAAACAATACTGTGCAGAAGACGAGGTAGATGATCATCCTCGCCATGTCCTCCTCTGCCATCTTCATTTCGCCAATGCTAAGCTTCTCAATGATTTCCTCAATATGTGGAATATCCGGTCTCTTCACGGCGAAGTACTTCCTGAAGAATTTACCTTGCGGTCAGCATGGCAAGGAGGGGACAACCTCAACTGTTTTGTCCTTTGCGGGCAATCCAGTGATAAGAGCAACTTTTTGCTCTGTGAAATGTAGCGACCTCCCCTTGATATTGAAGACCTTGGCCTACTCATCCCAATACCTGACCAAATAGTCCAGGAGGTTCCGAGAAACAACGACATCCTCACCTTAAAAAATGACAGAGAATCCAGCTTCTCTGATCAGTTGTGCATATCTTTGGTGACGCCGTAGGAGGGCCGCACACTTTTTCAATGCCCCGGTTGACAAAATGTCTTGAGCACCGGTCGCGCATAGTGTATTCTCTTCACTGATGAGCCCATCAGAGCCTTCCTCTTCCTACCCCTCTGTTTTCGCTCTCGAGGTGCAAATATGAATTCCTGATCTTCCTCCTCTTCCGTTGGTATTTTCTCCATAGACTCATCTCTTTTTGTATCCATCTGCAAGGAGATACGTAGAATGGTCAATAGAAAAGTCATGTCGGGAAAACACAAAAATATATAAGTTGGTCGTCGAGTACACGACTAAATATATAGTCGTATCTTTGAGACACGATTGTACATTTCTTCGTAAAAATTAAAAATCCAAAAGTCGGAGTTTCTAAAACTAAAATCAGTAAGGATTGTTGTAACTTACCGCGGTGTAGATGTGTGTATTTCCTGTCAGGAGTCTTTCCTAGTGTTCCTCACCGCAAACCGCAGCAAAAGCTCCACAAAATGCTAAATCGGTTACTCCGCTGATTGCATGAACACGCAGGGAGCCACAGGGGAAACTCAGCAACATGAAGTTCCGAAATCTCCAGAGGTATCTGCTTCAAATCGCCGCCTTTGCACACTCTCTGTCAGTCGTGTCATCAAATCCAGTAGGAGGCAGCTCGAAAATGAGCAGGGGGACGTGAATAGGATCGTCGCTTGTCGCAGGGGGCTGCTTGAACTCGCCGGTGGAATCCCTTGTATTTTCGTGTCTTCTACAACACGCTACTTCGCATACTAATGGCACAAAAAACATAAAAGAAGGGCAGTTCCGGTATTTCAAGTCCCGCATCCAGGCCATATGGGATTTCACGGGAAAAGCCAAGTAATATGGGAAAACCATAGTTGGCGCCAGGTAATATAGAAAAAACTACATATACTCCATCTGTCCCATTTTAATAGTACCATTTCGGAAATTAAAAGTAATGATATGAGAAAGCCAGTCCACTAATCTTTTTGCTCCATCCACTAACACAATTTATTCTACCCACTAATTATTATAAGAAAGATAATATAAAATAGGACAATTAATATAAGAAATATTGTTTTTCCAAATAGGAGTATTAATATAGGATCACAACCATAATCATATTCAAGTAACGCATTTTCCCAACTGTTTGGGGTCAAAGACATAAACTTACACCTCTATTCTAGCTTGTTTGTGTCACCTTTTTTTATAAAAGATAACAAAGATATTTTTTTTCATTAACACCATGCAAGATCGCTTAGGTCTTCCCCTCCATCTCTTGGCCTACATGCAAGCACCTTTTAATCTTTTCACTAGAGATCATCTATTGATCTTCTTTATATAATTATTATTATAGAATAGGATATAGGATTATAGGATGGGGGGAGTATATTCACGGGCTCTTGATTAGAAGATCAACGGTGCACACTCCTAGTGCACAATCGGCCATACATGGAGAGCCTGATTTTCCATGCCACCTGTGCGTGTGCATCTCCGATGATAACAGCCAGTGAAGCTTGACAAATC
The DNA here is from genome assembly GCA_039654745.1 of Houttuynia cordata. Lineage (NCBI taxonomy): Eukaryota > Viridiplantae > Streptophyta > Magnoliopsida > Piperales > Saururaceae > Houttuynia > Houttuynia cordata. The sequence continues at coordinate 16,542,733 of CM077508.1, read as the reverse complement.
GCCAGCCAAGTGTACTACGTCCCTAACTTGTGCAATGTACACTTGACAATAACTACTTATGGATGTGAAAGATAGTGATATCTTCTTACATAAATTTGATGTTGCTTTTATGAAACCAGATAGGCTATTCAGGCAAACAGTAAAGAACGAAGCATATCATTCTTGAGTTCACATTGCTGAAGCATTGTGACTTGGGTTGTGACTCCACATTTCTTTTATAAATTACATGGATTATCTACCATTATATTGATTTTAATAAGCATCAAACAAAGTACGAGTATATACAAAGGCATATGATGATGATGCTCCTCTTACAACCAAGTCCTAGAAATAATCCTGGAATTAGTTTCATTAGTTGATTTACATATATGGAATCACCTATTCATTGCTTAAGATTGTTGGGCTCACATTGTGGAGCATTGTTTTAGACGATGCATAGTCTCATGCCGTGTCTATTTCATATCAATAGTGGTTAAGCATTTTAAAAATTACCCATAAAAATGACTTTCACATTCACTTTGAGTAAAAGTTTCTTCTATTGCCTAACTTTCCATCTGGTCATTCCAATTGTCATTCTTGTTCAAATGGGCAGTCCATTGTTTTATTTGGAAAAAACTTATACTACTATTAAAAGTAAAAAAGGGTGGAATGAACAATATCAAGTGAGTTCTTAAAGGCACCCTTATTAGTACTCTAACTAATTAGCAATCCAAATAAATAATAATTACGGGCCAACTCAACCTCTTGTGAGATTTCCATATAGGAGACTAATAATAATATTAAGTAATTAGATTTGTCTTTCTAAGTAATTATACATTCATACTTTTTTTAAGCTAATACATTTAAAGTTTAATGGTAGGAAACTATGAAGATATATTTTTTACAGGATTTTGAGAGTCCAACTCAGCTTCTTATGGGGTTTCTATAATTGGAGCCATAATAATGGCAATTAGCAGTGCTATAAATTGGAGTCTTGTTAGCGCGTGAATTTTCCCAGTGCAGTTTGACAAGTGAATCTAAAATGAACAAGCTTATATGGACTCCAACCAAGCACAAACTAGAAACATTCTTTGCAAGGGAAAATATGAGCAAATTGAAGTGTCCACATCTTCAAATCTTTTATCATTCTTTTTGCCAACAACCGCCCCATGGGTAAACCACACTTACACCTAAATAGTAGGCCCCATGGCCTAAGTAACCCTTTCTGAGATGCTGCAACTCGAGCCGTGACTCTCCGCTTGGTACGGGAGAGTTACTACCAATGCGCTATTGCACTTTTGGGGTTTTTATCAACAATTTCGTGTGTCACTAGCGTGGCAACTTCAACTGCCCTTATCACATCCATATCCCTCTCAATGTGACATCTATTAAGGGGCCGTTTGGGGCGTGAACAATCAGCACCATCCAGCTGAAAAAAATCTAGCTGGTTAGGATTTTTGGGGTAGTCTACTAACCAGGTGGATTTTTGGGAGTGGATAAAACTGATTTTTCACGCCCAAACAGCCCCTAAATTTGTCCCATGTAAAAACAACTAAGTTATAAACCACTAAAAATAGCTTCCTTGTGATATGAAAGTATCCCAAACTAGTGGAACAAGCAATGTCATTCGGGAAGTGAAGAGAAAAGAGATAGACTAGTCCATTTTGGAAAGCCAAATAGGACTAGTTATATGGGACAGACGGAGTATGGTCTACAGGAAGTCCACTCAAAGAATGACAGTCTTCTTTTATTTTTCTCATGTCCGTCTACTTCATAGAACGAGTAACAGATTTCCCAAAGTCGTCTTACTACACAATGGATCATTCAATTCCGAAAGTTTTTTTTATGCCAGAGATATACACATCATGTCTCTTTGCATGCACTACATAATGAATCATCCAATTAATTCATGCGACACAAATTTTCGTGTAAAATAACCAAGTTTTCCAAAAGCTCGAGCTATTAGGAAATGTAAATCTTTATTCATTTATTACATATTCTAACATTCCCTCTCATGTGCAAGCGTCCACTAAACGTGGCTCATGAAACATAATTGGGGTATAAATGCCTCTATCGAGACTAGAAGCCATGACCTTCCACAACCTGAAGCTCTTATATCATGTAAGATAACCAAGTTCCCAAAAGCTTGAGCTGTTAGGAAACGGAAATCTTTATTCATTTATTACAGATTTTAACCGTTAACATTTGTCACGTGGAATGTGAACAAAGATAGAAAAAAGAAAATATAAAAAAATTTGAATCATATCCATAATAGATGTAAATATGAAAAATTAAGGGTAAATCATCCATCACTGGTGGACATCATCCACTTCTTCATGGCCAGCTCCGGGGCTGGGACCGGAGTCTTTGATCCCTTGAATGTTGCCAACATTCGTGAAGTTAGGACCCCGGCCAGGGGTATAAGAGTTGCCAGCTCCTGGACTCGGACCAGAGTCCTTAATTCCTCCAAGAGTATTGCCGTTGATATTTGCATGGTTGTCTCCAGGACTCGGACCTGAGTTCTTTACCGCGTCGAGAGAGAGGCCATCGATGATCTCTCTGAAAAACGGATTGAACGGTCTGGCATGGACAGGGCTTAAAACTGAGCTGAACAAGATGGGAAGAAGAAGTAGTAGAAACGGCTTCATGGTCACCCGATTGCTCTGCCTAAAATTGGAAATAGCTTAGCTCTGATCGAGTAGGAAATGCTGTAAATGAGTATGGCTTGCTACTAAAATGGATTGGTTATATTTATAGTGGTGAGGCGATTCAAAGGTATTGACAAAAGCATGCAAGATTGAGTTAGGGGCATTCAAAGCCATGTGAGGGGAATAGGAAGCATCTTGGAGCATTCATCCACGTAGAAGATGGAAGCATGGTGCTTTAGAGTCTAAGGTGCTGTATGGATGTTTTTTTGGAAAGGGAAATGTTTTGCTGACCGATATTGCAGGACCCCGGCCTACGTAGGCACGGGGCCCTGCAATTGGGCATAGCCTACACAATTGCAGGGCCCCATGCCCATGTGGGTCGGGGGTCTTGCAATCTGGTCTCGAAAATTGGTCACGCTAGACACCCTCTTTTGGAAAAGTCATTCCCCATATTTTCCTTTACCTAAACGGAGGAAAGTGGCATGTTATTTAGAACTGCCAATTTAAAAATAAAAGAAAAAAGATAAGGTTCAGAATTAAATGGGGTAAGACCGTCAAAAGTACTTTTAGTTGCATTTAAAAAATAGTGAAAAATGACTTTCTACTTTAACCCTCTTCTTAATAAGGTTTTAGGCAGAAAGGAAAAAAGATCTTTTCAGAGATGAAAAGAGACTTCCTGCACCTTTTCTTATAGAAAATGTGTTTTAGAACGGTTTTTTAAAAATGTAGAAAGAGACTTTCTGCACTAAATTTTTTCCTTTCAAAAAATGTGCTTCTGAACACTTTCTTTTACCAAAATACCCTTTCCGTCCCTTAATCCCTTTGTGGCTTGGGAAAGGGACATCCAAACAGCACCCAAGTACAAGGAAGAAGAAATGTATGTGAGGAAGCATCTAGGAGCGTTCATCCACGCAGATAGATGGAAGCATGGTGCTTTGGAGTCCAAGCACAAGGAAGAAGAAATGTATGTGAGGAAGCATCTAGGAGCGTTCATCCACGCAGAAGATGGAAGCATGGTGCTTTGGAGTCCAAGCACAAGGAAGAAGAAGTGCATGTGAGGAAAGGTTTTCTGTTTCTGGATTTTGACCGGCTCCTAGGATTGTGGACACTACTGGTTAGTTTGGTTTATTTGGGATTTTGGTCACGATCTGTAGTGTTCTTAACCAACTTTTCTTATTATGCTACTTTAACATTTTAGAAATCTGATGTCCTTACACCAGGTGTGTTGGACGTGGAAGTAGGACAAGTGTGATTAACATCAGTAAAAAATGAAGTTTAGCCAATTTGATTTTGCTGATCAGGGAGGAGAAGGTTCAATGTAAGTTAGGCAAGAAATAAATTACCTTTTGCAATGAGAAAATGAAAAACAACTTCCCTTTAGACCAACTGTCTCCTCTTGCATGTAACTCCTATAGAGTCCTTCCCTAAAAGAGAATCTCCTTAACTATAATCCTGAAATTGAACGATATTTTAGGCAACACAACATTCCACCTATAGACATAGATTAGATGCATTAAGACTTGTTTAATTGTTTGGTTGCGTCATTAGGTTATCTATAATTGCTTAGGCAAAAGATCATTTTGTCCCTAGTCATCTCCTCCATTAAGCTTCATTTCAATCAAGTTACAATCATATTCCTTCTGAAGCAAGTTTTTTTGCAAAAGTGACGATCCAAATTTTGTTGTGGATGGCCTGGCGAGCATGAAGTTATTTGATTTTAAGAACTGCACATTAATCCTAATAAATTAAATAAGGTTTTGATCAATAACTTTGCCCCTACTTGTGTGCATTCATATAATATATACTCAAACAACTCGTCTGCATAACAAAAAAAATATCCAGAAAAAAAATCATTCTTGGCACTTGTATCCAACATATACCTAAATGCTTAATTCAATCTAAGAGACTATTAATCCAATTTGGCTAATAGTGGAGCCAACAACAAAACATATTTTGTAACGAGACCAAAAGCATATCATGTGATGAAATGATATTAATATAAAGCAAAGATAAATTAGTTCAGTAATATTTACTAGTCATGAGAAATTAAAATTTCATTACATTATCATACCACTAGTACAAAAGAATTTTATCTGTATTTGTCTGCTAGTTGAATTAGTTCAACCACTAATGACTTGAATAGATTAAGTGTCCTTGTCCTTCCTGAGGCAAATCCATCTCCATACATGTAGTACCGATGTGCTATTCGTAGACAATCCATTGTACTTGTGATAAAATCTCTTGGGAAGGAAGAACTTAAAATGAAATGCCTATTCATCTTCTTCCATGATTCACTCGTCAAATGTTTTACATGATCACAAGCCGCTTCTTCTGAGATTCCATGTTGATGCATGTAGCATTGGACAGCCTTTTGCACGTCCCCGCCTTGCTAGTTCGTCCTCTGTAATTTGAAAGAATTATCAAATGATTATTGTTACAAAAAATAGCAATTATAGGTAGAAGAGTATACATTTGCGGTTCCTAGGTCATCAAAAAGACAAAAAGCGAATGACGATGCCCGTATAAGATCCGGGTATTCATCCAAATAGATAAGTCTTTCCTTGGTTATCTCTTAGTTCGTTAGAAAGAAACAACTTGATAATACGATCAGAACAGAGATAGAAACCCAAGCATTGTTCATGTACTCCTCAAAAGTAGGTTCATATCCTCCGTAAAACCATTTTGCCTCCACCAAGTATGCTTTACATAAATCTCCCCACTACACAGTTAAAAAAGCACAACAGTTACAAATTGTTTGATTCTAGAGTTGAAATAGAAGTGACAGGAATCAAGCAGTATATTACTATTTTCTTGAGAAATGGCATGATGTTGCACCCTTGCTCTTTAAGAGTTGTGTATTCCATCTCATGAATGAAGTTAAAGAGAGCCAAATAGCAAAGCCTCATATAGTCAAGAAGCTCTTCAAGTACTTGAAGATCCTATCTGTAACATACATAGTATATATAGCTTAATAACATGTTTAAATGTAATCTAAAAGGCTCTAATGATGTGCACAATACGTACCTTTGAATTGCATTGGTGAACAACTCAAGTTCTTCGATCGCTCCATAACATCATATATATCATCAATGGTTGTTATTAACTGGTTGACTAGTGTTAACATTTCCGTTGCATGTGCATACTCAGGTCGAGAAAGTGTTCCCAATCCAAATATAAAGCATTCCGGCAAACGATCTCTAGAAAAAGGTTAATGCTCCGCAAGTCCACGATCTTTCCACCACCTAGGTTGACAATGATAATAGAAAAGCATATCTAAAACCTGAATGAAGTATGATACCTTCAAAATGAACTAATAATTGATTGAGTAGCCGATTTATCAAATTTGAGAGATCCAACTCCCATGCTTAAGTGCATCAAGGCGTTCCATGAGCTTAACTAATACCACCATTAAAAATTTCAAGTTTAATGTTTCCTTGGAAAGTAATTTTTTAGAGAAAGAGCTTTTTAGGCAAATAATGATTTACTAGATGTTTTGCACAATAAGAAATAGTACCTGGACATGGCTTTGACATTGCACTGGTATCCTGCCTGACAAATGTTGAAATCTAGCTTCAGGAATTCAAGTAGCTTAGGATTCTTGTTCTCCACTCTCATACATGTTGATGAACCATCTTGCCTCCAATCTCGGGGGACTCCAGTGATTGGGAAGCTCTAGTCCACGCTCTATACGTTTATGGAGCTCTGGGTTGATGTTTCCTTTCAGACGATCTCTTATATGCCTAGTGGCAAAAGTTCTAGCATCATCCAAAATTTTCTCTCCTTCCATAGCAAGATAGGAATCGCTTAACATTGCCTTTGTATCTGGGTTAATGCACCTTTGACATGACCCTTCTCAGCAAAGTAGGGAATGAATTCATCTAAATTCAACAAAAAGGTCGACACCTTTAATATATCGTTACATAGTGACAGGAAAGAACGTTAGATCACTATTGTTTTCTCAAGTACCCAGCCGAGAGCTGGGGAGAACAGAGAGCAGAGAGCTTCTCTCTCCTCTTTTCCCCCTCGAACAACCCCCACCCCATGCTTTCCCTCACTGAACTCTCATTTTGGTTTTTTAACGAGGACACATATTTTTGGACGGAAGGAGTTTTATTTTTTTTAACATAGCATTAATACGACACGGAGGTAGCCAACAGCTCCCTGAAGTCGCGGTATAAAGTTGAAACTTGCTTTATATCTCTCTAGTAGAGCGTACGATGGTTGGACCTTGTACGTGCCCACGAGGGAATTGCCAGACAGCATACTATTCTTCAAGAGGCCGGTTGCGCTGCAGTCAGGTCTTAAGGAGCATCGTTATTGTATTTGCATGTCATGTCATATATGAAATAAAAGATATAATTTTTTCTTGCGCTTAAGTTAACATGAAAGATGTTTGTAGTCTAGGGTAATGGGTTCGAGTCGAGGCAAACACATCATTATTTTTCGGTGGCATTTTTTATGGCCAGAAATAATGAGTAAAAAATAATTTTAAATTTGTACTTGTAATTTTTATAAGGTTTCCAAGAAAAAGTGTGATAATACAATACTAAAAATATATTTAAAATTTTTATAAATAATTTTTTATTAACCATGTCGTATTCTACTTTTTGAAAAAATACTGTATCCCCGAGTCCATATCCGTGTTGTATCGTGTTACCGTATTCGCATATGTGCTTCCTAGGTCACGTCCATAGAACACCAGCATAGCCCCGAAGAGGTGTGGTGGTTGCGCTTGACGGGGCCAAAGTGGGCTCACAATCTTGTAGGAGATTCCAAAGCAATCTTATTATAGTTGGGCTAGAATTTTGAAACTATTGGGCTTTGTAGTCAAAGCCCAATTGCGAGAAAGCCGAGCTGAGCATCACTCCCCACAAATTGCAATATGGGCTGGGGTTGGGATCATGAGTAGTCTGCTACACCTGCTTCTGTGGTTGGGCTGGCCACCTGTGTATTGAGTTCTGCCTGTGACAGCGGCATATTCATTGTAATGAAGTGCTTCCCCAATTTATTGTGGGGAAAGTAGAAGGTAAGAGGGTCCCTAATGCTATGCTTTCTCTGTTCGAGAAAAATACTTACAGTTTCCTTTTTCCAGGTGCCCCAAAAAATAGATACAACAAGATAAGGATATTTCCCACTTATAGATTCTTATTTGGCTTAAAAAATTCAATTCTCCATACTATACCTATCTTCTGCGGATGGAGGTAGTATTAGGCTCTCTTTTCTTCTTCTGAAATTTATCACTCATTTTATTTGAAGAGAATGCATTTAAATTTCTTTTTTTTTTGGTTCCAAAAGTTGAAGACATGCACGGAAAACTTAAAAATGAATCTTAGTGTCAAGGAACATGTCCATTGTGGAGATACATCACAGATAACACCACAAAGACTTCCATATATTGATAATTTTGTACTTTCTTATATTGTCATATCAGTTCGATTGTTCTTTTGATGTCATTGGATCACTCATTAGATGAGAATGCACTAGCAACAGTTCTGATGTCAATCTCATGGCCAACTTTTTCTTTGTTCAACTTCTCCGAATATATTCCTCTCCTAAACAATCATATGGAAAATTTGACCCATGGACAACTTAAAATCCAATATGCTATACCTCAGATGTTAGTGAGGCCATACTTTTGGACAAAAAGAAAACACATTGGTCACAGTTATCCTGCTTTCTAGTCCAAAACGTGGTGCAATTAAACTTTTAACATGCAAAAGTAGCCAAATAAGAAGATTCAACACCAAGTATGTGTGTGACCTTACATTTAACATGCAAAATTAAAGTAGCCTGATAAGAAGATTCAACACCAAGTATGTGAACAGAAAACAAAGCCGGCCAGATCAATCATGACTCCAAAACACTAGCAGCAGCTGGTCAAAACCCACAAACAGAAAAACATTCCTCAAATAATCAATTAAAATCCCCACATCCCTTTCTCATTTTCTGTTCTTGGACTCCAAGGCCCCCAGGTTGCAACTTCCATCTTCTACGTTGATCAATCCCCCTGGATGTTTACTCTTCCCTTCATCGACGCTGAAGATGGCCGCCCATGAGAACATCAGGAACAACCTGCACGCATGCATGTCTTTTAATTGTGTTTGACCCAATGTTGCTTTCAAAGTTCTTCACCTCCATAAATACATTCTTTCCAATTTTAAGCTCCAAGGATACCTATTAAAACATAAGTCTAATATTAAGAGTAGCACTGATCTGGAGACCAATGACCACGAAGCCTTTCCTGCTACTTCTTCTTCCTATCTTGTTCAGCTCAGTGTTAAGCCATGCCCATGCCAGGCCATTCAATCCATTTCCCAAAGAGATCGTCGATGGCCCCTCTCTGGCCACGGTAAAGGATTCTGGGCCAAATCTTGGACAAAACCATGCATATATCAATGGCTATTCTCTTGGAGGGATTAAGGACTCTGGTCCAAGTGCAGGAGCTGGGAGCCATGGAGGGGGTCCTAAGTTTCCAAACGTGGAAAGCATTCAGGGGATCAAGAATCCCGGACCCAGCCCAGGAGCTGGCCATAACAAAGTGGTTAATGGCACCAGTGATGGAGGATTATGATTGTGTTTTTATATTTATTTCTTTTGTATGATATTATTAGAACTTTTCTGTTTATATGCACCCCCTTGAATAACATGTGCTATTAGAAACTCAATCTGATGGCTCATCCAACGGCTCAAGGCACATAGTAACTTCCTTGTATATATGTTTCCAAGGATATGATTAAAGTTTAGTTTATTTCTTAACCTGTTTTTTCACGATTACGCTAACAACTTTGTCACAGGAATGGATCAAAGATTGATTCTGTACTATGTCTAGTGACATAACCCTCGGTCTGAAAAAAAAAAGCACAGTTGGTTTTTTCCTCCATGAAAAAAGGGCACATTTAGGCCCTGTTTGGTTGCAACTTCTCTAGTAGAAAAGTAGAATCTAGGATATTCTGCTTCGTAGATATTGGCTTTGAAGTCAATTGCGTTTGGTTGGACATAAAAAAAAATAGTTTTCTTGTTAGTAGTCTATTTGGTAACATATGTAGAAAGCAGATTCTAGACTCTTAAGTTACAAAACTACCCCTCATGCTAATAATTTCAACCACCTATGTGATCGGACAATGGAGAATGATCTCCCTCTTAACTATTTCAAACCCTCCCCCAAACCTATTTCAACTGGTCGGCAGCCCCTGTGTTCGTCGTTGGGCGCGACTATCTCTTCTCTTGGTGGTCTGTAGGCCATTGCCCCCGTCCCTGTGGTTGTGGAGTCTCCCGTGTCCGAACATTAGCTTTTGGCTGAACCGCACACAACATGGAAGCCTGTATAGCATTCTAGTTTAAATCTCACTTACGATCCGTAAGTGTTAACAAAATAGATCAACCTCAGAAATTTCAAACAAAGAGTACCACATCCATTTTGAAAGATGACTTGTTTAGAAATTCCAAGTTCCAATTGTACTATTCTATCAGCTGTCCAAGGTCCACCCTCCACCCCAAGGTACACAAATTGCATGTATAACAATCATCTTCTTCTTATGATACAATTTTTCAGACCAATGAATCAAACATCAGAAATAGAAGCATAATTAAAATTCAACTTATATTGTTCACTAAGATATCCATAAATCTCATCTTTACCAAAATAATGGACGAAAGTAAAATCAGTCCAACACACAATAAAAGCAGAATATGTGAAAAGGGCGAGTAGCGCCAGGTAATGTGGAAAAAACTCGAGTGTCAAGGAACATGTCCATTGTGGAGATACAAAACAGATAACACTACACATATAGACTTCCATAATCCATGATTTAGTACTTCTCCTTTCTTATATTGTCATATCAGATCGAGAGTTCGTTTTGATTCATGGGATTGGATCACTCCTTAGATCAGAATGCACTAGCAACAGTTATGATGTCAATCTCATGGCCAACTTTTTCTTTGCCCAACTTCACTGAATATTCTAATTCCTCTCTCCTACCATCACATGAAAATTTGATCCATGGACAACATAAAATTTAGGGGCCGTTTGGGGCGTGATAAAAACCAAATATCCACTGTGGATAATCCACTTTCAGGTGGATTTTTTAAAATTATCCACTATCCAGCTGAAACACCTCCTGTGATGTACCTCATGTGTTAGTGAGGCCACGACAAAAAGAAGACACATTGGTCACACTTGTCCTGCTTTCTAGCCCAGCACATGGTGCAATTAAACTGGAGTTTAACATGCAAAAGTAGCCAAATAAGAAGAAGATTCAACACCAAGTATGTGACCTTACGTTTAACATGCAAAAGTAACCATTTAACATGCAAAAGTAACCAGATAAGAAGATTCAACTCCAAATATGTGTAAACTGATTACAAAGCCGGCCAGATTAACCACGAGTCCAAAACACTAGCAGCAGCTGGTCAAAACTCACAAACAGAAAAACTTTCATCAAATAATCAATTAAAATCCCCCACATCCCTTTTTTCACTTATGTTCTTGGACTCCAAGTCATCCAGTTCTAACTTCCATCTTTTACGTTGATGGAATCCCCCTGGATGCTTCCTCTTCCCTTTATGGACGTTGTAGATGGTTGTCCATGAGACCAATGAGGAACAACGTAACCTGCACGTATGCATGGCTCTTCATTGTGTTTGATTTGACCTAATCTTGCTTTGCTTTCCTCGATAACTTTAAGTTCCTCACCTCTACCATTCTTTCCAATTTTAAGTTCTAAGGACACCTATTAAAACAACAATTTCCATAAGGTTGCATCAGATATATATATATGGATAATAATAGGTCTTCTACAAATTCAGGAATTCTAGTTGGTGCTAACAGAGTTGTCAAGCCCCAAATTTTCAGCTTTAGATCAGAGAGAATATTTTTTAAATTGCTGAATATTTGAGGCATCACAAATTACGCCATCATTCAAACCAATACAATGAAAAGTGTAAAATGACAAAACTCACATGATAGACTATCAATAAATAAAATTAAAAAAGAATGATAAAACAATAACTTGATATGTTTATGGTTTAAAGCCATTACAATGCGGCTAATGCTACGAGTGAACGAATTTATGATCTCATATCACTGTGGCTATTAGACGGACAACATACCCATACGCCACTAGGGGTTCTCTTGTGGAACCCTGCCATGAGTCTAGGACATGGGCATCAACAGTGTTCATGGACACAATGGTCAGAGATTGTATAGGTTTTCCATGATGCCTAACAATCAAATAAGTGCACATGGTGCCACAAAAGAGCAGGGGCAGACGGGTCCCAAAGACAACTACAGAGACCTCACAAGTCAATATTTTGGTTATGGATTATTGAGTATACTATGATTTTCAACCGAATGTTATGCCAATCCCTGAGGAGACTCAATCGAGCAATTATTATGCAAGTACAGGAATGTTGTGTCAATCCCTATGGAATATTAGATGAGTATATATTGATGTAAAGAATAGAGATGTTGTGCCTCTAACCAATTCTGCTACGGATAGAACTACATGAAGCATCCAAGCAATAATGAAGCATTATATGTAATTGAATTAAGTACGAACACCATAGAAAGACAAATTAATGTTGCTCATCATGACTTTAAGAGTGTTACAAGACTCGAATTTCAGATTGGGTAATCAATGTGTAAACAGAAAAAACAAAAAGGTAAAAGAGATAGTAGGGTTCTAAACCCAAAGACCAGGTTGTGACTTAAAAACTCATAACTAAAATAATTTAATATCTAATAGGTTCTCTCAGGTTATTTGTATGTGTATATAATACTAACTTAGGGTTTACACAAGATCGGTCAGGGCTTTGGGAAAAGAATAGCCAACAACAATTGTAGGGTTTTAGTGCTACATAATTCTATCATAAAGCATATGTAATTAATTGATGACGCATCAACATGGTCAGTCTGTTGGATTGAGTGGTCATTCAAAGTATATCGTTGGCTGGTTGACAAATCTACTAATTTCTGAAGTTCGGTGAAAACCCTCGACGATTAATAAAGTTGTAACTTTAATAGAAAATCAAGACTTCAAAGATTCAAGAGATCTAAAATTAGATAACAAGGTTGTACATACATATAGATGGCAACAATAAGAAAAGACACACAAATATGGGTTCTTAACATAAACAATACATGTAATAGATATACGAATCAGGCAGATAATCGCAGTCGATCGCTGCAATTTCAGCACGACGACAATACATATAATTCAAGTAAGCTTTCAATAGCATAAACATAAATATAAATCAATTCAACATCAGGAGGAACAATGCCAGTATTTAATTTGAAATACAAGATATCTAAGCACTGCAGGAATGTAGGACCATATAAAAAATTGTGTAAAAAAATCCTACCTCAATCATTCGTCAAAACCTTCTCTGTCACGCCCCGAAATCCTATACCTCGATCGGAGTGCGAAAGCCAATCAATGAGATACATTTCGAGGTAGAGATCCCAGGCACGCGACTGAACAGTCAATTTTTCAATCGATTACAATCATCTCAAAAGGACGTGTAACCGATTATGCCCGCAATCAGTGTAATACAATAACAGACATCAATAAATAATATGAAATGAATTTACTTAATAATAATCCATTTAAGAAAGTCAAATAAAATAAACCTATAAGTCTATGGCACACAATTGCCAATAATGTCATAAACATCAATAAAAGCAAAGCAAATAACTAACTAGTCTTTAAACTCTTCTCGACACCTGCAATCCGCCATTCCACTACTGCACTTCCTGATCTCACTTTTCATTTGCGCCTGCATCAGAGGATGCATGAGTATTTCATAGAAACACTCAGTAGGATGTAAAAACCCACTGAATTAAAACAAGCAGTATGAAGAGAATAAGAATAACAAAGGATTGTGAACATCTCACAATATCTAGACTGAACCCAGGTCTATACACCTGCAAGGTTAGTCAACAACAATTCCAACTCGTAAGTATAGGAAAACATCAATAAGGCTCCGAACAAACATATGTGTAAGGAGAGAATAACAATCATATCAAACGCTCCAGACATCTAAAGTGAAAGGAGTTACAATTTCTGCTAGCTAACCTGGTCACTCGCAAGTGACTAAAACAATATACCAGAACCACCTTAGGGGTCCTCTCTTTGGAACCCTGCCATGCGTCTAGGATGCTAGCCCCACCAGTGCTTACGGACACGATGGGCGGAGAATGAGGACATTCCGTAATGTCCACAATCTAAAGTACGTATAGTGCCTCTCTTCGGCTAGTATAGAATCGTAATTTCATAAATATAAGTGACCTCGCAAGATCTAGCAATGACTTAATTGAGCATACTATGAATCCACCATGGGGAGAGTCTCGCAAGATCTCCAGTGGAAGAAACAATCATAAAATCAATATGAGCAATACTCTAAGATCATAAGGTATCTCTTACTAGAATAGACTCTCTCATGGAGTATGGATAGAAGTGTCAAAGTCTTTGGTCAACACATAACTCACTCATTGGAGTAGCATAGAATAACAAGACAACCCAAACACTTCGAATAATAACAACTCACCGAAGGAGTACCATACAATCAATACATACCTTTTATGCTCAGCCCTAGATAGGAATTCCTCATACGCATTGAAATTTTATAATATAAATATCAGAGATAAGAAATCAAAGAATCTTAGATGATTTGAATTCCAAATGGAATCTCAAACCGACATCAGCGCTTCAAGGTAGATGATTATGAATTACTTGTTCAAAGGATTATCCCTCCTAATTAGATTACTTCTAACCCAATACTTACTGTGATATTCCATAAGTATATATTCCAATTACTGGTATTGATACGTTAGACATTATCATATCATATTTCATGATGTTATTTGTATACTTAGTATTTTCTCTCAGATTCAGCTCACTGCCTCCTGCACAATAGTCCTCTTCCGACGGCTACTGTGCCCTGCACAGTAAGGCTTAACCTCTGAAATTTTTACTTATAATACCCTCGTGAGCTAGTTTCTAACCCCACTCATTTTATATTTTTTCGATTTTATTTGAATTAGTTATGAATTATTTACTACCGACTGTTAGCATAGAAACAGTTCTGGCCGAGATTAAGACTCTTAATTAAACTTGATTATCTCACTTAATATCACATTATAGATGATAATATATCATTAATAGACCATATACTCCCCTCCTAGACTAATTACAGACTCTAGGATTATCCAGAATTACTAAAATTCACTCCTTTCTTATGTTCTTTTATATATAACATAGTTTTAACTATTAATACCTATCAAATAAGACCTTTAATGCAAGACACACCTTAAGGCACAAAACTCAACATGGATCATGATCAACAAAGCAATATCAGAACTTTTAGTCTCTGAAAAATTAATAAAGCATTAGACTTTAGGTGTGAATTCCCATATAGAAACGGAACATGAATGCACATACGATTATGATGCACTACGCATAGAAATAATGACACAATTCATTCATCTCACAAGAATCCAAACAATACTCTAAGGTACTGAATCAAAACACTTATCAATATCATATAATCAGAAGAGAGGAAAGGGGAAAAACCATCCTACTTAATTCACCAAAGATTCCGCCTTTTTATGCGTTGCTCGTCTCCTCCGCTTTCTACAAAGCTCCCGCTCCAAGCTCTTGTAAACTCCCACAGGAAGAAGCCTTAAAGGAGGTGGGTGAACGTGGGAAGGAGAAGGGGAAAGGTCTCTGGACGTTCTAGGGCTAGCACAAGCCAACTCTTTATTGTTTATATAGAGTTGGGGGAGAATCCCTTCTTAAACTAATTTTCCAAATCATGGACACTTCCAACCAATGGAAAAGCCTAAAGATCCCTCTAGAGACATGCAAATCAAGTCCAATTGGGATTTGATATCTTTCTCATGCAAATCTACCCCAAAAATAAGCTAGAAATCGCAAAACCGCAACCGGCGATCGATCGGCTATATGGCGATCGATCGTCGTATGTGTTATTCTACACTACCGTGTTACAGCTAATCCATCGCAATTATTGCCGATCGATCGCTTTACCCGAAATAAAATAATCAATAATCACAGTAACTATGATCGATCGTTTTGGTAAGGCGTCGATCGGTTCAATTTGTCAATCGATCGTTTCTTATGGCGATCGATCGCAGTCATGCTCAAACAAAATTCAATTTCTCATATCTTTTTACTCCGAACTCAAAATCACGCATAGTTGGTGGCGTTGGAAAGCTCTTCTCACCAAATTTAATTTTCATAAGGAAGACATGACCAAAATAAATATTAAGAGGGTCAAATTTTGGTTTTAAAATACTTACTAATTTTGCGGGTGTTACATGCTCCTCCTTAGCTGCTACTCATGGTTGGCCAGCAAGGAGAGAGACGAGAGAGAAGAGAAGGGAAGGGAAGGGAAGAGAGGAGAAACAAGCAATAGGGAGAGAGAATAAGTGGGTCGCCAAAAGTAGAAAAGGGAGGGCCGACAACCTTCTTTTATAGGAATGCTATTTCCTATTCATAACAATCCTCAACCTAGGTCATGTCCATCAGATAGCAAACATCTTCTCTCATCAAATCTCTAGAGCCCAACTAGAAGCCCAAGCTGATGAGGTTCTTATCTACCGTCTATCTAACTCTTCCTTCATTCCAACTCCAACTCTAAGTGTATCTTGTGGAAGATTGATTCAATCCAAGACACTGCAAGCTTATCTCAAGCGTTAAGATTTAGCTAACCAGACTTCTAGTTCCGATGGAATCTTGTTATAGATTGCTCCATCATGCTAACCTTCCCCAATCATACTCTAAGTGGGAATCTACAATTTCTATCTAATCTTATATTTATCTTCCCACCTCTAATAGGATTGGTTTCTTAGAGTCCTAGTCGATTAGGGTTTCCAGAAAAAAAGTTAGCCCTAAAAATTGGGGTCGTTACAAGAGTTTTGACTGATAAAGTGTCTCACCTTGACCATGGGTCCATTCCCAGATGTCACCCCCTCTTGTTCATGGCACCTTGCCTTTGGCTGGCCATGAGGCCCACTTCTAGGCACCTCCGCCCTCTTGCTTCTGGTGTTCGATCCCTTCTTGTGCAGGGGGCCACCACCAGGCGCCTCCTCAGCCTTTTCCAAGTGCCCTAGCCTTGACAAAGTGAGTTAACCTCGTAATTGATCTGAGTTGTCAGCCTATTCCCTCTCCTAACTGTTTGCTTCCTTTAATGATGTTAATCCTGCAACTGACTTCTCTGGAGGTGAGAGTGAGAATCCATCTCATACAAGCACTATTTGCACTCTTCCTCTCTAAGTACAAAGAAGTATACTTTGAGAACATCGTCGCATAATCAATAAAGATATTGTCAAAGCTCAACCTCCTAAACACAATTAAAGATTCATCTTTGTTTTATTATGGGTCTCCGTGTTCATCATGTGTTCCTCCCTGTGAAGGAGCTAGTTTAATTGTTTTCCTCCTCAGAGGTTAATTTTACTTTTCTCTTGTGTTCACATAGTATGATGTATCTTGACTTTGTAGGAAAGGTTAATTCAAGGGAATAGAGAAGACGAATGGAGGAAGGGAGTTCTCTGCAGGCCAGGCGGCGGCTCTGACAGGGAAGGACGACAAGGATGAAGCAGGAGAAGAGATGAGATTGGGGTAAACACTTGTATAATGATTCAAAGAGGGCATAAGCCATTTACATATTCTCCTGCGTCATGGGCCTGAACTATTCCTTTAAATTGGGCCTGAGGGCCTTATTACATAATACTTAATAGATTGGGCTACTCCCTTAGACTGAGCCTAAGGCCAGCAATATAAATAGGCTAAATAACATAAAGGAACGACTAACACTACTGGAACACATCATTCCACTACGCTCAGCTGCTAGCCTTGCCTCAAGGCGACCAACCCGGATATTGGGCCAAAAATTCGTCCTCAGAAAGCCAGGAAGCATCCTCCAGTGGACAGTCTTGCCAAGCAATGAGAACCTCAATGGTAATGCGACCGGAACGACGCACCCGGCGAGAATCCACGATAGAAGTGGGCACCAACGGTGGATCGGCCGAAACAGTAGGGGGTGGTGGAGTAGTATTCTCACTTCGTCTTGTTATAGATGCTCCATCTTGAAAAGAGGATGCTCCATATGGTCAATTTAAGTGGATTTTGAACCACATTAATCCGGTTTCTAGATGTTCTATATGGTCAATTTAAGTGGATTTTGAACCTCTTTTTCCCCATTAGTTGGGGTCTCAGATAGAGCATCTAAAACAGGATGTACGAGTATTATTTAAGTCGTTGAAGCCTTGATTAGAGACATGAAGGTGGACCTTCTGAAGAAGATACTAGAGTGGAGGCCTACTACATTTCCTTTTTAACTTCTCCAACTGCAGAACTTGTTCCACTAGCTTGAAGCACTTTTTATATCACAAGGAAGCTTACTAAGTGGTTGCTAACTCCGTTTTTCTACATGATACAAAAAGTAAATGTCACATGGATAGGGACATGGATGTGATAAGGGCTGAAGTAGGACGGTTTAAGTTGCCACGCTAAGTGCCACATCAGCTAGTAATAGGCCAATTAAGTTTTGATAAAAGATATAAACATGGGGACAATCAATACATGCTTTTCCCTTTGTGTCCAACAGTGTTTCTAGTTTGTTGGGCCCTAGATAAGAAGGAATATAAGCGTGTTCGCTACAGATTCATTTGTTTCCAAGTAAAACAATGAGCTGCCTATTATAGAATGAGAATGGCATTTGAGTGATCATAGGGGGAGTTAGGCACTACAGTCTACAAGAAACTTTTGCACCAACTAAATGTTAATGCCTCTGTTAAAAGCGTTGACCACTATTGATATGAAACAGACATGGCATGAGAATGGTTTCAATTGATTAGGATGATGTTCCATTTATCATGTATAGCTCACAAATTTATTTGAATTTATCAATGTTCTAACTTAACAGTTCTATTATTTATTAGATTCAGCTTTAGTGTTTAGTTTTAAGACAATTAAAGTTCAAACTTTCAAGGAATATTAATTCCTTGATTCTCTTATTTATACAAAAGTATATATGGAATCATGGACTCATAATGGAGACACAACAATGACATGCTCTGTTGTTTATAAGCAGCAGCAACTAGCAGTAAATCTTATTGTTCAATTCCTTTAGATCGATTCTTCAATTAAGGACAAGGAATTCCGTATCGGATATCGGTAAAATATCGGTAGACCAAAGAGATAAAATATTGGAGATATATTGAAGATACTTGTAAAAAAATATATGTGATCAAAAACTAGTTTTTACCATATATTTTCGCAATCTATCTTCTAAAATCAGTTATACTAATTTAGACAAAGTATAGATTTTAAAATATGCATAAAAATGCATATTAGGATGGGAAACAAATGGGAAAGATATTTTTTTCTTTTTTTAAAAAAAATTCCAAATCTTTTTCAAATTTTTTTTTTAAAAAATGGCGATATATCTCTGTAAAAAATTTGAAAAATCAATATTTGTCTGTATCGTTTTATCGGGTGGATGTGATATCGATATATCGGCGATATATTGCCGATACGGAATTAGTTGATCAAGGCATTTGTGAATCATTCATATAGAGAAGGATATAGTTCTAAAACTCTATTTTAACTCGAAAAACTTCCCAAGTTGACTCCATTCCTTAGCCTTTTTGAGTCAAACTCAATGATAATCCAAAGTACTGTGATTTTATTATTGACCACATTAACTCCCTGGGAAAAACTAAAAAAACTCATTGAACTCCATTAGTTAATTTAGCTTCCTCATTTCTAATACTCCCTTCGGTCACTTTTAATTAAGATAATTAGAAAAATATGCCTACTAATATTAGATGATACTATTCCCTAATTATTCTCCAGCTAGGCAGCCAACGACGACGGCCGCCTGCCAGCGACCCTAGGTCGAGGCCGAGAGGCCTCCGCGATGAAAGGTGGCTTGCTCACTAAGAAAGCCTAGGCTTTTACTGTGGACCCAACATCTCAATAAAATTGGCCTATGTGTGTTCTCAATTAAAAGTGACCAGATAGAGTACGTTTTTTTAAATCTTGCGATGAACTTATAAGATAGTGATCAGGTGCAGTACTATTGGAACAACTTATTTTTATATGTGGTTAATTAGATTGGGTAACCACAACTAGACTACCAATTCTTGTTTCCTAAAGTCCAGCACATTTTTAAAGATCTCACATAAACTAATGGACAAATTCAGTTCTTGATTGCCTTGGTACATCTTCAATGTTTTCTCCCTTTCACTATCTCGTTAGGTTTGCTTGTCCTTTACTCTTTTGATATTCAATTGATCATTCCTTGCTCAAATGCCCAACGTCCAGGTGCCACTCATGGCTGCCGGTGGTCACCTCGTCAGAATTTTCAGGCCATAAACACATTAGACTTAAAGCTCACCAAAAGATTTCCAGCTTACTTTCCAACCATTTATTTTCCTTTTTAACTCAATGAACAAAGCATATCAGACCATGGAAGTGATACTTCTAAAGATGGCTCTCCCCTTAGAGACTTGTTGACCCTCTTGCTCTCAGTTCCATATGTCCTTCCATCTCTAGCCAACTTGATGAGATGCTTCCTCCCAATCTTCCCATTCCACAAATGCATTAAAGTGGTAGAAAATGATGACAAGGGCTCTGCCCTCATATTTCCCAAGGTGCCTAACCCAATTTCCACCGGTCAACTAAAATGAATCTTCGCCCACCTTGTACTCCCTCTTTTCCACACTAATAGTCCTATATGGTTTTTCAAAGGAAAATGATATTTGTACATCACTTTTCCTACACATTTCCATACACAGCTGATGTGTATGAAAATGAGTGGGTGAAGTGATGTGGGGACATGATGTGGGGACATCACTTCACCCACTCATTTCCATACACATCAGCTGTGTATGGAAATGTGTAGGAAAAGTGATGTAGGGCTATCACTGTCCTTTTTCAAAATGAACTAAAAAGCAATTCATTTTGAAAACCAAATAGGACTATTAATGTAGAACGGAGGGAGTACTCTATGATCAGCCTATATATACACCAACTGCATGCATAAATTTGAGGCTCATTCAGCTAGCAAAGAATTACTGAGGCCAGGACTCATGGCTCTAAAGCTGTTGTCTCTTCTTGTTCTACAAGTCTCTCTTGTTGTGCTCTCTAGTTCTTTCTCTTCTGTTCATTCCCGGCCAATGTCTCCTTCTGAGCACGAAACGGCAGCCATTGACACTCTGGGAGGGATTAAGGAGTCGGGGCCAAGCCCGAAAGGCCCCGGCCATTCGTATGTCAACGCAGGAGCTATGGGTGGGATAAAAAATTTCGGCCACATCACAGGTGGTGGAAGCCATGGCTATGTGAAGTCTGGTACTCCTGGTGGGGTCAAACACTCTGGGCCTAGTCCCGGTGGCGGAGGCCACAAGCTTGTGACTGCTCTTGGTGGAATTAAGGCATCCGGGCCTAGCCATAAAGGTGGCGGTCACAAGCTTGTGACTGCTCAGAGTGGGGTCAAGAACTCTGGGCCTAGTCCCGGTGGTGGAGGCCACAAGGTTGTGACTGCTCTTGGTGGAAATAAGGCATCCGGGCCTAGCCCTAAAGGTGGTGGTCACAAGGCAATGGCATTAGGTGGGATTAAGCACTCAGTGACGAGGCTGGGACAAA
This sequence comes from Houttuynia cordata, assembly GCA_039654745.1. Classification (NCBI taxonomy): domain Eukaryota; kingdom Viridiplantae; phylum Streptophyta; class Magnoliopsida; order Piperales; family Saururaceae; genus Houttuynia; species Houttuynia cordata. The sequence continues at coordinate 16,521,441 of CM077508.1, read as the reverse complement.
GGTATACGCTTTGAAGTTTGAATATAGGATTGTGGATCTTTGTAACATGGTGCTTAGAAGAGGGTTAATTAATTTTATGGAATTAATGAGGCAAAAGAAGGACATAATATATTGTATGTATGTGGAGCTTGGTACACTTGTAATAGATGTTGATCAATTCATTGTAACAACAATGTTGATGTCAAAATTCGGATTTCGGTTTAGTTCGTCTAGGCCTTAATTCATTTAAAAAAAAATAATACAAAATTCTAATTGCTCACATGTCACATTGGGAGGGGGTGCCACACAATTTAGATCGCGTCGCCCATCATGGCCCGTGCCCATGCTTAGACCTAACTCAGGGGCACATATATGCTCCTCTTTTCAATTCATATAATTTGAAATTATCGCTGGAGTTTGATTCAAGCTTTTATGTTTGTCTTCATAACTATGCTCTATAGTTATTTCATCTTTATTTAATTTAACAGAAATATAAGAGACCGGTTTACGTGAGATCATTCTCATACAAGGAGCATGAGAACAGTCTTTTGAGTCATTAGATTCCAATTGACCATGGGTTTCAAATTAATGGGTGGGTAAGTGTGACCCATCATTCACCTTTGTAGCCGTCAGATCAAGATCCAATGGCTAGGACTTAAAATGGCCTCATATAAGCCAAATGAGAGTGATCTCATTTAAAATTTTCCCAAAATATAATTGCACTATGTTGCAAGCTCGAATTTTGAATTTGCAATGTAAACAAAACATGAAAAGACCAATATCTGGGACATCTTTCTCATATTTTTTAAACTCGATTTTGACTCTATAGACTCACCCGATTCAACTTGGATCAGTAGGAAACCGAGTCAGACTCGCATACAAACTCTAATTTGCATGATTCGGCTGATGGCTCCACTAACTCGCCAATTCAGGTAAATTTGTGAGTCAACGGAGTAATTTAAAAACCTATTTTACTTTAATTCTACCCAATTAAAACATCAACTATGGTAACTTACCCCTTGTGAGTCAGTGGAGTCATTTAAAAACTTATTTTACTTTAATTCTACCCAATTAAAGCATCAACTATGGTAAGTTACCGGGCTTTTTACATATTACCTGGCGCCAAGTATGTTTTTATCATATTACCTGGTTTTTCTCGTGACTTCTCATATGACCTGGATTCGGCACCTAGAGTACCGAAAATGCCCTTCTTTTAAGGTTTTTATGCATTTTGTATCCGAAATGCTTCATTCTTCCCAAAATTAACGATTTACAGGATCATCAAGTTGGGGAAGAAGATATTCCGGCAAAGATCCATCCATAATCGCAGTTCAAACCATCGCCGGCGCCGTCCAACCCGAAAAAAAAAATTTCATGCCAAAAAACTGTAAAAACAGCGGGAAAGACGAAAAAAAATCTATGATGAATGGATTTTGATGTAAGAGCAGTGGGAAAGCCCTCCCAACTACAAAAATTAAGATCTACATGTAAAGAAACACATATAAAGATCACCCATTGGTGTTCGACTGCTCCTGGACATGAAATAAAAGGATAAAAATGGGCAAAAACGTGAAATAATCGTCGGCGGGCGACAAGTTCCATTTATATATCTTTCTGTGATACTAATGAGGTGGAAGAGGATGAAAAATAAGAAAGAACGAAAAAAAAATGGGCAAAAACGGATAAAAAATGAGCAAGTTATGACATTTTGAAGATTGTCATTTATCGTGTTGTCGACGACACGACTTGATTCAAGTCGTGTACTATGCAACACAACTTGAATCCAAGTCGTGTTATATACAACACGACTTAAATTCAAGTCGTGTTGCATATAACACGACTTGGATTCAAGTCGTGTTGCATAGTACACGACTTGAATCAAGTCGTGTCGTCGACAATCTTCAAAATATCAATCTTCAAAATGTCATAACTTGCTCATTTTTTATCCGTTTTTGCCCATTTTTTTTTTTCTTCCTTATTTTTCCTCCTCTTCCACCTCATTAGTATCATAGAAAGATATAGGATAGAAAAAGAAGAAAAAATAATAAGAAAGAAGAAAGTGAAATGATAAAAATGGGCAAAAACGTGAAATACTTGTCGGCGAGCGACAAGTTCCATTTATATATCTTTCTGTGATACTAATGAGGTGGAAGAGGAGGAAAAATAAGGAAGAACGAAAAAAAAGGGCAAAAACGGATAAAAAATGAGCAAGTTATGACATTTTGAAGATTGTCGACGACACGACTTGATTCAAGTCGTGTACTATGCAACACGACTTGAATCCAAGTCGTGTTATATGCAACACGACTTGAATTTAAGTCGTGTTGCATATAACACGACTTGGATTCAAGTCGTGTTGCATAGTACACGACTTGAATCAAGTCGTGTCGTCGACAACACGATAAATGTCAATCTTCAATATGTCATAACTTGCTCATTTTTTATCCGTTTTTGCCCATTTTTTTTTCTTCCTTATTTTTCCTCCTCTTCCACCTCATTAGTATCATAGAAAGATATAGGATGGAAAAAGAAGAAAAAATAATAAGAAAGAAGAAAGTGAAATGATAAAAATGGGCAAAAACGTGAAATACTTGTCGGCGAGTGACAAGTTCCATTTATATATCTTTCTGTGATACTAATGAGGTGGAAGAGGAGGAAAAATAAGGAAGAACGAAAAAAAAATGGGCAAAAACGGATAAAAAATGAGCAAGTTATGACATTTTGAAGATTGTCATTTATCGTGTTGTCGACGACACGACTTGATGCAAGTCGTGTACTATGCAACACGACTTGAATCCAAGTTGTGTACTATGCAACACGACTTGAATTCAAGTCGTGTTGCATATAACACGACTTGAATTCACGTCGTGTTGCATAGTACACGACTTGAATCAAGTCGTGTCGTCGACAATCTTCAAAATGTCAATCTTCAAAATGTCATAACTTGGTCATTTTTTATCCGTTTTTGCCCTTTTTTTTTGTTCTTCCTTATTTTTCCTCCTCTTCCACCTCATTAGTATCATAGAAAGATATAGGATGGAAAAAGAAGAAAAAATAATAAGAAAGAAGAAAGTGAAATGATAAAAATGGGCAAAAACGTGAAATACTTGTCGGCGAGCGACAAGTTCCATTTATATATCTTTCTGTGATACTAATGAGGTGGAAGAGGAGGAAAAATAAGGAAGAACGAAAAAAAATGGGCAAAAACGGATAAAAAATGAGCAAGTTATGATATTTTGAAGATTGTCATTTATCATGTTGTCGATGACACGACTTGGATTCAAGTCGTGTTGCATAGTACACGACTTGAATCAAGTCGTGTCGTCGACAATCTTCAAAATGTCAATCTTCAAAATGTCATAACTTGCTCATTTTTTATCCGTTTTTGCCCATTTTTTTTTCGTTCTTCCTTATTTTTCCTCCTCTTCCACCTCATTAGTATCACAGAAAGATATATAAATGGAACTTGTCGCCTGCCGACGAGTATTTCACGTTTTTGCCCATTTTTATCCTTTTATTTCATGTCCAGGAGCAGTCGAACACCAATGGGTGATCTTTATATGTGTTTCTTTACATGTAGATCTTAATTTTTGTAGTTGGGAGGGCTTTCCCACTGCTCTTACATCAAAATCCATTCATCATAGATTTTTTTCGTCTTTCCCACTGTTTTTACAGTTTTTTGGCATGAAATTTTTTTTTCGGGTTGGACGGCGCCGGCGATGGTTTGAACTGCGATTATGGATGGATCTTTACCGGAATATCTTCTTCCCCAACTTGATGATCCTGTAAATCGTTAATTTTGGGAAGAATGAAGCATTTCGGATACAAAATGCATAAAAACCTTAAAAGAAGGGCATTTTCGGTACTCTAGGTGCCGATTCCAGGTCATATGAGAAGTCACGAGAAAAACCAGGTAATATGATAAAACCATACTTGGCGCCAGGTAATATGTAAAAAGCCCTAAGTTACCCAATTAAAGTTATTTACTGTAGTTTCAAAAAGGATATTCCCTATGATCGATTAAGGTAGCACATTAATGTTTATGCACAATTTAATTGCCAAAAGAAAACCTTTCATTAGCAATTTCTGCCTTTATGTCTTCCCAATGAAATTTCCTTCTACCTTTGTAGTAATAATTAAGATGGAATATGTGATCGTTACAAAGTAATATCCTTACAAGAAAATATGGCAATTATAAAGGCGAGTATAGAGGGTAGTCGTACCTTACCAAATTTAGAGAAATAGTTGTTGTTTGCTGTTTAATCTAAAAACTAAACTAAAGCTTTAATTAAATTGTGAGAGAAAACTATTGGTGAGAAATGGCTAGGGTGTTAGAATCCACCGATAGAATCGTATTGCAAGTATTAATCCTAATAAAGACCTAATTAACATGTATGGATTAAATGTTCCTAAGTACCAGTTAAAATCGTTTTACAAAGGTAATCTACAAATTGCGATGTTATAAACCATCAGAACTCTTATAACCGTTTATACACTACTCAATTAAATTACCGCTACTCCTAAATTTGGGTTATAGAATTGGTATGACCCATAACAAGTTCAACATAAATATCAGTGAAAACTATTGTGCAAAACTACCACTTTTAGGCTACAAGCACTAATGTGTAGTGGGTATCAACTTCAATTAATCAATTAACATAAGATAGAAAACATGGATGTTGAATTGAAAATAAAAAAAACTCCACTTTAATCAAAGTGCTCAATTGCACAATTAATCCATAGAAGCAACGAAGACTTTACATAGGAATTAAATTACAAATACTTGTCTACGGGCTTCATCCTAACCTTAAGCCAAAAGAATAGCCGCTTATGGCCGAAGAAGCTCGCGAGTTGTTGATGTTGGCCATTGAATTTTCATTCTTCTCCCTTGAGTTTTTAGCCTCCAAAGATGGAATTAAGAACCCTTATTTCTTGCTAAACAAGCCTCTTAAATAGGTCTCCAAATCGGGCTCAAATCAATCTTGAAATAGGAATCCAAAGATATTTGGATTCACTTACGCGTCATTTACAGTAGATAGTAAACAACTGCTTAGTTCGGTCTACTGCTAGGCTGTCTCTTTTTTGGGCCCTAGACTCCAATAAATTTAACCCATTTTCTAATGTAGACGAGCTTCATTGGATGAAGAGAGTACAAAATATTAATAATCGATTTGCTCTGCAGCAACTTTCCTTCAAGTCTAGTTTTTTTTCATAATTCAAAATGCGCTAAAGCGCAAAGCCCAAATGAACAAGTTGGGCTTCTTGACGTCTTTAAAAACTCTTGAATTGGGACTCCAGTATATCAAAATTTATATATTCATCTCAACTATTTGATGCGGAAATATATAGCGATAACAGTGAAGAAATTGTAGATGCCCTACTTCAACCCCTATCACAAGCATGTCCCTCTCACTGTGACATCTAAGGGTGTAAACGGTCTGAGCCGGCTTGCGAGATGATCTGCCTCGGCTCAGGTCGGCTCGACTTTGGGCTCAGCACATGTTAGGCTACTACGAGCTGAGCCCGAGCATAATGATACTCGGCTTGGCTTGGCTCGTTCAAACTCGGTTCGAAAAAGTTTGTGAGCCGGCTCGAGCTCGGCTCGTTATTTTATATATATATATATATGTAGATATATATAAATATATGATAAATATATTAGTATGTATAAATATTTATTTGTAAGATTCGAGCCTGGGTCAAGCCTGAGCCTAGTAGGCACTCGAGCTCGAGAATAATTATCGAGCCAAGATCGAGCCGAGAAGGTTTGAGCTATAAACGAGCCAAGCCAAGCTCGAGTTTGAATTTGAAAATTCGAGCTTGAGTTGAGCCATGCCCAAGCTCAGCTTAGCTGGTTTACACCCCTAGTGACATCTACTGGATTTATATAGAGCACAGATTTATCGACTGCTGAGCAAGCTTCCTTATTCTCTCAAAGTGCTTAAAGCTAGTGGAACAAGTTACCTAGGAGTAGGAGAAAGAGAGAGAGGGAGATAGGCGTCCATTTTCTTTTCTACGGAAGCCCACCTTCGTGTCTCTACTCAGGACTTCAACAACTTAAATCATATTCAAGCCCTGCTTTTTCCCATTTGGAAAAAGTCAAATATTTAAGGCACATGACTTCGCCAAGCAAAATCCGGCTTTGAAAAGGTTGCGAGTCATTCATTTTTTTGAAGAAACACGTGATCTTGTACTATTATACTCCCTTCATCAAGAAAAGATACTACTTTTACAAGATATTATCTATAGTTGCTTAAAGAAGAGTATTTATCAAATTTCAAATAGGGTATGTCTTCTTTTTTTTGCTAAATTTTTTTTTACTTAATTAAAACAAAAATTACAGATAAGGAATCCTCCACATTTATAACAACACCATGAGAGGAAAAAACTCTAGACACACGAACAACACTAATTAGCATCTTCCCAATCAGACAAAAAATATCCAGTAGATACGCCATATACAAAAACATAACGTTGAGTTCGAATCTATTATAAAGAACCTTGAACTCAATCATCATGAGCTATCTCGAAATGGTCAATGAACTGAAATCGATAATCTGAAAAATAAATCTCCACTAAGGATCGAGTAAAAAAAACATGCAGGTTGTGAGCTCTAGCGGCATAGTGGTAGCTTCCAAGATAATTGCTCAACCGTGAGGTGACAACTGTAAAACCGAATGATTGAGTGCGCACCCATGGCAATAGAGGCCGGTTTCTCATCCCATGGACTTCTACCCAGTTGATCATCACTCGAGTGAGACACACTTAAAGTAGAAATCAACAATTTATACCCAAGGGAAATGATATCCAACGGAGCAAACTTCCCAAGATGACAACCACCAAAGGAATAGTTTTTATGCATAAAGCCATCCACTAAACACACTAGTGCTTCCATATAAAGGATAAAGGGAAGTGGATAAAGGGCACATGAGATGGGGAGGAGGAAAAACAAGGCTTCCCTCTCACCACCCTATGACCAACAAAAGACCCATTAAAAAAAACATAAACAATGGAGATGTCAGCCGCCATTGTTAGACCAACCTGCGTACCAATAGCCGGTGATGAGGGGAGAGTATGTGGAAAGAGATGCTAAGGGGCCATGAGACATTAAAGTTCTCCACCCCACTAATGGTTCTCTGCCCATCTCCCGCACTAGCGACCATCCTAGCACAACAATAGCCATCTGGCCCTGGTGGGGGCGAAAGACCAAAAGGAAAGGAGGAGAGGTGAGCGGAGAAAAGGGGTTTCTACTGGAGGGGAAAAGAGGAGATGCACACCCTTTTTTTTTTCTTCTCTTGGTAGCGTGCTAAATAGGGTATGTCAAAATGAGCTATTGAAGATGATAATGTGGCCAAAACATGAGCCAATACATGTGTGAACATTTGAAGAATGACTGAACTCCAATGGGGTCCTTCAAATTAACATTTTCAATAATTACTTTAACCTTTTTATAAAAGTGAGAATGAAGTTTGGAGTAAAAATTACTCAAAAGTCAATTTTTTGGTAGGTGGGCGTTACATTTGGATCAAAATATCATTTGACCCACTAGCCTTTTCTTGGGGACATTGTGCCCCAAATATCATAACCATTTAATAACATGACCTTAGAGCACCTCCAATGGATTCCATACAGAATGTTTCTGAGCTGGGAAATGTGGTGCCGGAAGCTTGAAGAAGCCTCTCAACTTTCGACTGTTTATCTTTTTCTTGGTGCCCAGCCCCCAGGTGGTAAGTGAGATCAATACGCATAGAGTGGGTACGTTTTGAGCCCGAAGTTTTAGGCTTTCCCATTCTTGGGCCTACGAAAAGGAAATTTTCCATAACGTAGCTATTTTCCGGATGGAGGGAATATTTTATTTCATCCTCCTACTGATATATAGATATCGTCCTAGTGCTGCTCCTAAAGTCAGCAAATGGTAATCCGTTAATATTGGACAATATTTGTTGAAATTGGACACTTTTAGTAGAGGTCAGGGGGAATATAGAAAGAACAAAGTCTTGCCTAGATGTGGTTCAAGCTAACAAGTAATTAATGTAGTTGCATAAACAAATGAAAAGGGAATGAAGTAAGCCTCCACTTCCTGTAATCTTCTACAGGAAGTCTTCCCTCATGCAACTTCAACAGCTTCAAATTCCATAAAGCAACAAATACCAGTCTTCTAACATATTTTCTTTAATGTGAGAGATACATGTGTGACTACACTAGGTACAGAATGAATCATTAAATTCGGTGACAAACATGTTTGCATTTGTCACGTGAAAGATGATTAAAAAGCAAAAATAAAAAAACAAGCCAAACGAATATATATATAAAGCACCATGATAATCCTCTATCACCCGTGCACATCATCCACTTTCTCATGGCCAGCTCTTGGGGTGGGTCCCGAGTCCTTGATCCCTTGGATGCTGTCTACATTTGAAAACTTAGGACCCCCTCCATGGGTATAAGAGTTGACAGCTCCTGGACTTGGACCAGAGTCCTTAATCCCTCCAAGAGCATAGCCATTGATATACGCATGGTTGTCACCAGGACTCGACCCGGCGTCCTTTACCGCGCCTAGAGAGAGGCCATCGAGGATCTCTCTGAGAAACGGATTGAATGGTCTTGCATGGGCAGGGCCCAAGAGTGCGCTGAACAAGATAGGGAGAACAAGAAGAAGAAGTAGAGAATGCTTCATGGTCATCTGAGTGCTCTGCCTAAAATTGGATATAGCTTGCTCTAAATGGGTAGGGAATGCTGTTAACGAATATTGGCTTGCTAGTTGCTACAGAAGATGGATTAGTTGTATTTATAGTGAAGATGAGTATTCAAATGCATTGATGAAATTCGACCATTCAAAGCCATGTTGGAAAAATCGTTCCTCAAGGGCGGCCATCTATGAAGGGAAGAGGAAGCATCCATAAGGTTCATCCACGTAGAAGATGGAACCTTGTGGTCCAAGTGCAGTAGAGTAGAAGGAAGTGAATTTAAATTGACATTTTTAGAGGAAAGTTATTCTGTTCCTGCTTTCTTTTGTGAGCAATCTTGGAAGTATCTTTTAGTCAGCTTCTAGTCATCTGTCCCTGTTTAGGTATTGTGGAAAATGACAGACACCCCTTTGACCGTGGAATGCGTAGGCCATGAAAGGAGTCGAGGAGAAGGTAAACCTAACGAGATAGTGAAAGGGAGACACTGCGTTTAGAATTCTTTGGCTTACTCCTCTGTTTCCTCCATTTGAGCTAATATATTCATTGTTTACCAGTCTATAAAAGAAGGTGCATAGAAGATTTACCAAGGAAATTGTTAAACTAATCTTTATTCATTAATTTATGTGAGACTTTGAAGATTTGATAGGTTTTAAGGAAACAAGAAATGATAGTTTAATTGTGTGTTATCCAGTCTAATTAACCACATACAATAACAAAAGCTGTTCTGGTTATGGGATTGACCATAGGGAGGATTTTAGCATTGGTTAGGAAGTTATTTGCAGTATTGACCATGTGGATCAAAAGTAGCGTGGAAAAATAGTCCCTAAAGTCTAATGTGAGGAGGATTGTTCTATATTTTCAAGCTGATCTTAAGTGGATACTTCATTTTGTAAACAAATATTGTGCAGTTGTGCTAAAGACTCTCCTCTCGGTGTATGTATCCTTCCTCTAGACGGAGCGGAATTGTTGAATATTTGAAGGTAATATCCTTGACACCATAGTTTTAAAACTCGGATTCTGACTCCAAAAACTCGGCAAGTCAACTCGGCTCGGTAGCTAACCGAGTCAAACTCGCCTAGAGACTCTAATCAGCATGACTCGGGATGAGACTCACTCGCCGAGTCTCCTTAATTCAAGGCAAAATTTGCCTTTAGCGACGAAAAATTCCGTCGCTGAAGCGCTGTCAATGGTTATTATTGTTATTGCGACGGATAAATTCCGTCGCTAAATCCATCGATAATAATCTCATCCCACTTGCACCGAAACGACGGATTTTCAAATATTCATATCCTATTCTATTCCTTAGTAAATATAAATATTAAAGAAATAATTTACTACATAATTGTAGTATGAATGCTGAGATTATTTGACTAAATAAAATAAGCATGCCACCAATTTAGCTCATACCGCCAAAGTTTTCGAAATATAATAGAGGCCAATATTGGTTTAAAGAAGCGGTGCTATGCAATCTTTCCATCAATCAATGACTTACATTGAGTTACCAGAATGTTCATATCAAGAATTAAAGAGAATCCGACCACTATATAAAAACTTGATCTACATATAAAAGTGGATGCGAGCAAAACTAAATGCTTTGAATTATAAATGATTTGAAAAATTTAGCTACATGACTACATTTTGACTCCACTGAAACTCCGAGTTGACTCCACTCCATGAGCTTCTGAGTCGAGTCCGAGTCTTGAGTTTTTAAACACTGCTTGACACTCATAACCTCAAGAGCAAAATCATAGAAAATTGTACTTTTTAATCGGACTTTTGGGAAGTCTGATTTGTTTTGGGGTTTGTTTAGGATTTCTTGTCTTTGCTCTTGTTAGGAGGCTGCTAATATATAATTTTGCATCTTCTGTTCCTCCTAGTCTTGGTGCTTAATATAATTTTCAACTATAAAGAATAAAGAAATATATTAACCATCTGGAGGCATTTTGACCTTGATGAATTTACTGGCACGATCGTTGCCTTGGCACTGTTTATTCATCGGATTACAACTAAACCTCTTTATAACCCAGTTTAGTGAGAGAAATTCTTAACTTTATTTTCATGAAAAAAATTCTTTAATTAGAGTATTGCTTACTTTGTATTAAATTGTGATCTATTCATAGTAAATGCTAATGTCATCCTCATCATAACCTGCAAGTATCAAGTTGAGTTTTGATGGATTAACTGAAGATACTAAAAGCACATTGTTATGACATGTCTATATCATAGAAACAGTTCCAAGCACCGTAACCATTCATTCAGACGTATAATAATATATGGCTTGAACATAATCTGTTTTATTAATAAACCTCTACAATCGAGTTTAATGAGAGAAATTCTTAAATTGGATTTATTCCTACTTTACATGAAACTGTGACCTATGGATTCTGAATGGAACTTCCTTTGTTCTGATCATCACCTGCAGGTACCAAGTTTAGTTTTGATGAATAGAATATTCAAGATACTGAAACTATTCTCATGCAATGTCTATATCATATCAACAGTGGTCAAGCACAGAAGCCATTCACCAAGGCCGAACAAACATTAGCGGCTTTAACGGTCACTTTTAGTAGTTCTTCTTCTAGTGCCTAACTCGTCATCTGATTACTCTGTCATTCTCATTCTGCCGGGCCATCCATTTTCTCATTTTGTAGAAGCAATGAATCTGAAATGAACAAGCTTATTTAGAACTGAAAGCCTTCAGCACAAAACTAGCAACATTCTTGGAAGAAAGGGAAAAGTATGTATTGACTGTCGACATCTTCATATGATCTTTTATGAAAATTTGGCTAAATTTCTAAATGTTCCTTTCTACTATCGATGTGGCACTAGCGTGGCAGTTTTAACTACCCTACTTCAGCCCTTATCAGAAGCATGTCCCTCTCAATGTGACATGTACTAGATTTGTCCCACGTAGAAAAACTGAGTTATCAACCACTAAGCAAGTTCCTTTGTTATGTAAAATACCTTAAGCTAGTGGAACAAGTTATGAAGTTGGGGAACTGAAGAAAAAAAGATGTAGGCCTGCATTTAGCATCATTTAGATGAGTCTACCCTCATGTCTCCAATAAAGACTTCAACAACTTAAACTCTATAAAGATACAAATTAATACCAAAGCCTTCTTTTGTAATGTGTCTTATTCCATAAATACACGTGTCACACTTTTTTGTGGTGGACAATGTGCCACTACATATAGTACAAAATCATTCAATTCCAGTGACAAAGATGGTAGAATTTGTCACATGGACTGTGAAAAAACAAAGAAAAAGGAAAATACAAGTAAATTTGAATCATATCCTTCAAAAGATACAAATAGAAAAAATAATGGCAATCATCCATCAATGGTGCACATCATCCACTTTTGCATGGCCAGCTCCCAGGCTGGGTCCGGAGTCCTTGATCCCCTGAATGCTGTCCACATTTGCAAACTTAGGACTCCCTCCATGGGTGTAAGAGTTGCCATCTCCTGGACTTGGACCAGAGTCCTTAATCCCTCCAAGAGCATAGCCGTTGATACTAGCGTGATTGTTTCCGGGACTAGGCCCTGCGTCCTTCACCGCGCCGAGAGAGAGGCCATCGACCATTTCTCGGAGAAACGGATTGAATGGTCTGGCATGGACAGGGCTCAAAACTGATCCGAACAAGATAGGAAGAAGGAGAAGAAGTAGAAAAAGCTTCATGGTCACCTGATCACTGCTGATTGCTATTCCTAGGATTTGAGTTTGCTAGCTCTGGAAGAGTAGGAAATAAATGTTGTAAATTAATATGGCTTGCTACTGAGAACTGGAAAGGTTGTATTAATAGTGAAGGAGGGCATTCAAAGGTCTTGACAAATGCAAGATATGGTCAGGTGCCATTCAATGCCATGTAGGAGGATTGTTCCTCATTGGCCGCCATCTTCAAATCAAGGGGAGATTCATTAGCGTAGAAGATGGAACCACAGTTGCTTGGAGTCCAAGTACTGGAGAGAAGAAAGGGATGTTTAAGAAATTTAATTGAATTTCTTTTTGGAAAGCTTTTCTGTTTGTGGGTTTTGGGGTTTGACCGGTTGCTACTGTTTTGGAATCTATGGTTGATGTGTGCTTTATTTTTCAGGTCACATCTTTAGTGTTGACTCTTCTTAGTTGGCTAATGGCTACTTTTGCATGTTAAGATCCAGATTCATTGCACCACGTGTTGGATAGAAATCAGGACAAGTGTGAATCATGCCACTGACATGGGGGCTGTAGCTAGTATTTGATTTTATGTAGTTTTCATAGATTATGATTTCTGTATGAAAGAGGATCGAGTTAGAATATTCGGAGAAGTTGGGCAAGATAAAAGTAGGCCATGAGACTGACATCATAACTGTAGCTAGTTCATTCTACATACCAAACCCTAATCCATAACTACACAAATTATGTATTTAATACTTTTGTCTAGCTAGTTGTGTGTATTTTTTTATACTAAACCCTAATCTTAAACCCTAGATATTGGGTATTTAATTCTTGAATCTAACTAGTTTTGTGTATACTTCCATCTAACACTTACCCTATATCAGAGAAACAACATATTTCATTCATCCATCAACTAGTTGTGTGTATTCTCTATACCAAACCATGTTCCTAAACCCTAAAAATTATATATTTAATTCTTTCATTCTACTACTTGTGTTTATTCATCAAAGTAACCCCAAACAACTAAGAACAAGTTTGTATTCTCCATACCAAATGCAACCCAAAACCCAAGATACTAAGTATTTAATATTTACAATGAACAAGTTGTGTGCATTCTTCCATACCAAACCCTAATCCATAAACCCTGAAAGCTACACATTTAATTTTTTCGTCTAACTACTTGTCACGCCCCAAAATTCCTGACCTCGATCAGAGTGCGGAAGCAACTAAAGTACCAAAACCAAGAGGCTAGAAACCTCGAGCGCGTGACCAAATACTCGATCACTACCATCGATTACGCCACACAATAGGATGTGCAACCAACATCATCTCCTCAATCATTCAGACTCAAATAAAATATTACTAATATAATAAAATGAAAGTCAAATATTCTACTTAAAATTTATTACAACAGAATAAAATCAACAGTCTACAACAATATCAATAATAATCCTGACACACACTTGGCCAACAATTCAAAATAATTCAACAGAACAAAAAGAATAACTTCAACTTCTAAAATCTGCGTAGCCAGCCAACTCCTGAAATTGTGACTTGATCTGCTTCATTCCCTTTTAATGTCTGCATCAGAGGATGCATGAGTATTCCGAAGAAATACCCAGTAGGATGCAAAAATGCCACGAAGGATATATAAAAATAATAATGAAGTAAAGATCATAATTTAGATTTGACTACTCACTATATCAGGATAGAAATACGGAGTTTAACTTACCTGAACAATAACCATACTCAAGGTGACATCAACTCGAAATATAATCTACGACTCCGAACATCCAAAGTGTAGGGAGAGAAAATCAATAATCTGACTTCAGACATCCATAGTGTAAGGAGATTTCAACTTCTGCTCTCACATCTTTCCACTCTCATGTGGATACATACCAGAACATCTCAGAGGTTCTCTCTTTGGAACCTGGTCATGCGTCTAAGGATGTTGGCCCCATCAATGCTTACGGGCACAATGGGCAGAGACTACAAGACCTTACGTAATAAATTCTAATCTAAAAACGTACGTGTGCCTTCACCGACTGAACTACAGAGATTCAATATAAATCGGAGATCACCATGGATCTAGCAATGGCTCGTGAGCATACTATGATTCCACCTCGGAGAGTTTCTAACAAGAACTCTTAGTGGAAGAGATAGTTTTACAGGGAATTGAATGGTAATTCACAGCAACAGGGGTTTTATAATTTATTAACTCAAGTTTCTCATCTTTCAAAGTTTGACTCACAGAGGAGTACTAATGAGATTTCAATATCTCAATCAGCAATTGACTCATCAGAGGAGTAACAAGAAGACTATTCAATCTTGATCATCAACTGACTCATAAGGGATATAATAACAAGTCAACTCATCAAACATATTCACCGTGCGTAGCCCTAGATAGGAATTTCCCTAATACTACTGGTCATAGAATGCAATTGTCATCACGTAGACGAGACACTAGGGTCCGAGAGTTCAAACCCTAGTTAGAACTCTATTGACTCAAACGGTATATAAAAGATGCAGACAAGCAGAACACTGTTCCACTTAAGCTAACTTGGCCATGAACATCTTTCTAAGTGGATGACTCTTTGTCACGCCCCGAATTTCAAAACCTCGAAAAATGCACAGAAGCACTAACTCAATTAAGGTCTTGAGGCTGAAACCCCGGCCATGACCGAATACTCAATCACAACATCCTCTCTGTCCAGAATGCTTAAACAATATCTGTTGTACAAGAATCTTAAATAATACAAACCTTAAGAGATCCACTACTCTGATACAAAAAAACCAAGACAAATAACTGCCAAACATCCAAATTAAAGACAGCACGCAGGCTGCTAAAATCTCTGCACACAGAAAACAAAAAACTGATAAAGAAAATTCACTTCTAAGAACTTCCATCATCGAGCTTCCAACACGAACCCTGTCAATTCTTCTCCACTTTCAATCCTGCATCGAGAGATGCATGAGTGTTTCGAAAGAAATACCCAGTAGATGCCAAGAAAAACCCACAACAGATAATAGGAATCTGACGAGATGGTATAAATATCAAGACACATTTATCAATGACAGGATGAGTAAATACAGAGTTTACCTTACTGAAACAGTCATCATTATCAAGGATCATCAACGATAAAGAATAGCCAATTGATAACTCAAACTCCAAGGACCACCAACGGTAAAGAATTGATGAACAATAACTCAACTCCACACGTACAGAGCGTCGGAGGAAGATAATCAAGAATTCTGATTCCAAACATACAAAGTGTCGAAGATAACAATTTCTGCTCTCTGTTCAGTCCACTTCTTCTATGGACATCAAATACCACATCATCCTAGAGGTTCTACAGAGGAACCCGGCCATGCGTCTAGGGATGCTGGCCCCATCGGTGCTTACGGGCACAATGGGCGGAGATTGCAGACCTTCCGTAATGTCATACAATCTAAAGCGCACGCGTTGCCATCATCGGCTGAACTACAGAGGTTCATATATCATCGGAGATCTCGCAAGATCTAGCAATGGCTCGTGAGCATACTATGATTCCACACAAAGAGCATTCATCAAAACTCTTGGTGGAGAAGCAGTTTACATGGAACTGAATCAATCTGAAATAATAAGGGTTCTCCTATTCTAAAGATCTATTCAATCATCTTTTAATATCGGACTCACAGAAGAGTAACATTCAATATCTGACTCACAAAGGAGTAATCTGACTCACAAATGAGTAATATTCAACATCGGACTTACAAAGGAGTAATATTCAATATCTGACTCACAAAGGAGTAATATTCAACATCGGACTTACAAAGGAGTAATATTCAATATCTGACTCACATAAGAGTGGTTAAGGAATTTCTGAATTCAATCATCGGAAGACTCATAATTGAGACTCAACAGAATGACACCTTCATCATGCATAGCTCCATTCAAGACATCTGGTTTTCTAACAATACTGAGGGTTATATGTCATGAATACTGGATGGTAGGGTTTAAGGGAATAAACCCTAACCGAGAGCTTAAGATTCCAAGTTTGGTTCCAAAGAATATCAGGTTTGTAGTGCGATGCACCACAAAAGAATGACTCATAACTCAATTTCTGAATTTGATTAATTCAGTGACATCACAGACTCCTTTCTTCAGAGTTTTATGAGATTATTACAATTTGTTAATAGGTATATATAGTTTTGATATAAGGTATAGTGTAAATCTTCCCGAAGTTATACCGTTATCTGCACATTAGCTCACTTCTCTTGTTCACCACAGTTTGCACAGAACAAATTTTAATCCGACCAGATAGTTTTCTGTCTCTAGTTTCAAAACCATTTTACGGCATAATTTTCTGAATTTTTTACATTTAGTTACAATTTTTCGAATACAGTCTATCGGCGCAGGACTGTGTCTGGCCGAGAGCATTGCTCTTAAACTTACTTAATCAATACAGTATATTAACTAATTAATCTCTTATTAATGCATTCTATACTTATTACATTACTCTCCTGGCTTTTGATAACTCCCAATAGTTCTGAAATTATATAGTTTCTTACCCAAGTTGTTAATCCCAAAGCCGGTTGTACATATTCATACGGTATAAACTAATAACTACAAGTTAGACAATTAATTAGGGACACAATCCATCATTACCCCGTCTTCACATGTAACCCTATAAATATCCAATCCCAGCAGTAAACACCCCTAAACAGATTAAGTTTTTAGAACTTCCGGTATGTAACTCATAACAAACAGTTTTCCATTTAATCATCTTATGACAACTGTTATGACTCAAACAAGATATCTTTATTGAGACATGGGTTTTGACAACTCAAACATACTTTATACACTGAAATCCACTAATATCAGTAAGGATGACTTATATAAAACAAATCAATACTTTAGGGATTGGAGTTAGATATACCCCGACCATGAAGATTATGATGAGGCAAATCAGATTCAGCACAAAACAGGCCAACAAGAGAAATTGAACAACTTTAGGTGTCCGGAACAGCACGAATCAATTGTGACAAGCCTCTTTGGATAGCAATAACATTCTGGAATATCTCAATTGGGCTATGCATGAGAAGCGTCTAACAATTAAGATCGAGTTCAACAATCGTTTTGGAATAAATATAGGAAATGTCTATCATAGAATTGGTTAACACCAAAAATTATAGATAGTCAATGAAATCTCAATCACAGCATGAACACATCTCAAAATCATCAAGAAACATCAAACATTAAGCCATGAGATTGTGGGAAAAAGAGCGCCTACCTTGTAGACGAAAATCCAATCTCTTCCTATGCGGGTAACCCTTCTTGCACCTCCTCGCCGGTCGACCTTGCTTGGACCACTACGAACACCACCAAAGATGGGCTGCCGCCGGTCGGAAAAGGTAGAGGGAGAGGTCGAGCTATGAGGTGCTCATAAGCTGATTTGAATGGCTTAAGCACTCAAGCAAAAACCGCCCCCTACTAGAGCCCTATTTATAGACATTTTAAATGATTCTCCACCGTTGATCATATCCCCAACTCAATGGCCCAGATTGCAACAGAAAATTCTGGAATTTCTCTTTCCCATATGTCTCTTCGGTTTTCTACTAATTGAGTTAATGGAGTCAATTGCATGGAATTAGTGTTAACTCTCAACTAACTCCACTAACTCATCTCAGTCTTTGCTCTTATTAAATTGTTTAGAGTTTCACAACATCTACCACCTACCCCTCTTGATTACCAAATACTAATATCTTATGATAATTCCCAAATCAAATTGATTTCTAAAAAAAAGGTAATCCATTAATGAAATTTCCAAATAGAAAGGGTCCCCACCACATGGCGCCCAAGGGTGTCCACGTCACCCATAAGGTGGCGCACCACTACAGGGTCCACGTGGCCCTCTAAAGGTTCTCACGTGTCTTAGAACACAAATTCTTAGATGAACGGTTAAGATGACTTACACGTGTGATGTGCAGTTCCACCGTACACGAGTCCTACACCTGGTAGCACGCCCATTAGGCTCCGCCACACGTGTACCAACACACAATACTAGCCCTAGCCCTGGCACTCGAGTGGTCCTGGCGTCAGGTGTATCAAACCCCTAACGTCAGACGGTTACAGCGCCAGGCCTAGTCCTCGCGCTCGGAAAAACCTGCCTAATCCGATTAAACAATCTCATTGACCAACAAACGTCAAGATAGGGTTCCACATGGCCAAAATGAATTACCAGACCAACAATCACGATGGATGCGAAAACCTTCTTATTTTAGACCGGTTTCCTAAAATAGCAGTTTTTATAGACATACCGTTTTTTTTTCGGGCGTTACACTCTTAGTGTAAGCATCATTACTCATGTTCTTTAATATTCATTAAAGTTATCATAAACATAAATCATACTCTAATCAAGTAGTAATAAGTAATAGAGTTTAAAACCCTAATTCTGTGTACTGTCATTTGCACAATAGTCCACTTCCGACACTTACTACAGTTTACACAGTTCGAATTAAATTCTGAAATTTTTACTGTGAATATCCATATGAGTCTAGTTTATATACAAGTTATGACTTTTTTATTACCACTCATCGGAACAGAAATAGTTCTAACCGAAAGATTCATTCTTAATCCAATCTGCTTAATTATGCTAAATACATTATACTCTATGTAAGATCATGCTACTAATCATAAATACCCATCCCCTAGGTATGATATAGAACCTTTATGGCTCTAATATAGTGTAGTTCTTCTCAACTTAAGATACATCTTACTCTCATAAAACTGTTTATATGATTAGCATCTTAATGACATAAACATTACTTGTTTAGGACAACTAATCCCAAACAGTATCACAAAATAGAATGGTACTA
Organism: Houttuynia cordata; assembly: GCA_039654745.1. Classification (NCBI taxonomy): domain Eukaryota; kingdom Viridiplantae; phylum Streptophyta; class Magnoliopsida; order Piperales; family Saururaceae; genus Houttuynia; species Houttuynia cordata. The sequence goes on along the minus strand of CM077508.1, from coordinate 16,502,263 downwards.
ACATAACATAAAAAGGACAAATTTTATGAATCAAAGAGTTATGACACTAAATTCAGCATGATTAATAAAGGTAGGTCGAAAGCCACATCGATTTACAATTACTTACCCTTCTTAGTAGATACCTGATTTAGAACATACTAAAATTAGACCAAATAATGAGACAACAATATCTGGACAGAATATGACGAGATCATTCAAGCATCGTACTGAGTCATATAAGAGATGAACAACAAGGGGAAACCCTTCTAGGCCCTAGCACGTGACATATTACACATAGATCGATTAACGTAATTGTGGAGATACATCATACTCAAGACGATTTCTAAAATAAGATGAACATCAACAACAATAAGATGAATAGGAAGTGAAAGGATCATTTATGTACTAATGTAGAATCATCAAATATGGAATAATCATATGAGAAGTGGGGGAAAAACCATCCTACCTCTTGAACGTACCATTCGATTGATCCCGCGTGCACGAATACACCTCCTCCTCGCGATGCCTCCTTCACCTCTTGATCCAACACAAATTAGGGCAAGGAATATGAGGAATTTTGGTGCTGGTTTAGGAGGATTGAGAGGAGTGGAAGAAGAAGAAATCACTCAAATCTCACACAAGAAGGTGGCATCCCAAAAGGAGTGGCCGGCCCTCCTATTGTGAGGTTTAAATAGGTAGTTACCTATTCCAAACATGTCTCCATCTCAACCTTTGATCTCCTTCCCACTCAAGATCCCAACCGTCCAAAGTTCAAGGCTTTCCCAATTGCCAAGATGTGCTCCCCTAATTTGCTCCTAAATCAATTAGGTTTTCACATCAATTATGGATCATAAATCTCCCAAATTGATTCCAATAACCACTTAAGGTAGTTCCCAATTCCTTCTACCAAATGGACACCCTTTTCAAATTTGGCATCTTCTCTGATTGGCTAGGAAAAAGTCTTGGGAATCCTCTCATTAAATTCTGATTGATCCTTCCTAAGTTTACCACAACCAACTTAGGTAGTTTACTCTTTGACCACAACTTCAATCGGTTTACTAAAAGGAATCTAAATCAAATCTTTCACCATGATTTGCTCTCACGTCTAGAACTAATTGATCGTTTAAATATTAAACCCTTGCAAGTGCACAAGGCAATTGTACTACATTATTAGGGTTGTCGAACCTCAGGGACGGATGAATAATCTTACCAAATTCAAGTGAAAGAAAGTTGCAGTTTTAAATAAATCTAAAGAAAGGAATGAATTTTAACTACTTCAAATGAGTTTTACTAATACGAAGAAGTAACAAGGCTTCGAATCCACCTCAAAATAAACCATCTTATCAACTCTCTCTCTCTCTCTCTCTTGTATAAATTCCTAATTGGCTAGCATATTCTTGGTCGGACATATACTTGTCAATTCAAAATATCGTGCTCTCCTCTCGGACGTAACACATAAGCAATTAAAACATGGAATTGTGATCTATCTCTCTCGAGCATAAATCAATAAAACTTTATTAATATATAACACCTCAATCTACTTACGTTCTTAGTCAGACACGCAAAAATTCTTCGGATTGAAACTCACAAAAATTCACTTTAGCCTCTCTCGAGCACATAGAATAAATCTCAATAAATTAACTTTAAAAGCATAACAAAAGTTCATATACCAACTAAGAAAAAAATTAAGATTAGAGAAAGAAAACTATACAACCAATCTATTCGGGCTTCATCTATGCCTTGGACGCGAATTTAGCCGGACGAGGTGAACACTGTTGATTTGTCGGAGTCATTTTCACTATTCACCAAAAACACTGTTCACGAATAATATAGCAAATTCACTGTTCATGGGTTACTATTCATTGTCTCTCCCAAATTGCAAGTACTGTAGCATTTTCAAAAATCACTCTAGCAGTGCAATTTCGGTCCAAAAACCAGTCTTTTCTTCCTCCTTCTCCCCTCCGACTGACTCCTTTCTTCTTCCACTCTTCTTCCGGCCGAAATCACGCCGGAATCTGGCAGTTTATGCTCTCGAAGTTCTGTCCTTTTTCCGTTCGGGTGTCCTCCTCTTTCGTTTCTCCGTTCTGTTTTTATAGGCAATTCAAAGTCCAAACCCGATCCTAAGTCGATTTTTATTCGAAAGAGTCCAAATCGAACCCGTTTGTCGGAGCTTTCCAATTCGAGACCCCTGACCTTCCGTTTTCGGTAAAGACACCCACTGCCGATCGTCGTCACCTCACCACCGCCATCCTTGCCGTCGAGCACTCGACCGCCGTCGTGCTTCGCCGTGAACCCATCAGACCCAGCTGCTGTTTCACCGTCGCTATCCTTGCTGGCTGCTCTATTTCTGAAACAGACGTCCGATCGAGTCTTTTGTTATTATTTTTTTTTCATGAACCGAACTGAACCGCTGACCAAATGAACCGGGTCAGCTTCCATTCGTTTCTTCTTTTTCTTTTTTTTCTTTCCATTGGGCTAAACCCGTCGTAGCGACTCAATCCATCAGATCTTTAATCTTTCCATAGAACTCATTCGACGTGCATTCACTCTTGATGATCTGCATTTGAAACTCTTAAGCCTACATAAATAAAGTAAATATAATTTAGACGCATCATAAATTGTAAATCCATTAAATCCAATTAACGCATCTAAATTAATCAATTAAGCGCATTTGTTTATTAATCTCCTAATTATTCACCTAACATGAATAACCATTAATAATCATTATTTTAAACTAAAATTATGACTAACATATAGGCAAAAAGGCATATAAACGTGTGTATATTTTGTATATATCACTAACCATGCCATGACATGTCACCCACGTGCACAATGCCCTAGGCCCTGTGTCCACGTGGCTCTAGCGCTCAGATGCTCCTACGTCTGGTGCATGACTCACAGATGAATAACTCCGATGTCCCGAGTACGCGATGCGCCACTCTATCTCACGCAAACTTGAACCACGCCACTAAGCTGTCTCGTCTCATCTACGAGAGTAACCACACATGACATAGCCCTGCTCTGGCGCCCAGGGGCGGACCTACGTGTAAGGCATGGGGGTCAGATGAGCCCCATGGGTGTGTAGCTTTACCTGAGGTGGGACATTTAAAGTGGGTCAGAGTGGCTAGATGTAGGCTTAATTCCATCATGTGACCCCCATCTCAAAACGACCTGACCCCCTTACCTAAAAATCCTAGATTCGCCACTGCAGGTGGCGCCTAGTGTATCTGGTGTCCAGTGCTTCTTCGGCTTCAGACACACATGCAAAACTTAGCAATTATAACATCTTGCCTTACAATGATCTAATTCAATAAATCAAGATACACAAATGTGACAAGGCACTCTGCACTTGTACCCTGGCGCCTGGCCCCCACTCCTGGTGTCAGATGCACTTGGCCCCTGGCGCCAGGCCAGCCTCAACGTCAGGTTGAGCCCAGTGTCAGGACTGTTCCTTGCGCCCTGGTGTCCTAATTAATCTGGTCTACCAATTACACAATTCACATGAATCAAAATAATAATTTAACATACTAGATTATTAGACAAGGCCAAAAATCTAAACAAGCAGCAAAACTTTCCTATTTTAGATCAGTTTCCTAAAATAGCAGTTTTAGAAAATATACTAATTTTTCGGGTGTTACACTACTTATGCTTATTGTAGATAGTTCCGTCTAACTAGTAGTGTGTGTTGTATTCTTCCATTTAATGATGAGAGTGAGTACGATTAATTAGTACTCTCTCCGGTCATTTTTAATTGAGACTGCCACATAATTTACCAATTTTATTGAGATGTAGGGTCCATAGTAAAAGCGTAGGCTTTCCAAGAGGAGAAGGCAAGGCTCTGCGCATGCAGGAAGCGTTGGGAGTGAGAAGAAGGGCTTTTGGTGTGAGCCTCCAAGCCTGAGTGGAGAAGGCATCTTTGGACGGAGAATAATTAGGGAAGCGTATCATCTAACTTCGGTACGCATATTTTATTAATTGTCACAATTAAAACTGACCAGTTGTTGTATAACACTAATTTGTTTTTGTTGTATACTCCAGGCCACTTCTTTACTACGATGATAACAGGGACATGAACCTTATACCAGTGGTTGCATTCTTGATTACTGAAGGCATTGCCACAATGCTCTACAGGCGCGACCAAGGAATGTCGTATCGGATATTGGTAAAATATCGGTCAACCAAAGAGACAAGATATCGGAGATATTTGTAAAAAAATATCGGTAGTCTAAAACTAATTTTTACCATATAACTTCTAAAATGAGTGATACTCATTTAGAAAGTATAAATTTTAAAATATGCATAAAAATACATATATAATTCAAAATATGTATTTGCGTTTTAAACCCATATCCTTCTACTTGGCATAGGATAGAAAACAAAATGGAAAATTGATTTTTTTTAATTTAAAAAAATTAAAAAAAATATTATTTTCATAAACACCAATATATCGGACCGAAACTGATATATCACCGATATTTTAATAAAATTCAAAATCGATATTACATTGTATCGTTTTACCGGTTGAAGGCCGATATTGATACAACATTCCATGAGTGTGACAATATAGAAATGCGAATTCAGCAGTAAAGAGTGCCCCCTAGTAAGGAGCGTGACGTGTGCACCTTTGAATGATTCATTCAATTGCGACTATTTAAAGCACGACTGTATGCGAGAGAATACTTAGTGTGCAGACGAACAGAGAATATATGGTAGATGAACGGAATATAGTGTCGGAACATAGTCACTTTATGCCCAAGATCACTTTACTAATGTGAACTTCTTGGGAGTATATGAATGATTTGTTTGGCAACAGATTTATGAAGTATTCAAAACAGGATTTGGGTGTTCTTCACATGTGGTCTTGAGCAGTCTTAAAATCATTTACAATGAGAGAAATGTGGGCAATCTAGAACCAGTGCTCCCGCCAGTACTGCAACTGTCTGTTAATTTGGGACAATGAATGAAATCCGGTTTGTGCAGTTTCTTCAAGAAGCTCAGCTCCTTGGAAAAAGATAAGAATTTCCACGAAAACATAATTTTCAGATTTTGCAGCTCAGTTAATCCCATGGCTAATTACGACATTCGCTAGACATGCCCACAAGTTACAACAAGCCCATGGCTCATCAGAAATAATAAGCCTTGGCGATAAGCAATGAAAGAGTAGGGATTGACATATCCACTTATTATATGCAAAACATTCAATCACAACACAACACCCATGGCTTGTAGCCTTCTTTGGGCAGCTATTGACATTTCCGCAATAGTCCCTTGGCAAACTTCTGAGTTTCTAGCATTATAGTACATTTTTTAGCGGGAAAATTACACTTACACCCAATGACCTTTGCAAAATAGCAGTTACACCCCTTGACGTTTCAAATATAGCACACACACCTCCAGCCATTAACAAAACCCTTTGTAGACATTTTTAGATTTTGAATAAACCCTTAATCACCTAACTACTAAGGAGGCATGGTGGGGAGAATGGGTGGAAGAGGTCGTGTGCTCGTCACGCTCCCCATCTGCTATTTTAATGATTTTAGAAAAACTGCAAATGGTTTTGTTAACGACGGGGTTTATGTACACTTTCTGAAACAACAAGGGGTGTAACTGCTATTTTGATAAAGACCAAGGGGTGTAAGTGTAATTTTCTTTTGTTTAAAATATGAGCCTTAAGACCTGACTAAAGTGACAAGGCAACGGGTCTCCTAGAGGCTAGAGCACTGTATTCCACTACAATTCCCCTTGCACATGTAGAAGGCCTACACATAATGGGCACTTGGTAAGTGAGAATATGTTCTTGTTTGGGCGGCCAATTAAGTACCGGGAGTACGAATTGTGGACCTCCGCTTCTTGAGGCATGGTCTTGGCCATCTCGCCAACAAGGCAACAACATGTTGATTAAAAAAAGAGGGCTGAACGCTTGAACAAGGTCTTTTAAAAGATGCTAGCTTCAACAATCCGGTTGAACATCTGGTTATATTATTTATACGTGGTGGAAGTGCAACTATTAGTATATCCTACGATGTGAGAGCAGAGAACCTGATGAACTTTCAACTGCTCTGCTCCTTCTGACTGATCATATTCACGTAAAATTCCGAGCGGTATGTTAAACTCTTCTAAAATACAATGTAGAAAATAGAAATGCAGGATATTCAGCCTTAAATAATCATAGAAAATTTCACCTTCAAATGGTTCATTGAATGGAGACTATTGGGAGCATGACTGCAAGTTGTTGCTCTAAGTTGAATGATATTTTTCACGAGAAAGTGTCATTGGAACGGAAACCTACGAAAATTAGCATGTGAGAGAACACTTGTGATCAGACGAACAAAGAATAGTAGATGAACTTCTTGGGAGAAAATTTCACTGGGAGTAAAAAAAAAAGCTAACATGAGGGGATACGAAGATTTGGGCCCCTGCATCCAAAAGGGCCCTCCATCTAAAGGCGTGTTTGTGGAACCAAACCCGCTTTCCCATCATGCGGTGTTCTCGTGCCTAACCCTCCTCCTGAGGAGATTCAGGTGGAAATCAGTAGTAAGAGAAGCACTTTGTAGTGAGGAATTGGGTTGTGGTGCTCTTATAAGGGTGAGAGGATAATTTGGGATTGATAAAGTTGCCATCTTGTGTGTTTTTGGCTATTTAAAACCCTTAGTGCTGAATATCAAAAAAAAAAAAAAAAACCCTTAGTGCTGGATTTTCTGGGATCTGCCCATGCGGCCTCCGCTGCCGCCTCGTGTAGCGGATGTACCGTGGCGGGAATACTATAGCACATCTGCATCCCATCCGTACGTCACTTTCCTGTTTGATGAAGAAGGACTTTAAAAAGTTAGAAGAAGCTGATTTGTCTCGATATCAGAGTTTTGGAAGAAAGGACTCGCCATTGAGGAGATCGGTGATTCCTGTATTCAGTATTCCACTCCCAAGAGATTTCTGCTGCCCCATCTCATTTGAGTTTTTTTTGCTGAAAATAAAATATAGGGTTAGGGGGTTAGTGTGAACCAATATAAGTGCATGATGAGAACCAACAATGACTTCATGATAGAGCAAGGTAGAAGGATATTTTTTACTCCAATGAACATTAATTTATGTGGTGTCCTTACATGGAAGGTATCATGGCTAGAGAAAGGGAGGAAGACGAAAGAAAAAGTAAAAGAAAAATTGAATCCTTTATTACATACCCTAGAATGATGAGGACAACCTCCTTATAAAGGAAAAAGATGGCACGGTTCCCTAGGGAGGCGTGCCACTAATTGGGCTACTAATGGGCCGAGATTATATCCATTATTCCACTAATTGATACTCAAAGCAAATCTAATCCTAATCAAATAAAGCCGAGCAATTATCCAGCGTGATATCCGTTTATGACGTTCACAACATATAAGCCTTATCTATCCTTTCAAAAATTCTAGATTTTCCTCGATCACCATTAGTCCAAGTAAATCTAGAACCACGAAAAGGTAGACTTGACATTTTGAATAAAATCTAAAAATTTCGATTTTATTCTACTATTTATTCTACAGCCACCTTTTTTATCTTCTATACAATTTACAACATTAAAATCACCAATCAGAAGCCAAGAAAATTTAGCTAACTTATCTAAGGAACTAATATATAACCATTGTTCCAATTGTGATTCCAAAATAGAGCTAGCATGCACAAAAGTAATTCTAGATGAGATTTTTGTTTTATTATCAATTACTTTAAGATGTACTAACTATTTTAATTATTTTTCAACTTTAATTCTTACAGATTTATTCTAACATATCCAAATACCATCAGATCGACCTTTTGAGGGACCACATGATAATGATCAAAAGGGAGTTTGGACACATACTTGATCGAATTATCCAGTTTCATCATAGTATCACAAAGGAGCAAGATCTGAGGGTCAAGTTGCAAAATTTGGATCTTGAGTAGACTCGTTGCCGAGGCTTGACCACCTCCTTGACAATTCCAGCATAAGATTTTCATTTTCCCTTGGGAGAGGGGGTCCGGTTGGACACCCCTTTCCTCCTAATAATGTCCCTCCTTGAGATAGTGATGTTGGGGCTTTTAGCTTTAGCAGGGCCTCCAAATTCTTGATGTTCACCCTTCTTACCTCTAGTAGTCCTTACTTCCCTCACCTCCTTGCCTTTCTCTGCCCCCTTGGTATTCTGGTCTAACTCTCTCTTAACTCGCTTGTCCTTAGACTTGGATGTGTCCGCCGAAACCGAGTAACTACTCTCACCGGAAAAGGGTGTATGAGATTCATTGTTGTTAGGTGTTGCTAAGAGAAGTGGCCTCTTGATACCTCGAAGTACATGCTCTGGTTCCTATGGAAGTGTTTCTAGAACTATCTCCTCCTCAGTTTCCCTTAGCTTTGATGACTTAGCTTGGAGTGGAGTAACCAACATAGGTTCCTCCTCCATCCCCTCTTGAATGTTACTGATGATAACCATGGGCTGAGAGAGCGTGATATGCTCCGACCTCCACTTCTGAAAGTTCTCCCCATGAAAGGGGGACTGGACCAGATTAGGCACTGAATGCTTCACTGGATGCTTGGCCTTCTTGAAATTGCTATTGCTTCGAGCATTCACTGACAAAACCCTAGTTATTCCTTCCTTCTCGACCCTCCTATTAGTAGCAGAAGAGGACCCAAATTCGGAGATTATGGACAATGGAGGAGAAAGTAGGACGCTTTCCAAGACAGGTGCAGGAAACAACTAGATCTCCATCTCCTCACTACATTCCTCCACCAAAGCTCCCAATCCACGAGCTTGCCAAAGGTACATGATAACTCCCACCACTCCTATAGTGTCTTCTTCTTTCGTCATGTCACCAATCAGATTTCCCTCTTCGCCTTCTCCCTCTAACTCTCTTGTCTCGTTAATGCCTTCCATAAGGGGATTGAGTAGGTCCTCATTGATGACCCACGATGTCAGAGGAGCAAAAGTCTGAGTGATCTTCACCGTAGGATTAACTCGATGGCCAAACTTCTTTAGGACAATTGCCTCTGACATTTCATTTCTAAGCCAGCCCTCTTGCAACTCCTGGGTCCAAAAGATGGCAGGCCCAAGCCCATCTTTATTCCACTAGCCACTAAACCCACCAACATTTTCCTACCCTATACTATTGGTATCGAACTTGAAATTAACTTGTGGCCCATCCCCAAATTTAGCCCAGCTCCTGACAACATATTGTGGTGTGGCCCTCCTTCACCAAAGTCCAAATCATGATTACCATAGGCCCACCCTAGCCCACTCTGCATTAAATTCAGTGGCAGTGATTGGACAGGCAACCCATCACATCCCAGAGCAGGACCAAGGAGGTGGCCCAAGGCCACATCCAATCCATGACCAACATTTAACTTCCCCATACCGACTTCAGAGCCTTCGCTGCCTACCCGGTTGCACCACTGTTCATCTTCCTCCATACAAACCAGCTCTTGGATCTTAGCAACTTCACCACTATTCATCTTCCTCCAACCAAACTATCTTGGTCATCTGCATCGGTTTCTCTTCCTTTTTCCTAAATTTTTGTTTTTTTCTTCATCATCTTTTCTTTTCAACCTTTTTTCGATCACTTTTTCTTTATCCAACTACTCCTTTTCCCGATCCTCCCTTGTTTCAACTTCCATAGTGTAATCATCCACGACTCCACACTTGACCATAAGCTTCAAAGCAACAATTTTCATCCTGTCATAGTACCTTTCTACTTCACCCTCCTTCCATGAAGTTAGCAATATCAATTGCAAAAAAATAGATTTCTATAGAATGATGAGTGTAACCACAGTTAATACACCGTTGAGACAACAACTCATATCTAAAATCCACCCATCGCTGATCTACATATGAAATATGCATTTTATTATCTCCTAAACTTATGATTATGCTAGCGTTTGATTAGAATTTCTATTACTTTAATATAGTTTTTAGTTTTTGAAGGAAACAAGAGTAATACACAGAAATGAGGTAAAAGTAACTCAAATGGTTAAATCATCATAACTTCGCGTGCAAATATCTGATTGAACTGATTCAAGCTTCATTTAAATTTCAAGAAGTCAGCTTTTCAACGCCACCAACCACGCGCAATTCGGAGTTCGGAGCAAAAAGTTATAGCCATTTGAAATTCATGAACAGTAACTACGATCGATCGGTCAATAACGCGATCGATCGCAGGAGCCGCAAAACAGTATTATTGAAGGAAGCGATCGATCAGCACCAAAATGATCGATCGTATCTACTGGAGTTTTTGATCTGCAGAAGACAGTAACTACGATCGATCGGTATCATACGGCGTCGATCGGCAAAGCTATCGATTGGAGGAAAATAACGAAGGAATGGCGATCGATCGGTAGGAGAACGATCGACAATACAAAGCGATCGATCGCCGTGTGCGAAAAACTGAAATAAGACCTATTTCGACTCGGATTTGGAAAGGAACTTCGTGTTTTTCCTTCACTCTTATAAATAAGCCTTATGGGAGAACGTTTTGAGCACCAGAGAATAGACTTTTGAGCTTTAATGGAGGCTAGAGAGGAGCAAGAGAAGGAGTCTTTTAGAGCAAAGAAGAAGAAGGATTCATGAGGATGGATCTACATAAACAGGCTTCTCTTTTCTTTCTTTGTATGTGTAACTAAACTTTTATTCAAGGCTTGATGAAGCCCTAGATATGTGTTGCTACTCTTGATAGTTTAATTTTATAAAGTTGATTACGATTCATGCTTAATGCAATTTCATGAGTATTCGTTGAGTGCTTGATCATAGACTTGATTGATTATGAATGGAATTAGATATTGTGATTGATTTTATGCCTGATCAAGGATAAGATTAATTGCATTATAATAGAGTTGTGATTGATTCTATGCCCGATCAAGGATAGGATTGATTACACAATAATGGATGAACTTTCGTGTCCGATCAAGAACGTTAGTGAATTCATTAGTAATTCGTGTGTCCAATCAAGAACACGAATTACCATATCATGTTAACTTATACTTAATAATAATTGAGAGTAGTAATTGCATGTCTAGTGGTGGATTCTCTGCCTTGATATTCTCCATATTGATTAATTCTCACTTAATTTAGTTAAAAGTTCTTTGCTTTCTTAGTCTAGAATCAACACTGCTGCTTTCTTTTGAATTTGGTAAATCATTAATCCGTCCCTGAGGTTCGACAACCCTATCAATACTCACTGTAGTACAATTGCCTTGTGCACTTGTAAAAGTTTTATATTTAAACGATCAATCACCTTTCATCCCCATTTATGTTGATATTAACTTCATGTGGGATAGATTCATGCATAGAAAAGTTCATTTTTGCACATACATTTTGGAAGGAGCTCTCATGACCTGGAATCTCCACGTCCTCTGTCTGGCCAAACTTTTGAACAACACATTTTATGAAGTCTTTAGTGGTAAGGTATTTAGGAAGACCAAACAACTGCACCCAGAATATTTGGCATTCAATCTTGGCTTTTCTGCTAACATAATACTTGATATAGGTGCAGTTGGCAGTAGATTATTCTGATAGTGCCAAGGCATGTTAGCCATTATTGTTCTGCGATCTTTCGCACATGCAAACCCCACCACAAGCCTTTGAGAGTGTACTTCTTCCACTTTGAGCACTGAGAATTGCTTCCACATCGTCCAAACAAAACTTTTGATACATGCAACAACTAGGTTGAGAGGTATATCTATGATCACCAGATAACCCCAACCCTCATTTAATTCCCTTAGTACTGCCTCAGACGGAACGAACTCGGTATCCCTCTTAATGGGTAAGGACAACATATTCATGTCTGAAGTGATGCCCTCAATCCCTCCTTGCAGGAAACCAAAACCTAGACACCAAGGATCTCAAGGCACTTCTCTAGCAACCCTCAACTTAGTTACCAGCCATACCCGAACCCATACTTTCACTCCCTTGATCCCCCCACACAAGCACCTCAGATCTCTCAACTCTCTCACTTATAACTTTAGACCAGAATACAATTAGGGGGTTTGAGATGGTACTTAATAAGAAAACACAACAAGCAGGGAAGGGAGGAGAAGAAGTGGAAAGAGTGAGAGGAGGAAGCAAGCGAGAGGCCCAAAGAAATGGATCTGGGCCCCTTCACACACTAGACTCAAGTCCCTTCAAAAGCTTCCCTTGTCAAACTAGGTTATTGGGTTGAAGTTCTTCTTGAACACCCAAGACTACCAGTATCCCATCTCATTTGAGTTGATGAGGGACCCAGTCATTTGATTTGATGAGTCATTTTCTGTCGTATTTTTGTACTGGTTCTACGTGTTCTCGTAAATCCGCCCTCTCTTCTTTATTGATCTTTCTTTTTCTTTTTATCTTTGAATGGTTTGACAGTTTTCACCTACATTTTTAAGAATTTCTCCATTAAGTTTTTGGTGATGTTTCTTCTGTTTGTATTTTGTTGTTCTTTTTTGTTATTGGCAATCTCTCCTCCGGGAAGTCCTTGTTCGTGGCTGATTTAGTCTAAATCGGATATTAGGGTTTTGTTAGGTTCTTGATCATTCTTGTGAAGGATGAAGATGAGGATATGACTTTGATTTTTTAATTGTTCTCAGATTTGTTGGTATTTGCGATTTGGAGGCATTTTTGGATCCTATAATTGGTTTAATAATCTAGGAAATTCCTAAGTTGGTTTGTTTTGTTCGTACTCTGTCTTTTGAATTGTGGCTCTTCTGCATCTCTGCCGGTTGATTCTACTTGCTTCTATTTTTGAAAAATTGGTCTTGTACTTCCCCTTTGGTCTCTTCCTCTTTGGCATTTCCTCTATTTTTTTTTTAAAATTGGTCTTCTACTTCTCCTTTGATTGGTTTCTTCTTCTTTGCCCACCATCACTCTACATATGAATTTTGTTGCCTCTCTGAATTTGACTTCCCCTACCACTTTGAATTTGACACTTTGAATTTGCATCCGTTTGCCACTATGATTATGTCTGCTCTCGTTTGCTGCCTCTAAATCTGTATCATGCCATCCCTTGATCCATCGATGTCCGCTGAATCTGTCAGGGTATCATGATCCTCTTTGTCGGCTCTGGAATTCGACTTCCGAAATCATCTGTCATTGCATTGTTACCTACTTTTGTCATCATCATTACTTCTGTCATCTGTTGCTTTTACTCACTTTCGTGCAAACTTTTGAGGTTTGATACATTTAGAGTTTGAGGGAGGGTGTTAGAGGTGTTGAATAAAAGAAAGCAGCTGACATAGGAGGTGCTGCAAACGACACCACCATGTAGGTACCCTCACCATTAGGAGGCACCCCTGCCTCCTTAGTGTACCATCAGTGTCCTTAGTACTTTGTTTATTGTAATTTTGGGAGAGTGAAGAGAGGAGAGAAAACTGATTTAGTGTATTATCATTGATGAGGTGCTATTGGAGCATGGCGGGGAGAAAATATGGAAGAGGTGGTGCGCTCATCATGCTCCCGATCGGCTATTTTCATGGTTTTAGAAAAATTACTAACAGTTTTGTTAACGAGGAGCGTATGTGCACCTTTTTAAAACATCAGGGGGTCTAAGTGCTATTTTAAAAAAAAAAATCAGCATTGTAGGACCCAACTAGAAGTGATAAGGCAACCGGCCTCGTAGAGCATTGTATTCAACTAGAAGGATTACACATAATAGATGTGGAGTAAATGATGATATAATCGTGTGTGGGTGACCAACGGTGTGGGGGTTTGAACTCAGGACCTCAACTTCCTGAGGTATGGTCTTGGCCATCCGCCAACAACATGTTGCTTAGAGAAAGGAGAGATAAACAAGGTCTTTTAATAGATGCTAGTTTTAATAATCCGGATGAACCTTTGGTTATATTCTTTATACTTGGTGTAACTAAGGCCAAGTATTAGTATATCCTACGATGTGAGTAGGGGACCTGGATGAACTTTCAACTGCTCTGCTCCTTTTGACTAATCATATATTCACGTAGAATTCCGTCTACTTTGGGAAATGGTATGTTAAATTCTTCTAAACAACAATGTACAAATGCAAGATATTCAGCATTAAAGAATGATAGAAATTTTCACCTTCAAATGGTTCATTGAATGGAGCCTATATATTGAGAGCATGACTGCAGGTTGTTGCTCTAAGTTGACTGAATTTCTTCACGGGAAAGTGTCCTTGGAATGAAACATACGAATATTAGCATGTGAGAGAATTCGAGGCCCAAGCATGGGCCCATGTGTATGTCATATGCATCATTGCAAATCCGGAGGTAGTTCAAATTCAATTGACAGTTCGTTCCATGCAAAGCAAAGCAACAAAATGTAAAGTGGAATTTCGTATTGCTCAGCATGGCCTCTTTAGTATTATTTGTCAAATTTAAAGCCTTCATTGCTAGAGGATGAAGTATTATTTGCCAACATTAATTCTCTGGTGATGCAATCAAGGCCACCAAATTGCCCTTTGTCCTGAAGCATAGCACTTTCATTAAAAATTTAATTTTGCAGCATCAACTTCCTGAGCACTTCCTAATAAATACTAGAATCAACTCTATGGTCAGCCCCAAAGAAGAACACCTCAAATTTTTATGTAACTAATTAGATCGGTGAACAGACAACTAAACTACCGTTTCTTGTTTTCTAAAAGTTCAGCATAATTTTCAAAAGCTCATATAAAATAATAGACAAACATTAGCTATTGAATTTCCCTGGTAAATCCTTTTTGCACATTTTCCCTGTCACTATCTCGTTAGGTTTTGCTTGCCCTTTCAACTCTTTTGATGGCCCTTTGACAACTAATAGTGGAAACTAAAGTAATGATCGAGGTAGTGGATTACTTCAGAATTAGCATTTGGTTAGTAGAATGCCATAATTCTACATTATTATATAATCAATTAAATGGTATCCTAATTCCAAAAACCTAATTTTAACAATCAAGTAGCAACCAACTGATTAATCTAGAATTTGCTCATGAAAAAAAACTTTTTTTATAGAACATAGCTATCTGAACCCCATTAATCTCCTATGTCCCCCGATTACAAAACGGAAAATACCTCACCTGGACCCCGATTTTCATATAAGCTGGCTGAATGCTTTTGTCAGGAGTAGTCTCCAAAATCCTAATTCGGAGATTCAGGGTCTTCTCCCCAATAGATTTTCGCAAATTGTCGGTGAGTGGTCCCCATAATCTTCTACCCAGAAGAAGGCAATCTTGGGTTCTTACTGGGTTCTTGAAGATGGGAATCCCACCTTGTTACGTTGTTTGCAAAGTGATAATTGGGATCAATCCCCAAATCCTCTATGCATCTTTTCTCTAGATCGCCATGCACCCTAGTTAAGGTTTGGCCCAACAACAGCCTCACTGGCAAAAATGGTCGCACATTTGGCCATGCTACGACTAGCCCAGAGTAAATGAAGAAGAAGAGAAGAGAGAGGAGGAAGAAGAAGAAGAGGAGGAGAGGGCAAAGAGGAGAAGAAGAAGAAGAAGAAAAAGAGGAGAAATCTTGCCGACACCCCATTGTCATCCGACCAACGACAACTCTGTTGAGACGAAAAAAGGGGGGGATGGGATGCAAAAGAGTTGTTTTGCGGTTTTCGGGGATGTTGAGAAAATAAGCGGGGGAAGGGTGGGGTATTGGAGTAAGTAAAACAAAAAGAAAAATAATGGGGGGAAATATGGGGTGTGGCAGACACAGGAGTTTAATTGGTCTAAATAGCCATGTTCTATAGTTTTCTAGTTGAATATCCCGAGTCTTGACCATAGTCGGTTTGCTCAAGTTTTTTTTTTAATTCAATAACCTTTTTCATTTTTGGAACATTTGCATCTCAAGCTAAATGTATGTACTTGTAGCTTTGTCAGGAATTATTATCACCACAAGGTTTATCAAAATGAATTAAACCGTCTGGAGTTATTTTCAAAGCAAGATTTTTCAAAATGAACTAAAATTTGTAAAAAGCTTGTGGGGATAATAATTCCAAACAGAGAGAGTATTAGCTCGGGAATCTCAGGGGCTGTTTGGCCAGTGAATTTATACAAAGTTTAATTTGAAGTACATTTATTCACGCTGAATTATTGAATTTATTAATTTCAGTTTGTGAATTTTTTATTTGGAAGTCAAAATTTGGCCTAAAGTGTAATATGGGGTTTCTGTTCTTGACAAAGCCTAAAAAAAGGAAAAAAACATTCTGACAAGCTTTAGTAAGTGTGGCCCACAGGCTGAATTTGGTGAAGTACCTCGTGAGGAGATTTGAAAATTCATCCTCAATCCTCAATTGGGGGAGAATCCATCTTCAGGCTAATTTTTTTACTTTAGACCAAATTCACGAACCAAACACGATTTAGGAGGTTTAGGCTGAAATTTTACCTCAGCCCAAAGTCATAAACCAAACATAATTTTGGTACCATTTCAGGCTGAATTTGGCTCCAAATTCACAAACCAAACAGCCCCTTACTAAAGGTTAGATTATTATCTCAAAATAAAAATAAGGAATGAAAAATGTTCGGAAAGAGCCGGACGACGAGCCAATCCAGTGTCTGTTTCAGTCAAGGATCTACTCCATATCCTTTTTTATCCTGAATTTGGTAAATTCAAAGTAGTTCAACTTATCTAAATTCTTTGATAGCCAAAGTCCAACTTAATTAGCATTTAGTTTTTGCTAAACAAAGTCCAACTTATCTTTTTTGGTACAATAGTCTTGCACCGATGTTGCATTGGTGTTCTGCAAGGATTTCTCGCAAACTGTCAAGGATTTGAGCTGTTATCTCTCTTGCTTCATTTTGTTTTTGTTTAGTAACTCACAAAACTTGGTGCCAAAAAAAGGAAGCACCATAGAATTATACTTGCCAAAAACATAACATGTCTTCAATTTTCACTTAAGCCACCACATACAAACACGGGGTGAATGCACTCTTAGGAAATCATAGTTCGCTTCGGACTTATTCTGTCCATTGTTTCCAAATCTAACAAGAAATAGTTGCGAGTCTGCGACCACTTATATCATATTGTCATTCTGTCTTGTCTCTTCATCATTTCCTTGAGAGTAATTATGTTGAATGAGGCCCTCTTGGAGCACCAACTGAAATCTTTGCATTTTCATAAGCCTCATTACGAATTTCGTCTAACTCATTAAGTTGCAATTTACGAAGTGATCCAGCCTTGTCTATATCAAAATTAAAAGTTTTGATGGCCCAATAAGCACGATGTTCCAATTCCACAAGTAAGTGGCAAGGTTTTCCAAATACAAGTCGATAGGGAGACATTCCAATCGGTGTCGTAAATGCAGTACGGTAAGTCCACAATGCATCATTCAATCTTTCAGACCAATCCTTTCAGTCGCTTCATCATAGATTTTTTTCTTGTCTTTTCCGCTGATTTTGCAGTTTTTCGGTATAAAATTTTATTTTTTCCGGGTTGGACGGCGCCGGCGGTGATTTGAACCGCGATGATGGACGGACCTTTGCCGGAATGTCTTTTTCCCCAACTTGATGCTCCTGTAAATCGCTAATTTTGGGAAGAATGAAGCATTTGGGATACAAAATGCACGAAAAATATAAAAGAAGGGCATTTCCGGTACTCTAGGTGCCGATTACGTGTCATATGGGATTTCACGGGAAAAACCAGGTAATATGGAAAAACAAAAGTTGGCGCCAGATAATATCGAAAAAGCTTGATTGCGAGTCATTCATGTTTTTGGAGAAACACGTGATTTGCACTATTATGCTCTCTTTGTCGAGAAAATATAACTACTTTTACAAGATATTATCTATCGTTGCTTAAAGAAGAATATTTATCGAATCTCAAATAGGGTATGTCAAAATGAGTTCTTGAAGACGATAATGTGGCCAAAAAAACATGAGCCAATATGTGTTAACATTTGAAGAATGAGTGAACTCTAATTGAGTCCTTCAGATTAATATTTTCAATAATTACTTTAACCTTTTTATAAAAGTGAGAGTGAAGTTTGGAGTAAAAATTACTCAAAAGTCAATTTTTTTGGTAGGTGGGAGTTAAATTTGGATCAAAATACCCCAATATCATAAGCATTTCATATCAAGACCTTAGAGCATCTCCAATGGATTCCACTCAGGATGTTTCTGAGCTGGGAAATGTGGCGCCGGAAGCATGAAGAAGCCTCTCAACTTTTGACCCTATCTTTTTTTTTGGGTGCCCAGACCCCGGGTCCTAAGTGACATAAATGTGTATAGTGGGTATGTTTTGAGCCCGAGGTTTTAGGCTTTACCATTCTTGGGCCTACTGAAAAGGAAATTTTCCATAATGTAGCTACTTTTCCTGATTGAGGAAAAATATAATGATTCCGATTTACATGAGGCTTGTCTAATGCAGCTTACATGAGCCAAGTAATCTGAAGCCGTCGAATTTTGATTCAACAGCAAGTGTCAAATCAGTGGGTTAGTAGTTGTGAATTATTAACCGTTAGATTAAGATCCGATGGCTCAAGATTACTTGGGCTCATGCAAGCTACATGAGATAAGTCTCATTTAAACTTTCCTATATATTTTTCCGTCCTCCTACTGATATATAGATATCATCTGCTGCCTAAAGTCAGTAAATGATAATCCGTTAATATTGGACAATATTTGTTGAAATTGGACACTTAATAGAGGTCAGGGGGAATATAGAAAGAACAAAGTCTTGTCTAGAAGTGGTTCAAGCTAACAAGTGATGTAGTTGCATAAACAAATGAAAAGGGAATGG
The DNA here is from genome assembly GCA_039654745.1 of Houttuynia cordata. Taxonomy (NCBI): domain Eukaryota; kingdom Viridiplantae; phylum Streptophyta; class Magnoliopsida; order Piperales; family Saururaceae; genus Houttuynia; species Houttuynia cordata. Next base: position 16,483,629 of record CM077508.1, on the reverse strand, counting down.
AGTAGACCTCCACTATGAGATCTTCTACAGGAAGTCCTCCCTCATGCAACTTCAAATTCCATAAAGCAACTAATACCAAACGCTTCTAACATATTTTTTTTAATCTGAAAGATACATGTGTGACTACACTAGTACAGAATGAATCATTAAATTCGGTTGACAAACATGTTTGCATTTGTCACGTGAAAGATCATTAAAAGGCAAAAAAAAAAACAAGCAAAACGAATATATAAAAAACACCATGATAACCTCTATCACCCGTGCACATCATCCACTTTCTCATGGCCAGCTCCAGGGGTGGGTCCTGAGTCCTTGATCCCTTGGATGCTGTCTACATTTGCAAAATTAGGACCCCCTCCATGGGTATAAGAGTTGCCAGCTCCTGGACTTGGACCAGAGTCCTTAATCCCTCCAAGAGCATAGCCATTGATATATGCATGGTTGTCTCCAGTACTCGACCCGGCGTCCTTTACCGCGCCTAGAGAGAGGCCATCGAGGATCTCTCTGAGAAACGGATTGAATGGTCTGGCATGGGCAGGGCTCAAGAGTGAGCTGAACAAGATAGGGAGAACAAGAAGTAGAAGTAGAGAATGCTTCATGGTCATTTGAGTGTTCTGCCAAAAATTGGATATAGCTTACTCTAAATGAGTAGGGAATGCTGTTAACGAATATTGGCTTGCTAGTTGCTACAGAAGATGGTTTGGTTGTATTTATAGTGAAGGAGAGTATTCAAATCCATTGATGAAATTCGACCATTCAAAGCCATGTTGGAAAAATCGTTCCTCATGGGCGGCCATCTATGAAGGGAAGAGGAAGCATCCATGGGGGTTCATCCACGTAGAACATGGGACCTTGTAGTCCGAGTGCAGTAGAGTAGAAGGAAGTGAATTTAAATTGACATTTTTAGAGGAAAGTTAATCTGTTCCTGCTTTTCTTTTGTGAGCAATCTTGGAAGTATCTTTTAGTCAGCTTCTAGTCATCTTTCCCTGTTTAGGTATTGTGGAAAATGACAGACACCCCTTTGACCGAGGAATGTGTAGGCCATGAAAGGAGTAGAAGAGAAGGTAAACCTAACGAGATAGTGAAAGGGAGACACTGCGTTGAGAATTCTTTGGCTTACCCCTCTGTTTCCTCCATTTGAGCTAATATATTCATTGCTTACCAGTCTATAAAAGAAAGTGCATAGAATATTTACCAAGAAAATTGTTAAACTAATCTTTATTCATTAATTTATGTGAGCCTTTGAAGATTTGATAGGCTTTAAGGAAACAAGAAATGGTAGTTTAATTGTGTGATACCCAGTCTAATTAACCACATACAATAACAAAAGCTGTTCTTGTTATGGGATTGACCATAGGGAGGATTTTAGTCTTGGTTAGGAAGTTATCAGGAAGTTGGTTTGCAATATTAACCATGTGGATCAAAATTAGTGTGGAAAAATATTCTCCTAAAGTCTAATGTGAAGAGGATTGTTCTATATTTTCAAGCTGAGCTTAAGTGGATACTTCATTTTGTCAAAGTAAACAAATCTTGTGCAGTTGTGCTAAATACTCTCCTCTCCGTGTATGTATCCTTCCTCTAGACGGAGAGGAATTGTCAAATTTATGAAGGAAAATGTAGAAGCACACCAGACTTATCAAGCTCGTAACATCCTTGGCACTCATAACCTCAAGAGCAAAATCATAGAAAAAAAATGTACTTAGTAATCGGACTTTTGGGAAGTCTGATTTGTTTTGGAGTTTGTTTTGTCTTTGCTCTTGTTAGAAGGTTGCTAATATATAATTTTGCATCTTCTGTTCCTCCTAGTCTTGGTGCTTAATATAATTATCAACTATATAGAATACAAAATTCAATGAGATTTTTCAAATATAATATTCTCACTAAAAAAACAACTTATTGAGATGTACTTAGCAATTTTATGTAATTATTTTAATATCACTTTATCCCATTGTATAAAAAAAATATAAGAGGATAATTTTTGCCAAGAATGTTTATTGCAAATAATGAGAATGGGAAAATTTATATATTTTTAAATATTTTATTTATGATTATATAAAAAATAACACTTTTATTTATGAAAAGTAAAATATATTGCATTTGCGACAAATATAACAATTTGTCGCAAAAACCATTTATTATTTACGACAAATATATAGGTTGTCGCAAATAACATCATCTTTTGCGACTAAATAATTGTTCGTTGCAACTATGAATTATTTTTTTGCAACCAAATTGGCCATTAGTCGCCAATGGTTCTTATTGTTTGCCCCATGTCGTCGGAAATTTTAAGTATTTTTATTTATGATTATATAAAAAAATAATATTTTTTTATAAAAAGTAAAATGTATTGCTTTTGCGACAAATATAACCATTTGTCGCAGAAACTATTTATTATTTGCGACAAATATATGAGTTGTCGCAAATATAATTCATATCTGCGACTAAATGGCTAATGCGTCGCAAAAAAACATTGCTTTTTGCAACCAAATTGGTTGTTGGTCGCCAATAGTACAAGTTTTTGCGACTATTTATCATATCGTCGCAAAAGACTAAGCTATTGGCGACAGTTGTAAACTTCGTCGCCAATGTTTATCTATTGCGACGAAAATGGTTTTGTTGCAAAAGCCATGATTTGTTGTAGTGAGGCATTGTGACCTTGATGGATTTACTTACTGGCACGATCGTGGCCTTGGAACTGTTTATTCATCGGATTACAACTAAACCTTTTTATAACCCAGTTTAATGAGAGAAATTCTTAACTTTATTTTGATGAAAAAAATTCTTAAATTAGAGTATTGCTTACTTTGCGTTACATTGTGATCTATTCAAAGTAAATGCAAATGTCGTCCTGATCATAACCTGCAAGTGCCAAGTTGAGTTTTGATGGATTAACTGAAGATACTAAAACCACATTGTTATGACATGTCTATATCATAGAAACAGTTCCAAGCACCGTAACCATTCATTAAGACGCATAATAATATATGGCTTGAACATAATCTGTTTTTTAAATAGACCTCTACAACCCATATTAATGAGAAAAATTCTTAAATTGGATTTATTTCCTACTTTACATGAAACTGTGACCTATGGATTCTGAATGGAACTTCCTTTGTCTTGATCATCACCTTCAGGTACCAAGTTGAGTTTTGATGGATAGATTCAAGATACTGAAACCATTCTCATACAATGTCTATATCATATCAGCAGTGGTCAAGCACTGTAGCCATTCACCAAGGCCGTTAAACATTAGCGGCTTTGGTCACTTTTACTAGAAGTTTTTATAGTGCCTAACTCGCCATCTGATTACTCTGTCATTCTGATTCTGCCGGACCATGCATTTTCTCATTTTGTAGAAGCAATGGATCGCAAATGAACAAGCATATTTAAAACTATCGATGTGGCACTAGCGTGGCAGCTTTAACTACCCTACTTTAGCCCTTATCAGAAGCATGTCCCTCTCACTGTGACATGCACTAGATTTGTCCCATGTAGAAAAACTGAGTTATCAACCACTAAGCAAGTTCCCTTTTTTATGTAAAATACCTTAAGCTAGTGGAACAAGCTATGAAGTTGGGGAAGTGAAGGAAAAAAAGATGTAGGCCTGCATTTAGTATCATTTAGATAAGTCCACCCTCATGTCTCCACTAAAGACTTCAACAACTTAAACTCTATAAAGATACAAATTAATACCAAAGCCTTCTTTTGTAATGTGTTTTATGCCATAAATACACGTGTCACACTTTTTTGTGGTGGACAATGTGCCACTACATATAGTACAAAATCATTCAATTCCAGTGACAAAGATGCTAGAATTTGCCACATGGAAAAAAACAAAGAAAAAGAAAAATACAAGTAAATTTGAATCATATCCTACAAAAGATACAAATAGAAAGAAAAAATAATGGCAATCATCCATCACTGGTGAACATCATCCACTTTTGCATGGCCAGCTCCCGGGCTGGGTCCGGAGTCCTTGATCCCCTGAATGCTGTCCACATTTGCAAACTTAGGACTCCCTCCATGGGTGTAAGAGTTTCCAGCTCCTGGACTTGGACCAGAGTCCTTAATCCCTCCAAGAGCATAACTGATGATACTTGCGTGATTGTCTCCGGGACTCAGCGCCGCATCCTTCACCGCGCCAAGAGAGAGGCCATCGACGATTTCTCGGAGAAACGGATTGAATGGCCTGGCATGGACAGGGCTCAAAACTGAGCTGAACAAGATAGGAAGAAGGAGAAGAAGTAGAAAAAGCTTCATGGTCACCTGATCACTGCTGATTGTTATTCCTAGGATCTGAGGTTGCTAGCTCTGGAAGAGCAGGAAATAAATGTTGTAAATGAATATGGCTTGCTACTGAGAACTGAAAAGGTTGTATTTATAGTGAAGGAGGGCATTCAAAGGTATTGACAAATGCAAGATATGGTCAGGCGCCATTCAAAGCCATGTAGGAGGATTGTTCCTCATTGGCCGCCATCTTCAAATCAAGGGAAGAGGAAGCATCCAGTGAGATTCATTAGCGTAGAAGATGGAACCACAGTTCCTTGAGTCCAAGTACCGGAGAGAAGAAAGGGATGTTTAATAAATTTAAATGAATTTCCTTTAGGAAAGATTCTGTTTGTGGGTTTTGGGTTTTGACCGGTTGCTACTGTTTTGGACTTATTATTTGAAGTGTGCCTTTGTTTTCAGGTCATGTCTTTGGTGTTGACTCTTCTTAGTTGGCTAATGGCTACTTTTGCATGTTAAGTTCCAGTTTCATTGGACCACGTGTTTTCATTGCACCACGTGTTGGACTAGGAATCAGGACAGTGTGAATCAGATTTCTGTATGAAAGAGGATCGAGTTAGAATATTCAGAGAAGTTGGGCAAGATAAAAGTAGGCCATGAGACTGACATCATAACTGTAGCTAGTGCATATTGTTCTCATGGGTGATCCAATTCGGAACATCATAAGAAAGGGAAATGGCATGGTAATTTCTTGTAAGCGACAGTGTAGAAATGCGAATTCAGCAGTAATGAGAGAAATTTTCACCTTTAAATGATTCATTCAATGGAGACCATTTGAAGCATGACTGTATGCGATAGAATCCTTGTGTTCAGACGAACAGAGAATAGTAGATAAACTACGTGAGAAACAGTCATGCTTCAAATAGTCGTGGAATATAGTGTCGGAATATCGTCACTTTATGTCCAAGATCAATTTAGTTATATGAACTTCTTAGGAGTATATGAACGATTTGTTTTGCAACAGATTTATGAATTATTCAAAACAGGATTTAGGTGTTCTTGACATATGGTCTTGAGTAGTCTTAAAATCATTTACGATGAGAGAAATGTGGGCAATCTAGAACCAGTGCTCCCACCAGCACTGCAACTGTATGTTAATTTGGGACAATGAATGAAATCCGGTTTGTGCATTTTCTTCAAGAAGCACAGCTCCTCGGAAAAAGAGAAAAATTTCCACGAAATTTTTTAGATTTTGCAGCTCAGTTAATCCCATGGCTAATTACGACATTCGCTAGACATGCCCACAAGTTACAACAAGCCCATGGCTCATCAGAAATAATAAGCCCTTGGCGATAAGCCATGATAGAGTAGGGATTGACATATCCACTTATTAGATACAAAACATTCACTCACAACACAACTCCCATGGCTTGTAGACTTCTTTGGATAGCGATTGGCATTTCCGCCAACCTCTAAGGGGCCGTTTGGGGCGTGATTATTGCAAAAATATCCAGTTTGGATTTTGGATATCTGCTGTAGTATCCATGTGGATTTTTACATCCAGCTGAAACACCTCAGGAGGTGTTTCAGCTGGATATATAAAATATCCAGATGCTACAGTGTAGCAAAACATCCCATCTGGATGTTTTGCTTTTAATCACGCCCCAAACGGCCCCTTAGGAAAAAGTGTGTATATACATAGTTCCTTTAAAGGAAATGAGGTATATTACCAGATAGTTTAATTGAGTCCTAATAGTGCTGTGAATAGGATGTACTAAAGTCTTTGGACCACCATTTTATCATTGGCTAGTGTGTTTCTCTCTAAAGCATGTATTTTATTGCATTTGCCAGCTTTATGTTGATAAGATATATTCAAATCCTTTTGATCAATTTTGTCAAACAAAGTAGATGACAAATCTCTCTGACTGGGCAGTTACTACTGGATACTATGCAACCATTATGTCTGTCTTTTCTCATGATATTCTTCCTTTGTAGATAGCAACTCAAATCAATTACAGGATTATTGCTAACACTACATTCACAGTATCAAATGTCGTTGGCCCGCAAGAGGAGATGATGTTTGCTGGAAATCCCATCAAGTTTCTCCCTGGAAATATTATGTAAATTTGAAGAAAAAATAATTCAAAAATACTATGTAAATTTGAATTTGTCACATGAGAACCAATTTGAGTGCATTCAGGGGTCGAATCTCACATTCGGATGATCCCTATGTTTCACTCTCCCATCCATCAAATCTCCCTCTATGTCTACGTGGCACATGATGCCAGCTCAAATCACTAACCCCTCCCCACAATCTTACAATAATGCCCCTTGAATAATGATGTGAATTTTAATTTATTACTCACATGCATATGAATTTAATATAGAATAATCATTACAAAGTCGATCCTACAAAGACTTGAATTAATTCAACCTAATTCTAGACTTTTACTTAACTAATTCGACGAAAAGAAACTTTAGATAACTAGTTAAAACAAAGAAAACTACATGTAATCCAATATATAAAAATTCTAAAACATCAAATCCACCTCTAATTAAATTGATTATATCTCCTCTCACTTTAATAAATTATAGCTGATGTAATTAATGTGTCCCTCACAGACACACTCAAAAAAATCATGCAGACTCCTCTAAGATGTACGCACTTAAGCAATTAAAGCAATGATCAATAGAGATTATCTCTCTCGAACAATGAAACTATATAAAAATTAATTTTTTATTCAAAAACACCTTTGGGTGTGCACGTTACTCTCAGACATGGACGTTCCTCAGTTTTAATTTTATACAAATTTCTACTCTACCCACTCTCAAGAGTATAGAATACAAATCGATGAAACTATCATTCAATTATATGGAATAAAATTGCATACATCAACTAAAATAAAAATAAAATAAATAGAGATAGAACTGTAAAACCCAAAAAATTGGTAAGTTAACTAAAAGTTTCAATTTTAGAAAACTATTCTAAAATAGGAAAGTTTTGTTGCCTGATGTGATTTCTGGTTGTGCGATGTGCTTTGTTGTGTTATCTGATTTGATGATGTGATATGATTTGATAATCGCATGGATAATAGTAGTAAAAAACTAGGACTCAAGGGTTGGCCCTGGCGCTGGGCACAACCTGGTGCTTAGGCCAGCCTAGCGTCAGGGTTTGAGAACACCTGACGCCAGGAGTGGGGCCAGGCACCAGGGCATGTGTTCAGTGAATTATTCTTAATTGGTAAATTGAATTTGGTTTTGTTGTGTGGTTTGTGACGTACGCGTGTTAGTGTAACGAGTAGTACAACCACGGGACATCAGAGTCATGTGCACATAGGACTCAAGCCAAGACGTAGGACCTGGGCGCTGAGCCACATGGCACTGGCCTAGGGAGTCATGTGAACGTGGGTGACTTGTCATAAGGTGATCTTCAAATGGTTGGAGTGATCTCGAGTTGATTCTTGGTGCAAATCTACGGGTTGACCTAATCGCGGTGCATAAGGTAAGTACTGCGGTAAATCAGAAGGTTATCTTTTCAGTTGAGATAATTATGAAGATATATATTAATCAAAAAAGATAATTATTTCACTTTGTCTCAGCCAATAGGAGGGAGACGTCTAGTGAGAGAGGGCATCCTATTGGTTGGCTTAGATTTGGTAGTTTCCTAGTCGTAGTAGGAGTGGTCTTGATAAGGTAATATCTTAACTAAAAAAATTGAAATCCTAACAAATTGGGAGATCTCTATTGTTGGACGTCTTGACCTATTTGTAGAAAGCTTTTCGTTGGTAAGTTAGGATTTGGGATTATGAAGGATCTAATTAGGAGATATCCTAGTTGAAGGAGGCATTGGCTATAAAAGAAAAGGAGGAGGCCGGCCCATGCCATTGCACGCCAAGGCTTTGGGTCGTCTTGTGCAAAACCTAGCTTTTCCTTCTTCTTTCCCATCAACACCAGCAGCCTTCCATCTCTTCTTTCACTCATATCTCATGTTAGAACAAAGGAGTAAATGCATCTTCGCGGAGAAGAGCGAAGGAGCTACGTGTGGAGGTGTATTTCGCATACATCTAAGTGGTAGGATTGTTTTTCCTAACCAATCTGAATTAAATCCTTTTGCTTCATTCTCAGCATGATTATTTGATGATCCTATTGATGTTACATAAGTGACAATGATTGAGCTAGTATTTGATTCATGAGATATTCCTTGTTGTTTATCAAATAAGAGTATACATGTTGATATGCCTTGTTTAATGCTTCGTGCTAGTGCATACATGCTTACCTTTGATGGAAATATCTATATGGTCATGTCTCTTGAACGTGGGAGGTCATAAAGTTCTCTTCTGTATTCTGTAATGTTCTGTTTTAATCGTCCAATATGATTATAGGATGCATTAATGATATTAAAAGCTTCATTAGAGCAAAGGTTATGCCTTGAGTCAAGCTTAAGGTCTTAACAACAATTAAAGTCATGAAATCATTAAATTCCAAAATGTATTAGAGTCTAGAATTACTCTAGGAGGGGAGTAATTAAGGGTATTAAGGCCATATTATCATGATTAATGAGTATTAATATGAGATTACTTATTATAAGCAAGTAATGCCTTCTCAGCCAAGACTGTTCCTGCGCCGACAGTACTCAGTTTAAAAATCATAACTAAATGTACAAAAATAGTAAAAATACACCGTCGGTGGAGTTATAAACTAGACTCATAGGAATATCTGATGTAAAAGTTTCAGAGTCAGGGTCCTTCTGTTTTGACAGTGAGTTCAGTCATAATTGGGCTATACAATATAAAAAAGTTTACTAGAATTAGGGTTTTAAAAACGCTAATAAGTACTATTACTTATGATATAATCTGATCTAAATAATACTAATACAAATAATATTAATACATTATGGTAATACCTCTTAAGTACTATGCAGTAAATAAGGGAGTCCAAATAGTTAAGAGTTTGGGAGGAGTCAGTGTGCCTTGGGGTCAAGGTGATTATTGTTTCCTTTGTATAACGTGGAGTCGGTTTGAGTATCCAATTGGAGATCAAACCTTCCTAAAAACCATTTTGATATTAAAAGATAATACAACTCCAGACTTAGAGATGTTCTTATCAAATGTAAAGCTATAATGCATGATGTGTGATCGATGAGCGAAATTCATACTCCTATAGTGAGTTATCCATCGGCCTAACTTTGAAATATCATCCGTATTCTTATGATGATCTTTATACTACTGAGAGCGATTATATATTATACTCCAGAGAGTGAGTCATGTATTATTAAGAGACTTGATATTCTATTCCATACTCCATGAGTGAGTCACTGTGGTAAGAGTTACACTATTCTCAGAAAAGTTGAGACCTTTGCTTTTGATTAAATCATTGTCCAGTTTGACATTGACCTATTTCTCCACTAAGAGTTTTTTTTGAAGATCTATCAGGGTGGAATCATAGTATGTCACTAGCCATTGTTAGATCCACAGTGATCTCCGATATTTATGGAATTTTGATTCCTTATTGCCTGAAGGGAGGCAAATACGTACGTTTAGACTGGTTGACATTACGGAAGGTCTTCAGTCTCCGACCATTGTGTCCATAAACACTGATGGGGCTACCATCCTAGACTCGTGACCGGGTTCCGAAGGGAGAACCTCTAGGATTAGACTAGTCAATAGCCACTCGGATGGCATGTTCAGCGAGCAGAAATTGTAACTCCTTCCACTATGGATGCCTGGAGCCTTTGGTATTTTGGTCATTATATCCTTACACTGGTATTTGTTTGGAGTCTTATTGAGATTATTCTTCCCTACATCTGTGATTTGGGGCTGTTATTATTTGACCCTTCTGTTCAGGTAATGTAACCCTTTGATTGGTCTTTCAGAGAGTGCATATTCCTGTTTATCTGAGTGACTTATTCTTCATATCCTATTTTGTCGTCCTGGTGGGTTTTTACATCCTATTGGGTATTTCTATGAAATACTCCTGCTTCCTCTAATGCAGGCTTTAAGGATCAGTAAGTCAGGACTTTGCTGCTTGAAAAGGTGGAGCGGATTCGCAGAGGACGTTTTGAAGAATTGCTTTTATTTACTTTATTTCTTTTGCTATAACTCTATTAGTGTTGGCCTGTATGCGCCTGATTTAATGCTTGTTTTATTTGACAGTTTTAATCAATCTGCTGTAATAATTTAAGTAAGAAACATTTGCTACATTGACAATTTTATTTGAAATTGGATGAAGAATTTCTTAGTTCTTAAATTTTGAGTTTTGTTGTGTGTTCCTGGTGATGTCGATTGCACGTTCTTTCGTGACGATGTAATTGACCCGAGTGATTGACTATTCAGTCGCGTCCCAAGCTTCCTATCTCGGCGATTTTGATCGGTTTAATTAAAGGCTTCCGTACTCCGATCGAGGTCAGGAATTTCGGGGCGTGACAAGAACTAATCTAATTAGGGCTTCATCTACGCCTCGGACGAAGATTAGATAGCTATGGATATCCGAGAAGAAAATTTTTGTCTTGTATTCATTGGCAACATGTAAAAAATTGAGATATGGAACACGAAAAATTGTCCTCTCGAACCGATTTGCAAGTTTCAAACTCCTATTGTCCTTGTCCAATCTTTACAGTCGTGCACCAAAACTGCCGACAACACGCAATGCCCGTTCTTATTATTTTTCCTTTTTTCCTATTCTTGGTATTGTAGCAATATTATGCACTCATACTGTTCACCGGTCCTATACCGGTATTGTTCATACATTGTTCATAGAACTTTTCATCGTCTTCTCAAACCCGACATGCGCTTTTACTATAGCAACAAAAAAACAGATTTTTTTTTCTTTCTCTCCTCCTGTTTCTCCTTTTGGCCGATTCCTCTCTCTTTCTACTATGTAAAACACCGGCTTTTTTCTATTTTGCGCAACCATTCAAATTTTATAGATGTCCCAAATTAAAGAGTCTCAATTGCGATAAGCTCCTTTTCCAGGCTTGTGTCAATCCAAATCCGCCCAAAATTACACCATAGGTCTGTTGGTGTTAAGAGTCCAAGTCGATCCAAACAACCCACGCCAAATCCAAACCAAAAATCCAATTTTTTTTACTATTCTCTTCGAGTGACCGAACAAAATTGTTCGGTCTACTTTCTTTTTTTAAAAAAAAAAATTCAAAACCCCTCGTCTCAGTCTCGTTCGTCGGATCTCATCTGTGCGTCTCTTCAATTTTTAACATTGAACCCGCTTTCTTTTTAGTAACATCTAACGACTACTGTAATTCCAGCATTAAATGTATTTTGAAGCTTTTAAATCCCGAATAAAAGTGGTTTGAGAGAATCATGGGAAAAGGAAAGATGGGATTTACTAGAGGTAATTATGGAGTGTAATCGGTAGTAAATCAGGAAATAAATCCAATCGGTTGACGATATCTTTGTGAGCCAATCATGGAAGAGGAGAGAATATTCAGGAGATCAATACCATCCAATCAAAAGAAAGAATTCAAATTGGAATGGGACGTCCAAGAGGAGCATGATGAGATTAGGCAGTTTCCAAATCTGGTGATAAGAATCAATTAGATTTGATTCTAGAATTGATTTTAAAATCCTAACTGATTTGAGACATTAATGGGAAAAGGACGTCATTGGCATATTTGGGGTATGATTTGATCAATGGCTGGGATTAGAAGGGAGGAGGACAACTGGAATTAGGAAACCTCATATATATAACCCAAATTTGGAGGGCCGGCCCATGTACTTGGCCGACCCCCCTTTTTGTGTTCTTCTTGGTTACTCTTCCTTCTTCTCCACCAAACCAGCACCTTTCCTCTCCCCTCTCTCGTCCAAAGAGTTGTCCTATTTAAGTGTTAAGGGCGGCGTTGCATAGAGGAAGCAAGGGCCTTCGCGAGGAAGCGATTAGAACTACGTTTGACTCAGGTAGGATGATTTTTTTCCCTGATTCTTAAATTAAATTCCATACTTTGTTGTGAGTAATTCTTATGGTAGCATTTTGATGTATAATTGTAAATTTTCTTGAGAGTTAATGGCTAAGTACCAATATCCCAAATTATTGAGTCCATGACGTGTTATTTGCTCAACCGTGTGGACATTGATGTTCCAATTCTTATTCGTTACACATGCTAACCTATTGATCGAAAATCTTATATTTTGTGATGACCTTTTTGCTATCATATTGATTTAAAAGTTTGCTGTCTAGATTAGTTTGTCATGATCCGATGATGTATCATGGAAAGTATATTGCTTAGATGTTTTAAGGGATGATTCCTATCAACTTTCTATACCAAGATAGACAAATTAATAAGAGACATGTCTCGTACTTGTGCCGTGAGACTTCTGATATCAGCCAAAGTCAGTCCCTTTGATCAATAGTTCTGATTAGTCCCTAACTAGTTGCCTAATTCCACTATTACACCTATTGGAATGGATTTGTGCATATAATCAATAAAGATAGTGAAGGTACACCCTAATCCTTGAAAATTATTCAAAATCAGATCTAATAAAGTTCAGGAATATGTCTGTATGTGAGGTAATCGGGTATATAATGCATTAGTGGGTGGATTAGGGGGTAATTACACTCATAAGTTGATTAGAACGATGATTAAGGGTCTGGGCCAGAACTGTTTCTGCACTGATGACCTTTACTTAAACACATATAACTAATTATAGAAAAATCAAAAAAATATGTTGTATATTGGGTTGGAAACTAGACTCATAAGGCTGTATACAGTAAAACTTTCAAAGTTAAATTTAATCTGTGCTGACACTCAGAAGTGTCGGAATTCAGCTGTTAAGCAAAAATAGAATACTGTAATTATGGTCAAAGTTATTAAAACTTCATCAATGCAATAGCTTATGTTAAAATAAGTATACTAAGAACTTTATTTGTATTATACAAGACTTTTCAGTAACTATTATAGTAGAATCGATTAAATATAATAATTAAGTGTCATGGGCTAATGAATGATGATTTGGCGTTCATCAGGTCTTGTGTGTTTTACCCTAAGTATTGACTCAATTCGTGTTTCCAATTGGAATCGAATCATCATTCCTCTTTGACCAAAGTTTTGATCCTTGAAGTCTGGACCAATGTTTTTCATAACCCTGTTGAGTATTGGATTGTTCCATCTAGGGCAAAGCTTGTGTGACACTTATGTTACTGAGACTTCATTGATACTCTTTTAGTGAGTTTTATATTAATAGAGATATTGAAATCTCATTGGTACTCCTTGATGAGTCAAGTGTTAGAAATGATACTTTGAGTTCTAGAGCGTTGCGACCTCTATTTTGTGAAATATTGCTCACTTCTAAGTTAACTGCTTCTCCACTAAGAGTCCTGACGAGGATATCTCTGAGGTGGAATCATAGTGTACTTAGAGAGCCATTGCTAGATCCAGAGTGATCTCCGATTTATATGGGACTGATCTGTACATGAAATATGCATTTTATTATCTCCTAAACTTATGTTTCTGCTAGTGTTTGTTTAGAATAACTGCTACTTTAATATAGTTTTTTGTTTTTGTAGGAAACGAGAGCAAAACGCAGAAATGGGATAAAACGCGACTCTAATGATTGAATATTTACAACTTCGATTGCATATCTCTGATGGGACTGATTTAAGCTTCATGTTAAAGTACACGAAGTCAGCTTTCCAACGCCACTGACTGTTCGCAATTCGGAGTTCAGAGCAAAAAGTTATGATCATTTGAAATATCGCGCGCGAAAGAGACACAATGAAAGAGAAGATCCGTTCAGATTATATCCGGCGGCTGAGATTATGACGACGGGTTTTAAAGAAGAAAAAGAAAAAAAAAGAGAAAAGAAAAGGGAGCGCTGAACCGGCTGGTTCAGTGCCGGTTCAGTTAAAATAAATAAAAAATAAAATAAAAAAAACCCGGCCCGAGCCGAAGCTCGGGCGCTCGGGCCTTCGCCTGTTTCAGAACAGAGCGATGCTCTGTTCTTGATGAGTTCGCCGGAAAAGCTGGGGCGGCGGATCGACTGGGCTGAGACGACGGCGGGGTCTGGGCTGAGACGGCGGAAGGCGGCACGGCCACGGAACTGATGGGCTCGATCGATTTGAGGATTGAGACGGTGCTGCGGGGACGATTGTGGCGACGCCGGAGCTCTAGACGGCGCCGGAGAAGGTGAAGCATGACGACGGCCACGACGTTGACGGCGGTTGGTCCTAGTCGGCAGAATACGGCGGAAATGGGAGGAGCATCCCACGGATCAGAGCCGTGCTAAATCAGGAAACAAAAATAAACAGGCGTGCTCGATATGGGAAGTCTGGATTTGGACTCGATTCGACTTCAATTAGGATTTGGACGAAGGCTATAAAAACTGAAGCAAAAGAGAAGAGTGAAGAGGGCCGACAGAAGAGAAAAACAGGCCGAGAGACGATAGAAAGCTTGAAAGACGAAAACAGCCGACAGAAGCGCTGGACAGAAAGAGCGAAGAAAAACAGAGCGACCGCCGGGCGAAAACCAGAGGAAAAACAGCCCTTTTTCCGGCGTGATTGTGGCCGGAAGAAGAGGTGGGTCTTCGCCGGAGCAAGAGGAGTCGAACGCCGGGAGAAAGAACCGATTTTGGGCCGGATTTGGAAGTGCTACATTGCTGATTTGAAATTGCAACAGTGCGAGTTCACCGGAGAAGACGATGAATAGTGCCGTGAACAGTATTTTGTGAACAGTGCCGGGTGCATAGTGAACAGTATTTTTGACAATCCGACGATGAATCAGGCTTTTTCTTCCCTTATTTTCATGTCTAGCTAAATTTCATTGTACTAAGATTAGATGAAGCCCTACTGATTGTTTGACTCTCAATACTTATTTGCATTTCTAAAGTTGTGATTTTTATTCCATATGCTTAATATTTGCTATGATTATTCTGTTGCTCGAGAGAGGGTAGAGTAATTGTTAGTTAAGGGTTTGTTAATGTTCGAGAGATCTTAGCGAATTCCAAGGTGTTATTTGAATAAAAATTGCATTTTTATGATTGGTCTTTGCTCGAGAGAGGGAGATTGATTAAATTAGATTTAATTGTTTAGTTGCATGTTCGAGAGGGCTGCACACATTACGATTATTCGTGACTTCGAGAGGGGCACGGGTAATTGATCACTTGGAATTGTATGGGTTTAACGGAGAGGATAGCCATTTGGTTTGGGTGGATTCGAAGTCTTAGTATATTTCTCATCATATTATTTTCTCATAAATTTCATTGCTTTGTTAGAATTAGAACTTTTCATTCTGTTATAACTAGTTTCATAAAAATCAAATCTTTCATTAGAATTAAGTTGAATCAGTCCAAGTCCTTTGGGTTCGACCTCGTTACCACTAGACTATACGTAGTCTCGTGCGATTGCGAGTAAAAAAGTAGAAAAATCAATCAATCAATTGGCGCCGCTGCCGGGGACTTGGTAACGGTTTGACTTAATTCTATTTTGTTCATATTTTTCTTGTAGGATTTTGATACTTTATTTTCTTGTCTTTGTAGGAGTCAATTTGGAGAGGCAGATAGTGACACTTGGAACTCGCCGACGTTGGAAAGGGCACTCCTTCCCCTCGTTTGCAATCTATCAACCTTTCTTTTTAAGTAGATTTATATGTTTTTAATATTTTTCTTTATTTCTGTGAAAGCATGCAGTGTTAGTCGTGGATATCTAGGGTTGATTTGTGTTGTGGATGTGTGATAGTGTGGTTATGGTGTTGGTGATTGCGTGGTGAAAAAAAAAATGACTTCACCTTCCTATGGATTTAGCCATAATAACCCATACATGTACTTTAATGATTATTATTCCTCACACACACCTACTTCCCCTCCCTTTGAAGTGTCATTCCCTCCATGTCACTCATATCTTGATACTTATAACCATGGGTGGGAAAATCAATCCAACTTTGGGAGTAACATATCTTCCCTACAACCCACGACCCCTTTTATTTTGGAACCATGTGCCATTTGCTTAAGCCCTACCCATACCCTAGTGGAGTGCCCTTCGGCCCATGAGTATCCGGAATTGGTGCGCGATCATGTACGTGCGGCCCAAGGTCTTCATAGGTGGGAGGACCAATCTAATTTTTCTTGGCACACACTCAATGAAAGGGCAATGTTTGAACCAACTACTACTCCACCGTTACAAGGTATGACATGCCCTGTTCCACCACCACCACTGCCCCAACCCCAAAATGCCCAACCCACATGGAATCCTAGCTTTGAAGATAAGGTCTTGTCCATATTGGATAATATAACGGGGATTTATAGTAGTGCATGGGGTGATAGTAATGAAGTAAACCCTTTACCTATCCAATCACAATACCCGATGGGCCAATTTGTTGAAGAGGGGATATGTTTTTCCCCTGACCATGTGCAAAATGTTATAACCCTTCGGAGTGCACAGCAATTTGAAAATGAGGATGGATATAGTGCAGGAAATGAGCAAGGAGGGGTGGAAATAAAAGAAGAAGTGAATGAGTCTTTAGAACCAATTTTTAAATCTTCTATCTCCGGGGAGTCACTGTCTATGACAATATTAACGGAACCTTCTGTTCCCGAAGCACCACTCATACAATGTCTAGACCAACCTTCCCCTTTGATTGTTGAACGTGACTTAGAGTGTTCTATAAATTGCCCATTCAATCCATTATTTGAGAGTCCTCCCCAAAATGCATTGCAAGATGAGGCCACTAAGGCCAAATTGGGTGATGTGGAAGACAACCCCTTTATTTTAAACTTCTCTAATGACATCTTTCCATGGCCAATGAAGGGGGACATATTCCCAAAGCTTACCCGCCCACCACTCCACCCCTTCATTCCAAGGTGTGATCCGTACTTAGGTAACAAGGATAGGAGTGTGTGGGGCAATCATTTAATTAATCCAGGTTGACTTGTTGGGGGTTACGTCTGGCTGAAGACGTAAAACTTAGCGCTCTTGGGAGGCAACCCAAATTTTATTTTCTTGTTTATTTTCTATTTTATTTTTATTTTTATTGTAGGTTAACTCTTACCTGTGTGGGGATGCTACAGTCGAGGTTTGGGGGTGTATTTAATTTTTCCATATTTATATTATCTTCTCATTCTTCGCTTATGTGTTTCATGCTTTACATCTACAATGAGGCTCTCCATTCAGGTGATTTCTTTCCTCACTTCTTTTCTTTTCCTATTCATTGTAGTATTATTTTGGTAAACATTGAGGGCAATGTTTAGTTTAGGTTTGGGGGTGTAGAAAAGAAGAAGTGTTATTTTGTTTCATTATTATCTATCTTTGTTAATGCTTAAAAAAATTGAAAAAAAAAATGAAAAAAAAAAACCGAAAAAAAATAGAAATTAGTTTTTAGGTTGTTTGCTAGTATTTTTATAGGTTTTGATAGTTTATCCCGTGATGATGCATTTTAAAATTCTTAAGAGATTAATTTACATTGGAAGTGTGAGTAAGTATACTGGAGGATAGAGAACTTAACTGAGCATATCTTTCTATTACAGTCCTCTTGGAACCTGTGCTTGAGCTAAGAAAACTCACTCACACACTAGTACATAAAGTAATACCCTCTAGAGATTTGTTGAATACTAATCTTCAGTGGGATGTCTTTAGTCAGAGTCATTGGATGATATGTGGTTGTCCTTTGAGCTTAAAAGATCATGATAGACCATTTACTTGGCTATGGCAAGGGCTGGAACCGGAAATAGGTTGAGAGTATAATACAACCTGGACGGAATAAAGATTGCTTGAAAATATGAATGCTGAAAATAAAATAAAATAAAAAAAAAAAACAAAAATGAAAGAAAGGGGCTGCTTGACTTTATAGGATTAACTTAGGCTGATGCTCGGGCCCGAAGCGGTCTCTTAAAACCTAATGCCCTAAGCCAACTGGCTGGGAGTCATTGGCCTGAGTCATTGCTAAAACCTAAGCATCTTGAAGTCAGGCCTTACACAGTCCTAGCGAAAAAAAAAAAATAATAAAAAAAGAAAAAAAAAGTTTGTGGTGTATTATCCTCTCAAATCTAGAATGTTGGACCCGAATGAGGCGCGCAGATCTGTGCTATCATGAACCTAAAGATTGGGATGACTACGTAGATTCTGATGTTCTTTGGTTAATGGGTAACACTGGATATGTGTAAGACAGAAATTTAGAATGTATTGCTACAATGTTCTACACTTTCTACTATTTACATTATAATGCTATATCATATTGAGCAGAAATTTCCAAGATGAAAGTGTGGAATAAAACCACTTACTTGAGGGCTTCTATATTCCTGTTGATTATAAACCAAGTACGTGTGGTTAATTCTCTTAAGCATTGTAGTCTGCATTTGAAGGGATAATAGGTTTGTTTGTTTTGCAGTGTTTTGATTTGTTTTTACATTTAGGTTAATTATGTTAGTTTAATAAATACATGTTTGTGGGTAGCATGGCTGCAAACCCTCACGAGACAACACTCGTCCTGCTAGGGACACCTAGAGGTTTAACGGCTTGTTGCATACGCTCAATGCAATCGTGTTCCCTACGAAAGTGGTGTTTACTTTTATGCATTAGTTCATTAGTTTGTTTGATTTTATTTTGTTTTGTTTTGCTAGGGACTTGCAAAATCTAGGTTTGGGGATGTGATATGTACATGAAATATGCATTTTATTATCTCCTAAACTTATGTTTCTGCTAGTGTTTGTTTAGAATAACTGCTACTTTAATATAGTTTTTGGTTTTTGTAGGAAACGAGAGCAAAACGCAGAAATGGGATAAAACGCGACTCTAATGATTGAATATTTACAACTTCGATTGCATATCTCTGATGGGACTGATTTAAGCTTCATGTTAAAGTACACGAAGTCAGCTTTCCAACGCCACTGACTGTTCGCAATTCGGAGTTCAGAGCAAAAAGTTATGATCATTTGAAATATCGCGCGCGAAAGAGACACAATGAAAGAGAAGATCCGTTCAGATTATATCCGGCGGCTGAGATTATGACGACGGGTTTTAAAGAAGAAAAAGAAAAAAAAAGAGAAAAGAAAAGGGAGCGCTGAACCGGCTGGTTCAGTGCCGGTTCAGTTAAAATAAATAAAAAATAAAATAAAAAAAACCCGGCCCGAGCCGAAGCTCGGGCGCTCGGGCCTTCGCCTGTTTCAGAACAGAGCGATGCTCTGTTCTTGATGAGTTCGCCGGAAAAGCTGGGGCGGCGGATCGACTGGACTGAGACGACGGCGGGGTCTGGGCTGAGACGGCGGAAGGCGGCACGGCCACGGAACTGATGGGCTCGATCGATTTGAGGATTGAGACGGTGCTGCGGGGACGATTGTGGCGACGCCGGAGCTCTAGACGGCGCCGGAGAAGGTGAAGCATGACGACGGCCACGACGTTGACGGCGGTTGGTCCTAGTCGGCAGAATACGGCGGAAATGGGAGGAGCATCCCACGGATCAGAGCCGTGCTAAATCAGGAAACAAAAATAAACAGGCGTGCTCGATATGGGAAGTCTGGATTTGGACTCGATTCGACTTCAATTAGGATTTGGACGAAGGCTATAAAAACTGAAGCAAAAGAGAAGAGTGAAGAGGGCCGACAGAAGAGAAAAACAGGCCGAGAGACGATAGAAAGCTTGAAAGACGAAAACAGCCGACAGAAGCGCTGGACAGAAAGAGCGAAGAAAAACAGAGCGACCGCCGGGCGAAAACCAGAGGAAAAACAGCCCTTTTTCCGGCGTGATTGTGGCCGGAAGAAGAGGTGGGTCTTCGCCGGAGCAAGAGGAGTCGAACGCCGGGAGAAAGAACCGATTTTGGGCCGGATTTGGAAGTGCTACAGTGCTGATTTGAAATTGCAACAGTGCGAGTTCACCGGAGAAGACGATGAATAGTGCCGTGAACAGTATTTTGTGAACAGTGCCGGGTGCATAGTGAACAGTATTTTTGACAATCCGACGATGAATCAGGCTTTTTCTTCCCTTATTTTCATGTCTAGCTAAATTTCATTGTACTAAGATTAGATGAAGCCCTACTGATTGTTTGACTCTCAATACTTATTTGCATTTCTAAAGTTGTGATTTTTATTCCATATGCTTAATATTTGCTATGATTATTCTGTTGCTCGAGAGAGGGTAGAGTAATTGTTAGTTAAGGGTTTGTTAATGTTCGAGAGATCTTAGCGAATTCCAAGGTGTTATTTGAATAAAAATTGCATTTTTATGATTGGTCTTTGCTCGAGAGAGGGAGATTGATTAAATTAGATTTAATTGTTTAGTTGCATGTTCGAGAGGGCTGCACACATTACGATTATTCGTGACTTCGAGAGGGGCACGGGTAATTGATCACTTGGAATTGTATGGGTTTAACGGAGAGGATAGCCATTTGGTTTGGGTGGATTCGAAGTCTTAGTATATTTCTCATCATATTATTTTCTCATAAATTTCATTGCTTTGTTAGAATTAGAACTTTTCATTCTGTTATAACTAGTTTCATAAAAATCAAATCTTTCATTAGAATTAAGTTGAATCAGTCCAAGTCCTTTGGGTTCGACCTCGTTACCACTAGACTATACGTAGTCTCGTGCGATTGCGAGTAAAAAAGTAGAAAAATCAATCAATCAGGGACCTATGTAGTTCCTACCCAAAGAGAGGCAAATACTTACGTTTTAGATTACAAGATATTATGGAAGGTCTTGTAGTCTCCGCTCATTATGCCCGTAAGCACTGATGGAGCCAGCATCTTAGACGCATGGTCGAGTTCCAAAGAGAGAACCTCTAGGGTGATCTAGTAAGTATCCACTTGCGAGTGGTAAGATCAGAGAGAAGAAATTGAAATCTCCTTACACTATGGATGTCTGGAGTCAGTAATGATTGATAATTTCTCCCTACATATTGGATGTTCGGAGTCTTGAAATATGGTAACCTCTCTCCTTACACTTTTGATTATTCGGAGTCAAAATGTTTATTATCTTCTCTTCATAGATGCGAGCATTTGAGATGTGTTGATATTATTTCTCAGGTTAGGAAAACCCTATGTTCAGTTCTGATACTGTTGAATATACAGTTGTCTTTTGTTGAATCTTTCTTCTTGTCAAACATTGTTTCTCCTTTCGGGTTTTTACATCCTACTGGCTATTTCTTCGAAATACTCATTCATCCTTTGATGCAGGAATGAAGAAAGAGTAGATTTCATAAAGTTGCAGTGAGGAAAAGCTTGAAGACTGCGGACAATTTGATAAAGTTATCTTTTGTCTTAGTTAATTAATAGTAGTAGTATTGGCATGTTGGCCAAGGATATTTTAATGATTTTGTTGTTAGTTATTTTAATGAATTTTAATTTGGAACAATTGAGATTATGGATTTTTCATTTCATATGTATTAACAATGTGATTTTAAGACTGAATGAAATGTGTTTGATTGATTGATTTTTTAACTCTTTTTACTCGCAATCGCACGAAACTTAGTATAGTCTAGTGGAAACGAGGTCGAACCCAAAGGACTTGGAAGATTAATCTAATTCTAATGAAATATTGAATTTTTAAGAGTTTAATTAACTAAAGAAGCAAACTTTAATAAGAAATCAGATGAATGAGAATATCAAAGCATCGAATCCACCACTAAACATGCAATTACTACTCTCAATTATTATTTCCACAAATTGATATGATACAGTAATTTATGTTCTTGGTTGAACACACAAATTACCAATGAATGAACTACACGTTCTTGAACAGACACGAAAAGTTCATCCACTATAAATTAATACAATTAACTCTATCCTTGGCTGAGCGTAGAATCAATTATAATTATGTTATTATCTAGACACAAGAAATATCAAGATCAAATTTCATTAATCATTCATTAAGTCTCGGTCAAAGCACTTAAGAGGAATAACAATAAAATTGCATTAAGCATGAAAAATTATTATCAACTTTCATTAAATTAAACAACTAAGAGTAATAACACAAATTTAAGGCTTCATCTAGCCTTGGTAAAGAAAGAAAAAGCCTGATTTGTCGAAGTCATTTGCAGGAATACTGTTCACGTTACTGTTCAAAATCACTGCACACTATTCACTGTCTTTTCCTCGAGCACGAGTACTGTAGCAATTTTGAATCACTGTAGTAACACAATTTAGTCCAAAAGATCCGAACTTTCTTCCTCCTCTCTCCTGTCCGGCGAACTCCTCTCTTCCTCCGTCGAGAAACACGCCGGAATCCGGCCGAAAAGTCCTTTGTTTTCCTATGTGAAAAGCTCTCTTTCTCTCTGTTTTTTTTCTTTTTCGAGCTCCTCTTTTTCCTTTGTCAACTGCTGTTTTTATAGCCGTTCAAAAATCCTCTTGCTCTTCTAATTACCCAGCCAAATCCCAGTTGAACATGCCTCTTTCACCGCGTCCAAATCGAATCACAAACGTCGAGTTTCCTATTCGAGAACGCCACTTCCGGCATTCCGGTCCAACACGATCCTCAGTCCAAATCCGGCATGATTCTATCCCAAATTTCGAATGTGACCGCCGGAAAAGCTTTGCCCGAACATCTTCTGCCTCGCCGTCACCAGGCTTCATTTCCATCGATCACAGGCTCTGCCATTGTCGAGCTTCGCCGAACGAGACAGAACCGCTGTCACCCACATCGTCGATACCATCGCGCCTCACCGAGCATGAGCACCGATCTCGAGCTCCATCGCCGTCGAGCACCGCCATGGTCAGACCCGCCGTCGACTAGGATCTCCTTCCCCTTCACCGGCACTCGAGCAGAGCTCGAGTGCCTCTGTTCTGGAAGCAGATGCCCGAGCTTCGGCTTGGGCTATCTTTTTTTTTCTGAACCGAACCGAAATTGAACAGACTTGAACCGATCCATTTTTTTCTTATTTTTTTTCTTTTTCTTCTTTAAAACCCGTCGTAGCCATCTCATCCATCGGATCTTCAATCTCAGCACAGAACTCATTCGACGTGCATTCACTTTGGCGATCTGTAATTGGGACTTTTAAAACCTGCGTGGATAAAATTAAATATAACTTAGACGCATAATTAAATGTAAATCCATTAAATCCACTTAACGCATCTAAATTAATCAATTAAGCGTATTTACTTATTAAATTCCTAATTACTCACTTAATCATGATTAATCATTAATTATCCTTATTTCAACTAAAATTACGATTAACATATAGGTAGAAAGGCATATAAAAACGTGCATATTTTATAGTTATCCGTGTTGATTACACATCCTTTTGAGATAGTGTACTCAACGGGTTGATCGCATATTCGGTCGTGTGCCCGAGTTTTCGGTTTCAAAAATATTATTTTGAGGGACGACTTCCGCACTCTGATGAGATTGGGAATTTCAGGGCATGACATAACCACTAATACTTACGTAAATAAACAACTAAAGCATGACAACACTCAAACTAGTGGTTATGTTCCATACCTTCGTCTTGAAAATATTTGTTCAATATAGATATATATATTTATTTTTTGAAAAGAAATGTGCAGAACAAATAGACATACAATCTAAATTTATGTCTTCTACACATTCTAATGTTAATCTAGTTACAGTCGAGCTCAATAACCCAAAATGATTCTATGGCATCTTTATCTTAGAGTATCATGATATAACTAATGTTCAAACATCATCAACCATAAGTCCAAAGTATATGGTGTAAAAGCATAATACACCAAATATTTTTTTCTTCTTTTTCGGCCAAGCTAGTCTATAAGGCTCATGCAGATAACAACAGAGGCAACCATTGACTCCCAACCAGTTTGGTTAGGGCATTAGGTTTTAAGATACCCTTACAAACTAACCCTTCGAATCCAATGGACTAGAAAGCATGGTAGCCTTGAGAGAATTTGTTCTAACCTCCAACTTTTGAAGCAAATCCTTTAGCTTACTGAGGCACAAAAGCTCGGTTACTCGTAGAGATAGTAACAAACCTCTTTATTTTGTATTTTTTTCATCTTTCTTTGATTTTTTTCTAGTGTATTATACCTTCAACCTATTTTCAAACCATATCCTCCATAAAGCTAAACAGATTGTCTATCATGATCATTGAAGCTCTAAGAATACCACGTTTTCAAAAATAGACTTGAATAAAGACATCCACTAAAAATGGTAATTAACAAATCTCATGGTATTTCTATGTGTAGTCTGAAGTGTGTGAGCGATTTTTAGAAAATAGAAGCATATGAGTCCAAGAGGATTGTATAAAAATCAAAACTTCATATTTAAGTGTCTTCATCCTCAAGTTCACTCACAATTTCTACCTCAATTAGTCTCTCTAAAAATTGAAGTATGAATAGAAGGGATATATACAGAGTGGCATTGCAAAATTCAACGGACAACTTGTTTTATGTAAGGCAATGCAACATTATGTAAAGATGCCATATTCGAGGCCAAATTTCAAGCCTTCATGGCTGAACAATGAAGTATTATTTGGCCAACATTAATTTTCTGATGATGTAATCAAGGCCACCCAATTGTCCTTTGTCCTGAAATTAACATAGCACTCCAATTATACAATATCAACTTCCTGATCACATTTGTTGCAAAAAAAAAATCTTGATCACATCATAATGAATAAACAAATCAACCCTATGGTCAACTCCAAAAAAGAGCACCTTAATTTTGTATTGGAGAAGACACGTCTTGTTTCCTAAAAGTTCAGCATAACTTTCAAAAGCCTTTGTAAAATAATAAACAAACTTTAGGTTATTAAATGAGGATGGTTTACGTGAGATCGTTCTCATATAATGAGTATGAGGCCAATCTTTTGGGTCGTTAGATTCTGATCCGAGGGTGAAAATCAAATCAGTGGGTAAATAAGTGTGTTAAATCAATGGTTAGATGAGTTCCCTATATCTGTTTGTAACGCAAAATCCAACAACTACAAATTGCATTGGCCTCATATATATAAGCTATATGAGATTGATCTCATTTAAACTTTTCCCTTATTAAATTGCCTTGATAAATTCTCAATGCACCTCCCTGTCAAAGTCTCGTTAGGTTTTGCTTGTCCTTTCAACTCTTTGACGGCTTATTTGACAACTAATAGTGGAAAGTAATTAGGTAGTGAATAACTTCAGAATTAGCACATAGTTATTGCAGTGTTATAATTCTACAATATAATAGAATCAACTCTACATTATTATAGAAAAGGTAAATTTCACTTGACACCTATCTACAATGGTGAAATTGCACTTAACCCCCATAACTTATGAAAATATGGACTTAACCCCTATGATTTATGAATTGAGACTATTTTACCCCTTCTCTTTACTAATAAATCCACCTTCTTTCTCCATCGACCATGCCCCTCTTTTCACCATGCGAACACATTCCTTAACAATGGCACTGTCCTGGCCTCGCCTTCTACAGTGCAATAAAAGTTAGTTGTTTGTCATAGTCTTTATGCTACAATCATGAATATGAGGTGTAAAATTGTCCTAACATTCCATGCATATGGGTTATGTACCTATTTTCATAATTCACAAGGGTGTTAAATAATAAAACAATCACAAGGGTTAAGTGCAATTTTACCATAATTCAGAGGGATCAAGTGCAATCACCATTATTGAAAATCAATTAAGGTGTATCCTAATTCCTAGAACCTAAATTTAACAATCAAGTAACTACCAACTGATTAATCCCAAATTTGCCAAGAGAAAAACAGAAAAGCCTTTTTTGATATCCTATACATTTCTTGGTCAAAGAGCTGTCTGTCACTTTCCCCCACATTAATATGTAGTATCCCACTCAAAGACATGCACAACTGCCCAACCTCCCAGGTGCCTTTAGTGGCCGCCTCTGGCCACCTAGTCAGGATTTTCAGGCCATAAAAACCGTTGGACCCACCACCTGAACAGCAATGGCCAGAAACTGACTAAAACTATAAACAAAGCAAATCAGACCATGGAAGAGATACTTCTGAGATAGTTCTAAGATGAAATTCTTGACATTCTAGCTCTCAGTTCCATCCACCATCCCTTCAGAGATGATGCTTCCTCCCAATCTTCTCATATGGATGACAAGGGCGCTTCCCTCATATGTCTGCGCGTGATCAACCCAATTTCCAACAGTCAACTAAATGAATCTTCTCCCATCTTATGCTATGATCAATTTTGCTATATATACACCAACTGCATGCCTTTCAGCTTCATACTCAACATTCACATACTACTCTTGCCTACGCATTGCTGAGGATAGGATTGATCATGGCCCCAAAGCTGTTGTCTCTTCTTGTCTCTCTTTTCGTTTTCTCTACTTCTTTCTCCTGTGTTCAATCACGACCATTGTCCCCTTCCGAACAGGAAACCTTTGATGTTGTTGCTGATGAATTACCTATAGGGATGATCAGGGGGCTCGTCTTGGAGGGGATGAAGAACTCCGGTCCAAGCCCGGGTGGTGGTGGCCACAAGTTCGTGGACATTGGTACTTTGGGAGGGATAACGGAGTCCGGACCGAGCCCAAAAGGCCCCGGCCACAAGTACGTGGATGTTGGAGCTCTAGGTGGGACAAAAATCTTCAGCCCGAGCTCAGGCGGCGGTGGCCATGCCTATGTGAATGCTGATACTTTTGGGGGAGTCAAGAACTCTGGTCCTAGTCCCGGTGGTGGTGGCCACAAGTTCGTAATAATTGGCACTCTGGGAGGGATTAAGGAGTCAGGACCGAGCCCAAAAGGCCCGGGCCATGAGAAAGTGAATGTTGGAGCTATAGGTGGGATTAAAAACTCCGGCCCGAGCTCAGGTGGCGGTGGCCATGCATTTGTGAATGCCAATACTCTTGGGGGGGTCAAGAACTCTGGGCCTAGTCCCGGTGGTGGTGGCCACAAGTTCGTTGACATTGGTACTCTGGGAGGGATTAAGGAATCGGGACCTAGCCCAAAAGGTGGTGGTCACAAGCTCATGGCTTTAGGTGGGATTAAGCAATCAATGATGAGGCTTGGATGAGGATACACACTTTGATTACTGCATGCATGTCGTTTAAATAGTAGAAATCACCTGATATGGGTCTTGGTAACGTAGTGCTTAGGAGAGTGTTTGTTGATTTTATTGACTTTATTTGTCGATTTCATTTATTGTATTGGGTGAGACAATATACTTGTGATTTATGTCTATTCTCATCTACATTTTGATCATTTTATTGTAACAAAAATTTTGATGGAATGAAATTTGTTCTAAATCCATCATGTGCTCTATTTTGAAGAACCAAGTGGGCCAGCATCAGAGTTTTATTTTTAGTTGACATCAATTGAACTTAATGCTATGCTTCATTATGCCTGCATAACAACTTTTTTTTTTTGGGTAATTCGAGAATTAGGATAAGGTAGGTGATAGCTCCCGGCATATGCCTGTAGAACTACTTGTTAAGCTTGTTTGATATTTACTTTGTTTTTACTATAATTTACATAAGCATTTTATTTCTAGAACAATACTGAATCGTATGTTGTATTTTGCATGGATGTTACGTACGCCTGCCGAGCTCCACGGGAAATCCAAACTCCAAGCCATGTTCTATACTTCATCGACCATATCCTAAAATAAGAAAAACTTAGCTTTGGAGTTAAAATTTTCTTCATCATGTGTGTACCATTTAGATATTCGGACAAAAAACGAAAAAGAATGTACCATTTAGATGCATGTTGATTACTTTCTTTTCTTGGATGCATGTTGTTCTTTAAATTCTTCATAGGGCACATCCTATGTGCTTAACATCATCAATAGAACCATGATTTCATATCAACTGGGATCAGAAAACGAATTGATCGAGGAGAATCATATATTCAGCCTAAAAGAATACTCCCCAGGATATTTTGGACATATAAATAGGACGCTTAATACGGGATGGAGCTAGTAGAACGAAACATGTTCTTTCAAGTCCTCGCCCAGATCAGCTGTCAAATAACAGTCCCTCATCTAGCTTCTAAGACGCTAGCCTTTTAATATTTTTTAAAGGTTATATTAAATTTATATCACCTGACCTTTGCCAAAATAGCACTTACACCCCTTGATGTTTCAAAAACTGCACATACATGATACATCTCCTACCGGTTACCACGAACAAAACCATTAGTAGATATTTCTAGATGACGAAAATACCCTCAATAACCTAACTACTAAGGATCATGGAAAATCGTCTTGCCGATATATAGGTATCGGACACAAACCGATACACCGATACCACATAGTCTCGGTTTTTAAAATTTTTCCAAATATCGGCGATATATCGGTTTCGGACCAATATATCGGTATTTTTTTAATTATAAAAAAAATTATTAAAAAAAAAATTTAAAAAAAAACTTTCATGTTTGTTTTCTATCCTAATATGCATTTTTATGCATATTTTGAAATGTATTCTTTGTTTAAATTAGTATAACTCATTTTAGAAGTTAGATTGTGAAAATATATGGTAAAAACTAGTTTTTAACGACTGATATTTTTTTACACAATATCTCCGATATTTCGTCTCTTTGGCCGACCGATATTTTATCGGCTATTTTCATGATTTTAGAAAAATTACTAAAGGTTTTGTCAACAGGGAGTGTATGTGCACGCTTTAAAACAACAGGGGGTGTAAGTGCTATTTTTTAAAATAAAAAAAAGAGTAGTAGGACCCGACTACAAGTGATAGAAGTGATAAGGCAACCGCCCTCGTAGAGCATTGTATTCCACCACAATTTCCCTTGGACACATAAAGGACTACACATAATAGACACCAGGTAAATGATGTTATAATCGAGTGGTCTTGGCCATCCCGTCAACATGTTGGCTGCATAAATCAAAGCTAAAGAAGATCTTTTAATAGAAGCTAGTTTTAATAATCCGGATGAACATTTAGTTATTTTCTTCACTTGTGGAACTAAGACCAACTATTAGTATATCCTACGATGTGAGAGTAGGGGACCCGGATGAACTTTCAACTGCTCTGCTCCTTTTGACTTATCATATATTAACGTAGAATTCCGACTACTTTGGGAAATGGTATGTTAAATTCTTCTAAACAACAACGTACAAATGCAAGATATTCGGCGTTAAAGAATGATAGAAGTTTTCACCTTCAAATGGTTCATTGAATGGAGTCTATATATTGAGAGCATGACTGCAGGTTGTTGCTCTAAGTTGACTGAATTTCTTCACCAGAAAGTGTCCTTGGAATGAAACCTACGAATATTAGCATGTGAGAGAATTCGAGCCCAAGCATGGGCCCATATGTGTATGTCATATGCAGCATTGCAAATCCTGAGGTAGTTCAAAATCAATTGAAAGTTCGTTCCATGCAAAGCAAATCAACAAAATGTAAAGTGGAATTTCGTATTGCTCAGCATGGTCTCTTTAGTACTCCCTCCGTTCCAAAATACTGTGTACATTTGAGAAAATTCCTTTTTTTATTGGACCATAAAGCCCACAAGGAATTCACATGGCTTTTTCTCCCTTATATCCCGTCTAACTCTTATGATCGTTCTTGAATAAAATTTTAGTCAATCTTTCCAAGTCTCTTCTAATTTTGGAAAGAGGAAGTCACATGATTTGGCAAAATGTACACAGTATTTTGGAATAATAATATTTCCAAATGTACATAGTATTTTGGAACGGAGGGAGTATTATTTGGCAAATTTAAAGCCTTCATGGCTAGAGGATGAAGTATTATTTGCCAACATTAGTTCTCTGATGATGCAATCAAGGCCACCCAATTGCCCTTTGTCCTAAAGCATAGCACTCATTAAAAATTTAATTATGCAGCATCAACTTCCTGATCACTTCCTAATAAATACTAGAATCAACTCTATGGTGAGTCCCAAAGAAGAACACCACAATTTTATATGTAACTAATTAGAAAAGTTCAGCATAATTTTCAAAAGCTCATATAAAATAATAGGAAAACATTAGGTTATTGAATTGGCCTGGTAAATCCTCTATGCACTTTCTCCCTGTCACTATCTCGTTAGGTATTGCTTGCCCTTTCAATTCTTTTAATGGCCCATTTGACAACTAATAGTGGAAACTAAATTAATGAGGTAGTGGAATACTTCAGAATTAGCATTTGGGTAGTACAATGCCATAATTATACATTATTATATAATCGATTTAGAGGACTGCTCCCAGACAAGAATATTCAACTTGCTTATACGAAAACGAGGGTGCATGTGAGAATTTTTCAGTTTTGTTATTAGGGGACAGAAGTAACGGGGACATAGAAAATTAATAGGGTCCATATAGCCACGTTCTATTAAAAATATTCTCTATCAGGACTTTTCCCTATTTTTTTTTGCAAATTCTGGTGAGTGGTCCCCACAGTCTTCCACCCAGAAGAAGGCGATCTCGAGTTCTTATTGGGTTCTTGAATATGGGGACTACACCCTATGACATTGTTTGCAAAGTGATAGGGACCAGTCTCCAAATCCTCTATGCAACCTTTCTCGATATGGCTACGTGCCCTGGCCAAGGTTTGGCTAGACAACAGCCTCACTGGTGAAAAAGGCCGCACCTTTGGCCATGCAGCAACTAGCCTAGAAGAAGAAGAAGAAGAAGAAGAAGAAGAAGAGGGAACAGAGGGGAGAACAAGAAGGAGAAGAGGAGTCGTCTTGCCGATGGCTTGTTGTTGTCCGACTAGCGACAACTCTGTTGAGATGAAAAAGAAAGGGGATGAGACGCATAATAGTTGTTTTGGGGTATTGGGGATGTTGAGAAAATAAGTGGCTGAAGGGCATGGTGTTAGGAGTAAGCATAATAAGGAGAAAAATAGTGAGGGGAAAGATGGGGTGCGGGGAACACAAGAGTTTAACGAAGTTCAAATAGTCATGTTCTATGTTTGTTGGTTGAATATCCCGAGTCTTGACCATATATAGTTGGTTTGCTCGATTTTTTTTAATTAGTAACTTTTTGTATTTTTTGGAACATTTGCATGTCAAGCAAAATGTATGTACTTGTAGCTCCGTCCGGAATTATTATTACCATAAGATTTTTCAAAATGAACTAAAATTAGTTAAAAAAACTTGTGGTGACAAAAATTCCGGACCGAGGGAGTATTAGCTCGGGAATCTTAGGGGCTGTTTGGTTGGTGAATTTATACAAAGTTCAATTTAAAGAGCATTTATTCACTCTGAATTATTAAATTTGTTAATTTCGTTTGGTTTGTGAATTTTTTATTTGGAAGTCAAAGTTGGACCGAAATTGTAATATGGGGTTTTCTGCTCTTGACAAAGCGTAAAACAAGAGATAATATTCTGACAAGCATTAGTAGTGGGGCCCACTGGCTGAATTTGGTGGAGTACCTGGTGAAGAGATTCGAAAATTCATCCTCAATACTCAATTGGGGGAGAATCCATCATAGGTTAAATTTTGATTTTAAACCAAATTCAGGAACCAAACACGATTCAGGAGGATTCCTTTAGGATGAAATTTTACCTCAGCCAAAGTCATAAACCAAAGATAATTTTGGTAATTCTCTTCCATTTCAGGCTGAATTTGGCTCCAAATTCACAAACCAAGCAGTCCCCTAATAAGGTTATATATTGGCTCAAACTAAAAATAAGGAATGAAAAATGTTCGGAAAGAGCTGGACGACGAGCCAATCCAGTGTCTATTTCAGTCAATGATCCACTCCATATCCTTTTTTATCCTGAATTTGTAAATTCAAAGTAGTTCAACTTATCATTATTCTTTGACACCCAAAGTCCAACTTAATTAGCATTTAGTTTTTGATAAACAAACTCCAACTTATCTTTTTTGGTACAATAGTCGAATCTTGCATCGATGTTGCATTGGTGTTCTGCAAGGATTTCTCGCAAACTGTCAGGTATTTGAGCTGTTATGAACCTCTTTTTCTCTCTCTTATTTCATTTTGTTTTTGTTTAGAAACTCACAAAACTTGATGCCAAAAGAAGGAAGCACCATAGAATTACGCTTGCCAAAAACATAACATGTCTTCAAATTTCACTTACGCCACCGCATACAAACACGGGTGAACGCACTCTTAGGAAATCATAGTTCGCTTCGGATTTATGCTGCCCATTGTTTCCAAATCTAACAAGAAATCGTTGTGAGTCTGCGATCACTTATATCATATTGCCATTCTGTCTTGTCTCTTCAGCATTTCCTTGAGAGTAGCTCTGTTGAATGAGGCTCTCTTGGGCATCCTCTATGCCCTCACTTCCAGTTTTCGCTCCTTTGGCGTTCCTGTAAATCGCATATAGCACCAACTGAGCAGCACCCAGGAGGAAGCCCATTCCGTTTGGCAGCTGTATGTGTCATGTAAGTATTACAAAGAAGAAGTGGTGAATCAAATATACCTCGTTAAATACAAAATGGTTTGAGTGCGTCATGCGTGATCCGTCTCCTAGACTATCTACCATGCATCATGCATGTGCCCTCTAAAATTAGGACATCAGATGATTTAATCCTTCTCTGCGTTAAATTTTAGTTCAATTTAATATGGGTTGGCTTTCAACACGTATCATGCATTTATCCAGCTTGAGCTTTAAAGAAAAAAACGCTTGAGCTTATTTAAAGGAGGTACGCTTGAGCAGTTGAGCTTATTTAAAGGGGGTACTCCCTTCTCTGCGTTAAATTTTACAGATCTAAAAATTGTTCATGTACAGTCGCAAGTCCACCGATCTTATGACACATTAAATGCTTTTTGTCGTGCTTTTTTATTGTTAAGGACAAGCTACCGGGCCCAGCTAGTGTTGGAAAAGTGATTCATATGAAAAGACCGATCGATCGGCCAATGTCGGTTTTTGGCTCATTTTGACAGAGGTGCTCGATGATTGAAGGTCATGCGATCAGTCGCTGTAAGTTGCGTTTTGAGCCTGCGATCAATAGCCAGGCCGACCGATCGATCGGCCTTCTGTTGGTACGCATCTGGAAACGGCCTAATAGCACATGGATTTCACTGATTAGTCATCCTGAACGTGAGTTAGTGCTCTCCTGACCCAAATAGGGCTTCTATAATCAATTCTTCTCTACAAGAAGGTGATCCGAGTCGGATCGTGTCTTGTTCCAGTGTTCTATTCCAGATTCGGAGACCACAAAAGGAGGAGTTTTGATTATTGATTGGGCTGGTCCTCTTTGTGTTGGTCTACATAATTTATTTCGTAGGTGGCTAAATAAATAATTTCCAACAACTAGACACCTAGACCTTTATTCAACCGAACAAATGGAAATAATGTGCTTCAGAAAACATGTCCAGAGCATGCTGACATTCGAAACCGTCAGATCATGAGGACCCTACATTGACGGACAGTTTGGACCTTGCACATGTTCTGGGCATGTTAATTTGTGGACATGTAGTCTTTAACAAGAGTGTTGGATTCCTAAAATCAAACGTCAAATTCCATTTAAGAGTAGACATGTATTTGTGCATATGCAAGTTATGTTGAAGATTTGAACCCTCGATGCATTGAACAATAAAAAATGAGGAAATGGACTTACTCCAACAAAGAGGTCTCGAACAACGAGCGAGTAGAAGGTCCACACTCCTCCGTTGAGAAATAGGGAGAAGGAGAGCAAGAATGGCATGAACTCTACGCTCTTCGTTCTTATCACAGTTTTCTGCAGCGAGTATATATAGCGGAAAGATATAAGATGAGCATGCGTTGATCTAAACCTGAAGGAAGCAAGAGATAATTAAGACATCAAAACCCGTTCGTTCAGTTGCTTAGACTCATCAGTATAGCAAAAGAGTTAAGAGCTGCAATTGCACAATAGCTGAGAATAAGCTATATATCTGGTCATCATAAGAATCTGAACGACAGTCTGTTATGAGCCCCACATTGATGCAGCTAACTGTCTGGATACAATTTTAATCGATACAATTTTAACTAGCTCGCTCGATCTTGCAGTCTATATGCATAAATAATACTCCCTCCTCCTCCAGTCACTTTTAATCGATACATTTTTTCCAAATGACCGATTAAAACTGACAGGAAGGAGTATAGAGTAGCAGGGTTCTAGGACTTATCCGTTCTGGGAGTTTACTGCTAAGTCAGCGCAGCTTGCGGTCTTGCATGTGTTTCACGTTCTTAGCCATTCAGAGCAGTAGTTACACCGATCGGTCAGAGTAGGATTTAGACTTGTTTTTAGACGAACTTAATTATGACTATAAATCTGAATGGTGAAAGGAGGTGAGTTTTTCTACTTACCATGATGGCCAACGGTGATCCATACATGATCACACTTATCCCAGCAGTCAAAATTCCGATCATCCTTAAGCGAAGACTTCCATGGACTGCTAGGCGTGTGACCAAGATGGCTCCTCCTAGAAAACCCACGTCGAGCACCACTACCAGTATGGCTGTTTTTGCCTGAAAAATAGTAGAGGCTTATATATCGATCGATGATGCAAAACCTGATCTTCTTTTTCTTTTCCCGCTTTTATTAGCTTCATCGATGTAATGAAGGGTGTTGGTGGGAGAAATTAGAGATGGGTCACCTTGGAGAACGGAGGCGCGTATATGAGGAAGAGTATAATGTAGATCAACTCCAGTACCATGCCCACAATGTTGACGGTGGCTAGGAGTAAGCCCCCAGGTTTTGTAAGCCCGTAGTAAGTCCAAAGTGAGCAGTTCAGGAATGCACAAACATATGGAAGTCCTTCGAAATCCTCCGTTGATCCATTTCTCACCACACGGAAGAATGTTTTCCTGACGTTATGTGTATAATCACAACTCACAAGATCATAATTTGAAACAAAGAACTAAACTTAGAAAAGTGCCCCTATGCGTACATGGGAGATGCGAAGATCAGCGCCGAGAGCACGTTGCCTGCATATAAACATGGAGGTGAGCTAGTTATCTTCATCAAGAGAGAAGAAACCATGAGGGGTTGGCATACACTATAAATGGAAGTATTAGATGCATGCATGCATGCATTCAAGTTGAAATCTCTCACCGATGACTGCTAAAACGAAGCTCAAGCTGTGCATCCTGTTCGGTATGAAAGTTCCAAATACGGAAACGAGTGTCAAGGATCAGCTTTGTTACATAGATGAAGAAGAAGAGAAAACAAGAAGAATGGTAGCCATGAAATAGTCAAGGTGCTAGAGGACAAGAGACATGGGATGCTAATTGCCAATTTTCTTTAGTATTTTCTAAGGGTAAAATTACACTTTCAATCCGCTGACCTTTTCCAAAATAGCACTTACACCCCTTGACATTTCAGAAACTGCACATACACATCATGCCATTAACCAAACCATTAGTCGATACTTCTAGATGACAAAAATAACATTAATCAATGAACTACTAAGGGGGCTATTGGAGCATGGCGGGGAAAATGGGTGGAACAGGATCACACTCCCCATCGGCTATTTTCGTGATTTTAGAAAAATAACAGGGAGTGTGTGTACAGCTTTCGAAGCGTTAGGGGGTAGGGAGTGTAAGTGGTATTTTGACAGAGGTCAGGGGATGTAAGTAGGGCTGCTCATGAGCCGAGTCGAGTCGAGTTTTGATTCAGCTCGACTCAAACTCGACCTTTAAAATTTTGGCTCGAGCTCGGCTCGAGTCGAGCCTAAGATTTCGCAACTCCAGCTCGGCTTGTTATAGAATTTCACAGCTTGCGAGTTGTCTCAGCTCGGGCTCGCGAGCCTTAGCTTGAGCCTGAGCCACACTTATGGGAGGTCCAGACTCGGTGGTGGTCATGATCGGGTGGTCCACCGTCAGTCTGCCGGTGGCGGCCATGATGCCGAGCACTTCGTCCACCCGGTGGGCTAGCTCGCTGTACCGGTCACCCTGCTCGTTGTGCTCTGTGAAATCTATGTTCCACTGGGTAATCCTATGTATCATGGCGTAGCCTCCGATGGTGAAGGACCGGAGTAGGTTGAGGGTGGCAGTAGGCCTGGATCATCTTCTGGGGTCGGGGGTCGATCGAAGGCGTCGCCGGATTGACGGTGTGTCTATATTGATGTCCCGAGTTGAGAGACTTTGAGTAGGAAAGTCGGTTGGGAATCACCAGAAGAAAAGAGGGAGAAAAGAAGATGAGAGAGCTTCCATGGCCGAGACGCATGAGATATCTTTGCGTTTTGGTTGATATTTGGATATCGAAAAGGTGCGACAGCAAACCCGACGCCTTTGATCAATGCATGTAGCCGTGTCTTGTCCAGTCTTCTCATTGACAGGGGTTTTTCTGCATGTGAAAACAGGCTGGTTGGGCAGGCCAAGAGGCAATGATGTGGCTTGTAGGTGCCATAGAACAATGATGGCTTGTAGGTGAAAGGATGGCAACGTGGCTTGTAGGTGCCAAAGAACAATGATGGCCTGTAGGAAAGGATGACAATGATGGGATGTAGGCAAAGTTCTAACCAAGACATGTAATGTTAGAGTATCTTCAGAAGCTCGAGCGATTCGTCGAGCTCGAATTTTTTCGAGTCAAGTCGAGTTGAATTAGAGGTGGCTCGATCTCGAGTTGAGTTGGGTTTGAGTCGAGCTAAAAGTCAAGCCGAACCGAGTCGAGCCGAATTAGCTCGTGCGCTGGCTCGACTCGTGAACACCCTTAGATGTAAGTGCCATTTATTTAAAAAAAAATCTTAGCTGTAGGACCCTATTAGAAGTGACAGGGAAACTGGCCTCTTAGAGCATTGTATTCTACCACAATTCCCCTTGGATAAGTAGAAGGCCTACTGATAATATGCACTGGTAAATGAGAATATAACCCGTGTAGGTGGCCAATAGAGTGGGGGTTCGAACTCAGGATCTCTACTTCTTGAGGTATGGTTTTGGCCACCCTGCCAAGCGCCAACAACACGTTTGTTATAGAAAGGAATGCAGAACAAGGTCTTTTAAAAGATGCTAATTTCAATAATCCAATTGAAAATGGTCATAACAACGTAGAAATGCGAGATATTCAGAGAAGAAGCTAGATAATCAAATGGTAGGAAAAATTCAGACATGTATTTACATATCAAAAAGGGCAAGAAGTCTTAAGACAGTATACTGAAGCAATTTCTACTGTGCCAACCTGATTTCTCTTCTTTTACTTTTTGCCTCTAAACTTCTAGTTGCTTCTAAAACTGCTTCCACCAAAGTTGCAGCTCCAGTATCCAGCCTCAAGCAGACATTTTCCACACAGGCCTTATGAACAATCAATTTTGTGACTAAATTATACCATAAGCACACCAAACACAAGTAAAGTCAATTCAACACAATAATTTGCAAAAGATGAAGCACTCCTCTCTCCCTCCCTCACTGACATTGTATATACTCGATAAGAGTGCGTGCATAAAAATGACGCCATAGACATGTTTAATAAAAGATACTTCGTATATACCTAAATATGAACCATCTGTTACATGGGAAGAGTCAAAATGACTAAAGTACGATAACAGGAAGTAAAATATTTAGATATTAGCCCAAATGGAAAGAGTAGCATGAAAAAAAAAAGTCAAAATGTTGTATTATCTACTTGCCAACTTCATAAAAAATATAATGAAGGGTAGAATAATGCATAAGCAGAAAGATCATTAGTGCACTGATCACTAATAAAACTACTGAAAATATACAAAGCAAAATGTTTGGGTTTTTGTATTCTACTGGGTATTTCTGTGGAATGCTCATGCATCCTCTAATGCAGGCGCGAAAGATCAGTGATTCAGGACGATTGCAGGACAGGAAGGAGGCGTAGAAGACTTGAAGATGAATAAAGAATTTTCAGTTATTTGCTTAGTTTGATATTTTTGGCCGTTGTGTGCCATAGCTTTGATGTTTTATTTTGATTGACAATTTATGAGAATTGTTGTAATAAAGACTATGTAAGATTCATTTAATACATATACAATGTTTTATTTTGAGATTTGATGATGAGTTCCCACGTTTTTGTGTGTTCCTTATGATGTCGATTACACATCCTTTTGAGATGATGTAATTGGCCGATTGGTTTGATTATCTGAAGTCGCGTCCCAAGATTCCTACCTCACCGAATATGGCATTTAAGAAGACTTCCGCACTCTGATCGAGGTGGGAGATTTTGGGGCGTGACATTAGCAGTCCATGAGATTAAATTGTGGCCAAGAAAAATGCATGATCCTGTTGTAGATCGGCGGTCGCGCGGATCACCTGCCCAATTTGAAACAGAATAAACAGTGAGAAGGAGAGAAGATGGGGAGATTGTGAGGTCATGATCAATAGTTCCCTTGACATAGCGTAGGATCTGCTTAGCGGCAATGAGATCGTGATTGGTTGGTTGCTGCATTCTCTGGCAAACATGATTGACACTATAGGAGATATCTGGCCTTGTAAAGGTGAGGTACTGCAGACTACCAACAAGTTGCCGATATTCTATCGGATTAGAGAGCAAGGTGAGTGGAATTTTTGGAGGCTTGAGGCTGCAGGGAGTTGCACATGGTTTGGAT
Source organism: Houttuynia cordata (assembly GCA_039654745.1). NCBI lineage: Eukaryota > Viridiplantae > Streptophyta > Magnoliopsida > Piperales > Saururaceae > Houttuynia > Houttuynia cordata. The sequence goes on along the minus strand of CM077508.1, from coordinate 16,445,128 downwards.
GATTCAAGCTGAGCGAGTTGAAGAAGGGAGCATGAATATTTGGATTGCTTTAGATGAAGTCCTTATTATGTTTTGGATACTTCAATACCCAAAAAGAAATGTGTATCGCCGAGATCCCACAATGAGAACTTGCTACTGAGACTTGAGAGAAGTGATGTGATGAAACTGTTATTGCTTCCAGTAACCAATATGGCATCCACATAAATGAGGACGAGCACAATACCATATGTAGAATGATGAATAAACAGAGAAGTGTCTGAGCGCAGGAGTGAAATCCAAGTTGGTGTAGAAAAAGACTGATTTTATGAAACCATGTGTGAGGAGCTTGCTTCAATCCATATAATGATTTATGAAGTTTGCAAACATGGTGTGGGAGTGTTGGATGAATGAAGCCAGGTGGTTGAAGCATATAGATGTCTCCTGATAAATCGCCATGTAAGATTGACCAATCTCCACGAACTGCAAGTGTGAGGACAAGATGGAGTGTCGGAGGCTTGATTACTGGGCTGAAGGTTTCATCATAGTCAAAGCTGTATTATTTATGAAAACCTTTTGCAACCAAACGTGCTTTGTAACGCTCGACTGAACCGTCGACCTTTGTTTTGATTCTGAACACCCATTTGTTGCCAATAATGTTCTTGTTGGAGGGTGGTGGGACAAGAACCCAAGTCTTGTTATGAAGTAGTGCTACAAACTCGTCTACCATTGCTTTCCGCCAATGAGAGAATTTTGAGGCTTGTGTATAATATGTGGAAGTAGTTAGAGAATCAAGAGAAGAAAGTTCAGAATGGTAAATTTTGGGTTTCCATGTGCCATCTTGAAGTCATGTTGTCATGGGGTGAGTTTGAGCAGGAATTGGAGATGGTGAGATGTGGAATCTGACGACATGGGAATAGGAAAAGAGAGTGGAGAAATGGAAGTTAAGGTTGGTGTGGGTTGGTTGGAGGGAATACGTGAAGGAGAGAATAACTTATTGGATAAGTTTGGAATAGACAAAGACATGGGATGGGGTAACAAAATAGGGGAGGTTGTTGAAATAATAGTGGGATGTGGATATTTAGAATCTTTGAAAGGAAAATCAGACTCATTGAAAAGTACATGGCAGCTAATGTAACTATGAGTAGTTGTGGGATCAAAACATTTGTAACCAAGATGAAAAGACGAATACCCAAGGAAAACACATTTAATGGAACGTAACTGAAATTTTGTTGTGTTGTATAGTTGTAAATAAGGAAAACATGCACATCCTAGTATGCGCATGACAAAATAATTTGGAAGTTTGTTGTGTAAACATTGAAAGGGAGAGATATTGTCCAAGGTCTGAGATGGTAGTCTATTAATTATGTACACAGCTGTTGTAAATGCGTCGGGCCACAAATCGAGGGGAAGAGAAGCATAGTCCATCATGGAGAGTCTTAATTCAACGATGTGTCTGTGTTTTCTTTTAGGAAGACCATTCTGTTATGGTGTATATGGACAACTAAAGCGATGTTGATTTCCATGTTGGGACAAGTAGAACTGAAAAGCATGACCTGTATATTCAATGCCATTGTCACTTTGTATCATTTTTATTTTGCGATTTGATTGATTTTCAATCATTAAATGAAAGGCTTGAAATACATATAGAACATCTGATTTTTTTGCAAGAGTAAATAGCCAAGTAAAACGAGAGAAAGAGTCAACAAAAGTGACATAAAAACGAACTCCATTAATTGCAATAGAAGGAACAAGACCCCATACATCTGTGTACAAGGGAGCTAAAGGTGCAGTAGCAAACTGACAAGTAGAATTAAAAGGAAGTTTGTCACTTTTGACTTGTGCACAACTATTATAGAAACTTAAGGTTGATGGTGATAAGGTAGGTATAAGATCCGAGCGCCGGAGAAATTAAATAACTTCAGGATTTGCATGTCCTAACAGCAAATGCTTTGGGCACATTGGCTGTGGAGTGTATATAAACTGTCATTACTTAGACCTTGGAGGAGGACCCGATGAGTTTTGTAATTTTTTATGAGAAATCCCCAAGAATGAAATTCGAAAAAGCAATCATTTTCTTGAGTAAATTTAGAGACAGACAATAAATTAGTTGAAAGAGAGGGAACATGGAGGATAGATGACATTGGTAATGGACCAGTAGAAGTAGGAAGAAAATATGTACCGGTGTTGCTGATTGGTTGGTGGAATTGCTACTTGGTCACTTCCATTATAAGGTTGTGGATCGTGGAGTAAAGTCTGGTCATCCACCATGTGGTGCGTTGCGCCAGTGTCGGGCAACCATTGTGATGCACTAGGGACGGACAAAGTCATTCCAGCAAAAGGAGGATAAACACTATGGGGGAGAAGTCACTGAGATGGCGGAAGGGGCAATTGGTTGCGGTGTGTCTTTGGTTGTTGCAGATCTTACATATGATGGCAAGATTGGTTGGTGCAAAATTATGTGGGCAAGGCAACAACGGTGGAGTAGTGGTGGGAGTGGGAGATCTGTATGAAGTCTGGAAATTGCCTCTGGGTTGAAATCATCCTCTTCCACGATAGTTGCCTCGGCCACGCATATAGCCGCGAGGAGTGGAGGCCCGAGGAGGGAATGATTGTGGTCTGGTGGAGGTAACAAAGGCAGTTGGTGTGGGGAGAAGGGCTGAAGTTGACTGTAATTGCTCTAGGCGAGATTCATGGGACAACAACATTGCAAAGAAGTCTTGAAAAGTGAGAGTGGTTGTGCGGGTAGTAATGGCTGTTGTAAAGGATTCATAGTCTGAGGGAAGACCAGCAATAGCATGATCAAACAAGTCAGCATCTAAAATTGGACAGTCAATTATGGCGAGTGCATGAGCCAAGGTTTTAAGGGAGGAGATATATTCGGTGATAGATTTATCACCCTTTTTGAGAGACTGAATTTGCTGGCGGAGAACTTGTCGACAAGCAGATGATAGGGTGGAGAAGAGGGTGTCAAGGGCAATCCAAATATCATAGGCAGTGGCGCAAGTTATGATATGTGGAAGTATGGTAGGAAAGATGGTAGCATAGAGCCAGGTTTTTAACAGATTATCTGTTCTAAATCATTGATGGTATTCATGATTAGGTATTATTTGGCCAGTTTCAGAAATAATAGTATGAGAAGGAATTGTGACAGGATGAAGGAGGGGTTGGAAAGATCAAAACTATGGGTCAAAGATAAAAACTGGGTTTTCTAAAGAAGATAATTGTCTTGATCTAGTTTGGTGAAGATGAGAGCCTAAATGTTAGAGAGAGAGGGAGTAGTGGAGGTTGAAGGGATAGTAAGGGATGGTTGAGATGAGGCAGAGGATGGTGAAGACTCCATGACAGAGGAGAGGATCGTTCTTGGCTCCTAAACCATATAGAACAATATGAAACTGAAAGTAATTACAGACAATAGAAATTCTATTTTTAATAATTATCTGATACAATTTGTAGAGATCAACGATCTTACAATTTATAGAGAAATATAAGAAATTGATAATAAGAAGTTACATACAGCAGTTCTATATTGTTACGATCTAATGGCTATAAAATAAGAGAAATAAAGAGTGTAGATGTGCTGCACTTGGAGAAGAATTTCATGAGATGATGGTGAATCTGTTCACTCGAGCTGTTTATGTTTATACCAAGGAATTCCGTATCGGATATCGGTAAAATATTGGTATGTCTAAGAGACAAAATATCGGAGATATATCGGAGATATTTGTAAAATAATATTGGTGGTCGAAAATAGTTTTTACAGTATATTTTCACAATCTAACTTCTAAAATGAGTTATACTAATTTAAACAAAGCATAGATTTCAAAATATGCATATTAGGATGGGAAACAATAGGGAAAGTTCTTTTTTTTTCAAAAAACAAATTGCAATTTTTTTTAAAACTTTTTTCTTGAAAATGGCGATATATCGGTCCAAAACCGATATATCGGTGATATTTGAAAAAAAGAGGAAAAAGGATATTTAGCCGTCTCGTTTTATCAGGTTGGGCCCGATATCGATATATCGGCAATATATTGCCGATATGGAATTCCTTGCCTTCTTCTAGACTGATCTTTTGCTTGCCCTGCTTTTAGATAAAGTTGTGAAAAGTTGAAGAAACCCTAAATCTTCTAGATGCTGAATTGCCCACTACATGGGCTGCCTCTAGTCATGAGCTCACATGGACCCCACACTTAGCTATTGGACAAGATGGTGAAAGTGATGGGATTGGGACCTACTTGAATTGAATGCATTATTATCATCAACATGTTCCCCTGTGTTGTTACATGCATTCAATTTCTTATCTTGAATCCTGTGGTTAATTATTAGTTATATTGTGACTAAAAAACTTATTCATCATTGTTACACACAACAAAAAAAATGACTTTTTACGCCGTTAATGTTAATAAATCTCAATACCAACGGATCTATGTTCGATAAAAATAATCCGCCGTTAATGTTACTCTTTTTACGACAGATTTACTTCTGTCGCTAGTGATAAATATTATCAACGGATTATTTTCTGTCAAAAAAAAATCCGCCGTTAAAAGTCATTTTTGTTGTAGTGACATCTTCAGTTTTTGTGGTTTCATTAGCTTCAACGTTATTAGGTTGGCAAGCGACTAGCGAGCAAGGAATGCTATATCGGATATCGATAAAATATTGGTCGACCAAAGAGACAAAATATCAGAAATATTGTGTAAAAAAATATCGGAGATATTGTATAAAAAAATAATGGTAGTCAAAAACTAGTTTTTACTATGCATTTTCATAATATAACTTCTAAAATGAGTAATACTAATTTAGACAAAACATAGATTGCATAAAATTGCATATATAATTCAAAATATTTGCACGCGTTAGAATCCGCAAGCACATGGCATTAGGCAATTATGAAAGGGGAAACACAAGGTAACTCATTTTCTAGGGAATTAACCCTCGAATCATGCATCCAAAAATAATGGAGTTAGTGATGATCTATTGTAAACATTCTGTCATCACAACTAGGAACGCCAAAGACGACAAGTGCATGGAAACTTCTGCAATCTACAGCATGGAAGAAAAACATTCTTGTGTCATCACTATCTCAAAAATTCAAATGTACTTATAAAAATCACCAAGTAACACAAGAATAAACACCGACCTCCAAAAGATATGTGTTCTCAAACCCAGTTATATCATCTAGAAAGAAAAACCTGCACACATCAGACATGAAAAACTGCATTATAAGACTGCCAAAATTGGACTAATGCCAAACTATTCTCATGCCTATAATATTTCCAATTACAAATTTATTTTTCAAATTTATAGGATCATGGAGGAGGAAGCTTCATAAATAACCAAGGATTTTGTAAATGCCTATCTAGTAGCCAAAGGTTTAAATACTTCTACATAAGTATAAATGAAGTTACTCACAAAGTTAATGCTACAACAGCGGCTGGTATATTTAAAAGTAACATCTTGAAATAATCAACAGACAAATCGTTGTAAACCTGCAACAGCAAACAGTATGAAACAGATACTTGTGTATAGTGTGCAATTAGAAAAACACTTACACATCATGGAAGAGGTTTGAATAAAAAACTAGGGGAATTAAAAATGTGGAGGACTTTGATGCCAGACATATTTAGACAAAGTATCAGCTGATTCAGATCAGACCATGAACTGGAAGTTCTGATACAGAAGGCAGAGAAGAGAATATTTCATACAGAGAAGGAAAAAAAAATTAGTTGGTGTATAACATGTATATAGGATATATATACCTTTCTGCTCCTCAGACTGCATCTCGGACCGCCTTGCACAAAGCTGCTTCCTTCTCTCTAAAATTCAATAGAAAATTTTAGAACCCAAATTAGGAATATAAACTTCATATTCTTGTCAGTTAAGTAGTGAAAAATATACCTTGCAATAGTAAAAAAATTAACTTGGAATACTTGTGAAGAATCCAAAATCTCAAATTTGGGCATGAGACTTAATTTTACTTTCAGTTCCAGTTTTAGTTCGTCATACTCTGCATCTGTCATAATGGGTTTTCCAAACACATATGCCATGGAAGGTTCCAAAAACTTCTGCTCATCCGAGCCTGACAACAAGATCAAGGCATAAATCATGCAACTTTTGTCTAAAAATTTCTAACACATATAATCAGACGAAACTTCAAAGAAGCAATTTGACAAGAATTTTCCATGATTAGACATACTCAACATCACAACGCTGCTCCCTGCCCACCTTAGTTCTTCCTTCAGATTATCAAATTCTTCATTGCTCATGATTGTCGTACCATTATAGTAAAATGACTGTTATATGCAAAACATATATAAACTCACAAACCGATATCACAACATTTATCAGCAATTCCATGACAGATTGATCAAATCTTGGAAAAAAATAGAAGAGGAAAAAGACGAACGTGAAACTGCACCTTGGCTACCTGTCCTGCCTTGCTGAGATTGGATCTAGTGAGAGTCGAGACGGGATCCCTCCTCTCGGAGACTACCTTCTGACTTGCGCCGGCTCAGGTCTCCTTCTTCCTTGAGACCCTGACCCTGACGCGCCGGCTCAGGAAAAGTGCCCTTTTCTCCACCGAGAAATTACGCACCTTTCTCCACCGATAAAGTGCCCCTTCAACCGCCGACAAAGAAATCGAAGTTTCCAAGCAAGATTGACAGAGTTCCCGTGGAGATCATGGGAGGACTTCACTCAGCTGCAAAAATGACCCTTTCCCAACCAAAAAAACCCAAGAAAAATTTGGAAGCTAGGGTTTCGCAGCTGCGTCTCCCTTGGGAAGGTAGCGATTCTGAAACCCCTGCTGCCTGGTGATGGAAAAATGGGAAGAAAATGGAGCGGAATTTCCCGCTCCGCTGCTGGAAATTGGAAAGAACAATCCCCCTTCCCCCAGGCCCCGACGGCCCGACCCTTTTTTTAAAAAAAAAAAATGGCCTCGCCCAAAAATCGATATATCGGTTCTGTTTCGTCGATATATCGGCGATTTTTTAAAAAACCCCGCAAACCCATATTAAGCAGTCTCGTTTTATCGCTGAAGGACCGATAACGATATTCCTTAGTTTATACTAAGCACTTTTAGGAGTAGGAAATCCAAATTCTTTAGATGAATCTAGGTTTAAAAAAATTAGTGTTTGGTTGGCTAAAATCTACTTCATTTGATGAATTTAGATTATGGTGGCAAAAATTGTAATTTTCGAAAGAAAACAAAGGCATTTGATAACAAAAAACCTCAACATTAGCTGAAACCTAATTTTTTTTAAAAAAAATACCCTTGTCTTCTTTCAAAAATTACCCTATTTGCCACCGGAAGAAGTGATTTGGAATTCTTTTGAGAAATCGAGGAGATTTCCCAAAAGAAGCTTCTTAAGAGCTGCCAAACAGACCCTAAGGTTGCAAGAAAAACACTTTTCTTTACCTCCTCGAGCAGAGATTATCAGAAAAGCAGCTTCTCTACATTCCCGAAAGAGTCCTCTTAGCATGCGCCTCAGCTCATGCGCATTGGTATCCATCGGGGCATCAAGCACCGTCGATTCAATCCAACGGCATGAATTAATATAGGAGGCTGCCCCTTCCCTTTTGCAGCTTTCAATGCCCTCGCGCACTGTCGTGCATGAGGGCAAGCGACACTTTCTTCTTCTTGCGTCGTGTTTTCCTCCATTGGGCGATTCATCAGAAAGCTCCATCCGAGCGACCCACTGCTGAAACCAATTGCCAAAGCTATTACTCTTCTTATCTTCTTTTCCTCCATCAACCTTCTTCTCCATGTTTTCCTTTAGCAACAAATTTGAATTTTTCCCGCCATTGCATGGCTATTTTACGTGGGTGTTTTTTTGTGTGCAACTACTATCTCACTGGTGTTTTGGATGATTTATATGCTAATGGTGGTGGTGAATCGCTTCATGCGTTTGTTCTTTTCTATTTTAGAGTTTTGGGTTCGTGAAACACACCAAAACTTTATCTTAATTGTAATATCTCCTCAATCAGAAATGCTCGTTAGATGTTTAATCTGTTGCATTTTCTTGGTTTTCCATAAAAACTTATCATCTTGTCTTCTTTTTTCCCCTTTGATAACAAGGGGTGTCCGAGTCCTTAGGACTTAGGAACTGTATAGAAGGGGCAGTGCAATTGGCCTCTTAGAGCAACGTATCTTACCGCCATTCCTTTCGGGCACATAGTGTAACACCTGTGACTAAGGGGATGAACACCTGGCCGCAGGAATGGCCAGGTGTGAAGGGTCAATCAGCAGCTGGCTGGGGAGGAGGGAAGATAAGACCAGCTGCTTAGTTTGAGGGAGACTGTTTTGAACGGGTTAGAGCTGAGGTGATCACCGACTACCACGGGGGATGCCGGCGACGACGGCAACTCCCGTGACCTCGACAACCTCTGGCGGACGGTGACTCGACAGCATTCGAGGTTGGATTTCGTGTCTCAATTATCAGCCTTGTTTAAAATGTGTTGTATTTGGTTTGATAGTTGAAGAACTTACCAAGCTGCCATTAATGGTGGAACTTGAGCTTATAAGAAGAAGATGAACTTCAGTGGAAGCTCGATCGCTTGTATAGACATAGAGCTTCTGCCGGAACCCATGTGACGATGATGGTGGCAGTAGGTGACACCCACCTCTATCCACATTCTCTGTATTATTTCAGCACATGGAGAAGGAGTTACCAGAGAAAGCTAGGCCAGCGGTCAATAGTCGCCCGGAGTCGGTAGAACCTCCGCTAGACCCCCCACCGCCCGTGACCGATGCGGCAGTGGCGGCGGCTGAAAGGCACCGCCTTTGCTGTCGTTTGGGTAGTAGTAGTTGTATAGGTGGGAAGAGGTGAGGGCTAATCAGGTGATGGAGCCGCCGGGAGAGGTGAGGGTCATCATCAGGCCTTCTCCGGCCGAGGGTAGCCCACATGGCAGTGGCAGAGACTGAAAGGCTCGACCTTGCCACCCATTTTCTTTTCTCGATCAATCGACCTTGGGTGGAAGGATGAAAGGAAGAGGAGGGGTGTTGGAGCATCGGGGCGTAGGTGGCCGCCATCGATCAACCCCGACGGTAGAGCTTGCCGCCATCGATCAGCCCGACGGCATAGATTGCTGCCGCCATGACCATGACCAGTCGTCTGGATGAGGAAGATGACCGGTCTGGTTCAGGCTCAGGCCGAACTAGACCGGTCCATTACTAGACCGAACCAGTGCATTAAATAAATTGGTTCAGGAACAGGCCGGACCGGTCCACTCCTAAACCAAACCCAGTTCAACAAATAAATTCGGTTCACTTATAGACCGAACCCGGTTCATGCCTAGACCAAACCCGGTTCATACTCAAACAGATTCCGGTCTAAGAAATAGACCTGGTTCACAAACTGGTTTAAATTTGAACTGTCGGTAGACATCCACCGACAGTTAAAATTGATTACAATTGACGGTCGAACTTGACCGCCTATGTATTTCTGTGAATTATGGAACATACAGAGCCAGAATAGTACATAGGCTCCTTTTAGTGATTTTAGGCTGTTTGATAAATAATTTCAAGCTCTAATTGGTGTGTTATTGGTATGTGTATGATGTTACTATACTAAGGGCATTAGTCCCTTATTTTATGCTGACTGATAGTTGAAGACTTAAATGATAAAAAAACCCGACTAATAAACCTAGTTGGTTTAGAGACTTAATCATTTTATGAAAGATAATAAAATGATGACTTGAGGGCTAAGCTTGAGGGTTGGGAAGAACCTAATTAAGACAAAGACTAAAATGCCCTTGGAATTGGGAGTCAGTGTATGAATGTGAGTGACTTCCGATCAAGCGACCAAATGACTATTAAGTCAAAGGTCAGGCTATCTATTGAGATATTGAGCCAACAATTGTGAATGGTATGTTATAACTCTAAGAAGGGTTGATAATAGTAATATCGTGATACCTGTTAAGGATCACATGGTATAGATTGGGGTGGTGTTGCATCTTCTGACTGGTGGAAGCTCTATCATCTGTATCTCTCTATGGATTTTAGAGAGCATTCACATCTTCCGACTGGTGGAAGCTCTGTGTCATGGTACCTAATAAGGACCAACTTCTATTGGCCAGGCTTAAGCTAAGCTATTTTATCTTTCTATGGATTTTAGAGAGAGCATTTACATGTTATTTTGGCCCATGTTTGCATCTTTTTATAGAATTTAGAGAGAGCATTACATATTCTATTGGCCAGGCTTAAGCTGTTACCTCTTCTCTATGGATTTTAGAGAGAGTTTTTACATCTCCGACTGGTGGAAGCTCTGCACACATCCTGAGCCTTGGTTGCCAGGTGGTTTACTGTTCACATTGGAGACGTTAGCATCCTAGAAGGCTGCGTTTCCCGACCCACATCGAGTCTAGGAGCTGATGTGGAGCCAGACCGTTCCGACGTTCATACCTTTTAAGGTAAGGAATGGCCGAGGTAGTCACCCTTGAGGGATTTAGGGCGTGCCATGATTACCGGTATTAACTAGAGTGATAGTCACAGTGTTTTCGTGTTGTCTGTCATGTAGGTATGACATTCAGTGAGTCTGTCTATATGGGACAAAGACTTAATTATTGAACTTGAACTTGAGAAGCAATAAAAGACTTTGCTTAAAAGGCTAATAAAAGATTCAAGTAGAATCCTGTAATAGGTTGCATAATATGTTAATGCAAATCCTGGTGTATTGTAATGTTCATGGCTGTGTTACGGTATCCCACTGAGTATTTTTATACTTAGCATCCTTATGTGATGTAGGTGCTATTGTGGAAGATTGACTTCACGTGGTACTTGGGAGCCTGGTGGTGAGGACGTTCAGATTTCTTAGCATATCTCCTTCTCCAGGTTTGTTCTAGACTTTGTATTAAGGTGTGAGCGGCCAACTATTTCTAGTTCATTTTGAGATGGATGACAGACTTGCACTTAGAGGACTTGCGTTGGTTTAATCGACTTTGCATCTTGTAGTACTATATGTATATATGGTTTTATATCCATATTTGTGAACCCCAGTTATCACGGCCTAGATGCTTAGTCGAAAATTTTTTAATTCATGATTTATCGTATAGAGGAGTAATCCTCTGGTTTTCCGCTACTACTCTGATTTAAAAATAGTTTTAAAAACCCGGGCCGTGACACATAGAAGGCATACAATGGTTATATCATGATATAATCCCACGTGGGTGGCCAACGGAGTGGGGGCTCGAACTCAGGACCTCAGCTTTAGGAGTGGGGATATAATGGGTCTCATCTCGTTTATTTTGTATTTCCCAGATTTGTTAGGTGTTCTTCGCTTAAATTCTTCCACTTTTTAAACTTTGTTTCATCTTTCATCTTTCTCACCTTAGATTCTCTTATAGTTCATTTTGTCTAACATAGTGAGGAAGACAACTGGGTGGTTCTTTTGATCTGTTTCGGTAATTGTTGGAGATGTATAATGGTACTGGAGTGCCAGGTCCAATAAGTTCTCTTTGAAGCCGAAGAGCATGCCAGCTAAAAAGAAAGAGTTGGAGCCTGGTGAAGGAGTTGGTGGAGTTAGAAAGGCACACATAGATATTCTTGAGCACGACAGAAAGCGTGGGATTGAAGCCAAGCTGGTCTTGCTCGAAGTGGACCTTGCCGAAACATGGTATACTGATGATGTGATTGCTGTTAAGATTGATGAGATGAGGAAGGCCTTGGGAGCTGAGGCTGGGAAGGATAATTTAGGATCAGGAATAACTTGTGACAAGATGTAAGGTTTACCTTTTATTTTCACTTTATATTTGGTACTCTTAATGTCAAGTTATTCTCTATTAACTTGTAAGGTTTATAGGTATATCTCCAATGCTTCTCAAATCCTGAGTCCAATTTTGATCATGGTCAGAAGACCAATTACAAAACTGTTCCCCTGTGATGGTTGTGCACATGCTGTATGAAAATTGACAATTAATAAAAAAAAAGTAAGGTCAGAGCACCATTAATGTGTTTAGAGTTTGAGTATGTAATCCTGTGTGTTGACAACTGGCCATAATAGTATAGAATGTACAGTTCTTTTTACGAATTTGTATGTAAATGTTATTGAAGATGAAATGTTTACTACTCATTGATAGTTTTGAACTTTCAGTTCTCTGTATGCCGAGTTGCAGATGCTGCAGAAAATGAAATACTTACAATCTTATGTATAGGCATCATTATATTACTGCTTCCATCCATTTTTAATTGTCCACATATGAGAAAATGTGATATTTAACGGAATGTGCAACTGAGAACCCACTACCTTTTTAGTCCATCCACTAGTTGCTAGAAGAAGGATAATATGAAACTGGACGATTAATAGGGGCCAAATGTTCTTTATAAATGAGACTATAAAAAAAAGGAGTAATCATTTGGGTATTTGAAAGCTACATTATTATAAAATCTTCTATTGGGCAATATAAATTGTCTCTGGTTTCTTGCTTGATTGGCATGAATACGACGTTTGAATCTTGCACTTGGTTATTTGAAATTTTCTAATTACATGAAATGGTGTGTGTTTTCACTTTCTATGAGTATTTATTAAAAATAATTGTAGTTATGATACGTTCATAGGGATTCGGATATGCAGACACACCTAATTGATGCCAGAAAAGAAAATCAGATGGAGACACTAAGAGGAGCTCTTGGGTTAAAAGGAAAGGAGAAGAAACTGTGAAAGATGTTTCACGTGCAATGGCAGGAATTTATTGATTTGGGATGTGAAGAATGGAGCACTTTATATGGAAATGAAGCTCTGAGGGTTCTATACATTGTGAATTCTATGAATGAGGTACGAAAAAATACCTTTAGGAAGATCACACTTACGTTAGGACACTTCTTAATTGAAATGTATGGTTAGAGTTTTTCTTTTCTTTCCTTTTTCATTATGTGATCATAAAGGTGGGAAAGTATTCACATATGGTCATTAAAATGAAAAAGCCATCAGAATTAGAGGCATGACTACTGTTGTATTGATATTTCTATATAAGTGCTAAAACTCCGGTAAGATATCTTGGACTGAATGAAGATTTCAGCACTGGACTGATTTTAAGTGCCATTTGAAAACTGAAAAACTGATGATTTCATTTGAAAATGAAAAAAAAAGAAATTAGATTCCATCTAAATATTGCTTTTAATTGAAATAAATTATTAAATTGACTAAGAAAATCCTAACTTAAAAATCCCAATTTTTCTAGGTTCCAAAGATGATGAATCTTAATTAACAAGGAAAAAACGACGACAAATTTCTGAAGTATTCATTTTTATGCTCCTATAAGCTCTGAATCAAATGCCTGATGTGTTAAAAACAGGAGATATTTTATGCTTTTTCTATGCCCTCTTGCTCACAATCATTGTAATCTACGTGCAAACACTGTTTGTTTTCTTTATCATTCATATTAGGTTACTAGATATGACACTCTTTCGTAAAAAAACGGTTATGATCACTTCAAAAACTAATTCAGAAGCAAAGAAGAAACAGCAGGTTCTTCCAGAACTTGGGTAGGAATCACATTCCTCATATCTAGAATCCAGCTGGAATAAGCTAGATGAGCAGCATTTTGTGCAGTAACAAGTGCATTTCACATGTCCAAGTGAAAGACAGGTTTCAGATGAAAAATTACATCGGAATCACATGAACTCAACAATTTCAAAACGTGGAAACATCACGTGCTTTGCTTTTAAGGGGCCGTTTGGGGCGTGAAAAATAAAAAACATCCACTCCCAAAAATCCACCTTGGGATTTTTCACGATCCAAACGGCCCCTAAGTATTGTAACTTGCAAGAAAATGGTAACCAAAAGCAGCCTCGCCCCGTATTACCGTATCATTAATTCTTTCACTGTAAATCCTCTTCATATTCCCTTTAAGGCTTCAGCAAACTTCATAAGACAGTTGCATGATTTCCTTATGTACCATAGAAATTATGAAAATGAACTTATTAATAGATAAGCATATGCTAATATGACATAAAAAATATAAGAAGCTTTAATTAGGAGCAGGGCTCTGCAGGCCACTCAAGGATGAGCTGAAAAAATATATCATTTGATTATAGACATCAAATTTTGCTGTTACACTTTAGATGAAGTCGATGTGGCCATATGTCTCAACGAATAGAAGCTCTGGCTTTGACTGCAACTCCTTTATTGTCTCCTCCACATCTGTTACATCGGCCAAATCACCGATACCCCCATAAGCCATCCACAAGGGAATGGTTTTGGGTATAGTAGAGACTAGAGATATCAAATGCAGGAGGCCAGATGCTACCATAAAGCTTTAGGTTTCCCCAGATGCCGTAGTCGTATTTGGCAAAAGTACCCTTTCGAATCACTGCACACGCCCAGATAATACAGCATAAAATGACTCAACTTGTGAAAGATGTTTCAAGTTATGGCAGGAATTTTATTGATTTGGGACGTGAAGAATGGAGCACTGTATACAATTTATGATATCTGTCCCTAAAAGGTGGCTGATGAAGCTGTATAAAGTGAAATCAGTAAGACAACAATTTTGAGATAATATGCATTAGATGCTGAAGGAAATGCAGATGTTTAAATTACTTGACCAATACAAAATTTATCACAAACTAAAAGCTTCTTATTTGATGACAGATTTTCATTGTAGTAAGAAGTTAGAACGATTAAATTTCAGTAATCTTTAAGCTCTTTAAAACTGATTCACAGATCTGTTATCCGTATCTAATTCTTCCAATGAGTTACTCTCCCTCTGCCCCCATATTTAAGTGTCCTATTTGGTAATTCAAAATGAACTTTGAAAAAAAAACAAATAGGAAAGGGACGGAGTATATACAATTTATGAGGGCTTTTTACATATTACCTGGCGCCAAGTATGGTTTTATCATATTACCTGGTTTTTCTCGTGACTTCTCATATGACCTGGAATCGGCACCTAGAGTACCGAAAATGCCCTTCTTTTACGTTTTTTATGCATTTTGTATCCGAAATGCTTCATTCTTCCCAAAATTAACGATTTACAGGATCATCATGTTGGGGAAGAAGATATTCCGGCAAAGATCTATCCATAATCGCAGTTCAAACCATCGCCGGCGCCGTCCAACCCGAAAAAAAAAAATTCATGCCAAAAAACTGTAAAAACAGCGGGAAAGACGAAAAAAAATCTATGATGAATGGATTTTGATGTAAGAGCAGTGGAAAAGCCCTCCCAACTACAAAAATTAAGATCTACATGTAAAGAAACACATATAAAGATCACCCATTGGTGTTCGACTGCTTCTAGACATGAAATAAAAGGATAAAAATGGGCAAAAACGTGAAATACTCGTCGGCGAGCGACAAATTCCATTTATATTCTTTCTGTGATACAAATGAGGTGGAAGAAGAGGAAAAATAAGGAAGAATGAAAAAAAAATGGGCAAAAACGGATAAAAAATGAGCAAGTTATGACATTTTGAAGATTGTTATTTATCGTATTTTCGACGACACGACTTGATTCAAGTCGTGTACTATGCAACACGACTTGAATCCAAGTCGTGTTATATGCAACACGACTAAAATTTAAGTCGTGTTGCATATAACACGACTTGGATTCAAGTCGTGTTGCATAGTACACGACTTGAATCAAGTCGTGTCGTCGAAAATACGATAAATGACAATCTTCAAAATGTCATAACTTGCTCATTTTTTATCCGTTTTTGCCCTTTTTTTTTGTTCTTCCTTATTTTTCCTCCTCTTCTACCTCAATAATATATAGGATGGAAAAAGAAGAAAAAATAATAAGAAAGAAGAAAGTGAAATGATAAAAATTGGTAAAAGCGTAAAATACTCGTCGGCGAGCGACAAGTTCCATTTATATATCTTTCTGTGATACTAATGAGGTGGAAGAGGAGGAAAAATAAGGAAGAACGAAAAACAAATGGGCAAAAACGGATAAAAAATGAGCAAGTTATGACATTTTGAAGATTGTCATTTATCGTATTTTCGACGACATGACTTGATTCAAGTCGTGTACTATGCAACACGACTTGAATCCAAGTCGTGTTATATGCAACACGACTTAAATTTTAGTCGTGTTGCATATAACACGACTTGGATTCAAGTCGTGTTGCATAGTACACGACTTGAATCAAGTCGTGTCGTCGAAAATACGATAAATGACAATCTTCAAAATGTCATAACTTGCTCATTTTTTATCCGTTTTTGCCCATTTGTTTTTTGTTCTTTTTTATTTTTCCTCCTCTTCCACCTCATTAGTATCACAGAAAGATATATAAATGGAACTTGTCGCTCGCCGACGAGTATTTTACGCTTTTACCAATTTTTATTATTTCACTTTCTTCTTTCTTATTATTTTTTCTTCTTTTTCCATCCTATATATTATTGAGGTGGAAGAGGAGGAAAAATAAGTAATAACAAAAAAAAGGGCAAAAACGGATAAAAAATGAGCAAGTTATGACATTTTGAAGATTGTCATTTATCGTATTTTCGACGACACGACTTGATTGAAGTCGTGTTAAGTCGTGTTGCATATAACACGACTTGGATTCAAGTCGTGTTGCATAGTACACGACTTGAATCAAGTCGTGTCGTCGAAAATACGATAAATGACAATCTTCAAAATGTCATAACTTGCTCATTTTTTATCCGTTTTTGCCCATTTTTTTTCATTCTTCCTTATTTTTCCTCCTCTTCCACCTCATTAGTATCACAGAAAGATATATAAATGGAACTTGTCGCTCGCCGACGAGTATTTCACGTTTTTGCCCATTTTTATCCTTTTATTTCATGTCCAGGAGCAGTCGAACACTAATGGGTGATCTTTATATGTGTTTCTTTACATGTAGATCTTAATTTTTGTAGTTGGGAGGGATTTTCCACTGCTCTTACATCAAAATCCATTCATCATAGATTTTTTTTCGTCTTTCCCGCTGTTTTTACAGTTTTTTGGCATGAAATTTTTTTTTTCGGGTTGGACGGCGCCGGCGATGGTTTGAACTGCGATTATGGATAGATCTTTGCCGGAATATCTTCTTCCCCAACATGATGATCCTGTAAATCGTTAATTTTGGGAAGAATGAAGCATTTCAGATACAAAATGCATAAAAAACGTAAAAGAAGGGCATTTTCGGTACTCTAGGTGCCGATTCCAGGTCATATGAGAAGTCACGAGAAAAACCAGGTAATATGATAGAACCATAATTGGGGCCAGGTAATATGTAAAAAGCCCCATCCTGTACTTATTGTTAAACTCAGTCCATATATATTTATAATACCCAAAGAGAAAATATTTCTTCTCTCATGCAATTAGTCAGACAACTAAAGATGCAGAACCGAGGATGTCTCTCCAGGTTGCAGCATCATATAGTTTTATGTAGCCATTTCCTTCCCAAATATTCTACATGGAGGTAATGATGTTGAATAAGGGTCATAAATATATATATATATATATATATATATATATATATATATTATTTATTTATTTAGCCACCACCTGCAGTTGTAGATGATACGATTACATTTATCATGGATTCTTGTAAAGTAAAACATTTCTTATCTTGATTAGTCATTAACCTCCATACGCAGTCACAACAGATATTTGTTACCCAAGTGCAGCATTTATCATTGATTCTTTTTAAGTGAAAATATTTCCAATCTTAATTTGCAAGGAACTTTACAATCATCACTGATGAATATTACTACAGTGCAGCATCATACTTCGATTCATTTAACCATTCCTTCTCATATACTCACTCCATCAGTAGTAACATTTGATTCTTTTTGGAAAACCAAATGGTACTACTAATACAATGTGGATGGAGGAAGCATTTTTTATACGAGAACAGATGTTAAATGTGGATCAGAAATATCCCAAGTGATCTCTTGCACTTTCGTTGAGCGCAGAGACCATATACCTTGCAAACAGAGTAGCTTATGTGTCATTATAAGCACCAATCTTTTGTACATAGGATAACTACCTGAAACTTATCAATACCCACAAGCATCAAGCCCTCTGCTTGCTGACAGAACATAGACATACAGAGCCCTGAACCTCTCCATGATTACTTTCGCCATCCTTTCTACAATCTTTTAAAGAGAAGGGTGAACAGTGCGTATGTTTTTTATAACAAATCTCGTTTGTTTTATATGAGGAGATCATCTCTTCTTCAAAATTAGAAGTTAAGCAATCTGTCACTTCTAGATGCTACATTTATACATTCAGAAAAAAAAAATCGGCCTTTGATTGTCACATACAGAAAATTTCTGCATGAATCACAAAGACCAATTTAAGAAATTTGAGAATGAAATTTTGTGTGTGAGTGAGTGAGTGAGTGAGAGAGAGAGAGAGAGAGACCTGTTATAGTTGCCAGCAAATCACTGCAGTCAACATGACCGTCACATACAGATTGTAATATCTGAACACCAATATCACTGGATATAATGCACATTTTCAGGATGAAAACTACACAAAGAGATGTAGCATGAGTTCTTCAAACAAAGATAAATAGGCTGAGTCACACCTTCGAAAATTTAGCTGATAAATTCCCATCACCGAAAGCAGCTGCTTTGCAGAATGTGAGTCACTTTTCTGTCCCCAATAGCACTTCCCAGTAAACATTTCATAAGTTAGGCAAAGAGAGTAAAACCTGATCCAGACGAGTATTTACAGCTTTAAGTACAAAGAGGGAACTGACATGCCCCAAGTATGATATTGGACAGAGGAGGGCAGCTGCTTCAACCATAGATGCTACTTCTGGCCGAGTTAGTGCAGCAAGGGCCATCATAGTTCCCTATGATTAATAAAAGGATGAAATCAATCACTACGATTACGAATATCGTATATAAAGACAGCAAAGACAATGAGGTATAGGAGGATATTAAAAAAAACTGTTTTGGAATAATCTGCATGTATCAATGGTGATCAGAGACCTGACGTTCACAGTAATAGGTAGACATTCACATCTGCATTGTCTTGTGCTTCATAAACTACTACTACAATTACAATTAGAAAGCCAAAGTGTTTCTCAATCAAAAAAAAAAAACTAGAAAGCCAAAGTGCAAATATCTAGTATTTATTGTCATTTATGCAGAATTCAAGCAAGTCATCCTGCCAAAACTTTACCTTGTCTATAACTGATAAAGAAGTACCGTGGCTCCACCGTGTACCACGAACATTGCCAACACATACATCAAAACCTTGATCAACAAGAATGAACCCCAAAGACTCTTCAATGGTATTCGCAAACCATATCACCTCACTGAAAACTTATATACAATGAATGACATATAACACAACCCCATAGACCTTTTATATGAGATATATCGTAAGAAGAGTGTCCAGGGCTTAAAAAATGATTGGTGTCTCTATCATAATCAAGTTAACCAACTGGCAAGTTATCTATATTAAAACCATATATCACCTCCCTGAAAATTTGCACACAATGAATAACATATTTTCCCCTTATTGACATATAACCTAGGAAGCACAGATACGAATACGGTGATACGATACGATACGATACGGGTACGGCAATACGACAATTTTCAAAAAGTCCTGATACGAGATGTTAGGGATACGTTTGCTAAAAAAAAAAAATTTATATTTTCAAAACATATTTTAGGTTTGTCCTAGTGTCAAAACAAATAATAACATACATTCATATGCCTCTAATTCCTAATTTATTAGTGTCATTTCATGGCGGGTTTTTAAAAGCATCGTTCGATATATCAAAACTCAATCTATTTAAAAGTTGAAATTCTATGAGTATAAATAACCTGAACCGTTGATCTGCAGTAAAGAAGAAGACGGGTTTTGATTTTAAGTGAATAGCCATTCAGATTAAATCCGACGGATGAAGTTGTTTTTTTTTTTAAAAAAAGGGGATATGCCATCGATACGCAAGTAGCCGTATCAATGGCGTATCCGTATCGGATAAGAATACAGGGCAAAAATGCCATATCGGTGCTTCCTAACAAACCCATAGACCTTTTATATGAGATATATCATAAGAAGAGTGTCCTGGGCTTAAAAAAATGCTTGGTGTCTCTATCATAATGAAGTTAACTAACTGCCAAGTTATCTATGTTAAAACCATATATCACCTCCCTGATAACTTGCAGTCTTGCATACAATGAATAACATATTTTCTCCTTATTGACATATGGCAACCCCATCGACCTTGTACATGTGATATATCATAAGAGGAGTGCCCAGGGCTTCACAAAATGCTTGGTGTCTCTCACCATAATTAAGTTAACCAGCTGCCAAGTTATCTATTTTATTCTGCAATAGTTCATTGATAATTTTACAAGGTACATAAATATTTATTCTAAGTAAGGAAGATGCAACAAATTTACGTAATTAGGTATTCAGAAGCAGGTCATTACATCGTCAAGATCTGAGTCCACTATAAGATATCTTATTTCGGTTTTCGACATCCTTGAGAAACTTCATTCTCTGATTCCGCGAACATAGAAAAAACCAAATCTTTATAGGATGCTAACAATCATGATATATGAAGAGCATGAGCATCACCTGAAATAGACCATGTTGAAGAAAAACTGGAGGGCCCGAATTGGCGTCTTCTTTTCCTGGACTGTTTGAGATGCGATGAACAGCCAATAGGTAACCACCATCTTTCGTTTGTAACCTACAATATTAAAATAAAGCTTACAGCCTTATAGAGGACGGTTTACATGAGATAAAGCTGGAGGATATTTATGTAATTTTTTTATTTTAGGGTCTCTTAATTAGGAATATGATCTCTATATAAAGATCAGTTCTCCTCTTATGTAATCAAGTCTTCACAATTCTATAGTACAATTTTAGTTCTTAGAATTGTAACATAGTATCGGAGCTTTGATTCTTTTCCGGTGCCTGTGAGATTTGGTTCTTGGTCGGCTGGTGGCCATCGCCCCAGATGGCCAGGCCTTGTTTTTTATCGGAGCCATAAGTCCTATAGCGGCTGGTGGCCATCACTTGATTCAAACCCTAACCAGCAATTGCACAGCGTTAGCCATGGCAATCGTGAGCACCGGTAATGCTCTTCTACCGATCTTCATATGTTCAATGCTTTTCTTCTACAGTGTGTCCTTGGCACAGTTCCAAAATTCGGTTTGGACTCCATAGACTTGCCCGAGTCAACTCGGCTCCTTAACAAACCGAGTCAAACTCGAGACTCCATTTTGCATGATCGGGTCAATGGACTCGTCGAGTTGAGTCCTCGATCTTGTCTAACTCAGCCAACTTAGCTGACTCATGGGATTTATCACAGCAGTTTCACATTCAGACTTGCCCACTTTAAACCTTATTAAATGCAGTCAATCTTAATTAACGATAGTTACAAGGTAGTTTACACAAACTAATGTTGTAAATTTCTTTTTTTGGTACAAATTAATGCTTTAATCAATGTCATTTAAGCAATATTGCATTAACGATCTACCCAAACTTGTTCTCCAACTCGAACTTATTTTGTATAAACATGCGCGCTTTAGTTCTTGGGAGCGCTTTACCACCATTGCACAAAAAAGGAAAACACGCCAAATTTTTCTCTCCATTATTGTAATCCATATAAAGCATTTAACACCAAGAAGGCTGACTAATAAAGTGTGGTAGAAGGAAGAAGATGGGAAGGCGTGAAGTCTGACTCCAAGAATATAGGAATATGCTAGTTAGCCTAATATCCCTAAACTTTAAATCTTCTTATACTTGGGTAAACACTATCAAATATGCTCGAATATATAATGATAATTTCTCTTTATAGTAGATAATTAAAGTGAATGCAACAAAAATTAATGCATTTACATGATAGTAACATTAATCTTATAGATGTGGATTTAAGACTTTAACCTACATTGACTCCATTGTGACTCCGTCAAGACTCCGAGTCGACTCCACTCCATGATCATTGGAGTCGAGTCTGAGTCTTGAGTTTTTAAACATTGGTCCTTGGGCATCACAGATTCTCTTTTCATCGTGGAGCAGAAGAAGGTCAGCAGTACTCGGCTCAAATCTGGAGCAGAATGGATCTCCGTTCCGATTGACATCCTCAACAAGGGATCCGCTACTGCATATGACGTAAGCCTCAACGACGATAGTTGGGATAAGCCAGATTTGACCTTGTCACTGGCACCACTTCCAATTCATGGGAAAGACTTGACGTGGATTCTGTTTCTTCCCATTCATTTGTTCTAGAGTCCAAAATAAAGGGCATGTTCTATGGTGCACCTGCTATTCTTAAATTCCGTGCTCCATCCAGGGCAAATTTGCAGGCAGCATATTCAACCCCTATAGTGCCTTTGGATATACTCGTTGATATACCTCCACTAAAGAAGTTTGATCTGGTGATGAGGTTGATAGCAAATTATGGTTCCTTTGTTTACGTGTTGTTGATCGTGGGCACCTTTGTTTACGTCGGCTTTGGCAATTAGGAATTCAGGCCAATGGTTTTTGGGAAATTCTTGGCAATTAGAAACTCACTTCTGAAATATTGAGCCAGATGGAAGTAGATCGCCTGTGAGCTTTGATTCTGTCACGCCCTGAAATTCTCGGCTTCGTCAGAGTGCGGAAGATGTCCCTCATAAGAGAATACATGAAGTCATAAACCCGGGATGCGACGGAATACTCGATTATCCATTCAATTACACCATCATGAAATGATATATAATTGATACCATTCAGTCTTGAGAATCAACATCATTAACATTCAAGAAGTAAAACTCCATAAGTATGGAATTACTCTACAATGAAAGTTATTAAAATATCCAATAATTAAAAATCATTAAAAGTTTTCGGCACATATGCTGTTAATAGCACAATTGTTTATTTCAAAATAAAAGATAAACTTTAAATCTTTCCAACTACAGTCTTCAAGTTTTTCCTTTCACTGCAACTTGACCAGGTTTATTCTTTTCAAGGCCTGCATCAGTGAATGCATGAGTATTCTAAAGAAATACCCAGTAGGATGCAAAAACCCATAAGAAAGTAATACAATCATATCTCTTATAATAGATGTATTAGATGAACTAGACAACTAATTCAAGATAGATCAAAACTCCTGGTCAGTGAACAAACATCGACCCTATGACACCTTCAACTGAACAGTAGACTCATGACATTTGAACAAGTGATGTTTCTAAATAATTATCTACTTTGATATAGAATAGTGACAAGAATAATTCCTTAAAACATTAAAGCTATACAATCACCATGAATCATCAATGGAACAAGACAACTTAATCTAGACAGCAATTAACTAGACCAATATGGCAGCAAAAGAATATCATAACGGATTAGATTCTCCATTTAGGGGCTTGCATGTGTAACGAAAGAGAGTTTGAACACAACTGTTCATACGATCCAACATATATCACATCATAATATTAATAATTCAAGGCCATGGAATTTTACCCTTAATTCGAATCAAAAGACCATATATATGTCAACAAGATATCACAATGTAGATCATTAATAAGAAGGATGAATTTCAAAACAAAGTTAAGGGAAAAATCATCCTACTTGTCCGATTAGCATGCTTTTTTGCTTCCCCGCAACGATTGTCGCTTCTACAACGTGTTGTTGCCCTCTAGCACTCCAAAGAATGAATTTTGAACGTGGGGAGGGGATAGAAA
This sequence comes from Houttuynia cordata, assembly GCA_039654745.1. Taxonomy (NCBI): domain Eukaryota; kingdom Viridiplantae; phylum Streptophyta; class Magnoliopsida; order Piperales; family Saururaceae; genus Houttuynia; species Houttuynia cordata. Next base: position 16,421,567 of record CM077508.1, on the reverse strand, counting down.
GTGCTAACTTGAGCAAGAAGAGGAGAAGAAGACCAAAAATAAAAAGAAAAGGGAGTGGTCGGCCAACTGTAAGGGGCCGCCCACCCCAATTGGCACTTAAATACTTAGGGTTTCCTAATCCTGATTGGAATCACTTTCCACCTTTGATTCTCACCCTTTTAATCTCAACCCTCCATCCACAATCCTTCCCAAATTTAACTAGGACGTCCTTCCAAATTGGAGCCCCAATCAATTGGGATTCTAAATCTTTTAGAATCAAGTCTCTTTTCAAAATTGATTCTATCTACCAAATATGGAAACTACCATTCTATTACAATTCCCTGTTGGACGTCCTTCCCTTTTGTTGCCCTTCTCTAATTGGCTGGTAGAGATCTTGGGAATATTCCTATCTGATCCCTGATTGGTTCTCTTAAATAGCAGTATCCTATTTAGTTATTCTTTCTAGATTTACTAGTTACTTTCTTAGTTACTACCAGTAAATCAAATCTTTCTCTTCTATCGTAATCTTCTCCAATTATTATGAATAACAAACCATGATTTGCACGTACTCACGTGTTCACATGTGTCTTGGCGCCCAGGTATGATTGGTGCCAGGTGCGTGTGACGCGCAGTGCAAGTGCACAAGACTTAACCCCATAACTAACTACATAACTATGAGTCATAACTAACTTATTTATTTATCTTCACACACACACACACACACACACACACGTGTCCCACGACATGTCTCTTATCCACCCTGGCGGCTAGCCCCACCACTTGGCGTTAGGTGTCCTCAGACCCTGGCGCCAGACCAGCGACAGTCCTAGGTCGAGCCCAGCATCAGGGCTAGTCCTCGCGCTCGAGTAAACTACCTGAACTTAGTCCATTGTTAAATCCCTTTCTAATGTATCACATACACATCAACATTCCACATCAAATCAAATTAGGCAACCAAACTTTCCTAATTTAAGTCAGTTTCCTAAAATAGCAGTTCAATGACTCATACCTATTTTTCGGGTGTTATAGATTCTTTTTTGCATCTTCGAGTCATTTGGCGCCTTCTGGTTTCACTTGATTCCAACGCGAATTGTTGTTCGTCTTCTCGTTTGATTAGAAGCTACAGTTGTCGTTTCTCTGATGATGCCGATCCAATCCAGCGAAAACAAAGGTATGATTTTGTGTGCGGCGTGTGACCACTAGTCGAATGCATGCTCGGCTTCAGCCCGGCGTGGGGTTTTGTCATCTTCTTGGTGCTTAGCTTCAGTCTGGAATTACTCAAAAGGAGAAGTTTTTGTTATGCTATTTCTTTTGAAATCTCATCTGGGTTTGTGCGAAATCGCTTCATCTTGGTGAGAATTTTTGGATACGGGTGGCCAGCAGTGTAGAATCTGCTTGCGGTTTCTTGAACTTGTTGTCTTGAGGATGGAGGATAGTTCTTTATTTGCTTAATTGAGGTTCTTGTTTTGTCAAATTGTGGAAAGATTGGATTTTTTGCTATATATTGGGAACATGGGAGTATTATGGGGCCATTTTCATTAGGGTTGATGAGCTGGCTACTGGTCTTCTGTGCTTGTGTTCGCCTGCCATTGACCATCCATGCCCACACGAGGGTTGTTTTTGGTGCTTCCTGCACTTGGGCGCTAGGCCAAACACCAATTTTGCTTGCCACTGGCCTGGTTCTTCCCGCACTTGGAATGCTTATGATTCTTGCACTTGTTTGGTCATAGAAGATGAACTGTTGAAGTATGTCTTTGGCCTTCTCCTTTACTGTTGCTCTCTACTTTGCCGTTGCTTCTGAGTTTGTTTCTATTCGCATTTGGGATTTGGATTTTTTCTGCAAAAGTTGGTCTTCTGCTTCTCCTTTGATTGGTTTCTTCTTCTTCTTTGACATTTCCTCCCCTATTTCGGCTATTGATTACTTCTTCTTTAGCATTCCCTCATTGGTTTCTAGAAAATTGGTATTATCCTTCTCCTTTGATGGTTTCTAGAAAATTGGTTCTCTCCTTCCCATTTGATTGCTTTCTGGAAAATTGGCCCTGATCACCTTCTCCTTTAATGTTTCTGGAAAATTGGTCCTCTCCTTCTCCTTTGATTAGTTTCCAAAAAAATGGTATTCTCCATTCACATGGTTCCACTTTGCCACCTCGTTTGCTGCTTTCGTACTTTGCCGCTTTGTCTGTATATCACTTTACCATTTTAAATTTGGCTTCCTCTACCACCTTGAATTTGAATTTATTCTTTTCCAACTTTGCCATCCATCTGCAACCTTGCTTCTGCCTTCTGTCTTCCATTTTGCATTTGAATATGTTTGTCTCTGTGAATTGGTTTGTCTGCTTTGGTTCACCCACCACTACTGCTGTGAATCTGCACCACACAATCTGTTGATCCACTGATGTCCGCTGAATCTATCAGGGTATCGTGTGTAGCGATCGTAAATTTTATATTAATAAAGTGGAATTTTATTGCTCAAAGGGAGTAATTTTGAGTTCTAGAAAACTCATTAAAATTGAATTTAAAAATCTTTCCGTCAGACCGATCACTTTCGTATGGCATCAATCTGGAGGCGATCGATCGCTTTTGTGTGGCATCGATTGCAGGACGATCGATCGCGTATACGGACCAATCGATCGCCGTTAATTTCACATTTTTTGAGGCAAATCCGCTGGGGAACCTCTTGGGCTGATTTTGGGGGATCTTTGGAAGACGTGTCTTACCTAATTAGACCTAATCAACAGATTTACATCTTGGTAAGTGTTTCAAATTTGAAAACCCTAATTAATAGCTATTTGTCAATCTATTTAAATGGGGAATTAGTTATGGCAAAGAATCAGATTTTTTTTGGGAGATTATGAACGTGATTGGGATGAGATTATGGCCCTTTCCATGTGAATGAAGGATGCCATATGTCAAGGAAATAAATAGGAATAATTGTTTTCAATTAAGATATTTACTTGAAATCAGTTTGGTAACTAAGTGATTTGGTCAAAGATACTTACCAACCAAGGTATGTAACTGTTGGGAGGGATTGATCACGTCCCTACCTAATAGATTCACCCTTATTTCTTGTGGATCGTGGCCCTTGGTTGAGTGTTTGATCAACGGTGGAGGTTTGCCCTAAAGATTTAAGCTTTTATTATTTAAACCCTCCATAAGATAGACCGGCACCCTTTTTGGTGAACTTTGGTGAATGTGCCAGCAAGAGGGAAGAGCAGCCAGCCTCCTCCTCTATTCGTCCACGGTGGTGGTGAGTCCGTCGGAGGTTTTCGTGGTGCTTGCGCGAAGAAGATGAGTCTCATGATCGAGTAGAAACTGATTTACGATCCTTGGGTATCGGTTTCCACAAGGTAGGATAATCTTTTACCACAATTTATTTTCTCTAATTTTTGTATGATCATGAGTGTATGATGTTGCTGATTTCATATCCTACAGCATGTTCTATTTACATGTCTTACTATTGTTGTTAATGCGATGAAAGTTGTATGCTTCGGTTTGCATGTTCTACCGTATTTGATCTTACGTATGCGTCAATTCTTCTCGTTCCATGCCTAGATGACATCCCCACTTCACTCGACTTGAAAAGATATGTTCTTTATGCTCTGTGAGTTGTATATGACGTCTATCCAGAATTAGTTGTCCATTTTCTTGGATGGTTGTGCATCATGTTGATTGTAAGCATAACCGATTGCCTAAAATCGGAGTGATCCTTTGTCATACATCTTTAAAATGTGATCAAAGTACCTATCTAAGTCTCTGATGTTGAAAAGTTGTAATCTTTAAGTCAGAGTCCAGCATGATAGAATGTTTGTATGCCTAAGTTTAGGTGTCCTAATTATGATTACATAATACTATCATACTAGAATGTGTGTTGGCAAATCAAGTAACGTATCTAAGTACATACCATGCTAAGCAATGAAGAAATTAACTTGCAATTTATAAAACCCAATCTATGTCGTACAAATGGAGTCTGACATCATGTCAGGACGTCACTGTTCACTGTGGTGTCCGGGAATACTTGGCATAATTGTGTAATGTGAGTAATAGAATAAGTGGAAAGAATCACTAATCGGGTTGTGAATTTGTAGTAGAAAATGGATTAAATCAACAAATTTCAGAACCATTTGGGTTCTGTAAAAGTTATTAAGAAGGTTAAGATAATGTCAGAAAGGGTCATTAAGGAATTAATCAAGTTTGTAGCATCAGTTAATTAATATAACTTAAGTTAATTGTTCTCGGCCAGGACTATTCCTGCACCAACGAACCGTAATCAGAAAATGATAACTAATTGTGAAAAAATCTAAAAATTATGCCGTCTATCAAGTTGTAAACTAGACTCCCAGGGCTATCTGTATTAAAAATTTCAGAGGTTGACTCGTTCTGTACAAGAAGTGGTGATCGTTTGAATTGGACTATTCTGATTGGGACAGAACACTGTTTTTAGTTCAAAAAACCCTAAACCATAATATTACTATTAATTATGGATTAAGACAGTATTTAAAACACTAATTAAATGTGATAAGACCTCTAGGGCCTTTGTAACAGTAACTATAAAAGTTTACTTTTGGGTCTTAGAGCTGAGAACATTTGTCCGTAATTAGTTATCCTTTGGGTCTCTTATCTTGAACAATCCTTTGTTCAAGAGGCCTCATTGCTTGATCTGTATTTAATGCCTATGATATGATCTATTATGGGCATGTCATTCAATCGTTTCTGTGTCGGGGATTGTCAACTCTAGGGCTAGGTACGGTGAAGGTGGCAGAGCGTGATCTTTGGCGAATCTTGTGGCGTGTCTCATTGATGAGTCATTTTGTTGGGTCTCAGTTGAGTTCCCAGACTTAATTGTTTCAAGATATTGAACACTCCTTTATGAGTCAATTCGAGTTATGTCCAAGCATGGTCTTGCACTCCTATGAAGAGTCGAATTTAGAAAGTCATGTTTCAAGCCTCTTAACGAGATGGCTCAGATATATTCAGTGTCACTCAGTTGAAATATTTGTTTCTCCGCTAAGAGTCATTTATGAGAACTCTTAATTGGAATCATAGTATACTCACGAGCCATAGCTAGACCCATAGTGGTCTCAGATTTATTGAACCTCTGTAGTTCAGCCGATGACAGCAATCGCCTGCGCTTTAGATTGTATGACATTACGGAAGGTCTGCAATCTCCGCCCATTGTGCCCATAAGCACCAATGGGGCCAGCATCCCTAGACGCATAGCCGGGTTCCTCTGTAGAACCTCTAGGATGTTCTGGTATCGATGTCCATAGGGGAAGTGGACAGAGCTGAGAGCAGAAATTGTTATCTCCAACCCTTTGGATGTTTGGAGCAGATACTCTTGTGACATCTCCTTACTCTCTGTAAGTTTGGAATCTTAAATATTGATTTTATCCTTCCTTGACCTTTCAGAGTCTCGGATGATGATTGGTTTCCTGGTAAGCGAACTGCATATTTGCTGATCTTGAGTCTATTTGTACTTGTCTTCAATCTTTGAATCTTTTGGCATCTGAATTATTATTCCATTGTGGGTTTTCTTGTATCCTACTGGGTATTTCCTATGGAATACTCATGCATCCTCTGATGCAGGGATTAAGATGGAACGGAAATGATCGGCTATTACTTTTGGTGATGATGGGCACTGAAGTCAGAAGATAAGTTACTTTTAATTTATTGTTTATGTCATTGATTGTGGAACTTGCGGCCTGTGTGCCATTTTATTTTATTTTTAGTTGTGAAGACTTGTCGAATAATGTAATAATTAAATTAGACTTCTTTTTGTTATTCTATATCATGTGCGTGGATATGGTTTAAGTCTTATCGATCCAGTATGACCCAAGCATGTAATTGGGTATGTGATGAATCGAATATTCGGTCCGTCCCAGATTCTTAACCTTATAACCTTAATTGGATTATCGCTTCCGCGCATATTGGGGTTGTGGAATTTGGGGCGTGACATCATGATCCCGTTTGTCTGCTCTGGAATTCGACTTCTAAAGTCACTTGCCACTGCGTTGCCGCCTAATGTTGCCATCTGCTACCATCATTGCTTTTGTCATTTTTTACTGTTGTCCACTTTCATGCAAACTCTCTATGTTTGACACATCTAGTGTTTGAGGGAGGGTGTTAGAGGATATTTATATAATTTTCTATTTTAGGGTTTCTTATGTTAGGAATCTGATCTCTATATAAAGAACAGTTCTTCTCTTATGTTGGGAATCTGATCAGTTTCTTATGTTAGTAATCAAGTCTTCACAATTCAATAATACAATTTTAGTTCTTGGAATTGTAAGAAGGTTCACGGGTGAAACAACAGGAAATTCAAATAATAGTTTCTTAAATGTCTTTGTTTTCTTCCTATAGTACCTCACAAAACCACAAATGAGATATTGTTTTTGGCAAGAAGTACACGAATGGGATATGGTGATCCATGGAATTCTCCAGTAACAAATTCTCAAATTTGCAATAATTATATGGTTAAAAATGAATTTGGCAACTTGGAATTTGTAGGTGGTTTTCCGTAGATTAGGTGGTTTTCTAGTGAATGCTTTGCCAATGGATAGGTAATGGTGTGGATAAGACTTCTTACACTACTATAATGGTTTTTCATTTTCTTGTCCATAACCGTTCTATTAACAAATACATAATCTCTCTGTCCAAAATTATCCACCTGGATTAGAAAACCAAAATAAACTGATTTTAGTTCATTTTGTATTTCTAATCCAGACAGGTACATTTGGGATAGAGGGAGTATGATTTTTCCATAAATGTTAAACATCAAGTTAACGATGACTTTTTCATCATCTGGAGCTTTTTACATATGACCTGGCGCCAACTTTGAGTTTCCCATATCACCCGGAATCTTTCTCTTTCTCCCATATGACCCGGAATCGGCACCTAGACTACCAAAAATGCCCTTCTTTTACGTTTTTAAGCCTTTTGTATCCCAAATGGTTCATTCTTCCCATAATTAGTGATTTACGAGAGCATCAAGTTGGGGAAGAAGATATTCCGGCAAAGGTCCGTTCATAATCGCAGTTGAAACCATCGCCGGCACCGTCTAACTCGGAAAAAATAAAATTTCATGCCAAAAAACTGTAAAATAGCTGGAAAGACGAAAAAAATATATGATGAAAGGATTTTGATGTAAGATCAGCGGGGAAGCCCTCCCAACAACAAAAATTAAGATCTACATGTAAAAAAATACATATAAAGGCCACTCATTAATGTTCAACCGCTCATGGACACAAAATAAAAGAATAAAAATGGGCAAAAACGTGAAATACTCATCGGCGAGCGACAAGTTCAATTTATACATCTTTCTGTGATCCTAATGTGGTGGAAGAGGAAGAAAAATAAGGAAGAACGCAAAAAAATGGGCAAAAACAGATAAAAAATGAGCGAGTTATGACATTTTAAAAATTGCAACAGGACTTGAACTTGAGTCGTGTCATATGCAACACGATTTCTCTGCAATTTTCAAAATGTCATAACTCACTCATTTTTTATCCGTTTTTGCCCTTTTTTTTTGTTCTTCTTTATTTTTCTTCCTCTTCCACCTCATAAAGATATATTAAGCTAAGAAATGAAGAAAAAAGAAGAAAAAAGAAGAAAAAAGAAGAAAGTAGAAGCTTTACGGCGAAGAGCTTCCACTTTCTTATTTCTTTTAATTTTTTCGTCATTTTCCAGCCTAATATATCTTCATGATGTGGAAGAGGAGCAAAAAAAATGGGTGAAAGCGGATAAAAAATGAGCGAGTTATGACATTTTAAAAATTACAAAAAATTCGCATTGCATATGACACGACTCAAGGTCAAGTCGTGTATTCGACAACACGACTTGACCCTAAGTCATGTCATATGCAACGCGATTTTTTTGAAATTTTCAAAATGTCATAACTCGCTCATTGTTTATCCGTTTTTGCCCATTTTTTTACGTTCTTCTTTATTTTTCCTCCTCTTCCACATCATGAAGATATATTAGGCTGAGAAATTAAGAAAAAATTAGAAGAAATAAGAAAGTGGAAGCTCTTCGCCGCAAAGATTCTACTTTCTTCTTTTTTCTTTTTTTATTAGCCTAATATATCATCATCATGTGGAAGAGGAGGAAAAATAAAGAAGAACGAAAAAAAAATGGGCGAAAACGGACAAAAAATGAGCGAGTTATGATATTTTAAAATTTACAAAAAATTCGCGTTGCATATGACACGACTCAAGGTCAAGTCGTGTTGTCGACTACACGACTTGACCTTAAGTCATGTCATATGCAACGCGATTTTTTTAAAATTTTCGAAATGTCATAACTCGCTCATTTTTTATCCGTTTTTGCCCTTTTTTTTGCGTTCTTCTTTATTTTTCCTCATCTTCCACATCATGAAGATATATTAGGCTAAGAAATAAAGAAAAAATTAGAAGAAATAAGAAAGTGGAAACTCTTCGCCGTAAAGATTCTACTTTCTTCTTTTTTCTTCTTTTTTCTTTTTTTATTAGCCTAATATATCATCATCATGTGGAATAGGAGGAAAAATAAAAAAGAACGAAAAAAATGGGCAAAAATGGATAAAAAATGAGTGAGTTATGACATTTTGAAATTTACAAAAAATTCGCGTTGCATATGACACGACTCAAGGTCAAGTCGTGTATTCGACAACACGACTTGACCTTGAGTCGTATCATATGCGACACGATTTTTTTGAAATTTTCAAAATGTCATAACTCGCACATTTTTTATCCGTTTTTTCCCATTTTTTTGCGTTCTTCTTTATTTTTCCTCCTCTTCCACATCATGAAGATATATTAGGCTGAGAAATTAAGAAAAAATTAGAGAGAATTAAGAAAGTGGATGCTCTTTGTTGCAAAGATTCTACTTTCTTCTTTTTTCTTCTTTTTTTTATTAGCCTAATGTATCTTCATGATGTGGAAGAGGAGGAAAAATAAAGAAGAACGCAAAAAAAATGGGCGAAAACGGATAAAAAATGAGTGAGTTATGACATTTTGAAAATTGCAAAAAAATCGCGTTGCATATGACACGACTCAAGGTCAAGTCGTGTATTCGAGAACACGACTTGACCCTGAGTCGTGTCATATGCAACGCGATTTATTTGAAGCTCTTCGCCGCAATGTATCTACTTTCTTCTTTTTTCTTTTTTTATTACCATAATATATCTTCATCATATGGAAAACGAGGAAAAATAAAGAAGAACGCAAAAAAAATGGGCAAAAACGGATAAAAAATGAGCGAATTATGACATTTTGAAAATTTCAAAAAAATCGCGTTGAATATTACACGACTCAAGGTCAAGTCGTGTTGTCGAATACACGACTTGACCTTGAGTCGTGTTATATGCAACGCGAATTTTTCTGCAATTTTCAAAATGTCATAACTCACTCATTTTTTATCCGTTTTCGCCCATTTTTTTTTTTCGTTCTTCTTTATTTTTCCTCATCTTCCACATGATGATGATATATTAGGCTAATAAAAAAATAAAAAAGAATAAAGTAGAATCTTTGCGGCAAAGAGCTTCCACTTTCTTATTTCTTCTAATTTTTTCTTCATTTCTCAGCCTAATATATCTTCATGATGTGGAAGAGGAGGAAAAATAAAGAAGAACGCAAAAAAAATAGGCAAAAACGGATAAAAAATTAGCGAGTTATGATATTTTGAAAATTTCAAAAAAATCGCGTTACATATGACACGACTCAAGGTCAAGTCGTGTTGTCGAATACATGACTTGACCTTGAGTCGTGTCATTTGCAACGCGAATTTTTTGTAAATTTCGAAATGTCATAACTCGCTCATTTTTTATCCGTTTTTGCCCTTTTTTTTTCGTTCTTCTTTATTTTTCCTCCTCTTCCACATGATGATGATATATTAGGCTAATAGAAAAAGAAAAAAGAAGAAAAAAGAAGAAAGTAGAATCTTTGCGGCGAAGAGCTTCCAATTTCTTATTTCTCGTAATTTTTTCTTCATTTCTCAGCCTAATATATCTTCATAATGTGGAAGAGGAGAAAAAATAAAGAAGAACGCAAAAAAATGGGCAAAAACGGATAAACAATCAGCAAGTTATGACATTTTGAAAATTTCAAAAAAATCGCGTTTACACGACTTGACCTTAAGTCGTGTCATATGCAACTCGAATTTTTTGTAAATTTCAAAATGTCATAACTCGCTCATTTTTTGTCCGTTTTCGCCCATTTTTTTTTCGTTCTTCTTTAGTTTTCCTCATCTTCCACATGATGATGATATATTAGGCTAATAAAAAAAGAAAAAAGAAGAAAAAAGAAGAAAGTAGAATCTTTGCGGCGAAGAGCTTCCACTTTCTTATTTCTTCTAATTTTTTCTTCATTTCTTAGCCTAATATATCTTCATGATGTGGAAGAGGAGGAAAAATAAAGAAGAACGCAAAAAAAATGGGCAAAAACGGATAACAAATGAGCGAGTTATGATATTTTAAAAATTTCAAAAAAATCGCGTTGCATATGACACGACTCTGGGTCAAGTCGTGTATTCGAATACACGACTTGACCTTGAGTCGTGTCATATGCAACGCGAATTTTTTGTAATTTTCAAAATGTCATAACTCGCTCATTTGTTATCCGTTTTCACCCATTTTTTTTGTGTTCTTCTTTATTTTTCCTCCTCTTCCACATCATGAAGATATATTAGGCTGGAAAATAAAGAAAAAATTAAAAGAAATAAGAAAGTGGAAGCTCTTCGTCGTAAAGCTTCTACTTTCTTCTTTTTTCTTCTTTTTTCTTCATTTCTTAGCTTAATATATCTTTATGAGGTGGAAGAGGAATAAAAATAAATAAGAACAAAAAAAAATGGGCAAAAACGGATAAAAAATTAGTGAGTTATGACATTTTGAAAATTGCAGAGAAATCGTGTTGCATATGACACGACTCAAGTTCAAGTCGTGTTGCAATTTTTATAATGTCATAACTCGCTCATTTTTTATCTGTTTTTGCCCATTTTTTTGCGTTCTTCCTTATTTTTCTTCCTCTTCCACCTCATTAGGATCATAGAAAGATATATAAATTGAACTTGTTGCTCGCCGACGAGTATTTCACGTTTTTGCCCATTTTTATTCTTTTATTTTGTGTCCATGAGTGGTTTAACACTAATGAGTGGCCTTTATATGTATTTGTTTACATGTAGATCTTAATTTTTGTTGTTGGGAGGGCTTCCCCGCTGATCTTACATCAAAATCCTTTCATCATATATTTTTTTCGTCTTTCCCGCTATTTTACAGTTTTTTGGCATGAAATTTTATTTTTTTCCGAGTTAGACGGCGCCGGCAATGGTTTCAACCGCGATTATGGACGGACCTTTGCCGGAATATCTTCTTCCCCAACTTGATGCTCCCGTAAATCACTAATTTTGGGAAGAATGAAGCATTTGGGATACAAAAGGCTTAAAAACGTAAAAGAAGGGCATTTTCGGTACTCTAGGTGCCGATTCCGGGTCATATGGGAGAAAGAGAAAGATTCCGGGTGATATGGGAAACTCAAAGTTGGCGCCATGTCATATGTAAAAAGCTCCATCATCCGATAATTGATAAGAATTATGTTATGAACATCTTGAACTGTGACCTAATAAACACATATTTTCATCTTCGTAATCTCCTTATCCTCTTCTTTTTTTATACACAACTTAGATCTCCGGCCCTTGCAATAAAAATTAACCAAAAACAAAAGAGCTGGTATTAAGAATTCTGAAGAAATCACATTGTTTAGGAAACTAAAATTATACATTCTAAGGTTAATCATAATGTACTAGTAAACATAAATGTTTATGGGTATGTTTTCTCAGAAATTTATATAAGGGTGTTATAGAAGAGGGCATGAATTGTTGGGAAATTATGATTTCACCAAATGGATAATGGTTAACAGTTATAGAAATAGAAACAGATGGATACAATTATCCGCTTAAACAATACCCAAATTTATCCAATCTATTTAATGTCTAAACGGCTCATTTTTTTGATATATAAATGGCACAATTTAGAGGTAGAATGATTAAGCTGATACCATTGGTATCCCTACTTTTTTAATGTGATATAGTTGGGTAAGATGGGTTGAAATTCATTGTAGAAGTATAAATAGCACTACTCTTTTCAATTAAAGTCATCATACCCTTCTTCTTGTTGTAAATAATAGTGACTTGAAATTAAAAGAATGCATCCGCGATCGATCGCAGAAGTGATTGCGATCGATCACAAAAGGGACTGCGATCGATCGGCTTTGCAACGATCGATCGTTTTTACTGTAATGTCGCAAAAGTGTGTCGCCATCGATCGCCGCTTGGAACGATCGATTGCAAGTACTGGAATAATGAAGGAAAACTACAGCGGCCGATCACCTTATGCTAGCGATCGATTGCACCGGCGGTTGCAGAGTCCGTTTTGTGCAGTTTTCTTCTAAAAGTTGCGTCCTTTCTTCACAGAAAGTACCCAATAGAGTCCTCCTATATATAATGAACGGGGAAAACACAGAAAAATATATACAAAAGTGAATAAAACTCTTTCTCTTTCTCTCTTAGAAATCATTGAGTAATAACATCTCTTCTGATCGAGTTCCAGTTGGTTTGATTTGAAGTGCACCTTTAAACCAATAGTGTGGTTCGTTGTATCTCGGGAACGAAATGCCAGTAATCGCCTGTGCACGGAGGGCAGCATATCTGTTTCAAGGACAGCGTTTAGTGCACCTCGAATCAAGTCTTTTCTCTATTCCTTTTCAGGTTTATATTTGTAGAGTATTTCGACAAACTGGTTGGTGGTACTATCACCCTTGGTTTAAATTTTTTTATACCAACAATCTTGAAACAGATATCTCTTGTTAATTGATTACTACTACAATTATGGGTGTTGACAAATCTCTTAAACCTGAAAAATTTGATGGAAATAATTTCATGAGATGGCAGACTAAGATGAAATTTTGGTTAACACAATTAAATGTGTTTTATGTCATTACTGATGTTATAGTTGATAAACTTGTTTCATATGAATCTGATAAAACTGCTAGTTCTTTTGAGGTTATTGGAATTGTTAAATTTTATGATAGTGACAAATTCAAACAAGATGATGAACTATGACATGGACAAATTTTGAGTGTTTTGAGCAATGAATTATATGATTTGCATGTGACACTAAATTTGCTAAGGAATTATGGGATACCCTTGATAAGAAATTTAGGAAGGAGCATGAAGGAGAAGAAAAGTATGTTGTAGGTGAATATTTTGACTATAAGATGGTTAATAACAAGTATGTTAGAGACTAGGTAGTTGAAATTTAGAATTTGGTTGCTAAGATCATTGAGAAAGGCATTCCCGTTGACAAAAGGCTCCAAGTTCCAGCGCTTATCGACAAACTACCACCCTCATGGCAGGATTTCCAAATTAACTTGAAGCACAAACAGGACGCTATGTTCATTGATGATCTAATGGTGGCTATCCAAATTGAAGAGAAGTATAGGGGCAAGATGAACCTCATTCAAGGCTCCTCTTCTGGTGCCAATGATAGTGCTCAAGCCAATGTAGTGGAAGGGAAACCCAAGTCCTATGGCTATAAGAAGAAGAACAAAAAGTTTAAGAATTAGTCTTTCAAACCTAGTTTTAATATCCAAAAGGATAAGAAGTCGAAGGTTTGCTGGGTCTGTGGAAAACTTGGACATTTTGCAAACAAGCGTAGGGAGAAGAAGGGTCAGGACCATAGCAATGGTGGGGCTTCATCTTCCGCTCAGGCTAACATGGTTATTTCATATGACGGGTTAATATTAACTAAATCTGAAATTAACTTAGCATGTGAACCTATCGATTGGTGGGTTGATACAGGAGCTACCGTTCACATCGGTATTGATGTTTCTTCTTTTTCTTTCTATCAGGAAGTAAAGGAATGGTTAGTGACGATGGGGAACTCCTCTGAAGCTAGAGTTTATGGAGTTGGAACTGTTGACATCCGGTTGACATTGGGCAACACGTTTGTAAGATCCCTCATCTTGAACCGGTTTATTTTAGTGTGTGTATCAGTTATCATGTGGTTTAAGCGTTTTCGGGTTAAATTTAGTGATTTTCGAAAATAAATAGGTTTATAAAGGTTTTAATCAAAACCAACTTCACAATCATGAGTTGGATCAAACCTGAATTTTTAGTATTTTTTGATATTTTCACCAATTTTCCAAAAATTAGGGTTTGGCGGGACCCTGTGGGCCCCGCCGACCAAATTAGGTTTTTATGACCAAAATGCCCTAGACATCAAAGGAAGACATTATAAAAATTTTCAGAATTTTTATTGACCTAATTTCGAATTAAATTGCTAAATTTTCCAATTTTAGCCAAAAACTCTATTGCTACCCTACATTTTACTTAGGTTTACCCCATCCTTTTTCTATAAAAGGAAAGTGTTGTGCTCTTTTCCAAATTGGGAATACGCTTGGCCAGAAGATTTGGAGCTTATTCCCCATTAGGCTTGAAAAGGAAAGGATTAGAGGTAAATAGCTTAATCTCTCCTTATTTCTTTAGGGTTTTTCTTAAACATTTTTTAATCTTGATTTCTCTATTATTTCAATCTATTTTGGAAAGCATAAAAACTACTGTTTTATATCTCTTCTCGGAGCCCTAATCTTCAAAATCTTGTTTTTATGTTTCCAAAACTTTATATCTAAGGTTTTCTTTTGATATTCAAGTTAAATCGATATTAGTGGTGTATTAACACAAAATCACGTTTTTGGAAGGTGTTGGAGGTGATTGAAGGTTCATTCTCATCAAGTCAAGGTAATGGGTTCTTCAATCGCAACTTTGGGTAGAAAATGGTTTGTTTTAATGACTTGATTTGAATGGGTTATGCTTATTAGGGCTCTAATGGTGGGTTTATTAAATGCTAATCTTTTGGGATGATTTATTGGGGTTTTAGCTTAGAATGATGTATGTATATGTTCTGGAAAGTTTGATGAGTTTTGATAATGTTTGAGACCATGAATGAGGGTTTTTAGTGTTCTAATGGCATCTCTGTTTTAAAAATTTTGAAATGGAGAAGAAGTCGAGCGATCGATCGAACTTCTGACTGATCGATTGAATCTACTGGCTGTCGAATGGCTATGTTGTGAGATGAGCAATCGATCGGGTCTTCTAGCTAATCGATCGGGTTCAGCCAAGAGATGGATCGGGATTTAGACGATCGATCGTATCTACTGGTTATTGGATCGCTGCTTCTGGCAGAGCGGGTGACGATCGATCGCTGCTTACTCGCCGACCGATCGATGGCGATCGATCGTATCTACTGCCATTTTTGAACAGTTGTGCTTATTTCAACAATTTTACTCCATTTAATATTTCCAATGGTGATGAAAGATGTTTTATGTTGAAATGAGATTAAGCTAAGGGTTGTAGGTGATAGTGTAGCACATGTTGATAATAACGCATGTTGATATTGAAATTATACTATGATGAAATCCTTGTGATTAAAGCATGTTTTAAGCAAGGATATTATGTTGTAGACTATGTGATGTGTTCTCTCATGTCTAATATAGTTTATTGAGAAATGATGTGACTATGCTATAGATTAAGGTATAAAAATGAATCATGCTTGTATGAGTGAGTTTTCGACTCCACATATTGGATTTACGTTTTATGGTGGAATTGCTTTGATTTTAGTTGAGAACCGTGGTTTTGAATGGGATTAAGCATGTGTATATTGTCTTATAAGTTTACGTCAAAACATGTACCAGGTGATTAGAATGTGCACGAATACACACACATGGGGAAGTTTATCATGAAATGGTAGTTGATATATGCTTTGATTATGATGCATGAGGGGATAGATTGGGAGCATTTTCCATGTGTTGGAACCCACATAGGTCTTGCTCACGGATGTACCATGATATCATGCATCATGTATCAGACTTCATGGATAAAGTTTTATCGTTGTTTAACTGGAATTGATCGATTGTATGCAATGCTTGAGATTGCTTGTCGGATTAATCGATGGGTGGATTAATTGAAACTTGGTTGGTCCGAAAGGACACGTTTTCGATTTCACCCCTTCGTGGGAAAGGTATACTCCCCGGGTTGAGTTGAGCTAAAATGATGTGACATGGAGATATATGGGGGGCGAGTTGTGTACTTGCCTTGCAGATGAGATTATTGATATTGTCATATGAACTCTGAGCATCCAGTGTGGTACGTTTTTGTGCACCAGCTACCATGTATTCTAGGGTTCTCTGTGTGAGAATTCGGGCTCTCCCCCACTACAGGAGATGTCCCAGGGCGAATACATCTGCTCTAGGTTCTCTGTGTGGGAATCGGACATCCTTGGTCAGGATCGTCCAGAGCGAGTAGCTTTAGGGGCCGACAACCCCGACCTTCTTACATTTCTTATGTGGAAACCGGACCATGATACGTCTTCGTGGCCTTGATTGTGTCCCGCCTTCATGGCAATACTTGTGTTACTTCTTGATGGAGGCATTCACCATTGTGTTGATACATGTTTATTGTGACAGTTATGCATGACTGTACCATGTATTAGTTACATTTGATGTGCAGGGTGAATTGATGAGATATGAATGCCTGATTAAGATGAAAGCATGTGAATGAGATATCATTATGCAGGATTATGTGTTATGAGTGCATGATATGAAAGCTTGTGAATAAGATATCATTATGCAGGATTATGTGTTATGAGTGCATGATATGAAAGCTTACGAATGAGATATTAATATGCAGGATTATATGTTATGAATGTATGATGAGAAAGTATGTGAATGAGAATGGCGTAATCATGTCGATTATGGATCTATATTTTCTATATTGTGAAATCATTATAATTCTTGATTTTACCGATTGTTCAAAACCATTACTGAGTTTTATACTCACCCCTCTTTCCTTGTTTTGTTTTGTTTTGGGGCTGCGTGGTGTGACACGCAGATGAACAGGATCCTCTGTTTGAGGAGCGATCAGAGGGAGCTTGGGATTAGGCGTGGAAGCCTTTAGACGGGGTTATCTTTTCTGTTGTACTCTGTTTAGTATGGAACATGGTGATTGATGATACTTATATCAGACTTATGTTTAGAATCTTTTTTAGATCCTTTTGTTTCAAGCCCGGTGTGTTGGCTCAGGATTCTAGTTATGGGTTTAATGACTTGTGGACAATTTTAGACTTAATGTCCTCTTTATATCTCCTTATTTACTCTTGCTCAAAGTGATGCACAACTCTGCTTTTGCAACCGCCCGTATGCGGAGCGTAAAACTTCCGCTATATCCATAATGCATTGACAAAGTTGACTCTCCATAATATGTTGCATGTGCCTAGTGTGAGGAAGAACATTGTTAGAGGAGTACTTCTTAGTCGAGAGGGTTATAAACTAGTGTTTGAATCAAACAAAGTTGAAATATCTAAACATGGTGTGTTTATTGGCAAAGACTATGTGTGTGATGGCCTGTTTAAACTCAATTTAGTTTCACGTAATAACTCTTTATTTCATATTAATGATTCTATGGTTTGCTATGTTGATTCTGTTGATATGTGGAATATGAGGCAAGGACATGTAAGTTCACAAACTGTTAAAAGAATGATGAATATTGACTTGATTCCAAAATTGGATGATGAATCTCTTGATAAATGTGAAATATGTATTCAAGCTAAACAACTTCGGTCATCATGTTTGCTTAATTTAATTCATTTAGATATTTGTGAATTAAATGGATTAATTACTAGGGGTGGAATGAGATATTTTATCACATTCATAGATGATTATTCTAAATTTTGTCATGTTTACCTATTAAAATCTAAAGATGAGGCTTTTGAGAAGTTTAAGATTTATAAGATGGAGGTTGAGAATCAAACTGAGAGGCAGATTAAAAGACTTAGGTTTGATTGAGGTGTTGAATATTATTCTCTTGAATTTTGCAAGTTTTGTGAAGATCAAGGAATAATACATGAAACCACAATGCCTTACTCTCCTCAATCTAATGTTATAGCAGAAAGAAAAAATAGAACTTTTATAGACTGATAAATTTTATGCTTTCCTCTTCGGGATTACCGAAGAATTTATAGGGAGAAGCAATTCTTTCTGTGTGTGTAATTTTAAGTCGTGTGCCTCATAAAGGACAAAATACAACCCCTTATGAACTAATGAAAAGAAGAAAACCAACCTTAAAGTTCATCAAGGTTTGGGGATGTCTTGCAAAAGTAAAAGTCCCAAACGAGAAGATGGATATGCTAGGTTCGAAAACTTATGATCCATCTTTTATTAGTTATGCACAGAACAGTAAAGCATATCGGTTTTTAGTAATTGGGTTTGATCGGTAGGATTATGCACCTAATACTATTAAGGAGTCCGATGATGGAACATTCTTTGAGAATGTGTTTCCAATGAAGGAAGAGGGTAAGGTTGTTGTGCATAAACAAGATAGCTCCTTATCTTCCGTTCCCAGAATTGAAGATTTTGGTACTAATGTGGAGGTTAGGAGATCTAAGAGAACCAGGATAGAGAAGAACTTTGGGGATGACTTTTATACTTTTATGGTGATGAATGAGGATCATTTAACCTTTAATGAGGCTATGTCATCTAATGAAGCTCATTTATGGAAGGAGGCGGTACAAAGTGAGATGGATTCTATACTTGCACATGGGACGTGGGTTCTAATGGATCTACCTCCAGGGTTTAAACTAATTGGGTGCAAGTGGATATTTAAAAGAAAATATTATCCTGATGGATCCATTGAAAAGTACAAAACTAGATTAGTGGCTAAAGGTTATAGTCAAAAGAAAAGTCAAGATTTCTTTGACACATATTCTCCTGTGACCATGATAACTACTATTCGAGTGCTTATTACATTGGCAGCACATTATAACCTTGAGATCCATCAAATGGATGTAAAAACAGTATTTTTAAATGGTGAATTAGAGGAGGAAATATATATGGCACAGCCCCAAAGTTTTGTAGTTCCCGGTCAAGAATGAAAAGTATGTAAGTTGGTGAGATCTCTCTATGGGTTAAAACAGGCTCCTAAATAATTGTATCAAAAGTTTGATAGTGTTCTTCTTTCTAATAATTTTGTGATATGTACTTCTGATAAGTGTCTTTATTGGAAGCTTTTGGTAGTTCATTTGTCATGTTGTGCTTGTATGTGGATGACATTCTAATATTTGGTAATAATGTGGATAATATCAATAAAGTTAAAGGTTTCCATAACGAGAACTTTGATATGAAAGATTTAGGTCTTGCCAAAGTCATATTGGGCTTAAAGATTGATAGGACTTTTAAAGGAATAGTTGTGAGTCAATCAAACTATGTGGAGAAGATTCTAAAGAAGTATAGTTACTTCGATAGAAAACCTGTCAATACATCATATGATTCTAGTGTAAGACTAAAGAAAAATTATGGGCTTATAAGAAGTTTGAGTTATCTGGCTAACTGTAGTAGACCGGATATATATTATATTGTGGGAAGACTAAGTATATCACTAAGAGCCCAAATGAATCTCATTGGACTACCATTGAGAGAGTATTCAGATATCTGAAGGGAAGTGTAAATTATGGTTTACATTATTCCGGGTTCCCTCCTGTATTAGAAGGATACAATGATGTAAATTGGGTTTCAGATTCTGATGAAACTAAGGCCACTAGTGGTTATGTGTTCACACTAGGTGGGGGGACAGTTGCATGGAAATCTTCTAAGCAAACTGTGATAACAAAGTCTACTATGGATGCTGAGTTAATAACTCTTAAGAAAACTAGAGGAATGGCAGAATGACTTAGGGATCTATTAATAGATATACCCTGGTTGAATAAGCCAATTCCAGTAATTTTGATTTACTGTGATAGCCAATAAGCTCTTGATAAGGTTAAGAGTAATAATCATAATAAGATGTCCTCTAGACATATTGAACTAAGGTATAAAATCTTGCACAAGTTGACTACCTTTGGGGTCATTACGTTAAGTTGCATACGATCAGAGGATAATTTGGCCGATTCGTTTACTAAAGGATTATCGGCATGGCATATCCCAAACTCATTTAGGGGAATGGGGTTGAAAGCCTATGAATAAGTCATCGTTGGTAGCAACCTAATCTCTCTGCATGGAGATCTTACAACGAAGATTCAATGGATAAAAATAAGCTAATGCATGACTTGAAGAGCACTATTTAAATATATAATGTATGCCCATTCCTGTGTTATGATGAGAGTGCTCTACTGCATATGAAACATGTTGACGAAAGTCTTAGTGAGGTCAAGGCCTAGATGGCAGGGTATTGTTATGCAGATTACCCTCAGAGACTGTCACCTATATGAGTGACACTGAGGTCGCAGTTAAGGAGAACGTGGGCTTGTCTTCTGATGTGCAACTCATGAAAAGATACAAGGCGCATGGCCGTAACGCGCTACCTTGAATGATCTCGAAAAGGGAGTTACTCTAAGTGTTAGGTTTGCCAAAGCTCTTGCTCTAAGGTTCAAGTTCAAGACTTTGTTCACTTCGAATTTTTGAGAGTGGCGGCTTATCAAATTAGGTGTAGATTCAAACCCACAAGGTACCTATCGCTGAAAACTTAGAATACTATTGCTCAATGTTTAATTCTTATAGTCATATGCATTCTAGTGTGTAGATTAGTTTAATATCAAGTCTTGGTGGGGATTGTTGTAAATAATAGTGACTTGAAATTAAAAGAATGCATTTGCGATCGGATCGCAGAAGTGATTGCAATCGATCACAAAAGGGACCACGATCGATCGGCTTTGCAACGATCGATCGTTTTTACTATAATGTCGCAAAGGTGTGTCGCAATCGATCGCCGCTTGGAACGATCAATCGCAAGTACTGGAATAAGGAAGAAAAACTGCAGAGATCGATCGCCTTGTGCTAGCGATCGATCGCACTGGCTGTTGCAGAGTCCATTTTGTGCATTTTTTTCTAAAAGTTGTGTCATTTCTTTACAAAAAGAACCCAATAGAGTCCTCCTATATATAATGAATGGGAAAAACAAAGAAAAATATATACATAAGTGAATAAAACTTGTTCTCTTTCTCTCTTAGAAATTATTGAGTAATAGCATCTCTTCTGATCGAGTTCCAGTTGGTTTGATTCGAAGTGCACCTTTAAACCAACATTGTGGTTCGTTGTATCTCGGAAACGGAACACCAATAATCGCCTGTGCACGAAGGGCGGCATATCCATTTCAAGGACAGCATTTAGCGCACCTCGAATTAATTCTTTTCTCTATTCTTTTTTCAGGTTTATATTTGTGGAGTATTTCAACAAACTGGTTGGTGGTATTATCACCCTTGATTTTAATTATTTTTGTACTAACATCTTCCCCTACTACAACTTTTTTCTCACATGTGCTCGCCCAGGTGGTGCCATATGGTCTATGGGTGATGTGCGGGAGGCAGTGCAATTTGATTGAAAATAGTTGGGCGAGACAGGGTGCGTTAGAACAAGGTGCAATTTTAAAAGAAGTATAACGAAATTATACGGCTGGAGCCTGGAGTGCATGCCCCCTCCATTTTCACCGTCGATTTTCGAGATGTGTGGGTTAGAACGAGGTGGAATACGATAAATGTGTGTAATTAAGCAGGGTAACTGATGATTTTGTGATTTCTATGATGCATATATCACTTTTATGCAGGGTGGTATGTATGTGGTTGAACATGGCCAATGTGTGTGGTTTTATATGATACATTTCTTTCTCAAAAAATGTCGATGCCTCTATAGGCTGTTATGCTACCATAGCATTCAAATACAGCGTGAGGTGGGTGGTAGTGTGCGAGCATGTATTTATTCTTGGTTATATGCTGGAAGGACTCGTGACTCCTGAGAGACAGTGCAAGTTCGTTTAGAAAGGCATGATATTGGCAGAGATGGCCGCATAATGAACTCCTTTACAGTTATCATGTTGGTCCCAATTAGTAGCAACCTGGGAGAACAGTTGGTGTTCGCTTGGAAGGCAAGTGTTGATACTTATAAAGATTGTCAAGGATTTATGTTTTAGAGTCCCCGTTTATATGCACCCGGCTGGCCCGCGTTTAATATATGGATGTTTAACACATTTTAATGCATGCTAGATGTCAAGATCTGAGCATCCAGTCATTCTCCCACTTGTATATGTGCTAAATACCGAATGGGACTTTTGAAAATTGACAAGAAACATGATTATTAATTTAGGTAAGAAAACATGATTACTCCCAGTTAATCTACAAGCCCCAATTGAGAAAGGGATTTTCGAAAATTGACCATTTATTCTCTGTTAGAGGTGTTCCAGAAATGTATGCAATGAGTAAATAGCTCTGCGAAGGAATGAATCGGATCGAATTGGAAAATGGAAAGATTTTCACACGTTATACGTTTCGTCACCACTATGTGGAAACTTGTTAGGTATGAATATGTCATATAGTGTCATATAAAAAATTCATTCCCTTCACGAGCAAGATCACGTCCTTTATTATCTAAAGCCAGGCGATTAGCTACTGCACCAGATGCATTTCCCCTTCACGCGAAAAAATAAACAGAAAAGCAACAACCATAAATTGCCATGAATGCTAACACGCATATGGGAATCTCCTCATATTCTGCATAAGACAAACACATACCCATGATTCCCCTTCCATCATCTCATCTTCTCCCCTTCCCAAATAGTCCCAAATTATGCAAATTGATTAATGTTTTCTCATTTAGCCCATCTTTACATGTAAAAAAATAAATTTAAAATGCGTAATCTGATATCAAGAAATGGCTCAAAATAGGTTAGAATGGATATTGATTCAAAACAGGTTAAGCATAACATCCACGTTGCCGACCTCAAATTGTTAGAAAAAAGTGCTACTTGATTATGTTTTGAATCGAATTCCATTCTGATTTAGAACATGCAAGAATGAAAGCATAATATCTACATCGCTGTCCTCAAATTATTAGAAAAATCACACTACTTGATTATGATTTTAATCCAAATCCAAGAAGAACAGAGATACACAAATTAAGCATAGATGAGTGGTACAAATCATCAAATTATATGAAAATTATACATGAAATGAAATAAAGACATAAAAAGGCGAAATTGAAGAAAAGGGAGAAATGGGTTACTGGTTTTTCGGTATCATCGACCGAATTTGTTGATGTTCATCTTCTCGTAGTATCGAATCGACAGAAGCGAGAGCGAAAGGTGGACCTCGTCCTTCCCCCAATTGGCCGGTGGCTTGGCCGAAATCGCCTGCGGCAACGGAGGCGGAGGCAGCGGCGGTGACGAGGAGCTGGATCCGGAGGTGGAGGTGGAGGCAGAGGCGGTGGGGAGGGGAGGAGGCTTGATGAGTGGGAGGAGGCATTGGGCGTGGAGGCGGCGGAAGCCACCGAGGGCGAGGACGACGGAGCGGAGCTGCTGGGTGCCGCAGCCGACGGGGTGGCCGCGCCAGTTGCGGGTGTAGACCAGCTCCCAGAGCCGCTCGTCCTGCGCCGTCCGGTGCCACTGGCAGCTCACACACGCCGCCGCCGCCAGCGTCCGGGCGTCGTCCACGTGCCGCAGCACCTCGAACAGCAGGTCGTCGTCCAGCTGGAACCCGCACCCCTCCGTCTCCTCCACCACCTCGCCGCCGCCGTCGGCTTCAGCCACCTTGTCCTTCATCTTGGCCCGCTTCTTGGCCGCGTCGTCCGCCGGAGCCGGCCGCTTCATGGATCGGGGACGGGGTTTGCGGCTTGGGCTCAGGCTTCGCCGGATTTGTCGGCGTGGGGGTGCGAAGGAGGGAGGGTGCCATGGCGGCTTTTTGGAGGGGTTGGGGAAAGGGGGGATGGGAGTGGGGTCCACATGGGGTAAGGAGTTAATTATTGTTTTGTTTCGGATAATTTGCCCTTGTACCCCCTTGACTTCTATTGTTATTGCGTTAAACCCACTGTCTTTTACAAACTTAAAGTTCACACCCCTTGTCACATTGACGTCGTTAAGCCAGGTAGGTAAAGTTACGACATTACTTTTTTGTTTACTTCTTTGTAGTTGGTACACTCGATCTTATTTTGATATTCTCATTTGAAAAATAGCATTTGCCCCATATGAGAACTTTCAGGTGCGTATGAACAAGTGGTGCAGAACACCAATTATTAGATGATTGGCATTTTGCACCAATGGGCATTGGGATCGTGTATACCTAATAACTTCTTCAATGCCAGCTTTCATACTATCCTTCTCATAGAACTTGGTGGATGTACTAAAAAAAACAGTTTATTGATTCTTTTTTTAGGATAATTCAGTTTATTAATTGTTTCTTTGAACGCTATATCTATGCGGATAATTAAATAAAAAATATTTATTTTGTTGAATCTTTTCAATGGGATAAACGATCTCCACCGTGCTTTTGAAATGATAGCCCCAACATATTAAAGGCTGTGCATGAATCCGTAGCCTCGTCCTCCGCAATTGAAATTAAAAAGAGGGAGCATATCCTAATATAATGTTATGTTTATATTAAATCAAATAAATAAGGTGGCTTAGGGTGACACGTGTTTTTTTATCGATTAAGTGATTGTTTGATGACATTTAAATCAATACTCAACTTATTGAGTTTTGACCTTTCTTTGTGTGAACATAATTCCACTCACGAGCTTGTTCTTGGCATCGAATAACTACTGCACAAGCATTTTCATTTTTTGTATCAAACATAAAGTTTGGCAATAAATCAGATTTATTGTTTTGCACTTACTAGGTTAATAATAAATCCGGACGCAGGGAGAACTAAATTTGATGGTCGATAAAAAAAAATAGACATTCAACATGATCGCATTAACAGCGTTAAGGATGCGGTGCTATTATTGAAATATCAAGGCCAAACATAAAGTTTGACAATAAATCAGATTTATTTTTTTGCACTAGGTTAATAATAAATCCGGACGCAGGGAGAACTAAATTTGATGGTCGATAAAAAAAAATAGACATTCAACATGATCGCATTAACAGCGTTAAGGATGCGGTGCTATTATTGAAATATCAAGGGGCTGAAACATAATTTATACTACTGGTTGGCATTGCGGGTACTGTGAGTTGGGGAAATAACGATAATGCCACGAAAGAAGTATTTGGAATCTACGAAGCCGACAAACCCGTGAAATAATACCGATTGTAATGGTGTTGCATGTAATGACTAAACCACCCTTGACGTTTAATCATTTACGGATGAACCGGTCGACTCTGGACTTTCCGGGTTCCTGGGCCAATCAGCTGAGACGAGGTCACCGACCAGCCGTCAGCTTGCCTTTGGAAGTTAAACCGGTTCGGCCCAGCCGGAAATAAGTTAAATGCTTCTCAGCTGGAAGCGTTTCCTATCCAAATATACGATTAGTCGATCTTCAGAATTGATGGGCGCATGCAGAAGTGTTGTGTGTCCTGATTACAGACCGGAAATCCTAATGGGATAAGATAAAAAATATTTCTTCCTCGGCTACAAGCGGCTCAACTGCTAAGCAAGCGTGGGGTTCTCACTTTAGGATTAACATGTGCTGTCGGATATCAGATAGAAATCTTATGGCCTATGATGCCCCATTGCATGTCGGCGTGCATGAATCGGAATGCGTATAAACAGGACTTAAAAAATTGGTCTTATTTTTTTCCAACAAAATATTGATCTTAGAACTTTCATTTTGTGCCATCTTCTTGCATAACTACTCCTGTTTCATATTGAGATTTTAGCACTTTGGACTGCTTCTCGTAAATTTCTATCGAATTATTTTCTTGAATTAATATATGATAGATGAATGATGACAAAACGACGGAGAGAGACCTAAAGAGAATTGGGATAGAATTAATAAAAAAAATTATAGTTTTTATTATGTTTTATAAAAGAGTATGACTCCAAACAAACTAGAAAGGAGGCACAAGATCCTTGTTGCCGACCTTAAATTATTAAGACATGCCCTACTTAATTATGGCTACGAGTTAAATGACTATGTACGACTTTAATTAAAAAATAGTCTTTTCCTCTTTTCCTACTAAATACGCAATGGAAAAAAGTTAAATGCTCCTCCACTACGAGCTGCTCTTCGTCTATGACCGGTTCCGCCATTGCCAATCCATTCTCTTTTTTTATTATGTTTTATAAAAGAGTATGACTCAAGACAAACTAGAATAGAGGCATAAGATCCTTGTTGCCGACCTTAAATTATTAAGACATGCCCTACTTAATTATGGCTAAGAGTTAAATAACTATGTACGACTTTAATTAAAAAATAGTCTTTTCCTCTTTTCCTACTAAAAACGCAATGGAAAAAAGTTAAATGCTCCTCCACTACGAGGAGCTGCTCTGCTATGAGTCTATGACCGGTTCCGCCATTGCCAATTCATTCACTAGTCTCACCAAAGTTTTTGACATATAAGCAGGGGTGAAATAGGCCTCTTGTTTTATGGGCGAGAAGGCCTAAGATGATTTATGGGTGAGAAGGCCTCAGATGAAAGCAAATTCTTCGATAGTTTTTGTCGTTTTCCATGCCCCTGCCCTGCCCCCTCCCACCTCGAAACAAAACACAAGACAACGGAGTGACCAGAAAGAGGGACCAAGGGTGGTTTCATCCCACACCGTGACAAACAAACTCGCAAGGCTGAACCGAATTTCTTTTGTCGGGGCTCCCGACATCGGCCAACGGGGTCGGTTTAAGGTTTACGGGTTGGGATTGGCTTGTCTTATCTTTGCACCACCCCGCATCTCAGGGCCAGTCTACCGCTTGGACCGGTCCTTCATCTAGGACAGAATCCACCGGTTGGCCGACGGCATATAGTGATAAATCATACAAGTAATAGGGGTAAAATGGTTCACAATTCGGCCTACTCGTGCTGATGTTTGCATATAATTTTCGTCATCCGGAAGGAACAAAGGGTAGTAGGGGGCTCACCTCCAGTCAGGCGAGTAATTTGTCTGGGCCTGCCAAGCTGGGTCTTTGCCTTTGCCAGTTTGCCCCTTGCAACTTCCCTCAGCTAGACATTGTGGACTTTGGTCATTACATCGAAGATTTGCATAGCAAATTGAATCCTGTTTAATCTATTGGATTTTGATCCGGTGGCATATGTTAATATAAGGACAGTGATAGCCCTACATCACTTTTCCTACACATTTCCATACACAGCTGATGTGTATGGAAATGAGTGGATGAAGTGATGTCCCCACATCATGTCCCCACATCACTTCACCCACTCATTTTCATACACATCAGCTGTGTATGGAAATGTGTAGGAAAAGTGATGTACAAATATCATTTTCCTTAATATAAGGGGTAGGCATTTGAATCACCGTTCATCGTGTGCCGGCTCGATCATCTCAGCTCACGCCAGCGCGAGCCCGGGCTCATGTTAACCTTTTTGTACATTCTGAAGCAAAAGGCGCACGCACATCATGTCAGTCATTTGCGTTGTCCACGAGCATATAGCATCATAATGCAGATTTGAAGAGAACATTATAAAGCTTAGAGCATCAAATCCAGATTTCGTGGGAACTTTTAAAAGCTTAGAGCATCAAATCCAAATTTTGAGATTTTTTCATATTATCTGGCAATGAGCCCAAAATATCATATTACCTTGTTTTTCGAGCTAATGCCATATAACCTGATTTTGGGACATAGTCTTCTCATTTTGCCATTCTGCCAATTCTTCATGTTTTACCCTCCCTGAACTGTGCCTAATTTCACACAAGCTTCCCCCGTTAATCATATGACGAAGAAGTTCCTTTTCGGAGGCAAATATCCCAAAATTTTATTACACAAAATTTTATTATACAACTTCTAGTGGAGAAGATGAATTTTCAAAAAAAGAGCATGCGTTGAAATCGCTATTATTCTGCTTCAATTTTTTTTAAAATTATTCGTCCCCACTGCGTGGTATCTCAAGATCCTTAAGCTATCATTATAAAAACAATGAAGAAAAATAAATTAGAACATAAAAAGAATGGGCCTCAAATCGTTGAATTTTGCCCTCGATAGGAGAAAAGTCATGTCAACAAAGACACGATCACATGTATTTAAGCGTGTAATTTTTAATTTGTATTGTGTATTTTGAATTACAAGTAACAGATAATATGCAAATTAAGCATGTATTTAAACACCTGATAGCACTGCTATCATGTCCTCAAATACATGATATAACTACTATTGTGTACTCGATTACACTATAGCAGTGGTATCGTGTCATCGATTACATGATACCGATCATCGAATGCACGATAGCACTGCTATTGTGTCCTCGGATACAAGGTAGCACTATTATCGTATCATTGAGGACATGATAGGAGAAAAGTTTTGTTCTCGAAGACACGTTCACACAATTCCTCAAATGTATTGTGTATATGAACAGAATATAAGAAATTTAAATATGTATTTTACAATTTATATTGTGTATTTTGATTTACAAGTAATAGACAGTGAGTTGTGTCACCTACTTAATGAGACTCATTGTCAAATTCCTCTTCAATCTTTCCCCGGAGTAGAACTACAATTATTACAGGCCAAAATAACATTGTTATGGTCGTCTGATCAAATATTGGTTATTCTATCCCTTATGCCAATTGAGTTGCGTACATCATTACGAAGATTTCGCAGTCGGAGGAATTCTTTTGGAAGGGTGCATCCTTGATATGGGACAACTTCTATTGCTTAAATTATTTGATTTTGAAATGTCTTTGGAGCAGGTCATTGAAGTTTGCACTACAACTGCAACAACCTCCTTGTGGTAAGGGTACAATGCTGGATTCCCCCTTAGAGGATTATAGAAATGCTAACGTTGCATGGAGAAGTGTAGAATCAGTAAGCAGAAATGGTTAGAAGTATGGATTGGGAAGAAACCATAATCATGTGTTTTGTGATTCCTTTAAGCAAGTTCTCTACCAACTTATATGTCAGCTTTGAATTATCCCTGACGGAGATGAACTCCTACAAAATAGTATAATTTGTGATTGTTAGTATATAACATTGCTTATAATACCAATGTAAGAAAATTACTTTAGTAAGCTTATGTATTCAATATATTTTGAATGACGAGGCTTCCAAAAAAAAAAGAATGGATACACGCCTACGTTGTTCTCATTCTTCTGCTTTAGCAATTGCAAGAACTTATCAATCACCTGCATGAATTTGAACACAATAAGGGGTTAGTGTAGATATCGTGGCAACGCGGACGGAGTCGTGTCTTCGAATACAAGACAACTATGGAAAATGATAATTATATATATGTATATTGGAGTTAATTTCAGCCATTTGCAGCAGACTCAGGTGGTCTGTATCCGTTAGTACATCCAGTGGATATGGAGCTATTGGATTAATCTCCCATTGCATAATCATTTGTTGATCTTTTGCTTCTAAAACGACCATTTCGAAGCAGAATTGAGTGTCCAAATATTCATCGGGTGGGTTTTCAAGAGGGCATTCTTCATGTGCATCAACGCCCAGTATTTCCACTGCCTTTCCCTTTTCCTTCTTTTCTCCCTTCGGTTTCAAATCAACAGCACTTCTACTATCATGTCAGAAGGTTGTTCATAATCGGATACAATTTCTTCAGAGTCCACCTTCTTCTCTTTTGCTCCCACTTTCTTCCCCATAATAAAACCCAGGCTGGCAAGCACTCCTTCGTTGGTCACAAAGAATAGACAATCAACCTTTGTTTGATCCTTCTTACGAGACATCTCCTCATTCTTAGGAGACTTCTCTTCCGTCTGTCTAGCTGGTGGAGGAACCTTGCTTGCCTTCACTAAACGCCTCCTTTTTACTTTTGGCACATGAGGAGCGTATAAGAATAAAGAGGTTTGCTCTTGTTGCTCTTCAACTTCCTCATGTAATTGCCAGAGAAAGTTCTATAAGTTCTTTGCCTGACCGCAAGAAAGCTTCATCTTTGTAGCACGATAAAGATGACTTAAAGATGGACTTATCAAAATATCGTGTCATTGATGACACGACTTAAGCATATCGTGTCTTTGAATACATGATATCACTATTATCGTGTCCTCGATGACACAATACTACTGCTATCGTTTCCTCGATGACACAATAACAATAGTATCATTTTTATATAATAATGAGGCTATTGTGTTAATGAGGACTATCTCAGGGGCTTGTGTGTGTAGAGGTAACAACCACTTATCCCCTGACAATGGATCGTTAGTATCAATAATTCTTTGTCTCCATCAACACCTTCATTTGAAATTTACTCATAATTTTTAAATTGCTCATTCTCTTAATTTGCTGTTTTTTGCTACTTCTCCTTGTACTGTATTAGATCCAACCTCCTCTGTAGTGAATGTCCTCACAATTTCATTATTTTCTTCCAAACTGCAAGATATGAAGATGCATATCTGTATGGTCGTGTAGTAAATACACGAAATGTAAGAATATCGTGTGATTACACAATATCCTACAACTACGAGTTTGAAATCGTGTTATCGTGCACACGACTTGTTTATAGTTGTGTCATCATCAACACGTTACAAAGTCGCATATATAAAACATGATAACTTGCATAGTCATATCATTGATGATGCGATATTGTGTTCTTACCTTGCAGTTCAAAAATACAAGCTTCAGTTGTTTTCTTCCTTCACCTCTTGATGATTTTAGGTCATTATATGTCAAGTGAATAGGTTGAGCTGATGGGGATATCCTCTCCTTATTGACACTGGAAGTTCTCTCCACATACAACTCCAACACTTCCCTCTTTGCTTTCTTATGAATGTTAAAAGACAGTTTTCATATCTTCATCATCCCACAAGATGTATGGTATGCATAGAGATGCTGATGCAACTAGATATTTGAGGGATAAATTAGCCATTGTAAACTTGTATCCTAATCTTTGTTCAGCTTGAATCAATAGATCTAAGAACTTCACTCGTGTGTCAATGGTCACCAGCTTCACTTTTCCACCTACGTACTCATGAGGACTTCCAAATAATCCATTGTAGTGTAGACAAATAACCACTTTTTCCATTGCTCATTCATGACATGAAATATTGTCAAGAATACATAATATTTATAATTCAAATATCGTGTACTCGCTGTCATGAAGTTGTGTTCATCACATGTTTAATTTATTGACATTGGAGTCACAAAAAATTCATCATCGGTACTAGAAGTTGTGTAAAGAAATTTTGGGATATCCTCATAGGGGGAAAGAGGAGAAAAAAATAAAGAAAAATAAAAATAGAATGGGCAAAAACAGATAAGAAATAAAGGAGATATGCCTAGTTGAATTTTGACCTGGTATCATGTCCACGCTTAGACGATAGCAGGGGTATTGTGTTATTGTCATGCCCTAGGATCTCACACCTCGATTGGAGTGTGGAAGCCTTCAAAGATAGTAACATCTCGAGGCTGAAACCCTGAGCACGCGACCGATCAGTTGAAAACAAAACCAATTATGCCATCACGAAAGGATGTGTAACCGGTCATCCTACAATTCAGTGTAATACAACATTCAACATCATTAAATAAATATGAAATGAACCTACTTAGTCTTTATTACAGCAATTAAATTTAACAAAGTCAATAGAATAAAATTCAAGTTTCTGGCACACAAAGACCAATAATATAATAAAGTATCGAATCAAGTAATTGAATATAACTAAAGCAATTTCTAATCTCTTCTCGACGTCATCAACACCCTCTTGCTACTGCAACTGTCCTGTCTCAGTTATCTTTCACGCCTGCATCAGAGGATGCATGAGTATTTCATAGAAATACTTAGGAGGATGTAAAAACCCACTAAAAAGAATCAAGCAGTTTGAAGAGAAATGTAGCAAATGAACAACTGATATTCAATGACATTCGAACTGAACTTAAGGTCTATTTACCTAAAAAAAAGGTCAGTCAACAACGGTTCCCAATTCACAAGTATAGGGAAAGAATAGTAAATAATCAGACTCCAAACATCACATGTGTAAGGAGAAGATAAACAATCTTAATACCTCTAGGCATCTAAAGTGCAAAGAGATTCAATTTCTACTCGCTGAGTACCAACCATGTGGCTACTTACCAGAATCACCTTAGAGGTTCTCCCTTCAGAACCCGCCATATGTCTAAGATGCTGGTCCCATCAGTGTTTACGGACACAATGGGTGGAGACTGCAGACCTTCCGTAATATAATACAACCTAAACGTACGTATAACAAGGAGATTCACATATCTCAGATGATAACAAAGCTCACCATAGGAGTATAGATCAAACATCCAATACTTTTGACACACATATGTTCATGCATAGCCCTAGATAGGAACATCCCAGAAATAATTGGGTTTATACTATATATATATATAGGGAAAAGTTTAAATGAGATCGCTCTCATATTGCTTATATGAGGCCACTTTGAATCGTAGCCGTTGGATCTTGATCTGACAGCTACAAATATCTATAATGATCTCACCCACTCCTTGATGTGACACACTCACCTACCCACTGATTTGATATCCACCCTCCGATCGGAATCTAACGGCAATAAAGATTGGCCTCATGCTCCTTATATGAGAACGATCTCATGTAAACTCATCCCATATATATATATATATATATATATATATATATATATATCCAAAGTCAAGATTTAAGAATAGGTCTTTGATGATTTGATTTTCAAGTAGAATTTCAAACCAACACAAATGCTTGTCTGAAAACAGAAATCTTGGTTCACTTGCTCTCTTAGTCTTACCCCCATATGTTTAATCTTCTTACTTAACCAACTTTACTGTAATAATCCATCTTCAATAGTGTAATGACTAATACTAACACTTTAACTTATTTCATACAATATCTCATAGTATTACTTAAGTATTAGTACTTTCTCTCTAATTATAACACATTGTCTCCTGCATATCAGTCCCATTCCGACTGCTCCCGTACTTTGTACAGTAGGACTTAGACTCCAAAGGTTTTAAAAGTATTAGCTTTATATGTCTAGTTTCTAACCCCACTGACTTTATATTTTTCTTTAATTAGATATGAATTAATTACCACCGACTGTCAGCACAGAAATAGTTCTGTCCGAGATGATGAATCATAACCATACTTAAGTATTTCGTATAACTAAACCTTATTAGTGTTAATAGAGTATTATCAAGCTTATTTACTCCCCTCCTAGGCTTATTACAGATCCTAGAATATTCTGTAATTACATAAATATACTATTTTTATCATATCTTTTACCATACTTAGTAGTATTAAGTAACTACCCTTCTGAAATAAGGACAATTAAATCAGGACAACACTTGTGACTACATGAACTAACAAAATCAACGGATTAACAGACAAATATTAGAACTTTTGGCATCTACATGGTCAATAGATATTAAGCATGAATAGTATTCTCATCTAAGAACATAGCATGAACGTATTGAAGAACGTAGTCAACAATATGAATCGTATAACCAACTAGGTATCAAATTCTATTCAATTCAGTATATATATATATATATATATATATATATAAGATGTAGCCGTTGGATCGCAATATTCAATAATAAGTTTAAATGAGATCGCTCTCATATTGCTTATATGAGGCCACTTTGAATCGTAGCCGTTGGATCTTGATCTGACGGCTATAAATATCCATAATGATCTCACCCACTCTTTGATGTGACACACTCACCAACCCACTGATTTGATATTCACCCTCCGATCGGAATCTAACGGCAATTAAGATTGGCCTCATACTCCTTATATGAGAACGATCTCATATAAACTCATCTCATATATATATATATATATAAGATGAGTTTACATGAGATCGTTCTCATATAAGGAGCATGAGGCCAATCTTTATGGCCGTTAAATTCTGATCGGAGGGTGGATATCAAATCAGTGGGTAGGTGAGTGTGTCACATCAAGGAGTGGGTGAGATCATTATGGATATTTGTAACCGTCAGATCAAAATCCAATGGCTATGATTCAAAGTGGCCTCATATAAGCAATATGAGAGCGATCTCATTTAAACTTTTCCCTATATATATATATATATATATATATGATATGAATGAATCAATACTCATAGAAGAGAAGAAAAGGAATAGAATAGGGAAAAACCATCATACTCTTTGTTTCACAAAAGTCTTCGCCTTTTACACATCGTTCGTCTCCTTTGCTTCGCACAAATGCCTCCGCTCCAAACTCTTGAAGGAAACTCACACCAAGAAGAGGCTTGAGAGAAGAGTGAACGTGGGAAAGAGAAAAACACAAGCTTTTTAGAGCTAGGGTTTGATATAAATAGCACAAACTATAACCTCTCATGTGTTTATATAGAGTTTTCTAGGGTTTTCTCTTAAACAAATCCTTCCTTATCATGGTCCTCTTCCTCCAATAAGAATTCTCCAAAATCTTCATATGGACGTGCACTCCAAGTTTGTTTAGGATTTGGTATCCTTTTTCCAACAAAATTCGCAACAAAATGCAACTTCCATTTTTGGAGTCTATACGGTGCGATCGATCGCGACCACAGGCGATCGATCGCTGCTTCCTTTAAGAGCGATCACAGTACTTACGATCGATCGTTCTGGTGGTGATCGATCGTACGCACCAAAGTTGCAAATCACAGTAGATACGATCGATCGCGTCTGAAATTGGTCTGATCGATCATGTATGCTCCGACGATCGATCGCGTCTGAAAATTCAATCGATCATATCTTTTTGATCTGAGCTCCAATTTGTGCATAGTCGATGGCGTTGGATAGATTTCATCGTGTTCTTTAACACAAATGACAAAACATAGAAAAAAGAAACATCAAAACTTCATATATCAGTTATAGTAAACATACCGATTTTTTGGGTGTTACAGTCATCGAGGATTTAAATACATGATTTGAGGGCAACATTCAATCTCGTTTTATCTCCCTCATTTTAGATCCGTTTTCCTCTCTTCTTTTTGCGTTCTTTTATATTTTTTTATTTTCTTTCTCCTTATGAAGATATCTCAAATTCCTTGAGACACCTTCTTGTAGGGATGACGAATTTGCAAAAAGTAGTTGGCCACTCGGCCACAAGTACTTTTTGGCGCAAAATTCCAAATTTCTTCGTTCGCAGAACGTGTGAAAAAAAGTAATGATTCTGAGCTATCGAACCACTTCCACAATAAAATGAGGAGGTCGTGAAAGTGATTCTTGGGCTGCGTTGGTGAACTTCTTCTACCTACTCGTGTGTAGAAGAGGTCGTCTGACCTGAGAAAGCTGCCAAAAATATTTGTGCCTGCCACACAGTATCGTCTCTCTACCGGCAAACCTCTACCTCGGAAAGACTTCCTCGCTATATGATCATTATGGGAGAAGCTTGTGTGCAATGAGGCACAATTCAGGGTGGGTAAAACGTGAAGTATTGGATGGGAGAGCAAAATGGGAATACCAGGTTCCGAAACCAGGTTATATAGCATGAGCTCGAAAGAACCAAGTAATATGACATTCCGGGCTCATTGGCCCCCTAATATAGAAAAATCTCCCAAATTTCAAGAGAACTTAGGACTTTAAAAGACATACGAATTTGCACCACACCTCATCGGATGCTTATCGGATTAACATGGGCAGAGAATATACACATCATGCTTGTCCCCTTTTTACGGGTATTTCTTTAAATATAGTCCCCTCTTTACACTTCTTAAGTTCTAAGCGGGTATTTGCAATTCATGAGACCGAAGAAACTTGAGAAATGATTAGGCAGTAGAAACAGATAACAACGAGTGCGCCACTTTTTTTTTTTTTGATAGTGTTAAACATTGAGCTCCTCCCCATCACATGAAGGCACAAAAGATTTATCATGATCTTTACGAAAGCAATGTCTGGTTGCCTCAATAATCCCTTCAGCACACGTCAGTCCCGTCAATGTGAAGCTACTCCAATTACATAACAAATGATTTGCATAAAATACGTACCTTTTTGTTCACGCTTTTGAGCCTCTCCCATCTACTCCCTCCGTCCAAAAAAAGCAGGCAATATTTGAAAATAAATTAAATTTATTGGCCAGTAAGGCCCACAATATTTCAAGCTTCCACTTACCCATTATTATTGCACATGCATGTTTAGGGTTTGTTTGGTTAGAGAGAAAAAGAAAGAAAAAGAAAAAAACTCAAATGAGAAAAAAGAAGAAAAGAAAAGAAAAAGAAACAAAGAGAAGCTGAACTTTTCTCTCATTTTTTTTCTATTTGAGAAAGAAAAAAGTGTAACTAAAATTTTTGTATAGTCTCCACGAGAGAGAAAAACAGTTTTCAGCTGTCAGACTTTCTGTCCATCCAAATACTAGAAAAAAAAAGATTTAAATTTTTCTCACTTTCTCTTTTCTTTTCCTACTAACCAAACACACCCTTATGATGATCTACTAAGGCAAATCTACTCACTTAATAGTGGATCCATACTTTTTCAAATGTTGTTAGGAGTGTTTGGACCGAGGCAGTAATAATACACTTACCATGTCTGTTTTCAAAATTGGCCCAGCCAAATTGGTGCCGTCCACGTTACCAGGTTAGTCACTTTTAGTTACTCCCTCCGTTCCATGTTAATAGTCTAAATCTGTGTTATCAAAATAAACTAATTCATTTTCAAAAACCCGATCAGATTATTGATACGCAGGTAGTATAATACAGCCGAGTCAGCTATGGACCGTGTAGTAATACGAACATAGGCTTGTGGCACCGAGGAGGGTTGGGACTTGTGAAAGAGAATACATTTGCCTCTTTCAGAGCATCCAGCCCATAGATAAACGGTAGTTCTGCGATCACACTGGCTTCCAGCCGTGACGGACGGACGAAGAAGGTCCCACACGTAGACCTCGTGCACATTCACGGCGTGACGACTCGTTGACGTGACCTCGTGTCGCCTAAAGTCCATGTCCGTGTCCAGGTTCAACGAATCGAACCCCCATGCTGCCTTTTTCTCCTTGCTGCTTCTTCTTCCTTCCTCCGCCTGAATCCGGCGGAATCGGCCGGTGAGACGAAAGCTCGAAGATTTTCCCGGAGAAGATGGATTGGACCCAGTTCCGGCCGCTGGACGAGAAGTCCTTGGTCGAGTACATCAAGGCCATCCCCTCCCTCTCCGCTCTTCTCGGGGGCCATGACCAGCTGGAGATCAAGGAGGTCGGCGATGGAAATCTCAACTTCGTCTACATCGTCTCCGGCCCCTCCGGCTCCTTCGTCCTCAAACAGGTAGTTCCCCCGGTTGGTATTTGTTTCTACTCCCTTCGTCCGGAAAAGGTCGATACACTTCCTTTTTTTGTGCCCGGAAAAGGTAGATACAGTTGGGTTTATCTCTCAGCCACAGATGCCTCACACTGTATCTACCTTTTTCGGACGGATGGTGTGTTTTGTTTATACCTTGAGCTGTTATTTTAATTCAATTATAACAGAGAAGGTTTAAATTCGTCTGGCAATCACTGTCAGGCTTCTATTAATTTTTTTTATACTGTCTCCGCCCCATACTAATTGTCTGGATGGATTTGCAAGAAACTTGTCCCATAATTATTGTCCCATTTCATGGTGTCCTCCTTATACTAATTAGTGGATGGATTATTAAAGGGTTAATAAGTTGGATGTTTTAAATGTTATACATATTTTCAAAACAGGCCAACTATTATGAGATGGAAGTAGTATGCGTTCTAATTGGTCGGCGAATAATAAATTGCTGGGTGGCACCAAATTGATAGGCTTCTACGTAGTTTCGTTTAAGAATTTGTATTTTAGTAATGCTCCGTCCGTCTCATATAAATTCTTATACGGAAAAATATGTCCCACATTAACTGTCCTATTTAATGGTGCCCTACTCATACAGATTAGTGTATGCTGTAAAATGGTTATTATATTGGTTCTCTTGAATATTATAAATCTTTTCAAATCTGGGCAACTAATATGAGACAGATATAGTATGTGTTCGAGCTAAATTAATGCATCAGCAAATAGTAAATTGAACTGGGTGGCAGGAGCTATATTGGATCTTTATGGCATGTTGTCTATTTTGTAATTTAGTGACGTGAGCATCTGTTGTTAAATAGGTGACATGAATTGTATTCTGTATTCTTTATCACGTAACTTGTCTTGTTTGACTGCACAAATTCGTAGCTTGGAACATTGGAATAGTGAGCTATTATACTCCCTCCGTCCAGAATTATTATTACCATAAGTTTTTTTTCGAAATGAACTAATAATAATAATTCCGGACGGAGGGAGTAACGATTAGGATAAAATTTGTTGTTTTGCTGTGATATCTAGAAAGTTAAGGTTTTTAGTGGCAATACTGTCGTCTGATACTGAGTTGAACTGGTGGGAGTTTGAAAATAGTTTGTATATTGTTTCTTTAGCTAATTAGCTGATTGACTATTCTTGGTAGAATGTGTAAGACCTTCCAAGTAACATATATAACTTGTCGAATACTGTGTCTTGTAATATGTTAGTGACATACAGTGACATTAACTTGGAATAGTTCAGTAACCACTTTTTTTCAAGAACATCTTATCGTAACTGCTTTTGTGCATGATCATGAATCCATGATTTATGAATGGCCTTCTCTACAACATCTTTGCATGAATATAAGGGTCCAAAAGCATCTCTAAAGCTTATTTAAAACTCACTTCAAAGTGATACTCCCTCCGTCCAGAATTATTAATAACATAAGGTTTTTCCAAATGATTTCATTTGGAAAAACCTTATATTATCATTTGGAAAAACCTTATGTTATTGATAATTCTGAACGGAGGGAGTAGTTCTTTATTTCTGGGATCGATACGGCAGTTTTATTGACTTTTGGTCTGCTTACTTTCTTCTATGTTCCTGCCGTAGTATGCTGATCATTCAATTTTTTCTTTTGGGGTATTAGGCACTACCTTACATCCGTTGCATTGGGGAATCATGGCCCATGACAAAAGAACGGGCTTACTTTGAGGCACTGGCACTTAAAGAGCATGGCCGCCTATGTCGAGAGAATGTTCCAGAAGTTTACCATTTTGATCACACTATGTCCGTGATTGCCATGCGCTACCTGAAACCCCCACATATTATATTAAGAAAAGGCTTGATTGCTGGGATGGAGTACCCACTGCTTGCAGAACACATGGCTGACTTTATGGCAAAAACTCTTTTTTGTACTTCTCTTCTTTACCATTCAACAACAGAGCACAGAAAAGCTGGTAAATGCGTGTTTATTGCCATCCTTCTCACAATATCATAATTTTGTTATGTGGAATGCGTCCAAGCTTTTCTTGGCTATTGTCTAGTTCATGACAATCTTCTTCAGTTATTTCCAGTTCTGCTTAAACAGGGGAGAGTTGAGCCCTTTTGATGGTTGCTTGTCCTGTTTCTCTTTAAGACAGTCACCTTTAAGTCATGCCACTGACTGCTATTGATGAACAGCTAAATTTTTTCTTTACGTTATAAACTACCTTATAACTACTGGTTTGGTTTGGTTGTTTATTATTTGACATCCGTTTCTGGGTCCTTATCCTAAATGTTAAAATTTTCGGAAAAATGGTATCCGAAGAGCAAAGATGTCATGGGTTCACTACACGACCCTGCATGTTCCCATGCAAGTGTCTTTACATGTTTAATATTGGTTCGTTTTGATTGGTTGATATCTATTTTTGGTCCTTTCCGGAACTATGTTTTTAACATCATCAAACTTTCTTGCTAATTGGAGATGAAAATGTTCTCTATGCAGTGGCAGAATTTTGTGGAAATGTTGAACTCTGTAGGCTCACAGAGCAAGTTGTCTTCTCTGATCCTTACAAGGTTTCTCAGTATAATCGTTGGACGTCTCCTTATCTTGATCAGGATGCTGAGGCAGTTCGCGAAGATGATGCTTTAAAGATTGAAATTGCTATATTAAAGTCTATGTAATGCTCCGTTGTTGTCTTCTGTTCCCTTTTGTAATGCATACTATTATATTCAAGTGGAAAATTGATATGTTGCCATTTTCTCATTATGTAGGTTCTGTGAGCGAGCACAGGCCCTAATTCATGCTGATCTGCACACTGGCTCTGTTATGGTGACAACTGATTCTACTCAGGTTATAGATCCAGAATTTGCTTTTTATGGACCTATGGGATTTGACATTGGAGCTTTTCTGGGAAACTTGATTTTGGCTTTCTTTGCACAAGATGGACATGCTGATGAACATAACGATCGAAAGGTACCATATTTGTGTTCCTGTGACTGCATATGTTTGTGAGTGACTGGGAATAAGTGAACCTCTCATGAAATTAGACGTGCACGGTGCAAGTGCTATGACCTGTGCAACCTGTTTGATTTGTGAAATTATGCAAGGAAACTGGTCATGGGATATAGCTTCTATTGCTTCACTGAAGTAGTTGTACACTCATATCTGGAATGATTTGTACATACTGGAGGGTTCACTGTTAATTGCTATTTCAGAAAATTTTTCGGGAAAATTAGACATCATCCAAAGAAAATAATGAAATAGCTGTTCTTAAAAGTATGTATTCGTTTGACTTTGCCACCATGGTTGATTCCTTCTTTCCTTTTATTATAGCACGGATATATTTTTTATGCAGAAATATAAGGAATGGATATTAAAGACAATTGATGATACTTGGAACCTCTTCAAAAGCAAATTTGTTGCTCTGTGGAATGAGAATAAGGATGGCGGAGGGGAAGCTTACCTTGCGGAAATATACAATAGGCCTGATCTTCAGCAGCTAGCGCAGGAGGAATACATGAAAGATTTGTTTCACGATAGTCTGGGATTTGGTGCTGCAAAAATGATAAGGTAACATCACTCTATTTTTCTGTTTTTATTTTGTTTATTTAAATTCTACATTTCGTAATATTGTTTTCATGAGGTGTACTGTAGTGTATGGTTGCATGTTCAAGCTCTCTAGAGTACATATTAACAACAGTTGTATTAGTTTCTTATATTCAACTCGTTAGTAGAATTTGCCAGCATAATTTATACAATTTTCATTGAAAACATATTCCTTAGATCATATATGGAGCATATAATGGAATTCTTTTTGCTTTAAAGGTCGATTTGTGTAGTAAGCATGGCCATGTTGCGAAAATCCTATATTGTTTTAAGGGTTTCAGTATGATGCATCTTGTCTCAAAAAGACTTATTATGAACTTGGTTTTTGGTCTATGGATGTCCATGCGATAGTTTGCCTGTAAATTTTAGTGTCTTGAAGCATGCAAACTTCCCCATCTCATCTTTAGTTTTCAACCAGCATAGAAACTCTCGTCCTTCAATTTGATCCGAAATTTTATAGTGCACTCGTTTTGTATGCAAAATGCAGGAGGATTGTGGGTGTGGCTCATGTCGAGGATTTTGAGTCAATACAGGATATTGCAAAACGTGCATATTGTGAGCGACGAGCTCTTACATTTGCAAAAAAGCTTCTTAAGGAGAGACGGAATTTTCTAACCATCAAGCAGGTTATCTCGGCCATTGAGAACATTACTTTGTAATGTGCTTCCCATCAACGGCTTGCTTCCTAGTTAGAGTTGCAGAACAAGACCATTAATATCCTACTCAGATATATTATCAGTTGCTTTCCTGATGAAACTTCTGATCACTATTGAGAAACTTTTGATCAGGTTATTTACGATATTAAATGAGTGGTTGATACAAGTTATATGCTAATTTCAGAGTTAATTAAATGCTGCTTTGTGTTGTTTATGTCACGCTCCAATTTTCCGGGCTTTATCAGAGTGCGAAAGACTTATAATTACGGAATGCCAAGATCATTGAGGACGCGACAGGGCAACCATGCCATCAATTACACCATCACTAAAAGATGAGTGATTGAATAATAATATGAGAATTAAATTATCAATTAAATAAAAAGTTGACATTGTACCTTTAACACTTTGTACTAATCAGTCTTTGACACACGTGCCATTATTTCAAAATTTAACAAAACTGATAATAACTAAATCATCTAAGTTCCACATTGAGGTCTTCATGTTCAGTTAGAATCCAATCTAATTTTTGTTTTCACTTGCATCATAAGATGCATAAGTACTCTGAAGAAATACTCAGTAAGATGTAAAAATCACATAAGTAAGAATATATAAGATAAGATAAGAGAATATGATCAATGACTTAAGCAATGAATCATCAGCAATTCAGAATCTGAAACATAAAGCTTTCATCAAATGAGAATATCAATATTTATTAAGACTTTAAGACAACTAAAGTGTATGAAGGTACAATTTTTTTTCTCAATCATCACCACTTCTCAAGTGGTTACTTATCAGATTACCCCAGAGGTTATTTTACTGGAACCCGGCCATGTCTAAGATACTAGGCCTCATGAGTGCTTACAGGCACAATGGGCAGAGACTGTTAGACCTTTCGTAATGTCTCAAGAGCCTAAAAATGTACATATATGCCTCTTTTTGGGCGGGAATCTAGCAAGTTCCAAAAATATAATCTCCAACACAGGGACTTTTGAATATATAAAACCTCTCACCTCTGACAGACTTTGCTCCCATTCCAGGTACTTTTGAGAGTATTATGAAACTCTCAATCTGACGTAGTCTAATATGGCTTTATGAGCATACTATGAAGAGTCTAATCAGTACTTTTGAGCCTACAAGTCTCTACAACTAGGAAACTTATTGACTGCCTCTAATGGGCGAAAACTCGCAAAATCCTTATAAAGAATTACTTGAGTAAATGATTACCCAAAGATAGAGATATAGGAATATCCTCTGTGAGGATCACATCTTTTCTGATAATTGACTCACAAAAGGAGTACAAACTGAGATAATCAATACCAGACGTGTTACATATTACTAGCCCTAGATAAGAACTCATGAGACAAACCAGTGTCAACAAGACACTTACCATGATTCCAATAATCAGAGTTGGAACAAGAAGAACAGTAGATTCAAGTTTCAATTGAAAGCTTGAATCGGGCGGACACAACAAACATGATATATGAAATTTATCGAATAGTTGGAACACCCTTGATCAACCCCATGATTGTAGCTTTTATAACTTGGTCAACTTTTCTGGAATCCTTACTTTGAAGTCTTGTAATATTCATAAGGTTCATCATATGCCTATCTATGATATAATAACTTGTATTTGCTAGGTATTAGTTACTTTTAATATAAGTGTAGTGTACTGTTTTGACAGATCAGGTGAAATCAAATGATTACCATAGATAGCATAGTTTGAACTAACCCTTGAAATTTTTACTGTAGATGCTTCTGAGTCTAGTTTCATATCCAACTTACGACATATTTTTAGGATTTTTTTAGAATTAGTTATGACCATTTTAGTGTAGGTCATCGGCGCAGGATCAGTCCATGGCCGAGAATACTGTTTTAATCCGATTTAATTAGTGAGTCTAATTCTTGTATAATATGCTTAATTTGACTAATATGCTTAATTTTTGACAATTAATGAATTTATATACCTATTAACATGATACCTTTTCATTATTACATAACCTTATTAGTCAAAAGTTTAGTAATTTTAGTATGAATCTGATTCCTTGCACTACCTAACCCTGAATATATTGTTATTTATATTGTAATGAACCAATCAGATAATTAGACAATTAATCACGGACATTCAAGAACGTACAATCGCTGAACTAAGGTCAACACGACTTTCATACTTACTAGTCAGTACACCAAGTGATCAAATTGCAAGCTTTACAAATGATAGTAAACTGATATAACATGATTTTGGATGATAGATGACATATATCAA
The DNA here is from genome assembly GCA_039654745.1 of Houttuynia cordata. Lineage (NCBI taxonomy): Eukaryota > Viridiplantae > Streptophyta > Magnoliopsida > Piperales > Saururaceae > Houttuynia > Houttuynia cordata. Next base: position 16,377,969 of record CM077508.1, on the reverse strand, counting down.
GGTATTAAGCCCTTAACCCTAACTTAAATCTTCCAAAATTAGGACAATTTACTCCAAACAGAACTATCACAAGTCAAGATCACGACGACAAATGACTCCAAATTGAACAAGTTCTTATCTTGGTATAATACATGTAACAATGAAACCGAACAAGTGCACAATAACAACATATATCCATAGTTTCCATGAAACATCAAATATAAGATCATGACAACAATTAAATCATGGATAGGAATTGATCACATAGCAATTCTAGTATAGAGACAATGTAATTGACATAAGAATTCAATATCTAGACATTCACATAGTTGAAAGAAAATACAATGGAGTTGTGGAAAAATCATCCTACCTTGTGTTATTGTTTTAGCCTTACGCGTCACTAGGAGAACCGCTGCTCGCACCACTCGTTGCCGCCCTCTAATGGTCAATCGAATGGACTATGAGAGAGAGGGAGAGGGAGAGAGAGAGAGAGAAGAAGGTTGTTGGTTGGAGTGTGAGAGAAGAACAAAAACTCAAAAGAAGAAAAAAAAAGGTGTTGGTCAGCCAAAAGTGTGGGCCGGCCAACCCTAATTAGGGGTTTATATAGACTAGGGTTTCCTAGTATAAGTAGAACCCTCTATTGCACCATAGATTAAGTTTCTTTTAATCATGGCCGTCTATTAGGAACCTCCTCAAAGTAGTCCCTAGCGTCCACTCCAATTTGGCACCCTGTTCGGTTAGGATTCCATATCTATTTCAAAATCAAATCTTCTCTCAAGATCTACCCTATCTCCAAATATGGTAACTACCTAATCAGTTGCAATTCCTTGGTGTCCCTTTCCCTTTTAGCACCCTCTTCTAATTAGCTGGTCCAGGTTATTAAGATATTATCTTCTATTTCCTAATTGGCACCCATAATTGGCAGTATACAATTCTGTTATACTTTTCTGATTTACTTGTTACTTTCTATAATGACTGCTCGTAATTCAAACCCTCATATTTACCGTAATCTCTTCAACTGCTAGAAATAATCGTCCCAAAGATTTGACCCTAACCATAAGACCTGGCATCCAGATGCCCTGACGCCTGATCGTTTAAAATTAAACCCTTGCAAGTGCACAAGGCAATTGTGTACTACAACGAGTATTAAGGGTTGTTGTTGTGACCCAGCAGGGTCACGAGGAAAGGCCTTAGCGGCAGGGAAGAAGGAAGAGAAGAATAGTAGAAGAAGAGTAATGTTGTGACGTCAGGCCAGGCCCATGCAACCCACGTCACTGGCCCATCACGATAGACATTAGGATATTTGATTGAACCGTATCTTATTGTAATCAGACCCGTTTAGGCTAATTGTTAGGTAACGGGCTGAATGGGAATAATTAGTGCCAATTAGTGGCCCATCAGATTGGCCAGATGGCGCCCGGCCTAGAGAGCCGCGCCATCTGTTCTCTTTAAAAAGGAGGTCGTCCTCCTCATTTGAGGCATGCAATCAAACAAGTTCTAGTTATCTTCTCTATTCTTCCTTCTTCTTTGGTGATTGGGTACCTTGTGATCCTTACGGGTCACAACATTGGTATCAGAGCGGTCCCGATCCGTGACGGAGATGCAGCCTCGTAAGCAGCCAGCGACGGCCAGTGAGGCACAGCCAGATCAAGGCGTGACCAACGAGGCCACTAGCCCGAAGGCGACCAGCGAGAACGACATGGCCGAGATCAGGTCCATGCTTGCGAAACTGCTTCAGTTGCAGACCTCGCAGGCACAAACCACGGCCAACCAAACAAGAGAGGCACTGACTCCTCCGCCAGTGTTTTCTGCACCTAATGGAGAGACGTCACAGGCGGGTGGATCGAGGGGTTATGGTGGATCAGGAACAGGGATCCCTCCGCCTAACAACACCATGCAAGGGGTTCGATTTGGATCCCTTCACCAGACAGGAGATGGCGGCCGTTGGGGAGGAGTACGAGGCATTCCAGGTGTTCGACAAAATGCCTCTATGACCACACCTCTCCGGAATATCCAACAGGAGTTCGAGGGGGACTGGGAGGAGCCGCTGGGTCATCAAGGGGACCTGCGTGGAGGGGCAAAGCCCCGACTGGCTCGTCTTCAATTTCCCCGATACAGTGGAGAAGAAGATCCCACGGAGTGGCTCTATAAGGCGGAGAAATTCTTCGACTATCAGGGGACCTATTCGGAGGCCGAACGGTTGCGCATAGTAGCGTTCCACCTGGATGGTGATGCTTCGGTGTGGTTCCGCTATTACGAAAAGGAGGTCAGATATCCGACATGGGCGTCCTTTGCAGATGAACTCTGCGTGCAGTTTGGCCCCAATGAATTCCAGGACTTTAACGAGATGTTATCCAGCTTGCGCCAAACCACAACAGTACGAGCATATTATACCGAGTTCATGAAGATTGCCAATCGTCTGCCCGATTGGCCAGTCGCTGCTCTTGTGGGTACATTCAAGAGGGGATTGAAGCAGGAGATATCAGACGAGATGAGACACTACCCTTGCCACACGATGAGGGATGTGGTACATCATGCTCGCATCGAAGAGGAAAAACTAGGCCGACAGCGACGAGGTGGACGTGGGGGAATAGTACAGAGGGTCCCTATCAACTCAGCGCAAGGTTCAACACCAGCGCTTGGTCCTTCTACCGGCCGGCCCATTGCTGCAGAGGCGTTGGCTACGCCTGTCTGTCGTCTAACCCAAGCCCAGATGGAAGAACGCAGAGCCAAGGGGTTGTGTTTCAACTGTGACGATAAGTATGTCAAGGGTCATCGTTGTTCAGTTCCAGGAAGCTTATTGATCGTGGAGGGTGACGAGGACATGACCGACCCTATCGAGGAGATGGCCCATGATTATGCTGACGTGCAACCGGAGATCTCAGTGCACGCATATTCGGGTACTTTCACCCCACGCACTATGTGAGTCCAAGGGCTGCTCAAACGCTAAGACGTAGCAGTGTTGATTGACAGTGGGTCTACCCACAACTTCATTAACGACAAGGTGGCACAGCGGTTGGGCTGCTATGTGACGGATGCCAAGCCCTTTGACGTTCTCATTGGGGACGGTAAACATCTCAGGAGCTCGGGGGTATGTGCCCAGGCCACCCTTACTATCCAGGGGCACACCTTCATTACTGATCTTTTCCTACTACCGACCAAGGGAGCCGACATCGTCTTAGGGGTCCAATGGCTCCAAGACTTAGGCGATGTAGTCTGGAACTTCAAGGCTTTGGTTATGGATTTCGAAGTCAATGGGCAACGGGTGCGCCTACAAGGAGCCCAGCCTGGGGCATTACACACTGCCCAGGCGGTGGGGTCCTTCTTCCAATTTGCCGCCCAGGGATTGATGTTGCAGCAAAGAGCAAGTGTGGATGTTGCACAGGCTGAAGTTCCGGAAGACATGCGCCTCTTGTTGGATGGCCACCAGGATCTCTTCTCGGAGCCCACTGGGCTACCGCCGGTCAGGGGCCATGACCATTCTATCCCCATTATTCCTGGTGCAGCGCCGGCTAATGTACGGCCTTACCGTTATCCACAAGTGCAGAAGACGGAGATTGAACGCCTGGTACGGGACATGCTTACATCCGGTATCATCCAACCTAGTACTAGTTCTTTCTCTTCACCTGTGTTGTTGGTGAGCAAAAAGGACGGGACGTGGAGGTTCTGTGTGGACTATCGCGCCTTGAATGCGATTACGGTGAAAGACAAGTATCCTATCCCAGTCATAGAGGAGTTATTAGATGAGTTGGCTGGTGCTATGTTCTTTAGCAAACTCGACTTGCGCTCCGGCTACCATCAGATTCGAATGCAACCGTCCGATGTACACAAGACGGCATTCCGCACACACGACGGTCACTTCGAGTTTTTGGTCATGCCTTTTGGCCTGACCAATGCACCGGCAACATTCCAAAGCCTGATGAATGATCTTTTCCGTCCCTTCCTCAGACAGTTTGTTCTGGTATTTTTCGATGACATTCTCATCTACAGCAAGTCTTGGACGTCACACCTAGAGCATTTGAGGTTGGTTTTCTCTACTTTAAGAGCAAATTCATTATTTCTTAAACGCTCTAAATGCTCTTTTGGAAGCAAGCAAGTGGAGTATTTGGGCCATATTATTGCTCATACCGGAGTGGCCACTGACCCCACCAAGTTATCCGCTATGACCTCGTGGCCTGCGCCCACATGTGTTAAAGGCCTCCGCGGATTTCTGGGCTTAACAGGCTACTACCGCCGGTTCATCAGACAATATGGTGTCCTAGCCAGCCCACTTACCGCCCTACTCAAAAAGGGAGCCTTCACCTGGACAGACGGGGCCCAAGATGCATTTGATCGCTTGAAGCAGGCCATGGTCACAGCGCCTGTTCTTCTATTGCCGGATTTCACTCTTCCGTTTGTGGTGGAAACGGATGCCTCAGACATGTTGCAACAAGACCGACCTTTGGCCTTCTTTAGCAAATCACTCTCTGGTCGTTCATTGCAGCTATCCGCGTATGAGAAAGAAATGATGGCCATCGTTCATGCAGTGACCAAATGGCGACCATATTTACTGGGGCGTCGGTTCACCATCCGCACTGATCATCAGCCTCTTAAGTATTTCCTTGAACAGCGGGTATCGACACCACCACACCAACGCTGGGTGAGCAAATTACTGGGGTATGATTATGAAATTATCTACAAGAAGGGGTCTGAGAACACAGTGGCGGACGCCTTGTCGCGCCGGGACAGCATGGGCACATGTCTGGCACTCTCCGTTCCGAGTTGTCCGTTCCTGCCCGACCTCCGCCAGGCATATAAGGACGACCCTTTCACTCAGCGCCTCATCACACGCCTTCAGGAGCAGCCAGCGGATGAGCCGACCTACGCATGGCATGATGGCATTTTATTATGGCGAGGCAGATTATGGGTCCCAGATACGGAAGATTTGCGCCAGCGGATCATTTCTCATTTCCATGATACAGTGATGGCGGGTCATGAAGGTGTGTTCCGGACGTACAAGAGGGTGAGTCAAAGTTTCCTATGGCCTGGTATCCGACGCGCCATCCGGACCTATGTGGCCGCTTGTGACATTTGTCAGCGCACCAAGGCGGCAACCACTTCTCTGCAGGGATTGCTTCAGCCCCTTCCGATTCCAGATCGGGTTTGGGAGGATATTTCGATGGATTTTATTGAAGCGTTGCCAGTGGTGCAAGGAAAATCGGTCATTCTAGTTGTTGTGGACTGGCTGTCCAAGTATGCCCACTTCTGCCCCCTGAGCCACCCTTTCACTGCCAGGACGGTGGCGGAAGTTTACGTCAGCCACATCGCTAAGTTACATGGGATGCCTCGAACTATTGTGTCCGATCGCGATAAGGTATTCCTATCTAACTTTTGGCGTGAGTTTTTTGCTCTTCAGGGAACAACACTTCACATGAGCACAGCCTATCATCCCCAGACTCATGGCCAAACTGAGGTGGTCAATAGATGTTTGGAGCAGTATCTGCGGTGTTTTGTGGGGACTCAGCCACGCAAATGGTTACAGTTGCTCCCTTGGGCCGAATGGTCGTATAATACGGCCTATCATACTCGGAAGGGTTTTTCCCCCTTTGAAGTGGTATATGGCTGACCCCCACCATCGATTCTCTCGTATGTCCCACAGCGTTCTTCTGTTGCGGAAGTAGATTATATACTTCAATCGCGAGATGAGGTACTCCGACAGTTAAAGGCTAACTTGGCATCAGTGCAAAATCGCATGAAGCAGATATATGATAAAAAGCGCACGGACAGGGAGTTCCAGGAGGGTGATCTGGTCTATGTGTCCGTCCTTCCTCAGCGCCAGACATCCTTGTTTCGGACGGACCAGGCCAAGTTGGCGCCCCGTTACCATGGTCCCTATGCAGTGGTGGAGCGTGTTGACGTCGTGGCTTACCGTCTGGCCTTACCTCCGGAATCGCTGGTTCATCCTGTCGTCCATGTTTCCCGCCTCCGTCGGTTTGTTGGTGACCCCACTACCGTGACTATTGGTGGACCTCTTCCACTTCAGCCTCTGGCCGACTCCGACGCACCGGTTCCGACGTCAGTTATAGACAAACGCCGGGTACGGAGGGCTGGGCGTATTACTACAGAGATTTTGGTCGCATGGCGGGGTAAACCGTTGGATGATGCTACATGGGAGTTGGAAGACGATATTGTGGCTCGTTTTCCGGAACTGTCGCCTTGAGGACAAGGCGAACAGCGGAGAGTGGTGGATTGTTGTGACGTCAGGCCAGGCCCATGCAACCCACGTCACTGGCCCATCACGATAGACATTAGGATATTTGATTGAACTGTATCTTATTGTAATCAGACCCGTTTAGGCTAATTGTTAGGTAACGGGCTGAATGGGAATAATTAGTGCCAATTAGTGGCCCATCAGATTGGCCAGATGGCGCCAGGCCTAGAGAGCCGCGCCATCTGTTCTCTTTAAAAAGGAGGCCGTCCTCCTCATTTGAGGCATGCAATCAAACAAGTTCTAGTTATCTTCACTATTCTTCCTTCTTCTTTGCTGATTGGGTACCTTGTGATCCTTACGGGTCACAACAAGTAATTCTTATTTCATAAGTTCCAAATGAGGAAGACGACCTCAATATAAAGGGATCAGATGGCGCATCTGCCTAGAGCGCCATCTGTCTACTCTGATGGGCCACTAATTGGCGCTAATAATTCTCTATTAGCCCGTTTCCTAACAATTAGCCTAAACGGGTCTGATTACAATAAATCAAATATCCTAATGACTGAAATAACGCGTGATGGCCTGTTGACGTTGGTTTGCTGATGTACACCATACCATGGGCCTGCTGACGTTGGGTTACTGGCGTTCACAACACTCCACCACGCTCCGCTACCGCATTATCCTCAATGCAGCCAGGACGAAAAAGGAACCAGAAACTCATCCTCAAGGACCCACTCTGCATCCTCTAACGGGTGGCCCTGCCAAGCGACTAATACTTCTGTCACAATACAGCCAGCATGATGCATGCAATGTTTATCAATGAGAGAAGCTGGCACTCGATCGCCAGTGTCGGTGGAGCCCATGAGAGGCAATGGTGGAACAGTAACTACTAGCTGAGGGTAGCCCACAAAACGGCGGAGATGAGATACGTGGAACACCGGGTGGACCAGGGACCCGGCAGGCAGAGAGAGACGATAGGCGACCAAACCGACCCTCTCCACAATGGCATATGGCCCATGAAAGTGAGGGGCCAGCTTCTGATCAGCCTGAAATAATGAGGTCTGGCGTTGGGGCATAATGGAGACATAGACGTGATCACCCACATGAAACTCTCTATCAGAACATCGCTTATCATAGATCTGTTTCATCCTATTCTGAGCTGACGCGAGATTGGCTTTCAACTGGCGGAGGACTTCATCACGTGTCTGGAGCATGTAATCCACCTCTGCAATGGAGGAGCGATGAGGCACATAAGATAGAATGGTGGGGGGAGGACGGCCATAGACAATTTTGAATGGTGTGAAGCCGGCACGTGTGTGATAGGCCGTATTGTACGACCACTCAGCCCAAGGAAGCAATTACAGCCACCGGGGGGCTAATCCCCTACAAAGCAACGTAAGTATTGCTCAAGACATCGGTTCACAACTTCAGTTTGGTCGTCTGTCTGCAGATGATATGCTGTACTCATATGCTGTTCTGTCCCATGTAACTTAAAGAATTCCCGCCAAAACTGAGAAATGAAGATCCGATGGCGGTCAAAGACTATAGTTCGCGGCATGCCATGAAGCTTGGCAACATCTCGCACATAGGTTTCAGCAACCGTGCGGGCCGAGTAGGGATGACTCAAAGCACAGAAATGGGCGTACTTAGAAAGACGGTCAACCACCATCATAATCACCGTCTTCCCACTGGCTGCGGGCAAGGCCTCAATAAAATCCATGGATACATCTTCCCAAACCTTCTCCGGGATAGGAAGTGGCTGCAGAAGAAGAGGACATAGATTTGGCCTGTTGGCAGACATCACAAGCAGCAATATAATTATGCACGTCCTTCCTGAGACCGGCCCACAAAAAACTTTGACTGATACGTTTAAAAGTTCGGAACGTGCCCTCATGCCCTGCAACCGGAGTATCATGAAAGTGGGAAATCGCACACCGTCGGAGATCCGAAGAAGCTGGCACCCATAACCGATCCTTCCAGAACAAAAGATTATCCCGCCACACGAAGGGGGGGCTCAGCATGGGGATCAGCCTGCAGTCGACCAATCAAGTCCTTGGTGTCCATGTCATCAACATAGGCACGTTTGAGTTTAGGAAGAAAAGGACAGCCAGGAATAGAGAACCCATATAATGTTCCGTCCGCAGGTCGACGCGATAAAGCATCCACGTTCGTGTTTTCGACCCCCTTCTTGTAGTCAACTTCATAGTCATAACCCAATAATTTGTTGACCCAATGCTGCTGAGAGGGAGTAGAGACCCGCTGGTCCAAGAAGTATTTCAGTGGCTGGTGATCAGTCCGAATGAGGAATCGCTGACCAAGCAAGTAAGGCCTCCACTTTGGGATAGCATGCACAATAGCAAGCATTTCCTTTTCATAGGCAGAGAGTGTCAGAGATCGACCAGACAATGCTTTATTGTAGAAGGCAATAGTTCGCTCTTTCTGGAGGAGGACAACCCCGAGACCCACATCAGAAGCATCTGTCTCAATGACAAAAGGCAAGGAGAAATCTGGGAGTGTCAGAACAGGGGCCTGAACCATGGCCTGCTTCAATAGATCGAATGCCTCCTGGGCCTTGTCAGACCACATAAAAGCTCCCTTTTTTAGTAAGGATGTAAGTGGGATAGCAATAACCCCATACTTTGCAATAAACCGCCTGTAATAACCTGTGAGGCCCAAGAGCCCACGAAGAGACTTGACACAGGTGGGTCGCAGCCAAGAGAGCATGGTGTCCACCTTAGATGGATCAGTAGCCACTCCAGCGTGTGAAATAATATGGCCCAAGTACTCGACCTGTGGGCTGCCAAAGGAACACTTCGATCTTTTCAAAAATAAAGAATGTGCACGCAAGATAGTGAACACGAACCTCAGGTGGTCGATATGGTCTGCTAACGATGAATTGTATATCAATATGTTGTCGAAGAAGACGAGCACAAACCGACGGAGATAAGGGCGGAATAAATCATTCATGAGGTTTTGAAAGGTCGCTGGGGCATTCGTCAGTCCAAAGGGCATGACAAGAAACTCATAATGGCCATCATGCGTCCTGAAAGCCGTTTTATGAATGTCATGAGGCTGCATTCGGATCTAATGATATCCCGAACGCAAGTCGAGTTTGCTGAACACCGCTGCTCCCGCCAGCTCATCTAATAGCTCCTCGATTACCGGAATGGGATACTTATCTTTGATTGTGATTGCATTAAGCGCCCGATAATCCACACAAAAATGCTAAGATCCATCCTTTTTCTGAACCAAGAGTACCGGGGACGAGTACGAACTGGTACTAGGACGAATAATGCCGGATTGTAACATTTCCTGGACCAGCTTCTCAATCTCCGTCTTTTGCACATGAGGGTATCTATGGGGCCGAACATTGGCTGGTGGGGCCTCAGGCATGATAGTAATGGAGTGGTCATGGGCCCTCGGTGGCGGAAGACCCGATGGCTCGAGGAAGAGGTCCGAATGCTTAGCAAGGAGATCGATCATGGCCGCTGGTAGATCCGGTTGGCGCACATCGACCATAGCACGCTGTTGTAAAAAGAAGCCTTGAGGTGTAAACCGAAATAAAGATCCCACCTTCTGTGCAGTGTACAAGGTTCCCGGTTGTGATCCATGTAGGCGGATACGCTGGCCGGACACCTCAAAGTCCATCGTCAAATCCTGAAAGTTCCATATCACATCCCCTAAGTCTTGCAGCCATTGGACGCCGAGCACTACGTCCGCCCCTTTCGTGGGTAATAAAAATAAGTCAGTAATAAAAGAATGCCCTTGGATCACTAATGTTACCTGCGAACAAACCCCCATGCTGCGGAGCGCCGTCCCCAATCAATACGTCAAAGGGCTTAGAATCAGAGACATAACACCCTAGACGTTGGGCCACCTTGTCATTAATAAAATTGTGAGTCGACCCACTGTCAATCAGAACTGCAATATTTTGGCATTTCAGCTGGCCCTGCACGTGCATGGTCCTGGGAGTGAACGTGCCCGAGAAGGCATGAACTGATATCTCTGGCTGCACCTGGTCGTAGAGGCCGGTTACCTCGTCATACTCAGCGATCTCCTCATCTTCCGCTTCTTCGATGAGTAGACTACCGCGGACAGAGCAGCGATGTCCGGGCACGTACTTCTCATCACACTTATAACAGAGTCCCCTGGCGCGCCTTTCCTCCATCTGAGCTTGTGTCAGGCGACGGATGGGAGGGTTGTTGGGAGTTGGCAAGGGAGGCCGACTTGGGCCAGAGCCAGGGGCTGGAGTCATGGCTAGGGTATGGCCGGTGTATGGTCTCGGGATCAGCCCCCCTCGACCCCCTCGACATTGACGAATCAACTTCTCCTCCTCGATTCGGGCATGGCGCACAACATCCCTCATAGTGTGGCATGAAAAGTGCCTCATTTCGTCAGCAATCTCAGGCTTCAAACCACGCTTGAAGGTGCCAACCAGGGCCACCATCGGCCAGTCGGGCAGGCGGTTAACATTTTCATAAATTCAAAGTAATAAACCCGTACCGTAGTAGTTTGGCGCAAGGTTGACAACATCTCATTAAAGTCTTGAAACTCATTTGGGCCAAACTGGACGCACAACTCGTCAGAGAAGGTCATCCACATGGGGTAGTGCACCTCCTTCTCGTAAGCCCGAAACCAAACTGAGGCGTCTTCGTCCAAGTGAAAGGAAGCCACACAGAGACGCTCTTCATCAGAATAAGTGCCTTGATAAGCAAAGAATTTATCAGCTTTGTAAAGCCATTCAACAGGATCCTCCTCTCCACTGTACCTTGGAAACTGCAACCGGGCTAGTCTAGGCTCAGCACTGGCTCGCTGGCCTCTGCGAGCCCCAGAGAACTCCTCATATCATCCTCCATCTCAAACTGAATATTGCGAGGATGTATGTTCATTGAGGAATTAATACGAACACCTTCTAGGCCTTGTGATTCCTGGCCATTATGGCCCCCATCAGCGTCTAAGTTCATAGATCCAATTTACATACCTCTCGGAATAGAATGACTGATAGGATTACCAAGGATTGATCCGCCAATTGTCTGCGAGCCCCTTGGCAGTTCTTGGCCGCCAAGCCCTCCTGCTGACGGCGGTGGAGTGGTCTTGAGGGTAGCCTGGGTTGCTATCTCAGCCTTCATCTGTGTCTGGGCGAGTTCGACATTCTGCAATCGCATGTTAATCGAATTGAGCAGGGAAAGCATAACATCTTGTGTAGAATCAGCATTCGCCCGTGGACTGGTAGCCTCCTGCGTCACGTCTGGCTCAGGCTGGGAGCCAACGCCCATAGCTGGCTGCTTGCGGGGAGGCATGATCGCCCCTGGATCAAAACTGCTCTAATACCAATGTTGTGACCCAGTAGGGTCACGAGGAAAGGCCTTAGCGGTAGGGAAGAAGGAAGAGAAGAATAGTAGAAGAAGAGTAATTCTTATTGCATAAGTTCCAAATGAGGAAGACGACCTCAATATAAAGGGATCAGATGGCGCATCTGCCTAGGACGTCATCTGTCTACTCTGATGGGCCACTAATTGGCGCTAATGATTATCTATCAGCCCATTTCCTAACAATTAGCCTAAACGGGTTTGATTACAATAAATCAAATATCCTAATGATTGAAATAACGCATGATGGCCTGCTGACATTGGTTTGCTGACGTACATCATACCATGGGCCTACTGACGTTAGGCTACCGGCGTTCACAACAGTTGTCGAACCTCAGGGATGGTTAAACAATTTACCAAATTCAAGAGATGGACTTTAACTAATATAATTGAGATTTAATCAATATGTGGAAGAGGCCAAGGCTCGAAATCCACCACAATAAACTAGTGTATCGTCTCTCCTCTCTCTTTTGAATAAAGATTTCCAATTGGCTAGCATATTCCTCTCGGACATACACTTGTCAACTCAAAATATAGTGCTCTCCTCTCGGACGTAACACATAAAACGATTAAAATATGGAATTGTGATCTATCTCTCTCGAGTATAAGCCAATGAAACTTTATTAGTATATAACACTTCAGATTACTCACATTCCTCTCGGACACGCAAGTGCTCTTTCAGATTGAAATCTAATTATTCACTCCTGTCTCTCTCGAGTACAAAGAACAAACTTCAATGAATTAACTTTAATTACATAATAAAGAGTCATACACCAACTAGAGTAAACATAAGATGAGAGAAAAAAAACTACACAACCAGTCTATTGGGCTTCATCTACGCCTTGGAAAAGAGTTTAGCCTCGCATTGGAAGAGAATCCATCATCATCTTCTTCTTCTTTTTCTCTCCTTTGCTCAAGCCTCTAATATAGCTCAAGATCCTTCAAAACGCTCTCCCTTAAGGCCTATTTATAAGTTTTAAGAGAAATCACGAAATCCCCTTCCAAATCCGAGTCTAAATAGGCTTGATTTAGGTTTTGCCACAATAACCGATCGATCACTCCATATTGCCAATTGATCGCTTCCCGATCGATCATTTTCTTTCGTTAATTCTTTCGTTGTTGTGCCGATTGATTGTTGTTACTGTATTGCGCACATCCAAAAACTCTAGTAGATACGATTGATCGTTTCCTTTACTAACACTGTTTTCTGGCTTGGGCGATCGATCGTGTATGAAATACCTATCGATCGTAGTTACTGTTCATAATTTTCAAATGGTTATAACTTTTCGCTCCAAACTCCAAATTGTGCGTGGTCGGTGGCGTTGGAAAGTTGATTTCTTGAAACATGAAGCTTGAATCAGTCCAATCAAATATATGCACACAAAGTTATGAAGATTCAACCATTGAAGTCACTTTTCACCTTATTTCTGTATCTTACTCTTGTTTCCTATAAAAACCAAAAACTACATTAAAGTAGTACTAATTCTAATTAAACACTAACATAAACATAAGCTTAGGAGATAATAAAATACATATTTCATGTGTAGATCATATCCCCAAACCTACATTTTGCTAGTCCCTAACAAAACAAAACAAAATCACACAAAACAACTAAAGGAACTAAAGTATAAAAATAAATTACACTTTCGTAGGGAACACGATTACATTGAGCGTATGTAATAAGCCGTTAAACCTCTAGGTGACCCTAGTAGGACGAGTTGTATCTCGTGAGGGTTTGCAGCCATGCTACCCACAAACATGTACTTATTAACCTAATTAATCTAAATGAAAAAATAAAATAAAATAAATATTACAAAATCAAACAAACCTATTATCCTGACAGATACAAACCACAATGGTTAAGAAAATCAACCACACGTACTTTATTATATATATAAATATACCAATAAGGCCGCGTCAGGTCATTTTATCTGACCCAAGTTCCATCCCTAGTGATAAAGAGGATGACATGGACCTGGACCCGGACCCGAAATGAGCACGCCCGCTTCTTGCCGGGACAAGAAATAAACTGATTTCCATATAAAAAAGATACTGGTGGGTGATGAAGATAGCCCATTCATTTCACGGCGCCATGCAACATACCCATCTGGGCTTTGTTTCACGTCAGCTACCAGTTTATTACTGATTGAATTAAACTTATAAATATGCTACGGAAAATGAATCGATTGATAAATATGCTACATGACTGCATATTCATCTACATCTAACATATGGGCTTATTCTAATCATAGGCTGTCAGGGCCTATTTTTCATATATGACTATGATGAGGTTTATGCACCATGATGATTACCTTATACAATTAATTTATTAAGGTTACCATAGCACCTCTCATCTCGAAATTAACTCAAGGGTCTTCATCTAATAATGAAATGAAGGTGCCCTTATCTAAGAACCACATCAGGAACCCCTCATCAAAACGTATTACGTACTAATATTGCGGTTCTATGTTCACTTGCAATTTTAATAGGTAAGAATTGTTTAAATAATGTTTTAGTAATTTTAATAGTTTTTATATGGGAAAAGAAAATCTGAACTTAAGTACAGACTGATTTCTGTACTCAAATTTGATCTGACCATTCATTTATTCATCGACGGTTCTTTGTTGCTCTCTTGCTCTCTCATCCATCCACCTCCTACCCCGTTTTAAGCTCCACGGTGAACCCGTCGGCACTCTACTGGCCGACCACCTCCCAGCTACCACTTACGGTCGCTAGCTCCCTCTCCGTCTACCTCCACTCTCCGGCTTCCCCCTCGCTCCTTGCATGCCCCAGTTCCTGCTCATCCTCCAATGAGGACCTTGCTCTGCTCAGCCAAGATGGATTAGAGGGCCGGGATGGGAGGCCCCATTATTGGGCCAGCATATGGTGATGGTGGGCTCGACCCTCTGCATCGCTGTGTCCGGAACAAAGTTTGAGGCTGAGGAAGGAAGCAAAGACCTTGCCTTTTTGCGCTTCTGGTGGAGCAGAGGGCAAGGGAGGGCATCACATCCCCGCTCGGCCCCGCTCGGGCCGTAGCCGATCCAGCCTCCAACCTTTCCTTTCAATCGGATTGGTTACCACAGTTTCTGTTCAATGAAAAATTCAATATTTAGATCACATACCAATGAAGATGGCAATTTGATCACTTAAAATTTTAACATTTTGATTGGGATGAGGCTGGTGGCAGTGTAGAGGGTAGCAATCTGGGGGCAAGGGAAGTGGTTGCCTTATTCGCGGCAAGGGAGGTGGGAGAAGAGAATGGTGGTGGCGAGAGAGGTTGAGAAAGTGCCGGAAGAAAAGATCGGCAAGGAAGGAGGTGGCTGCTACAAGGACCCTTGGGGAGGGAGGGAAGAAGGGGAAGGGAAATAATAGGCTACGTTGATTTTTAAAAGAGTGGTGATATCTGTGTTTGAAGAAGGGGAAGCTTGCCTGTATTTAAGTGCAGATTTTCCACCCTCTATTAAATAATACACGAAATTTTTTTTACCATTTTGAAACACTGTTCAAATTAATTCCCGAACAGGATATATGATGCCACACTGCACCTGCGTAGTTTTTTTTTTAAAACCGACCCATACAACCTTAGCTGTTTTTATCCAATTTTAAAGGGGCGATGACTTCAACGATGCATAGCTCTCATTTATGATCCATTTTTGTCTTTTTTTTTTCTTATTTTTAGTGCTCTTTCGTATAATGATGATATCACAAAAATGTTGAGCCATCGCATATTATTTATTATAATTTTTATATTTTTTTATAGGATATTAAAAACATTATGATATCATGATGACTAGAAATAACACTAAAATTAAGGAAGAATGAAAAAAATGGGCGAAAACGGATAAAAAATAAGAGATATGTATATTTAAAATTTGTCCCACTAAAATAGCTCAAAACAAAACAATAGGAGATTCATAGGCATCGGTTGAACCGATGGCTTTCTCTTTAAAACTTTGTCCAATTTTAAAGGGGCGACGTTTCAACGATGCATATCTCTCTCATTTTTTATCCATTTTTTTTTAGTTTTTTCATTCTTCCTTATTTTTAGTGCTATTTTTAGTCATCATGATATCATAATGATTTTGATATCCTATCGAAAAAAATACCACAAAAACTACAATAAATAGCATGCGATGGCTCAATATTTTTGTGATATCATTATTGTAAGAAAGAGCACTAAAAATAAGAAAGAATAAAAAAAAGGCAAAAACAGATTACAAATGAGAGAGATATGCATTGTTGAAGTCATCGCCCGTTTAAAATGGGATAAAAACAACTAAGGTTGTAAAAGGAACCGACGCCTCTCTCAAGAACCGACACCTTTATCTTTAACTTAAAGCATCGGTTCAACCGACGCCTTTCGGGTTAGTTTTACGCTGGAGCCTACGTGACTCGTCAAATAACCTGTTCGAGAATTAATTTGAATAATGTTTCAAAATGGTAAATTTATTTTCATGTATTATTTAATAAATTCTCCTTTTATATATAAGTAAGAGGTTTTGCACCCCTTTTGGCGTGCACCTAGCGTATCGTCAGCACGTACCCATATCAGTGGTCATCAATACTCTCGTCAATAGTGGCACGACCTTCATGCTCAATACATGTATCAGTTTACATGTTCAATCTACAAAAAGCATGAAAAACAAACGAATTGTAGCATTTCTGACTAACATCTAAACTTCCCAAAATTCTAAGCAAATTGCTACTTAGAACAAGACTCTCAATACTTTAGTTCTAAAAAAAGTCACACATATTAAGAACACAATCATGTCAATCCATGAGTAACAAACTTCCAAAAGAAAAATTAACTAATCGATGTTTTAATATGGGAAATGATCTATGACTTCATCACCAATGGGAGAGGAAAATCATGTCTGATTACCCAAAGGAAGACGCCTTACAACAAGGTAAACTTGAAAATCATTTCATTTACTTGGGGTTAGTGTGGTTCCAGATTTCATAATGAGCTAAAGTCAGTTAAACGTGGGACGGAGGGATGTAGGTTCAATTTCTAATCATAAAAAAGTGAAGTACCATTGGCACTGAGGAATTAAGCACCAGTACTGAATTTTTTGGGTAATCTGAGGGTACCGTACTGGGTCTACAAAGTGCAAACCTACTAATTTGAGATCCAACACTTAAAAATTCGAAACCAAATTCCATAGTTGCCAATTTGTAGAGTTTTTTCCATATTACCTGGCGCAAAATCTCATATTCCCATATTACCAGGTTTTTCCCGTGAAATCTCATATGACCCGGAATCTGGACTTGATGTACCCAAAATGCCCTTTCTTCTATTTTTTCGTGTTAACACTGTGCGAAGAGGCGTGTTGTGTACAACACGCCTCGAGTGTGAAGTTCTCCGGCGATTCCCATCGGCGACGGCACCGGCGACCGGCGAGTTGGAGCGGCGATTCAACCGGCGGAATACACGGACGAGTTCGAGCCTATTCGCGTCCCCCATCTCGATATCGAGCTGCCCCCCTGCTGGATTTCGACGACACGACTGAGGGAGAGTGGACAAAGGCGGCGATTTGAAGCGCATCCGTCGGGATTTCTGATCTTCAACCTTGAGAAGACCCCCGCGGCTCCCTCCGCCTGCATGCAACAGGCGGATTGACCGGATTGAGCTTCGGTGCACGGCGAGGAAGACTGTGAAGGCACCTGCGAGGAAATACAGACATACAGACGACTAAACTACGGTAAGTTACAACTATCCTACCTGATTTTAGTTTCATAAGGTCGGACATTTGAATTTTTAATTTTTACTATGAACTATAAAGTCGTGTCTAGAGTAGACACGACTGTGTATTTAGTCGTGTCCGCGACGACACGACTTTTATATTTTCGTGTTGCACCGAGGACACTTTTGTACTGACCACTATACCTCACTCCTTGCAGATGGATAAAAAAAGAGATGAGTCTATGGAGGAAATACCACCGGAAGAGGAGGAGGATCATGATTTTGTCTTCGCACCTCGGCAGCGAAATCAGAGGGGCAGGAAAAGGAAGGCTCCGATGGACCGACCAGTGAAGAGAACATATAATGCGCGACCGGCGCTGAAGACGTGTTGTCAACCGGGGGCGATGAAAAAGTGTGCGGCCCTCCTACAGCGTCACCAAAGATGTGCCCAGCTGATGAACGAGGCTGGTTTCGCTGTCATTTTTGAAGGTGAGGACGTTGTTGTATCTCGGAACCTCCTCGACCATTTGGTCAGGTACTGGGATGAGTCGGCGAAGGTCTTCAATATCAAGGGTAGGACGCTACATTTCACAGAGGAAGATGTTGCCCTTATCACCGGATTGCCCGCAAAGGGCGACAGAGTTGAGGTCCTCCCCTCTTTGACACGCCGACCGGAAGGTCAATTCTTCAGAAAGTACTTCGCCGCGAGGAGAGCAGACATTCCACACATTGAGGAAATGATAGACAAGCTTAGCGCGGGCGAACTGAAGATGGAAGAGGAGGACATTGCGAGGATGATCATCTGCCTCCTCTTCTCCACGGTGTTGTTTCCACACAGCACTAGAGCGGTTCATCCCTCTTTGTACCGTTACATTGACGACCTCCCAAGATTGAGGTCATACAATTGGGCTGGGGCTATACATAAGATGTTGGTTTCTGGTATAACCCATACCAGCCGCCTAGTGGGAGCGAGATCGCAAGGAGAGTGCCTGGGCGGTGGATGCCTAAATGGCGCCGCATATGTCCTTCAGGTATGTAGCATTCATAGTCTTCGATCGGGAAAAAGTCTTATACAATACCACTATATATATAGTCATGTATCATAGAACACGACTATATTTATAGTCGTGTATAATGAAACACGACTAGGTATATAGTCGTGTTTTTTAAGACACGACCATAGTTCAATTCGTGTTGAACTTATAGTCGACTAAGGCAACCGCGCATTGTTATAATGTTTTCAACTGTTTAATTTGCAGATTTGGTTTTTTGAGCACACGACAATCTTCCATCCTGTCATGGGCCCTACCAGCCCACGGGCGAAAAGATGGCCAGGAAGTGGGGCCCTCATTACAGAGGTGAAGAAAGGTGCACAGAAGAAGCACCGCATGGCCGACTATTGGACGGGAGTGTTCCACAATCTTCAAATAGGGGAGGAAGTCGTCGACGTAATCAGCCCCATGGCCGGAGAGGCATATCTCCTTGCTTCGTCAACCTCAGGGGCCCATCCTCCACGACGGCAGAGGCCGCAGAGGCCGGAAATGAAGACGACTCCCAACCAACCTGCCTCCACTTCCTCGAGAAAGGCTGCCCAGTCGACTGCAACTGCAATGGGCCGATTGGAGGGTGCCCTTCAGGGCATACAGTCACTAATAGAGATAGCTCTGTCTTCCTATGAGGAGATGGGAAGGAGAGTGGGACCTCTGCGAGAGATTCTCCACTCTATGAAGTCCTCTGCCGCCTCAGCGTCAATGCTGTTAGAAGGTCAGATCTTCGAGCATCCGAAGGAGGAGATGACTGACGAGCCGACGAATGAGCCGAAGAAGCGCCCCGAAATGGAGAGAAAGAAGTCATCGGTGCATCAGATGGAGCCGAAGAAGCGGCCCCAAATGGGGCCACAATCGTCATCAGTGCATCAGATGGACCCAAAGAAGCGGCCACTTCAAAAGGAGCATAATAAGAACACTCCTATCGGTATGCGGACGAAGGAGCTGGCAAGGAAGTCACATCTGGATTCGACGAAATGGGGTAAAGGTAAGTTGTAGACGATGATTTATTTTTTCGTGCCCCATCATACACGACTACTATATTTGTCGTGTTTCATTGTACACGACTATGTGGTTTATCGTGTTCTATATAACACGACTATGTTTTTTATCGTGCTGCTACTACTGACATGAAGAAGTAAAATGTCATTTCAGCTCCCATCAAACGCGCGGTTGAGGAAGACAAGATGGAACGGGCTGCGAAGAGATCCTCTGCCAAGATGTTTTTGAAGAAGCTCCAACCAGAATTCAAGGAAGATATGGAGCGTGCAGAAGTCGAGTCCCGTCCGACGTACGGCCGGGACATATTCCCCCCTGGTGTAGTGATAAGGAAGCGCTTCAGGACTGTCGGCTCGAAGGAGGAGCAGAGGATTAGAGAAGAGGACCATATACGGAGAATGGCGGAGGAGCAGAAAAGAAGAAATAGGTCCCCTCAGCCGAAAGCCGACTCCGAACAAACCATATCCGATAGAGAGGCGACCTCTATCATCGATGAGGTCATCTCTTCCATACGGCAGTCGGATATCGAAACCGTGAAGGAGGAGGTGAAGGGCGGGGACGTCGAAGAGGAGGAGGTGAAGGCGGATGTTCTGGACAAAGAGACGAAGGAGGGGGAGGGGAAGGAGGAGGAGGCGAAGGAGGAGGAGGAGGGGAAGGAGGAGGAGGTGCAAGCAGACGAAGAGGCGATGGACGAGGAGAAGACGGAGGAGTTGAAGGAAGAGGAGGCTGAGGAGGAGAAGGCGAGGGAGGAGGAGGAGGTCGCCGAGGGCACTGGCTTAACCGCATCACAGCCGGTTGACGTCGATGTCCTCCTAACCCCTCAGAAGTCTAAGTCTGTAATTGCTCTCCCCGACCACTATGCCGATTCGGAGTTATGCTTCGACATGGGGGTACTGTTAGAGCGGGATAGAGTGGCAATAGATGGATGGATGGCCAATCCGAGGAAGGCTTATCCAATCCCAACGCTATGTGATGACGACTATTTATCCCTCCTACAAACAACAGAAATAAACACCAATGTAAGTAAACCCATGCTCTTCATATATAGGGTTGTAGACATAAAGTCGGTATTGGAAGACACGACTTTGCACGTAGTCGTGTCTATGGAATACACGACTATACGCATAGTCGTGTCTATCGAGGACACGACTACTATGCAGATCGTATATATAGAATAATCGACTTTTAATTGGAAGTTGCATGTTGCCTTACCGAAGTGTAATGACTCCTCAATATGTTTTCTGTAGGTTATAGATGCTTTTTTAAGTCTTTTGAGCCAGCGCAACGAGAGAAACCCGATGAAATATCCGTGGGCATTTTTTGGTTGCCACGCATTCAAAGAGATATTCGACAACGTAAGTGTTCCCTGCAGAAGGAGTGATAAGTAAATAATTATGATATTATTAGATCGTTGTCTAAATCTCTTTCGCTTTCGCAGGAGCACCAGGAAGGGGGAAATAATGCTAAATTGGTTAAAAAGCTCGGGAGGATGCTGGACGGCTTGAATAGGAACATGTTCTACGCATTTTTCCCAATCCGCACCGGCTCCCACTTCTGCCTCGTGTATGTCCATTTCCCGCACTGTGTATGGCGCTTCTACAACCCACTGTCTGGCAGAGCCCAATTATATCCGCATCACAGAAAAGCTGCTGACAAATTCACGCAGTTCATGAACGTCGTTATGGCAGGCAAGCTGGGGTGGTTTGGTTTGCTAGACTGGAAGATGACTCAGATAACCAAAGCGCCGTGGCAACAAAATTCGAAAGACTGTGGCATCTTCATCATGATGTACGTCGCGCATTTGGCGTCCAATGTGAACCCCCCGGAGTTTGACCAGTCCACAATCACACGACTGTGGCGACCAGTCATCGCTTCAACCTTGATTCGGGGGCTTATTAACAGCGAGTTTGACGACGATTCCGGACAAGGCACAAAAGATGCTGTCACAGTTGCGGGTTTTTTGCGGCTTCCGGATAAAGAATAACTTCAAATTCATTTTATTCACATTCTTTTAATGTACAAAGTTCATTTCCTGTAAATACCAGATGTCACTGTACAAAGTTCATTTTATTCACATTCTTTCACTGTACAAACTTCATTTTTAATGTACAAAGTTCACATATTTGACTCATACCAGATGTAGACAAAATATCGCTATCATGAATGTGAATACGGCCTTGATACAACAGGTTAGTTTCATATAATCGTCTCTGATGGAAAACGACTACGCATATAATCGTCTCTGGAACAACACGACTACGTATATAATCGTCTCTGATTCAACACGACGTTATATGTAGTCGTGTTTCACAATACACGACAGTAGAGATGTTAATTTGGGTAGGCCTTCTGCGCTATACAAGACTTTGACTACATCCTAAGTGAAGAATGGTGGGGGCTGAGGTAAGCCGGAGCGGCGTACATCCGCTGTCTCGTTCGTAGACAGTTTGCCTTGTTGCGGAAGTTTTCGTTTCCTGCGCGTCCGATGTTCTTTCGGAACGGGGCTTTTTGTGCACTTTGTACGGTTGTGACCAACTTCACGACAATTCCCACATTTCGCACGTGGCCTTGCAGGTGGATCGGGCTGTGACTCAATTCTTTTTGTCTTTCTCCTGCCCTTCTTTGGAGCTTCAAGCCTTGGCGGTTCGCATTTAAATAATACGCCGTAATTTCCCCACTGACTTCTGTCTAAAGTAGGGAACACTACTTCTTCGTACGTGGTGCGGTACGTACTTGCGCAGTACCACTTCTCACAATATTCTACCGCTTCCAGACTCCTCTCATCAATACATGCCATGGTTTGCTTGCACGGAAGTCCCATGCTCTGGAAGAAGCCGCATGTGCATGTTCTATTCGTAAGGTCCACAACATCCTGATGCGAAAACATGAATTAATTAGTGTACACGACTACCCATACAGTCGTGTCGTCGAAGACACGACTGTATGGGTAGTCGTGTCTTCGACGACACGACTTTGTTATAGGCGTCTCTTACAGAAAACAAATTTATGCTTACCACATGGTATAAAGATGTCACTTCAAACTGCCGTAATGATAGCGGTTGAACTCGAACTGTTCCAGCACTCTGATTCCTCATCTGATTGATATGATTCTGTGCATATTTTGTTAACGGAGTCGGTAGGCCGTCTGCCTCTATTCGGCGTCTCTGAAAATGGACGCTTGTGGTCGCCCGCGTTTGCTCGATCAACCGAGTTATTGGCCAAAACCTTGCCTTTAGAAGCATATTATTTACACTTTCTGACGCGTTCGACGTGAGAGTGCCGTACCTTTTACCCGGATATTCGACGTTCGCCCAATGTGTTTTCGGAATATTGTCAACATATTTCCAGGCCGCCTCATTGTGTTCCTTCATCTTCTCCATCGTAGCGTCGAATTCTGGTCTCCTGAAGCATTTTGCAGCTCGGAATAGGAGTTCCTTCAGGTACTTATCCTTCCAAGTATTAAGCATATTTGCGGCCATATGCCGGAGGCAAAACCCATGGTGAGCCTCGGGAAAGACATCGGCGACCGCTCTCAGAAGGCCCTTCTGTCTATCAGAGACAATCGTGTCCAGGGATGCCGGGGGGTCCGTAAAGAGAAAACATTTAAGTAAGGTGAGGAACCACGTCCTGTACAAGTGAGAGACAAACATATTAAACATAGAATGCTTCAGGTTGTTACAAGGTCGTCTATAAGCAAAGGACGACTAGATGAGTAGTCGTGTTGTCGATTACACGACTGTGTGCCCAGTCGTGTCGTGCCTAACACGACTACTCATACAGTCGTCTTTCCTGGTTCTAAACTTACCACGTTTTGATATTCTCTTTATCCACAATTGCATATGCAAGACACATTAATTGTTGATTGCCGTCGATTGCTGTAGCAACCAATAATACTCCAGGGTACTTTCCTTTTAGGAATGTTCCATCAAGCGTGAGCAACGGTCTCAGTGTTCTTCTGAATGCTCTTGCAACCGGGCCGAACATCCAAAACACACGTCTGAAGTCGTAGCCGGATAACTCAATTGGGATATCAGGTATATCAGCTGATCTTTCGATGACCACATGTGTACCTGCGTTAGACCGCTCTAATTCCCTTCCGTATTGTGGCAAAATACGATAAGCGTCTTCAGGGTTGCCATCGATCAATCGGATCAATTCCTCTTTCGCCCTCCATGCCCTTTTATAGTTGACGGTGACGCCCCAATGCTTCTCAATGTATTGTTGGATATTTGAGATTTTTATGGAGTTTGAATCCTTATGGAGGCCATGACACTTCCTCGCGATCCAGAGGTGAGAAGCCAATGGATGATCTTT
Source organism: Houttuynia cordata (assembly GCA_039654745.1). Lineage (NCBI taxonomy): Eukaryota > Viridiplantae > Streptophyta > Magnoliopsida > Piperales > Saururaceae > Houttuynia > Houttuynia cordata. Next base: position 16,354,389 of record CM077508.1, on the reverse strand, counting down.
CGAACTTAGAGCAGTGTCACATGTATGCCGTTCTTCCCTCCTTGTTACGCTGACTCCATCAAGTCTGTTCGACGCTCGTATGTACCACTTGCACCCCGAAACCTTGCAACTTGCAGCGAATGTGTCCTTGCTCTCATCCGCTACTTTGAACATGAATTTCCTCTTGATTGCCAGATCAGTTAGAACCATCTTGAACTGCTTGACGCTTTCGAATCTAGCCCCTAACGTAAGTTGTGCCTCGTAGTCTTCTGCTTGCAAACTTCCGGTCAACATCGTCTCCTCTTCACAATGTTTTGAAGGACCGGCCTCTGCAGAATAGGTACCCCAATCCCAACCACCATCACCCTCAATATTGAGATAGTCATCGTCCTCCGACGCGACAGATTTCCCTTTAGATGTGTCTCTTGCCGTTGGACCTCTAGAGGTTGATGTTCGCGTGTGATATGGCTGGCTGAAATGTGGTACTGTAAGAGGCTCATCCCACTCATCTGCAGACCACGGTAATTCATCTTCATCCAACAATTCTTCTTCATCTGGACTGGAATCTTCATCGTCATCTTCTTCATCTTCACCTTCTCCATCTCCGAAACTGCGGGCAAAAACATGTATGAATGGACTTGACAAAACGATTGCACGTACTATGAGGTATTCTTTTATGCAACACGAATTGACTTATAGTCGTCTACGATTCAACACGACTAGGTATATAGTCGTGTTCAATACGGCACGATAACCCTTTTAGTCGTGTACTATGAGGTATTGTTTTATGCAACACGAATTGATTTATAGTCGTCTACGATTCAACACGACGAGTATATAGTCGTGTTCAATACGGCACGATAACCCTTTTAGTCGTGTACTATTATAGTCGACTATAATAGCACACGTGTTGCTTGTATCCGCGCCTTAGAAGTCTCACCTCGCATAGTCCCCATCTCTTCCTCCTTTGACTGCTGATGCGGGTGTCTTATTGCCCGGGCTGGACGGCCTCTCCGGCGGTGTGTTACTGCCCGGCATCACTTGTGCCTCTGGTAGCCTCTCCGGCAGTGTGTTACTGCCCGGCATTACTTGTGCCTCTGGTAGCCTCTCCGGCGGTGTGTTACTGCCCGGCATCACTTCTGCCTCTGGTAGCCTCTCGGCCGGGCTGTTATTCGCATTGGCATTTATTTCCTTATTGAGAGTCGATGTCTCGGTGTTATTGCCCGTAGAAGTCCACTCCACGTACAGGCGGACTAGTCCATTTGTGCCTTGCTTGCTCTTGTGAAGTATAAATATTGACTCTACGTCTTTATCGTCTTCAAGGAGAAATGTGTATTCTTCAGATTCAACATGATATGACAAAGTTAATGTACCAGGTGTAGACTTAAGCGGTAATCTTTCTTCGACTAGCTGCAACAGTTCTAGGTACTTTATTCGTGTATCTATAGGCAGGAGCTTCCGTATCCCGCCCACGTACTTACCAGAATCCGTCAAAACTCCATCGTAGTGTAAACAAAGAACTATCTTCTCCATCCGTACCTGCCATTAAAAACCCGTCATAAGTTACAAATCCGTGAGACACGATATATTGAAAACCGTATATGAGTGCATCGTATATGAGTCGTGTTTCATCAAACACGACTATGGTAACAGTCGTGTTGTCGACGACACGACTGTAACAACAGTTGAAAACTTGCTACGTTTTCAACTTTCTTCTCTGGAACCAACTTTCAACATATAAATCGTCGTATTTTAACTTCACCTACCAGTTTTTCGATGTGCCTTGCCTCCGTTGAAGTTGTTTTCCAATACCCGATCTTTCCCGCTCCTTTTCCCGCTTGTTGCCGCGAAGATGACCTTTTCGGACTTCGACGACGCCGGCGCCGGCGATGATATGGGCGGAGCGGCCGGACGGAACGCCTTCTTCTCCGACTAGCGGCAGCTTCTCCGGGTACTCGCTCCCTTTCCGGGTAGTCGCTCCCTTTCCGGGTAATATGGAAAACCAAAGTGTGGGTGCCTTATACCTAAACCTAAGGGCATTTTGGGTACTTTCCGGGTCATATGGAAGGAAGAAAAGGATTCCGGGTAATATGACAAACCGGTGTTTGGCGCCAGGTCATATGTAAAAAGCTCCAATTTGTAAGATAATTGCATTCATTATTCAAAAACTTGTCTCGGCGTAGTTGATCAATAGTGAGTAATCCCCTAATTTCTTAACTCAGCATTACATTTTTTTGACGAGACTCAAACCACATACTTAGACCTGTAATCAGCCCACAACTCATCAACACTCTTGCCCAACAACTCTTCGAAAAAACCGTCACTATACTTATGCCTCAACTTATGGTTAAGCCTTTGTATGAACTTACAATCAAGAAAAGTGCAGTACTCAAGAAAGTGAGCAGTAACTGCATAGCCTTCATCCCATCTACTACCTGCCCCACGTTTAGGCCATGTCGAAGGCACAAATCCTGATTTTAGCCTAACAAAATCAGCAATCCCTTCAATGAGGCCTCCAGGAGCTTCTCCCTCTCCAAACCATTGCCAAACATGGGTAGTCTCATGATACAGGATTCCGGTCACCTCATCACGGACATTGCCGGTGTAATTTGCCACATAGTCCGAATTCAAGTGTATCGTGTAGTCCATTTCATATGCGATTCCATCCGTTTCTTCGATGATCATGAACACATCGTCGACACTCTTGTTGTAGCCGCCTCCCCTAAACAGTTGCCAAATTAGCTTGGTTGCATTTTTCAGCACTTGGGCACTGTAGTGGGACCCTATCTCCAGCTCAAAACGAGTTCCACCAGGTGTGGAGGAAGCGTTGTTTGTGACATGGTATCGAACAGCATGAGCTGAAGCAGTAAAGGCTAGGGAAGTCAAGAGGCATGAGAGAAGGAAGACTGGTGGGCTCATTTCTTCTTTAGGACTCAATTTTGTGGGAGACATATATAGAGAGTACATACAGTATTTGTTCAGTAAGGTGTAGGTTTGTGAGTTATGACAAGTGATATAGGCCGTTGAGGTGAGGACATGGGTGTGAGACGTATGGAAAAAGTTGTGCACTTGCCATTATATATGGCCTTATATGATCACCATTCCTGCCTTTGTGAAATATTCATTTCAAGTCTAGCAATAAAAAAGTTTGACGATGAAATCACAGACCTTAAAGAAATGGGGCTTTTCTTAGGCTCAGGCCACCATCTAGCTATATAAAGTTTCATAGTTATTGAATAATGCTGTATGTAGAAATACATAATTTGCTATGCCCGGTTCCCACGTATTACGGGCTTACAGCAGGCAGCCAAATCTGCCTGCCCGAATTATTAAGAAAAAACCCGCCTGTCCTCTGCTCTGAAGACAGTGTGATGGAAATCGTGTGGCCTGGGAGCACTTGACGCACATCGATGCGCCTAGGCTGGCCACATATAAACGGGGCTCATTGTATAATACTCCTTCGGATTCACTAGGTGAGATGGAAAAGGACCAGGCGACTAAATGTGCTTCATCTGTGTACTAGCAGTTGCAACTTGCAATAAGGGCAAAAAAAAAAAACCGAAACTGGACGTATCTCCTTGTAGCTTTTTGCTTGGCAAATGATCTGTTTTTTCTTTAGGACTTAGCCCATGTTTTTCTTTAAAATCTGCTTTTTATTTGTTAAATTCTTTAGTGCTGAAAGCCAAAATTACGAACACTCTGTATGCACAATTGCATATGGAAGAGTCAATCCCATGCTTTTGAAAGCGATGCCATTCTAGTGTATAAGAGATTCATTTAGTAGATGGTGTGATGGCTTACCCATAGGGATTATATCCCAATTTGACCGTTGTATATGTTGTGTGGGCATGCACCCAAGGGGAATGACGACAGGATATGGCGCTCTCTAAAAGGTTGGTTGCCCTGCCCTTTAGTTGGGTCCTGACCGGGCTCTCTTATAAAAAAAAAAGGTATTATGTGGATTATTAATTTATCATCAGTTATGGTATCTAAGATAATAAAAAATTTGGCAGGCCAAGTGGACTAAGTAATTGTAAGTTTTAGTACGTGGAATTGATCTCAAACTGAATACAACAAAAAAATGATGTGTATATTTTTCACACAGATCATTCACCAAAATGGTCTTCCTTTCAGTATGTAGAATTCATCTCACACTAAAAACAACAAAAAAATAACTTATATGTCTCTCACCGATCATTCGCCAAAATGATCCTCCCACCCCAGGCCACAAATCTGTCCAATTTAATTACTAAAAGAATGAAACTTAAACACAACGGATGCATGAACACCCTATTAGCTAAGCTAGTGGCCTGCTCCCCGTTTGTTTGGACCTGCGTAAGCTCTGCTAATCTGAAATCCACCATCCAACAAAGGTGTCCCGTGCCGATTCCGGTCATTGAGAGGCCGGGAAGCTTCAACTAAGAAGGAAGAGAAGATCAGGATGATGAGGAAGGTGAAGATGCATATAGACACCATTCTCATGCTGAAGTAAAGAGTCTTCATGTTATGGAAGGAGCTAGTTCGGCAGCCTGAGATGAATGCATGCTATACTCCTAGATGTGTTTATATAAGACCTTGTAGGTTTAGAACTTCAGGTTCTGACATATTAAGGGTAGAGTCAACAAAATATCTAGTTGGCAGGGGAGAATGGTTCTTATTTCTTAATGTTTGAATGAGAAGATTAAAATGTAGTGTGTATGACTTGGAGGTTGATAGGTTTCAACTAACTAGGCCTTAATTTTGGCCACAACGTTGGCCCTGGAGTATGTTCCCACAAGTTAGGTTATGGCCATGATATGTGCTTTTCTTTGTCGGCAGTAAGTTCCGTTTGATTCCGACCTTCGTTTAGTTCACCTACCACATAAACTAAGCATATACATTTCCTGATCAGAAGTCAAAAGGCTCCTGACTTCTTCAATTCAAATAGATGGATGGAATGCTTGGGCAGGAATTTGGCCAAGGTTTGTGGTGCAAGTCTGATGGCCTGCGACAAGCCATTGAAGAGTTAAGAGTGTAGGGGAGGTAGGTGCTCACCAACATTTGATCAATATGACTCTCTGGCAGAAACTAGGCACTTTTTGTGGTCTTGGTACCAAAAAAGGCACAAGTTGTTTTTCTTTCCTAGTGTTGTATTACCCCCTCTGTCCCGCATTAAGAGTCCTATCTGGTTTTCCAAAATGAGCTTAAATCAGTTTAATTTGGGACGGAGGGAGTATATTTTACATTCGAGGATTTAGGACTCCCACCATCCGCTTTAGTAGTCTGGATTAGAAAATTAAAATAAGTTGATTTTAGTTGATTTCTGACTTTAATTTTGGTTAGAAATAATCAAAATGATTAGTTTATTTGGGATTTTTAATCCAAGCTATTTAAATGGGGGATGGGATATCTTCATATGAATATATTTATATATACTCCCTCTTTTTTAATAGACGCAATTCATTTCCAAAATGTACTAAAATTCGGTTCATTTTGAAAAGGGCAGTGATAACCCTACAGCAGATTCTTACACATTTCCATACACAACTGATGTGTATGGAAATGAGTGGGTGAACTGATGTGGGGTCACATCAGCTGACCCACTCATTTCCATACACATCAGCTGTGTATGGAAAATGTGTAGGAATCTGCTGTACAAATATCATTTCCCTTTTGAAAATTAGTTGCATGTATTTAAAAAAGACCGGAGGGAGTACTAGATATATATTCTAACTTGAAGGCTCACAGGGGCACAAAAGAAAAAGGGATATAATTTCACTAAGACATCACTTTGACAATATTGCATGTTACTTTTTTTTTTACAACAATAAAGCATGATTGCATATTACTTTCAGCTCCTTTTGTATTTTTTATGAATATTTGGAAGCTCCCAGTAATTTAACTTTTAAAGAATAAAAAGTGACTTTTTGAACAAATGAAGGGAGAAGGTCTTTTGTTCCTGTTAATTGTTTTTTTATAAAAATGTTCTCCTGTTGATTTGTTGAAGAAGCAAAGCATGCATTTGAAACTATGTTTCCAAGTTAGACTAAACGAGCATTCTCCCCTCCGATTCGAAAAAAATAGCACTCTCCTCAATTGATGTTCATAATAATTACATTTTTTGCAATTATAAAAAACCTCTGTTTTTTTTTCGAACATTGCTGTTGAAATCAATTTCTAGCGTGCGATATGAAATTTGCCCTGAAATTTATCACCCAATAAATTCCTTTGCATCTTTCAATTGATTTCATGATGTAATCCTTGTCTCCAAATTGACTCAATGATACATTTGACGACCTGCCAAAGATAGTACTCCCTCTGTAATACCCGGAAAATTTAAATCTTTATTGCGAGTTTGTTGATCAATGAGAAGACGGGAGCTGATATTGAAGTGCACAAAGAAAGCTTTCCATCACCACTAATTTCTCGCAATTCGGATTTCGGAGTAAAAAAGTGTGGTCGTGCAAAAAGTTGTACGCGCGATCGATTGGGTCAGTTTTATAACCGAGAACAAGGCAGACGCGATTGATCACCTCAGGTGATGATCGATCGTTTTTACTGGAAATTGTGATTTTTGTGCCGCGATCAATCGCCTTGCGAATGATCAATCGTAAGTACCATGATATACAATTTTTGTGTAGCGATCGATCGCCGTGCAAACGATTGATCGTAAGAATTGGAATGTTGCAAAATTTGGCAGCGATCGATCGTTAGGGCTCGCGATCGATCGCACTGGCAGAAACAGTTTCCAAAAACTGCTGATTTCAAGTTCAAATTTGATTGGGAAAGAATCTTTTGAGATGGCAATCCTAACAAATCAAGGAAGCTTATTGGGAGAATGTCCTAGATGGCTACGAAGTGGTTTCGGATCGACGGTGGAGATTAAAATTTAGTGTAACTAATGGGGAAAGTGATTTGTGAAGAGACTTCCTAGTAGAATTAAGGTTTTTCTATAAAAGCCCATAAGAGAAGACCGCCCCATGCATTTGGACGTCCTGCCTCTTGGAGCCCTGATATTTTCCTTTTCCCTTCGTCCAATCATCAAGGTTTGGCCATGTTCGATCCACGGAGCAAGGCAGATTCGTGAAGAGGAGGTTGAGCACTACGTGAGGAGACAAGTAACTCGTCGTCTAAGTGGTAGGATGGTTTTTTTCCCACTTCTCATATAAATATCCTTTATTTAATGATTCTAAATTGATGCATGAATAATCTTATGACCTCTTATTCATGTTGTGTTGATGATGATCATTCTGTAAGAGAAATCATTTTGGAGTATAATGTATCTTTACATTCATGAACCATGTTGATCAATCTATGTTAATATTTCACGTGCTAGTACCTAGAAAGATTTCCCTTGTCATTCATCTCTCAAGTGACTCAGTATGATGCTCTTAATGTTCTTGTCATGTTCTATCTTGAAATTGTTGTCTCATTATTTGGTTTATTATGGTAAGTCCTAAATCAAGTATCTACTAAGAAGGGTAAGTAGTTGTAAATCGATGTGGATTTTGACCTATCATTGTGACTCATGCTGAATCTGGTGTCACGACTTTTGATCCATAAAAAGTCGTTCTTTTTATGTGTTGTCAGTGCATTCCTACTTCGTAATTCTGTCTGGGATTGGTTGTCCTAATTGAGTAATATTTTTGTCATTAAGATACTATTTGTATAAGCAGTTTGAGGAGAGTAAGATGTATCTTAAGATGAGAAGGATTAACTAATTCTAGAACAATAGAGGGTCTATATCATACCTAGGGATTGGGTAATTATAATTAGTAAGATGATCCTAGGTGGCTTATAATGTATTTAATGTAGTTAATCAGGTTGGGTTAAGAAAGACCCTCAGCCAGAACACAGAATCAAGGTTTTATACACTATTACTTATTTAAGACTTCGTTGTATGGTAAATTATAATTATGTCAAACTTTATGAATATGAGAAGACAGGATTGATAACGATTCCAGTAAGAGTCATTCACTTAGAAAGATGTTCATGATCGAGTTATCTTAAGCGGAACAGTGTCCTGCTTGTTCGCAGCTTTTGTATACCGTTGAGTCAATGGATTTCCAACTAGGGTTTGAACTCTCGAACCCTAGTGTCTAGTCTACTTGATGGCAATTGAAGTCTATGGTCAGTATTGTTGGGGGATTCCTATCTAGGGCTATACACGGTGAATAAATTGGATGAATTATAACTTGTTGTTATATCTCTTAAGAGTCAGTTGATGATCGAGATTGAACAGTCTTTTTGTTACTCCTCTAGTGAATTGGTTGCTGATTGAGATATTGAAATCTCATTAGTACTCCCCTGTGAGTCGAACTTTGAAAGATGAGAAACTTGAGTTAATAAATGATGCAACCCCTGTTGTTGTGAATTACCATTCAGCTCCTTGTAAACTATTTTCTTCCCCTAAGAGTTCTTATTATAATCTCTCTGAGGTAGAATCATAGAGTGCTCATGAGCCATTGCTAGATCCATGGTGATCTCCAATTTATATTGAACCATTGTAGTTCAGCCGATGAAGGCACACGTACGTTTTTAGATTGCAAGATATTACGCAAGGTCTTGTAGTCTCCGCCCATTGTGCTCGTAAGCACCGATGGGGCCAACATCCCTAGACGCATGGCCTGGTTCTAAAGAGAGACCCTCTAAGATGTTCTGGTAATTATCCACATAGGAGTAGACAGATCTGAGAGTATAAATTGAAATCTCCTTATACTATGGATGTGTGGAGTAAGAACTTATTGATACTCTCTCCCTACAGGTTAGTCGTTCGGAGTCTTGAATTGTTAATCATTCTATCCATATATTGAGTAGATGTTGTCTCTGAGTATGGTTATCATTCAGGTAAGGTAAACTCTATATTTCCATCATGATTCTGTTGAAAATTAAATTCTTTATTGAGAACTGTATGTCTTTTTTATCCATTCAAATTCTTTGTGGAGTTTTTGCATCCTACTGAGTATTTCTTCGGAATACTCATGCATCCTCTAATGCAAGTATTAAAAGAGAATGAAGATGTACAGGTGGTGATCTACATAGCTACTATAGATGGCATAAGCTTTGGAGTAGAAGACATTTATCTATTTTTTTTATTGATTTGACTTTTATTTATTTGCTGGCCTGTGTATGCCAGGATTTTAGTTATTTGGGATTTGATGACTATTTATTTTTTCAGCTGTAATGGACTAAGTAGATTTATTTCTTTTATATTGGCAATGTTACATTAAGTATGCATATCTGAATAATGTTCAGTCAAGACGATCCTACATCTTTTGTTTTGGCATTTGTGATAAGATCGATCGAGTATTCGGTCACGTGTCGAGTTTCTGGCCTCTTGTTGTTTGTGATTGGTTACTTTTGCGCTCTGATCGAGATCAGGAATTTCGGGGCATGACACCCTCCGTTCCAAAATATTATGTACATTTGGAAATATTCACTGTTACAAAATACTGGGTATATTTTGCCAAATCACGTGATTTTCTCTTTCCAAAATTGGAGGAAACTTGGAAGGATTGACTTGAACTTGGTTCATGAACGAGCATACGAGTTGGACCAGATATCATGGAGAAGAAGTCATGTGATTTCCTTGTGGACTTCATGGTCCAATAAAAATGAGAATTTTCTCAAATGTACACAGTATTTTGGAACGGAGAGAATATAGTATTTGATAAACATGCTCAATCTCTAAATTCGGCACCTTTGAGCCACAAGTAAATCCCCTTTTCCACTCAGGCCACTTTCAACAACAGGAAACCAAGTTGCATGAGAGGCCATAGTCATTGCGGAGGAGTCTTCCAAACTTCAGGGTTCATTATCTATTTTTTGGGTGACCATAATCATTTTTTATTGTTTTCGTGACCTATGTACTATGTCATGCGGATTTGGCCACAGTGGTCTGGCAGGCAGGACAAGTTCTCTACATAACACTGGAAAGTGCACTACCTGAGGCAGAGCCTTTGGGCTGCGGGAGAAGCACTACCTCATAATCAATCAACCTATATGCTCCAAATTAATCTAAATAGTAATGTGGTTAGTGGTACTTGCGATTTTGTGTATTGCTAGTACTTCAGTGGCCAAGAATAAGACAAAGCTAGCTAGAGAAATCACATGTGAGAAATTTCTTCAAGAATGAGGGGAGGAGGAGGGCTTTTTACATATTACCTGGTGCCAAGTATGGTTTTATCATATTACCTGGTTTTTCTCGTGACTTCTCATATGACCTGGAATCGGCACCTAGAGTACCGACAATGCCCTTCTTTTACGTTTTTTATGCATTTTGTATCCGAAATGCTTCATTCTTCCCAAAATTAGCGATTTACAGGATCATCAAGTTGGGGAAGAAGATATTCCGGCAAAGATCCATCCATAATCGCAGTTCAAACCATCGCCGGCGCCGTCCAACCCAAAAAAAAAATTTCATGCCAAAAAAGTGTAAAAACAGAGGGAAAGACGAAAAAAAAATCTATGATGAATGGATTTTGATGTAAGAGCAGTGGGAAAGCCCTCCCAACTATAAAAATTAAGATCTACATGTAAAGAAACATATATAAAGATCACCCATTAGTGTTCGACTGCTCCTGGACATGAAATAAAAGGATAAAAATGGGCAAAAACGTGAAATACTCGTCGGCGAGCGACAAGTTCAATGTATATATCTTTCTGTGATTCTAATGAAGTAGAAGAGGAGGAAAAATAAGGAAGAACGAACAAAAATGGGCAAAAATGGATAAAAAATGAGCAAGTTATGACATTTTGAAGATTGTCATTTATCGTGTTGTCGACGACACGACTTAATTCAAGTCATGTACTATGTGACACAACTTGAATCCAAGTCGTGTTATATGCAACACGACTTAAATTCAAGTCGAAAAAAAAATAATAAAGAAGAAAGTAAAATAATAAAAATGGGTAAAAGCATAAAATACTCGTCGGCGAGTGACAAGTTCAATTTATATATTTTTCTGTGATACTAATGAGGTGGAAGAGGAGGAAAAATAAGGAAGAACGACAAAAAATGGGCAAAAACGGATGAAAAATGAGCGAGTTATGACATTTTGAAGATTGTCAGTTTATCGTGTTATATGCAACACGATAAATGCTCAAGTCGTGTTGTCGACAACACGATAAATGGCAATTTTAAAAATGTCATAACTTTCTAATTTTTTATCCGTTTTTGCCCATTTTTTTTTCATTCTTCTTTATTTTTCCTTCTCTTCTACCTCAATAAGATATAGGATGGAAAAAGAAGAAAAAATAATAAGAAAGAGGAAAGTGAAATGATAAAAATGGGTAAAAGCGTAAAATACTCGTCGGCGAGCGACAAGTTCTATTTATATATCTTTCTGTGATACTAATGAGGTGGAAGAGGAGGAAAAATAAGGAAGAATGAAAAAAAAATGGGCAAAACGGATGAAAAATGAGCGAGTTATGACATTTTGAAGATTGTCATTTTATCGTGTTATATGCAACACGATAAATGCTCAAGTCGTGTTGTCGACAACACGATACATGGGCAATTTTAAAAATGTCATAACTTTCTCATTTTTTATCTGTTTTTGCCTTTTTTTTCATTCTTCCTTAGTTTTCCTCCTCTTTCACCTCATTAGTATCACAGAAAGATATATAAATTGAACTTGTCGCTCGCCGACGAGTATTTTACGCTTTTGCCCATTTTTATCATTTCAATTTATTCTTTCTTCTTATTTTTCTTCTTTTTCCATCATATATCTTATTGAGGTGGAAGAGGAGGAAAAATAAGGAAGAATGAAAAAAAAATAGGCAAAAATGGATAAAAAATGAGAAAGTTATGACATTTTTAAAATTGCCATTTATCGTGTTGTCGACTACACGACTTGAACATTTATCGTGTTGCATATAACACGATAAAATGACAATCTTCAAAATATCATAACTCGCTCATTTTTCATCCGTTTTTGCCCATTTTTATTCGTTCTTCCTTATTTTTCCTCCTCTTCCACCTCATTAGTATCACAGAAAGATATATAAATTGAACTTATCGCTCGTCGATGAGTATTTTACGCTTTTACCCATTTTTATCATTTCACTTTCTTCTTTCTTATTATTTTTTCTTCTTTTTCCATCCTATATCTTATTGAGGTGGAAGATGAGGAAAAATAAGGAAGAACGAAAAAAAATGGGCAAAAACGGATAAAAAATGAACAAGTTATGACATTTTGAAGATTGTCATTTATCGTGTTGTCGACGACACGACTTGATTCAAGTCGTGTCGTCGACAACACGAAAAATGACAATTTTTAAAATGTCATAACTTGCTCATTTTTTATCCGTTTTTTCCCATTTTTTTCGTTCTTCATTATTTTTCCTCCTCTTCTACTTCATTAGGATCACAGAAAAATATATATATTGAACTTGTCGCTCGCCGACGAGTATTTCACGTTTTTGCCCATTTTTATCCTTTTATTTCATGTCCAGGAGTAGTCGAACACCAATGGGTGATCTTTATATGTGTTTCTTTACATGTAGATCTTAATTTTTATAGTTGGGAGGGCTTTCCCACTGCTCTTACATCAAAATCCATTCATCATAGATTTTTTTTCGTCTTTCCCGCTGTTTTTACAGTTTTTTGGCATGAAATTTTTTTTTCGGGTTGGACGGCGCCGGCGATGGTTTGAACTGCGATTATGGATGGATCTTTACCGGAATATCTTCTTCCCCAACTTGATGATCCTGTAAATCGTTAATTTTGGGAAGAATGAAGCATTTCGGATACAAAATGCATAAAAAACGTAAAAGAAGGGCATTTTTGGTACTCTAGGTGCCGATTTCAGGTCATATGAGAAGTCACGGGAAAAACCGGATAATATGATAAAACCATACTTGAGCCAGGTAATATGTAAAAAGCCCCTTGCAAGAAGGGAGAAAACTGACTTTACCGTATGCTTCCATTCAGAGTTTCGGACTGCAATGACAGTACTGCATAATCTGCTTTCCCAGCTTTTTTTACTGAATTGGACGAACTCGCAACAAAAAGTAGATAGAAACAAAAAGGAAATCTCTCCTCTTAGAACCAATGTCCCCTCTGCAGGCTACTCAATCTAGCTAGCCCAATCCCGTCCTTTCTGTCTTTCTTCTTGCTGACCGGCCAAACCCACCTTCCCTTCCTTAAATATCAATCCTTTAATTGCCACCATAACTGGTTCGTACTCCAGTAGCTACAAGACTTCTAAGTTCTTACACCATATCTTCTTGTTTTGGCTTCTATTACTCACGAACCAATACTTGCTGCTGAAGAGGCGCATACTTACAGAATGCTTCTGCACAGGTCACAGCTTCAGGTGGGTCTTCTTATGGTGGCAGTTTTGTGTCTTCTCTTTGTCTTAATTTGTGAAGGCAAGAACGAGACTGCTAGAGAGGTGATGGAGAAGTCCAAGGCAATGTACTCGTTGCACTTTTGGAGTTTTTGTTTTCAGTAAGAGAAGGTTTCCCAATGCTTCTGATCCTCTCCATAACCGCTGATACTAGTTCTCTTCTCATTGGGTGATTGACACGATTTCCAATTTGTGGGTCTCTCGTGGGCTCTCATGACAAATGTCAATCACCAGTTGGTGGTGAGCATGACTTCTCTCTATGCGCGTACCTAATAATTTCTCCCGACTCCATACGGAGGAAGAGTGTGGGAAGAAGAGATAGTTAATTTCTTGAAGCCTAAAGAAAATGTAAATAGATGTTTTTGTGTTTGTTTCTAACCATGTCTATTCCTTTTTTAAGGAAAATATATGTTTGTTCTCTAACTTCCAATTTGTGTTCATATTATAACTTCCTATTGACAGTAGGTGAGCCTGGAGGTAATCAGTGTTATTTTCTTTGGTTGTCATCTTTTTAATTAATTTTAGAAGCTCTGGTCGAGATTAATTTGCAATTGCTATGGGGCATGAAACTTCAACTCTTCAAGATTGAGATTGAGATGGCTAATGGCTTTACTAAGAAGTGGACATTATGGCTCATAAGTAGCTGTGGCCTGCCCTCATGAAAAAGATTGGGGCGCCTTCTTTGGAGTGGTTGGACTATTCAAAAATAGACTCTGAAGCTAAGAAGTACGGATACGAAAACGGCGATACGATACGACACAATACAGACACGTTGATACGCCATTTTTATAAAAAGTAGGATACGACACGGCTAATAAAAAAATATTTATTATTATTTATAAAATATTATTATAAATTTATAATTTAAAAATTAATTTAAATCATAATTTTTTATATCTTTTAATACAACTCTTATATTACGACAAAAAAAATACTGTTTTAGTTTCCAGGTCAATGTTTAGGCACGTGGTACTGCACTCAAGTACCCATTCTGACATTTTTTCCAACACAGTAACAAACTACTGTTGAGACTTGAAACCGACATCAAACCCTCCGTTGCGCGTGTCCGGCCGTGTCCCATACCTATCCTCTTTTTCTATTTTTTTTTTTAAAAAAAACGGCACGGACACGCAGGCAGCCGTGTCGCTAGCGTATCCATGTCGGATACGTGTCGGATACGGACACGGCTGCCATTTTGCCATGTCCGTGCTTCCTAGTCTGAAGGGAATTTTTATTCCTGCTAATTTCTTGTTGTGCCTTTAGGATATAGAATTGGTGCCCAAATATGGGATCATTAGACGACATAGTTGGATGATAGTTCCTCTTCATCTCACGTACGCTTCTATCTTCGTCTTCTCTCTCTATCTTCTTCTCTCCTTATCTCACATTTGGGGCTTGGTTGGCATTTACTAACACTGAAGTGTTGTGGGATTCATGTTTTAGTTCCACCGTTCCATTTTAATTGTCCACATTTGAAAAGAATATGACATTGAAGGAAGCCAATATGTTTATGTTTAGGGGCTGTTTGGTTTGTGAATTTGGCTGCAACTTCGGCCTGAAGTGGGAGAGAATTTTTTAAATCATGTTTGGTTCATGAATATGGGCTGAATTTTAGAGTAATCTCCAACCAAACAGCCCCTTAAACTTTTTACTTTATGGACTTACTCTTTTGCTCCATTCACCAATTATGATGATAAAAATAACAATGAAATAAGATAAGTAATATGGGACAAGTGTTTTTCAAATCCGAACAGTAAATATGGAACAGAGGGATCCGATAATAACGCACTGAACTTTTTGATCTACGAGATCCCGGACAGAACGCCCATCTGCATGCTTGCACTATTCTGTACCTATGGCCTCTCCCGACAGCCTGAAGAATGCTAGAGTGAATTAAATTTGTTTAAAAAGAAACGCTTATTGTATAAAAAAACACATTACAATTAAGGCATCATTTGTAGCAATTGGAGATCAAATATAAGCTTGAGACATACATTATTGTATCTCAACATAGATTAACACCACCGAAGATTGTGTCTGACATGTGCCACAATAAGTAGTCTCTAAGTGGTCCTAATTGCGTTATCATGTAACATATACATGACTGTACCTGATAGTCACACTTCACCAAGCTATACATTACAACAAAAGAGGCCACACATTAACTCAAAGAGTTGGATTTCTGCATTGGTAGAGGCATTTCAACCTCCTCAGACCATTCAACACATCTTGTCTCAAAATAATTAGTCTTGAACTCATTAGGAAAGTAGCTTACCCAAACCTTCCCACCAAGCTTCCACTTCAAAACCCTACCTGCCATCTCTTTTCCCACTCTCCACTTTACTTCCTCCCCATACTCATCCCCTGCAAACACCAACCCTCCACTCTTATTGAAAGCTCTACAAGCCCCTGAATACCTCTTCCTTACATTATCTTTCAGGTCCCTCTTCGCCCCGTCCTCACTTTCCGATGGCTGCCACGTGGCCACTTCCACACCATTCGTGTTGTCGCACAAGATCGCTTCGAAGACGGCCACGTTTCCCTCTGCGTCCTGGTCCCACCTCCAGTTCCTCATCCTTGTCCTTGTTGCAGTCCGGACCATTGCATTCACCTTTGGGGCCTTCTTGTTACCAAAGCTACCCTTGAACACCTTCTGGGCCTCTACCTCTCTTTCTACATTGCTAGTAGACCGGCCCAAACTCAGCCCACCCACATAGGTGGACGCCACCTTGGGCACCACCCAGGCTCGTACTCTGGATGGGAAATGCCTCTCATCCATGTACTCATCTTCTTTCTTGTCCTCATTTTGCTTGAATCCAAGACGAGTTACATGCAAACGTATATTATCCAACCGTATACGTACTTGTATGTAGTTCTCAAAATAAGTAGTCGTATACTCATATTGCACAACAGCCTCCAGCATTTGGTGGCCTAGGGCATACCTCAGCAAGGACTCCTTGGCCGCCAGCCGGGTATAGGGGTCTTGTTCCCCATTGAAACATGTCCGAGGCATGGATAGCACTGGTGTATAGCCTTTTAGTACCAACAAACCATGCAGTTCTGTCGCATAGGAGAACCCTAGAGAAGAAGATGGAGATGGGAAGAGCATCAATTGGCCAGGTTGCAGCTCTTTTAATATCAAAAGCTTGGACAACATGTAGCCAAAGGAGCGCATGAGATGAAGCTCTATATCAGCTCCAAAAGAAGTCAAGAAGGTTTTCATGAGAGGTTGGACCTCATGCAAGTTGAGGTTGGATGAAAGCATTTGGAAGTAGAGTAAACCCACTTCAGTAGGGGCCTCAAAGACACATAGCCAGAATAGGTGTGCCAAGAAGATGAGATGGTAGAATTTTGAAATTTCTTCATGAGAGTGCTTGTCTAGGGCTTGGGAGATGGTCTCTAGGCTGAGATCCATGCAAAGAGCAGTGTTCTTGATTCTCGGTGCAGGCGCTCGAGTTATGCTCTCATGGAGGAGTTGGATGAGAAGGGAGAGGCCGGGTTCGGAGGAGAGAGAGGAATGGTTGGACACCCACAGGGTGTTACTACAGTTATGGAGGTATTTGAAACCTTGAAGAAGTATGGAGAAGGTGACAAGGGGTCCTCCATGATCTGACCCATCTGATTTCTCTGCTTGAATTAGAATGAATCTTTGCCTGCCTTCCTCAACTTGGCCAAGGCTTGCAAACTTGAAGGTGTCCTGCCAAGTTGTGGAGGTGGAAAGGCTGCAAAGCCAAGAGAAGAGGTCCATGAGTAGTAGTATTAGGAAGTGGTCTAGTGAGGAGGGTGATAAGCTAGCTTACTGAACTAGTGTGGACTTGCTTATTTTGTAGAGGAATTTAGTGATGGTTGAAGAGCCAACTTGGAGGCAAGGGTGGCCACAAGAGTAACAGGACGAAACTGGTGGACCCAAGTGGGCCTCGTTTTAGTTTGGTTCATTCTATTTAATGTGAGTCGGAAACATCATCCAAGAATTGAAGGCAAATTGGTGATCTGGCCTTACCCGAGGGTCTTGCCTCTGTGGGTCTGAAGGTCCAGGTTCATTCAATAATACTCCATCCTTCCAGGAATTTAGTTAAGCTTATTTCTCAGCCACAGCCACAGGAGCCTTTTCCCCTCTTGGGGGTACATGGTGGCTTAAAAAAAAATTCAATTCTCCACGTTGTACCTTTCTTTTTTGTGTGAAAGGTGTATTTTATCCTTATCGTATCGAATATCGGTAAAATATCGGTCGGCCAAAGAGATGAAATATCGGAGATATATCGGAGATATTGTGTAAAAAAATATCGGTAGTCAAAAACTAGTTTTTACCGTATTTTTCACAATCTAACTTCTAAAATGAGTTATACTAATTTAAACAAAGATTAAATTTCAAAATATGCATATTAGGATAGAAAACAAACATGAAAGGTTTTTTTTTCAAAAAAAAAAAAAAATTGAAAAAATTTTTTTTTTTAAAAAATAATTTTTTAATTCAAAAAATACCGATACATCGGTCCGAAACCGATATATCCCGATATTTGGAATTTTTTTTAAAATCGATATTAATTGGTATCGATGTATCGGTTTATGGCCGATACCGATATATCGGCGATATCGGCGACACGATTTTCCATGTTTCAGAGTTGGTTTAGTGAATGGTTAGAATGTGGACGGGTTGTTCCCTTCTTACATCTTGACAAATTTGTCAAAGGAATTTTTTTCGCAGCCTTTCAATTCTCCCAGTTTTCAGTTGTTTTTATGGGCTTTTTACATATTACCTGGCGCCAACTATGGTATTCTCATATTACCTGGTTTTTCTCGTGACTTCTCATATGACCTGGAATCGGTACCTAGAGTATCGAAAATGCCCTTCTTTTACATTTTTATGCATTTTGTACCCGAAATGCTTCATTCATCCCAAAATTAGCGATTTACAAGATCATCAAGTTGGGGAAGAAGACATTTCGGCAAAGATCCATCCATAATCGCGGTTCAAACCATCGCCGGCGCCGTCTAACCCAAAAAAAAAATTCATGCCGAAAAACTGTAAAAACAGCGGGAAAGACGAAAAAAAATCTATGATGAAGGGATTTTGATGTAAGAGCAGCGGGAAAGCCTCCCAACTATAAAAATTAAAATTTACATGTAAAGAAACACAAATAAAGATCACCCATTAGTGTTTAACCGCTCCTGGACATGAAATAAAAGGATAAAAATGGGCAAAAACGTGAAATAATCGTCGGCGAGCGACAAGTTCAATTTATATATCTTTCTATGATCCTAATGAAGTAGAAGAAGACGAAAAATAAGGAAGAACGCAAAAAAATGGGCAAAAAAGGATAAAAAAATAAGCAAGTTATGACATTTTGAAAATTGGCATTTATTGTGTTGTCGACGACACGACTTGATTCCAAGTCGTGTACTATGTGATACGACTTGAATCCAAGTCATGTACTATGTAACACAACTTAATCCAAGTCGTCTTACATAGTACATGACTTGGATTCAAGTCGTGTCACATAGTACACGACTTGGAATCAAGTCTTGTCATCGATAACGCGATAAATAGGCAATTTTCAAAATATCATAACTTGCTCATTCTTTATCCGTTTTTGCCCAATTTTTTTGCGTTCTTCCTTATTTTTCCTCCTCTTCCACCTCAATAAGATATAGGATGGAAAAAGAAGAAAAAATAAGAAAAAAGTGAAAGCATTCCGACATCCGGAGCTTCGCCGCATCGACCACGCAAAAAAAAACTATTATCAAGAGATTTTGATGTAAGAGCAGCTGGAAAACCCGTCCAACTACTAAAATTGAGATCTACATGTAAAAAAATACATATAAAGGCACCCATTAATGCTCGAACGCTCATGGACATCAAATAAAAAGATAAGAATGGGCAAAAGCATAAAATACTAGTCGGCGAGCGACAACTTCAATTTATATATCTTTTTGTAATACTAATGAGGTGGAAGAGGAGGAAAAATAAAGAAGAAAGAAAAAATAGGCAAAAAAGGATAAAAACGAGCAAGTTATGATATTTTGAAAATTAGCATTTATCGTGTTTTCGATGACACGACTTGATTCCAAGTCGTGTACTATGTGACACGACTTGAATCCAAGTCGTGTACTATGTAACACAACTTAATCCAAGTTGTGTTACATAGTATACGACTTGGATTCAAGTCGTGTCACATAGTACACGAATTGGAATCAAGTCGTGTCGTCGACAACACGATAAATGGGCAATTTTCAAAATGGCATAACTTGCTCATTTTTTATCCGTTTTTGCCTATTTTTTCGCGTTCTTCCTTATTTTTCCTCCTCTTCCACCTCAATAAGATATAGGATAGAAAAAGAAGAAAAAATAAGAAGAAAGTGAAAGCATTCCGACATCTGGAGCTTCGTCGCATCGCCCACGCAAAAAAAACTATTATCAAGAGATTTTGATGTAAGAGCAGCGGGGAAGCCCACCCAACTACTAAAATTGAGATCTACATGTAAAAAAACACATATAAAGGCCACCCATTAGTGCTCGAGTGCTTATGGACATCAAATAAAAGGATAAGAACGGGCAAAAACGTAAAATACTCATCGGCGAGCGACAAGTTCAATTTATATATCTTTCTGTGATACTAATGAGGTGGAAGAGGAGGAAAAATAAAGAAGAACGAAAGAAATGGGCAAAAACGGATAAAAAATGAGCAAGTTATGATATTTTGAAAATTGACATTTATAGTGTCGTCGACGACACGACTTGAGCATTTATCGTGTTGCATATAACACGACAAAATGACAATCTTCAAAATGTCATAACTCGCTAATTTTTCATCCCTTTTTGCCTTTTTTTTTGCGTTAGTTATTTTTCCTCCTCTTCCACCTCATTAATATCACAGAAAGATATATAAATTGAACTTGTCGCTCGCCGACGAGTATTTTACGCTTTTGCCCATTTTTATCCTTTTATTTGATGTCCATGAGCGCTCGAGCACTAATGGGTGGCCTTTATTTGTGTTTTTTTACATGTAGATCTTAATTTTAGTAGTTGGGTGGGCTTCCCCGCTGCTCTTACATCAAAATCTCTTGATAATAGTTTTTTTTTTTGTGAGCGATCCAGCGAAGCTCCAGACGTCGGAATGCTTTCGCTTTCTTTTTATTTTTTCTTTTTTTTCCATCATAATATATCTTATTGAGGTAGAAGAGGAGGAAAAATAAGGAAGAACAAAAAAAAGGCAAAAATGGATAAAAAATGAGCAAGTTATGCTATTTTGAAAATTGCCCATTTATCGTGTTGTCGACGACACGACTTGATTCCATGTCGTGTACTATATGACACGACTTGAATCTAAGTCATATACTATGTAACACGACTTAATCCAAGTCGTCTTACATAGTACACGACTTGGATTCAAGTCGTGTCACATAGTACACGACTTGGAATCAAGTCGTGTCGTCGACAATACGATAAATGAGAATTTTTAAAATGTCATAACTTGCTCGTCTTTTATCAGTTTTTGCCCATTTTTTTGCGTTCTTCCTTATTTTTCCTCCTCTTCTACTTCATTAGGATCACAGAAAGATATATAAATTGAACTTGTCGCTCACCGACGAGTATTTCACATTTTTTCCCCTTTTTTATCCTTTTATTTCATGTCCAGGAGCAGTCAAACACTAATGGGTGATCTTTATTTATGTTTCTTTACATGTAAATTTTAATTTTTGTAGTTGGGAGGGCTTTCCCACTACTATTACATCAAAATCCCTTCATCATAGATTTTTTTTCGTCTTTTTCGCTATTTTTACAGTTTTTCGGCATGAATTTTTTTTTCCGGATTGGACGGCACCGGCGATGGTTTGAACTGCGATTATGGATGGATCTTTGCCGGAATGTCTTCTTCTCCAACTTGATGATCTTTTAAATCGCTAATTTTGGGAAGAATGTAGCATTTCGGGTACAAAATACATAAAAATATAAAAGGTGTATTTTATACTATAATGAGCCACCAAAGGTACTGACTACTGAGCAAGCCAGACAATCTTCCCCGTAACGATTCCGAATTGTTGAACGAGTAATGCTACCCATACGTTAAGTCACCACAATTTCACCCACGGCCGGCAATTCGAAAGGAAAGTCAGTGACGTACAATTGTCGTTTTATGCTTGCCATCAGCCCGTCGGTAGAAGTGCGGTGATTTTAACGTAGGTGAATCAATTTTCTTGTCGAATTTAAGAATCTAAATTGCATGTATATTTTTTTTATTTTTAACAGTGTATAGGAGTTGCATGAGTAGTTAAGATCGCGACATGATCAATGTAAGCCACAAATGGCAGTTAATCAGACAATCAACCTTGTTTGGACAATCCTCTATTATGTATGTTCATTTGTATCATGAGTTAGGCTAGCTTGCGTCGTGGGGCAGGCAGTCGTCAGATCATATATCTTCTGTGACCATCTCTTGTGTAGTACAGGAAGTTGTCAGATCATGTGGGCCCTAAGGATCTGACGGCTATCTACTCTGCAGTACTGTTACGCTGGCTAGCCTAACTCTAATATTTATGTCCACCCGTGTGACCATCTCTTCCCTCCTTCCCTCAACTTTCTTTCAACTTTTTTTCGATAAGAAATACTCCCTCCGTTCCAAAATAAAAAAAATGTCATTTTTTTAGACCGTAGGCCCCATAAAGAAATCACGTGACTTCCTCTCCATTATTTCCCGTCCCATTTCCTCTCCCTTCGTTAGGCTCTCGCTCCTTCGGAGTCTGCTCTTAAAACGCTGCGGTGAGCCAACCATGCACTAGCTCAATCTCAACCGCCTCTGCCTCATCCTCCCTGCAAAACCTGTCTCCTCCTCGTCCAGCTTGTTCTCGTCGAAGCGGCGAAAGCAGCTATGCCGCTGGCTTGCCGACCTTATCCGCCGCCTCCACTTCAAATGGGTGGACTATTGCCACCACCCTCACCCGGCCTCAGCCACCGTGCCCAATTCCCAGCTTTTTAAGGACACGGATGGCGTGGTGCTTGGGTCAACCCGGGGCCACCATCACGGGCCATGCATCTTCAGCCACTCCGAATTGTACATTGGCTCTAACGGGTTCAATGACTGGGAAGTCCTCGGCAAAGGCAGCTTTGGTCGCGTTTACCATGCCATCCTACGTAGGATGGGACCGTCGTTGCTGTCAAGTGCATGGCAGAGAAGGCTGAGAAGATGGAGAACACGCTCATCGTGGAGCTCGCTGCCGTTGCCCATCACCGGCACCGGAACCTGGTGCGGCTGAGGGGATAGTGCATCCATGAAGACCAGCTTCTTCTGGTCTAAGACTACATGCCCAACCGCAGCCTCGATCGGATTCTCTTCCGAGGCGCCTCCGCTGAACTGCTCGCCTGAGACAGGTGGGAGAAGATCATGTTTGGATTGGGCGCCACTCTGTTCTACCTGCACGAGCAGCTGGATACGTCAAGACCAGCAACGTCATGCTGGACTCAGACTTCAACGTCCGGCTTGGTGAATTCGGCCTCGCCTGGTGGCTCGAGCACGACCTCTAGACCGGCTCCAGGCGGGCATCCGACAACCAGTTTCGCCTCGCCGACACAAGCCATATCGATGGAACCATCAGCTACCTCCCACCGGAAAGCTTTAGCCAGAGCCACATCACCACCACAGCCAAGTTCGACCTGTTCAGCTTCGGAGTCGTGGTCCTAGAAATTGCCTCCAGGAGGCGGGTGGTAGACCTGTTGTGAATGTCAGGCCCAGGACGTTAGCACGCACGGACATCACGCTGCGATATCTGTTGGGCTATATCTAATTAGGATTAGATTTGCTTTTGCGTATCAATTAGTGGAATAATGGATGTAATCTCGGCCCATTAGTGGCCCAATTAGTGGCACGCCTCTCTAGGAGCTACGCCTCCCATCTCTTGTCTTTATAAGGAGTTCTTCTTCCTCCTTCTATGGTTATATAATAAGAAAACCATTTTATTTTATTTCTCTTTCTCTCATCTTCTTCCCCTTTTCTGGCCATGATGCATGGCCCTGTTCGTGTCCTATGTTGGGACACAACATTGGTATCAGAGCCGTTCCAATCAACAGGAACGTGGGACGATGTGCTAGACATGGCCGCCGCCATCCAAAGGCAGATTGAGCAACTCACCACGGCCCAAATCGCTGATAACCAAAGGGTCGCCGCCATTCAGCCACCGACCAGGTCAACTGGTCTTGGAGTACAGCACCTCTGGCTTCGAGTGAAAAGGAGGTTGCCATGGTCTTGGAGACAACTGTTGCCCGGAATGACATTCCAAAAATGTCACATGTATCAATGCTCTAAGCTATGAAGGAGGCTCAGCTAGATAATATGGATGCTCACCCACATGGTAATCCGGTATCTCCTATTTTTGTTACACAAGTTGATAATGCTAATGAAACTCCATACGGCAGCTGCACTCGTGATCAAGGGCATTATGACCCTAAGCTTGTACACAAGATTCCTCTCGACAACAATGTTGTCTACAACGGTAAACCTCTAAATCTCAAAGGTTTTATTATTGGTAATGGTACAGAAGTTGCAGAGAGAGTTGCTGGAATAAATGTGCTACGATTCAATACTAAGGCCACAACGGCTGCTCCTGCTCTTGGTTTGATAAATCAGACGACTTTGGGGACACCTCCTATGGCTCAGTTTGTGGCCTCTGATTGGGAGTTGGACAATTTGTCCCTTGTTTACTATGAGATTTTCTGTACTTGCAAGTTGAAGCTATGGAAAAGCTTATGCTCTATTAAAGGGGTCAAATTTAACTCATTAAGGAGTGGAAAACTGGCGGTATCAGTTGATCATGCACATTCTGAGGCGGCACCTGAAAGCTATTCGCTGGAAATTTTTTATTCCAATGTGTTAAAAGATTCAGTTTGCTCTCATATGGGCTGCAGTAGTGTGATGAAAACAATCATCTATGCATGCATTGCGTCGTCCGAGATCAGCATTGCTCCTTGGATTGCCCTGGCTGCATCAAAGGTGGAGTAGGAGAATTGCTTGACTATGCAGACCCATTTCTATATAACCTTCCATCGATGGTTCTTCCTACCACACCTGAGTGTGTATGCTGGTGGTGAATACTTGGAGGATGATGATGAAAGGTACACCAGCTCAGATTTTCTTTCCGGTGATGGCAGTCGACTCTGGAATGATAATTACACCATTATGTATCAAAAGGCGGGCAGTCAAGTTGACTAGGGCCTATCCAGTGGGTCTACTAGGTCTTTGGTTCCGAAGTCAGGACAGTCCGGCCCTGTTCCCAATTCGAGCAGTAATAGTGCATGGAAACAAAAATCACTTCTTGATAGCATATTACAGATGCTGGCGGGTTCGGATGATTTTGCAAAGGGCACCGTTTTTCTTTTTGATGAATTCAGCAGGAGCGGTGTGATAGTGCCATGTGAAGCATTCATCAACAACAAGCTAACTCCTAAACTTGATCAGCAAATACAAGATGTTCTTACATTGTGCAGCGGACGTCTTCCTTCCTGGGGTTCTCAATTGACTATAGCTTGCCCCTTTCTGTTTTTATATGAGGTCTGAAAACAAACTTTTTTCTCAACTACTTTTGGCTTGTCTCGCACATTGCATCACCTTCACCAATAGCACGGCCCAGAAAGCCAAGGCTCTGCTGGCGAAAGAGAGGTCCAATTTGGAAGATTGCATAGACAGAAAGTCAGAGTCTCTAGAAATAAAATTTGGGATTCCACTGCCAATGATATGGAGATGTATCTTAATCAACAAGCAGTGCTTGAAGTAGAAAATTTTGGTGATGTTGGTACTGGCTTGGGCCCCAACCTTGAGTTCTACCTGCAGAAGGTTAGCCTTGGTAGGTGGAGAGGTAGTGCTACCTTGGTTAACTCTTCCACTTAGTAGAAGATTCCTTTAAGTTTTACTTATAATTGACTTTTATTTGGTTGGCCCCTAGAACTTGATTTAGTTGGATTATTGAATAATCTGAATTACTGTAATAGACTAAGTAGTTTCTTTTATTGGTAATGTTAAGATTGAATACTTGAATATTGTTCAGTCATATCGATTCTGCATCTGCTCTTCTGGTGATTGTGAGGAGATCGATCGAGTATTTGGCCACTCCTCGAGTTTTTGACCTCCTGACGGTATTTAATTGGTTGCTTTCACGCTTTGATCGAGGTCAAGAATTTTGGGGTGTAATAACTTCCCTTTACCCTTCATTGACCAAATCCTTGAAAAATTAGTTGGCCAAGAGTTCTACTATTTTCTAGATGGTTACTCAAGGTACAATAAGGTTCCAGTTTATCCAGGGGATCAGAAAAAGACGACCATTGGTCTTTGTAATGCCTCTGCCACTTTTCAACGTTATATCAATGTTGCATGATGTCCATATTCTCTGACATGATTGATAAATTCTTAGAAGTATTCATGAACATCTTTTTTGTGTTTGGTGCATGTTTTGATGAGTGCTTGCATAATCTCTCTTTGGTATTGAAGAGGAAACGAATTTGGTTTTGAGTCGGGAAAAGAGCCATTTTATGGTTCAACATGGGATTGTGTTGGGCCATATTATATCTAAACGGAGTATTGAGGTTGACAAAGCCAAGGTGGACCTTATTGCTAATCTTCCACCACCTACCTTTGTCAACCAAATATGGTCTTTCCTTGGCCATACAGGGTTTTATAGACGTTTCATCAAGGATTTCAGTAAGATTTCATGTCCATTATGCCATCTTTTTGTTCATGACATGCCATTTGATTTTGATGAATCGTGTAAGGAAGCTTTTACACAGCTCAAGACCCTCCTCTCTAGTTCCCCAATAATTCAACCCCCTGATTATACATTGCCCTTTGAGATTATGTGCGATGCGTCCAATTATACGATAGGGGCAGTGTTAGGCCAACGGATTAATAAAATTCCTCATGTGATTTATTATGCCAGCAAAACACTTAATGATGCATAGTTAAATTACACCACCACTGAAAAAGAATTGTTTGCTGTTGTGTTTGCTCTAGATAAATTCAAATCATATCTTATTGGGAGCAAGATTATTATTTTCTCTGATCATGCAGCCTTGCGGTACCTTCTTTCCAAGAAGGATGTCAAACCAAGGCTGGTTCGTTGGATCTTGCTTCTACAAGAATTTGATTTTGAAATCAAAGATAAAAAAGGCTCCAAAAATGTAGTGGGTGACCATCTTTTCAGGATTCCTACCCATGAACTTCACAGACCTGAATCAGTTTGGGATTCATTCCCTGATGAACAACTCTTTATTGTTTCTACTAGTTCCCCACCTTAGTTTTCTCATATAGTGAATTATCTGGTTGTGGGTCAAACCCCTCTCATTGGTCCAAACATGATAAAGACTTGTTTTTTTCACAAGTTAAACATTATTATTGGTATGACCCTGATTTGTTTAAAATATGTCCTGACCAGGTGATTAGACAATATGTTCCTGATAGTGAATTTTATAGCATTCTATCTTTTTGTCTTTCTCATGTTTGTTGTGGACATTTTGATGGAAAGAAAAATGCGGCAAAGATGCTGCAGAGTGGTTTTTATTGGCCCACACTTTTTAAAGACGCTCATGTTTTTTGTATATCTTGTGATAGGTGTCAAAAACTTGGGGCTCTTTCAAAAAGGGACATAATGCCCCTGCAACTCATCTTGGTTGTTGAATTATTTGATGTATGGGGTATTGATTTTATGGCCCATTTTCCACCTTCATTTGGTTTTTGTTTACATTCTTATTGTTGTTGATTATGTGTCTAAATAGATTGAAGCTATTGCCATAAGAACTAATGACCATAAAGTTGTGTTGGATTTTCTCAAAACTAACATGTTTAGCCGGTTTGGAATCCCTAGATTTATAATTAGTGATGGGGTTACTCATTTTTGCAACAGGTCTTTTGAAGCTCTTCTAAAGAAGTACTCCATCACACACAAAGTTGCAACTCCTTATCATCCCCAGACGAGTGGACATGTGGAGGTTTCAAATCGGCAAATTAAGCAAATCCTTGAAAAGACGGTGCGCTCTGATAGGAAAGACTGGTCATTGAGATTGAATGATGCACTTTGGGCTTATCAGACAACTTTCAAAACTCCCATTAGCATATCTTCCTACCATTTGGTATATGGCAAAACATGCCATTTACCGGTTGAGTTGGAACATAGGCTTACAGGGCCAATAAAGCCTACAATATTGATATGGACAAAGCCGGTGAAAATAGAAAACTCCAACTTAATGAATTAGAGGAGATGTGATTTGACGCTGATGAGAATGCCAAATTGTATAAGATGAAGACTAAAACTATGCATGACCGGTTGATCTCCAGAGAGTCCTTTGTGCCTGATCAGAAAGTGTTGCTACACAATTCTCGGTTGCATTTATTTCCAGGGAAGCTCCATTCTCGGTGGTCTAGGCCGTTTATTGTGAAACAAGTCTACTCCCATGGAGCTGTCAAGATTCAAAATCCAAAAGATGGGAGTACATTCATGGTCAATGGTCACAGACTGAAACCATATCTCGAGGTTGTTACAGATATGGAGGAAATGATTGTCTATTTGACTGACCCTAGCCCTGCAGAGTGATCGTCGGCTTCGTATGGCTGAAGACGATAAACTTAGCGCTTGGTAGGAGGCAACTCACTTATTCAGGTGTATTCTCTCTTTTTCTTCTTTTCCGTGTTATGTTATCATTGTAGTCTTATATTTCTTGCACATTGAAGACAATGTTTATGATAGGTTTGGGGGAGAGGATAATGCTTGATATAGTGTCGAGCTAACGACGTTAATTTTGGGAGGCAACCCAAAGTTAGTTTTGTTTTTCTATTTTCTTTTGATTGTCTTTTTTTATTTAAAAAAAAGGTCTATGGTATATTATCCTCTCAAATCTAGAATGTTGGACCCGAATGAGGTGCGTAGGCATTTGTTCTATCATGAACCTAGAGATTGGGATGACTATGTAGATTCTGATATTCTTTGACTAATGGGTCACACTAGATATGTATAAAACAGAAATTTAGAGTGTATTGCTACAATGTTCTATGCTTTTACTATTTAAATTATCGTGCTATATCTTATTGAGCAGAAATTTCCAAGATGAAAGTGTAGAATAAAACCACTTACTTGAGGGCTTCTATATTCTAGTTGATTATAAATGCAAGTACGTGTGATTAGTTTTTAAGTATTGTGGTGTGCATTTGAAGGGATAATAAGATTGTTTGCTTTGTAGTGTTTATTTTGATTTCTTTTGCACTTAGATGAATTAGGTTATTTTCATAAGTACATGTTTGTGGATAGCATGGCTGCAAACCCTCACGAGACACAACTCGTCCTACTAGGGACACCTAGAGGTTTAAAGCCTTGTTGCATATGCTCAATGCAATCGTGTTCCCTACGAAAGTGGCATTAACTTTGCTATTTTGTTTATTTGTTATTTGGTTTCCCTTGTGTGATTTTGTTTTTCTAGTGACTAGCAAAATGTAGGTTTGGGGACAAACTTCAACAATACATATCTCTCTCATTTCTGATCCGTTTTTGTTATTTTTTTCATTCTTCCTTATTTTTAGTGCTATTTCTTATCATAATGATATCATAAAGATGTTGACACACCGCATGTTATTTATCATGGATTTTGTGGTATTCTTTCGATATGATATCAAGGTCATTAGGATATCACAATGATGAGAAAGAGCATTAAAAATAAGAACAAAAAAATGGGCAAAAATGGTATAAAAATGAAGGTGGTATTATTCGATGAAGTGTAAAACTTAAAACCACGTAATATTGAAACATTACAGAAGTTGTTTTAGGGTTAGGGTTGAGGAGGGTAAAATAGGCAAATCAGGTGCTAAAACCACGTTATATGAGATGAGCCCAGAAAGACTAGGTAATATGGTAATATGGGCTCATTGGCCAGGTAATATGAAAAAAAAAAACTCAAAATCTCTTTTATTGCATATGGAAAATAATCCATCTTATGGCATCAAGGTTTTTCCATATTACCTAGCAATGAGCCCGAATTGCTATATTACCTAATTTTTTCGGGCTCATCTCATATAACCTAGTTTTGGCACCTAATTTACCCATTTTGCCCTCTTCAACCCTTACCCTAAAACACCTTATGTAACGTTTCAATATTACTTGGTTTTAAGTTTTACACTTCACTGAATCATATCCCCTTCATTTTTAGTCCGTTTTTGCCCCTTTTTTTCTTCTTTATTTTTAATGCACTTTTTCATCATCATGATATCTTAATTACCTTGATATCATATCGAAAAAATATCAAAAAATCCATGATAAATAACATGCGGTGTATCAACATCTTTATGATATCATCATGATAAGAAAGAGCACTAAAAATAAGGAAGAATGAAAATAAATGGGCAAAAACAGATCCAAATGAGAGAGAGATATATATAGTTGAAATTTGCCCCACTAAAAGCTATCGCGTAATCGATTACACGATAGGACACTGGTATCGTGTAATCTCCCATTTTAGTAAGACAATATTCACCGAATCATATCTCCTTCATTTCTAGTCAATTTTCGTCTTTTTTTGTTCTTCCTTATTTTTAATGTTCTTTCTTATCATCATGATATCCTAATGACCTTGATATCATAGCGAAAAAAATACTACAAAATTCACGATAAATAGCATATAATTCAACATCTTTATGATATCATGATGATAAAAAAGAGGATTAAAAATAAGGAAGAATAAAAAAAGATAAAAAATAGATCAGAAATGAAAGAGATGCATCGTTGAAGTTTGTTCTACTAAAAAAGCTATCGTGTGTTCGATTACACGATAGCAGTGCTATCCTATAATCGAATACACGATAGCCTTGCTATCTTGTAATCACCTATTTAGTGGGATAATATTCACCGAATCGTATCTTCTTCATTTCTAGTATGTTTTCGTCCATTTTTTTCTTCCTTATTTTTAATGTTATTTCTCATCATCATGATATCCTAATGACCTTGATATAATATCGATAAAAATGCAATAAAATCCATGATAAATAGCATGCGGTGTTTCAACATTTTTATGATATCATTATGATAAGAAAGAGCACTAAAAATAGAGAAGAACAAAAAATGGGCGAAAACGGAATAGAAATGAGAGAGATATGCATCGTTGAAGTTTGTCCCACTAAAAGCTATCGTGTAATCGATTACACGATAGCACTGGGCTATCTTTCTAATATCATCATTATAAGAAAGAACAGTAAAAATAAAAAAGAACAATAAATGGGCAAAACGAACTAGAAATGAAGGAGATATGATTATTTGAAGTTTGTCCACTATTTACTATTATTACATGATAGATAGCTTTTAGTATGACAAACCTCACTGATGTATATCTCTCTCATTTATGTGTAATCACAAAAAATAGTTTTTACCATTCAACTATTAATATCTCTCATTCATTTCTAGTCCGTGTTTGTTTATTTTTTTGTTCTTCCTTATTTTTAATGCTCTTTCTGATGATCATAATATGTTAATGATCTTGATATCGTTAAAAAAATACCACAAAATCCACGATAAATAGCATGCAGTGGCTCAACATCTTTATGATATCATCATTATAAGAAAGAACGCTAAAAATAAGGAAGAAAAAAGGGCAAAATTGATCAGAAATGAGAGAGATATGCATCGGTGAAGTTTGTCCCACTAAAAGCTATCTATCGTGTAATCGGTTGCACGATAGCACTGAGCTATCTTTATGATATTATTTTTATAAGAAAGAGCATTAAAAATAAGAAAGCACACAAAAATGGGCAAAAACGGGCTAAAAATAAAGGAGACATGATTCGTAGAAGTTTGTCCATTATTTATTGTTATTTTACGATAGATAGCTTTTAGTGGAACAAACTTTACCGATGTCTCATTTCTCATCCGTTTTTGCCAAAAAAAATTTGTTCTTATTTTTAGTATTTTGTTCTTATAATAATGATATCATAAAGATGTTGAGCCACCGTATGCTATTTATCATGGATTATGTGGTATTTTTTATACGATATCAAGATCATTAGGATATCATGATGATAAGAAATAGCGTTAAAAAGAAGGAAGAATAATTTTTTTTTGGAAAAAATGGAATAGAAATGATTTGATGAAGTGTAAAAACTATCATGATGCGATGAAGATAAAAAATGGGCATGATAGCACTGTCTATCATATAATAGATTAGACGATGTATATAATTTTTTATCCGTTTTAGCCTTTTTTTTATTCTTCCTTATTTTTAGTGTTCTTTCTTATAATAATGATATCTTAAAGATGTTGCGCCACCGCATACTATTTATCGGGGATTTTGTGGTATGTTTTTTCGATAGGATATCAAGATCATTAGAATATCATGATGATCATAAAGAGCATTAAAAATAGGAAGAACAAAAAAATGGGCTAAAATAGAATAGAAATGAAGGAGATGTGATTCGTTGAAGTGTAAAAACTATTACTTTGATTACACGATAGCACTGTCTGTGGTGTAATTGATTACAAACTAGCTTTTAGTTGGACAAACTTCAACAATGAATATCTCTCACATTTCTGATATATTTTTGCCAAAAAAAATTCATTCTTCTTTATTTTTAGCGCTCTTTCTGATCATGATGATGAGAAAGAGCATTAAAAATAAGGAAGAACACAAATAATAGGTAAAATAGATTAAAAATGAAGGAGATATGATTCGGTGGTGTAAAACTTAAAACTAGGTAATATGAAAACGTTACAAAAAGTGTTTTAGGGTTAGGGTTGAGGAGGGCAAAATGGGCAAATTAGGTGCTAAAACCATGTTATATGAGATGAGCCTTGAAAAATTAGGTTATATGGCAATCCGGGCTCATTGGCAAAGTAGTTCGGAAAAACCTCTATGGCATCCATGAATGGTGACTTTTTAAAGGAGATGTCTAGTCGCACAATTATGAATAGTTTACAACCTTAATCCTAATAAGCATTCTAAAATGATCAATATAAAAAGTCATAACAAAAATAAACTAAGCTAAAAAGGTAAACGACTTTTGATAGGAAATGAATGAGTTGCTAATCAAAGTAGACCAAGCAAAACAAAGCCAAAATCTTCATGCGGAATGGCCTGGTGTTAGGCCTGACAGAATGGTCACGGTGTGGGCCTGCAGAGCCACATCTGCTTGGGCATGTACTAGTTTTCTACTTACTGGCATGGGCTTGTGGTATTGGAAAGGCTAGTTCCTGCCTGGCTGCATATAATCGCTAGTTAGTGAAGGCTGTGAAGCTCCTCTCCATCTAGCCCGTGAATTATCAGCCATTCGAATCAATCTCAATTATGGAACTCCCATTTCAAGTGTCTCCTTCCCGTCCTCCTTAATCACCAATGACACTGGTAGATAGGCCCCCAAGGGACAACACATCATGGAGAACCCGAACTCATCCCTATAGTTTAGTGTCAAGTATATGAGCTTGGCTTACTGGTCACAAAAACTTGTAACCTATCACATACAGGGAGACCCATAGAGGCTACAGCTGGATTTGTACCATCTACTTGTTCGATTGATCATCAGAATCCAGCACGGGACAGGATCCAACAGATTACAGGTATAAGAACACTATAACTTGCACTACAACAAATTATGGCTTTTGCGACGCCACCATTCGTCGCCAAAACCTCATATTTCGTCGTAAAATATTATTTGCGACGAAAACTAGCTCGTCGCCATTCTGTCGTCGACACAAAAAGTATTTGCGACGGAATACACTTAGTCGCAAAACGATAAGCATTTACGACGATATATACCGTCGCTAAAAGATGGAATTTTGTCGCAAAAGATCCCAAGAAATAGAAAAAAATTAATTAAAAACAGGAAAAAAATCAATTAAAAATAACATTTTGCGACGAAATTTATTCAAAAAAAGTGGAAGCTATTGTTGCGACGAACTGAGCTCGTCGCAAAACACGTAAGACGTTTTTAAAAAAAGGATGCCTTCTTTTTGCGACGAAAAGTTTTGTCGCAAAAGGAAGGCATCCCTTTTTTAAAAAACGTCTTACGTGTTTTGCGACGAGATCAGTTCGTCGCAACAATGGCCACTTTTTTGCTGACATCTTTTGCGACGATATTTGTTCGTCGCAAAAAGTATTTCATAATGAATAAAAAACCTTGCCCTGTAATAAATGCTCCATTGCTAATAATGGCAATGCCCCTAAATACACGATACTAGACAAGAAAATCAAATAACTATTACCAAAGTTTAAATATACACATTTAATAAACAATAAAATTCATGAGTTCATTCCATATATAAACATGTTAAACTATTAATAAAAGAACGTATAACATAGATTTTGAGGATAATGCACATAAATCTTGAACTTTCAATTTCAATGTAATAGACTTGAAGGTCATACATACGAAGAGTAGGATACTTTTTACATACACAAAACACAGTTCAAAGCTAACTATCCTCCTAAACACCCAAAAGATGACAACCCTTTCCAAAATAAATATCTATTTTTCACCCTCCCTTGACAAATTAGAGTTAGTCTACAACAAAAACCATAATTCCTGCACATTTGTCCTATACAAAAAATACAAAAGAGCTGTTATACGCTTTCACTTAGCCATTTTGAAGCTGATCACACCCTCTGACTTTAAGTTTTTTACCTGCAACAATAAAAGAGTCCATGTGAACATGAATTCATTCTTAAAACACTAGAGTATATTAATATAATCTATTAAATCCCTACGTTTAATAGATTATAATCTCTTAAAACACAACGATGTAGAGCTATTATGATATTGTTCAAAGATAATTAACTGTTGTAGGAATCTTCCAATCCTGGCTACTTATTATCTTCCTCATGTCTTCAATGTAAACCTACAAATGCGACTAGCTTTATGAAAATATGTCATCGGGTTCATCTTGTCTGTCTCCTTTCATTATTTCATTAAAGATAAGGCTGATTGTGCACTTTACTAGTGTAGAACATTTCATATAACCTGATGGCTAAGGACCTCATACTGAATAACTTCTTAAGCAGTCTATATGAAATGATAAATTAAAACCAATTGAGAATCATAAAGATAAAATCCTAGATTTCTAAGTTCGACATCTACAAGGCATAATACAAGTATATATGAACCATTATATCTTATGTCACTATGGCACATCAACCTTTGGATGAAGAATAAGCTAACTTTAGGCTGAAAATACGTGAGATTCACAAAGTGATCTAGTTTCAGAATCAAGGAAGCAGCCACCAGGCCTTATAATGGTGTGAATATGATGGATGACATGATATAACATATATGCTTGCCTAAGAAAAGAGATGGTTGAGAGGAAGTGTAACCTTTATGTCCTTCTTCATGGCCCTACTTATTGCTGTCAAAGCGAAACCAGAAGAGCCAGACGTGAGATATGGTCTTCTATAAACCATTGCATCTTCCTCTTTCATAGCATAAGGCCCACAACTTGTCAGGGTCTTGTTACTAGCTGTGAGTGGATCCTAGAGCAGAACAGGGGAAAAGAAATGCATCGATTTGAAATACTGAAGAATAAACTAGGGCAAAGCGATAAAAGCAATTAAAATGCTCTATAAAGCCTACTGACTTGTGCAAAAATTACACCAAACAAAAAATTGCTGAACGAGGACAAGGATGAAGGCAGTTCTGCGTGATTAACTGTCAGCTTCAATGTGAAAAAAAATGCAGATTTTATATATAAACAAGATTAGCAGTGCTTCTAAAGAAAGAGAACAAGACCAATCATGAAAAAAAAAATTATGGGTGGATTAAGAAGAACAAGATTTTTCAGTTTATCTTGGTGACTGCTAGCATACTTGATAACAACTGGAGTAAAATAACCCTGCCATAATCTTATAAACTGATACACTTATAACAATGACAAAAATTACTCTTACGAACATGTATCATAAACATACCTGGACAACAATGGAAACGTTGTTTGAAGCAAATTTATCAATAAGAGATTCCAAGGCTGACATATATTCTGGAAGCCAAACAGTCCAACTTTTAGCCTTTTTGAAAACAATCCATGACACATGCATCATAACAACTTGCAGCATTTTGATTCTGAATTTTCATGAGATTTTTACCATCCAATTTGTAGTTAAACCCATATCCTGGTTGAGGTTTATCTGATAATCCAAAGCCTGGAAATGGAAAAAGATTATTATTCCTTTTAGCCCAAAGAACAAATATGCAACGTACATAAACGTTCATATATTTGAAAGGAAATGCTGCCAAATTTGATTTCATCCAGTGGATATCAGCAGCTTAAACCAAACCAAACATCCTGCTCTTCAGAATATCTTGAAAAATGTGAACCAATGAATGAGGACTTTCATATCAGCTAAAAAACATCAGAAATAGATGTAAATAATTATGTGTAGTTCTCAGTAAATTAGTAAATAAGGATCTTCAAGGCAGATAAAAAACACCAGAAATAGATGTACTTTATCATGCATGATTCTCAGCAAATTAGTAGTCTTAATCATTGCTCAGATAGTGGATTTCCCTACTAGTACCTCATAATTTTGTTAGAAATCAAGTTGCTTTAAAAGCTTAAGACAGACAAACAGATTAACAGATTATCCAACAGTTATGTTAAAAATGAATGGTTAGTTTAGGCAATAAATTGATAATTAACCTGAATACATCTGTCGCGGCCTGGGAACCACCACCCATTGCAAGACCAAAAATTGGATCTTTTGCCTTCTCACCACTCCCAAGGACTTGATGTGCTTTCACCTGAGATCATTCTTGAGCAATATTACATGCATAGAAAAGAATATTTTTCTGGAATTATAGGACCAGTAAGAATCTAGTGCTTGATCTGTTTGAAGTGCTGATGTGCTGAAACACTGTCAACTTTGAAATAATCCAGTATATTACAACTGTCCCTAAAATTTCTAATCTACATCAATGTATATTCTAATGCTTTTAAGATCATTACCATCCCTACCTCAAAATGAAGAGAAACCCCCTTTTTCCCTTTTCTTTTGGCACTTGGAGGATGAGGGTCGTGGGGGGATGTGGCACTAGTGGCAACCGATAGTGGACTAGTGGTACCGGTGATCGAAGGCCAGTGATGGCGGTGATGGACAAAGAGAGGGACTAGGTCGAGCTGGGTGTGTGAGGAGGAGAAGGGAGATGTGATGAAAGAAGAGTAGAAGGGCAAGAGACTGCCCGGTGATCATCTTTCTCCCTTTTATTTTCCTTTTTTTTTAAAATGAAAGCCCATTCCCGAGCCATATTTAAGACCTCCTTTGGGCCATTCCACATGGGATTTAGTCCAACATGTCCTAATACTCCCTCCTTGTTTTAATAGCTGCATGTGAAAAACACTTGATTTTTATTAGACGGTAAAAACACCAACTAATGGGGAGAGAACACGTTCAAAATCCACTTAAATTAACCAAATGGAGCATCTAAAACAAGACAGTAGGGAGTAGTAAGTAACAATAGTAACGAGGGGCACCTCCATTTTTGAATTGCGGGTGATTTTAGCATATAGAGCATACACAGTGAATATTCGGCAAATTAGCGACACAATGTATTATTTGAATATTTACGAACAATGGTTGAATAATTGGAAGCATATAGCTCCTTGAATTTTTGGAATAATTATGCTACCCTTTGTTGTTTGGATATTTTCCTTCGCTTGTTATTGCTTATATCTTATATTGCATAAATTTTATATTCTCTGTTACTAGATATATAGCTTGTGCCTTATAAGATCAGCTGGTGGGCCCCACTCAAAGGTCATAGACTATGCTATTATAAAATATTTTTTTATTAAAAATAAATTACATAAAAAATAAAAAAGCTCGCACCCCAGCTCTAGCCGCATGGCTCGCTAGGATCTCGGTGAGATCTCTTTCCCGGAGTCTTAATCGAGACTTGAGACACTATAAACTCGGTTTCATGGGTTTACATTTTACATTATAACCATGGGAAGAGCTTGGAGGTTCTCTTGTATGTCTTGAAAGAGGAATTGGATGAGTTGTTTTTGGTCTATGTTTTGGTAAGTAATCTTATATTTGGTGGAGTTGTAGACACTCAATCCACATGTATATCTTATGTTGTCTTCTATCCACGGTAAAAGTTATTTATTTGTACAATTTCTTTGCCTTTGCCTCTCATCTCGTGGAAATTGGACGCTTGTTGTTGTGCACTGGATTGGCCCAATTCTAAAATTGGTGGGCAAGGGCAACGATTCATGACAACATGAATGCACTCTTCTAAGACTCATGTGCTAAGTGGATCGATCAATGGCCAAAGTCATAAGATTACGATAGCTCATTGGTCTACTATAATGCTTCAAACATACACCACGCCGCATTCCTTTTATGCAACTTTCTATCATTGATGTTATGTAATTAAGGTACCAACACAATTCATAGTTAACAATAAATCTATTTAATAACATAAATATATATAATAAATTATGCAAGTATATTTTTAAAATTTAATAATCAATATTTTAGGTACTTCATTGAGTTTTAATACAAAATTCACTGAAATTTTTAAAAAGGTAATATTTTTACTAAAATACCTTGTTGAGATGTACTTAGCCATTTTCTGTAATTACTTTAATATCACTTCTTCCCATTTTATAAAAAAATATAAGAGGATAATCTTTTGCCAAAAATGTCTATTTATTGCAAATAATAAGAATGGGAAATTTATATATTTGTAAATATATTTATTTATTATTATATAAAAAATAAAAATTTTATTTATAAAAAGTAAAATATATTACTTTTGCGACAAATATAACAATTTGTCGCAAAAACTATTTATTATTTACGACAAATACATAGGTTGTCGCAAATAGCATTCAAATTTACGACTAAATGGCTTGTCCGTCGCAAATACATATCGCTTTTTGCAACCACAATGACCATAGTCGCCAAAAGTAATTATTTTTTGCGATTATGTCCCATTTCGTCACAAAATAATAAATTATTTGCGACAATTCTTAAATTCGTCGCAAATGGGTATCTATGGCGACAAAAATAGTTTTGTTGCAAAATAATCGTTGCAAAAGCCCTAATTTGTTGTAGTGTTGAATTCAAATCCGCCGGTGAAGCTTCACCAACCATGAAATCATCCTAAATCGATGCCATACATGGCGCCGTTGATATGTGGTGATCAACGGCTAATGAGCGAAGCTTCAATAACAACTTCACCAGCTGATTTGACTCTCCAAGAACAACAAATTAGCAATTGACTATCAGTCGATGAAAACAACTCCTAGAAAAAGAAACTCCTCTTGGTCACTTGGCCAAGGTCCCCTCCTCTTAGTTCCATGCACCGGTCAATACTAAGTTCCCATGCACATATGTATAGACTACACATTACAAATTCTCATATGTAAGGGTGTTCACGAGCCGAGTCAGACTCAGATTGGCTTGAATTTTGGCTCGATTCGGCTAGACTTTTTTCGAGCTTGAGCTCGAGCCACCTTGTAACTCAACTCGACTCGATTCGAATTAACTCAAAGCTCGACTCGAGAATCAGCTCGAGCTCGACTCAACTTTTTTTTGTGGAGAAGGCCCGTGACCTTCTACTATACAAATGATTGACCAATTTTGGCTTACCTTGGTTGGATGCAAAGACTATACATTCTTTTCCTTTTTATAGAGCATGTAGAGCCTTAGATTCATACTCTTAGACGATGTGGGACTTTCATATTAATACATGACACAGCTAAAGCAAAAAAAAATATGAGTTTTACAGAGACTCAAACTTGGATATCTCAATATGGGCATTCACTTAGTTTCATATCCCAATATTCAGAAGATTTATATTTAAGGGGATTCTAAGTTTATTATCTCACTCATAAATGGCAAAGAGTTGAATGGACCATGGTACATTATATAATATTTGTAATACATTCGAAAGTTTACGGAGGCTTGTCTTAGCAAATAATTAAATGAGTTATTAGCATTCCTGTGTTTATTTTCTCTGTATTTTTTGGTTTATTGTACTGTTATGTAGTAAATGCTCACAACCAAATTACATGAAAGCGCATAGAAATTGGACTGGTTATCAACCCTGATTGATGGTAGATTGACAAGTTTGATTAGACCACGAGTAGAACTGGATTGACCCGATGTTTGATATTAGGAGGCAACATTAGTGAAGTTGAACAACAGGGTGTTTGTGTGATGATAGAACATGCTTCCCTTGAGCGGAGGTTATGAGCTTGAACCCCTACTCCGTTGGCTACCCACCCGGGATTATATCATGACTTACCTGGTGCATATGATGGGTGGGCCTTGTATGCACAAGGGGATTGGCGGCATGATGTGGTGCTCTAAGAGGTCAATTTCCTTGCACCTTTTAGTCGAGTCCTAAGGACTCGGATACCCCTGGTTATAAAAAAGTCATTAGTGAAATCCACTTCAAATATGTAATAAATATTTTTTGTGCACAATGAACATAAAAAACTTGTTGTGAAGTTGGTAGTGTATTGATTTATTGGACTTGTGTTTGGGTTCAAATTTTGGCAAAACCCATAAATAACTTTTTGCAAAAAAACAAATTGCTCGAGCCGAGTTTAGGCATAGGGTTCTAGAAGTTGAGTTCGAGTCGAGCTAAGTCAAAACTTGACTCAGCTTGACTGGTGAGCAGCCCTACTATATGCATCTAAACTAAGCTCAAAGTCAAAGAAGGGGAAGATCCCATAAGATACAGGATGTACATCTACATAGCCATCCTTGCTCTCTCCCTCCCCAGTCTCCTCCTCGCCAAACTCTTTAGAAAGAGACCAAACCTTACCCCAGGCCCTTTGGCCCTTCCCTTGATAGGCCACCTCCATCTCCTCTGCAACCCCCTCCACCGAGTCCTCATCGCCCGCCATGGCCCCGTCTTCTTCCTCCGCTTTGGTGTCCGTCTTGTTCTTGTTGTCTCGTCGGCCTCCTCGGCTGAGGAATGCCTCCCAAAGAATGATATATTATTTTTGCAGGTCGGCCTCGGCTCCTCACCGGAAAGCACCTTGGCTATAACTATACTACCCTCATATGGGCCACCTACAGCAGCCACTGGCGTAACCTTCACCGAGTGGCCACCTTGGAGATCTTGTCCTCCAAATGCATCGGCATGTTTGCAGGAATCCGAGCTGACGAGGTCCAGTCAATGTGCCAGAGGCTCTTCCTCGGCCGTCTAGCGAGTGGAGATGAAGCCTCTAGTGTTTGAGCTAATGCTCCACATCATGTCGAGGATAGCCGCCGGAAAGCGGTTCTACGGGGAGGGGTGGTGGAGGAGAAGGAGGCAAAGCAGATCAGGGAGATTGTCAACGAGATGTTCTATCTGAGCAGTGCTTCCAATCTTGGAGGCTACTTGCCAGTGCTGGGGAAGATGTTGGACTTCTTAGAGTTAGAGAAGAAGCTGATGAGGTTGCAAAAGAAAAGAGATGATTTTGTGAAGGGTTTGATTGACGAACACAGGCAGAAAGGTGGTGATTCCTTGTGTATTAATACAGAAGGAAACAAAACACTTATAGACGTTCTATTGTCTCTTCAACCAACTGACCCTAAGTACTACACTAATAATATCTTAAAAGGGATTATTATGGTAAGATTTGTTACTCATATGCCTCATATATCAATATATTGGGGGTATAGTTTTCATGGGCATATATAGTAGATAGCAAGAAGTTAATATGTGCTAGGCTCACACACGCTAGCATAGGCTCGATCGTCAGATCAAGATCAGTGGCGTGCATTAATAGAGGTGGTGGGTTGGTGATTCAAACCTGTGTGTCCCCTTATTAACATGCACCATCGGATCGAAATTTCCTAGCACACGCTATGCTATTCGTGAGCTATAGTGTACACTAACGGAAATGAACTAACTAGGTTAATAATAAATCCCGACGAAGGGAGTATATATAGGGTCTGTTTGGTAATAGCTTTCTGCAGTGGGAAAGCTAGATTTTAGGGAAGAATCAGAGGGGAAGAATCAGCATTTAGAGAAGAATTTAGGGCCTGATGGCATATTTTATAAATAAATATGGAAGACATGGGCACATAATAGGAAAAAATGCATTTTCATGAAAAAATGCATTTTCATGATTGAAAATGCATTTTTTCCTATTATGTGCCCCTGCCTTATTTATAAAATTACAAAAATACTATCCGAAAAAGTCATTGAAGTTCAAAATCACTTTTTTTAGAAAATCTCCTCAAAAGTCAGATTCTCCCTATGCAGCTGCTACCAAACATGCCCATAGTATGAAGGTACTTTAGTTAGAAATTTTTTCCCATTGTCCAAGTCAATACAATACAAAAACTTGAGATTAAAGTGATTATGCCCTTTAGAAGTTCTTTGGGCTACTTGCCTATATCATCTTGTTACATATATAACATTTTTGTACTAAAACTATGCTACAACTATTATATGGGCAATTAAAACTTATTTATGTTTATATTACTAAAGTTAAAAAAAATTAATGTTGTCAACTTTTCTTAATTTGAGTTTTCGTGACAATGATTATGATTCGACCCCACAGTTGGATGCTTAATCAGAAGACTTCAAGGAAAAGACCGTGTTGTGTCAACTACTGAATCTTGGGATTTTTCTCATGGAACTAGTTTATTTTAGGGTTTTGTAGCTTGAATTTCACATGTCCCTCTCTCCATCTACATTCGATAATAAAGATTGCTCATAAATTAACTTGGCAATTGATATCAATTAACTTTGGTGTTTGTAGCTCATGTTCACAGCTGCAACAGACACATCCTCGGTGACCATAGAGTTGGCAATGTCCCTCTTGCTTAACCATCCGGAGGTCTTGAAGAAGGTGAGAGCCGAAATTGATGGTCGTGTTGGCCATGTCCGTATCGTGGATGAGTCCGATCTTGTAGACATCCCTTACCTCCATCACATCAAGGAAACAATGCGGCAATATCCGGCCGTTGCTACTACCCCATGAATCTTCCGAGAAGGCATCATCGGAGGATTCGATTTCCACATGGAACAATGCTATTGGTGAATACATGGGCAATGCACAGGGACCCATTTCTATGGCCGGAGAAGATGAGATTCTAGCCGGAGAGGTTTGAAGGGGAAGTTGTTAGAAGGGGGCATTAAAACCAACCCACTTTGTTTTGAATGAGTAAATTGGTTGAAGGAATGAATAGTCATACATCCACACA
Organism: Houttuynia cordata; assembly: GCA_039654745.1. NCBI lineage: Eukaryota > Viridiplantae > Streptophyta > Magnoliopsida > Piperales > Saururaceae > Houttuynia > Houttuynia cordata. Next base: position 16,311,933 of record CM077508.1, on the reverse strand, counting down.
AAGGAGGTGTTATGGTTGGTATATAAGGCACAAGTTTGGCCTTTGAAGTTAGGCCTTTGGGCCACCCCACTTTTGTGGGGGAGAGAGATGTTGGACCCATACACCTAGGTGGGCTAACCCACATACGCGTGCGCGCCATCTGGCCGGGCTGGATTGGATCGGGTTGGGTCAACAAGATAATTATTTTTTGGACAAATTCATTTGGTTTGGTTCTAAAAAAGTGACCATTAACGGATGGATGCATCCGTTTAACGGGAAAGGGTGTATTCAATGGGTCTTTAACGAGATTTCTATGAAGTCATGAAAACAGTTTTTCTCCTGGATTTCATCTTCGCCTTTCTTCTTCTAGTGAGAGAATTACATATTGTGGTTCGCTGCATAGTTTAGAGGTGCTCCCACAGCGCGTGGTTAATCATCTTATCCTAGGAGGCAGACGTCCAAGAGTCCTAAGCACCGTGGGGAGGGCGAATTTTATCTTAAGGACAGAGCATTTTGCTTGATTCGATCATCAATACTTTGACTTAGAATTTTCGTTCTATTTGCAAAGGTACGCAAGATTACATTACAATAACAAATGACAATCTTAAGACAGAATTTCATATTTCGGTTTGCTAGTATGGTTTATGTGGTCTTGTTTATCTGACATCAAATGCTTATTGCGTTTGTGAATAATACAATGAGGAACTGAGGGAAGAAGGCTCTCTGTCAAAGGAATGACTGAGATTCCAATAATTTAGATTAGAAGTGGAGATGGAAGATGACCCGTTGGGTGCGGCGCAGCAACTCTGCAAGACCGACCAATATGGCTCCACCGTCCCGCAGGTCGACTACGTCTGCCGGATAATTGTCATGTTCGGCGTCGTCCCCGCCGCACTCACCTACTACTGGCAGATGAAGACGCCGGAAACTACCCGCTACACCGCCCTCGTGGCCAAGAATGCCCGCAACCGACATGACGAAAGTGCTGCACGTGGAGATCGAGGCCGAACAAGAAAAGGTGGAATTCCTCCACCGCCATGGACGCCATCTGCTTGGCACGAGGGCCACTTGGTTCCTCTTGTACATCGTCTTCTACAGCCAGAACCTTTTCCAGAAGGACATCTTCAATGCAGTCATGTGGTTGCCCGGGGTGGAGAAAATGAACGCCATCGAAGAAGTCTTCCGCATCGCCCGAGCCCAGACCCTCATCGCGCTCTGCGGCACAGTCCTCGGCTACTGGTTTATTATCGCCCTCCTTGGTAATCCAGAATTAAGTATGCAGAATTAGTGATGAAGGTGGTGAACTGGGCCATGAGCACCAGGATGGCGAAGGTCTGATCGTTGAGGGCCTTGCGGTCCTTGCTGATGTTTAGGATGAAGAGCTCCACCAGGCCCTTGGTGTTCATTAGGAATTCCAGAGCCAGCTACTCCCAGAATGGCACCTTGAAGATTGTGGATGCCAGCACGGTGCCGCCAATCTTGCCGACGCATGCGTTGAAGATGACGAGAATCAGCAGGGCCCATGACTGGCCGCCATCAACACCAACCCAAGCGCGCCACACACATACACTTCCTTCACCGGCTCTCCCTCCGCCGAACGCCATGCTATCCATGCCAAACCCGGCTGGATTGCGAATCAGGTGAATGCCAAGAATGCAGTACCAGAGAGGAGCACCCAGAAAGGGACTAGAGGGACCCACCTCCATCGGGGAGGGCGATGGAGGTGCCGATTCCAATGACAAAGGGGAGGCTGATTCTGGCGACGGCGATGGCCAAGGCATTGTTGCCGATGCAGCGGATGGAGCCACCAGGAAGAGAAAGAAGAGGAGGCCCATGTTGGATGATGTAGCAGAGAAGAAATCGATGCTGGGGGAGAAAACTATGGACTTCGTCAGGACTGTTGGCTGAATTCGGAGGTGGTAAAGACATAGTCTTGTTTTGCCAATGAAGACTGACGTCCGGCCGTGACATTGAACGATAACAAAAACAGGGCCTTGGGGACCCTGGAGGAATCCTTGGCGGACCACCACTGCCGACGGGATCAAGGCCATCAAAGTCGCAGCCCAACGGCAACCCGCCGAAACGGCACCAGTGGGACCCCGACCTGTGAACTCCAACAGAGGGACGAAGGACATCGGAGTCTCCTCCCCACGGCGATCTGAACCATTGCGTCCCTTCCACAAGGTGGCTGATAGACAGTGCAGTTGGTGGTGCGTCGCCATCGAAGGGATGTCCCTGTCGCACCCTTCCCCTGGATGAACGAAGGTTCTGTGTGGGGAAGATGATGGTCCGGTTCAGGATTTTAGGTATGGTTAAGCCAGATTCCGGTGTGGTAAAAGAGACCCGGTTCACTTGAAGAAGAACCCGATCTATTCTTTGGAATTGCTGAAGGGGCACGTGTTGTTGTGTACAACTGGCACGTGTAAGACACATGTCATTGCCATGATGAACCTTATGCTAGGTGCATGGGGCACAGAGGTAGGCATATGCTAGGTGCATGTGGAGCAATGGCATGAAAAATTTGACAAAATGATGATGTCAAATGGATTCAAAATCAATGAATGTGACAAATGTGTTTATATCAAAGAAAGACATGATGGCTATGTTATTGTATACCTATTGTGGATGATGTGCTCATTATTGGTAGCAATGACAATATCATTAAAGCTACTAAGAGGATGTTAAACAAACAGTTTGACATGAAGGATATGGGTGTTACAGATGTTATACTAGGGAAGAAAATCATTAGAACCTCTGATGGATATGTGTTATCTCAATCTCATTACACTACAAAAATCCTAGACAAATTTAATGAGAATGATAATCGTCCAACGAGAACACATGTGGATGTGACATTGCATTTAATCAAAAACACGGGTGAGAGCATATCACAACTTCAATATTCTCAAATTATTGAAAGTCTCAATTACATCATGAATTGTACGGGACCGGACATAGCTTACTCAGTAAGTAAACTGAGTAGATATAACAACAACCCAGAGGCAGACCACTGGAAGGCTGTAGTTAGGGTTCTTAAATATCTAAGATATACCTTGAACTATGGACTACACTATATAAGGTATCCAGCAGTACTAGAGGGGTACTGTGATGCAAACTAGATATCTGATACAAAAGACTCCAAATTCACAAGTGGATATGTCTTTACTCTTGGAGGTGCAGCAGTGTCTTTGAAATCTTCTAAACAAACATGCATAGCGATCCACCATAGAATCAGAATTTATTGCACTTGATAGAGCAGGCGAAGAGGCTGAGTGGCTTCGTCATTTTTTAGAAGACATTCCAATGTGGGGGAAACCTGTAGCACCTATATGTATCTCTTGTGATAGTCAATCTGCTATAGGAAGAGCACAAAGTAACTTATATAATGGTAAGTCTCGACATATACGTCGGAGGCATAATACCATAAAGCAATTGCTCTCTAGTGGAATAATTTATATTGAGTATGTTGGTTAAAAGAAAATATTGCAGATCCGCTTACTAAGGGTTTGACCAAAGAACAAGTGAGCAGTTCATCGAGGAGAATGAGCTTGAAGCCTATACATTAAGAGTCACCATAATGACAACCCAACATAGTTAACTGGAGATCCCAAGATCTAGGTTCAAAGGGACAACCGAATTGTGAGGGATTCAAGGGGAATCACTATTGAGATAAAATCTCGTTCACATTCCTATGATGAGATAGTGATGACTACATAATGAATTAGGATAAGCTTTTCTTATAATGGTTCTCATAGCTTGACTTAGTTCAAGTGGGATATTGCAGGATACTCTTAATGAGAATCACCTATATGAGTGTGAAGGGGCTAAATCTTCTAGAGCACTCATGAAAACCAGGTTTGTTCATGGCCAAAATGAACACAATCATGAGAACTACAATATTTCTGAAAAGTGATTGTGTGAATTCTATTGTCTTGGTTTACACAAACGGCTGAACAGTTCAATACATCATGTTCACTGATTAGCCAGTAAATCCGATAGTTTTTACAAGGGAAGGTTCAAAGCCAAAAGCTATTTGTCCCCTATGCATGATCTTTTCAATATTTGCTTTCACGATTTATCTGCATTATTTTGCATAGTTATCCAGCCAATTCTCATGTGGGAGATTGTTAGGAGTTGGCATTAAAACCCACCCACTTTGTTTTGAATGAGTAAATTGGTTGAAGGAATGAATAGTCCCACATCCACACAAAGGAGGTGTTATGGTTAGTATATAAGGCACAAGTTTGGCCTTTGAAGTTAGGCCATTGGGCCACCCCACTTTTGTGGGGGAGAAAGATGTTTGACCCATGCACCTAGGTGGGCTAACCCACACATATGCGCGCGCCGTCCGGCCGGGTCAGGTTGGCTTGGGTTGATTCAACAAGATAATTATTTTTAGAACAAATTTATTTGGTTTGGTTTAGTTTGTTTTCTCTAAAGAAGTGACCGTTAACGGATGGACGCATCCGTTTAACGGGAAAGGGTGTCTTCAACGGATTTTTAACGGGATTTCTATAAAGTCATGAAAACAGTTTTCTGCATACTTGTCTCCTAGATTTCATCTTCCCCTTTCTTCTTCTAGTGAGAGCATTACGTGGTTTGCTGCATGTGCTGTTTAGAGGTACTTCTACAACATGTGGTTGATCATCTTATCCTGGGAGGCAGACACCCAAGAGTTCTAAGCACCGTGGAGAAGGCGAATTTTGTCTTTAAGGACAGAGCGTTTTGCTTGATTCGATCATCAATACTTTGACTCAGAATTTTCGTTGTTCTATTTGCAAAGGTACGCAAGATTACATTACAGTAACAAATAACAAAAGCGAGGGAAGGAATGAAGCCTATTCCATTTGGGATGGTGAGGAGGGCGTGCCCATGGGCTAACCTGGTCATGAAGGTGATGGGCTTGACTCTGGGGTCCCTAATTCAGTGTTTCGACTGGGCCGGAGGTGGACATGAGGGAAGGTGTGGGGCTCGGCCTTTCTGCCGATGTCCTTGCTCGGCTGTAATCGACATGCTAAAAACATACGCGTCTGGATCGTAAAGTCCAAGTATAAATGTCTGATTAGAGTGTATGACACTCATTACAAATTCTATATATTTGTATGACACTGCATGTGATTTTGAACGACGACAAAAATCTGCCAATGCGTTTGAGACTTTATTCTTGCAATCAACTACTAAAATTATTACAGTAATTGTACCAAAAAAAATATTACAGTTATTTGACTCATGCATGGCTGGTTTTCAGCTGTATGTTATGTTGTACAAAGTAAATCTGAAATTCAGTTTCAATGAATAAAATATAATCTTTGCAATATCTTTTTTCTTGTAAGCTTCATTGGTGACTCTTTGAATCCGGTTTAGCTGATGTTCAACAATATAGTGGACCTTGCCTCAAGTATCAACTATTAACCAGCCCTTGTGCTTTATCAGCTTTGGAGGTTGCACATGGTGATCAGTCAACCGGCCTTCATATAGTCTGGCGGATGGCGTTGCGTATGAACCCTCCAACCCTCCTATGCGTTACACCATGTAGTCACACGGTTGTAACGCATGGGGCGGTGCACGCATTTTTTTTTATAACGAGGGGTGTCAAAGTCCTTTCCAATGGGCATTGGGTGAGCCATGAGCGTTCTTAGGTGCGGGCGCCGGCGCGGGCGCGGGCAGTGGTAGTCTACACTTTTACAAGCATGGATGAGTTACTGTACCCCAATTTGTAGACCAAACCTATACACCGTGTTTATTGGACAGTGCAAATGGCCCAATTTTTCATTGTCTGACAAAAACGGGTTTGGTGTACATTTTCAGTGTACGATTATCATTTTCGTTTGAGTACTCAAAACTAATCATCAACCCCCTTAACAAATTACTAACAACGGTGTATAAAATAACTCACATCCAATCCAAATAAAGACCCTAACTTTTTTTATTTTGGTAAGATTTAAGACCAAGGTTTTCAAAACCGGACCGGCCATCGACCCGGATCGATGGCCGGTCCGGTTGGACCGCGGTTTGACCACGGTCAAACCGGGGTCAAACCGGAATGACCCGGTTTTGAAGTATAAATGGTAAATATATATTAAATAGTTAATTTGTATCATATTAACATAAAAGCCCAGGTAGCCCAGGTGGTTAAGGCTGTTGGTTTGGGAGGAAAGGGGGGGGGGGGGGGGAAAAAAAAAAAAAAAAAACCGGACGGTTTACCAGACCGGGGTAAACCGGGTGAACCGAACCGGTTTCCAGCCCGGTTCCGGTTCTCCGCGGTCGGACCGGCCGGTCCGGTCCGGTTTTGAAAACCATGTTTAAGACCCTATTTTATGGTCTAAGGGGCCTTTTGGATTGTAAAAAATCAACTCTATCCACTCCTAAAAATTTTAGGGTGTTTCAGCTGGTTAGTGAATTATCAATCCACTAACCAGCTGGATTTTTCAACGTGATGTTTCTGATTTTTCACACTCCAAACACCCCTGAGATTTAAAACTTAATTCAAATTCAAAAAAACCTTCCTAAAAGGCTAAAACTCAAATGAACCAAACCCAATAAATTCACTCCGTCCAACCCAAATCTCTCCCCATTTCCCCCCAATCTCTCCTCCGCTCCGCCGCCTCCTCTCCCTCGCCGGAGCCATGAGCACCGAAGACTCTGCCCTCTCCGCCGCCAATACCGCCGACCAGACCGAGGTTCTCACCCGGCCTTCGGCCAAGGAACCGGATCCAACCGCTCTGAGCTCCTTCGCCTTCAGCATCTGGCCCCCTACCCGCAGGACGCGCGACGCTGTGGTTTCCCGCCTCGTCGAGACCCTCACCGCCTCCTCCCCCCTCACCCGCCGCTACCCGGCCCTTTCCGCGGACGAGGCCGCCTCCGTAGCCCGCATCATCGAGGAGGAGGCGTTCGCCTCTGCCACCTCCTCCTACGAGGGCCGCGTCACCGCCGCTGCTGCCGGATCGGACGACGACGCCGGGATGGAGACCCTCCAGCTGTACTCCAAGGAGATCAGCATGAAGATGCTCAATGCTGTCAAGACTAGGAGTCCTCCCGCTGCGGAGGCTGCTCCGGCTGTCGATTATGCTCAGGCTGGGCCCCCTGCGCCGGCGCCGGAACAGGAGGATGCGAGCGAGGAAATGTCGTCTATCGAATCGGAAACATCTCAGGCTTGAAAATTGCTGTCTTGAGGATTTTTTTTGTCTCTGAGGAAAATTATCGTTGATTTCATGCTTAGGGTTTTCGTGTTTTATGAACATGTTATTTGCTATATATGGATGATGTATCTTGAACCTGTACGCGATAATACATATGAATTACTTGAAGTTTGATCCTAGTTATGCCTTTATTTGTCCTAGAGTTCTTCTAAGAAAGAAACTATTGAACTTTCTGTTTGAATGTATGTTCTGTATTGCTATTCAACTTTATTACATGAAGAGAATGCCATGACATAAAAAAATGTTTATATTGTGCAAAAATGTTGGTGTTGAAAAAACTTGGTGAAGAAGTGCTGGCTGATGTTATTTTGCTGTATGCAATCAAGGTTAATTACATATCGGCTTGATGTACATTGGTGTGGTGGTAATCTGATATGATATTTCCATAGATATTGAAGCTCCCTTTCTGTTGTTGAAATATTCTTGTAAAGCTTTGCCGCAAAAGAAGTTTGTTTATATTAGTAAAAGAACATCACTTGAACTATCTAGCAAGTGGAAAAGCAGATGCTGGAACAATCCAGACAAGAAGGCCCATATCTCCGGCCAAGAGATGCAACTGGGAATAGACTTTCCTTCAATCAAACATGCTTTCGGCTCTTCTTTGCGCCCATCGAAGTGAGACACGGTATTTCTTTCATATTCACTTTCTGAGGTAGGACATTTAGTTGTATGATCAAAGGGAAGCTAGACATCAACTACATCTAAGATTTAAACCATAGATTGAAGAATATGATGGTCTATTGGCTTTTTATGGTATGTGTGTGAAATAGATATCATGTCCAAGCACATGGTATGTTACTTCTTGACAGAGTTAGGCACAAGATGGTGTTGCTACAGCTGAAGAGGCTAAATTTGCAGACTGTAGTATTTTGTTGAGGAAATGCTTGGTGTTACTTAAGTGCTACTAGTGATGACATTGAACTACAAAATTACCTATGAATTGACCTAGTCATGCATGGCATTGCTAACATTTAAACTTGTCTCTTGAAACAATTTGCTGTGTTAACCTGTTATTTGCCTTTTTAGTGTGCCATTTTGATTTACGCGGATCTTTTTGCTCAATATTTCTTTGCATCCTTGCAGTAGTGATGGAGAACTTCTTAAAGAATTAATTCATTTAAACTTTGTGAATCTGTCTAAATTATTATTAGTTTTAGCTAACCTGTATTTAAAATTGTTTATATATTACATCTGTGAGGAATGCTTGTGCATTTAAAAAGTGGTGGGCTGAACTTCATTGATTATTGATGAGAGCTCTTATTTTTGAGGGATTAATGGATTTAGCTTGATTTTGTGAAATGGACAACCTTGTTTGAAACAAAATATTCAGTGTTATATGTTACAATTTGATGCATTTTTTAAAAATAAAAAAAGTTATAATCATTCAGTGTTGTTACAATTTTGTGCATTATAAAAAATTCGAAAAAATTTACGATTTTGTAATATGATTCACCAAAATTGCACAAGCCATCTTTTTTACCATTGTGTGTTGCCAAGGACTCCAAGGCAAACCATGGTTACTGCAGAAATAAGGTTGCTGGAGTTCATTTGTTAGTTTACATGGGAATGTTTCACATGGATGAATCTCATGTCTAATCTCGTGGAAGTCGTCAAAGGTTTATATGGCTATTGCCTTCCTGTTTAGTACTAATTTGAAGTTCGTGGCTCAAATGTTTGGATACATGATTTGGTTGGACACTGAGTTGAGGTATCACAATTGTGTATTGTTTGTTATTTTTAAGGTTTACCACAGAAAATTAAATTTGAGTAGAGACACCCATTTACATTGTTGCAGGGTTCCATCTTAGCTTTGAAGCATATATTCCAGATTGAAGTCTGTGACTGCATTTTATGCAATAAATGCTATGCCATGGGCGGGGGTGGCAGCCCATATCCAAATTCTTTTCAAGTTGACTTGAGCCGTTGATCTTTCTGCTGCTTATCATATCACTTCAAATATTTCTTTCACATCATTGATTGTTATCAATTTCTTTAGTTATAATTATTATTCCCTTCGTCCCCTAAAGAGTAATAACGGGCCACACTCTTATTCATTGATATTTAATCATGAACCAATCTAATTGGTAAATGGGGTATATATTTCCCCTTGAATTGCTCTAAATGTACTTAATTCAAAGCTCTTTATAAGTTTAGATATATTTTCTACATTATTTGCCCTTTCTATTGCTTTGGTGTTGTTTGCTATGTTTTTATGTGTGAAGTGTGAATGAGCAAGAACCTGGTTAATGAAGCATAATCTAATAGAAGCAGGTCCATAATCTTATGTAAATAGGGCTTTTCTTCGTCAGTTCAATACTTGGTCTTGTAACAAACTTTCCATCGTCTCAAGAAAACTACCTGCAAGTGCTTTTCCTTTCCTATCTTTGTTGGTGTGATATGAATGACGGAACATGTGGTCATTCTATAAATGAGTTGCATTGTGTTAAATCTTTGAACTATTCCCATTACTTCTCTTGCTAGGTGAAATATTTGTTATAGTCCGTAATTCTTTAAGTGTATTGTTAGAATATCAAACTTTACTCATTCTCTTAATTGCAAATCTTAAAAATCTTTGAGTTGATGGTGATGAATTTATGATTAATATTTTAGGGTGAATAACCATATAAGTCTGATCTATGGCTTTGTCTAGGTTATAGTTACTGCTAGGAAGAATGTGTGATAGCTGGAGATACAGAGATATTAGTCTGATTTCTTTCTCAGAGATGCAACCATTTGTTGTGGAATATCCTGGTTTTATGTTGGGTACGCTTCCGCATCTTTTTTACCTAGTAGTGGGATTGGAGAAAAAAACAGACCAGCACTTGTTTTCTCCTGAAGATGCGTGTCTTCGCTCTTCAGTTCTACCGAAGAAGTTGGTGTAGGAATGTGAACTAGTCGTTTTCTTCCGTTTGCCAATGCCAATTCAATGGCGTCTTGGGAGTTGGGACTTAGGAGCACGTCTCAAAGATGGTTGTCAAGTTTGTCAGAATCAGCTGCTAGGTCAATTTACTATAGTCCATCATCCACCTACCTCTACCAAATCGCCCAGTGGTCCCCAAATGGATCGATTGACACCTTGGAAACTGACTTTTGTCCATCTCTTTCTGCATCTCTGTTGTGTACACCTCACAAACGTATGGGAAAGGACCCAATTTCAAAAAAATAAAAAAAGCAACAGGGAAGAACACCTATCCACTGGACCATGAATTAATCCTGAATTCGCCACCTATTATTGATGAAAACTATGTTTCTTGCACATGAGAAGGCTTTGTTTTTTGTTATTTTTCATATGTATGACAAAACATGGCACTGGATAAGATCGAGTACACGCCGACTGCATGACAGAAATTAGGTTTCCCTCTGCTAATTTACAGACTGGTTGGTGATCTAGTAGACATCTTTATCCAAAAAACCTAATCGAAACGCCATCCTCATGCTTGGCCGCTGTCTTCTTTTCCGGAGAGTCAGAGACTGCTCTCGCTCCGGGCAGGCTTGGCGGAAACGAAAACCTCCTACACCAACATCATCTGAACTAAATCATTGGTGATAAACAAATCTATCACTAAGCATAATTTCATCATCGATCAATTAGATGGATCTCAATTTTTCAACAGTGATAAACATAACAACCTAAGTGGCTAAGTGGTATTCCATGAACTAAGTAAATTTCATCATCAATCAATAAGATTCAACTCAATCTTCCAGTTCATCAAATCAATAATAACAACATTATCTACCTCGTCCACCGTTGGTATCCAATCGTTTGTTGCAGGGTTGCTCCTCACAGAGACAGCCACGGCCGCCGCCCCACCGCTTTGGCCTAGGAAGCTCACCACCCCACCACCACCCCCTGAGGCATCAACCCTTATAAATCCACTTCCAGTCTGAAACAACCCACACAAGATTTGAGGGCAAACATTGATAAACACTTTGAAGAACATAAAAGTAGCATCATAAGAATTAACTACTAGAAGTATTAGAAAACCAATAAAAATTTAGAGAAGTTGGTCCATGAGCACCAACCGTGTGATGCAGTTTGTCTATGGAGTTCAATTTCTTGTAATATTCAGTCTCCACAAACTCCTCCTCATGCACAGCAACTCCCCCTTCCAAGATCATGGTCTGAAGACAAAGAACTCAATAACCAAACCAGTAACAGTAATAACATAGTTATGATTATGTCAAATTTGGAAAAGTGAATTTACAGACGTGGGATTGAGACTGAAGGGACTGAAACTTGGTGAGTTCTGGGATGGTGGTGGTCTCAGGATCGTCATGGGGCGGAAAGTGGTGGTTGTCTGGGAAGGAGGAGGCCTCGCTCCGGGCAGGCTTCTTGGGGCGCTTGGGGGCCAAGGAGTCGAAGTGGGCCTTGGTCTCCTGGGCGATCTTGAGCTGCCGGTCTCCGTCCAGCACCTCGTCGCTCCTGCTCGGCTTTTTCACCACCACTTCACGCCCCATCTCGATCCTCTCTTTCTCTTTCACGTTTTCTCTAGATGCAATCCAGATCTGTATTATAGCGACAACCCAAGGTAAAACCTAATTTTTTAATGGGGAGATATGGAATTTTGAGCCTGCCTGAAGTATGTTATCAAAATTTGCCCTGCTTCACATGGGCCTTAAAGGCTAATAAATTTAAGGAAAAACCTAGTATGCACGCTCCAAGGCAGGCAACCGTCAGATCATGATTGCTTACCTTGTGCTAGCTTAACTCTATATTTAATTTATTTTCAAATGAAGTTTTATTATATAGAAGGAGTATATATTTAGTGAGAGAGAGTGTTTACATTAAATCGTTGAGGTCAATTTTTTAGGTCATTGGATTCCAATTTAAGGGTGAGTAATAAATTAGTGGGTCAAATCAGTAAATATATGAGTTTTATGTAGCCGTCAAATAAAGATCTAATGGCTAAAAATTATATTAGCCTCATATAAGCCATTTTTTAGGATAGTTTACGTGAGATCATTCTCATATAAAGAGCATGAGGTCAATTTTTTTGGTCGTTGGATTTCGATCTAAGGGTGGGTATCAAGTTAGTAAGTAATGTGTAAAATCAATAAGTATGCGAGTTTCTTATAGTTGTTTGTAACCACCGGATCAAGATTAAACGGCTAAGCTTTAAAGTGGCCTCATATAAGCCAAATGAGAGCGATCTCATTTAAAATTTTTCATATATATATAGAGAGAGAGAGAGATGAGTTTATATGAGATCGTTCTCATATAAGGAGCATGAGGCCAATCTTTATTGCCGTTAGATTCCGATCAGAGGGTGGATATCAAATCAGTGGGTTAGTGAGTGTGTCACATCAAAGAGGGGTGAGATCATTATGATATTTGTAGCCATCAGATCAAGATCCAACGGCTACAATTTAAAGTGGCCTTATATAAGCCATATGAGAGCGATCTCATATAAACTTTTCCCGTATATATATATATATATATATAAGCTTACATTATTTTATCAAATATTATTTTGCTATTAAAAGGTGGAAAAAATAAGACTTCGCATTAATTATAACTTCTTGTCACTTCTTTCTTTTTTTTTTATGATAAACGTTGTCACTTCTTTCTTATATAAAATGTATAATGCTAAAACCAGTAAAGCAGGCTCCCATAGCGAATCAAACAATAGTCTCAAAGCCAAAGCCAGCTCCAGAAAATAGGGTGCAAGTCCAAGCCTCTGAGACCGCCAAGTCAGTAGCGTGTTGCGCCAATGAATGAGCAACACCGTTGGCTACGAATATGAACAAAATGAGCTGTTTCAAAAGATTTTAACATCTCTAATGCATCATCAGCTACCAATCCCACTGGCCCAGTATTCTAATCCCTCCTCTGAAATGCTAGATTCACATTCAAGCAATCACCTTCAAACACTACTTTCTTATACTTGTGCTGGACCGCAAACATGATTGCCCTTATTGCTGCAAGAGTCTCAACAATTTCAGCATTATCAAATGGCCCCTCTGGCTGATAGAGACAAGTTACAAGAGTGCAATTCGAATCACGCACACAACAGCCAATACCTGATCTCAGTTTGTCCTTAAACAAACTACCATCGAAGTTAATTTTCAAATTTCAAAACCCCGTACTAGAACAAACATTCTCATTATGAGATTCCTTATAGCCTTTATAACTGTCAATATAATCAATAGCAAACTCCCTTGATCTAACAGCATCTCTTACCTTACCATCACATCTGTGAGCATTTCTACCAAACCATAATGCCCAGGCTATTGCACACATCACTTCTAGTTCCTTCATCCCCACCTTATCCACCATATAATCCACAACTTCTCTTGGTTCAGAAAATGCAGCAAGATCAACATCTTCAAAATAGTCAACTCCCACCAATGCTGCCTGAACTTTAACTTTCTCACAATGCCAGATCTCATGCATAGCGTCCTCCACCTCCCTCCCACAGCCATCACACACAGCTTCCTCAAGAACATGTTTCTTCATTAAATTGGCCTTCGTCGGAAGTATATCTTTACAGAATCGCCAAGTGAATTTCTTAACTTTACCTGGGACTTCCATTGCCCAAACAGTCTTTCAACGCTTCTTACTATTTGCATCACTAGAAAGAGAAGTTGGCAAACTCGAAGTCTTCTCCACGTCAGCATAATATGCACTTTTGACAGAGAAATTACCACTCGAATTACACAATTCACATAAAGTCATCCTCTGGTAAAGCAGAATTTAGTGGGATAGCTAGAATTTGTTCAGCTTCCTCCATTGAAAACGCCTCCAACACTCTTGTCTATTCCAACAGCCAGTTTGCTGATCTATGAAATAACTAACTGTAGTATACAAACTGAAATTCAGCATAGGAGAAGAAACACTATGATTCCCATTAAGAGGAATTCAAGCATCAACCCATACTTTTATCTTTTGCCCATTCCCCACTCTCCAACAAACACCTTTTTTTAGAACCTCTCTGCCTTCAAGGCTACTTTTTTTAGATGTTTTGAATTGGGGTGGTGGACTACTTATCCATGCTTATTGTCCATCTCTTGTTTTTTTTGTTTTTGTTTTGATAAAGGCATATGTTTATCTCAATTCCTAGTTTCCAGCTTGACTCCTTGTATCTCATTCTCAATTCCCCACCTATGGAATTGTATTATTGTGAAAAAGCTATACTGCAATAATATATATATAAAAAAGCCATACTGTAACAATAAAAGGAAGGTAGGGAACATGTACAAAATCCGATAATCCAAAGGGGTATTCTGAAAATAATCAAAACAGAAGAAGCCCATAAAGCTTGATAGAAATCTGTGGGCTCGAATTCGTGGCCTATTTCCATTCTCTCCTAGGCCCAATGGGCTGGGGTACACGTGTATTGTGCTAGAAGAGTATCATTTTGAGCTTGAAGGTTATTAGGTAAAGGCTACATTAGATAAGTTAAGATGTAATGCAACCAGCTGGTTGTGCCCAAAAAACGGTACTCCCTGTTGGGATTGTCACATAAAAGATGGCTAAAATACTACCAAATTATGCACATACAATTGATAAATATACATATGAAATACTAGAAAGAGTATAAGAATTAGAACCATGTTCGAGGCACGCTATGCGTTGTCCTTGAAACAGATACGCTGCCCTCCATGCATAGGCAATTAATAGCGTTCCGTTCCCGAGATACAACGAACCACACTGTCAGTTTAAAGGTGCACTTCAAATCAAACTGACTGGATCTTGATCAGAGGAGATTCTATTGCTCAATGATGGATAATGAATTAAGAGAGAAGAAGAACAAGTTTTTCTTTGTTTTCTGTATATTTTTGTTGAGGAAAAACGTTATATATATATAGAAGGATGCTGTTAGGCCTTTTCTGAAAGAAGAGACGCAATTTTCTGCAGAAAAATGGCCATTTACTCGTTGTAACCACATAGCCGATCGATCGTGTTATAAGCCAATCGATCGATTTGCGATCGATCGCCTTATTAAGCCTAAAATTATGATCGATCGTTTTATCGCAGTACACAAATCCTAAAATTCCAGTAACTATGATCGATCGGGCCTATACGGAAACCAAATTGCAGAAAATCACAGTAACTATGAATGATGAGTTTATCACGGTCGATCGTTACACGATCAATTGTATTATTTTGTCGATCGATCACTGCATTTTTAAACTAATTTGTTTAATTTCAAGTCAAATTTCAACAATCCCCACCATGACTTGATATTAAACCAGTCTACACATTAAAATGTATAAGACACATGAATGAGACATTGAGCAATAGTACTCTAAGTTTTCGGCGATAGGTACCCTCCGGGTTTGAACCTACACCTAGTTTGGTAAGCCGCCACTCTCAAAAGTTCGAAGTGAACTAAGTCTTGAACTTAAACCTTATAGCAAGAGCTTTGACAAACCTAACAATTAGAGTAACTCCCTTTTCGAGATCATTCGGGGTAGCGCTTTACGGCCATGCTCCTTGTATCTTTTCATGAGTTGCACATTAGAGAACAAGCCCTTGTTCTCCTTAACTGCGACCTCAGTGGCACTCATATAAGTGACAGTCTCCAAGGGTAATCTGTATAACAATACCTTGCTTTTTCCCTTGATCTCATTAAGACATTCGTCAACTTGTTTCATATGAAGTAGAGCACTTTCATCATCACACGGGAACGAGCATACAATTTATTATAATAGTGCTCTCCAAGTCACGCATTAGCTTGTTGCTACCCATTGAATCTTTGTCATGGGATCTCCACTCAGAGAGATTCTGTTGCTACTAACGATGACTTAAATCATAGGCTTTCAGCCCCATTCCCCTAGATGAGTTAAGGACTTGTTCTGCAGACAACCCTTTAGTAAACGAATCAGCCAAATTATCCGTTGATCGTATGAAACTTAAGGTAATGACTCCCGATGTAGTCAACTTGCGCAAGATTTTATACCTTAGTTCAATATGCCTGGAGGACCTTTTATTATGATTCTTACTCTTAACCTTATCAAGAGCTGATTGGCTATCACAGTGAATCAAAATTCCAGGTATTGGCTTATTCAACCAGGGTATATCTATTAATAGATCCTTAAGCCATTCCGCAATTCCTCCAGTTTTATCAAGAGCTACTAACTCAACATCCATAGTAGATCTTGTTATCACAGTTTGCTTGGAAGATTTCCATGCAACTGCCCCACCACCAAGAGTAAACACATAACCACTCGTGGCCTTGGTTTCATCAAAATCTGATACTCAATTAGCATCACTGTATCCTTCTAATACAGCAGGGAACCCAGAATAATGTAAACCAAAATTTACACTTCCCTTCAGATATCTGAACACTCTCTCAATGGCAATCCAATGAGATTCATTTGGGCTCTTAGTGTATCTACTTAGTCTTCCCACAGCATAGGAAATATCCGGTCTACTGCAGTTTGCCAGATAACTTAAACTTCCTATCAGCTGTGAATATCTACGTTGTGACACACTGTCCCCAGGATTTTTCTTCAGTCTTACACTTGAGTTATACGGCGTACCAATAGGTTTTCTATCGAAGTAACCATACTTCTTTAGAATCTTCTCCACATAGTGTGATTGACTCACAACTATTCCATTAGAAGTCTTATCAATCTCTAAGCCCAGTATGACTTTGGCAAGACCCAAGTCTTTCATATCAAAATTATCGTTAAGAAAACCCTTAACCTTATTGATATAATCCACATTGTTACCAAAGATCAAGATATCATCAACATATAAACATAACATCACAAAACAATAATTAAACGACTTCCAATATAAACTTTATCTGATGTACATACAACAAAATTATTAGAAAGAAGAACATCATCAAACTTTTGATGCCATTGTTTAAGAGCCTGTTTTAACCCATAGAGAGATCTCACTAACTTACATACTTTTCTTTCTTGACCAGGAACTACAAAACCTTCAGGCTGCTCCATATAGATTTCCTCCTCCAATTCACCATTTAAAAATGCTGTTTTGACATCCATTTGATGGATCTCGAGGTTATAATGAGCTGCCAATGCAATAAGCACTTTAATTGTAGTTATCATGGTCACAGGAGAATAAGTGTCAAAGAAATCTTGTCCTTCCTTTTGACTATATCCTTAAGCCACTAACCTAGCTTTGTACTTTTCAATGGATCCATCAGGATAACATTTTCTTTTAAAGATCCACTTGCACCCAATGGGTTTAAACCCTGGTGGTAGATTCGTTAGAACCCACGTCCCATGTGCAAGGATTGAATCCATCTCACTCTGTACTGCTTCCTTCCATAAAGGAGATTCACTAGATGACAAGGAGATTCACTAAAAGTCAAAGGATCCTCATTCTCCACCATGTAAGTATAAAAGTCATCTCCATAAGTCTTCTCTATTCTAGTTCTTTTAGATCTCCTAATGTAACACCCAAAAATACTGTAAGTTTACCAAAACTGCTATTTTAGGAAACTGTTCTAAAATAGGAAAGTTTTGCTGCCTGTTTTGAAATCTTATAATCTGGTGTGTTGATTTAGTTTTGTGATGCATATAAAAGAGTGGAGTTGATAAATCAGATTAGGCTGAGTGCACCTGACACCAGGAGTGGGGGGACAGGCGCCAGGGTGTAAAACCAGTGTGTAGAAACTCATTTGAGTATTTTGAGTTTAAATTGAGTTAGTGATGTGGTACTAGAGTTATGCAATGCAATACGGCACACTCCATTCGCGGGACATCGAGCCGTCCATCTGTGTGCCACGCCCCAGACGCAGGAGCAGCTGAGAGCCAGAGCCATGTGGACACCCACACCCTGGGCACTGTGCACGTGGTTGGCATGATAAGGTTTGGTTAGTCGTAGTGGAGAGAGAATCAAGGAGGAGAGAGAATTTTGAATTAATTGTAAATCCGGTTTGAATTGGACTATTTTTGGGGAATCCCTAATTAAAGAAAGTTAAGGCAATCAAAGAGAGGTTTAAGGACGTGATGGAATCAGTTACCAATCTAATTTAGAGTTGCCATGTGGCAAAGAGCAATGATCGTGCTTTGAAATCAATTTAAAGGAGGTTATTAAAGTAGTTTTGGGAACCAATTTAAATTCACTTAATTCTCTAATTAAAGGGGATTTGTAACCGATTGAGATAATGGATTGACCACATTCAAGAGGGAGATCGTGCCTTGATTTGGGGCAGATCGTGGCCTTAGATTAGCTAGCAATCAATGGTGGAAGGTTGAATCCAATTTGGAAAAAATTGTCTTAAATATGTGTAACCGAATTAGAGTTTTGAAACTCCTTAATTAAAGAAAATCCTACTAAATGAGGAGTTAATTTGAGGACACGTCTTGGGCAAGTGGAAGGCTTATTTTTTGTGATCATTTGTGGCCTTTGGATTAGGAGAAAATTGACGGTGGAGATGTGTCCTAGGAGAATAGGACACTTGCTATTTAAACTCACAAAGTGAGAGACCGCCATCCCTTTGAGACTTTGAGAGACGTGCAAACCAGTAAAGGGGATCTCGTCCATTCTCCTTTCAGCCTTCTACAGTGACCTAAGGGGTGGTAGTGCGAGCTGTGGTCCTTGGATCGCGAAAGCAAGAGAAGTGATTCGAAGGAGACAACTCGCGTAAAAGAAAAATCGGATTTTTTTGTTTTGCAAGGTATGTGCTCTTTTTTCCACAATTCCATACTATAATTTGTGATATTTCGTGATGCATATGATACTTGAGCACTGATGTGAATACCTATATGAATGATGATTCGTTTGATATTGGTGTCGTTCAATTCAATGGTTTACAATTTGTATTTTGAACATGATGACTATTACACCCGATCCTAGTAAACTAAATACTTCTCATGCATGGCTCCACTTAGCTCTCACCGTATCCTTGCTGCTTTGGTCGAGATGAGTACATTCTGTTGGACGTTGTACAATTGTATGTCCTTATATGGATGTCTTCATTCCTTAGTTTCGTTGTTATATGTCATCGATGATCATGTGGTGTCATACTGGATTCCAGATTTCAATCATATGCTGTGATTAATCCTTAAAGTTTGAAAGTTATGGTTAATGCGTACTGGTATTCAGATGTTTCAGCCTCCAAGATTAGCTTTGGGTCGTCAGTTTTCCTGTCTCATGTTAATTGTCTATTTTGGGTCATATCAGCCGATAAAGGGAAGTATTTGTACAAAACTGTTTTGGCATAATGATACATACCTTATGATACTAATTATTAAAGTAACAATTTTTGTGAAAAAGGAGTTACTAGAGTTCAAGATTTACTGTACCCTAATTATATCATGATTTAGTATGGGTATGTCCTGAATTAATAGTTCTAATTGCAGTCTACTTGTCTAAACCGTATGAAGAATATGTATAATCAGTTTTGGGATTAACAATGTAGGTAAGAATCTAATTAATTGCAGAATAATTGGGAGTTAGTAAATGCCCAAGAGAATAATGTAATAAGTCTAGAATGCATTAATAAGTGTTTAATTGAGTAATAGACTGTATTGATTAAGTAAGTTTATAATTAATGATCTCGGTTAAACTTAGTCTTGTGCCGACAGACTGTGATAGAAAAATTATAATTAAATGTAGAAAACTTGGAAAATTATGGCGTCAATTCGGTTAGAAACTAGAGACATGTAGTTGTCTGTCATAAAAATTTCAAACTAGAATATGTTCTGTGCAGACCGTGGTGAGCCAGAGAATGGAGCTCTTGTGCAGATAATAGTATATTTCTGGGTTGTTTAAACTATACCTTATATTAAAACCTATGTGATATACCTAATGATAAATTGTCGTAACTATATAAAATCCAGAGAGATGAAGTTAGTAATGTCTAGTAATTGATCCAATCCAGAGAGTGAGTCATGTCAAACCGAGTCATTCCTTCGTGGGGCATTGTTCTACCAATATAGTATCTTTGGCGTCGAACTTGAAATCTTAGATTCTCGGTTAGGGTTTAGTTTCCTAGACCCTACCATCTTATACCAACGTCATATAATCCTCAATATTGTCAGAATCGATGATGTCTTGATTGGAGCTATGCATGGTGAAGGTGTTTGATGAGTCTCAGTCTTGAGTCATCTTGTGATTGAACATTGAGAATTCTTTGGTTACTCCTATGTGAGTCAATTCAGACTGTATTTCTTGAGTACTCCTATGTGAGTCAATTCAGAATGTATTTCTTGAGTACTCCTATGTGAGTCAACGCAGATTGTATTAATGAGATTGTTACTTTACTCCTCTATGAGTCAAATTTTGGAAGATTGATGTTCGAATCTCTAGATGAGAGAGCTCTTGATATTTCTAGATTGATTCAATTCTATGTAAACTGTTTCTCCACTAAGAGTTTTGATGAACACTCTTAGATTGGAATCATAGTATGCTCATGAGCCATTGCTAGATCTTGCGAGATCTCCGATTATATTATTGAACCTCTGTAGTTCAGTCGATGACGACAACGCGTGCACTTTAGACTGTATGATATTACGGAAGGTCTGCAGTCTCAGCCCATTGTGCTCATAAGCACCGATGGGGCTAGCATCCCTAGACGCATGGCCGGGTTCCTCTGTAGAACCTCTAGGATGATCTGGTATTGATGTCCATAGGGAAAGTGGACTGAACAGAGAGCAGAAATTGTTATCTCCGACATTCTGTATGTTTGGAGTCAGTATTCATTATTGTTTCCTCCCGATGCTCTGTACGTTTGGGATCTGAGTTAATATTTGTTTATTCTCGACCGTTGATGGTCTTTGATGATGAGTATTGTCTAGGTAAGTGAACTTCGTATTTGCTTAACCTGATCTTTCTAAACGTGTCTTTATACTATGTTATCTGCATTTCCTTTATTATTATTATGTTGTGGGTTTTCTTGGCTCATGCTGGGTATTTCTTTCGAAATACTCGTGCATCTCTTGATGCAGGACTCAAAGTGGAAAGGAACTAACAAGGTACGTGCGAAGGAGCTCGATGGTGGAAAGTTGATAGAAGTGAATTTATTTATCATTTTTAAATTTCTTGTTCATAGAGAGTTAATCAGCCTGCGTGCTGAATTTATTTTGATGTTTAATGAATTATTGACTAGATTATTGTAATAGCGTAGTTTTATTATTTAAGATTTTTTGTAAATGGGCATTGGTTAAGCATTCTGGAATGAGAACGTGGTGTGATCGAGTATTGGGTCGCGTCCTGTGTTTCAGCCTCATAATCTTAATTGAGCTAGTGCTTCCGCGCTTTATTCGAGGTCTTGAAATTTGGGGTGTGATACCTAACCTCTACATTGGTATCCGAATCTTCAATTCTTGAAATAGAATATGATGAACCATCTTCTTTATGCACTACAGCTTTACTCTTTTCCTTCATAGGAAATACATATTCAAAGAATGTTGCATCATCAGACTCTTTAATAGTATTAGGTGCATAATCTTGCCGATCAGACCCAATTACTAAAAACCTATATGCTCTACTATTTTGTGCATAACTAATGAACACCACATCATATGTTTTTGAACCTAGCTTATCCATATTCACGTTTAGGATTTTCACTTTGGCAAGACATCCCCAAACCTTAATGAACTTCAAGCTCGGTTTTCTTCCTTTCATTAATTCATAAGGGGTTGTATTTTGTCCTTTATGAGGTACACAGTTTAAGATCATACAAGCAGAAAAAATTGCTTCTCCCTATAAATTCTTCGATAGACCCGAAGACGAAAGCATAGAATTAATCATGTCAATGAAAGTTCTATTCTTTCTTTCTGCCACTCCATTAGATTGAGGAGAGTAAGGCGCTGTGGTCTCATGTATTATTTCTTGATCTTCACAAAACTTGTAAAATTCAAGGGAACAATACTCCCCACCACGATCAGAACTTGGTCTTTTAATCCGCCTCTCAGTTTGATTCTCAACCTCCATCTTATAGACCTTAAACTTCTCAAAAGCCTCATATTTAGACTTTAACAAATACACATAACAAAACTTAGAGTAGTCATCAATAAAAGTAATGAAATATCTCATACTATCCCTAGTAATTAATCTATTCAACTCACATATATCCGAATGAACTAATTCAAGTAAACATGTAGACCTATCAATAGACCTACAAGGTTTCTTAGGTTGTTTTGCTTGAACACATATTTCACATTTATCACTAGTTACATCATGCAATTTCGGAATCAAATCAAGATTCATCATTCTTTTAATAGTATTTGAATTCACATGTCCAAGTCTCATATGCCACACATCAAAAGAATCAACATGATAAACCTAAGATTCATCTACTTGAAATAAAGAGTTATTACAAGAAACCAAATTGAGTTTAAAGAGGCCATTACACACACAGCCTTTGCCAATAAAAGTACCATGTCTAGTTATTACAACTTTATTTGACTCAAATACTAATTTATATCCTTCTCGACTAAGAAGTACTCCACTAACTAGGTTCTTCCTCACACTAGGCACATGCAACACATTACGAAGAGTCAACGTGTTCCCCGATGTAAACCGGATGTCTACATTTCCAACTCCATAAACTCTAGCATCAGAGGAGTTCCCCATCGTCACAGTCCTATCCTTTACTTCCTGATAGAAAGAAAAAGAAGAAACATCAACTCCGATGTGAACAGTTGCCCCTGTATCAACCTACCAATCAGTAGATTCACATGCCAAGTTAATTTCAGAATTAGTTAATACTAACCTGTCATCTGAAGTAACTATGTTAACATGAGTAGAAGATGCAGCCCCACCATGACTATGGTCCTGACCTTTCTTCTCTTTGACCTTGTTTGCAAAATGTCCCAGTTTCCCACATACCCAGCAAACATTCGACTTCTTGTCCTTCTGAATATTTGAACTAGGTTTGAAAGACCGATTCTTAAACTTCTTGTTGTTCTTCTTATTGCCATAAAGCTTTGGTTTCCCTTCTACAACATTTGCTTGAACACTATCTTTGACCCCATAAGATGAGCCTTGTAAGATTTTCATCTTACCACTACGCTTTTCTTCAATTTGTATGGCCACTATAAGATCATCAACGGACATGGCATCCCTTTTGTGCTTCAAGTTAACTTGGAAATCCTGCCATGAGGGTGGTAGCTTGTCTATAAGCGCCGGAACTTGGAGCCTTTCGTCAACGAAAATGCCCTTCCCAATGATCTTTGCTACCAAATTCTGTATCTCAGCAACCTGGTCTCTTACAGATTTGTTATCGACCATCTTGTAGTCAAAATACTCGCCTACAACATATTTTTCTTCACCTTCATGCTCATTTCTAAATTTCTTATCAATATAATTCATTGCTCAAGACACTCAATATTTGTCCATGGCACAGTTCATCATCTTGTTTGAATTTATCACTATTAACAGGCTTGGTTGTTCCAACATCAGACGAACTAGCAGCCTTGTCAGATTCAGAAGAAACAGTTTTATCCACAATAGCATTATAAATCACATAGAATATGTTCAACTGAGTCAACCAAAATTTCATTTTTGTTTGCCATCGCATGAAATTCTTGCCATCAAATTTACCAGGCTTCAATGATTTGTCAACACCCATAATTGCAGTAGCATTCAATCAATAAGAACAAGAAATATATGTTTCAAGATTGTTAGGATTGTCACATAAAAGAGGGCTAAAATACTACTAAATTATGCACATACAATTGACAAATGTACATATGAAATACTAGAAAGAGTATAAGAATTAGAACCAGGTTCGAGGCACGCTATGCGTTGTCCTTGAAACAGATACACTGCCCTCTGTGCACAGGCAATTAATAGCGTTCCGTTCCCGAGATACAACGAACTACACCGTCAATTTAAAGGTGCACTTCAAATCAAACTGACTGGATCTTGATCAGAGGAGATTCTATTGCTCAATGATGGATGATGAATTAAGAGAGAAGAAGAACAAGTTTTTCTTTGTTGTCTGTATATTTTTTCTGAGGAAAAATGTTCTATATATATAGAAGGACGTTGTTAGGCCTTTTCTGAAAGAAGAGACGCAATTTTTCGCAGAGAAACGGTCATTTACTCGTTGTAACCGCATAGCCTGAAATTACGATCGATCGTTTTATCGCGGTACATAAATCCTAAAATTCCAGTAACTACGATCGATTGTTTTCAAACCGATCGATTAGGCCAATACGGAAACCCAACTACAGAAAATCACAGTAACTTCAAACAATCAGTTTATCACGGTCGATCGTTACACAATCGATCGCGTTATTTTGCCGATCGATCGCTACATTTTTAAACTAATTTGTTTAATTTCAAGTCAAATTTCAACACTCCCTCCGTCAAAAATTATGTGTCCATCAAAGTTATGTGTCCTCATTAGAAAACTAAAATGAACTAAAATCTGTTCAGTTTTATTTTCTAATGAGGATACATATTTTTTGGCCGGAGAGAGTAGTAATTACCTGGTGAACCTTTCATCAGATTAGTGGATGGTTGAGCTTCAGAGACCGTCGATCACCAGACATCAACGACGTCAATCACCAAAGGTCAATGAGACACAAACTAGCTGGCACACTAGCCATACGCAAAATCACAGTCTGCATGTATGAACTGTGCGCTAGCATGTGCGCAAGTGAATCAGCATGATCAACGGATGGTGATGCTGGTTAAGAAGGTACCTATCAAGTTGAATGCTTTCATGAGTTTCAAGTGAATGCTAAGAAGAAATAAGAAATTTGAATCTAAAAAAGGCTATCGCAATTTGATGTCAAAATAAGTCTTACATTAATCAAGCGATAAATCGAACCTGTGTTCATCTAGTCAAACAACAGGAATAATACAACCTGGGGTCTCCAATCTGACTGCCGCCGGCTGCCAGCGACTGATTAAGCAATCTTAGTCTGCAATTTAATGACAACGATCTGGAGACCAAGACCGACTAGTCTGCAATTTAATGACAACGATCTGGAGACCAAGACCGACTATGGAAAACATTGTTACTACTAGCTGATCATGCAGGAGCCCCGGGCCACAAAGGAATGTGAGCAGTTTGATGCAATGCAGTCTTAATTGTCGGCACAGATTTTGAGTTTTTTATCCTTTACTACCTCATGAAGCCAACAACTCCACCTTCTTCCTCTCGTAAATGTTAATTATTTGGTTTTCCACACAGCAATAGAATTTCAAGAGACGATCAATTTACTTATTTCTCTCAATTTGACTGAAAAGTTCACTTCTTCATTTATGTATACTATTAATTTCTCACATCAAATTGTTTTCCAATATCCCTTTGTATAAAAGCCCCTCATGGCCTGATCAAACGTTTCTATTTAATCTTTTTTTTGGTCCTAGCATGGATTGAATACAAGTCATTGTTAACATTCCATGAATATCACAATATTTGAATTGTCGTGGAAGTTGGAACATGTAGATGACTATTTAACTTTATATAATTATATCCCAGATTTTTAGCTTAAGCCTGACTACCAAGTTTGACATAAAATGTTTGTGTTTGATTTTTGTAGGGAAGCAACAAATTCAAATGACTATCTGATATCTGGCCACCAAATCTGCTTCCTACAAATGAACACATAATTCAACCTCCAATTATGAATCACATATATGGAATACACGAGGTGCCCACATTTTTTTTATCGGTAACGAGCTGCTTACAATTTCAGGGCAAGTACCTTGTACTCGGCTCGTGGGAAGAATGTTGGACTGGATTTCTTAAAAGTCCGAAGTGGTTGGCTGCCTAAATGGCAATAGCTTTGTACTGTGTATGTGTCTATCTCCGAAGAAAGAAGCAAAAATCAACAGAACACAAATTCGCTACTTATCCCTATTGAGGTTGGACTGTTTTCCTTTCGCTCACGAGGGAAAGAAAAGCGTGCTGTCGGATTTCGATCCAGCGGCACACATTAATGCAGGAGATAGGTCGGTTTGATCCCCCACCTGTCCCTCTAGTAACCTGTGACATCGATCTTGATCCGATAGCTCACAATGCCCTGGCAGACTGGTGAGAAGTCTGAATGGGATTTAGACGGTCGTTTTGAGGCTCAAAGCCGCTTAGTTGACAATAAAACTCTTGGTCAAGCAGGAAGCGTGGCCGCAATAGTCCTTGCAAAGTGGCTGTTGAACACTTCATATCTTTGTAGAAGCTGAAATTTATATGGAAGAAGTCCTCCAAGTCAACATTAGAAGGTCATACTTGTACATATTCGACAAGAATTCTCAACCTTCTGTGTGCACATAATACTATATCGACTTCAACTTCAACCTTGTCCGAATTAGATATTACCCATTAATTAATATCTAGTTCACAACTCCGGATTTGATACCTAGGCTTATTAGCATGTATATATAAAATCGTGATTCACAACTCCGGATTTGCATGGCACTTGACTCATGCATATTGCTCATGTTTCAAACTGAACAACTTGGAGACTTCAATGTTCAACAAAGCACCTGCATGCAAATCTAGTTGCATCACAACGAGGATTACATGGCCTTCATAACTTAGATTATAATTAGAACCCTAACGAGTAACAAAGAAAGATATACATGCGTTTCTGGCTATAATGTTAAATACCGAATTCACCCTAAATTGGGTAATCTCAGTTTCTCACCATGAAAGGCATGGCCGGCTGGGTAGCATCAAAATGCTTAGTGACTACTTGATGACCAAAGCATAAAGTCATCAAGCTGATTAAATTCAAATTAGCTGAGGAAGGTCATGGCTGTAGTTAATTAACGATACCTCCCATGCCAAAATTAGGTACACTCTGGTCATACTATTGCAGCCTCCATGAACACACCGACATTCCCCAAACAGATACAGATTTTAATATGTTACTTCTCAATCCCTTGTTTTTCATCAGTATTGTTCCAACAAGGAGACCGCGTGAAACATCTGGTTACACCAAAAACATGAAAGTCTGGCAATCCAAAGCCTGCTTTCTCATCAGATGCCCAGTAACAAGTATGCCCGACTCATTAATATATTTCCAATTGACGCTCACACGGTCACACCTCCAAAGTCAAGAGAACATGCAGATCATACATAAGCCGAAAAAGAAAGCAAAGAGGCTGATGTGAAAGCAAACCCTCGCTTTCCACCAGGCTTCCTTTGACATGAATGACAAGCGCATGAAAGTGTGTGTTAGTCAATTTGCACCACCTTTTCGCCTTTCCTGTCCATCTGCAACTATATATATCAGCTTTGGCCTTGCTTTGAGCGCATAAATTTCATTGAGAGATCAGCTCAGACGGGAAGAAGAGATGGCTTTGAAGAGGAGTCTGCTTTGGGCGCTATTGATTGTCATTTTGGTGGCATCGTCCCCTCCTCTGGTGCAGTCCAGGCCTCTGATGGTGAGAGACGAGGGTGGTTGCAAACAGTTTGTGTCTGATCAGGAAGCTGGGAGGCCGAACCAACTCTTCCTTAATGTGGCTGATGGCTCAAGTACTCCTGCTAGCTTTCTCCAGGGCTTAACCATTAAGCTGGCTTCTGGCCCTAGCAGAAAAGGCGCCGGCCACTAGTTAACCTTCTTGAGATGGGTACAGGAGTTAATGTGTTGTTTGTTAGTTTTACCATTTCTTTCTTCCAAGTTATGTAACCTAGAGATAGAGAGAGATTAGTCCTCAAAATGTTGCTTTGTATATGATTTATTGAATTTTCTTCTCCTAGGAGAATAATTTGAATAATAACTTCTATGATATATTCCTGTGGTAACGTCATATGGGTGTATGAGCTTAAAAAATAAATCTTTTGTCAGTGCATATCCAACCATTTGTGTTTTCATATCATGCAGATTGGAAGTGTATTCCTGCTGATGATGATCATTGTTGTATGTTCGGGACTTCGTCCAATGAAGCTTATCTTGATGTGGAAACATACGGGTCCAACATTACATGGTTGAACAGAGGTCCAATAAAATTCACTCATATTGCAATGCGCCATATGGGCGGTCGACCGGTATGGACCCTCGAGTGACGTATGGCTTACGGGTTGCACATTTTGGACGCCTTTTTATTAGAAATCCCGCCAAAGGATTTAGAGATGGACTCTAAATATGGGAAACATGTTAAGAGGGTCATTGTGGTTAGGGATGCCTATAAAAAGGCTTTGTATCTTGTGTTTTTGCTATGATAAAACTTGTATCTAGTGAGTTCTAGAGAGAGAGCTCTTATGAGGCTTTTATTGGATATAAACTAAGAGCCCATAATGAAATATTATAAGCCCATACGAAGCTTATTAACTAAGAGGCCCAACTAGTATTGAAGATGCAAGCCCAAAACAGAAGAATCTAGAAGCATGAAATATGCTAGAAGAATAAAGTATGTGGTGTGTAGTATAAAAGTCTCTAGAAGACCTACTTAGAAGAATTATCTAGATAAGTCTTTTGTAGAAATTTGTAGAAGGATGTTGGACTCCTATAAATCGGGAATAGTAGATGGAGTTTCAACACACAAGTGAGTAAGAAAACTTAAGAGGTGAAGTGAAGTGTGAAGGAGTGCTCTTATAAAGGTTGCAACCTTATCCCTTGAATTATTCTTGAGATAGTGTAACTTGTGAGAATTTTACCTTTCATACCATTGTCTCATTTCCCTCCCATATACTTCCCTCATAGATGATAGTTGTGGTTGAAGGCTTAGCAAAGCTAACATCCAACAAAGTGGTATCAGAGCTAGGTATAGTGGCCCTTGAGTTTATTCCTCCCTTTATCCTACATAGAAGATGGCTTCAAATCTAGTCCAACCTCAAATTCCAACAAAGTGGTATGCAAAAGCCCCTTTCGTTGCTCCTTCCCTCTTCGTTTGTTTTTTGTGATCGCAGCGAGGAAGATGGCGGAGACGGAGACGTTTGCCTTCCAGGCGGAGATCAACCAGCTCCTCAGTTTGATCATCAACACCTTCTACACCAACAAGGAGATCTTCCTGAGAGAGCTCATCAGCAACTCTTCCGATGTACTGGATAAGATCTGGTTCGAGAGCTTGACCGACAAGAGCAAGCTCGATGCGCAGCCCGAGCTATTCATCCACATTGTTCCTAACAAGGCCAACAACACTCTCTCTATTATCGACAGTGGAATTGGCATGACCAAATCAGATATGGTCAACAATTTGGCAACTATTGCCAGATTTGGCACCAAGGAATTTATGCAGGCGCTGGCCGCCGGTGCAGATGTAAGCATGATTGGGCAGTTCAGTGTGGGGTTCTACGCCGTTTACCTTGTCGTGGAGAAGGTGATTGTGACCACCAAACACAATGACGATGAACAGTATGTTTGGGAGTCACAGGCTGGTGGTACCTTCACTGTAACTAGGGATACGTCTGGGGAGAACCTTGGAATGGGTACTAAGATCACTCTCTACCTTAAGGAGGTCTCAGATGATGAGGATGAGGAAGAAAAGAAGGATGAAGAAGGAAAGGTTGAGGATGTAGATGAAGAGAAGGAAGAGAAAAAAAAAGGAAGATTAAGGAGGTGTCACATGAATGGTCTGTCTGCAAGAAAAAACCCATCTGGATGAGAAAGCCTGAGGAGATTGAGAAGGAAGAATATGCAACTTTCTATAAGAGCCTTTCTAAATGGGAAGCTTAAAGAAGAGGTGTATGTAGAGCAGCCCCAAGGCTTTGCAGTGACAGAAGAAGAGCAAAAGGTGTACCGGCTGAAGAAAGCTCTATTGGCTTGAAGCAAGCCCCACGAACTTGAAACTCTCGCATCGATGGCTATCTGGAAGAGAATGGCTTCACTAAATGCCCGTATGAGCATGCCGTCTACATCAAGAAGAATGCTCATGGTGAGATACTCATAGTATGCCTATACATTGATGATTTGCTCTTCACAGGAAATAGCCAACATATGTTTCAAGAGTTCAAGCAAGCAATGTTCAAGGAGTTCGAGATGATGGATTCTGGTTTTACGTCTTTCTTCCTTGGCATTGAAGTATGTCAACAATCCGATGGTATCTTTATCTCTTAGAAGAAATATGTAAAAGAGTTACTTGAAAAGTTTAGGATGATTAATTGCAATGAAGTCAGTATTCCTCTTCCATCTGGTTTGAAGTTGACAAAGAAGGAGAAGGGAAAAGCATAGATTCTACCTTATTCAAGAGTTTAATTGGAAGCTTAAGGTACCTCACAATCACAAGGCCAGATATTGTCTTTAGTGTTGGACTCTTGAGCAGGTACATGGAAACACCAAAGGAATCACATTGGTTGGCTGCCAAAAGAATCTTAAGATATATAAAAGGTACGTTAGACTTTGGCCTTTTTTACTCATATAAAGATGATGCAACTTTATATGGTTATTCAGATAGTGATTGAGTTGGAGATCAAGATGAAAGAAAGAGTACCTCAGGTTATGTGTTCTATCTTGGATCAACTGCCTTTACATGGATGTCTAAGAAACAAGATGTAGTAGTCTTATCATCTTGTGAAGCAAAATATGTGGCAGCCTCATCCACTGTCTGTAAAGCTATATGATTGAAAAATTTTCTAGAGCAGATAAATCATCCTCAAGAATATTCAACTCCGATATATGTGGATAACAAATCAGCAATTGAGCTTACTAAAAATCTGGTGCAACATGGAAGGAGCAAGCACGTAGACATAAAGTATCACTTCTTGAGAGACTACGTAAAATAAAGAATTGTGAAGCTAGAGTACTACAACACTAAAGAGCAAGTGGTTGATATCTTCACTAAAGCTTTGCCCACCGACACATTCATCAAGTTGAGGACTATGCTTGGAATAAAGAAGCTTTTGGTTTAAGGGGGGATATGTTGGATATAAATCAAAAGCCCATATGAAGGCTCAAGCCCATAATGAAATATTAGATGCCCATATGAAACTTATTAACTAAGAGGCACAACTAGTATTGAAGATGCAAGTCCAAAAAAGAAGAATCTAGAAGCATGGAATATGCTAGAAGAATGGAGTATGTGGTGTGTAGTGTAGAAGTCTCTAGAATACCTACTTAGAAAAATTATATAGATAAGTATTTTATAGAAATTTGTAGAAGGATGTTGGACTCATATAAATATGGAATGGTAGATGGAGTTCCAACACACAAGTGAGTAAGAAAACTCAAGAGGTAAAGTGAACTGTAAGGGAGTGCTCTTGTAAAAGTTGCCACCTTGTCCCTTGAATTATTCTTGAGATAATGTAACTTGTGAGAATTTTACCTTTCATACCATTGTCTCATTTCCTTCCCATATACTTCCCTCATAGCTCATAGTTGTGGGTGAAGGCTTAGCAAAGCTAACATCCAACAGCTTTGCCCTCTTGCTTATGTGGCTATGGCCACTTGTTATTGGGTGTTTTGTTATCTTGATTGTGTGGCTTTAGCCACTCGTCCTAGAGTTATCTAAAGTTGGGTTTCACTTTGTAGCCATGGGAGTACTTAAGAGGTCCTCTTGTATATTTGGGAGAGGAATTGGGCAAGCACTTGGAGCTCTTTGTATTGATGAGTATCATGTAATTGTACTCTTGATAGGTGGAGTAGGTAATTGGTTGAGCCACACATATATCATTTGTGTTTCCGTTGCTTGTGTCCATGATCAAATTATGTATTATTGTTATTTATTTCAGATTTTTCATCTTTCGCCTCTCCTCGTCTTGTTTGGAATAAGTCTCGTCACTATGCACTTGATTGGCCGGTCAGGCCAATTCCCAACAGGTCCAATACCCACCCTCACATGAAATGGTTGAGCACAATTGGGCATGAAAGCCTAAGTTGGACTAGAACGCATGACCTCCCATTGGCTAAGATACCATGTTAAATAACCAAGTTACTAAACAAAATTTATGTATTTATTCTATGTTCAAACATTCATGCCATCTCTTGTTTTCAAGTCCTCTAACTAAGAAGACGATGAAGTAGGAGAAGTTGAGAAGATCAATTTTTTCTTCCAAAATATTATCTAGTGTTGTTAATGTGAATAATCGTCTACTATATCTTATAGTAGCATATTGTGAACGTTACTTCCAAAGCATCATCTATCACCAACATATCAACCTATTTTGGGAAGCAACAGTGCAATTTACAGTTCGAAAGCAATGCCATAGCACAATATTTTAACTTCATGGAATTCATCACCATGTAGGTTAGGTTGTTTTAGAATATAAAGCTTTTAGGAAACTTGGTTATCTTACATGGTATCAGAACTCCAGTTTATGGGAGGTCCTAGGTTCTAGTCACGTTGGATGTATTTATAACCTAATAATGTTCCAGATCCGTGTTTCGTAGACGCTTACACGTGAGTGGGGATGTTAGAATATATATATATAGATGAGTTTACATGAGATCGTTCTTATATAAGGAGCATGAGGCCAATCTTTATTGCCGTTAGATTCCGATCAGAGGGTGGATATTAAATCAGTGGGTAGGTGAGTGTGTCACATCAATGAGTGGGTGAGATCATTATGGATATTTGTAGCCGTCAGATCAAGATCCAATGGCTACGATTCAAAGTGGCCTCATATGAGCAATATGAGAGCGATCTCATTTAAACTTTTCCCATATAAATCGCTCTCATATTGCTTATATGAGGCCACTTTGAATCGTAGCCATTGGATCTTAATCTAACGGCTACAAATATCCATAATGATCTCACCCACTCGTTGATGTGATACACTCACCTGCCCACTGATTTGATATCTACCCTCCGATCGGAATCTAACGGCAATAAAGATTGGCCTCATGCTCATTATATGAAAACGATCTCATGTAAACTCATCTCTCTCTCTCTATATATATAGGGAAAAGTTTAAATGAGATCGCTCTCATATTGTTTATATGAGGCCACTTTGAATCGTAGCCGTTGGATCTTGATCTGACGGCTACAAATATCCATAATGATCTCACCCACTCGTTGATGTGACACACTCACCAACCCACTGATTTGATATCTACCCTCCGATCGGAATCTAACGGCAATAAAGATTGGCCTCATGCTCCTTATATATATACAAAGATTCCTATTTCCTAACAGTTTAAGATTTTGGAAAACTTAGTTATCTTACAGGTTGAGTTTATGCTAGTGTGCTAATCCTTTCTTGGACTGGATTGGTCATGAGGTCCCGTCCATTCGTGGTCTCGTGCCATCGTTAGAAAGGGTATGCACAACAATTGCTGGTGCCCATATCTGGCTATCCTCTTTGTGGAATCCTTTGATGGCTTGCCTTGTTATGCAGTTTGAACGCAGGTTCCCTACTGAGCAATCCCTTGTACTTTACCGAGGCTAATCCCTTGTGGAGTACGCTAGCATTGCCAGTATGGTGATGTGGTTTGGGTGGGAGTTCTTTGCTTTGTGATTGTTGTACTTTTTGTTTATAGTTTGCTTAGGGACTTCTTGTGTTTCAGTGTGTTTGTGCAGCCCTCTATAGCGTTTGTGCTCCATTGTATCCTATTTTGAATAAAAGTCCAAGCCTTAATGGCTTGTGGCAAAAAAATGCACAAATGGAGTTTTCAGAATTTTTCATCAAGGAAACCTTGCCCCATCGACTTGGAAATTTTACTGGACCTTAATGAAGTGTTGTGAGGGTTCTGAATTTAACTTCAACCTAATTTTGACTAGTTTAGCCCCTTTCGTAGAGCCGAGACTGCAGAGAAATGCAGGCACTGCACAGCTTAATTGAAAACCCCTTTTTATAGTTAGTCGTCGAACCACTTCGCAATTTAATCCTATGAATTTAAGACCTTGAAGTTCTACCAGTTAAAAACTGTTCCCAGATGTGACCATATTACTATTTTTCTAATTTCACATAGAATCAAATTCAAAATAGCCGATACAAATTCACATTGAACTACTTCCATGCATGAAACCAGTCTCTTCACAACCTCTATGACCAGAAACACGTTTAAAACGCGTATAAAACGCATTTTACGCGTTTCAGCCACTTAGCCGTAAAACTCTCCGTTTAAAACGGGAAAACGTATTTTTCCCAAAATAAATGCATTTTATCCCGATAAACGCGTTTAAACACGTAAAACATGTTTTTTATTTAAAGTGCAACTCCTTTTTTAAATGTGTAACTTTGCAATATATTATTATTTATCATTTATACCTATTATATTAATTTTTTATTTTTATTATTTTTCCATTTTTTTCACGTTATTTTCCCGTATATTCTGTTTTCTGCCGTTTTATTCCGTACGCTTACTTCGCCGTTTTATTGCCGTACCCGTACTTTGTCACTTAGTTCACAACCGCAAGCAATGACTGCCAAGTAAATATAAAGTTTGGGTAAAAAAAAATATAGACAGAGAGTTTAATCATTCCTCAATTTGCTTGCTTCCAAACAAACCCAAAGTTGCAAAAGCCAATGTCTATCCACAGCAAACTACGTTACTTACCTATTTGATCCAACAATGAGAAAAGTAGTGGCAATTTCTTAGGCAAAACGATTCACAAGTAGAATCATAGCATTTTTAATGAAAATCAATTCTTATTCAAGAGTAGGTTCCTTCAGGTAAATGCATAGATAACCTAGCATGCCATTTGACTTCATCCTCAAGCTTCAGGACAGGATTTGACAATAAAATTCTGACGGCTGATAGGGTTCATCACAACTGGAGGTCCAGCCGTGCGGGGCCATTCTTGGAACTTCTTATCAGTTGCTTCCCACCACTCTTTATTTGCAACTGTTCCTGGTGTTGTGCCTAATGTTCACACAAATACGTCAGATCATGTTAGCAAACTCATAAAGAAAGCAAAACATTTTTTGGATAATTAAGAAAGAAAAAGAGTAGGAAACAACTTCAAATGCGCTTCATTTCATTTAACTGACACAATGATTACTCTCAATACCGCATGTTATAAAATGAAACTATAGAGAATGAAACCAAAAGCATCACACCGAACACATACTGTACGCTTACTACGTCAAAGCATGAAAACACTTTGAACAGTTAAAATATATATGAGAGCCCACGAATGACCCACAGCAATTCAACCGAAGAAGACGTTAAGAAATTTGGCTCTTTACACATGTAAAGATAACAATCAAATTGCAGAACCGATAAGAAAAAAACAATCAAATCGCAGAGAAAGTACTTTCAGATTCATGTAGCAAAAAAAACAGAGTACTTTCAAATTCAATACAACAAGCGTGACAGAAAAAACCACTCTACAGTCCTACACATTGAATATGTAGACATAGACATTTTTGGTGCTCATATACATATACAAGAGTTATTTGAAGTTTATGCAAACATTCAAATAATACTTACTCAAACGATAAAAACATCCAAATTATAAAAATAATAAATCCCCTTAAGATATGTGATCTGATTAGCAGTTCTCACAATTATCAAGTCCCAGGCACTACAGAATTAAGAATCTAATTATTCAAAAAAGTTCATTGGATTTAAACTAAATAGAAAGAATATAAATTTTAACTAACCACCAAAGAACTTCTGGTCAGCAATCAGCATATCTGTTACATATGCAATCCCAAAAGATCCTACAATGGCTCCTATGATGTATTTGCCAGACATTGTAACACAAGCTGCAAAATGAAAAAGAGCAATCCACTCAGAAAAGAATTTACGTTGAAAACTTGACGAGAGTTACGGCCCACCAAGCAATACCATGCAATCAAGTAGAGCATCAATGATAACAGAGTAATTACTACAAATTTTCAAAAATGAAAAAAAGACCGAAAACAAAAGTAATGAAAGGGAATTAGGAAATTACTTGAGCAAGAATAAGTTCATCTGAATATGAACGTTTGAAAAGAAAACATTAGCAAAAGAAGCAACATCTTATTTAAAGCTGCCCCTTTAAAAACTTTCCAGAACTTAAATTTCAACCTTTTCTTCCAATTTTTTTTAAAAGAAAAACAAAACAAACTTATTCTTCACCTAGAACAGGGTGAAGAGAAAGGGATAAGCACTAGAGTTTGAGTATTCCATGTGATAATCTACTGCCATATAATTCAGAGGCAGATCTATGTCCAGAGTGCATAAAGAAGAATAAACGACATGGTCACTTGCCAAGTGACAACGCCCGGTGCAAGTTCACCAAAGAGATTTTATAATATCCAAGGCCTTACTCTTTCACAGCATCATTCGTGATTAATTAATTGTGTTTTCCAAGAGCCAAAACAATTTAACCAAACAAATGGAAAGAAAATCATGGACTACAAGAACTGCAGGCCAGGAGAATGCTAATTAGTACAATGCTACGCTTCTACTAGTACTAAGTTAGACTGACATGAGCATAGGTCAAGTGTATCAATGAACTCAGACTTGGCGATGATCATATATTCCCTCTGTCCCTCATTAATTGTTGTCTGGATTGGAAATCAAAAATTAACTAACATTAGTCACTTATCGTTTCTTATTTCAAATCCAGAAAAATGATAAGCGACAGAGGGAGGAGATTGTTAAGGCAAAGAAGAAGTGGCCCAGAATATTAAATAGGATCCTAAATGCAGCTGTGTGCTGGCTACTGACTAATAATCCCCAACCTTGTGATTTAGTCGTCTATTGCACAATTCATAAGACAAAACTCAAATCAGTTGAACAATCCATCAAGGATGGCAGTAACAGAGCTCTTTCAATCCACTGAATTGATGCTCCTTTTTATTAAATTACTGGAGAATGTCCTAGGATATCAATCCTCGGATTCTCTTAATACCACTAAATCAATCAGGTTTCAATTTCATTGCAGAAAAATCTAGCATTGCCCAACAAATTATAATATCCAGAAAGATTAGCATATATTAGGATCCCAAGAGCACATCTGTTTTTACGCACAATCGACTATGAAGTATTTTAGAAAGATAGCATGGACAAATGTCACGGGTTCATAACCAAGTTCAAGTCAAGTCAAGTAGCGCCTTTTCCCAACTATTTGGGGTCAGCGACATGGATCTTATGCCTCCATTCAGGCCTATTTTGTGCCAACTCTTTTGTAAGAGATAGTAAACCTTTTTATAAACTCCATCCAAGTTCTATTAGATATCCCGCTCCCTCTTTTGGCATCATTTACATGTATCCCTTATAATCTTCTCATAGGGGCATCTATTGGTCTTCTTTGCATATGCCAGTACCCATGCAACCTACATTCCCTCAGCTTCTCCTCAAAAGGAGCTACTCCTAAACTCTCACAAATATATTAATTTATAATCATATCTCTCTTAGTTATCCCACTCATCCACTTTAGCATTCTCATTTTAGCTCCATTCAACTTATTTATATGACTTTTCTTTGGTGCCCAATACTCCGCTCATAATGGTTGTCCTATAGAACTTTCCGTTAAGCCTTTTGTAACATGCCTTTTACACAAAACACCTGAGGCTGCCTTCCACTTACCCACCCCGCATTTATATTATGCACTACATCATCATGTTATAATCTTTTTATTTTCTTGGACAAAATTGAAGAATGGGAATTCAAAGGCAAGTAGAACTTATGCACAACATCTTTAAATCATTATGGAACCTTTCTGTGCCTTTCCAAATTCCAAACTGCTCCTGAATAAGATGAAATTCCAATCAATCATATACGAAAACGAAAATGCTTATGATAAGATCGTAGTCATTAATACTAATCATGCTCTTCCGCAATGGTAGCAAAATGGGAGAGGGAACTGACCTCGGCGGCGGCGGCGGTAAGAAGGCCGGCGTTGGAGACCGGCAGCGGCGGCGATTGGAGGTAGGACACGGAGGAGATGGCGATTGGCGGGTCGGATCGATTTACAACGACAGTTGGGCCAATCCGTGGATTTGTATCTCCCGTTTGTGTGGACTTTCATTACCCAATCAAAAACTCAATAAATAACTTTCCCTTCATCCAAATGGGCTTGCAGTCTTTCGGCTTCTTCGCCTAGATGGGCTTGTTATCTTTCTTCTAAGGAAAATGTACTAATCCCTCTGTCGGAAATATCCTGGCAGTATTTGAAAAGGGTTAAATTTTTAAAAAATCTTGCCTAGAGTATGTGAAGCGGTTATCATATCAATAGGCACACATAATTTAACGGTTGCCACCTTACAATGCATTAGCGTTGCAATACAGTCTAGACCGACTCTTAAATTTATTGGCATGTATCCTCACAGCATTTGGAGCTCATGCACGTTCATGCGGATTTATTAGCCTTTTGGGCAAATCTAGTCATTTAATTCTGGATTTATAAATTTAGAAGTGCAACCAATTTTTTGTGGACAGGGAGTAATATTCATACACTGGAATTTGTACTTTCATGTGTTTTAAAAATTTGATTGGATAGAGGAAAGTGGATACCCTTAATCTTTATTGTCTCATGAACCCAATTTTTGTAGGGTAATCGAGCCGCAGCGGAAGCGGATCTTGTGCCGTGTATGTGTCAAATTCTCCCAAATTCTGTTTGCACGAGGAATAACCTTGCACTCACAAACACAAATACACAATAGAGTACAAGTATTTTAGCAATATAAACGAACGATTATTTATATCATGAGCAATCTACAAAAAATACAGGAACACATACTACTAACCTGCGGCCTTTGTGCCCAAATTCCTCCATTCTTCGTAGAGAATTATAATATGTCAGAGATCACTCTATTTGCAACCGTTCGTGTGTGAATATGTGACTTGCTATACTCCACGAGTTAGCAATATCACTTCCTTGCGATTCTCCGAAGCTTTTCTTTTTTTATAATCTCCAAGATCAAATCTCACATAAAGCAAAAGCTCTTCTTTTTTTAAGATGGAGAAGATGGTCTAATGAAGAAGAAGGGGAATACCCAAAAGGTAGGGGGACATGAACAGTAACGTCCCCCTTTATTTTCTCTTCACGGATCCCCATAATTGGGGAGTTACAACCCATCACGCAGTTTCCAATTTGACAATTTCCAAATTAGTTATTTCAAATTTGGGTATTTCCAATTCGGGTGATACATTCCGAATAATTCCCTTTTTATGACCATTCTTCCAAAACGGTTACAAACAACAAAAGTGTCTCTTCCATCTAGGTGTGGGCCCACCTGGGCCCACGGAAGCCTAACCATCTCCACAAGTTCACACACACAAGGGAAGGCCGACTCCTCTCAAAAATATGACAACTAATATGGGACAAACCCATATTAATGTCTTACATCTCCCACTATGGGTTCTGTGCTCATATTTACGATCCAACAGTGACTCGTGCACTAGTCCTGCCGTAATCTAAAACTATGAACATGTTTTACAAATAGATCCGTTGTTAAGGCCTTCGTTAACGGATCAGCTAACATCTCAATTGTAGGAAGATGACTCACTGTCAACTTTCCCCATTGTAGCATGTCAAACACATAAAAGTAATACACCTCTATGTGCTTAGCTCTGGAACTGATCTCCCCATTACGGAGTGTCGACACTGTTGCCAAATTATCACAATAAATTTGGATAGGAGCATCAGTCCATTGTTCTAGCTGTAACCCAGCTAGAAATTCTTTAATCCAAACTGCCTCAGAAGTTGCCAAACTGCATGCAACAAACTCAGCTTCCATCGTGGACTTAGTAACACATTTCTGTTTCTTACTCGCCCATGCTACGGCAGCACCACCAAGCATAAAAACATAACCGGCAGTGGATTTCCTGTCATCCTTACGCTCGGCATAGTCTGAATCACTATAGCCTTCCAATGACAAGTTCTCGGCCTGATATGTGAGTTTCATATCCTTGGTACCCAATAGATATCTGGACACCCGGTTAATAGCCTGCCAGTGTTGCATACCTGGGTTAGCCTAATATCGACTCACAAGGCTTACTACAAAAGCCAAATCAGGTCGAGTGCAGTTCATGGCATACATCAAGCTGCCAATAGCCTGCGCATATGGCACAAATTGCATCTTCAGACGTTCCTCGTCTGATGCAGGTGCCATTCTCTTGGACAAAACTGTCCCTTTATAGATGGGCGAATCTATGGTCTTCCAACCAATCACGCCAAAGCGTTTCAAGACACTCTCAATGTACGATTCTTGAGATATACTTAGCCTCCTCGCTTTTCTATTCTCTCAATCTTCATCCCGAGGATGTAAGATGCTTCACCCATATCTTTCATTTCAAATTGGGTCTTGAGCCATTCTTTAAGACTGAGGATCATACTAGTGTCATTCCCCATCAATAATATATCATCTACATATAGTGACAATATCATAAATCTACTCCCATCTCTAAAAAAGTATACATAATGGTTATAGTCATTGGCCACAAAGCCATATTCACTTATCACCTTGTGAAAAGTGAAATACCATTGTCTTGGCGATTGTTTCAGTCTATACAATGATTTAATAAGCTTGCACACCTATGTTTCCTCCACGGAAACAACAAACCCCTCGGGTTGTTCCATGTAAATCTCCTCCTCTAAATCACCATTTAGGAAGGCAGTCTTTACATTCATCTGGTGCAACTCTAAATCTAAGTATGACACAATTGCCAACAAGCATCCGATCGAGATGAACCTAGACACAGGAGAATACGTCTCCTTGAAGTCTATGCCCTCTACTTGTGTGAAACCTTTTGCCACAAGTTTAGCTTTGTACTTCTCTATTGATCCATCAGCTTTGAGCTTCTTCTTGAAGATCCACTTACACCCTATGGGTTTCCGTTCGTCTGGTAAGTCAACAATCTCCCAGACTTTGTTCTTCAAGATCGAATCCATTTCCTCTTGAATAGCCTTTTGCCATTCCTTAGAATCTGGACTACTCATAGCCTGCTCAAATGTGACTGGATCACTGAGTACATGTTCATCTATCGATATCTCATCTTCACCAAGCATGGCATAGTAATCCTTCAACAAAATTGAAGGTCTACGCTCTCTTGATGCTCGAGTTTCAACATCCTCATTGGATGTGTTACCTATCACTTGTTCATTACTAGTGACAATAACTTTCTCTTTTTCTATCTCAAAGAGTTCCACTTTCTGACTAGGAGTTTTAAGGTCTATATCTTCCTTAAGAAAATAAGCATCTCTAGACTCTATAACCCCCACTGTCCCATCATCATGGTGTACTACAAAACGATACCCTTTTGAATGGTCACAATAACCAATAAAATTACATTTTATGGTCTTGGGATCCAACTTAAGTCTTAGTTGATCGGGTACCCTCACATGGGCCTTTGACCCCCACACTCTCAAGTTCGAAAAGTTTGGACGTTTTTCCGTCCATAACTCATATGGGGTCAATTTGATCGACTTAGAAGGTATCCGATTTAGTACATAGACAGCGGTGTCTAGTGCTTCGCCCCAAAACTGCGTTCCTAGTTCAGAGTGGTTTAACATGGACCTTACCATATCCATCAATGTCCTATTACATCTTTCAGCGACTCCATTCTGCTGAGGGGTATACGATAAAGTATATTGATGCACTATTCCATGGTTTGTACAATAGTCCTTGAACAAATCAGATGTGTACTTACCACCTCTGTCTGTTCTCAGAACTTTAATCTTTCGTCCTAATTGGTTCTCAACCTCAGCCTTAAATTCCTTGAATTTTTCTAAGGCATCGGACTTTCTCGATAACAAGTACACATAACCATATCTCAAATAGTCATCTATGAACGTAATAAAATACATCATTCCCCTTTGAGTCTTGACGTTTATAGGCCCACAAATATCTGAGTGAATGACCTCTAAAAGGTCAATTGCTCATTGCCCTTTTGGAAAGGGTTGCCTAGCCATTTTCCCTGATAAACAATTTTCACACACGCGTAAATTATCACTTATTCTAGGTAGTAACCCACTACCCGACATTCGGTGTAATTTTTTCGCATTCACATGACACAGGCTTAAATACCACAACAATGCATTATCCACATAACAAGCAACAATATACTCAGAATCAGCTATTTCATTAATATTAGCAAAGTCATTGGAAACATCAAGTTTGAATAAACCATCCACAAGAGAAGCAATAAATAAAACATTATTCTTCTATCCCACAGTTCCCTTGCCACCTTCGAACCGGACTTCAAATCCCTTTTGAGTCAACAAAGGAATTGAAATCAGATTCCTACGAATAGTAGGTGCAAACAAGACATCTGTGAGAACCAGAGTGTTTCCTCCTAAAAGAGGAACACAAATAGAGCCAATCCCCAGCACGTCACAATAGGTGTTATTCCCCATGTAGATCTTGTGCTCTCCGGGACTAATCTCTTTCATCTCAGCAAAAGACTCCTTTGCCATAGCCACATGACGGGTTGCAGCCGAGTCAAGCCACCAACCTCCAGTGTTAGTGTTCACAATCAGTGCCTCAGAAATCATACACACTATATCCTTTCCTCCACCCTGCTGTTTCTTTTTCTCGTTGCCCTGGGAGCCATTAGGACAGTTCCTGCTAAAGTGACCCATCTGGCCACAAGTAAAGCAGGCTCTCTTCTTCTTGTTTTTGGCCTTGTCTCCACCCTGGAATTGAGGCTTCTTTCCTTTCCTCTTGAAGTTCTTCTTTGAGGTGCCTGCATAGGACCCACCTTTCTTAGAGCCAACATGGTGAGCAAGGTTGGCAGATGCATTAGAGGCCCTCATATGCTCTCTCCTTTCCTGCTCCAAGCCCAGCTTGGCAGTAAGGTCATCGAGAGTGAGTTTTTTGTCACTCAGGTTCAACACCACCACAACTGCTTCCCATGATGGAGGGAGGCTAGTGAGTATTGTAGACACTTGGACCCCCAATGAAATTGGATCTCCAAGCATCTCCAACTCACTAGCTATAATGGTCATGGCATTTATGTGCTCAAGCACATTCTTGCCCTCCTCCATTCTCATGTTGGTATAGCGAGTGTGGAGCAACCTGATGTGAGCCTCAGTATGCTCTCCATACCTCCTCTCAATGGCCTCAAACATTTCTTTGGCCGTTTTGTGCTTCTCAAAAAGCAACTCCATAGTAGGCTCAATAAAGGTAAGCATCGTAGTCCTTGCTCGTGCATCCTCCATCCAGAACTTCTCGTACTCTCTCTTTTGAGCAGCAGTACTATGTTCACCCGAAGGTTCAACAACTTGGTCCAACAAATGACCCAAGTCATCTAGGAACAGAATGTGACGGATACGCCTCTTCCAGGTAACAAAATTGGTGGCATTCAACTTTTCAGTCTTTGCCAACTCACTGGAGACCATACGGGAAGCCATTGCAACTTTTATGAAATCAGCAAGTGTCGCAATCAAATTGAAGATAAATATCTACAATCAATGTGGACAATAAGTGTTAAACAGCACAGTTTGAATCACTAAATAACTATCTGTAATCAGATAATTAAGTGGCACAAAAATACTGCTTCAAAATAAATAGATTTTCAAATTTTTTTTCGCCGATCAATCGTGTCTAAATACCCGATTAATCGCTTATCCGATCGATCGCGTCAATCTCACCGATCGATCGCATCAATCTCACCGATCGATCACAGTCAACCGATGGTGACTTTGCACAACTTATAGTAGATACGATCGATCGTGTATTCAGCCGATCGATCGCTCTGCTTGTAATAATATATTCAATCGTAAGCCCGATCGATCACGTTTACAAGCCGATCGATCGCTTCGATTGTTGTATAAAAAATAAATTTTCTAACACAATTTTGATATTGGTTTTTAACAGTAGATACGATCGATCGCAATTACTGCCGATCGATCGTTTCCCTCTTTGAAGC
The DNA here is from genome assembly GCA_039654745.1 of Houttuynia cordata. Classification (NCBI taxonomy): domain Eukaryota; kingdom Viridiplantae; phylum Streptophyta; class Magnoliopsida; order Piperales; family Saururaceae; genus Houttuynia; species Houttuynia cordata. The sequence goes on along the minus strand of CM077508.1, from coordinate 16,268,245 downwards.
GACGCTTCCAGTAACTACGATCGATCGCGAACGGCGCCGATCGATCGTTACCAGTCGTCTTCTTCGTTAGAAAACCTTTAGCGATTGATCGCGTCTGTTAGCCGATCAATCGCCAAATCGAAAAATGCGATTTTTAATATTTTGATTGCTCAGAATCCCTCACAGATTTTTGGGAATTCTCACACCATACACGAACCGAGGCTCCGATACCACTGTAGGGTAATCGAGCCGCAGCAGAAGCGGATCTTAAGTCATGTATGTGTTAAATTCTCCCAAATTCTGTTTGCACGAGGAATAACCTTGCACTCACAAACACAAATACACAATAGAGTACAAGTATTTTAGCAATATAAATGAACGATTATTTATATCATGAGCAATCTACAAAAAATATAGGAACACATACTACTAACCTACAGCCTTTGTGCCCAAATTCCTCCGTTCTTCGTAGAGAATTATAATATGTCAGAGATCACTCTATTTGTAACCGTTCGTGTGTGAATATGTGACTTGTTATGCTCCACGAGTTAGCAATATCACTTCCTTGCGATTCTCCGAAGCTTTTTTTTTTGTATGATCTCCAAGATCAAATCTCACATAAAACAAAAGCTCTTCCTTTTTGAAGATGGAGAAGATGGTCTAAGGAAGAAGAAGGAGAATACCCAAAAGGTAGGGGGACGTGAATAGTAACGCCCCCCTTTATTTCCTCTTCACGGATCCCCATAATTGGGGAGTTACAACCCATCACGCAGTTTCCAATTTGGCAATTTCCAAATTGGTTATTTCCAATTTGGGTATTTCTAATTCGGATGATACATTCCGAATAATTTCTTTTTTATGACCATTCTTCCAAAACGGTTACAAACTACAAAAGTGTCTCTTCCATCTAAGTGTGGGCCTACCTGGGCCCACGTAAGCCTAACCATCTCCACAAGTTCACACACACAAAGGAGGGCCGACTCCTCTCAAAAATATGACAACTAATATGAGACAAACTCATAGCAATATCTTACAATTTTTATCATATCCAATCAAAACCCAGTGTAGGGTTTTGGAGTTCGATCACAGATTTGGTGTACGTAGGGATGTCTTCTCTCTTTCGGGACGTTTGGATACAAAATTGCAATGCAATAAGCCGCCACCACAATCTAGCCAGCCCATTCCCGCTTATATACAGACCACCCTCTGAAAATACAAGGACGGTGGACATTGGTGGGCAAACGTGGGGGGTGAACTATTCATCAAATATTGAGAAGCTATCCCTGTGGAGACGTTCAGTTGGGCATGAGAGTTGCCTACACGTCGGCTGCCTTGTGAATTTGGAGGCCCATTCTCCTTTTCCACAAAGTGGGCTTTGTCTCCACAGTCAACATCATCAGAAGAGGAGTGAAGGTCTGCAATGCTTCCACCGAAAGGCCCCTCTTTCTCATTAACTTTCCTTGCCCTACCAAATTGAACATCAGATTTTTCAAACCGAACTACATGTGGAAACCGCAACCAGAATTGGGAACCATGTTGGAATAGTAGTTCTCGGTTGCCCACATACGTGTCTCCTAAAACAAACAAAAATACCAAAAAAACGTCATCAGTACTAAGCTTTACAATTCTAGAAAAAAAAATAGTAAGTCTACTATTTATTGTTTTCTTGATTTACAAGTTTATGCTAAACACAAGGCATGCTACAAGAATTTTTGGAAGTAGGGTAAATTGCATATAACCTCCATGAATTATAATTAAAAACTACTTAACCACATGTACTATTAAAACTCCCACATAACCCTCATGCCCTAATGGTGGAATTTAACAGTTTAAACTAAAAATCTGAAATCAAAATTAAGTCAGAATATCCAAATTTCTTAAGGAAGGAATAAGTTAGCGTACCCCCCCAATTCATTTTCTGAATAAGGTGTATGTTGCAAACTGAAAGATTTAAATCCCACCACCTCATGTTTTAGAGGTAGAATATAATAATCGTGCCTATACACCGCCAACCTGCGATGAAGATTGCACCGCGGCCCAAGGCGCATACACACGATGAAGGATGATAATAAAGTTCTAATATCATTGTCAACTGAAAAGAAGTTATACGAGGGTCCATCATTGACCCCTATGTTGTCGGTATGAACTTAGGTAAGGACTTACCAAATTTGCTCAAAACCATTGGAGATTAAGCAACATTTTCTTTTGGGCAACTAACTCCTCTCGACATGGACAACTTACACACAAGAAGCCGCTTCTCTCAAAAGTGGGAGGAGTGAGAAGCTCTCCCCTCTTGCCTCTTTTCCCTTACAGCAAAACCCCCATTTCCCCCATCCTTTCTTCCCTTGCAGGTCTTCCGTCCCTGCCCTGTCTGGCCAATCGGCCGCTGCGGATCTAAGCTGGTGGGTGGAGGGCAGAGGACCATTGGAGGGATGGCGAACTTCGAGTTCTCCCACCCTCCTAGCTTTTCTTGTCCAGACCTACCCTCTCCCCACCGGCATCTGGTTCGTAGTTAGGCCGGGTTGGTATCTGTCTAAAGGTCGTGCCGCTGTGTAGGCGGAAGACCTCCTTGCCACTTTTGTTTTTATTTGTGGGTCTTTTGGTGGTTGGGAGGGTGGAGAGAGGGAAGATTTGTTTCTCCTCCTCCAGCTCATGTACTCTTCCCCTGCTATGTATATGGATGTTTTGGTGGTTTCAGTGGACGACTTTATGGACAAAAGCCACCCCCTTGGTGGTTGTCCTCTTGAGGTATTTGTTCCATTCAGCTCCATTGCCGGCAGAGCTCATTACCCTCGACTTATAACTGGTTTGATTATACTATGGGCGTGCCCTAGTTAAGTGGTTTTCAATTGGGTAGAGGTCTATGGAATGCGGTCCAACCCCCGTTGCTATGGGCGTGTGTTCATTCATCTGGAGTTGCAGAAGTTGCCTAATGATTGGGTGATTATCTTTAGGGCTACTAATTGTAATGCTGCTACTTAGAGCTCACAACCTAGTAGCTTCATTGTATGTTTCTCCGAGATGCATTGTATTGGTTAATCGGCTGCTTAGAGCTCACAACCTAGTAGCTTCATTGTATGTTTCTCTTAGATGCATTGTATTGGTTAATCGGCTTTATACGTCTGACCCTTTAGAGGTAGCCCAAGATGATTGGGCTCAAGGTCCTCTTCAACGGATTTGTGCTCAACGATGTGTCGTTGTTTATTAAGTTTCCACTAGATGTGTTTTATCTAACTATTATGGAAAGAGTTTAATCTTTGTTGTTTGTATGTTTGGAGTCCTTTATTCCATTGTTGTTGTTGTATTTGAGGAGAACTCTTTGTCTGTAATTTCTATTTTAGTTGAATAAAGTTTCTTTGTTAGAAAAAAAATGGACAACTTACACACACTGCCTAAACTTTTCTAAGATCCCCTTGTGCATGGGTAGAGATGCAAACTCATATCTGCCCACTGACACTGGAGCCTAAAGACCAACATGATCTATACATGAATTATACATTTTATTAGATCCTAAACTTATGTTCATGTTAGTGTTTGATTAAATTTCGTGTGCATATTATCTTTGATTTTTGTAGGAAAATAAGAAGAAGTTGCGTATATGGTGAAACATGACTCTAATGGTTGAATCTTCATTACTTTAGTTGCGTATCTCTGATGGGACTTTAAGCTTCATGTTAAATTTCAAGAAGTCAGCTTTCCAACACCAGTGACGGTGCACAATTCGGAGTTCTAAGCAAAAAATTATGATCATTTGAAGAGTTGTAAGCAAAAATAGTGTGTGATCCGCTGATGTACATATAAGGAGAAGACGGACGTTAATTAAAGAGAAGAGTCATTTGGATGAGAATTGACGGATGAGATCGTTACAACGAGTATTGGTCTTAAGCGAAGAAAATAAAAGGACCATCAAGATGAGATTGGACACGCGAGAGTAATACGATGGGTTTTTGCCTAATAAAGAAAAAAAAAAGAATAGACAGGTTCAGTTCCGTTCCGGTTCAGTTCGGTTCAAGAAAAAAAGACTCGGCCCGAGCCGAAGCTCGGGACTTTCAGAAACAGAAGCTCGAGCTTCTACTCGAGCATTGACGACGGCAGCCATGGGCAAGCGCCGGTGGAGCTGGATGTCAAGCGACGGCGACGGCGATGGCCGGCGAAGGGGCGAGGCTCGACAAGTGGAAAAAAGGCAGTCGTGTTCGTTCGAAAAAACAGACAATCGTGTTAAAATTGGAAACTCGAGCTTTGATTCGACTTCAACTTGGAATAGGAATCCACTAAGAGCAGGACTTGGGGTTGGAATCACCTATAAAAATAGAGCTTTTGGCAGGGAAAAAGGAGAGCTTTTGGAGGAAAAACAAAGCCCGAAAAGAAGAGAACTTGCACCGGATTCCGTTGCTGTTTTGGCTGGATTCCGGTGGTAACAAGGTGTGGGTTTGGCCGGAAGAGAAGGAGGCTGAAGGAGAGGAGAAAAAGAGCGAAGAAAGGAGTGATTTTGGGCTGATTTGCAGATTTGCTACAGTAACTGTCAAAGTGCTACAGTACCCACGGCGAATTGGAGAAGACGATGAACAGTAACCCATGGTGAACAGTATTTTGCTACAGTACCCGTGAACAATGTTTTTGGTGAATAGCGAACATGACTTCGACAAATCAGTAGCATTCTCCTCGTCCGATGGCCAGCTAAATTCCTATCCAAGGCGTAGATGAAGCCCTAGATTTGTGTTTTATTACTCTTGATTGTTTCATTTAATATAGTTGATATGATTTATGCTTAATGCAATTTCATAAGTTTTCTTTTGAGTGCTTGACCATAGACTTGATTGATTATGAATGAGATTTAATTAATTCCGGTGTCTAACCAAGAACAGGATTGTATTGATTCTATGCCCGACCAAGGATATGATTAATTACATTACAGAGGGTGAACTTTCATGTCCGACCAAAAATGTAAGTGCATTCACTAGTGATTCTTGTGTCCGACCAAGAACACGAGTTACCGTGTCATATCAATTTCTACGTAATAATAATTGAGAGTAGTAATTGCATGTCTAGTGGTGGATTCACTGCCTCGGTATTTCTCCATATTGGTTAAATTCGCTTAGAGTAGTTAGTTTACTGTTTTCTAGATTAAATCAAAACTACAATTTTCTCTTAAATTTGGTAGATTATTCATCTGCCCCTGAGGTTCGACAACCCTTTAATACTCACTGTAGTAAAATTGTCTTGTGCACTTGCAAGGGTTTATATTAAAATGATCACAACACGCCAAATCCGTTTTAGGGTAAGAGATTAAGCAACATGGGAATAGTCTAGATTCCAAATATTTTTTCTTTGATAGAAAGATTTATTAATCTATCAGAAAAACATGGGAATGGTTTAGACTCTTAGATTCATTAATGCATGATTTTGACATAGAACTAGTTTGGCCTAATGGTGCTCACGAGCCGAGTCGAATCGAGTTTAGACTCAGCTCGATTTTTAAAAATGTGGGTCAAGCTCGAACTCTGCTCAAGCTCTAAATCTCGAACTCGACTCGAGCTCAGCTAAAGCTCTAAATATCGAACTCGACTCAAGCTCGAGCTCGACTATCTCGCCTAAAATTGGCTCGAGCTCGAACTCGGCTCGAGATTGAACTCCACCCCAATAGCAAGTCTTCCAATTGGTGCATGTTTTATAGGGCGTGCCATGACTCCTCCCCGCCTCACAGCTCCGTTGTGGGACTAAAGAGACCCCGCATCCTCAAAGCACACAACATGAATGCTTCAAATCGGTGGTCCCAGGTAGGGTCCACATCATTGGTATCTTTGTCGATGCACTATTATTTGCAAGCCTCGGGTGGTAATTCAGTGCACCCGGCGTGCCATCTGGATTTGTACGAACGTGATAGGAGCCGTCGATCCCCCAAATTGATAGGAGAGGTATCAACGGTGGGCATAAATCCCATGTCGCATGCCAGGCACATGGTATAATTTCTCTCAATTCTCAGTTCACATTGGTCTTTAAAATGATATTTGTTGTATGCTCCAAGTCAATGTTGTACTGTGTTTTTCTTTTTTAATTAAGCATAAGGTGACAAGATTTGAATCATGACCTCACTCAAAAAATAGATAAATGCCTTCCCTTTATAATTTACTCAAAAGAATAGATACATATGAGAGTTCATCACTCAAAAATAGATAGATACATCGAATGATTAATCACAAGAATAAGACCCTATAACAGAAACAACTGTTGCACTAAATAACTCACCATAATAAGTGGCAATGGTCACCTTATTTTTTATCTCTACTGAATAAGGATATATAAGTTTGTAATGACTCAGAACACACAAACAATAACTTGGTACTTCAAATAATCATTCTAATCCAAAAGATAAAAACCATAAACATCCTTCCAAGCCAGGACAAGCAACTACATTTTAGTAAACATAGCTCACCTTTGACTGTACAAAGTCTTCAAGCCATCTATTACAATCAACATAATTTGAGTGAACTGAAGCTATGAAAACCTGAACAAAGTAGAAATTAGTGAAGATTCCATGATAACATCTTCTCATGCTTGCGCAGGGATTTAATGTGTAAGGAACACTCACAGGAAACTGAACATATTTTGTAGGAAATTTGGATGGATGGTCAGTCCATGTTAAAGATTTCTCAACATATGTCCAGAACTTTGCGGATGACAATAAATGACATCATAATCTTTTCATGTACAACTGTGTTATCCATACCACATCCAAATCTTAACTGTGTTATCCATACCACAACTCGCAATGCGATAGATGTCAGACGGATGGAAGTCCTGTAAAAACATAATCATACTTCCCAATTTAAAATCATTCTATTTTGCTCCTTCACTGACACAAAGCATTCATTATTAAGAAAATAAATTGTACAACCTATGGTCGTACTAACCACACGTAAAACTTCATTCCTATGACCACCTGCTCCAGCAAATATCAAAATGCAAATCCCATTATGCACGTTCCACAATCAAACCAACTCATCCTATTTACAGATACAGAGATGTCGCATCATTCATTCACTAAAAACATGATCATAGCATTACTCATAAGACCAATATAATCCAATAAGCACTCACTGAAAAATGTTAAATTTACCTTACTTGTAGATACTATCAGAGAAGGCTTCAAAGCCTGTGTCCTGATCTCGTTTATTGACTCTCCATGGCCAACAAAACTCTGCACATTACATTTAGGAAAAAAATGAGATGAAAAAAGAAGGATCTGCTTTCACTACTTCCAAAAAGACCAGTATTTTACATTCACAAATATCAAGCAAGAGAGCATATCAAAAGATGGACAAAATACAACCTTATGAATCTTCTCAGAGCTCGTCCAATCCTGGAGCAGTGGAATGAAGGGTGTGTAATAAAACAGAACAATGTTATCCAGTTTGATCTTTAGTATAATTGTTACCTTTAGCCCATCTTCATGGAAGCCATAGCCTGCATGGGATGTTAGGAAAATTAAGTATGACATTCGAAGATTAGAACGAGGGGTATCTAGTTTCATGCAGGAAAGAATGGAAAAAGGAACAAAATTCATGAGTCATTTTGACATAGAACATTGACACATTGAAGAGCCTGAGCAGGACTCGTCGTCGTCGGAGAGGAGGATGACCGAACGAGAGCCTCAGTTGTGAAGAGGACGAGGCATCTGATCGGAGAGGAGGATGACTGCACGAAAGAGGCTGAGTGGCAGGGCTGAGTCGAGCAGGCCTCATTGTCGTCGGAGAGGAGGATGACCGGATGAGAGCCTCGGTTGTGAAGAGGACGAGGCAGCTGATCGGAGAGGAGGATGACTGCACGAGAGGCTGAACGGCGGGGCTGAGAGAGGAGAATGAAAGGAAGGGGCTGAGCCCTTAGGGTTTCGATTCGAAAGGGTTTTGTATCAGCCCACCGAGTCGAGTCAAGTCGAGTTATTCCAAGTCAGCTCGAGCTTATCGAGTCGAGCTGGTTCGAATCGAGCCGAGTTGTAGAGTGGCTCGAGCTGGGCTTGAGTCGAGCCGAAAAAATTCGCAAGCTGACTCGACTCGTGAGCAGGCTTAGTTAGGCCTCAATTGAAATCAATCAAACATGATATAACTAACATAGTGTGTGTTTGGCAAGTGATTTCCACCATAAATTCTAGGAAAATCTTTCACTTTCCCCATAATTGGGTTTGGTTGCCTGCTTTTTTGGAGTAGTGAGCTTTTTAGTGAAGTGGAGTAGAAAGCTAAAAAGGAGGGAAAAATCAACGGCAACAAGAATCTCCTCGAGAGGAGATTTATGCCTTGAAGCGTAAATTCTTAGATTTCACGCATTAGGAAGAAAACACGTAAAATCTGACACTTTCCACCCTTATCAACTCTAAATATTATGGATATGCCCCAACATACTTTTACTTCTTCTAAACCAAACCAAACATGCCATTTCTTCTATACCAAACCACTCTCATTGGCCAACCACCCGAGATTGCATCCCCATTTAACTTGCCTATGATATGTGACCTTTATACGTGCCTGAGGGGATTGGTGGCTGGTTATGGTCCTATAAGAGGCTGCCTGCCCTGCTCTTCTAGGCTCTAGCCGGGTCCTCTAAGAGGCCGCCCGCCCTTATACGTGCCTAAGGACTCGGCACATTCCACGTTGAAGAACAAAACCAATATGCTTAATGATTTAATCACTGTACAATTATATTAATCAAACCACATCAAGAAGTAACCAACCAAATTAGGGAACTTTGAATCGAATCTTGTTACTTCGTGAATCTTCCAAGTTCAACTGAAGCTGTAGCAGCATCCTAGAAAAAGCACAAAAGCAAAGCCAAACTAGAACATCTTTGCATGCACTTATAATATACACACTATTCAACCTCTCATGAGCCTCCCCAACTTGCTTTTACTTTCCTCTTCTTCCCTCTAAGATCACATCAAAACATCAAGCAATTCACAGATTGCAAAGAAACCCAACAATGGATTCCATCCTCCTGACCGACCCACTTTGCCTCTCTGCTGCCTCCGGCCACCACCGGTCACGCCACTTGTCCTCTCCTTCTCTTCCTTGCCTTTCTCTTCTGCCACCTTGCTTTTCTTCTCGTCGGATCTCCTTAGTCGCCGGCGCCGGTGGATGAATGCTGTCATGCCGAATTCCACATCGGTAAACTGGTTTTTGTTGTTAGTTTTATATGAGCATGCATGATTTGTATGAAGTGTCGTTGTTCAGCTCTAATTTGGGTTTTGGCTGTTGAATCTTGCTCTGGATCTTGGCTCATCTGATAAAATAATGTTAAGCATGATTAGTGATCTTGTTTATAATTAAGTTGAGTTGTTCTTTTGAGAATATTTAATTAACATGCTATGATCTGGCGAGGAAGATCTGTTAGAGAATAATTTATTAACTTTTAAGACAAGGACCGAACTAGGAAAAAGGGTACTTGGCAAGAAAGAGGCTCTTCTCTTCTCTTCTGGATTACTCACTCTGTCCCATATTAGTAATCCACATTTGAAAACATTTAATCTTCAAGAGAGCTAATTATTAACCTTTTTACTCTATCCATTAATTATTATGAGCGGGATATGTATATGGAATTGGACAAGGTCTTTCTTTTCTCAAATCTAGACAATTAATATGGGACGGAATGAGTATTTTGATATGCTGAACTGAAGTGCTAGAGTATAGAAAGAGAAAACTTATTCAATTGTCTTCAGACTCTCAGGAATTTTAGCCACTTATCGGTCACATGAAAAATTTTTCATAGGTATGAATTTATTACTTCATTAGCATTCATCAGTTTTTGGTGCATCATGCGTGGGGAGCAAATACATATGCCATTTTATGATATACGGCTATCAAACTATACTGATTCTTTTTCCTAGGAAATGTTTGGTATTCTCATGCATGGTAAAAATCACAAGATTATGCTTGTAATGAAATTTATTCGTGTTTGTGATTAGTATTTTATGTCCTTATGTGCGCATGACAGCCAAGGGATGGAATACACATAGTAGGCGATTTTACGACCAAGAAGAAGCATTTGATTATAGTGAAGCCTACTACTACAGTAGATGAAGGTACCTATCTGGAAGTCGTCAATAAATTTCATTGAAAAAGAATCAAAGTTTTTTTTAATATCATTGTGTTGATAATTGCAGCATTAGAGATGCTTGTAGAGTACCAAATTACAGGTTTTCCTGTGATTGATGATAACTGGAAACTGGTGAGTACTTTGAATTTGGAGTTGTCCTGCTTAGTACAATTTTATCGATCACAAAAAAATTTCCTTAATACAGTTTTTTAGGAATGTAAGTTTTCCCGTCCTGTGTTTGTTGTTATTTGTGGAATAAAATAAATCACCATCTATTTGTTGCTTCAGCTCGTGGAAGTCACAAATTAAGTGCTCATTTATTAACTCAAGTCTCGCTGTCTTTATTGTCATCAGTGTACTTCTTAATCAAGAACAATGATTTTGATGAAGGGAAATTATTTAATAAAGGGTTGTTGGGGAAAAGGATTAAATTTTCTGCACTACGCTCTTGCCATTTGCTATTATATACATTCTCAAGTTAGCTTACAAGGATTTGCATTTTTTTTATTTATTTGACTATGCTATACTCAAAAGATAAAATCTTTGCGAGCTATGCTGAAAATAGATTTATTTTGGATTGGTTTTATTATTCAGTCCTTTTTCAAGGGTATGAGTTTGGGAAATATTCTAACACAAAACTAGTCTCATAATATTATTGTTTTTTCATTATACAGAAGCATGCATATGATTGCAATGTGCTGGAATTCTAACTTTACTATGTTTGTTATCATCATTGTGATTTTTTTTATTTCTGCAGGTTGGCGCAGTATCAGATTATGATTTATTGGCAGTGGACTCCGTATCAGGTTTTTACTTGTTGTTTGATTTGATATTTGTATCTCATATTTCAATTCTGTTCTCTTTCTCCCATTTTTCGGTTTAGACCTGGAATGTACAGCCCTTACTCTCTGTTCGAGTACTAGACCATCGATAATTGGACAGAGACTAATAAAATCCTATTCCTTTCAAGCGTTGGTTTATACTCATCCAGCAAAGGATTACATCATTTAACCATTAGAATCATCTGTTCCCAGCGAAAAGGGATTTTGTTTACCTGTCCCTACATCTCTCATGTTGTTATTGAGAGTTATACAGCAAGAAATAGTTGGCCTCTTTCTTTTAATGGTATCTTTTGGGCAATTTTCTTATGGTTGGTGTTATGAAATGCAACTGATAAATAAAACAATTGTGGTGATCAGGAACAAGACGAACAGATACAGTCATGTTTCCAGAGGTTGATAGCAATTGGAATGTAAGATTTATTCTCACTTGATCCTTTTTTTTAATATTACAGTGAAAATGTATATTCAGGTGCAGGTAGCTATTGATTGTTACAGTGTTTTGTCAAAATTGAGATTGTTATATGGCAATCGACTGTGATCTCCTTCAAGTGCTTGAACAAATTCTGCAAGCTCATTACTTGTATGTCATAGAGGTTGGGGATGGTTGCAAGGTGGATTGGTGAGGACTGCAGAACAAAGTACTCGCTGATTTTGTACGGGTCGAATGTTTGGGCCCCCTCCATTTGACCCTGACAAGTTTCGACATACATTGTCATCAAATGAGAAGACTAATGTATTGAAGGAGCTTGATAGAAAGAAATTAAATTGCATAACACCAAATCTTGTATGTTCTTTCCTATGGCCTTCCTTGCATCCCTCTTGTTCCCCAATCTGAGAAGCCTGTGGGCTCATAACACGATGTCTTTTACAATTCTACCTGTGCTAATGCCCTTGCTACAAAATTCTTCATAGAGTACCCTCAAACTAAGCTATATGTGTACCAAATTTGCTGAAAAGATCATCTATTAAATCCCTTCAGCCAGAGTATCTGCTTCTAACTGCAAATTTTCTTGCTTCAAACTAATTCAGTGTTTTGATGCCCCATTTCAGACATTTATTGAACTACAGAAGCTGCTTGGCAAAACCAATGGGAAAACTGTTGCCGATGTAATGACACCTGCACCACTTGGTTCGTGAGAATTCAAATGTTGAAGATGCTGCGAGGTATATTCTTAATTCAGCTGCTCACTTATTGTGAAAGTGCTTCTTGCTCTAGATAATAGGATAGATTCACGAGAATGGGGTTCGCTTTTTCACTTGACCATCGGAAGACTAGGATAGACACTTGGCTGTTTCACTTGAATGTCATTTGTCAGACTTCAGCTAGAACTTGAATGCTTATAGTTGTCCACAGTGAATGATCAGCTATATAGCGTGAGATACACAATATATTGTGATCATCCCCATTGACCTAACCCATGGATCGTATTTCACTTTTTAACTTTAAGAAGCATTTGCTATACCATCACAATTTGTACAGGTTTTGCCACTATTTCATCATATAGAGGGTTGCCTCAATGGCATCCAGCATAAAAAAGGCTCAAGCACGTTCCTCTTATGTGCTTTTATCATATCGATGTCAAGTGGCAAAATGAATCCACACACCAATGTAGCTGGGATAGGGCCTAGAAAATGGTGATGATGTCGATGCTGATTATGTACTTCATGCAGATTATTGCTGAAAACAAGGTACCGACGGCTACCTGTTGTAGATGGTGCTGGTAATTTGGTAAGTTACATAATCCAGTCCCCGAAGTTTCTCCTGCAACCAGTTATTTTATCTTTTTTTTCTAATACATGATTAATTTTGTCTTTTTTGTTTATGGGACAAAGGTTGGGATCATTACAAGGGGAAACGTTGTTGGAGCTGCTCTTCAGATAAAACGTGAAAGTGAAAGGTGAATGCGGTTGTAATATATACGGGAAAATTCACTTCGATTCTTTATGATTGTTTCGAGGGTGGAGTTAATCCTTGTGTGGGAGCCAAACTCTACTCTGTTTACATACCAGAGATAAGAAATATAAAAGCATCTGGCCATGTATATTTTCATAGTTTTGAGGGTGACTTTCACAGTTGCAACTTGATTTTAAAGTTAGTAGAAATTATATGTTTCATGTCATAATATGCTGCGCAGAGAAAAAGACTAGCTGAATGCTTGTACACTTGGTGCTTCCTCATATTCTTGGAAATTACATTTCACGGTACATCTAAAATTTTGGCAATCTTACTTGTCCTTCATTTGTCTACTATATAATTTGACCTTCAATGTGGCACCAGATACTTTGTTCTCGTGAACAAAACGGGAAACCAGATGTAGGCAACTTCAAAACCTTTTTTTTTTTTTTGCTATAAAGCAACTTCAAAACCTTCATATGCACCAAAGACAGCAGTTGTCCTTCAGGATTTTGTTAAACTATCCTGGTTTGGTGTAAGGTGGTGGCTAATGACATTTATACAAGACCTAAGCTACATGGAAGTCGGTTTTCACCAGTGTCATAAAATTCTGAAAAGCTGGGCGGATGCCCGACAGCAAATAATAGGCCGACAATTTGGCAAATATTGCGAAATTCGGCAATTTTCTGAGTACTTAGTTTGGGAGTACTGATGCGATCCCCTTCATTTTCCTCTCTCAGTAGCCCATGTCTTTGACTCCTAGAGCAACAGTGACAATAATCGCGTATGCGATAGCTAACTGCTAAGAAGAAAACAGTTTGTTCTTCCCCTCATTTTTGATCCTTATTACCAATTACGATCCTTGTCTTCTGTCCTCTAGGCTCCAGCGGATACTTTCATATCACATGTTCACAAAAAATCGTTCTTCTTTCATCTCTTTTTTTTATTAACATGAATAAAGTGAACCGTGCAAAAGATTTGGACACAACTTTCCACAACAGAACTTTTTTTTGTTCTTTCCCGAGAAGAACCGACTCAATTCCCTGCCAAAACTTTCAAAGTTCGAACCTTGCAACAAAGGTTTTCATTTTGCAGAACAGATTCTCCAGTTTAAAATTATATCGACCAATTTTGCCTCAGAATTTCTGCCATTTATGCTGAACATGGCATCAAATTCTAATTGATACATCAATTAAAACAATATGAATTCTGCAAAACATGCAATTTGGAAGTGGGCGTCCTTAGGCCAGTAATTCATCTCCGCCACAAAAATGAGGATAGTGCAAGAATGGGAAAGGACCACATGATTTACTAGCTAGCAGACCCATAATCCATATTCTAAGGAGCAAATATCCCCTTAAGATAGCAGCATATAAAAAAATTCTAAACCTTCAGCGAAACGCCATTAGCCACCACAAAAGCAAACACGTGACGCACAATCTGAACTCAAACTTCTCTAATTCGAGTTTTTTAAGTCCCCAGTTAACAACACACTTTGCTTTCTCCTTCAATTAAAAATGCTAATTATCATGGCGATTATAATATTGCTGCTACATACTTAGGTCATGACGAATATCACCTCCAAAAGAATAAATTCTTGGGCAATCCTCTGAGCAGTCTGCAAAAGGAGGCCGCATAAAATGCGCTCTGAGCAATCTCCAAAAGGTGACTGCATATAATGCGTTTATAGGAGAGCAGAGATCGTGCTCTCTCTTTGCACCTCTATCATTAAGAATGAATAAGAATGTTTCGCAACACAGAGTTTATAATTATATGTGACAGTGAAAATTTGACAGTCTCAAACAACAAAAACATACTAGTCAATCCCTCACGGGTGGGTCAAGTAATCCAATGTGCCAATAGCTGCTGCAGCTGAAAATTAAGACTAATCATGTGTTCCATTCCTCACAATCATTGCACAAATATCATAACTGACCACATAACTCCTACATACTATTCACAGCACTTCAAATCCATACTGCCGCCTAAATTTGAGGAGGATACAGTTTGGCTTGCTGGCGGACCCTCCTTTTGTATTCTACAGGCTCCTGCCAATATAAAGTTGACATATGTCACCCACATGAACAGCATTTGCGAAACTAAAAAAGTTACTACAGCTTTTAGTCCTTTCCTTTTGTTAAAAATTTGATCCTCTATGTAAGTTCGAGCATGATGATCAATTTGGATCTACGAAAATTCTGTACTCTACAGTGATAGTGTAATACTCCCTCCGTACAAAAATATGTGTCCAAACCAAAATGAACATAATCAGTTCAGTTTGGTTTTCTAATGAGAACACATATTTTTGGACAGAGGGAGTACTCAATTAACATGCTTTTAAAGAAAAGCACCATAGTTCCAACTTCCAAAAGTATATGTGCTTTAGGATAATTTCCGATACTCATGCGCAGACAACACTGATATGATCTGACAATAATGTGGAGATTAAAAAAACCTGGATAAAGAGGTGATATCCATCAGTCTGAGCAGGGTCGGCAGGATTTGGCTGATCCAAGAGATCCTGTATGCCCACAAGGATCTGTTTAACTGTGATAGCTGGTCTCCACCCCTGCAAATTACTCAAAATCACAACACAAAACACTGACATATCTTCCAATTTCAGAAGCTTAGAAGAAAATGATAATCTCCAAAATTGGCAATTACCATACATTTAATGCTAATACTTACACTATCCTCATTGAGAATTGATAGACATACTGTTCCAGAGGGATATACATTCGGGTGGAAAAAGCCTTGAGGAAACTTGCATTTTGGAGGCTTACTTGGATAATCCTCACTAAACAGGAGAGTAATGGGGAAAAAACCACCATCCCAGTCAGTCTGCAAGAAATTTGTAACAAAAGGTCAATGACATCAAATATGAGAGAATGAACTGCAAGTATACCTTATTACTCAGACTTGTTATAATTTCCTTTGAAGTTCTGACTGCAATTATATGTCAGTAAAAGATATCCTCAGGTTTTTTTACTGACTTGACAAAACAAAGTCTACATATACAAACAACAATGAAACTAATGTTTAGTTTAGTGACAGCACTTGATCTTTGTAGATGATAAACTATAAAAAAAACACCAAATCAATATCGTCCATATACAAAAAAGTCAATAACATGCATGCCACCAAGGAACAGATATACAATTTGCCATGCACATTGCTATAGAACTCACTATTGTTGAGGACTACATTTCTTGGAGAGAACAACTAAGACCATTAACTCAAAGAATCATGCTATGCTGCCTTTGAGTTTCATACATGATAAAGCTACTAAATCATTCTGAAAGAATTTATCTGGGGGGCACTATTCTAAAATCACAGTTGTGATGGCATGGCCTGCATAGACTCAACGCTGCAGAAGCATTTTTTGTAACTCAAAACAGCAATCATGTCGAATACAATAAAAAAGCATCAATGAACTTTCATCCCTTTCGTTTTATATATATATATATATATATATATATATATATAATTACTAGCCACACAATAAAAACTAAAGACTAAGAACCTCCATAATGTGTTACCCCTAATCTGTCTCCCCTCATTTTATTCGGACACAAAACAAGTACTCTAACTGAATGAAAATGTAACAATTTGCCAAATCAAATAAAATTATTGCTCAATCAGTAACTACACGCTTGTATAGAACACATCAAGTACAACAAAACATAGTGTAAGGTATTTGTCTTCGTTTTATTCGGACAAAATAAGTATATAACTGAATGCAAATATAAGCATTTGAGACCAAATCTACCAATACTATGATCAATTAGTAACTACACCCCTACATAAAACACGTAAAGCATAACAAGACCTAATGTAAGATACCCGTCTCCCCGTTTTATTCGGACACAAAACAAGTATTATGCTGAATGAAAATGTAACCATTTGAGAGCAAATCAATCAATACTATGCTCAATTGGTAACTATACCCCTACATAAAAGTATAAACCCAATTAAGTACAAAAAATCTAGTGTAAGAACTATATGACATTCTTTTAACAAATAGAAGCAAATGCCCAATGATCACAATTCACAACTTCTAAATGAAAAAAAAAATATAACACTAAAAAAGAAATAGAGAGAGTGATTACTCCGGCCTTGCCGGGAATGATGCACTGCCACACCATCAGATTGACGGAACCGTCAGCCGCCGTCTCCGGCTTCGCCACAAAACCCTGAAGAAAAACAAACAGAGAAAAAACAAACTTCAATAATTGACAAACAAGAACAAACTTCATGAAAAGATGAAATCTTCACAAAGGAAAAAACTACAGCAAAAAACTTTTTCTCTGACATGGGGGTGGTTCTTGCGCCAGGCCTTGCGCTCCTCGGTGAGGCGGCCGCGGGCGATGCCTCCGGACATCCTCGGTGGCGGTGGCGGTGGCGGTGGAGGTAGAGGTGGTGGTGGTGGTGGCCGGTGGACTTGTGAGGAGACCCTGTGGCGGGTGGGAACCTGTATACTAAGGGGCGGGAACCGGCTTGGCAGGTAGCCGGCAAGGGGGGTGCGGCGGCTTGAGGATAGAGGTGGGCGGCTCGGCTAGGAGGCAGATGAGCTGGGTTGGGACTTGGGTGTGAGCAGCCGCGTGAGAGTCACGCTACTTTATCATTGTCATGGGGCCCATGTGCTCTTGGGGTGCGTTTTGGATAGACAATCATATCACTTTTTGTTAAAAAGCTTAAGGTGCGTTTTTAGGCACGTTTGTCAATTGTCGACAATATGGATTGTCTACAGTTTGAAACTTTGATAGTGGAATAACTCATGACCCATCCGGCTACACCAAAACAATCTTACAAGGATAATTCTTATTATAATAATGATAAATAATTTTAACATTGAGAACACAAATCTGACACATATTTTAATTATAATTCTTATTATAATAATGATAAATATTTTTAACATTTGGAACA
Organism: Houttuynia cordata; assembly: GCA_039654745.1. Taxonomy (NCBI): domain Eukaryota; kingdom Viridiplantae; phylum Streptophyta; class Magnoliopsida; order Piperales; family Saururaceae; genus Houttuynia; species Houttuynia cordata. Next base: position 16,250,518 of record CM077508.1, on the reverse strand, counting down.
ACACATATTTAAATTACCTTTAGATTGTTTAATTATACAATCTGAACAATCACTTATTGTTAAAAAGCCACCATTGTCAACAATATGCCAAAAGATCCTGGTTAGTCAAACAATTCATATTATTATACAATTCATATTATCAAATTGAATTTTCTACAATCTAAGACAATTTGAGGACAATCCACCAACAATCCTATCAGATTGATTGTCTATCCAAATGCCACCATAGTGTAAAAGATTTAGCCGTCGGCTATGCTAAGCTGACTTTGGTTCATATTCTTCTATCTGTTGATAGGTTAATATGGTATTTTTTTTATTCATCCATTACCTCAAACAGAGGAAGTCACTACTGGGCAATCGTACACTAACGAAACAACAAGAAAATTAGGTTGTTCACCCACCCAAACCCAAGAAGCCGAGAAGAGCTTCCCCCTGCTGGCCAAAGCATGGGCAACCCCATTGCCCCACCTATAAATATTGGAAAAAGAGGAGTATGAAAAACTCTTCGTAACACGGATTTCAAAGCCGGACCGGCCAGTCCGATCGCGGAGAACTGGAATTGGTTGAAAACGTGTCTGGGCAGTCCGCTTCGGGACGGTCCAGTCCGTGGTTCGTCCGGTTAACCGTTGAACCGGAACTGGTTCAGTTCACCGTCAAACCATTTTTTTATTTTTTTAAAAAGTTATATTTTAAGTGGGGATTCAAACTCTCCTTAACTTCTCACCATCTTAACCAAAACAAGAAATTCACATTAAACATAATTTAGTGTTATTTTTTTATGTAGAGGAGGGTTTTTTTAAAAAAAATGCTTGTCAAACCGGTTGAACTGGACCGGTCAAATTTCTGGGTCGAAGGTTGGTCCGGTTTTGAAAACCTTGCTTTGCAAGCATCTGCCTTTTCTAAATAAACTCATCCCCTTCACTTGGGTATAAGTTGGCCTTTTGGAGGAGTTTAATTACATAAAAGTTGTCCCCCTTAAAAAAACCTTGTGCAGTCTAATAGCTTCTAGGGCCGCCATGGCCTCCACCTCAAACGCATCAACAACTCGCCGTCCCTTGGCCACCAAGCTCATAATCATGGCTCCCGTCACATCCCTAGTGCATGCACTAATTCCTTAGCATCCCAAATCCGCGAAGAGTGTCTCATCAAAATTGAATTTCACAATTCCCTCCTCCGGAGTCCTCCAACTATAGAAAGAAACATAAGTGCATTTACTCCCCTCAATTCTTTTGCTTATCCTGTAGTTTCTTTTGTACTCCTCAATCAAGTTAATCACCTCTGCCGGATTCTCTTAATGCCCTCATGGATAAATTGGTTTCTAGCATACCATGCTGCCAAGTTTGTGTATATAAGGCCATATTCACAGCATTCCCCTCAAATGTGGAGAGGATAAGCTCCAAAAACTCCCTCGGGCTACATCCCTCCCTAATCACCCACCCCTCACTACCTTTCAATCCCGTCCAGACCCCCTGAATTCTTCATAATCCCCAAACTGCATGAAGGGTTGTTTCAACAGCTTCACCACACCTAGGACAGAGGGCACAATCCACAACCTTTCTGATAGAGTCTGTCAAGATTCTATTTGTAAATTACTTAAATATGTGTTGTTATGCAAATCAGTGTATGTGGTGTGAGAGTGCACTAAATAAACACAGAGCCAATGGCACAAAGACCTTGGCATAGAAGCAACTATGCAGATAGAAGTGGGTGTAACTGCCACAACTGCATATCTCTTTGTACAAAACTCTCAGAAGTTTCTGAGAGGAGGTATGTTATGAAATCTACAGAAAACCGGTGATCTACACCAAATACCCTGTCTTCTTTTACTTTTTCCTGAATTTCCTTATGTGTGATTCTCAACCAGCAAGATAGGTTGACCAAAGAAAAAGTTGCTATCTGTCATGCCCCAAAATTTAAAGCCTCGATTAGAGTGTGAAAGCATCCATATCAACAAAGTCTATGAGACCAGAAACCCAGGCACGTGACCGAATAGTTGATCAATCCCGTCAATTACGCCATCTCAATAGGATGAGTAATCGACATCATCACTTCAGTCATTCAGTCTCAAATAAAACATTATTAATATAAATGAAATGAGAAACCATAAATCCTACTTAGTCTTACTACAACTGATAAAATAATAGTCAACATCGAAAATTGTTATAGTCTTGGCACACACTGGTCAATCATTCACAAAAATTAAATCAATAGAAAAATATTAATATCTTCTAAGCTTTTAACTCTGGGCAGCCAGTATTTCTCCTGGAGCTGCGACCTGCTCTGGTTCATTCTCTTTTCATGCCTGCATGAGAGGATGCATGAGTACTCTATAGAAATACTCAGTAGGATGCAAAAACCCACAGAGGATATAATGGATTGCAGTGAAGAAAATGTCACAATATAAAATTGAACATTCAACAGTATCAGGATTGAACACATAGTTTGCCTTACCTAAATAATAATTTTTAATCAAAGACAACTCCAACTCGAAAGTATGGAAAGATAGGAATAATAACCAAGACTCCGAACATCCAAAGTGTAAGGAGAAAATATCACCATAATCAGGATTTCGTACATCCAAAGTGTAGGGAGAGAAATAACCATAATCAGGACTCCAAACATCCTAAATGTAGGAGAAAGTATCAACAAATTTTGACTCCATACATCTATAGTGTAAGGAGATTTCAATTTTTGCTCTCAAATCTTTCCACTCTCATTGTGGATACTTACCAGATCATCCTAAAGGTTTTCTCTTTGGAACCCGGTCATGCGTCTAAGGATGCTGGCCCCATCGGTGCTTACGAGCACAAAGGGCGGAGACTGCAAGACCTTCTGTAATTATAATTTAAAAATGTACGTATGTGTCTATCATCGGCTGAACTATAGAGGTTCAATATAATCGGATATCACTCTGGATCTAGCAATGACTCTCTAAGGCATACTATGATTCCACCTCGGAGAGATCCTTATAAGGACTCTTAGTGGAGAAGTAGTTAACATTGAACTGGACAATCATTCTTAATAATAGAGGTTGCATCAATTTATCATCTTTCAACGTTTGACTCACATAGGAGTTCTAATGAGATTTCAATATCTCAATCAGCAATTGACTAATCAAGGAGTATCAAGGAGATTATTTTATCTCTATCATAACATGACTCACCATAGGAGTATCAAAATGAAATCTCAACAACGGGAGTGTTACACAATTCTTTGCCTTAGATGGAACAATTCCAATACTCAACTCAGTCATACAAACATTGGTCCAGACTTTAAGGTTTAAGACTTTGGTCAAAGAGAAATGATGGTTTGGCTTCCAATTGGAAACACTAATCGAGTCAATATCAACAGTGAAACACATAAGACTTGGTGAACACCATACCACCCACCATTAGTCCATGATATTAAAGTATTATACTTAGACCATTCTATTGTAATAGTTACTGAAAAGTCTTGTATAATACATACAAAGTTCTTAGTATACTTATTCTAGCATAGGCTATTGCTTTGATAAAGTTTTCCTAACTTTTACCATAATTACAGTGTTCTATCTTTGCATAATAATTGACTTCCGAGCTCCCCAGTGACAGTACAGATTGAATTTAATTCTGAAATTTTTACTGTAAATATTCCTATGAGTCTAGTTTCCAACCCAATGGACAACATATTTGTCTGATTTTTTTATAATTGATTACATATATTTTAGTGAAGGTCATCAGTGCAAAAACAGTTCTGGCCGAAACCCTTAATTATAGTTCCAATCAATTTGGTATGTTTACCCCATAATCCGTCCACTAATACTTGGTACACTTAAATACCTATCATCTCTTACATATTCTAGAACTTTGTTAGATTTGAACTTTCATAATTTTTTTCAAGGATTAGGGTGTACTTTCACTATCCTTATTCATCTTACTCATATACCCCTTTTAATAGTTGAATTAGGTGAACTGGGCAACTAATTCGGGACATATGAACACACAAGATCAGAGAATTGACTTGACACAAATGTTCCACCGAACGACTAGTAGGTTCATGACACCAATTTATGAGATATTATATAGTAATATGCCCCTTTAGTTTCCATTAATGATAACCAATTATTAAGATCTTATATCAATGAAATCACCATAATTCCTTAATGAACTAGGATGACACGAACTAAACAGCAACATCAGAATCCATAAGACCACACATGATTGAGCAAATAACACATCATAACTTGATAATTCAAGAGATTGGTACTTAGCCATCAACTGTCATGAAAATCCACAATTATCAATCGATATAGAATCATAAGAATTACTCAAACAAAGTATGAAATTCAGATTCAAGAGTTTGGGAAAAATCATCCTACTGATCCCGAATACGAGTGTTTCTTGCTTCCTCGTGTAGCTCTTTGCATCCTCTTCGCAACTCCGCCTTCGATTATTGAAACAGAAGAGGTTTGAATCAAAATAGAGGCTTTGAAGCTTGCTGATTTGGTGTAGGGCATGGAATGCCAGCTCGCCGATATATCGGCGATATATCGCCGATATATCGGTATCGGACACAAACCGATACTCCGATACTATTATGTATCGTTTTTTGCATTTTTTCCAAATATCGCCGATATATCGGCGATATATCGCCGATATATCGGTTTCGGACCGATATATCGGCCTTTTTTGAAAAAAAAAATTATTTTAAAAAAAAAAAAATTTTTGAAAAATTTTTTTTTTTTTTTTTTTGGGAAAAAAAAACTTTCATGTTTGTTTTCTATCCTTTTATGCATATTTTGAAATCTATTCTTTGTTTAAATTAGTATAACTCATTTTAGAAGTTAGATTTTGAAAATATATGATAAAAACTAGTTTTTGACGACCGATATTTTTTTACGCAATATCTCCGATATATCTCCGATATTTCGTCTCTTAGGCCGACCGATATTTTACCGATATCCGATACGACATTCCTTGGTGTAGGGAAAGGAGAAGAAAAGAAGCAAAAAGGGTGTCACAAGGCTAGGTCGTCCAATGCATGGGCCGGCCTCTTCATGTGCCTTTTAAACCACATCCTATTCCAACTAGGAAATCTCCTTCATTATATTACCTTCCTCCCTTGATACACCACCCCTTCTAATCCCAGCCGTAGATCCAAAACACACTCCCAATTAGCTAAGGACGTCCTCCCATATAGAATCCCAAATCAGTTGGGATTTGGAATCAGATCTAGAACCAAATATCTTTATTTATTCAATCACCTGATTAGGAAACTGCCTAACCTTTTTCTTGCTTCACTTGGATGTCCCAATAATTGTTTTCCTTCTTTTGATTAGCTGATGTTGATCTCCAGAATCTTCTTTCTTCTTCCAAAATTATCTCATAATATTCTCACCAACTGATTAGGTTAGTTTCCTGATTTACTACCGTTGCTCCTTAATTACCCCGGGTAAATTCTATCTTTCACTTTACCAAGATTTTCCCTAACCACCTTGGTAACTACCATGTGCCACCTCACCCACGTGAGCATGACATCCTAGGCCCTATGTCCACGTGGCTTTGGCGCCCAGTTGCCCCTGCGTCTAGTGCATCTCTCGCAGTTGAGTGACTCCGATGTCCCACCACATGATACTGCCACGCAGCGGGAATTCTAACCTCGATCGAAGTGCGGAAGCCATCCAAGATACTAATTTCTTGAGGCTGAGATCCCGGGCACACGATCGATCAGTCGTTACCATCCCAATTACGCCATATCAATAGGATGTGTAATTGGCAACCATTCAGTTATTCAGTCTCCAATAAACATCATCAATATAAATGAAATGATCCTACTTAGTCTTATTATAGCCGATAATTTTAAATAGTCAACAAAATAAAATATCCAGTGTATGGCACACATCAGCCAACAATTCATAAAGTTTATCAAAATAAGCAAGCAATCTTCCCAAATCAATCCTTTTTCATGTATACATTAGAGGATGCATGAGTACTTCATCGAAATACTCAGTAGGATATAAAAACCCACCAGAAAAAATAACAAATAGCATGAAGAATGTTCTAAGCAAGAGAAACATGAATATTCAATAATTGCAAGAATGGTCACAAGGTCCACTTTACATGAGTAGAAAGGTCAGACAATAATAATCTCTCAAGTATAGGGAAAGCATGAAATTTCAATGACTCCAAACAATCACAAGTGTAAGGAGAGAATTTACCATAGACGAGACTCTGAGCATCAAAATGTAGGTAGAAGATAGTCAAATCATCAATAGCTCCAGGCATCTAAAGTACAAGGAGTTTTCAATTTCTGCTTGCTGAACTTACCACTCACAAAATGGTTAATTACCAGAATTACCCTAGAGGTTCTCTCTTCGAACCCGACCATGCTTCTAGGATGCTGGCCCCATCAGTGCTTACGGACACAATGGGCGGAGAAGATTGTAGACCTTCCGTAATATCATACAGTCTAAACATATGTATATGCCTTCGTTGGATGAACTACAGAGGTTTAAAATTAATCGAAGATCTCGCAAGACCTAGCAATGGCTCTTTGAACTTACTATGAATCCACCTCAGAGAGATCCTCGCAAGGTCTCTAGTGGAGAAACAACTTCATATCAAATTGTGCAATGTTGCAAGAAGAGCAGAGGTTGCAACACTTTGAGATTCAAGATATCTTTTACCGGAATAGACTCACTCAAGGAGTATGATAAGCATAAGTATCTCTCAATAGAATATGATTCTTCGCAAGGACACAACTGAGATTCCAACATATTGAACAATAGATAACTCACCATAGGAGTATCGATAGGTTTCAATCATGATATAAACAACATGCGAACATTTCTGAAATCTGGGATTTTTAACTTACAAGACTGAATTTACATTAAGAGAATGGTTTTCGAATGTATGGTTTCCAACTGGAAACCCAAACTGACGCCAAGCTGTAATTTGAAACCAAGAATGATTTGACTCTAGGTCACACTGACTTATCCCATAATATTAATCCTTTAGACTACTATTCTTACTGTAATAAACCTCATCATGTTTTATAATGTACATTAATCAGATTAGATCATAACATTGAGTTTTGTTGAATACTAATTTTTAGTTAGCTACATAAAGTAATACCCTCTAGAGATTTGTTGAATACTAATTTTCAGTAGGTTAACTTTGGTTGGAGTCATTTGTTGATATATAGTTATATTTTGAGGGTAAACGATCATGATAGACCATTTACTTGGCAATATAGAGGAGGCATGGACTGGAAATAGGTTGAGAGTATAATACAACCTGGACAAAATATTGCTCTGAAAAAATAAATGAAAAAATAAAAAAAAACTAAACAAACTAGGGGCTGTTTGACTTTATAGGATTAACTTAGGCTGATGCTCGGGCCCGAAGTGGTCCATACTTAAAACCTAATGCCATAAGCCAACTGGTTGGGAGTCATTGGCTGAAGTCATTATTAAACCTAAGTATCTTGAAGTTAGGCATTGCACAGTCCCATTGAAAAAAAAAGTTTATGGTGTATTATCCTCTGAAATCTAGAATGTTGGACCCAAATGAAGTGCGCAGACATTTGTGCTATCATGAATCAAAAGATTGGGATGACGATGCAGATTCTGATGTTCTTTGACTAATGGGTAACACTGGATATGTGCAAAACAGAGATTTAGGGTGTATTGCTATAATGTTCTACACTTTTACTATTTATATTATCATGCTATATCATATTGAGCAGAAATTTCCAAGATGAAGGTGTAAAATAAAACCACTTACGTGAGGGCTGCTATATTCCAGTTGATTATAAATGCAAGTACATGTGGTTGATTTTCTTAAGCATTATAGTGTGCATTTGAAGGAATAATAGATTTGTTTGTTTTGTATTGATTTTTGATTTCTTTTGCACTTAGGTTAAATAGGTTAATTTCATAAGTACATGTTTGTGCATGGCTGCAAACCCTCACGAGACACAACTCGTCCTACTAGGGACACTTAGAGGTTTAATGGCTTGTTGCATATGCTCAATGCAATCGTGTTCCCTACGAAAGTGGCATTTACTTTTCTACTTTAGTTCCTTTAGTTTGTTTTGTGTGATTTTGTTTTGCTAGGGACTAGCAAAATATAAGTTTGGGGGTGTGATCTATACTTGAATTATACATTTTATTAGCCCTTAAACTTATGTTTAGTTAGTGTTATAATGTATTTAGTGTTCTTTAATGTAGTTTTTGGTTTTTGTAGGTAAATAAGCTAAGCTGCAGATATGGTAAAATATGACTCTAATGGTTGAATCTTTATAACTTTATGTGCATATATCTGATTGGACTGATTCAAGCTTCATGTTAAAATTCAAGAAATCAGCTTTCCAACACCACTGACCCCGCACAATTCGGAATTCGAAGCGAAAAGTTATGATCATTAGAAGTTTTTCGTACAACATATGGCCAGGTGGATTGTACGTTTCTTGAAGGCATAATGAGAAGATTGAGGTTTGAGGAGAGGTAGATAGGGATTAAGGCAAGGGGACCCTTTTTCCCTTTACCTTTTTCTTCTTTGTGGGCAGGGATTCTTTGTGGGCGAGGAAGTGGGTGACATCACTGGGGTGGCGGCTGATCGTTTAAATATTAAAACCCTTGCAAGTGTACATAACAATTATACTACAGTGAGTATTTAAGGTTGTCGAATCTCAGGGACGGATGAATAATCTACCAAATTCAAGAGAAATTTATAGTTTTGATTTAATCTATGAAAGTGGTAAACTTTAGCTAATGAAATGAGTTGTACTTATGCAGAAAAGGACCAAGGCTTCGAATCCACCATGAAATAAACTAGCTTTATCATCTCTCTATCTCTCTCTCTCTCTTATATAAATTCCTAGCTGATTAGCATATGCCTCTCAGACATATACTCGTCAATTCAAACTATCATGCATTCCTCTCGGACGTAACACATAAAACAATTAGAACATGGAACTGTGATACTATCTCTCTCGAGTATAGATCAATGAAACTCTATTGATATATAGCACCTTAATCTACTCACGTTCCTTTTGGACACGCAAGTATTCCTCGGATTGAAATTCACAAGAATTTACTCTCGCCTCTCATGAGCACAAAGAATAAACCTCAATAAATTAACTTTGAAAACATAACAAAGATTCATGCACCAACTAAGATAAAACTTAATATGAGAGAAAGAAAACAATATAACCAATCTATTCGGGCTTCATCTACGCCTTGGAAAGAAGTTTAGCCAAGCATTGTAAAATAAACAAGCATCTTCATCTTCTCCTTCTCTCCCTTGCTCTAGCCTCCAAGATAACTCAAGATGACCTAAGATATAATCTCTAATGCCCAAGACGTCCCCCCTTAAGGCATATATATAGGGGTGAAGACAAACCATGAAACCCCCTTCCAATTCCGACTTGAAAAAGGACTATTTTTTAAGTTTCCCGATCGGTGAACAGTGCGATCGATCGCTTCCCAATCGATCTCGTCTTTTCTTCGATTCTTCACTGCGTTCGCCGATCGTTTATGTAGACATCTTCATATGCCGATCGATCGGGACTATGCCCATTGATCGCGCACTGTTCATTCAAAAACTCCAGTAGATACGATCGATCGATGAGGTGATGATCGATCGCTTCTTTCGTTGGCAACTCCTTCTGGTTCCGGCGATCGATCGCGCAAATGTGCCGATCGATCGCATACTACATTGTGTTGCTTTCTTGTTATTTCTCTTTTTCTATGTTCGACCTTGTTGTCCGTTCATAATAATCCTATTTCGCAAAGCTTATATACATGGAAGAGAATAGATGATTTGATACATGCCTAAAATAGACAAAACCTTGTAAAAATGAGGATCTATCGACCAAAGACTCTCTTGTTTTGTTCTACATCTTTCCGACTAGTTTATGTTATGTATCACATGAAAAGCATGATAACTACTATTGGACTAAGTTGAATTATTAATTAAGTAATATATAAACCTTAATTATACTAAATAGTTGACCTCGGGTCAAAGTAATGCTCTTGGCTAGAACAACTAGTACTATATCTAGCTTTAAACTGTCCTTACTATCCTCGGGAGTCATGTCAATCCAACCTTTCTATTTTGGACAAAATCCTATTTTTCATTTATACTATAAATTGTGTTAACCTTGTAGACTAGATAACCAACAATAAAGTAATGAAACTAATACTACATACATAAATCAGTATAGGATGAAGTGTCCCTATTTATTGTAAGAGTCCTTAGGATGCGTTTGGCAACCTGGATTTAGACCCTGTGATTTTAAGAATCACGTGATTTGTCTAAATCCTACGTTTGGCAACTCATTTTTTAGTGTGATTTGATTATTTCCCAAAATCTCACCTCAGAATGACGTGATTCTTATTATAACGTAAAAGAGGGTCGCTCAAAATGACAGGCCCGACCGTGTCATTTGTAAAATCACATGAGATTCTTTAAATGACGTGATTCCAAAAATCACACCTCTAAATCCAAATCAAGGTTGCTAAACGCACCCTTAAAGTATTACAGCTCTCTCTCTCAAAGTCAAGACTTACTGTACACATGTGTCTTTCTCAAATGTTTCTCATTCAACGTAATTAAGTACACCTATGTCTTTCTCAAGGGTTTCTCAGTCAATGTCAATTACGTGTAATATATCGTTGTTGTTAATATATCGTTGTTGTTAAAGCATTGCCGTATTGCTGACTGTAGACTGTCTCGTCAATTGAATATATCGTGGTCGACTTTGGTAAGGACGCAGGAAATTAATATTTCCTGGTGGCCTTCCCCCATCATGGGTCTTAGTCAATTTTGATAGGGCCTTTAGAGGCTCTTCTTCGTCTGCTGCAGCTGCAGCCATTATCCGTGACTCGATGGCTCAGTTTATTGCAGCATCTGCTACTATTCTTACTGCTTTCAATGCGTTAGATGCTGAGGCGTCAGCTTGTTTACAGGGTCTTCTCCTGGCTCGGCATTAAACAAATTTCCCATCTCATTCCTCAAGGAGACTCGAAGCTTTTAATTGACATGTTACTACAGAATGCCTCCCCCCCATGGCAGATTGCACGTACGGTTGCTGCGATTCGACGATTGTTATCCCAGTTCATATCAGTTCGAATATGTCATATTTATCGACAGGGTAATATGGTGGCAGATTTCCTCTGTAATTTTGCACTTGATAATTTCTTTTGTACATTCATGGCTCTGCCATCCACCTGTAAAACTCATCCGTGTGTGCGAGCTGATTTCTTGTATTCCCGTTTAATAAAGATCAAGGCCTGTTGTTACTTGTTAGTAGGCCTTTGTAGTAAAAAAAATAAAGTAACAAAAGCTTGTGGGCCTATGGCATTAGCAAATTCCCTTCCCGGCCCATAACCTTAAAACCGGCCCAGGCGAGGAGCGGCCGAACACGCGACCGGATCGGAATGGAGAACGAGATGGCCGGGTACTACCACTACCCGCCACCCCCGCCGCACCCGGACGTGCGCTACCCGCCGTACTACCCGCCGGCGCCGCCTCCTCCGCCGGTCTATTTGCACCACCACCACTACCCGGCACCACCGCCTCCCCCGCCGGGCGCTGGCTTCGACGAAGTCCGCACGCTCTTCGTCGCCGGGCTCCCGGACGACGTCAAGCTCCGGGAACTCTCCAACCTCTTCTCTGAGTTTCCCGGCTTCGAGTCCTCCCAGCTCAAATCTGCTTCTCAGGTATTTCATCTTTGTGGTTTTTGCACTTTATTGATTAATTACTGGTTTTCGGGAGTGAATTGGATGATACTCCCTCCGTCCGGAATTATTTGATACATTTGGTTTTTCAAAATGAGCTAGATGTATCTGCTAAGTCCGGGCGGAGTAATGGTCTTTTGTTTGTGGAAAGGAAAAATGAGGAATTTTTACTCTTTCAGTGGTATGAAATTGGGTATTAATTCTATTTCCTGTTTTTGTGTTTTTTTTGCTCTGTATTTATTTATTACTGGTTATCTGGATTGAATTAGATAATATTGGTCTTTTGTCAGTAGAAAGAAAATAGGACGGATTTTTACTATTTCAGTGATATGGATTGAAGTATAAAAAATTGGCATGGATATTAAATTCTATTTGCTATTGTTGTGATTTTTTGCTATTTATTGATTAGTTATTGGTGATCTGAGCTGAATTAAATAATACTGGTTTCTTTTGTTGATAGAAAGAAAGAAGAGGAATTTTTACTCTTTTAATGGGTGCTTGATGTGCAAAAAGAGAGAGGAGTTTTACCTCAAGTGTTTTGAATTGCACAAGAATGGTTATTGCAATCTTTTTAATGTCATTTGTTTGTGGTTTAATGTTGTGTGTTCTTAATTTGTTTCCTAAATGGGTTATGCAGGCATTTGGATTTGTAGTATTCTCGGATCAACAGTCTGCCTTGGCTGCAATGCATGCGCTAAATGTATGGCTGGTCTTTTATGTTTTTCTGCACCATTGCATCTTCTTTCCAACTTAATAGTAGCTCATCTTTATTTATCTTATTATATATAGGTGTTGTGTTATTGTATGAGCTCATTGAGGGAATTAGACAGGAAGATTGTCGTGCGAGATAATATTTGGTTTTGTAGATTTATTCCATTTGAACACTTGAAGACGTCATTATCACCAAACACCAACCAGGACAAAAACTTAATAAGTCAAGTGGTTTTGTATGAATCACTAAAAAGCGCATCTTTGAATCTCTTTATTCATATGTCATTTTACCTCAGCAATAGTTGTCTTTCTTAATCATCCCTATCTCCGTGGACTTTGGAGAGGTTCATAAATGGAGAACTGCATGTGGACTGTACACATGCAGAGAGACATGAATGAAGTATGACCTTTTACAATTGATTTTTTGCTGAAAATTCAAACAGGGAATGATGTTTGACCTTGAGAAGGGATCAACTCTGTACATTGAACTTGCAAAGTCGAACTCCAGGTCTAAACGGTCAAGAGCAGGTATGGTTCCAGTTATTTATTTTGATGTTATGTCAGTATTATAGCTTCAGCCGATAAGAAATAGGACAAAGAAAGCAAAGTAAATTATTTTCTGTATAACAGACAACTCCGGTCCAGTAGAGAAGAGAATAAGAGGATCCACTGCTACTTCAAGAGGTTTTCTTGACCCTGGTAGGATAATTCCCCTTTGGCATCTAATTAATTTTCTGTGCTAATGGAACTTGAGATTTGTTTATCATATTTTCTCGGTCTCCTGCTATGTCATTTTTTCTTCTATAGAAGTACCAGAAATGCAAATCCAAATTATTAAACAAGGAAAAGAATAGCCTGAGAGTGATTAAGGGCTATCTTTCCAATTACTGGCATGCAAGTGACGTTGGATCCCGTCGTATGGCTCTTTTGCATTATCACAACACACACAAAAGGAAAAAAAATAGGAACTTGCAGAGGACAGGAGAGCAGGTACTCATCTAAGCGAGGAGGATGCTGGGGTGGAGAGCTGTGCTGGATTGAGCGGGAGGATGGTGAGTGGAGGAATTTTTGCCTCTGATCACCCGGAGTCTCTGTGGTCTCTAAAAGAAAAAAAGAGATGTACTGACTGAACTGAGAAACATACATTCATTTCGTCTAAAAGAGTTCTCTTCTATCTTAGAAGCCAACTTTATGAGCAAAATTGTTGGGAAGTGGAGTGGCATATTGGCACTTTAACTAGGCTTGTACTTTACACGTTTAATTGATTGTTGTATCCATTTCTGATGTAGAACATTAGGATGAATATCCTCCAACCAAACTTGTATATTAAGTGCAATTACCAATTTCCATGCACGTGTACGTACCAGAAATGTGCTGGCTGAGAAAAAAATGCCATAGCTGTTTTTATACATGTGATTTTTGTGTGGTCTTTTAGCATTTATATGTCGTCTATGCTTTCCTTTTTCTCTCTTGGGAATATTGATAATCTAGTTGAAGCACATGAAGCACACTTTTCCAACTGCTCATCTTGCACATTTTTGCACACTTGCACACTCACAGGTATTGGCAGCAATTTTCATATGCCTGGAATGGAAAATACTGCTCACATGAACCCCTCTACACAAAGGTCAACAATGCACACTACCTGTCCACATTTTCTCTTGATTCAAAGTCTATTACATATTGTAGTTGATTTGCTACATCAGGCTCCTCTGAAGCAGATAGTGCATCTGTGCTATCAAAAGTGCAAATTACAGTATTTCTCCTAGAAATTTTTAATATACATTGCTGATTCAACTACTATACAATTTCAGTCTGGGCAATATTCTCCATCAAGAAGCTAATGATTCAGACCATAACAGATCATTGGTGAGACTCCCAGTAACATGGTTATATTTATTTTGTTTTATTTGCTTATTGTTTCATATTAATCTTATGTATATATTGCCAGCATTCTTTGTTTTTTAAGATGCAAGTATTATTTAACATGGCCATGTGCGGTAAGTCAACATTGATGGTGTTAACCATTATTTAGCTTGTTTGTCTATAATCGCATGGGAAAATGGCATCCAACATGACGATCTTGGAGAGAGTTCTATGTATCACCAACTTTTAACATAAATGTCTACTTTTGTTAAATCTATCAATTATTGTTCTTTTAACTTTTTATCTTTCCCTTTTTTTTTCACATGCTTGTACTGATTTGAGGATGTTTTGTAATGCAAGTGTGAGTCCGGAAGTATTATTTTGTTTATTGATGCTCAAGATATGTTGTTCTAAAGTGCTTACTTCTCATTTCAGTATTTTCCTCTTTTCCGTATATTAGAGTGGATCTGACATATAAAAGTGTTCACAGTCATCTTATACTCCACAAAATACTGCTCCATGTGCGACACTTTTTGTGGCAAATTTGGGCCCAAAATGTACTGAGCCAGAGCTAACGCAAGCATTTGCAAGGTGCATAGAGAAAATTAACTGTAGTTGTGTAGTGTATATATCAAATACTTATTTCCCTTAGAAGCTTGCTTTTGGTGATACCAGATGCTCGGGGTTTATCAAGTTGAAGATGCAGCACAAACTTGGAGCTCCTGTAGCATTTGTTGATTTCAAGGTATTCATGAACCCTATGCTTTGTTGGAAGTTACTTATGGAAACAATAGTTTGCTATAGGTTTTGTTTAATCTTTTGCTAGCTATATACAGTATGTTATATCATATTGTCGCTACATCTGTTGAGTCTTACCCATCTTGGTTTTAGGCATACATATGAACTTTAAAAGCTATTATCGTTGTTATTATCCTTGGATATTAATATGATGATATAATTAATGAGCGGTGTTTAGATGCTTATTACCAGACTACAAGGCGCTAGGCAACCGGGCTCTTACAGCACCTTATCCCTTGTCTCTCCCTCAGGCACGTGCAATGCCCACACATCATGCACACCCAATAAGTAAGATATAATTCCTGTGGGTGGACAGTCAAGTGTGCTTTTAAGCTCAGGAAACGATTGAAACTGAACTTTGAAGCTATAGAATTGCCATACCATGTATACCATGAGTTCGTTGTAACATAAAAAGGCATTTTAAACCTACTTTTTTTGGCAACATTTAAAAACCTAAAGGTTGTTCCATAGAGTACATGCTAATATGCTGTTTTCACCATTCCACTTAATTGACGGATGAACTGTTGTTTATAGGATATCGAATCTTCTACAGGAGCTATTAATTCTCTGCAGGGCACTCTGCTTCTTTCATCTGATGGTGTGGGAATGCGATTGGAGTATCCTTAAAGCTTATCCAATTTTTATTAAATTAGTTCATTTGGAAAAGAGCACGTGATCTACTGGCTGCAGCGCAGAGTAGGTTTTTCCAAAATTCCTTTGGAAAAACCTTATTTTGATAATAAATCTCGACAGAGGGAGTAATTATTAAGGATGTGATGTCACCTTAACATAAATCTAGATATGCGAAGGCAAGGATGGGATCCAGAAGACGTGAGAAGAGGTGATAAAGAATTCAGTCTTTAGATAGTTTCTGATGGATTGCTTATTTGCCCAGTGTCGTTACAATATAAATGTTAGAGTTTAACTTATTCTAGATGCACCATGCACTAATAATTTTTGCAGCTATGT
Organism: Houttuynia cordata; assembly: GCA_039654745.1. Classification (NCBI taxonomy): domain Eukaryota; kingdom Viridiplantae; phylum Streptophyta; class Magnoliopsida; order Piperales; family Saururaceae; genus Houttuynia; species Houttuynia cordata. The sequence continues at coordinate 16,234,452 of CM077508.1, read as the reverse complement.
CTATGATTTTGCACTTGCTTTTGATTAGTATATTTATTGGAGGGTCATAGGCTGCAATTAGCTGAGATTGAAAACTGGTGAGCTTTACCTACATACATGAAAGGAGTTCTGATGTAATAGCTGAGGTCTTTGATCGTGACACAAATAATTGAAGGATTTTAATGAATGTAGTGAAAAGCTGTCAAACTAGATATATATTTCTTTTTCTTTCTTTTTTTTGCTACAAACTACCGTAGGCCTGTCAGATGGAAAGAATGTCACCCTGCTGGAGAGAACATTGTAGCCTCTTCGGGGCTTTACCTCAGGGAATTTGTCTCAGCTAGAACTCCTTTACCGGGCCTCTCATTTCTTGTTTACGGTAAAAAAGTCTTGAAGATCTTAAACCCTGCGTTTCTCGTATACCTTAGCTTCTGTAAATGAATAAATTAGCATATACTTATTCAGAATATCATGAAGTACAATTAGATGTACCAGCTGGAATTGGAACTTGTAAATGCTACTTTGGTGACTGGCTAACTTGCTTGGTTCTGGCGCATCTGATCCAATTTCCTTCTGGTTTCAGCTGATGGTCAAATTCAATTTTTTTGGCCTGCTTGCTTTGATCATCTCTCCAACCTTATACACAGTTTACTAACACATCCAATGATTCATGTGATTATGTAAAGCTTCATTTTCACCTCCCATCACCTTGGTCTATCGAGCATGAGATGGAGTTTTATTATCCAACACAATTTCAAATAGATCTTCAGAATGCAATGTCCAGTTCTCATCGTAACCGTTCTTGCTCCAAAAGGAAAACTGCAAATCCACCCTTCCCATGAAGGAAATCTCTCTGCTATCATCTAACCCTGGCGTCCTCTGCTGATTTGCCGCTTCATACTTGAATGGGCACTGGCCTAAATTCACCAACAGTCTCACATCAAATGTTGCACCAATACAGGATACAGAGGGCTTCCAAAATCCTCCAACTTGCAACAAATCTCATGCATCAATTGAGAGTTTTTTGTGAACATAACATTCTTGGTTCCAGGATTAAATCCACACCTAATCACCCTATCTCTTGTAGCCAGCTAGTCGGCTTGTTTTGTCTCAGTTACAATCTCAATCCCTGTATCAAGATTTAATTTAGTTATGTCTTGTGAAGTTAAATGGAAATCAACAATTGAAAAAAGCAAGTTGACAAACATATATACCATCCAGATGAACAGAGCCATCGGAGCAAAATCTGATCGATCCTGGGTAGCTGCCGGGGAGCTGATGAGGAGTTGTTCTAGTGCTGGTGAGCCGCACTGAGATAAGCCCTCCCCCATCTTAACTCTTTTAACCTTCATAACTTCATATACTGCCCTTCTCAGTGCTAGCATGGACAACTGAATGGGACTGCGCAACTATGGATGATTCAGGAATGAGTTTTCCTTCTCTCCCTCTGGGAGACTCGTGGTATCGCCTTCATCGATTTAATATAACAATGGGGTTTGAGGAAAAATATGGTTAAGTATTAGAGGGGGCAGTTTGGCTGTCCTTAGTACTTTTTTAGGGAAATGATATTTGTACAGCAGATTCCTACACATTTTCCATACACAGCTGATGTGTATGGAAATGAATGGGTCAGTTGATGTGACCCGACATCAGTTCACCCATTCATTTCCATACACATCAGTTGTGTATGGAAATGTGTAAGAATCTGCTGTAGGGTTATCACTGCCCGTCTTTTAAGGTCAAAAGCCTTCAATGAAGCAGTGAATAGCCCTTTGCTTATGCAACAATGGTATACTAGAAAAGGGTTTGTTTGCAGTTTGATGCAAGTTTTAATTATATCTATCAAGAAGTCCACCATGGGCGTGGATTCTTCATGCGTGTACTTCAATGGTGAGCTTAGCAAGCAAATGTGCTGTAAGAAAGCAATAAAGGCAATATTTTCTGGTGGTGGGTCTTGGTTGATTGAAAAGCATACTTCATTAGATATTTGCTTATCAGCATGCATCTTTCAATGCATGCTATTTATGCAGAAATCTATCAATCCTTATTTTGGCATTTTAAAAAAAGAAGAGAAAACTATATATCTATATTAGTATATTTGTTATGTCATGGTTTGGCCTATCAAAGTTGCATTTAGTATGAATTGTGTAACGTCAATGAAGCGGTTTTCTAGTGGTTCATGTACATTCTTTTTGGGCTATTGATATGTCCAGCTCGCTTTTCATACGGGCTACAAAAAGTGATCAGCCCATGGGCTCTCTTGGGATTGATTTGAGTTGGAAATCGTTTGCAGTTATTTGAAGGAAATGAATGCAGAATATAAAATTTTCAACTCTTAAGGGCCGTTTGGGGCGTGATTATTGCAAAACATCCAAACTGAATCATAGATATCCATGGTAGCATCCATGTTTTTTTTTACATCCAGCTGAAACACGTCCTGAGGTGTTTCAGCCAGATATATAAAATACCTGGATGCTACAGTGTAGCAAAATATCTGGATGTTTTGCTTTTAATCACGCCTCAAACGGCCCCCCTTAGTCAATCTTAGGGGCCGTTTGGATCATGAAAAATCAGTTTCATATAGGGGCCGTTTGGGGCGTGATTAAAAGCAAAACATCAAGATGGGATGTTTTGCTTACACTGTAGCATCTGGATATTTTATATATCCAGCTAAACCACATCAGGAGGTATTTCAGTTGGATGTAAAAATCCACATGAATGCTACAGTAGATATCCAATATCCAGTCTGGATTTTTTTGCAATAATCACGGCCCAAACAGGCCCATACTCCCAAAAATCCTAATTAGCTGGATGGTGTTGATTTTTCACGCACCAAACGACATTCTTTTAGTGTTACAAAGAAAAAAAACGAGGTTCTTAAAGCAATAAAACTGACCTCTAGACTTGCTATCTGAATTATCGGCTATTTAAATGAAATGCAAATCATATCACAGTTGCCTGACCAGCACTTGCATCATGAATTTACTTGTCTAAAATAATAGTTATCGGTCTTGATATAATGGCGAAGATCGCGAATAGCTTCATGCGAATCTACTTTCAAAGTACACTCTAAAAGGTTCTTGTATTTACCTTCTTACTCATGATCTTGAATGGTACTTAGCAATTTACAGCTAGGAGCCTAGGATCTTCAAGGTTCAAACATTGTTCTTTTTTGGCTTAAACATATTGTCAATTTGGCAGTGCATTGTATAGGAGTTGTCTATGTAGTTTCTGCATTCATCTTCTTTGTTGTCCACAAATGGATATGGTATGTCTTATGTCTACACAGTTCTGCACAAATTTTTAGTTAATTTTTTTCATCTTGTGCATTCTATTGCGGTTGTGAAGCTAGGATCATTTACTCCTACTAGAAACTGTCGGTGCTTTGAATGCTGATATATCTACTCAAGCTCTCTTTTATCTTCTACACTGGATACCCTCGACCTGTGCGAGACATACATTTCACAACAATATCATTCTATCCACACAACAATCTCTATCTCTCTCTCTCTCTCTGAAACTGCATTTAGAATGAATTAATTCATGACTACAATGACTGTCATGCAGCATGAAAATATACACTAATCCATGGTCCCAAAAGATTTCAGATTAGGAAATTGTCATTCATTTTGTCATTTCTATTTCTTCTACAATGCTAGTACTTTCTTTTTTGGTCAACTAGGTGTCCCGAGTCCTTAGTACCCGACAATTAATGGGCAACCGGCCTCTTAAAGCACCGTATCTCTCCAATCCTTTTGAAGAGGGGATATAATTCCTCTCTATTGAATAGAACTATGATTCGAACTCAAGGCCTCCACTCCCTCGATGAGAGGTAATCGAATTAAACCAGCGACTATACATAGTCCGCATGCATGAACTAACTCATGGATGCATGGCCAATCTCCCTTTATCTACCATTCCAACACTACGAACACCCTTTCTCGATAGACAATGAAAAACATTTCAAGATATTATCACTAAAAATAGAGAAATACAAGCATGAAACTGCGCCAAGCAGCAAATTAAATTGTTGAAGTTTTGTATTCGAATTTAGCCAACAACGACTAAGCAAAAACATAGTCCGCATGCACGAACTATGTGCTAATGATTGCACGGCCGATCTCCCTTGATCCGCCATTCCAACACTACAAACACCCTTTCTCTTAAGACAAAGAAAACAATTACAAGATATGATAACTAATCATAGATAAAATACAAACATGAAACTGCGCCAAGTAACAAAAGTGAACTATGTGCTAAATTGCTAATGAGTGCATGACCTAGCTCCCTTGACCCGCTATTCCAACACTACGAACACCCTTTTCTCGACAGACAATGAAAAACATTTGAAGATCTGATCACTCGTCATAGAAAAATACAAACACGAACTGCACCAAGTAGCAAAATCAAACTGATGAAGATTTACAACTTATCACCTAACAATACCCCCTCGGTTGAGACGGTCACATAATTGGTGAATTTTATTGAGATGTGAGGTTCGCTAGTAAAATCCTAGGTTTTTGGGTCGCTGTCGGATGACTATTTTCACCATTTCCACTCGGCCAAAGAATAGTTAGGAAATATTATCATCTAATTTGGTACGTATATTTTTCTTAATTGCCTCAATTAAAAGTGACAGAAAAAAGTATTAAATTAATCACAAACATAAGTACAACATTCACAAAAATACACTTGGGCTTCTCCCACACATCTACATATTCATTCCCTTTTTGTCAAATTCCTAAGAGGCAGCTAATTACTAACTCCTGCAGACGACCGACATGCCAGGACCACCGAATTATGTCGTCATTTTGGTTAATTAATCTTGATTACTCAGAACATTAAAAAAATCTGGCCTTAAGCGCACGCCGGCCGTCATCTGCCATCGGAGCACCCGTCTTCCTCCTCCTCGTCATCGGAGCTGTCCGGCATCCGGTTCAAATCCGGCTTCATCAACTTCTTCCTCTTTTTCGGAACCGACGCGACCTCATCCACCGCCCCTGCGGCAGCCGCGGCATCCACCCGTGCCCCCACCTCCGCAGCCAGCTTCTGGATCACCGCGGCCGATAGCCCGCCACCTGCCCGCACGTCACCCGCCTCCGGCGCCAAGTTCGGGAAGTTGAGCAGCGCCTTGGGCCCCCGTAGAATGAACACCGCCGTGTCGTACGCCCGCGCCGCTGCCATCGGTGTCGCGTACGATCCCAGCCAGATCCTCGTCCGCTTGTTCGGCTCCCTTATCTCCGCCACCCACTTCCCCCACTTCCTCATCCGTATCCCCCTATATGGCGCCGCCGTCCTCCGCCGCACTCCTCCGCCACCGCCCCTCTCAGCGCTCGAGCAGGACGACGAGCCGCACCCACTACCTCCACCACCGCCTCCGCCGCCGCAAATTTCGGTTGCCGCCATCGCTGCCGGCAGCCGCATCAGAAGGAGGCGTCTTTCTGAGAACTGGGGGTTTCCAGAATTATATACGCGCGCGGCGTAGCGAAAGCGACAAAACAGGGTCGGCGTGCCGACATGGCGGACGTGGGATCTGCCACATGGATGGGTCGCAGACATCAGGGACCGGACGAGATGACGGCACACGTGAGAGAGACACGTGCGGCGGCTAAGAATGCGATTGATGACGTGGCGTGTTGTGGACCGTCTATGGGGTCGGTGATGGCGGGAATTGGATGGGCTTTCCGTCCACGCGATTGATGTTTTTGATAAGTTTTGACTTTTTTCGTCCAGCGGCAATTTCGGCAGGATCGTGTTGGCTTATTTACCGGTTCGCCTTTGTGAACGTTTCACAATGTTATTGGTTAGTAAGCACCGACTGACATATTTGCATACTGGAGAACAAGAGAAAGTAGTCTGTGAATACAAACAACGTCATCTCATTGTCACCCGAGCAACTGCAAATTTTTGGTTGGGATGGGACGTGTTTCAACCTGGAAACATGAAAGTGGATTTTTAACTGTTTTGGATTTTTCACGATCCGCACGGCCTTTGTGTTTCAACATCTAGTGAAAAATCAGGAAAAAAATAGAGAGAGTGGATTTTTTACTGTAGATGTTTTGAATTTTTCACGATCTAAACGTTTTGCCGACTCCGCCGCCTTTCCTCGTTACTAATTTTTTGTTTTATCTTTTGTTAGGTGCTTTTCCCTCTCGCCCTTCGTGTACGGTCGGATCTAAATCTGATGGCTCGAGTGTATGCCAAGGGGACATTTCTTTTTGACAACTATGGGTCTGAGTCCTTTGGACCCGACTCGAAGGACAGGTTAACCCGCCTCTTATAGGACACTGCCAATCTCCTTAGATTATCAGATTAGTACAAAACCCACTTAAATCAGGATAAGTCCAGGTAGTCGACAAAGAAGTGGGGGTGATACTAATAACTTTTTTTTTTATACCAAGGGGGCTCCGACCTTAGGACTGACTAGAAAGGCAGGCTAAGGGCCATTTGGAGCGTGATTAAAAGTAAAACATCTACTGGATGTTTTGCTACACTGTAGCATTTGTGTTTTTTCCATATCCAGCTGAAACATCTTAGGTCATGTTTCACGCTCGATATGGAAAAAACATCTACAGTGGACATCTAAAATCCACTCTGGATATTTTGGCTTTTTTACGCCCCAAACGGCCCCTAACCAACAGCTTAGAGTACCGAGTAATGTGTTTGACTATCCCGCCACCAATCTCCTCAAGTGTGTACACAGCCCACACAACATACACATCGGTTAAATCGATACTTTGATTTTTTTTACTGCATAAAACCATAAGCACTAGCTCATGGAGATAATGCCACAAGAGGAGATGGGGTTAGGGAGGTTCAAGTGCTCGATTTTCTTTCCAACCCACCATGACCTAACTAAATGGAATGTTTAAATTCTTGCTTGCTCTCATTAGTGGTATCATATATTCCAATCCACTTAAAATTCAGTTGTTAGTTCTTAATCATTACATCTAGATGGTTCTCATAAAAACTGAGTGTTGCCTAGTTATGTTAATTTGTGACCTAATTTTGTAACATTGATAATAGTGAACCAATGGGTAGTTAATACCCAGCGAAAAAAGCGTGTTTCATTAAGTCGACCTGCATTGAGCTTTGTTTGGTAGAGATGACGTATAATTGCCTCTCAAAAACTGTTGTAGTCGATGGCCAAACAGCATGACCGACATGTTGGGCCCCTTGCTTTGGAAAAATTACTTTGGACATCACACATTCAATGCACAAGGAAAGCTGTTAAAATTAAGAAGTGTAACCATCATGTCGGCCCCTCTAGCAAAGACGAATTATCAGAATGTAGTTAAGGAGCACTTAAAAGAGTGGGGAAGAAAAATCTAAAACTCATGGGTCAAAGATCAAGTTTTGTTTTCTTCTGATTAGGGGCGTGAACAGTTTGACAAGCCACTGAAGCCACATCAAGAGTGATGTTGAGTCATGCTGGATAGGTCTATCTCACTTAACTGGCCTCCCCCTCTTTCTCCATCCTTTTCAATGTTAATGCTATTTTATGTTTAAGAAATAAAAAGAAAAAAGAAAAATGCTACCGCCGCTCATGCACGATAACATTCACCAAATCACGCCACATGCACGCCCCACCCCCCAGAATGCAGGCCCTATGCCTTCACAATGGCGTGCATCGGGCGAGCGAGAACGAAGGATTGTAACATTGATTCAATGGCTGTTGGGTTGAAGAGATGGAGGTGCCAGTGGCAGCCAAAGCCCACAACTTGTGCCCACCAACATGGCCAGGTTCAGAGGCCCAATATTTGTTCCCGGCCGACTATCAACAAGATAGAGAGTCCTCTCGCTTTCATCACTTTGTGTGTTGTTTCTACCAAGCTTAGTAATATGGTGGGGCTTCTACTTTGGCAGCTGCCACAAGCAAAATGCCAATATTTGTGCAGTTGGCAGCTGGCTCCATGGCTGCCCAGTATTTGCATCTCTGCACTTTCAATTTTGAACCTGGGTATTACTGAAAATGACCCGCCGCTGTTTTATAGCAAAGCTTTCATCCTCCTCAGAAATCCCTGCGATCCATTGTTTTTAAGGGGCTTGGATGTATTAGGTCATGGGAAGTAGTAAATGAACAAAAATTCGACAGTATATCGGCCGGAATGGTGCCCAGGTCAGGGTTTTCCACTTCGACCAGACATAAGCCCAGTTAGGCTGTAAGTGATAAATAAATAGGTTCATCTATTCCTGCAGGTGGCCTGATGTTGATCTAGTCCTGAATCCCGAGGCACGAAGCATGACCAAATCGTCAAAATTGCATCTGTTGGAGAAGATGGCCATTATCTGATGTGGTTTCGTACTTTGTTCAAGCAGTCCATGTGAGTTAATACAAAAGAGAGATCATGCAGGTCATTAGGCTACACCATATCAAGAACGATGTTGTTTCGCCTTTGGACTACACCAATCTGTTAGGTTTGATCATCTATAAGTAGGACTGTTAAACGAGCCGGGCTCGGGTGGCCCGCAATTGTACATTAATAGACCAGACCCGCTAAACATTAATGAGCACAGCCCACTAGAATATAAATAGTTAAGGGCGGTTATTGGGCTTGCCTTAAATGATAGTAAACGAAAGCCTTCTTTATGTTTGTAAAACTAGCTAGCGAGAGATAGGTTGGACTTTCAAGGCAGAGTTGGAAGCTTTTTCAGAATTTTCTATGCGTCTTTCCTTCCCCATCTCAACAAGGAATCCACGGTCTCTCTCTCCCCCAAACATCGTTCCAAAAAGGCCTGCTTGGTGAAGACTACTACTGTAGCTTCTATGTTCCTACTCCGTCGAGTTCTTTCTCTGAATGCTACTGAGGTTCTACTCGCTGGTACGTTTCTAAGACTTTCTCTTCCAAAATGTTGAGGGTGAAGACCTGTTGATATTGTGTTACTTTTCTCTTGAGACTATTGTCGAGTTTTCCCTATTGCATTCAAATATGGCACTCTTGCTTCTACACTGCTCTTTTGGGAGGACTAGGAGTAGTCGGTTTCACATCTATATTTTCTTTTTTTCGTAAAAATCTTTCTGTGAGCTACAGAAGGCTTAACAATCAGCAATATAGGAGGCTTTTCTTTGTTTTGCTCAAGGAATGTTGTATTAGATATCGGTAAAATATTAGTCGAAGATATTGGAGATATATCGAAGATATTGGACAAAATATTGGAGATATATCAAAGATATCATATAAAAAAATATCGGTGGTCTAAAACTATTTTTTACCATATAACTTCTAAAATGAGCAAATGAGTAATACTAATTTAGATAATCATAAATTTTATATATAATTTAAAATATGTGTTTACTTTTTAAAGCTGTATCTTTTCACCAAGCGACCAAAATACCTACGTACTTCTATGGTACCTACAAAGATAGCACTTGATTTTAGTTCCGTATTACATTGGGATCTTATACAAAAATACAGATTAGGAATGTAGATCTTTGGAGAGACCTTGGTCTCTACTCTGCCCAAGGCAGCCCACCAAGTGACCTCTAGTTGCAAACAATGATTATCCTGACTGCAAAGTTTAAATGACAGTCTCTAAAACTTTAAATACTTAGGCTAGCCCCTCTAGCTTCTATGTGACTTGGACATGACCGCAAAAGAAATGATTTCCCGACACAGCTTTAAATGACCACAACTTGTAAATTTTTTTTAAAAAAATGAACCGATATATCGGTTATATATCGCCAATATATCGACAATATTTTAAAAAACAGCTTAAACCGATACAACCCAGTATCGATGTATCGGTTGAAGCCCGATACCGATATTTCAGCGATCCAACTTTCCATGGTTTTGCTTTGTAACTCGAATATAAGTGCTTCTCCCTTTTCATTCCCTTTAACCTTTTGGGCTAAAGATTCTTTCAATTTTTTGCTCCAATGCATTTTGTGAACTGTTTGAATTCTGATTTTGGATTTCTTTCTCATCCAAATTGCCGAAAAGTTTCACACAAGAAATCTTAACTAGAGGACTGCCTGAATAATGGGCTGTTATTAGGCTCTATGGTGGAGCCCGAGATCGCTAATAGTCCGACCATTTATGGTTAAATGGGCTCAGGATGGGCTGGTTCAGTGAGATCTGAGCTCGTTTACCAACCCTATCTATAAGACTATAACATACTCCTACAGTAGTCAACATGCCCAACTACTAACCGCCTCAATCCGACCTTCGAACCTTCATTTCTACCTAGCTCTTTAGAGAGGATATCAGCACATGGCCTATGATGGAAGAACTTTGAAAATCCTGACAATGCATTTAACATAGAGACTGTTGCCCCAGCTTCCAGAATAGTCATCCTGAAAATATGAAGCAAAGATTAAAACGCATGATGTAAACATTTCAAGTTCCAAGTTGAACATATTGAACCATGAGGTAGACGGCAGCAATGCCACACTTAATTATACTGTAGCCACCACAAAAGCATAACCATCGAACTTACAGTTCATAAAAACCTAGCTGTTTAAAGATGATATCGGCACTTGATGTAAGAATTTTGAAAACCCAAACAATGCCTTAAATCTAGAGACCATTCCCCCAGGTTTCTAGATTGGTCATTTTGAAAGCATGAGGCAAAGCTTTAAAAAAAAAGAGGCAAAATTTCAAGTTCTAAGTTGAACATATTGAACAATTAGCTGTAGATGGCAGCAATGCCACAGTTAATCATACTATAGCCACCACAAAAGTAAAATATTTGAACTTCATAAAAACTGAAATGTTATGAGTCAAGATAATTGTTAAACCAATTTAGTTAGGTTTTGACTTCTTTCAGCTCACCAATTTGGTTGTCATCTCTTTTTCATTAGGAGATGACAACCAGAATATTATTAACGTCAATAATTGATCCTGCCAAACTCGAGGATAGCTAATTACGTGCAGTCTTGCAGCACGAAGTGCGACAGACACCCTCTTCAAAGATACAGTTGCAAAGGAACAATTTGTGGAATAAAACGCAAACCTGATACATTATCTCACAACTAACAAGTAGTAATGCATTGTACCCCGCAAAAGTAGTAATGCATGTTATTGGGAAAAAACAAAAGTAGAGCATATAAAGATCTTTTGCCAAAATGCAAAAGTAGTGCATATAAAGAAACTTGCTCCGAAAGACATAATTGCATCAGTTAGAGAGAGTAGATGGGCATTATCTGACAGTTTCTTTAAGCAGTCCCTTTTGACAGATAATGAAAAAGAGAGATGATGCAGCTCCCAGGCGCAGAGACAAGGCCTTGCCCCAAAGCTGCAATAGTAACTCAAAATGGTTCAACTAGTAGGGTACGATTTCAATTTTCAGCTACACCAGTCTGCTAGGGAGTAAATTGCATAATCGCTTGATCAATTATTACATGGCTCTTACAGTCAACAAGAGTATTCGAGTTGTACTAACCACATATGTAATCAATATGCATATGAATATCTAAAATAAAATCAGTAAAAGTCTGAAATCCAACACATCCCTAATGCCTGTTGAAATGCAAAGATTCATTAATAACTAAATGGACTTCTTCCAAGAGGTCTCTGCACATTGACCCATAATGCAGGCTCCCTTGTAATTTTACCTGTAATATACTTTTCAGAAACATAAAATCCTGGGTGACAACCAACTGCTAGACATTATTTAAAATTTGACTATAACCCCATGTGCCAAAGTAAACACCATCCATTTATACACGCCATAAAAACTAAAAGATCATCATCATTCATCGCAGTGGAGTCTTCAACATCAGTAAAAATTGGTTTATGAACTCTACAAGAAAATACAACAGAAAATAAAGCATTGTCAAGCCCACATTGGCCTGTATAGATGTACAACAGCCTTCAAGCTTTCCTTGGCCAACTGAGGGAGTGAGGATTGAAATCAAATTGCAAGCTTATGGATGACACAAGCAGTTAACACTCAGGATAAGGGTGTAGTCATTAACGAGCTGCACACAGATGCTACAGGTCTCCAGGATGTCATAATATATGCTATTGCCCATATAGACCTTCCACTCTCTGATTTTCATGCCATTCTGAACCTCAGAACTATCTTTGGATCTCTCCATATGTCAAGAAAAGTTCAGCCACATTTCAGCAGCTTCAAATTCAAGAACTCACATGAAAGGTCCTCACAGATCCCACTGAGCTATTTAGTTGGCACACCATTATCACAGTTTCACTTCAACCCTCACTCTCGCACCCCCCTTCAGATCCCTGTCTATGTGTGATCTTCTGCCAAGAAAAACAGCAAAATTTTTCCTAGGAACGACATAGGTTCTACTTCGAGCTAAGTTTTAAGTTTGGAAAAAAAAAAACCATTCGTTAGGTGTAGCCAATGCATTTGTCAAACCTCATGAAACCTGATATTTCTGAACAAGGATTTTGTTGCAGAGTAATGGTTTTATTTCAGAGCTTACATTTCCAAAGTAGCATTCTTGGCTGAGTAGATGACAGTAATGGAATTCATAAATGAAAAATAATTGCTTTCAAAAAGTCATATTTTGCTTCCTGACATTCGTGCTATGCTACTTTTGTATCCCAATAGCCAACGTTAAAAGTCACAAACCATTACAAAAGATTATTAAAGAATCTAATAGGAATACATGACATCACTGGTATCCATGTCTAAACTTAATTAATTCTTAGGGTAAGTTCAAAGCATATCAGTCTACTTTATAAAAAAAAAAGATGCATATCAGTCCTGTATGGTCAGTATTTAGGTAACTTAAATTATCCTAATACGATTAATAACTGGTGATAATCAATTAAAAGTTCCCAATCTCAACACTAATAGAGATCTAAGAGCAGTTAGTTTAACAAATTCTACTGAATCAGCTAAAGTGAACAAGGTATAATTTTTTTTCACAACAATTCAGATATAAACTCTGCAAACAAGAATTATTCTGAGTGGCTAGCTAAATAAGATTATATATGCAAGTTACTACTGATTAAGACATCAAAAAACAAGTTAACAGCAATGTCAAACAATTGACTGAAAATTTCAACAAAATTATGCACCAAAGCCAGAGAATTCACTGACCTAGCTCGATCAAAGTAAAAAATAGTCATCTTCCTCGTCACTTTCGTCCTCCGAATTTTCTTCCCAATTACTGCCTTCTCCGTCCACCCCTTCATCCTCCGAAAATGCCGAAACACGAAGCGAGCTGTAACCTGAATTCTTGTTGATCACAATCTCATCCACAATGGCATCCACATCACCTACGCCCTCCTCATTGCCTTCATTGAACTCCGCCGTGGCAAAAAGCCCGTCACCTTCTTCCGTCTCAATTGCCTCTTCCTCCCGCCTCCCTAACCTCAACATCTCATCATCCACCTCCCCATTCTCCACCCCAACCCATGGCACCCATATATCTGCCTGCCGCCCCAGCGCCCTCCTCGTATCCCCAATCACCACCGTCCCGAGCTCGAACTCCCTCGCTCTCCGCAGCATTTCAAGAAAATCCGAATCGTCCGACACAAGAAACAGCCAATCCACGCCGCTGCTCATTGAATGCTGTATCTGCTTCTTCAGCACCGCGTCCGCCGCCTGAGGCTTATCCTCCACTGTCTTCACAAACACCCCTGCCCGCCGCAGCTCCCCAGCCAGCCCGTACCCAATCTTCGGCACAATTAGCTCCCTCTCCGCCTCCTCATACTTTGTATTCCCGGAGATAAACCTCTCCTTGTACTTCTGCCGCTTCTTCTTCCCCTTCAGCGACCTCAGCCTGGCCAGCTTCTTCTCCCTCTCCCTCTGGTGCAAGCTCTTGAAGTGCTTCCTCAAATCCAGGTGGCTTCGGCACTTGCGCCCGCAGACGGAGCAGACGTAATCCTCCGCCGGGGCGACAACGCCGCGGCGCTCGAGGACGTCAAGCTGGCGGCGCTCGCTGCGCTGCTCGCGGACCCAGCTGGGAACATGGACGAAAGCATGGCGGTTGGCGTAGGCGGAGATATCCACATGGCCGCCGAAGCGGCGGGCGACGCGGCGGAGGGCCATGGCGGCGTCGTAGGGCGGACCGCGGGGGGGCTTGTTGTCAAGGTCCCAGAGGACCACCACCCGCTTGGGCTTCGCCGTCCAGACGCCGTCGCGGTTGCGGACCATGTCGAGGTCTGCGTCGAGACCACCCCACTTGGCCGGGTCAGGGGAGGAGAGGATCGCACGAATGGGGTCGGACGGCGGGGGCCTGCGGCGGCGGATGGCGGCGGGGAGGAAGGCAGGACGCGGAGGGCGGCGGAGGAAGGGCGGAAGGGGGCGGAGGAGGGGGGAGGAGGAGGAGAGGGTATGCATGGGGGGGCCAGCGCGCGAGAGGTGTTCGACGAAATGCCGGCGGCGGAAGAGCTCATCTGCTCTTAGCCACACGAGTGGGAATATCCGAGATACGAAGTGATACTACCTCCTGGGGGTAGCTGGCGTAGGGAGGGTTTTAAAAACCGGATCGGTTGCCGATCCAAAACCTTCGAGAGTAATGTCCAACCGGATTCAACCCGGGTTGACTCGGTTGCATCATCAATACAAAAAATTGAACCCCAAGGTTTTAAAAATTGGATCCAAAATTCTTGTAGAGTAAAAGTCCAAACGGGTTCAGCCGGGGGTCAATCCGGGTTGACTCAGTTGTTGATATTATTAATACAAAAAAAGAAAAAAAAAACTCTTCCTAAAGAGGAAGGGAGTGGCGACAAACAGGGGCGGACCTACGTGTAAGGCATGGGGTCAGATGACCCCCATGGGTATGTTCCTTTTTAAGGAACCCCCTTATAAAAATACATGGATTGGGCTAGAAGTGGGTTTAATTCCATTGCCTGACCCCCATCTCAAAATGATCCGACCCTCCAACCCAATTCATGAACCAACCCAACTATATAATGAACCCAAGACACCGACCAGTACCAATTCAATTACAATCAGTCTTCTCCATCCAAAGCAAAACCCCCACCGGCTAGCTCCATTCCGGCGCTAGCCGCACCATTCCTCCCTACCATCTACTGGAACGCTGCTCCTCCCTCTCGATCGTAGACCCGTGGTGCTATTTCTCTCGTGCAAGGCTAATCCGCCCGACGCCCGGCATAGTACCTGGCCTCCTATGCGGCCGTAGCCGATGCTCATATCTCTTGCGGGGCGCTTCTCAAGGTTCAGTCTTTCTTCCTCTTTTTTATAAATTAGGAGAATTGATTAGTTTTGCTAAGGATAAAAATGGTTAGCCAGTCAGGAGAGTTGATTTTTTTTTGTACAAAGAGGGATGTTTAACTGTTTAAGTGTGGTAATTAAAATTTTTGCATTCACTTCTTGTGTACAGTGTATAGATTAAATTTTTGCAGTATTCCTTGATGAGGGCCGGTAGCCTCCGGGCGCCCGGAGAGGGACTTCTCTCCGGGCGCCCGAGGCTCAACCGTTGGATCTCATCCGACGGTTGAGCCCTCTCCCCCTCCCCCTCTCTCCCTCCCTCTCCCTCTGGCTCGACGCCAGCCGCCCCGCCGCCCCCCCCCCCCCCCCCCCCGGCGTCGCCCGCCACCTCTGTGACGCCCCGCCGCCCCTCTTCTCCTCCCCCTCTCTCCCTCCCTCTCCCTCTAGCTCACCCGTCGCCCCGCTCCCCCCCCGGCGTCGCCCGCCACCTCTGCGACGCCCCTGTGACCCCACCCACTCCCCCTCCCCTTCCTCTCTCCCCCCTCCCTCTGGCACCCTCCCTCTCCCACTACGGTGACCCCCCTCCCGCCATCTCCTCTGGCTTGACGGGGGGCCCTCGCCGTGGCGGTGGGGCGGCGAAAGGTGGAAGCTTCCACCTTTCGCCGCCCCACCGCCACGGCGAAGGTCCCCCGTCGAGCCAGAGGAGACGGCGGGAGGGGGGTCACCGTGGTGGCAGGGCGGCGGGACGAGAGGAAGGGGGTCGAGAGGGAAGGGGAGAGAGGGAGAGGGAGAGGGAAGGGGTTGCCGGGGCGGCGGGGGGCGTCGTCGGGGGGAGTGGGCGGCGGGCGCGAGGGGGAGAGGGAGGGAGAGAGGGGGAGGGGGAGAGGGCTCAACCGTCAGATGAGATCCGACGGTTGAGCCTCGGGCGCCCGGAGGATACCTTTCGCCTTCCTTGATTTTCATTTCTCTTTGAATTTGCTTCTGCTGTCCCACTATCTTATTTCTCTTTCCTATTTGCTCCCCTTGTTTTTTTAATTATTGACAATAGGGAACAATTTTTTTACTGAAGGTAAGAATGAAAAGGGATAATGCATGCTTATGGATAAGTGTTTCAGGTTTTGCAATTTAAATTATATATTAGAGCGAGGTTGATGTAACGTTTAGCATCATAATGAAAGGCTTATTAGTTATTTTTAAAATTAATAGCTTTGTGTTTTACCTTTGATTTTCTTTCTGCAATGAATGGTAGGAATCGGTGATGGGGTCCGACATGGAAAAATACTTGGGGCATCAAATATTTGCTTCTTGCTGCATCCCCATCAAACATATCAGCTTCTTGCTATTATTTGACATAATGGAGATACTTTGATAGCCCAATTAAACTACTCAGTCCTCTTACCTCATCAAAGGCTTCAAATATGTCTATACTAGTGTTGTGACCGGCAATGGTCACAAGGTATCTCGACGGCAAAAGTGAAAAAGAAAGAAGAAAAGTAATAACTGAAATGGTTTTCTATTGCACAACCTCCAACTGAGGAAGGCGCCCAACATATAAAGGGAAGAAGATGGCACGTTTGCCTAGGGGCGCGCGCCATCTGGCCAAAACTGATGGGCCACTAATTGACCTGATTATTCTCAATCAGCCCGTTACCTAACAATTAACCTAAACGGGCCTGATTACAATAAGATACGAAATACTAATCAATTATCCTACTGGCATGATGGCTATTGCTGACGTTGGCCCGCTGACGTATCCATACAG
Source organism: Houttuynia cordata (assembly GCA_039654745.1). Classification (NCBI taxonomy): domain Eukaryota; kingdom Viridiplantae; phylum Streptophyta; class Magnoliopsida; order Piperales; family Saururaceae; genus Houttuynia; species Houttuynia cordata. Next base: position 16,217,618 of record CM077508.1, on the reverse strand, counting down.
GCCTGGCATGGCGTTCACAACAATCCACCACGCTCAGCTTATCGCCTTGACCTCAAGGCGACCAGTCTGGAAAACGAACAAGAATGTCGTCCTCCACTTCCCACGTAGCATCTTCAAGTGAATGGCCCTTCCATGCCACCAATATCTCGGTAATAATGCGACCCGCCTTACGAATGCGGTGCTTGTCAATGATAGATGCTGGCACTGGAGTATCTGCATCCACTAGAGGCATAAAAGAAGCATCGCCCACAAAATGACGGAGGCGCAAAATATGAAAAACTGGGTGCACCAATGACCCCGGAGGTAAAGCCAAATGATAAGCAACGGACCCGATACGTTTGAGCACAGAATATGGCCCATGATAACGAGGTGCTAACTTGGCCTAATCCGTTTGGAACAAGGAGGTCTGGCGCTGTGGTAAAGCGGACACATAAACCAAATCCCCCACCTGAAAGGCCCGATCGGTCCTTTTCTTATCAGCAAGTTGTTTCATACGGTTCTGGGCGGCTGCGAGATTGGTCTTCAGCTGCCGGAGAACCTCATCATGTGTTTGAAGCAAATAGTCGACCTCAGCAATGGACGACCTGTGGGGCACATAAGAGAGGACGGAAGGAGGTGGACGGCCATAAACAACTTCAAATGGCGTAAACCCCATCCGTGTGTGATAAGCCGTATTATAAGACCACTCCGCCCATGGAAGAAGTTGTAACCATTTACGGGGCTGATCCCCCACAAAGCAGCGCAAATATTGCTCCACACATCTGTTGACGACCTAGGTCTGGCCGTCTGTCTGAGGATGGTAAGCCGTGCTCGTGGTGAGTTTCGTACCTTGGAGAGCAAAAAACTCACGCCAGAATGCAGAAATGAAAACCTTGTCTCTATCCGAGACGATAGTTCTAGGCATGCCGTGTAACCGAGCGATCTCTTTGACAAAGGTTTCAGCAACCATCCGGGCTGTAAAAGGGTGGCTCAAAGCACAAAAATGAGCATATTTTGAGAGCCGGTCCACCACCACAAGAATGACCGACTTTCCTTGGACCGCGGGCAAGGCTTCTACAAAGTTCATAGAAATATCCTCCCATATCTGATCCGGAATGGGGAGGGGTTGAAGAAGACCCTGGGGTGAGGTAGTGATAGCCTTGGCGCACTGGCAAACGTCACAAGCAGCCACTTACTGTTGCACGTCCTTCCTTACACCAGGCCACAGGAAACTCTGGCTCACCCGTTTGTAGGTCCGGAAGACACCCTCATGTCCCGCCATGAGTGTGTCATGGAAATGTGAAAGAACCCGCCGACGCAAGTCCCTGTTATTAGGCACCCACAGCTTCCCTTTCCAAAATAAAGTATCACCGTGCCAAGTGAAGGAGGGATCATCCAATTGATGCCCACGGAGACGTTCGATCAACTGGCTAGTGTCGGGGTCCTCAGTGTCACGCCCCGAAATCCCATACCTCGATCGGAGTGCGGAAGCCAATCAAAGAGATACATTTCGAGGTAGAGAATCCCAGGCACGCGACTGAATAGTCGATTTCCAAACCGATTACATCATCTCAAAAGGACGTGTAACAGATTATGCCCGCAATCAGTGTAATACAATAATAGACATCAATGAATACTATGAAATGAATTTACTTTATAATAATCCATTTAAGAAAGTCAATAAAATAAACCTATACATCTATGGCACACAATTGCCAATAATGTCATAAGCATCAATAAAAGTAAAGCAAATAACTAAATAATTTTTAATCTCTTCTCGGCGCCAGCAATCCGCCATTCCACAACTGCACTTCCTGATCTCACTTTTCATTTGCGCCTGCATCAGAGGATGCATGAGTATTTCATAGAAACACTCAGCAGGATGTAAAAACCCACTGAATTAAAACAAGCAGTACGAAGAGAATAAGAATAACAAGGGATGGTGAACATCTCACAACATCTAAACTGAACCGAGGTCTATACACCTGCAAGGTTAGTCGACAACAATTCCAACTCGCAAGTAAGGAAAACATCAGTATGGCTCCTACTACACATATGAGTAAGTAGAGAATAATAATCATAACAAATGATCCAAACATCTAAAGTGAAAGGAGTTACAATTTCTGCTCGCCGAACCAGACGCTCGCATGTGACTAAACATACCAGAACCACCCTAGGGGTTCTCTTGTGGAACCCTGCCATGCGTCTAGGATGCTGGCCCCACCAGTGCTTACGGACGCGATGGGCAGAGACTGAGGACCTTCCGTAATGTCCACAATCTAACGTACGTATAGTGCCTCCCTTCGGGCAGTATGGAATCACAATTTCATAATTATAAGTGACCTCGCAAGATCTAGCAATGGCATAATTGAGCATACTATGAAACCACCATGGGGAGAGTCTCGCATGGTCTCCAGTGGAAGAAACAATCATGTAATCAATATGAGCAATATCTCAAAGGAATAGAGACCACAACACTCTAAGATCATAAGGTATCTCTTACCATGATAGACTCTCTCAAGGAGTATGGATAGAAGCATCAAAGTCTTTGGTCAACACATAACTCACTCATTGGAGTAGCATAGAATAATAAGACAACTCACACAAGGAGTAACATACAATCAATACATACCCTTCATGCTCAGCTCTAGATAGGAATTCCTCATTCGCATTAGAGTTTACAATACAAATATCAGAGATAAGAAGTCAAAGAATCTTAGATGATTTGAATTCCAAGTAGAATATCAAACCGACATCAACGCTTTTAAAATAGATAGTTATGAATCACTTGCTCAAAGGATTATCCCTCATAATTGAATTACATCTAATCCAATTCTTACTGTGAAATTCCATAAGTATATAGTTCGATTACTATTATTAACATATTAATCGTTATCATATCATATTACATGATGTTATTTGTATACTTAGTATTTTCTCTCAGATTCTTCTCACTGTCTCCTGCACAACAGTCCCCTTCCGACGGCTACTGTGCTCTGTACAGTAAGACTTAACCTCAGAAATTTTTAGTGATAATACCCTAGTGTGTCTAGTTTCTAACCGCACTAATTTTACATTTTTCTAATTTTATTTGAATTAGTTATGAATTATTTACCACCGACTGTCAGCACAGAAACAGTTCTGGCCGAGATTAAGACTCTTAATTAAACTTGATTATCTTACTTAATAATACATTATAAATAATAATACATCAATAACAGATCGTATACTCCCCTCCTAGACCAATTACAGAACCTAGAATTACTTGGAATTACTAAAGTTCACTCCTTTCTTGTATTCTTATATAGATAATATAGTTAGTAAACATTAATACACACCAAATAAGACAATTAATGTAAGACACACCTTAAAGACACAAACTCAACGTGGAACATCATCAACCAAACAATAACAGAACCTTTAGTCTCTGGAAAATAAATAAAACATTAGACTTTAGATGCGAATTCCCATCTAGAAGTGAAACATGAATGCACATATGATTTATGATGCACTACGCATAGAAATAGGGACATAACTCATTCATCTCGCAAGAATCCAAACAATAACTAAGGTGTTGAATCAAAACACTTGTCAAAAGTAGATATAATCAAAAGAGAGAAGAGGGGAAAAACCATCCTACTTAATCCTTCAAAGATTTCGCCTTTATACGCGCCTCTCGTCTCTTCCGCTTCTTCCAAAGCTCCCGCTCCAAGCTCTCGCAAACTCCAACAAGAACAACCCTCTAAGGAGATGGGTGAACGTGGGAAGGAGAAGGGAAAAGTCTCTGGACGTTCTAGGGTTAGCACAAGCCAATTCTCTAGGGTTTATATAGAGTTGGGGGAGAATCTATTCTCAAACCAATCTTCAAAATCATGGACACTTCCAACCAATGGGAAGGCTTCAAAATCTTACTGGAGACGTGCAAATCAAGTCCCATGGGTATTTGGTATCTTTCCTAATAAAATCCACCCCAAAGATAAGCTTGAAATCGCCAAACCGCAACCGGCGATCGATCAGCAATATGGCAATCGATCGTCGTATGTACTGTTTTAACACTACACGCTACAGCCGATCGATCGCTATTACTGCCGATCGATCGCTTTACGCGAAACACAATATTCACAAATCACAGTAACTACGATCGATCGTTTTGGTAAGGCGTCGATCGGTTCAAGCTTGCCGATCGATCACTGTCACGTGCAATCAAAATTCAAATTCTCATATCTTTTACCCCGAACTCCAAATCGCGCATAATAGGTGGCGTTGGAAAGCTCTTCTCACCAACTTTAATTTACACAAGGCACAACACGACCAAATCAATTGTTAAGAGGGTCAAATTTCGGTTTTAAGATACTAATTTTTTTCGGATGTTACACTCAGTATAGGTGCAACGCAGATCGGGAAGAAAGGGGCAAGTCGGTCCGGTCATAGCCATACAGGCACCTGCCGTCGAGCGCCGTGAAAGGGCATCCGTGACAGTATTCTCAGACCCCTTCTTGTAGACGATCTCATAATCATACCCCAGAAGCTTGCTGACCCAGCGCTGCTGTGCTGGTGTAGACACTCATTGCTCAAGAAAATACTTCAATGGCTGGTGGTCGGAACGAATAATGAAACGTCGACCCAATAAATAAGGACACCACTTTGTTACTGAATGAACAATGGCCAGCATTTCCCTCTCATAGGCCGAAAGTGTCAAAGAGAGGCCGGCGAGAGATTTGCTGAAGAAGGCCACCGGGCGTTCGTTCTGCAAGAAGACCGCCCCCATGCCTGTATCTGATGCATCCGTTTCCACCACAAAGGGAAGAGTGAAATCTAGCAAGACCAAAACAGGTGCAGTAACCATAGCCTGTTTCAGACGCTCAAAAGCCTTATGCGCCTCTTCTATCCATGCAAAGACCCCCTTTTTGAGTAGTGCGGTTAGTGGGGTGGCAATAATCCCATACTGGCTGATGAATCTGCGGTAATACCCTGTCAGCCCCAAAAAACCGAGGAGACCCTTGACACAGGTGGGTGCCGGCCAGGACAGCATGGCAGCTACTTTCGATGGGTAAGTGGAAACGCCCTCTTGCGAAATGATATGACCCAAGTACTCCACCTGTCTGCTACCAAAGGAACACTTCGACCATTTAAGAAATAAGGAGTGAGTCCGTAAAATAGAGAAAACTGACCGCAAATGTTCTAAGTGTGCATCCCAAGACTGGTTGTATATTAGGATGTCATCGAAGAAAACCAGGACGAACTGTCTGAGGAATGGCCGAAACAAGTCATTCATGAGGCTTTGGAAAGTAGCAGGAGCATTCGTCAGGCCGAAGTGCATGACCAAAAACTCGAAATGACCGTCATGTGTCTGGAATGCAGTTTTGTGGACATCCGACGGTGTCATGCGGATTTGATGATATCCTGCGCGCAAATCAAGTTTGCTAAACACTGTGGCACCGGCCAGCTCATCCAGCAGCTCCTCTATAACTGGTATTGGGTACTTGTCTTTGACTGTGATAGCGTTCAAGGTGCGGTAGTCAACACAAAATTGCCACGATCCATCCTTCTTTCGGACCAGTAGAACCAGCGAGGAGAAGGAGCTGTTGCTAGGCTGAATAATACCGGACTGCAGCATGTCGTGCACCAGGCGCTCAATCTGCGCCTTTTGGATATGAGGTTAGCGGTAAGGTTGCACATTGACCGGCGCAGCATTAGGTAGTAGTGGAATGGCATGATCATGTGATAGGGCAGGTGGTAGGCCGGTTGGCTCCGAGAATATGTCGGCATGATCATCTAGTAAAGAACGCAAGTCCTCTGGTATGTCGGTTTGTTCAACATCCACCACTGCCCGTTGCTGCAACAAGAGCCCCTGGGGCGCAAACTTGAAGAGCGACCCCACAGCCTGGGCCGTATGCAAAGCACCTGGTTGGGCTCCTTGGAGGCGAACCCGCTGTCCGTGCACCTCGAAATCCATAATGAGGTCCTTAAAGTTCCAGACCATATCCCCGAGGTCCTGCAGCCATTGGACACCTAGGACCACATCTGCCCCCTTCGTGGGTAGTAGAAACAAGTTTGTGATGAAGGTGTGGCCTTGGATAGTAAGGGCAGCTTGGGCGCAGACCCCTGTACTCCTGAGGTGTTTGCCGTCCCCAATAAGAACGTCAAAAGGTTTGGCATCAGACACATAGCAACCCAATCGCTGTGCAACCTTGTCGTTGATAAAATTGTGTGTCGACCCACTGTCTATCAATACCGCCACCTCCTGTCACTTGAGGAGTCCCTGTACCCGCATGGTGCGTGGGGTAAAGGTCCCTGAGTAAGCGTGCACGGAGATCTCAGGTTGCACGTCAGGGTACTCTGGGGTCATTTCCTCGTGCTGGAAAGAAACATCCTCGTCGACTTCTTCTATGAGTAAACTTCCCCATACTGTGCACCTGTGCCCGGGAACAAACTTTTCATCGCACCTATAACATAGCCCCTTGGCGCGACGCTCCTCCATCTGAGCGGTTGTGTGTCACCGAACAGGGGGAACAACAAAGCAAGTCGGCGTAGGTCGACTGAAATTTGGAGCAGGAGACGGCAGTGGCCCCAGCACTGGGCTAGCAGGGGGCCTCGCTGGAAAACTCCCACGTCCCCCTCTCCTTTGTCTGGCCAGCTTCTCCTCTTCAATACGGGCGTGACGCACCACATCCCTCATCGCGTGACAAGGAAAATGCCACATTTCGTCCGCTATCTCCTGTTTCAGGCCGCGCTTGAAAGTGCCAACCAGCGCTGCGACTGGCCATTCTGGCAAGCGGTTCGCAATCTTCATAAACTCCAAATAGTATGCCCTCACGGTTGTTGTTTGCCTGATGGTGGAGAGCATCTCGTTGAAATCCTGAAATTCGTTCGGCCCAAACTGGATGCACAACTCATCCGAGAACGACGCCCAAGTTGGAAATCGTACCTCCTTCTCAAAGGCCTTGGTACCAGACCGAAATGTCTCCATCTAAGTGAAAAGCGGCCACACGCAGGCGTTCGGCCTCTGAAACAGTCCCCTGATAGGCGAAGAACTTGTCCGCCTTGTATAGCCATTCCACGGGGTCCTCTTCACCATTGAATCGTGGGAATTGGAGTCGTGCCAACCTGGGTTCTGCGCTACCCCCCCTGACCTCCACGATAGCCTAGGGACTCCTCCCAATCCGCGTCCAACTCACGCTGGACATTTCGCATGTGCAAATTCATTGTGTCATTTCTTCGAACACCTGGGGTGCCTCGTCCCTCAAGGCCAGATCTGCCCTCTTCAGCGCCCGGGTTAAAAGAACCTAGTTAGATTCCATGGCCGATGGAAGACCCAGCGTTCAGGGCCTGTGTAGAGCCACCCAGCACACTGGACCCCCCTTGTCGAATTGGACCACCAAGACCTCCTGGTGGTGGCGGTGGAGGAGTGATTGTGGCTGTCTGGTTGGCCTGGTTCTGGGAATGGATCATCTCCAAGTTCTACAGTCGGACACCAAGCGCACTGATCATGGCGATTAGTACCTCCTGGTTGGATTCCGTCGTCGGTCGTGGACTAGTCACCTCTTTCGCCGCCTCAGGTTCCTCCCGGATTTCTGGCATTCCCAGTGGTTGTTTGCGAGGAGGCATGATTGCTCTCAGATCGGCACCTGGCTCTGATACCAATGTTGTGACTGGCAATGGTCACAAGGTATCTCGACGGCAAAAGTGAAAAAGAAAGAAGAAAAGTAATAACTGAAATGGTTTTCTATTGCATAACCACCAACTGAGGAAGACGCCCAACATATAAAGGGAAGAAGATGGCGCATTTGCCTAGGGGCGCGCGCCATCTGGCCAAACTAATGGGCCACTAATTGACCTGATTATTCTCAATCAGCCCGTTACCTAACAATTAGCCTAAACGGGCCTGATTACAATAAGATGCGAAATACTAATCAATTATCCTACTGGCATGATGGCTATTGCTAACGTTGGCCCGCTGACGTATTCATACAGGCCTGGCATGGGGTTCACAACAACTAGGCTGGTGAATTGTACACACTGACACCACAGTTCTTCCAGTATCCACTGTGTTCCTTACAGTTCTCATTACTATTTTGATAGGTTTTATTGCTAAATTATGGATAAGTTTTTGATTAAAAGAAAGGCTGATTATCTTCGTTCTACTACTCCATCTTCGAGTATTGTTAAGGATCAAAATGAGCAAAATGAAAGGCATGTGGCAAGAGTAATGTGGATGACTTGAAAGCAGATCCTGGGCTACGCATTGCGCTTTCACAATTTCCTCCCAATGACAGAGAAACTAAGAGGAGGCATTACTTACAAACGGGTCCTTGTTAGCCACGAAGCCACTCTTTTCCACAAACTGATTTTTAAGGAGTGTCAAAACGCTTTAATCCTAAGTGGTTTAACAGGCATCCCACTTGGTTGGAATAAAGTATAGATAAAGATGCAGTATTTTGTTTATACTGTTATCTTTTTGGAGAACTAAGGGGTAAAAATGCTTTCGTAATAAAAGGATTCAAAAAATGGAAGAAGTATGAGAAGATTGATGCTCATGTTGGAGGAGTGGACAGTTGTCACAACAAATGTTACAAGATGGGTCAAGACTAATTAAACTAGGCACAACACATCCAAACAATTTTGAAGAAGCAAGAAGAGCAAAGTAAACTTGCGTATCTTACTCGGTTAGAGGCATCAATTGAGTGTATTCGGTTTTTTTTAAATCAAGGCTTACCTTTTCGTGGTTATAATGAGTCTGAAAGTTCATGTAATCAAGGAAACTTCCTTGAAATTTTAAAGTTTCTAGCACATAAAAATGGAGATGTGGAGCAAACATTCAAAAGGATATTATAAATTCATTTGCAGTGGAGACTGTAGCAACTATCATAAATGATCTTGGAGATAACTTCTTTGCTATTTTGGTTGATGAATCCCGGGATATCTCTATTAAGGAACAAATGGTTGTTGCTATACGTTTTGTGGATATGCAAGGTTATGTCATTGAGCGTGTTATTGGCTTCGTACATGTTGAAGAAACAACATCATTGGAACTTAAAAAGGCACTTGAAGAACTATTATCCAAGCATGGATTAAATATACAACGATCGCGAGGACAAGGCTATGATGGAGCAAGTAACATGCAAGGTGAGTTTAATGGGTTACACGCATTTATCTTGTAGGAAAATAAACATGCACATTACATCCATTGTTTTGCGCACTGTTTACAATTGACACTTGTTGCCACCACAAAAAATCACAAGCCAATTAACAATTTTTTTGACTTGCTTTCTACTATAATGAATGTTGTTGGAGTATCATGTAAGCGCAGAGATAATCTTAGACAACAACAACTTAAGGATATCACTGAAGCGGTTGAGAGTGGAGATTTAGCAACCGAAAAATGGCTTAATCAAGAAACTGGCTTGAGAAGGCCATGTGACACACATTGGGGCTCATATTACACTACTTTGCAAAGTTTTATTACCATGTTCTCTTCTGTAATTCGAGTGCTTGAGATTATTGATGAAGATGGCGACCCGGATGTGAGTGCCAAAGCAAATTCCTTAATAGGTTTTATCCATTTTTTTGAATTTGTTTTCAATTTACACATTATGAAGAAAATTTTGGGGGTTACAAATGATTTATCACAAGCATTGCAATGGAAGGACCAATATATTGTGAATGCCATAACTTTGGTTGAGTCGTCTAAACAAACATTGCAAGAGTTGAGAGACAATGGATGTGACTCTATCATGACCGAAATCGATATCTTTTGTGATAAACATGACATTGATGTTCCTTGTATGGATGACATATATAGGGGGCTAAGAAAGTCACGACGTGGAGAACAAATTACAAACTTGCATCATTACAGTGTTGACTTTTTTTTACTGCTCTTGATATGCAGCTTCTAGAGCTTAACAGCTGTTTCACAGAAAAAAATACAAAGTTGCTGCTTTGTCTTGCATGTCTTGATCCAAAGGATTCTTTCTCAGCTTATGATAAAGAAAATTTACTTTGCCTTGCTAGTTTTTATCCTCTTGAGTTCTCTACAAGAGATATTTCCACCCTTAATGATCAATTGGATGTTTATATTGTGGATATGCGGATGGATAATGAGTTTGTAAATTTAGTTGGGATTTCTGATCTTGCTAGAAAAATGATAGCTAAGAAAAAGAACTTAAGGTTTCCTTTGGTTTATTTGCTTATAAAATTGGCATTAACTCTTCCTTGTTGCAACTGCTACAGTTGAGAGAGCATTTTCTGCAATGAAAATAGTGAAAGATGAGCTTCAGAATCGAATGGGAGATGAATTAATGAGTGATTGTTTGATCACCTATATTGAGAGCGATATCTTCAAAAAAATTGGTAATGAGAAGATCATTGAACGCTTCCAAAAGATGAAACCTCGTCGAGGGCAGTTGCCATCTCAATGGTTTGTAGTTCTTTAGTTATTAATCTTTATTTGTTAGTCATTATTCTCATTTTTATGCCTCTATTTTGTTATTTTTATTTGCGTTGATGGAGTTGTGTAGTTTTTAGGCAAATTTGTTGAGTTTTTTTGTCACGCCCCGAAATCCCATACCTCGAACGGAGTGCGGAAGCCAATCAATGATATACATTTGGAGGTAGAGAATCTCGGGCGCGAGACCGAACTGTCGAATTAACCACCAATTACGATCATCTCAAAAGGATGTGTAATCGGTCATGCCCATAATCAGTGCAATACACATACAAACCTTACTGAATACTATGGAATGGAAATTTACTTAATAATACTGATAATCCATTTAAGAAAGTCAAATCAAATAAACCTATAAATCTATGGCACACAATTGCCATTAAATGTCATAAGCATCAAAATAAGCAAAGCAAATAAACTCTAAATCTTCACGGCTCCTGCGACCGCTTCACTACTGCAACTTCCTGCTCTCAATTTCCATTTGCGCCTGCATCAGAGGATGCATGAGTATTTCATAGAAACACTCAGTAGGATGTAAAAACCCACTGAATTAGAACAAACAATATGAATAGGATAAGAATAACAAAGGTTTATGAAGATGCCGCAACATCGGGACTAAACCAAGGATTTATACACCTGAAAGGTTAGTCAATAATAATTCCAACCCGCAAGTAAGGAAAACAACAATAAGGCTCCTACTACACATATGAGTAAGGAGGGAATGATAATCATATTAAAAAGCTCCAGACATTAAAAGTGAAAGGAGTACAATTTCTGCTCGCTGAACCGATCACCCGCAAGTGACTATACCAGAACCACCCTAGGGGTCCTCTTTTTGGAACCCTGCCATGCGTCTAGGATGCTGGCCCCACCAGTGCTTACGGGCACGATGGGCGGAGACTGATGACCTTCCGTAATGTCAACAATCTAACGTACGTATGTTGCCTCTTTTTGGGCAGTGTGGAACCGCAGTACCACGAATATTAGTGACCCCGCAAGATCAAGCAATGGCATAATTTGAGCATACTATGAATCCACTTCCGGAGAAATCCCGCAAGACCTCTAGTGGAGGAATCAATCAAATAATCATGATGAATAATAATTCAAAGAAATAGAGGCCGCAACGCTCTAACCACATAAGGTATCAATCACCGGAACAGACTCACATACAGAGTATAAGTGGGAATGTCACACAAAGAGAATAACACAATCCATACATACGTTCATGCTCAGCCCTAGATGGAAATCATATAGGTCTTATTGAAATATATAAATCAGAGACAAGGTATTAATGAGTCCTAGATGATTTGGATTCCAAATGGAACCTCAAACCGACACAAACGCTTTATCTTCAAATACACGATTACGGTATTCTTAACATAGGTATCACCCATCTATCACATTAACCATAACCCAACCTTACTGTGATAATCATAAGGATATAGTCTAGTATTAGTTACTAGCACGTCATATCATCTTCACATCTTATTAAGTGGTTTTACTTAAGTACATAGTATTTTCACTTAGATTCTGCTCACTGTCTTATGCACAACAGTCCCCTTCCGGCGACTCCCAGACACTGTACAGTTAATATTATCTTCTGAAATTTTTACTGAGAGTACCCTTATGAGTCTAGTTTCTAACCCCACCGGTTTTATATTTTTCGGATATCATATGAATTAGTTATGAATTATTCACTGTCGACTGTCCGTGCAGAAACAGTTCTGGCCGAAAGTGAGAAACTTGATTAAACTTTAATTAACTTATACCGTACCACTTATAGATGATATTATACTCATGATAGATGATAGTACTCCCCTCCTAGATCAATTACAGATCCTGGAATTAACTAGAATTACAAAAAGATTCCCTTTTTATCATGTTTCTCCCCATATAACACAACCTTAGACCAAATATCTTTCAATTAAGTCGATTTAAGCAAATCGATCATTAAAGCATAAGACTCAATCATTAGACATCATAATCAGAACAATATCAGAACTTTTATCTTCTGTAATAATTAATAAAGCATCCATCTTTGATGTGATTTACCATCTAGACATGAAGCATGAAGGCATATATGCATGTATCGCAATACACATGGAAAGACAAGACATAAATCATTAATCCCGCAAGATTCAAAGCAATACTCCAAGAAAATCAGTAAGAATACTCATCATATAATGTGAGAAAAGAATAAGAAGAGAGGGAAAAACCATCCTACTCTTTATCACCAAAAGACGTCGCCTTTCTACGCGATGTTCGTCTCCTCCGCTTCCTTCAAAGCTTCCCGATCCAAGCTCTTGAGCAATTCCCACTAGAAGAGGTCTTCTAAGAGAGGGATGAACGTGGGAAGGAGAGGGGAAAGCCTCTGGACGTTCTAGGGTTTAGTTTTCAAAAGCACAAGCCTAGACTCTATGGGTTTATATAGAGTTTTTAGAAAATCTTTGCCCAATCAATTCTACCATATCTTGGGCACTTTCCACCAATGGGAGAGTCCCTAAATCACCCTAGGAACGTGCAATATAAGTTTAGTTAGGATATGACATCTTTCCCAAACAAATCCGCCTCAAAATTAGGTTAGGATTCGCCAAACCGCAACTGGCGATCGATCGGGCAATACGGCGATCGATCGTCCTGCCCTGATTACCAATCGCGCGATGGCGCCGATCGTAGCCGATCGAAGCCGATCGATCGTGTTCCGTAAACCGATCGATCGTTTTCAGCGCGATCGATCGTGTTTATTCAATTTCCCATACCTTTTTACTCCGAACTCCGAATCACACAAAATTGGTGTCGTTGGAAAGCTCTTCTCACCAGCTTTAATTTAAACAAAGCATCACACGGTCAAATCAATCATTAAGAGGGTCAAATTTCAGTTTTTAAGATACTTACTAATTTTCCGGATGTTACATTTTTTGGATAATTAAATGTATTCAGTTGTTGATGAATCATGGTCCTAATATTTTTTCTCAAAACAGGAGGCAGTTCCTTTTATGGCATTGAGGTGTACATTTTGTGGAAATTGTGGTATGCCTTAACAAATTAAATATGAATTAATTTTTGTTAGCAGTTGTCGTGGTTTCTTATATTGTGTATCTTTTCTTGTATGTTTTACTTCAGTACTCTTTAATGGTAGTGGTATCGTAGTTCTTCTATGAAATTTTTTTTAAGCTTTCTATCATATGACCCACATCCCTGAAAATCCTGCATTCACCGCTGGCGACAGATGACAGGAGTCGGTGAACGGAGGGCTCGACTTTGGCCGCCCTATGGGCAGATCAGGATTCTTCAGTTATCCATGTGCTATCCCATTCCCAGAACGCCTTTGCCACACCCAGTGTGCATGTGGAGCTCACTTCTCCTTACCTTGGCTCGATTCTTCCTCAGAGTCAGGCCGCCTTGGTTCAGAATTTGCCTATAATCCTTGTGAGATCAAATCCTGTCTTTCAGGATAGTCCAAGCCCTCTCGTCAAGACCATCTCGTCAACTATGTCAGTTGCTCAACCCAAGGTCATGTACATGAAAGGATAATGATATTGGTACAGCAGTTTCCTACGTCACTGACATACATAACTAGCCAAACTGGCTCCATTCATTGTACATGCACATCAGCCGCTTACTGCAGCCGTATCATTTTGGAATTCAAATTCAAATTCTTGGAAAAATTTCGTGAGAACCCAACTTGACTCACCCCTAATCAAAATCGAACAACCCTAGCAAAAATGCCGACCCTTGATCAGACCAGTGGTCTGCGCTCTCTCCCTCACATAGCAGAGTGTGAGCGCTCTCCCCTTAAACCTCTCCGCCCCCATAAGAGAGTCTGCACGCTCTCTAGAGTCCGATTGTGGTTGCGAAGGTAGAGAGGATGCCATCTCAGCTACGATAAACAAGGAGGAGGATGTCTACGTTGAAGTTGTGGTAGTCGTCGAAGGAGGAGGCAGAGTGGGCCTTGTAGGCGGAATTGTCATGGAGGAACTTGGCGAATAGGCCACCTGTAAAGATGCCCTTTTTGCCCAAAATCTTTCAAGTTTACAGCCGAGAATAGTGCAGCATTGTCCACCACTTTCTTGAGGGCTTCTGTGCCAGCCTCTTCCTAGTATCTCTTTCCATTAGGCACTCAATCCTCAGTGATTACATAGACTTCCTATATCTCTATTTCTCCTCTGCATCAAAATTTCATTTTTTGAAGTCGTTTTCTTGCTTCGGTTGAAATTGGTTTCTTTTAATTAAGCCATCCACTTGAACCATCCAAGGAGTTTTGCTTGTTGTTTAGTGCATACTATTCATGTCATTTGCTTTGTATTACAACGTCCCAATCTCATTACTCCCTCTGTCCGGAATTAGTATCACCATAAGGAGGTTCAGAATAAACTAAAATTAGTTCATTTTGGAAAACCTTATGGTGATAATAATTCCGGATAGAGGGAGTATTATGATTTACTAATCTCTTGCTGATGTGCTCAAAATCTTATTGGATTTGGAGGAGCTACTATTTTTTCAATTTTTTGTCCATTTTTTTATCCGTTTGCTATTGGAATGATCTCTTTCGAGTGCAATTCACCAGATCGCTTCAAACTCTAATTCCATTTCTGCCCATAGTATTTTAGATGAATAGTACAATCAGTGATGGTCTTAAACAACCATTTCTGTGTTTTGTTGCTGTAGTCTTTAAGGCCTGCTGCTCGCTCCTCTGCCCATTCAATAAAACCGTACGACAACTCCAATACAGAGAACAACATCATATTTTCCAGACTTCCCAAGGTTTTGTTGAAATTTGACTTGAAATTAAACAAAAAATTAATTAAAATAAAGCGATCGATCGGCAATAATGACATGATCGATCATGTAAGTAACTGCGATCGATCGATCGTATCTGCTATGATTTTTAGAAAGTTGTTTTCACATTGGAACCGATTGATCATATATCTACTAGAATTTTGAGGAAATGTGCACCAAAATAAACCGATCGATCGACTTGAAACAGGCTAAATGATGCGATCGATCGCAAAGTGATCGATCGACTTATAGTGCGATCGATCGGCTATATGGTTATAATCAGGAAAATTGGCGTTTCTCTGCGAAAAACTGCGTCTCTTCTTCCAGAAAAGGCTTAACAACGTCCTGCTATATATTGAGAACGAAAATTCTTAGAAAAGGGTTACAAAAACAAAAAAGAACTCAATCTTCTTTTCTCTCAATTCTTGGTCCATCATTGAGCAATAGAATCTCCTCTGATCGTGATCCAGTCAGTTTGATTTGTGTGCACCTTTAAACTGATGGTGTAGTTCGTTATATCTCGGGAATGGAACGCCATTGATTGCCTATGCACAGAGGGCGGTATATCTGTTTCAAGGACAGTGCATAGCGTGCCTCGAACCGGATTTTAATTTCTTCATCTCTTTCTGGAATTTTCATATAATTATTTGTCAATTGAATGTGAATATTTGGTAGTATTCTTGCTCTCTTGTATGTGACAATTCTAACAATCTTGAAACGAATATTTTGTCTTGTTGATTGAATACTACTGCAATTATAGGTGTTGACAAATCATTGAAACCTGAGAAATTTGATGGCAAGAATTTCATGCGATGGCAAACAAAGATGAAATTTTGGTTGACTCAATTGAATATATTCTATGTGATTTCTGATGCTCTTGTGGATAAAACTGTCTTCTGAATCTGACAAGACTGCTAGTTCTTCTGATGTTGGAATTGCTAAGCCTGTTGATAGTGATAAATTCAAACAAGATGATGAACTGTGCCATGGGCAAATTTTGAGTGTTTTAAGCAATGAATTGTATGATATGCATATGAACACTAAATCTATTAAAGAACTATGGGATACCCTTAATAAAAAATTTGGAAAGGAGCATGAAGGGTAAGATAAATACGTCGTAAGCGAGTATTTTGACTATAAGATGGTTGATAACAAATCTGTTAGAGACCAAGTAGTTGAAATACAGAATTTGGTGGCTAAGATCATTGGGAAAGGCATTCCCATTGATGAGAGGCTCCAAGTTCCTGCGCTTATCGACAAACTACTACCCTGATGGCAGGATTTCCAAGTTAACTTAAAGCACAAGAGGGACGCAATGTCCGTTGATGATCTTATGGTGGCCATACAAATTGAAGAAAAACATTGAGGTAAGATG
Organism: Houttuynia cordata; assembly: GCA_039654745.1. Taxonomy (NCBI): domain Eukaryota; kingdom Viridiplantae; phylum Streptophyta; class Magnoliopsida; order Piperales; family Saururaceae; genus Houttuynia; species Houttuynia cordata. The sequence goes on along the minus strand of CM077508.1, from coordinate 16,201,041 downwards.
AAAATCTTATAAGGCTCATCTTCTGGGGTCAAAGATAGTACTCAAGCAAATGTTGTGGAAGGAAAATCAAAATTTTATGGCAATAAGAAGAACAACAAGAAGTTTAAGAATCGGCCTTCCAAACCTGGTTCTAATATCCATAAGGATAAGAAGTCGAAGGTTTGTTGGGTCTGTGGGAAACCTGGACATTTTGCAAACAGGTGCAAAGAGAAGAAAGGCCATGACCATAGTCATAGTGGGGCTCCATCTTCTGCTCAGGCGAATATGGTTATTTCAGATGACAGGTTAGTATTAATTAATTCTGAAATTAACCTGGCATGTGAATCTACTAATTGGTGGATTAATACAGGGGCTACTGTTCACATCAGTGTTGATGTTTCTTCTTTTTCTTTCTATCAGGAAGTAAAGGATAGGACAGTTACGATGAGGAACTCCTCTGAGGCTAAAGTTTATGGAGTTAGAAATGTGGACATCCGATTTACATCGAGGAACACGTTGACTCTTCGTAATGTGTTGCATGTGCCTAGTGTGAGTAAGAACCTTGTTAGTGGAATACTTCTTAGTCGAGAAGGATATAAATTAGTGTTTGAGTCAAATAAAGTTGTAATAACTAGACATGGTACTTTTATTGATAAAAGCTATGTGTGTGATGGCAGATCAAGAGACTTAGGTGTGATCGTGGTGAAGAGTATTGTTCCCTTGAATTTTGCAAGTTTTATAAAGATCAAGGAATAATACATGAGACCACAGCGCCTTACTCTCCTCAGTCTAATGGTGTAGCAGAAAGAAAGAATAGAACTTTCATTGACATGATTAATTCTATGCTTTCCTCTTTGGGTTTACCGAAGAATTTATGGGGAGAAGTGATTCTTTCTGCGTGTGTGATCTTAAACCGTATGCCTCATAAAGAACAAAATACAACCCCTTATGAATTAATGAAAGGAAGAAAACCAAGCTTAAAGTTCATTAAGGTTTGGGGATGTCTTGTCAAAGTGAAAATTCCAAACGTGAAAATGGATAAGCTAGGTTCAAAAACATATGATACAGTGTTCATTGGTTATGCACAAAATAGTAGAGCATATCGATTTTTAGTAATTGGGTATGACCGGCAAGATTATGCACATAATACTATTAAAGAGTCCGATGATGCAACATTCTTTGATAATGTGTTTCTTATGAAGGAAAATGGTAAGGTTATTGTGTATAAAGAAGATGATTCATCATCTTCTATCCTAAGAATTGAAGATTCAGATACCAATGTAGAGGTTAGGAGATCTAAAAGAACCATAATAGAGAAAAACTTTAGAAATGACTTTTATACTTTCATGGTGGGGAACGAGGATCCGTTGACTTTTAGTGAGGCTATGTCGTCTAGCGAAGCTCCTTTATAGAAGGAGGTGGTACAAAGTGAGATGGATTCAATCCTTGCATATGAGACATAGGTTCTAGCGAATCTCCTTCCAGGGTTTAAACCCATTAGGTGCAAGTGGATTTTTAAAAGAAAATATTATCCCAATGGATCCATTGAAAAGTACAAAGCTAGATTAGTGGCTAAAGGTTATAGTCAAAAGCAAGGTCAAAATTTCTTTGGCACGTATTCCCTTGTGACCATGATAACTACAATTTGAGTGCTTATTGCATTGGTAGCTCATTATAACCTTGTGATCAATTAAATAGATGTCAAAACAGCATTTTTAAATGATGAATTGGAGGAAGAAATATATATAGAGCAGCCTGAAGGTTTTGTAGTTCCTGGTCAAGAAAGAAAAGTTTGTTAGTGAAATCTCTCTATGGGTTAAAACAGGCTCCTATACAATGGCATCAAAAGTTTGATGATGTTCTTCTTTCAAATATTTTATTGTGTGTACTTTTGATAAATTCTTGTATTGGAAGTCCTTTGATTATTCATTTGTAATATTGTGTTTGTATGTTGATGACATTTTGATTTTTGGTGATAATGTGGATCATATCAATAAGATTAAGGGTTTCCTTAATGAGAGTTTTGATTTAAAAGATTTGGGTCTTGCCAAGGTCATATTGGGTTTGAAGGTTGATAAGACTTCTTAAGGAATAGTTGTGAGTCAATCACAGTATGTGGAGAATATTCTAAAGAAGTATGGTTACTTCGATAGAAAACCTGTCAGTACGCCGTATGATTCAAGTGTAAGACTAAAGAAAAATTGTGGAGAGAGTGTGTCACAGCTTAGATATTCATAGCTGATAGGAAGTTTGAGTTATCTGGCTAACTGCAGTAGACCAGATATATCCTATGTTGTGGGAAGACTAAGTAGATACACTAAAAGCCCAAATGAATCTCATTGGATTGCCATTGAAAGAGTGTTCAGATATCTGAAGGGAAGTATAAATTACGGTTTACATTATTCTGGGTTCTCTGCTGTATTAGAAGGATACAGTGATGCAAATTGGGTATCAGATTCTGATGAAGCAAAGCCCACGAGTGGTTATGTGTTTACTCTTGGTGGTGGGGGAAGTTGCATGGAAATCTTCCAAGCAAACTGTAATAACAAGGTCTACTATGGATGCTAAGATAGTAGCACTTGATAAAACTGGAGGAATGGCGGAATGGCTTAGGGATCTATTAATATATATACCCTGATTGAATAAGCCAATTCCTGGAATTTTAATTCAATATGATAGCCAATTAGCTCTTGATAAGGTTAAGACTAAGAATCATAATAAGAGGTCCTCCAGGCATATTGAACTAAGGTATAAAATCTTGTGCAAGTTGACTACCTCAGGAGTTATTACCTTAAGTTTCATACGATCAGTGGATAATTTGGTTGATTTGTTTACGAAAGGATTGTCGGCAGGACAAATCCTTAACTCATCTAGAGGAATGGGGCTGAAAGCCTATGATTAAGTCATCGTTAATAGCAACCCAATCTCTCTGAGTGGAGATCCCATCACGAAAATTCAATGGGTAACAACAAGCAAATGCGTGACTAGGATAGCACTATTTTAATAAATTGTATACTCATTCCTGTGTTATGATGAGAGTGCTCTACTGCAATGAAACAGGTTGACGAAAGTCTTAATGAGGTCAAGGCCTATATGGCAGAGTATTGTTATGGAAATTACCCTTGGAGACTGTCAGCTATATGAGTGTCACTGAGGTTGCAGTTAAGGAGAACGGGGGGCTTGTTCTCTAATGTGCAACTTATGAAAAGATACAAGGCGCATGACCATAAAGCACCACCCCGAATGATCTCGAAAAGGGAGTTACTTTAACTGTTAGGTTTGTCAAAGCACTTTCTCTAAGGTTCAAGTTCAAGATTTAGCTCACTTCGAACTTGTGAGAGTGGCGACTTACGAAATTAGGTGTAGGTTCAAACCCGAAAGGTACCTATTACCGAAAACTTAGAGTACTATTGCTCAATGTCTCATTCATGTGTCGATGCATTTTTAGTGTGTAGACTAGTTTAATATCAAGTTATGATGGGGATTGTTGAAATTTGACTTGAAATGAAGCAAAAATTAATTAAAATAAAACGATCGATCGGCAATAATGACAAGATCGATCATATAAGTAACTGTGATCGATCGTGACGAAACCGATCGATCATATCTATTGTGATTTTCAAAAAGTTGTTTTCGTATTGGAACCGATCGATCTTGTTGAAAGCGATCGATCGTATCTACTGGAATTTTGAGGAACTGTGCACCGCAATAAACAAATCGATCAGCTTGAACCAGGCTAAATGATGCGATCGATCGCAAAGCAATCGATCGGCTTATAATGTGATCGATCGGCTATATGATTACAGTCGGGAAAATGGTCGTTTCTCTATAAAAAATAGTGTATCTTCTTCCAGAAAAGGCTTAACAACGTCCTACTATATATTGAGAACGAAATTTCTCAGAAGAGGGTTACAAAAACAGAAAAAGAACTTAATCTTCTTCTCTCTCAATTCTTGGTCCATCATTGAGCAATAGAATCTCCTCTGATCGTGATCCAGTCAGTTTGATTTGTGTGCACCTTTAAACTGATGGTGTAGTTCATTATATCTCGGGAATGGAACGCCATTGATTGCCTATGCACGGAGGGCGGTATATCTGTTTCAAGGACAGTGCATAGCGTGCCTCGAACCGGATTTTAATTTCTTCATCTCTTTCTGGTATTTTCATATAATTATTTGTCAATTGAATATGAATATTTGGTAGTATTCTTGCTCTCTTATATGTGACAATCCTAACAGGTTAAGAACAGGAATCTCAAAGCTACTCATAACCCACCACACCTGTGGCAAAATCAAAGGTCACGCCTACAGGCTTTCCATACAAAATCAATGATCAAATAGTAAATCATGGCTTTATATGATAATAGAAAATTCATCCATGCAGCAACATCTCGGCACATACTCCAAACACTATCTAGTGAAGCTACAAAAACTTTCATGCAAAAAAGGAACAAAAAGGCCTGAGAAAAGCTTGCATACTTCAACGTTCTCTTCTCTAACTGAATATTTTTTTTGAAGTCTCTAAAGCTCCCTTCAACACCAACTTGGTCACAATCTCATTAAACCGAGCAACAACCTTTTGTACCAAAAAAGAAATATCACTAAACTGAATACTGAATATGAAATGTTAGGAACCGGAAAAGATCATACTCCATGTTAGGAACAAAAAAAATATACTCCATCTATTCAGAATTAATAAATATATTTGGTTTTGGAAGTGAACTAGAACTTGTTCATTTCCAATCACCAAATGTATCTATTAATTCCGGATGAAACAAAACCCCTGTAAGACAGACCTAATATACTGATCCAAGCTGAGGATACATTCAAAACAACAAAATTAAAGGAGAACTCCCTCTTGCAACCACAAACTGAATTGCAACCACAAACTGAATTAAAAAAAAGCTAAATTCTAATCTGTATCTGTATATGTATATGCAGCAAATAAAAAATCCAATTTTTTACCCATAATTGAGACATGATTCTATATTAAAAGCTTTAAACACCCATAATTCATTGCATTTGAATACAACTTACCACAGCAAAGCGTAGGCCTTCACCCCTCGACAACGACCCAACAAAATACCGGATTCCCGCTAACGCCATGACCGTCGGGCTCCTCCCATTTCTCCTACATACTGCACTCTTTGACCAACCTGAACTCACCAGACTCGACGAAAACATCAATTCAAGTTCAAAACAAGAGACAAAAAACACAAAAAAAATCCAATCTTTGACAACGATGAGCTACCTCTCGCAGAAGAAAACACCCTTCTTCAACCTCCAGAGTGCATACTGACGTGGAGTGTAGAGCGGCAACAACGTAGCGAGGAAGGACTACCGGCAGAAAACAAGACGATGGAGTGGGGATTCCATACTAGAGGGAGGGCAGGGAGGGGAAAAATGGAGGGTGGGCGGATGAATTACCAGACATAGGGGAAAAGGGTAGGGGGCATAAATTTCGTTCGCCCACCAAATTTGATAACCGGGTTGGGTTAGGGGTGAGTGGTTTTTTTTGGGTCGGGAAAAGAACTGTCACGTAACTGTGTGCCCAATAGGCTATGTATGTCAGTGCTGTAGAGATCCGATGTAGGAATATCATTATCCCGTATGAAAGCCGGCAGGCGAGTCCTAGATATTGGTCCTCGGTCGATTGCCTCTCAAAGTCGGTTCATGCTACTACAGGGCGATGATCCTAATCAAACGATTAAAAAGACGGGGACAAAGTCATCAACCAGTATAGATCCGACCGATGATTCAGAGAGCACCTTGTGCTCTAGTTCTTTTGTTAGTACTATGCAGAGAAGTATATTATGAGGATATCCTCGCATAATAGAATAGCAATGGTCATGAGGTCCACTACTCAAATAAAGATAAAATCAAAGTTAAACCTCTTAAGCACAAGTAAAAGGTTTCCATACCTTTTTTCATGTGCACCTTCTCGTGATGAAGTTCGTTTATTAGGTTGTTGTCCTCCTAGGGGACTAGTTTCCTTTTTTTCTTATGTTCGGCCGCAGTATTGTTTAGGCCATCCTAATTTGTTATACTCCCTCCATTCCTGTACATTTAGAAATATTGACTGTTCCAAAATATTATGTACATTTCACCAAATCACATGACTTTCTCTTTCCAAAATTAGAGGAGATTTGGAAGGATTGACTTGAACTTGGTTCATAAATGAGCATATGAGTTGGACGGGATATTAAGGAGAAGAAATCACATGTCTTCCTTGTGGGCTTCATGGTCTAATAAAAATGAGAATTTTCTCAAATGTACATAATATTTTGGAACGGAGGGAGGGAGTATCTTGTTTGCCCTTTTCTTGGCTATGCTAATAAAATTTTGTAACTATCCAAACAAAAAATGAGATCGGTCTCATTTGGCTTATATGAGCCCAATTCAAGTCGTAGTTGTTGGATTGATATATGATGGTGCTCTAGATAAGCATGTGTTTGCCCACTATATTAAGGAGCACCGTCGGATCGGTATATATATATATATATATATATATATATATATATTTCGTAGTGCTCATGTATTTTATATACTCCATAATGTATTTGAAGTGCATTAAAGGAGTATGAATAATGCTTTTTCATTACTTGTTATATGCAATAATGCGTTTTGAGGTCTACCGAAGTCAAATGTAGCTCTCAGCCACCGAAATGTAAGCCTGCTCACTAGCCGAGCCAGCTCGTGAGTTTTTTTGGCTCGGCTCGACTCTGTTCGATTTTTAGGTCAACTCGAGTCCAACTCCACTCGAGCCAACCTACAGCTCGACTCGGCTCGACTCGAAAAAGCTCGACTCAAATTAACTCGAAGCTCGATTCGAGAATCAGCTCGAGCTCGACTTAACTTTCTTTTCTAAAGAAGGCCTAGATGCCTAACCCATTTTGGTTTCCCTTTAATTAGATTCAAAGGCTACCATTTCTTTCATTTTTATAGAGCATGTATAGCCTTAGATTCATACTGTTAGACGATGCGAGACTCTCATATTAGTTCATGACCCCTATCGCCCACTGCTGCCGTCCACCACTGCCGTTGTCCACCACCCCCTCCGTTGTCACCTCTCACCGTCGCCCATTGCCTCCCCATCGCCACCTGCTGACACCGCCATTTACTGACACTGCCCCCCACTAACATCGCCCCCGCTGCTCCCCACTGCGGTGGGAGGTGGTGGGCGACAGCAGCAGGGGGTAGTGGGCGGCGGCAATGGCGGGGAGCGACGACAGCGGGGTTGTTGGGCGGTGGTGGGGGGCTATGGGAGGTAACGGTGCCGTGGCGGGCCCGAGGGGTGTGGGGGGGGGGAGGCAGGGGGTGGTGTCGACGGGCTGTGTGGGAGGCGATGGCCAATGGTAGGAGGCAATGGGCAGCAGGGGATAGTGGGCGGCAACAATGGCGGGGAGCGACGACAGCGGGGGTGGGGGGGCTATGGGAGGTAACGGCGCCGTGGCAGGCCCGAGGGGTGTGGGGGGAGGCAGGGGGTGGTGTCGACGGGCTGTGTGGGAGGCGATGACCAATGGTAGGAGGCAATGGGCGGTAAGTAGTCGCGGTTGCCCACTTCAAATATGTAATAAATATTTTTTTTACACAAAATATATGAAAAAAATTGTAGTTCATGTGGTTAAGGTATTGTGTATGTTTAAATTTGTTTGGGTTCGAATCCTAACAAAACCAAATTAAGTTTTTGCCTACGAAGCCAGGCTCAATATAGAAATAAATTGCACCGTATCCGAACGGTGAAATTTGACTTTCACCAAAAGTTCGTGGGTTGGCAAACTCTGCCGAACTTGACGAACCACGAGTTGTGGGGGTTGAGTTGATTATGGCTTTATGGGCCTATGTGTGATCAAGGCTACATTTACATAGTAGATGCCAATACATCAAAATGAAGCACATACTACATCCAGGAAAGAAATGTACTCCCTCCTGTCTTTTTTAATAGATACAATTTTTTTTTCAAATACACTTAAAAATTAGTTCATTTGAAAAAAACAGTCTATTAAAAGCGATCAGAGGGAGTAGCTAGGGTTGAACTTGCAGGCGACAAGATCTTACCATGAACGACCTCAAACTCCAACTTTGGAGACTGACCTGCCGCTCATCGCCTAATATAATGCACATTTATATACCATTTCTACCGTATAAGTTGGGTACATGTTCAGCTTCCCATTTCAACAGCTCATTCCTAATCTAGGGAATAACTTCGTTTATGTCTCCATGTACATTTATTCAATCAAGTTATTTAAGCGTAGGGTTTTCGTTTTTATCAAAGATTCAGTTTCAACATCTCAATTTATATTCATTATCATTTTTAGTAACTATCATAAACCCTTGGGCTCTAATGTTTCCCTCTTGATCTCTAATTTCCACCTCCTTATTTGCACTAAATAGCCATTATTGATGCAAATTGTTTTGAGCTTTAAAGTTCGTCCCTAGTGCAAAACGATTGCAAAATGCCATTCCTGGCTACAAGAAGTAAATTTTGAGATAAATTAAACAGAAAAGAATGTACATCTGATTAACACACTTCCTGATCCAATCTTCAACTCAATAAGCACTTTGTAGAGTGGATGCCACTTCAACCCGCCCATCTTAAGCTAATCTTCTCTTATTAGACTAAACAGATTATTGGAAGAGGTCAAATTTAATGCATAAACCGCACTTATAACCAAACAAGAGCTACAAAAACTAATCCCATTATAAACGACTTCTTCTAAAGCCAAAGCCTTTCATCTAACATCCCATCAAAGTGCAAGGGAAAAAAAGCGCTTTTGGTAACCCTCCTCAAGAGGGAATTCTCCTGAAATACATTCCCAAACGCACACTCTAGGATATGCAATTTGGCCAACAGAGGAACAATTCAGGAGGCCACAATCCAGTCACAAACTAACTAAAATTTGCCCCTGAATGTAATGTAAAATAGGCCAACTCAGGAAGCTAAAGACAGATCACAATCAGTTCAGACCAATAATTCACTGTAGATGCAACACTTTCATATACAAAGATACAGTATTTTTGTTCCAGTTTCTTCAGATTACAATCAGTTTTCTTTATTTTTTTATTGTAATAATTAGACTTATACACACAACTTTGCTAGCATGACATGCTCTTCCTGCAGTCAAAGCTTGCTGGATATGGAGATGTTCTTAGACTTGGCCTTGTGGCTGGTTTCCTTGGGCATGACGACAGTTAGCACCCCATTATCCACCTGGGCCTTGATGTTATCGACCTTCACACCGTCCGGCAGCACGACCTGCCGGACAAAGTCCCCCCTCCCCCTCTCCTTCAGGTGCCATATCGCCTCCTTTGGCTCCTCCTTGGCCCCTCCTTCCCCTCGAATGGACAGCAGGTTGCCATCATCCAACTGAACCTTGATGTTGTCCTTGCCCAGCCCTGCGAATCCAAGATCAGACCAAAGTACCAAACCCACTTGATTTAACAAATCCAAAAGTTTGAGTCTTTTTGTTACCGGGGACGTTGAACTTGAGAAGGTGGGCGGTGGGGGTCTCGACCCAGTCCATCTCCGGCCAGTCGCGGAGGATGGCGTTGGCAGGGCCCCAGAGGAGGCGCCGGAAGGCGTCGGACATGGCAGAGATGATGGTGTGCTTCTGAGGCTTATGGCTTCAGCTTGTGATGGAGCTCCAGGTGAAGGTGAACACTGCATTGACTGATTTATCGAGGAAAGGAAGCGAAGAAGAACGGAAGCGGTGGGCGGTAGCAGTTTCTAGAATACGCTCATTGGGTGAAGGTGAACACTGCATTGACTGATTTATCGAGGAAAGGAAGCGAAGAAGAACGGAAGCGGTGGGCGGTAGCAGTTTCTAGAATACGCTCATTGGGCTGGGCTGTATTGAATTGGATTTGTCTTTTTTTTTTTCTTTTATTTGTACAGTTTGAATTGGATTTGGGCTACTAAAATTAAAATATAAGGATCTAATGTTTTGTTTTTAGAAACGAACTGTCACTCCGCTGGCCACCCACCCGGATTATATTCTGATTTACTCCCTGTACATTAATTAGGCCTTATATGCACCGGCAGGTAGGGGTGTGTTCGCGGCCGGCCGCGTCCGCGGAGCCGCCGCGTCCGAGGTGTCCGTGGCCGTGTCCGCGCCGAGAAGAATTGTCCGTGGATTTCGGCCACGGACACGGCCAAGGGACCTCGGACAGACGGCTGTCCGAGGTCCGAGGAGGAGTGGAGGAGGAGGGGGCGGCGGCCGGCGGGGTGGAGGAGGAGGGCGGCGGGGTGGTGGGGGGAGGAGGGGGGTAGTCACGGAGGGGAGGCATCACGACGGGGGTGGAGGGGAGGACGAAGGGCCGCCCCCCCCGGGTCATCGACGCGGTCGCGGAGGAGGGGTGGCAACCGCGTCGATGACCGCCGGCACCAATAAAAAAATGTTTTTTACCTGTTCCGGCGCGCTGTAGCTTCCGGCGGCGGGGAGGAGGAAGGAAGAGGGTCGCGGGGGTGGAGGAGGGCCGCAGGGAGGAAGAAGGAGGTGAGGGTGAGGCGGTCGCGGAGGAGGAGGGAGGGTGGCGCCGCGACGGGGTGGAAGGGGGCGGGTCGCCTGAGGGGGAGGAGGGGACGGGGGTGGAGGAGGAGGGAGGAGCGAGGGCAGTAGGTGGAGGAGAAGAAGAGTGGGGGAGGGGGGGGGGGACTGAGGAGCTGAGGGTGGGGGGGGGGGGAGCACGGAGCACCTGTCGGGGGTGGGGGAGGGGGAGTGAGGAGGGAGGTGAGGGGGAGGGGGGACACCTGTCGAGGGAGTGAGGGGGGAGGTTGAGGGGAGTGGATATCTGTCGGGTGGGGGAGGGGGAGTGAGGGGGTGGGGGAAGTGTCCATGTCCGTGTCTGCCGGACAACTGGACACGGACACGGCCAATACTTGGCCGGACAGCTTCTCGCGGACGCGGACGCGGACAAGCTCTGTCCGGGTCCGCGTCCGGTCCAGGAACACCCCTACCGGCAGGGATTGGCGGTCAGATCCTAAGAGCCGTTATAGTCGGATCCTAACGACTCAGGACACCCCTTGCTATTAAAAAATAATTTATATAGAGGGGGGATGGATCCTATACCTCCCACGTCCCAGCTCTTTGTTTCTTTTTTCTTTTTGGAAAAAATGAGAAAGAACGTGATTTAAATGATGGATGCCGAGTTTTCCACCCCCCCACCCCCTACACAAATAGGTGCATATCCTCCATATGAAAATCCATGGACGGTGGGTCCCTTCATTATTGGAACTTTAAGGAGAAAATTATTTGTAGAATGCCCGATGTGCCATAGATTTGCGCTCGCTGACAGGCTACACTCAATATTGGGATGGGGTGAGTATAAATTTTTCTAATTCTAAACAAATGAATGTTTTGGCAAAGGGGAGTGATAACCCTACAGCGAATCTCTACACATTTCCATACACAGCTGATGTGTATGGAAAATGTGTAGAGATCTGCTGTACAAATATCATTTCCCTTTGGGAAACCATCAAACCAATCGGACGTCATCCAATGTTTAATGAGTTGGCAACATTTTTTTTATACAATGAGTTGACAACTTTTTAGCACCACGATAATGTAAGCGACTCGAATTAATTGAACTGAACTACTATGTGATATAAATATATGTTCGCTCAGTATGCATCTTAGGGGCCGTTTGGGGTGTGATAAAAACCAAATATCCACTGTGGATAATCCACTTTTCAGGTGATTTTTTTTAAACTATCCACTTGAAAAGTGGATTATCCACAGTGGATATTTGGTTTTTATCATGCCCCAAACGGCCCCTTAATCTTCAACAATCAAGCAAGTCAATCACCTAATCTCTAAGATTGAGAAATTACCCAGTAGAATGGCTCCACAAGATACCTGGTGGATAAGTAAATTGGATGTTTTACACATTTTAAGGGGCCGTTTGGGGCGTGATTATTGCAAAAATATCCAGACTGGATATTGGATATATACTGTAGCATTCATATGGATTTTTATATCCAGCTGAAACACCTCCTGAGGTGTTTCAACTGGATATATAAAATATCCAGCTGAAACATCCCATCTGGATATTTTGCTTTTAATCACGCCCCAAACGGCCCCTAAGGCATGCTAATTGTCATCTGAGCATGCATCTAGTCATTCTACCACTAGTGCTTATGCCAAAAATTAAATGGTCCTCTCTACATGTTACATAGTAGCATCGTTCCACCGGATAATTTCTCCTTCTAGATCAGATAAATTGCCTGTTAAAGTTTGTTATGAAAAATTGAATTATTGATTCAATTGGTTACAACATGTTACATATATAAGAAACCATCAAGAGGATCTCTCATAAACAAGGAAAGTGACAACTATAGAAGATATACAAAATCTGACAACTATAGAAGATATATAAAATCTTGCCAAAAATAAAATAAAAATATTCCTAAAATAAACCAAATCTTAACACTCCCCGTCAAGTTGGAGAGTGAATATTGTGAACACCCAACTTGGACAATAAATCAACAAATTCTCCATGTCCCAGAGGCTTAATAAAAATATTAGCAAGTTGCTTATTGGTTGGAATGTAAGCAGTTTGAATCAACCCATCATGGATCTTTTCACAAATGAGATGACAATGAAGCTCTATGTGCTTGGTTCGCTCATGAAAAACTGGATTATATGCTATATGAAGAGCAGATTTGCTATCACAATATAGAAGTGCAGGTTGTGAATGTGAAAGTCATCAAGTAGATACCTTAACCAAGTTAATTCACAACTCGTGTTGGCCATAGCCATATACTCGATCTATGTTGATGAACGAGAGACAGTAGACTTTTTATTTGTTTTCCATAAAATGAGAGAGTTACCTAACATAATGCAGAATCCTGTAGTAGACCGACGGGTCATTGGGTAACACGCCCAATTTGAGTCACAACATGCTTTTAAAGATAAGACATTTGTGGATGAAATAAAAGACCTTGTAACAACCCAAATTTTATAAACTTGGGTTGGTTCATAATGTTGAATCCGGTTCAGAACTCGGTTGACATGTGTCCCATTCACTTGACATGTGTCCCACATAAATTGACACATGTCCCACTCAGTTGACACATGTCCCATTCTGTTGACACATGTCCCACATAAATTGACACATGTCCCACATAAATTGACATGTGTTACAACACATATGACATATGGTGCACTCAGGTCCACATGCTCTTCTTATAAATAGAAATCAAGTTTTTTCTTTCTAACACACATCTTGTTTTGTTTGTTTTTTTCTTTTATAAACACCCAGTGTAACAGCCTCATCCGTTGGATCTAATATGAACGGCTCTTCACTTTAAATTAATGCCCTCCTTCTTTGTAGATGTAAATCAGCGGCTTAGATCGTCTCAACTCTTGGGTCACTCTGCCACTTCAAAACCCGCCTAATGGCTTCACTTTGGCCATTTTGCAGTCCGATCAATTGAACCTACATAAATAAAATTAAACTCAATTAAGACACAAATTAAAATATAACTCTATTAAATTTAATTAATGCATCTAAATAAATCAATTGAGCACAATTATTTATTAAATTCCTAATTGTGAATGACATTGAACACCGAATCGATTAACTCAGTGCCCTAGCTATAATGCCCCTTGGCCCAGTTGTTCTTGGCGTCGGATTGTCTGAACACAAAGTTGTCCGGGCAAAAGATCTGCCTGTGTGGCCCAGACCGGAGGCTGTCCATCGTTCTCGACTCAAGATCCATGAGCACAACCCGTTGCACGAACCTTCCACCAATGCCCTTGTTGTAGTAAACATTGACGCACTCAAGCTGGAGCAGGTCAAAGTCGCCGGAGTAGTGGCCCGTGGTCAGCGCAGATGATCTCCCAAAACTTGGTGCCCATTTGGTTGCCGCACGACTGCCCTGGATGTGGAGGATCTCCCTCATGGTTACAGGAATGGGAGGAGAGAGATGAGACGGTCGATGTGAAGTTTGAGGTGACGGGGATCGGCAGAATGCAGTGAGGAGGGGACGAGGTCAATATAAAATAGAAAGGAGCAGAGAGTAGCTAGTTGGATTGGGAGAAGAGAGGGGGGAGGGTAAAGGGGGGTGTAATTTTTGCCGTTCAAACGAAGGGTCCATATCTTTTTTTAAAAAAATTAAGTTTTCAAATTAGAAGGGTTTCTCAACTGACATTTTAACCACGGATACCCACGGTTTTTTTAACCACGGATAATAAACTGTGGATAATAGATACTATTATCGATAGTTTATTTTCTGCCTATAACAATCTATCGCAAATGCTATACCTTTATCCACGAATCATTTTCTGTCGTAAAACTTTTAGCGATAGAAATAAAACCGTCGCTAATGTCCGATTTTGTTGTAGTGGTCATAGTTTCTGAGCCACTTTCACTAAATAACTAACTCACAATCCTAATGACATTTTAGTCATTATCTTGATTAGGTTATTTCTCAACCCTCAAGTTTAGCCTTAAATATTGTCATTTTATTATCTTCACAAAATGATTAAGTCTATAAACCCATAGGTTTATTAGTCAATTTTTTCTTATTATCAAGGTCCTCAACTATCAGTCAATTAAGCATAAAATCAAGGACAATTGCCAATAAATACAGTAACATAAAGCACATAAAGATACTACATCAATTTGAGCTTGAAATCATTTATAAAAAACCCAAAATATTAAAAATTGAGTTTATGTACCGTGTTGGCTTTGTATATACCCAACTGTACTACAATACACAGACGGTCAGGAACTACTGTACGTTGTAAACAGCTATAACAATCAGTGGATGTCTACCAATAGTTTTAATCTTAAACAATTCGTGAACCGAGTCTGGTTCATTGTTCATGTCTAGTTCGGTTATTCATCTGTATCTAATGTTTATAGGTCCATGAACCGGGTTTGGTCCGGGTATGGATCGGACTCGTCCACTCCTGTGTCCGGTCTGTTCGGACGGGTCGTCTCCTTATGACAATCGTGCTGTCACAGGGGGCAGCAGGCTCAGTGCGCCATGGGGCTACTCCTTGTTGTGGGCGGCCGTCATGGTGACTGTCGTCGTGGCCCCGCTTTCCCGGATGGCGTCTGCTTCCTCCCTCTCTCTTTCTTAGGCGCCCACTACCCATGCAGCAGTAGACTCTATCTGTCGCAGCCAGGTTACGCCGCTGGTTGTGGGCTGCCGTCACAATGATTACCGTCATGGAGCTGCCCTACTCCCACCTTCTCCCATCTCTTTGTCCCATTTGTTGCACGGCGGGTAGAGTAGTAGCTCTGCTGCAACTCGCCGTCGTGAAGCTTCTCCTTCACAAGGTGACGATTGGTTTCTTCCCACCGCATTCACCTTCAACCTCAGCTCCATCCCTTGTATCTCTCCTCTGACTTCTTCCTCGCCCTAGTCTGCCCATTGTCAAGACATATATGAGGGATGAAGATAATTTGTTGCTGCCTTTCAGCCTGCATTGAGGCTCCTCAACCTTCTATTGGCAGGGGGGTCCCTCCATCACCTGGCAGTCACAAGCCGTCGGTGTGGCCCCTGCCACCACCTCCTTCTTCCCACTTCTCTATCTCTTCGTGGCTTGGGCAAGAGCGAGGTGGTTGAGCTCCACCTACCACTACCACTGAGCTCGACATCGGCGATTTCTTCTCTATTGGAGTTCCTCCTTGCTTTCATCCACTTTCCCACCGTCTGCCCAAGGTCTAGGAAGATCTCGCAGGGAGAATGGGCAATGTTGTTTTGCCACGGCTTAGCTAGTCGCCCAGCTAAGCGGGATCGGTCAGCATGACAGTTGTGTCCTTTCCTCACTATTGTGGCACGCTAGTCGGTTGGCACCACAGTTCAGCCAGCACCAGCACCACCTCCTCCATTGGCGGAAAACAAAAAGACTTTCTTGATGATCAGGTATTATTGCCTTTTCAATAACTATGTAGATAAAATATTATTTGGAATCTCTATATACGTGTATTGGAGTACATGCCATAAATAGTATAATCAAGTGAGATATCATTTAGATTGTTTCATCTCGGTTTTGATCAGGTTCTCTTTACTGGGTCACATACGGTGGCTTGTCTGAAATCTGAATTACCAGAAAGTGATTATTTTTCATAAATTGATAATTTCTTTCCTTCCTTGAGAGAACCCCGGTCAATTTTATCAAATAAATGAACAAGTGCTTTTCTGGAATTAAAATGCCATCATCATTAATTAGTAGTGAATAGAAATTCCCATAAGGGGAGCAGTCACCAGACAATGTTCTCATGTAAGCTCCAACTTTTGTGCCAACCTCAGCTCTCTTTCCAGCAAGCATATCCATAATCACTGATGGGTTATAACCAAATACTCCAATTTCACCAGCAATTGTGGATCCCATTGCATGTTAATTTACTTGACTGAGAAGCCCTCTTTAAATATTTCGTAAACTGAAATTGAACAATTGGCCACATTACTTGTAAGTACTTGACTGCATCTGATCACACTCCAAATATGCAGATTCAATTTCAGACATCATTAAAGCCCGTACAGTGGATATTTCACGATCTGAAAATCCATAAAGACGGATCCTTGAAACCTGGAAACCAGATCAAGAAAATAGTAGATAAAGACAGCAAAAACAAGAATATTGTAAGTTTTTGGTTCAAGAAGCTCATAGATGGAGGTAATTTGGTACATGAGTGCGTATTTGATTTATTGGGCTAAGTTTGCCTCAGGTATATTTATCAAGTATTTGTGACCAGAAGCGTCGTTTAGGACAATTTACATTTGTATCGGAGATAGAGAAGATTGTATTTTTCACATGTATCTTCTCAAATTTGGCAGGGATTTTACGAGCATTACTCCAACTGGGAGATTCTGCAATGGCAAACTTGCCATTGATTTCACAGGCAATTTGGCAATCCCAAACTTTGAGTCCCATTGTGCTTAAATAAGTTTAACTTGCATTTTCTAGTGGATTATGCATTTCTTTTACACTCATTTGCATTGTGCACTGATAAACGTCTGGGTTTTACTGCATGTCCTCTTTCCTATATGGATCCCAAGGCCAAGAACAGTGCCCTTCTCAAGGGAGTCAATTTTGCTTCAGGTGGTGCCGGTTATGATTCCAAAACTTCATTCAAATCTGTATGTACTCTTAACATTATCTACCATTATTTTTCTAGATAAACATTTCATATTTAAGCTAGCTACTCTGTGTTTTGCTCCATTTGAGTGTTTCTGTAAATGTTTCTTAATGACCATTTAACTGATTGGCAACTGATTGAAGGTGATAATGTATACTGCTTTTTTTTTATCAAAAAATGTTTTCCAACATATGCACTCCTTATATTCCATCTTATTAAGTGACCTATTTTTATATAGTAGAAATGTGATAACTGTACGAAACAATTTTGTGATAATATATTTTCTTTATGTTATGCAGCCTAGGGGTAGAAAATAACAGATGGAGTAGAGATGGAGAGGACGAGAAGATGTATATTCCTGGTATCCATATCAAGTAATAATATATTGTTTGTGTACAATGTGGTAATTATATGTATATGAGAATATCTTTTGTATTTATGAATAATTCTTGTTATCCATATGTAGCACAGCAGTGTTTTTTTTTAATTTTTTCAAACTTTGTCCCGACAGATAAAATCTGTCACAAATGAGCTAAAACCGTCGAAATAGGTATTTAACGGAGTCTAGAGTCCATCTTTAAAACCGTCGCTAACGTTTATACCGATGGATAAAAGCAGTCGTTACATATCATTTTCGACAGAAAAATTCCCTTTTGTGACAGCAATATATGTTGAAATAACATATTTTCAACGAAAAATTTATCCGTCACTAGAGCTTCTTTTTCAACAGAAAATCTACCGTAGCAAAAAAAATTAGCGGCAGTTAAAAGTCCATCGCTCTATCTGTCAATAAAGTTAATTAGCGATGGTTCACTGTTTATGTCATCTTTTAGTAGCGGCGCGGGTATTATCGATAGATTTAGTGACGGAATTTGTCCGTTGTAATAAGAGTAATAACCACGGAAAGACACTAAATTCCATTTTTGTCGTAGTGGACCATGAGTTCTATAGTCAGAGTATGTTGAGTCTGAAGGCAAATAAGGGTAAACTACCTTGCTTTGGCCTGGGTGTGAGAGTGGGTAGCCACATGAGTATATTCCCACAACAATGTAGGGCATCTTTCCACGTGAAATATTGTATTTATATATAGTTTTGTATCCGGATTTGTGAACCCCAATTATCACGGCCTAAATGCTTAGTCGATGTATTTAATCTAATGATTTATTGTATAGAAGAATAATCCTCGATTTTTTTCTGCTTACACTCTGATTTAATAAAGGTCTTAAAAATACAGACCTTGACTCGGAGAGCCTTTGAGATATCTTAACAGTTGCATTGTAGGTTCAAAATGAGGTTTGCGACGTGCATGCATAAATTGAACAAAGAACATAATATCTGGCTCTGTGATAGTGAGATAAATGAATCTACCAATCAAACAGCGATAAGTAGATGAATCATGCAATAAATCTCCATCTTCATTGGATAATTTTAAATGTTGTTCCATAGGAAAATCACACAGACAAGAACTAAGCTGACATGCATCCATCAATATATCAAGAGCATATTTTTGCTAAGAGATACATATACCTTGTTTGGAGCATGCCACCTCAATACCCAGGAAATATTTTAAGGCGGAAGCGGCTCTCGAGGAATTGCTTCAACTTGACAATCACAAAAGTATCGTTTCTACCGACAATAATATCATCTACATAAGCAAGATCAATAGTAGCAGAAGAACCTTGATGCCGTGTAAACAACAAATAATCTGCCATGGACGAGATGAAGCCATCGTCATTGAGAGCGGAAGAGAACTTGGAAAAGCAATTGCAAGAGGCTTGTTTAAGACCATACAAGAACTTATGCAAATGGCAAGCTTGAGTCTTCCCCCTATTTGTCAAGGCGAGGCGGAAGAGACATATAAACCTCCTCTGTCAAATCACTATGAAGAAAAACATTATTAACATCTAATTGATGAAGAGACCACTTTTAAGTGGCAACAATTGCTAACAAACAATGAACGGTAGTCAATTTGATGATGGCAGAAAAGTCTCATGATAGCCAATGCCTTCTTGCTGAGTGTACCCTTTTGCAATCAGTCTGGCCTTATAGCGAACCATCGCTTTGTATTTAATTCGATAAACCCACTTTCAGCCAATAGGTTGCTTGCCAGGAGGTAGATGGACAACAGACCAGGT
The DNA here is from genome assembly GCA_039654745.1 of Houttuynia cordata. Lineage (NCBI taxonomy): Eukaryota > Viridiplantae > Streptophyta > Magnoliopsida > Piperales > Saururaceae > Houttuynia > Houttuynia cordata. The sequence goes on along the minus strand of CM077508.1, from coordinate 16,181,834 downwards.
GCTATTTTCTTTCAAGGTGGCAAGCTTGGCATCCATGGCCACTCGCCAATGAAGGTCTTGCATGGTTTGATCAAAAGTAACATGTTTTTGTACTCTGTAATGGAAGAGAGAAAAGAACAGTGAGAAGAAAAAATATGATAATAAGATATAAAATTATAAAGAGGATAACGAGTACCAGACTGACTTACCTGTAAAGAGTTAGATCAAAAGTAACATGTTTTTGTACTCCGTAATGGAAGAGAGAAAAGAACAGTGAGAAGAAGAAATATGATAATAAGATATAAAATAAGAAAGAGGATAATGAGTACCAGACTGACTTACCTGTAAAGAGTTAGATGATGAAGTGGATACAGAAGTGGGAAGCATGGGACAAATGTAATCCTTCAAGTGGGCAAGGGGATGTGGCTGGCATGGAGTGCGTCGAAGAGGCAGCAAGGGAGAGCATGTGGCAGGTGGCTGAGAGGCGGGGGTATTAGACGGTAGGTTGAGGTGTGGAAATAGGAGGAGCTGGGGTATTTGAGATGGCATCAACGAGATAGGCCATTGGAAAAATGGACTCATGAAAAACAATGTCACGACTAGTGAAAATTTGTTGAAAATTTAAATTGAAAACACGATAATCTTTTTGTCCAAATGGATATCCAATAAAAATGCAGCACCAAGCACGTGAGTCAAATTTGTGTTTATGTGTGACATTAGTTGCAAAACATAGACAACCGAACACACGCAAATGATTATACGTAGGTGGCGTGTGCATTAAAATTTCATAGAGTATTTTTTCATAAAGAACAGACATGAGAATTCGATTAATGCAAAATGCTGCAATGAGAACACATTCATCCCAAAAAGATAAAGGAAGAGAAGCTTGGAACCTAAGTGCAAGAGCAACATCTAAAAGGTGTCTATGTTTGTGATCCACAACAACATTTTGTTGGGGAGTAGCAACACAACTATGTTGTTGTAAAACACCATGTTCACGAAAGAAAGACGACAATTCATGAGAAAAAAAATTCAGTTTTATTATCACTTCTAATAATTTTAATTGTACAAGAAAATAGTGTTTTAACCATAGCAAAAAAAAAAAACCTTTAAATGCATGCAAGTTTCACTTTTATGGCGCATAAGGTATAACCATGTGCAATGAGAAAAATAATCAATAATGGTTAAAAAGGCAATTAATTGTGGTTCCCAAATATCACAATGAATTAACTCAAAAGGTTTGTTTGTAGAAATAGAACTATGAAGAAAAGTAAGATGACTTTGTTTAGCCATAGAGCAACACTCACAAATTAATTGAGAATCAAAACTTATTTGAGAATTTATTGAAGCTAGATGCTTGAGGCGTCCTAAGGAGGGATGGCCAAGTTGTTGGTGCCATATTGCTGGAGAGATCTTGTGATGGGCGGCATGAACTTGAGAGAGAGAAGGCGGAGGCAATGCGAAAAGGTAGAGGCCACTAGCTTCTTTACCCAATACAATCATCTTCCTCATTGCAAGGTCATGAAAAACGCAAAAGTCAGAAAAGAAAGTGATGGAACACTACAAATCTCTAGTAAGCTTGCTAACGGAGAGTAAATTGACATTGAAACTAGGCACATGCAAAACATTATGCAAGGAAAAGGTTAGTGATATTGAAATTGAACCACAAGAGGAAATAGGAACAGTTGTATCGTTGGGTAATCGAATTGAAGAATTCTCAATAGCAGAGGTAGACACAAAATGTTCAAGAGAACTTATCATATAATCACTCATACCACTATCAATAATCCAAGAGGAGTGAAGAAAAGAAAAAGTAATAGGAGAAATGGAAATGGAAGAACAAATACCTGCGACGTTGGCCAAAGAGTGCGAAGTACCTTCATTGATAAGAGTGATAATTTACTTATACTGTGCTGGAGTGAAAGAAGGTGTACCAGAAGAATTGTCAAGCTTGGGCAGTGGAGCCTTGTTGTTAGCGTTGTATTGGAAGATGCCTTTGGAGGTTTGTAGAACCGGTGGCCAAGAGGATATCCATGAATCTTATAACAGCTATCAATGGTGTAGCCAATATCGGATAAACCTAAACTGCAACAATGATCACAATAAAGTTGACCACAACCACAGCTGCGCCCAAGTCCGCCGCTGGAGTTCGGCGCTCGGGTGCCTGGAGAAGGACGGCATTAGACAAAAGTACCACAACCAGAGGAAGTAGAAGCATGTAAGGTTGCACAGTCATTATTTAAAACTAGTGCGGTGACTTCGCGCTGTTTTTCTTCTTGGAGGACAAATGCATAAGCCTTATTGATAGTCAACAGAGGATGCATCAAAAGAATTTGACAACAAATTGCTGCACAAGAATCTTGGAGTCCCATAAGAAACTCAATTACCTTTTCAATTTGATCATGATGGCTAAATACCTTCATAACGCCACATGTACAAGACGGCTGGGGATGATATGAGGCAAGTTCATCCCAATATGCCTTCAATTTGTTGAAGTATGCAGCAATAGATGATTGATCCTATTTGAGAGATGAGAAATATAATAAATTTGGCCTTTAACAGTGGATTTTCTTTTGGCAGAAAAGAATCCGTTGATAATAGCTATCATTGGTGACAGAAATAAATCTGTCCTAAAAGGAACAACATTAACTGTTGATCGTAGTATCCATCGGTATTGAAATTTATTACGACAGATACTTAGGGCAGAAAACTATCCATTGATGTTTGTTTTGACAGTTTTTTCTGCAGTAAAAAATATGTCGAAAAAAAACACTATCCTTGTTGCCCTAAATTCCGTCCTCCATTGTTTCCCCAAATCCTCTAGCTAGCGATTTGGTTTGGGTCGATTGGGGGACTAGGCAACCAGTGGTGAGATGGTTGTTCCGTGGATGAGGAGGTTTTAGATTACCGGAAAGGAGTTGGAAGGAATCACCTGCCGCTGACTCTTGCTGCTTCTTCCAACGATGGTGAGCCAAGTATTAAAATCAATTCAGCCCCCCTCGCCTGATTTTCAGTATCTCGCCGGAATGCCCTAGAACGCCATGTCTCTCAGCCATGTTGCACCATGGGTGCTCCCTCATGGCCCAACGCAGTCGCCTTCCACCGCCGCTCATCTTTGACGTTGCTACTCCGCTCCTCCCTTACGCTCCAACAAGCTACCCATCTCCCTCACACCACCGCCATTTTGTTGGCCATCATTGATCTTAGAGGTACCTCTCATTTCCTCTGTGTGTGTCTCTCTAACTTGGATATGGTTGTTTCTGCTCAGGTTTGTAAGAAGTTTGTTCTTTTAAGTAAAAATTTCTAAGTTGATTTTCTTGCATGTGTGTCTGTATTAATCTGTCAATCCAATCTGCAAATCAGTCTACTTCTCTTCCTCTTATGCCTTCTTTGAAACTCACTTTCCATTAGTAGTGAAAAAAAAACAATGAGAAAGCAATCATAATAATGCAATTTTTTATTGCACATGAGCTGTTTGACAAAATTTCCAAATGGTCACTCAAATATGCCTTCTCCAAGTGAATAGGCCATTTCTCTCCTCTCTATGTGCTGTGTTTTGTCTTTCAGTTCTTTCTTATTAATCTCAATTCCGAATGGATTTTCTTCGGTTTGAAAATCTTTTTGCATTTTATTGTTTCATGTACTTTTCAATATTTAGTCCTCATTGCGAGCAACTTAACTCCTGCTATTGCCAAATTTAACGAAGTATGTATCTGCTTCCAATTTCATGAAATCCAGCATGGTATTTATTATGACACTTTTGTGACATGAAATGTAGATTACTTAAAATACTCTTATGAATGTGCTTGAAAAAGCTAAGAAATGAGGAGATGCAAGAATAGTAAATATTTGTGGTAAGTTTGTGATTTAACACTTCATTCTCTGGGCTGGAATTTAACAATTGGGGCAAGTGGGATTCGGACTAGAATTTGTGAAAGTTGAATCATGCAGATTGAGCATAAAGAAATTCTCACCTTTCCACTGTTACCAATGTTGGAGAAGCACGATGAAATTCTTCAGGCTCCTTGGCGAATCGGAGGAACCTAGATGGCCTTGTGGTTCATTGGCATCCATTACTACTTCGCCTTCAATTTCACCCTCCATATGTTCCTCCAGGCTCAGCTTGATAACCGCATTGTCGGTTACTTGGCAGTAGGTTCATTTACACTGCATGTTTTGCTGTCCTGGATCCTGGTGTACAAGTTGGGCCTGGGGATCCATGGGACCATGGCGTCGATGGTGTTTTGCTGCTGGTCGGCTGTGGTTGGGATGCTGATTTATGTCATGGGACTGGATTTGGACCAGGAAGATAAATTGGAGGAGCTAACAGTGATTTATCGGTTCTAATGTATATAAAATTTTAAATTATTCGCAATCACACAATTTGAGGACACAACCTATCAAATGGGGTATTAGGTAATTTGTCTTTGATTTGGTGTCTTCTTTTTGTTGAAGGTCTTCCTTCTGGCCTTTCTTGTCGTGTTTGAAGGTCCTTATTTTATGTGAGAACTACCATTCATTTGCTGAAATGCTGTCAGAAACTTGCCATCTATTAGAATACATCTACTAACAAATGGGGCTTCATTTAGTACAATTTTCTATCGTCAAATTTGCCTCCAAGTTATATGCTGTCATGCCCCGAAATCCTATACCTTAATCAGAGTGCGGAAGCCAACCAATGGGATTATGTTTCGAGGTAGAGATCTCGGGCACGGGACCAAATAGTCGATTTTTCCAATCGATTACAATCATCGCAAAAGGACGTGTAATCGATTATGCCCGCAAGCAGTGTAATACAATAACAGACATTAATGAATAATATGAAATGAATTTACTTAATAATGATCCATTTAGGAAAATAAAATAAACCTATAAGTCTATGGCACACAATTGCCAATAATGTCATAAGCATCAATAAAAGCAAAACAAATAACTATATCGTCTTTAAACTCTTCTCGGCGCCTGCAATCCACCGTTCCACTACTGCACTTCCTGATCTCACTTTTCATTTGCGCCTGCATCAGAAGATGCATGAGTATTTCATAGAAATACTCAGTAGGATACAAAACCCACTAAATTAAAACAAGCAGTATGAAGAGAATAAGAATAACAAAGGATCGTGAATCATCCCACAACATTTGAACTGAACCGAGGTCTATACACCTGCAAGGTTAGTCAACAACAATTCCAACTCGCAAGTATACGAAAACATCAATAAGGCTCCGAATAAACATACGTGTAAGGAGAGAATAACAATCATATTAAAGGCTCCAGACATCTAAATGAAAGGAGTTGCAATTTCTGCTCACTAACTTGGTCGCTTGCAAGTGACTAAAATAATATACCGGAACCACCCTAGGGGTCCTCTCTTTGGAACCCTGCCATGCGTCTAGGATGCTGGCCTCACCAGTGCTTACGGACACGATGGGCGGAGACTGAGGACCTTCCGTAATGTCCACAATCTAACGTACTTATAGTGCCTCCCTTCGGGCAGTATGGAATCGCAATTTCATAAATATAAGTGACCTCGCAAGATCTAGCAATGGCTTAATTGAGCATACTATGAATCCACCATGGGGAGAGTGTCGCAAGGTCTCCAATGGAAGAAAAACAATCATGTAATCAATATGAAGAATATCTCAAAGGAATAGAGGTCACAACACTCTAAGATCATAAGGTATCTCTTACCAGAATAGACTCTCTCATGGAGTATGGATAGAAGTATCAAAGTCTTTGATCAACACATAACTCACTCATTGGAGTAGCATAGAGTAACAAGACAACTCAATCACTTCGAATAATAACAACTCACCCAAGGAGTAACATACAATCAATACATACCTTTCATGCTCAGCCCTAGATAGGAATTCCTTAAACACATTGAAATTTTATAATACAAATATTAGAGATAAGAAATCAAAGAATCTTAGATGATTTGAATTCCAAATAGAATATCAAACCGACATCAACGCTTTTAAAATAGATAGTTATGAATCACTTGTTCAAAGAACTATCCTTCCTAATTAGATTACTTCTAACCCAATTCTTACTGTGATATTCCATAAGTATATAGTCCAATTAATGGTATAGACACGTTAGACATTATCATATCATATTTCATGATGTTATTTGTATACTTAGTATTTTCTCTCAGATTCAGCTCACTACCTCCTGCACAACAGTCACTTTCCGATGGCTACTGTGCTCTGTAAAGTAAGTCTTAACTCTGAAATTTTTACTGATAATGCCCTCATGAGTCTAGTTTCTAACCCTACTGATTTTATATTTTTACGATTTTATTTGAATTAGTTATGAATTATTTACTACCAACTGTCAGCACAGAAACAATTCTGACCAAGATTAAGACTCTTAATTAAACTTGATTATCATACTTAATAATACATTATAAATAATAATACATCATTAATAGACCATATACTACCCTCCTAGACCAATTACAGAACCTAAGGATTATCTGGAATTACTAAAGTTCGCTCCTTTCTTGTGTTCTTTTACATATAACACTATTTTAATTATTAATACCTCCCAAACAAGACAATTAATGCAAGACACACCTTAAAGGCACAAACTCAACGTGGATCATGATCAGCCAAGCAATATCAAAACTTCTAGTCTTTAGAAAATTTATAAAGCATTAGACTTTAGGTGCGAATTCCCATCTAGAAGCGAAACATGAATGCACATATGATTTGTGATGCACTACGCATAGAAATAATGGCACAATTCATTCATCTCATAAGAATCCACACAATACACTAAGGTGCTGAATCAAAACACTTATCAAAAACATATAATCAGAAAAGAGAAGAGGGGAAAAACCATCCTAGTTAATTCACCAAAGATTTTGCCACTCTACGCGTTGCTTGTCTCCTCCGCTTCCTCCAAAGCTCCCGCTCCAAGCTCTTGCAACCTCCCATAAGAAGAAGCCTTAAGGAAGATGGGTGAACGCGGGAAGGAGAAGGAGAAAGGTCTCTGGACATTCTAGGGTTAGCACAAGCCAATTCTCTAGTGTTTATATAGAGTTGGGAGACATGCAAATCAAGTCCTATTGGGATTTGGTATATTTCCCAAGCAAATCCACCCCAAAAATAAGCTAGAAATCGCAAAATCGCAATCGGCGATCGATCAGCTATACGGCGATCGATCGTCGTCTGTGTTGTTTTACACTACTGCGTTACAGCCGATCGATCATAATTATTGCCGATCGATCACTTTATGCGAAATAAAACATTCAAAAATCACAGTAACTACGATCGATCGTTTTGATAAGGCATCGATCGGTTCAACTTGCCGATCGATCGCTTCTTATGGCGATCGATTGCAGCCCCGCTCAATCAAAATTCAATTTCTCATATCTTTTCACTCCGAACTTTAATTTCCACATAGTTGGTGGCGTTGAAAAGCTCTTCTCACTAACTTTAATTTCCACAAGGCAAAACATGACCAAAATAAACATTAAGAGGGTCAAATTTGGGTTTAAAATACTTACTAATTTTCTGGGTGTTACATATGCTGCTTGTATTTGCCTCATTTTCCATGTTATATGCTTCCTTTCTATTACGTTTACATGTGTAATATTAATTTTAAACGGTATAAAGTTGGGAGAATGGAACAAATTGAGACATCTGATCAAGCCAAATCCAAAGGAGCTACTTATGTAAGTATGTTATGAATATGATTCACTCAATGGATGGTACAAAGCCACCTGCTTATCTATTCTTATGGTTCCTTTCGAATAAGAGACTTCTCCCAACATTTCCGTGCGGAGGTTATTCATTGAGAAGTCCCAGGTACAACCTTCTCTCCCGTCACAAGGTCTCTCAACACTTAATTCCTATTCTTTTATATTCCTCCATTCCTTCATTTCCTTCATATTTGATATATTGTGGATCATCAGTAGTACATAGTTGTTTTCTTACCCGATGAAAAGTTGGGTCTTTGCATTGATGGATAAGAAAGATAATATGTTTACTGGTGATTACAAAAATAGAGTGGTATATAATATATACATGCAAGTAATATATTCATAATTGCCTTGTAGACTCATATTTGTGAGTCTAGTATATAGTCAGGGTTGCCTTAAGTGTAAATTGGGATAAGCAGATTATTCTTCTGAACTGAATTGCATTTTACTTCCAACAGACAACTCAGACATTATTTTCACATGCTATATGAATAAAACAGGGTATGTTATTGATGCAATGAGAGCTGGGAATGAGTCACATGGTGCTTTATGGGAGCTTTCTGTTGTTAATTCTCATCCGTTAACAGAGATGTATTAATCATACTCTTCTGCTGATCAAGCAAAGACAGTCAGCTTCAAGCAAAAGTGAGGGCCTGCTTTCTTCTGTGGATGGTAGTCAAGTGGGAAGAAATGTGATGGGTTATAATACCAACGCCTGGGCGAAATTAGTTATGGCACGTACCCTCCTGGATCATCCAACAGGTAGGTGAAGATAATTTTTACCTGAGTGTATAACTCTAAAGTGGGAAGATAATTTTTACCTGAGTGTATAACTCTAAAGTGGTTTTTTTTGTTACAACCATTTTTATGTTTGTACATATGTTTGCCTCTGAGTTTAATCTGCACATAGAAATTTGAAGATTCAAATAATCACACTAGTTTGCACAAGTAGTCACCATTTTTCCTCCTATGTAAAAATAGTAAGCTATAGCATGCATTTTCTTGATTTGTGTATTCTACATGAAGTTCCATACGCACATATACATAATTTTTAGTTCATCTATGTCATATATCATATGTCATGATCCTTTCTTGTATTCTTTATAATTTTTAAGATGAGTAATATTGTGTTATTGCATAATTTGATTTGTGAATGTTATGGACAGGTGGTTCTCTATGATTATATATGCAGATGGCTTCATCATGAAACTAGGGAACAACGTAGCCTTTGATCAAGGCATGGTGTGAGATGTGCGATTTATAAATATGCATGATGGACGTAGAACAAGGGAAAACAAGTCACTCCCTACTTGCGTTTATTTTTGCACTTAGCTTTTTCCTCATGTATTTATCCTCTTGTAGCAAGCTTCCCACTTTATTATATCCATATATTATGTTTTTACCTTGTAAAGTTGTTATTTATCAATATAAATTTTTTTTATCATGGTTATTTTTTATAGTGAAATAACTTTAATTGGCGGCAAAAAGGGCAATTATATATATGTTGTTTATGTGTACAATGTGATACTAATTATATGAATATTAGGATATCTTTAGCATTTATGAATAATGCTTGTTATCCATGTTTAACATAAAGTTATTGTTGTTTTTATTTTTTGTAGTCAAACGGACGTTTATACCGACGGTATAAAACCGTCGCTGAAGAACGAAACAAATCCGTCGGTAAAACTGTTGCTAAAGATATTAGCGACCGATTTCTATTTTTCCGTCGAAATGTCATAAGCTGTAGAAACTTATAACGGCGAGTTAACGGCGGAAAAAATCCGTCGCTAGAGATACTTTTAGCGACAGTTTTTGCCGTCGCTAAAGGATAATTTTGTTCTTTAGCGCTCGCAGATTGCTCGACGGATCTGGTAAATCCATGGTGCATTGCTTGAGAGAAGCGTTTGCCAAGATCTCTCCAAACTGCATACGCTTTATCGGTGTAGGTGACACTATTGATAATATCAGAATTAATAGAATTGAGAAGCCAAGAGAGTACCATGTCGTTACACCTTTGCCATAATGTAAATTCAGCGGAGAATACATCAAAAGAACAAAGAATAGTTCCATCAATAAAACCCAATTTATTTTTGGTGTTGAGAGCCATCCTCATCGCTCTGCTTCATGTTGAATAATTATCGCTAGTTAGAATATGGGATACCAGATTGGTGCCCAGATTGCCAGAATTATGGAGGTAGTATGGGTTGGAGGAATCAACAGGAGTTGAACTACTCAGTTGAGTTTGATTGCTGGTGAATAATTATCGAATTGACTTGTTGAATCCGACACTATGACAAAAAATAAAGCAAAGGAGAAGGTTCCAACGCCCGTGGGAATAATGGCCACCGGAATCAATAGTGGCCGCCAGAAGAAAAGCCAGGCTCTAATATTGTGTTCAAGTTTGGTATGAAAATTGAATTATTAATTCAATTGGTTACAACATGTACATATATAAGAGACGATCAAGATGATCTCTCATAAATAAAGAAAATGGCAACTATAGAAGATATATAAAATCTTGCCTAAAATAAAATAAGAATATTTCTAAAATAAACCAAATCTTAATAATGTCGTGTGAAGTAGCCAACAAAAAGTGGTCCATCTTCCTGTCACGGTGCTAACAACATTGCATCACATAAGTAACACCGGGGTCACTCAATCTGCTAGTAACTGAACCGAATGTGACACCCCTCATAGATATATGGTGCACACGCTTGTACGTGCACGTTAACTTCACCACTACGCTAGTGAAGCATCACAAGCGGATTTGATCTTGTCTCCGGTGTGGAAGAAGCTCAGCCCCAATCGTTATGTCAGCAAAGACAATGATTTTTAGCTGCACATGCACAGTTACCTGCAAGCCTGCAACATCTTTGTCTGGATCGAAACTCAAGAGCCATCTTGCATTTTCAATGTTGAAGAGAGCAGAGAGCTCAAGGGGGCAATGAAACGGATGTGGCTGGGCACCCCTTAGCTTCCAGAACCCAACCCAACCCAACCACGAAGCTTATCAAAACCGTAAGAACTCACTCCGCATCTTCAGTTTCTTCCTTGTCCTACTATCCCACTGCCTCTTCATTTGGTAGTGTTGGAATGACTTATAGCTGAGGGGACTTCCGCCCAAAAAAGGAACCAATATAGTGTTACATACGTTGAGTTGAGTTAAGGGGCCGATTGGGGCATAAAAAATTAGCACCATCCAGATGAAAAAAATCCAGCTGGTTAGGATTTTTAGGTGGATTATCCCAAATATCCACTAACCAGGTGGATTTTTTAGAGTGGATGAAACTGAGTTTTGACGCCCCAAACGACCCCTAAATATTAAAAATCTTTTTCTAACAGCATGTTCTTTTGGGAAACTTGGTCATTTAATGATCAACAAGATAATCCTTGTTTCACAATAACTTAATATCAAAATTTTCATCTCAATCTACCTATATGCATATCACCATGCATATAATTAGTGTGACTTGTATGTTGGTGGAGGCTCATCAATACATGTTAGGCAATTACCATGGAACACATGTCAAATACTATACACATAATTATATATCACTATATAAGGGAATACCCGCTAATATGGCCTTAGATATCTATTAGACTCATTTGGGTTTTCAAAACGAATAAATTAGTTCATTCTGGAAGATCAAATGCATCTACTATTTTCAGCAAAGACGTACAAAACCCAGCTCCAATCGTTATGTCAGAAAAGACGTAATGATTTTTAGCTGCACATGCAAAGTTAGCTGCAAGCTTGCAACATCTTTGTCTGGATCGAAGCTCAAGCTCCATTTTGCATTTTCAATCTAGAGAGCAGAGAGCCTAAGGGGACAATGAAACGGATGTGGCTGGGCACCCCTTAGCTTCTAGAACTCAACCCCACCACGAAGCTTATCAAAACCCCCCTCCACATCTTCAGTTTCTTCCTTATTTGTCCTACTCTCCCACTGCCTCTTCATTTGGTACTGATGGAATGACTTATAGCTGAGGGGACTCACCAATATAACTTCCGCTCAAAAAAGGAACCAATATAGAGTTAGCACGTTCTTTTGGGAAACTTGGTCATTTAATGATATCTAATTCAACTCAACAAGATAATCCTTGTTTCACAATAACTTAATATCAAAATTTTCATGTCAATCTACCTATATGCATATCACCAATGCATATAATTAGTGTGACTTGTATGTTGGTGGAGGCTCATCAATACATGTTAGGCAATTACCATGGAACACATGTCAAATACTATACACATAATTATATATCACTTTGTAAGGGAAGACCCGCTAATATAGTGTTAGATAACTATTAGACTCATTTGGTTTTTCAAAACGAATGAATTAGTTGATTCTGGAAGATCAAATGCATCTACTATTTTCAGCAAAGGCGTACAAATCCCAGCCCCAATCGTTATGTCAGCAAAGACGTAATGATTTTTAGCTGCACATGCAAAGTTAGCTGCAAGCCTGCAACATCTTTGTCTGGATCGAAGCTCAAGCTCCATCTTGCATTTTCAATCTAGTAGAGAGCAGAGAGCCCAAGGGGGCAATGAAACGGATGTGGCTGGGCACCCCTTAGCTTCTAGAACCCAACCCCACCACGAAGCTTATCAAAACCCTAAGAACTCACTCCACATCTTCAGTTTCTTCCTTAATTTGTCCTACTATCCCACTGCCTCTTCATTTGGTACTGATGGAATGACTTATAGCTGAGGGGACTCACCAATATAACTTCCGACCAAAAAAGGAACCAATATAGTGTTAGATCCGTTGAGTTGAGTTAAATATTAAAAATCTTTTTCTACCAGTGGTAATTTAATGATATCTAATTCAACTCAACAAGATAATCCTCGTTTCACAATAACTTAATATCAAAATTTTCATCTCAATCTACCTATATGCATATCACCAATGCATATAATTAGTGTGACTTGTATGTTGGTGGAGACTCATCAATACATGTTAGGCAATTACCATGGAACACATGTCAAATACTATACACATAATTATATATCACTCTATAAGGGAAGACCCGCTAATATGGTGTTAGATAATTATTAGACTCATTTGGTTTTCCAAAATGAATCAATTAGTTTCATTTGGAAGATCAAATGCATCTACTACTTTCGAACGGAGGGAGTAATAGCTTAAGCTAGCTGTTAAGAAAACAAATCATCTCTAATTTTTACTTCAATACAAGGGAGCCCTACATTTGAAAGAGGACCCTCCCTCCTTTGGTTTTCCATAATTATTGTTTTTGTCTAAGGCAATGCATATATCACCAATTTTGTTTTGGTAAAAACGACGTATATATCAGAGCCATTAATTTAAACTTTTTGTTTGCAACACAACCATTTTTCATCTTTTCTGAATATGGAATCATTTTTCATCCGCTTTAGGCTGTCCACCAGCCTATCCTCCATCAATACGAGCGTCTATCATCAAGATCATCGGCTCACACTCATTAAACGTGTACTCCCCACCTCACTGAGCTGAATATAAAATGCTGGCGGATAGCATAGAGGCGGAAAAAAATGCTTCCACTTACACCGTCTATATATTGAGCTATCCTTGCCCGCATCGGTGCATGTACATACACAAACAACACTTAGCAAGCAGCATGGGCTCAGAAGCAGAGCAGCTTCACATTGTCTTCTTCCCACTCATGGCTCAAGGCCACATGATGCCCATGATCGACATGGCCAAGATCTTCGCCTCTCGTGCCACTGTCAAGGCCACCGTCATCCTCACCCCCTTCAACGCCTCCATCTTCGACAAATCCATCTCCCGCTCCATCATCACCGGCCACTCCATCGAAGTCCGCCTCCTCGAGTTCCCAAGTTCCGCCGAAGGATTGCCGGAGGGGACGGAGAACACAGACTACATCACAACGCAGGCAGACCTCCACAACTTCTTGTTCTCCCTGGAGAAGCTGGAGCAGCCGTTCCGCCAGCTCACCGAGGAGCTCCGGCCTGATTGCATCGTCTCCGACATGTGCTTCCCCTGGACCGTCGACGTCGCCAAGGATCTAGGCATTCCCCGTCTGTACTTCAACGGAAGCAACTACTTTTTCGTCTGCGTATCCGACGCCATGAGGAAATTCTCGCCGGAAAAAGAAGTCTCTTCCGACACAGAGCCTTTCGTAGTGCCGGGGCTCCCAGACCGCATCGAGCTCACCAAGGCCCAGCTGCCGGATTTCATGTCCAGTGGCAATACCATGTATAGAGATTTTTGGGAGCGAATCTTCAAGGCCGAGTTGCAGAGCTACGGAACCGTCATGAACAGCTTCTACGAGCTCGAGCACGATTATATCGACCACTGCGGCAAAGAGCTCCGCCGGAAGACATGGCCCATCGGTCCGGTCTCTCTCTGCAACAAAGACATGGCGGAGAAGGTGGAGAGAGGAAAGAAAACCTCAATTGAAGCAGAAGATTGCTTATCTTGGCTGGACTCCAAAGAGCCCAACTCAGTTCTATATATCTGTTTCGGAAGTCTCTGCAAATTTGCACCGGCGCAGCACGTCGAAACAGCGGCAGCTCTTGAATCAACTGAATGTAGCTTCATTTGGGTGGTCAAGCCCGGCGAAGTCCTGCCGGAGGCATTCGAACAGCGGACGGAAGGAAAAGGACTGATAATACGAGGCTGGGCACCCCAGGTTCTAATACTTAGCCATTTTGCGGTGGGAGGTTTTGTGACACATTGCGGGTGGAACTCGACACTAGAGGCGGTGAGCTCCGGCGTGCCGATGATAACGTGGCCCGTCTTCGCCGAGCAGTTCTACAACGAGAAGCTGGTGACGCAGGTGCTGAAGATAGGGGTGGGAGTGGGGGTGGCGAAGTGGGTGTCGTTTGAGGATGAGAATAGGGAGGTGGTGAAGAGGGAGAAGGTTGAGGAGGCCATTAGAAGCGTTATGGGAGGTGGAGAAGAAGGAGAGGGGATGAGGAAGAGGGCCAAGGAGATGGGGGAGATGGCAAGGAAGGCTGTTGAGAAGGATGGATCTTCTTATCTGAGCATGAGTGACCTTATTGATGAGCTATGGGTAGTTAGCAGTCACAAGAGAAAGGTTCTTTGAGGTGTAGGCGACTATTTTCATGGCTATCGTTGGCCAAAAAAATTGTAGCAATGATTAAAAAAAAATCATGGTTGTGATTTATAGGGACAACGAAAAAATGCATTTGTATGAACTATGAAAGATTGGTAATTTATCCATTTGCAAATACTTTCCAAATATTTTTTTAGCGAGTTTGGGATTATGTAGGCTTTGAACATATATTTATGGATTAAGTATATAGCTACCTACTTGGTAGATTTGTACTTTATGATATTTCCATAATAGTGTACCGTCAATTGTAATTTCTTTTTGGCAACATGTAGAGTCGATTGTGTGATGATGTAATATCAGGACACTCTACTACCCAAGTGCATTGTCTACCTTATTGCAATGATGTACACTTTCAAGTCTCCCTATTTTTATATTCTTCTTCCGTTTCTCATCTTAATCCAAATGCTCCATCCCATTCTCAGTTGTTCTAAATTGTTTTGAAGTGAACTTAATTTTCATTTATCTGGATATCCCCAAATTGGACTATTACAGTAGGATGAAGAGTATAACACATATTACATCTGACCTAAACAGGGATGTCAAAGAACAAAACCAAGGAAGTCAATGTATGGCGGGACAAGAAATTTTCTCGTGTTGGTTCCTCCGGTCACTTTTGATAGACACCGTTTTTTCTAAATGAAGTAATGAACTACTATTTGTAAAAAAAAACGGTGTCTATTAGAATTAGAAGAGATCGGAGGGACTATTATGTATGTTCATATGAGGTGAGATTTGAGAAATTCACTCAGTTTGTTTTCCTTGAAATGTGGGGGTTAGGCGGACCGTAGCTACCAGTTTGATAAGAAATGCCAATAATAAGGGAGGACATATGGCCAAAACCCATAAAACAACAGACTTAGAAAACTTGGGAATAAAAATGTGGAAACTTAGAACCTATCATCTCCATCTGATATGCCAACGACTAGACTTGTCAAGAATTTCCTTGAAGAAAGCAGATTTTCTTTGATCCATGCCTGGTTCTAGGGAGTATCATCTCTTACATGGGGGTAGTCAATCAGGATTGAAAAATTCACACGAGTGGATTCTCAATATGGAGTTAGTCAATTAAGATTTTTAATATTAAAATTTGAATCTAGCGTTAGTGGTTTCAAGGGATTTTGAGTGATGCATTAATGGTTAAATATTTATAATATGGTACTACTAATATGCCGTTAGTCAAAACTGTAAGGAATTTTAGGGTTAACAGATTTTAATCTGCTTGTTAGTCCTAAATATAAATAGAGTTGTCAACTTTCAATACCTCCTCAAAGAGGTGGAATCAAAGAATCCAAGGCACACAACGCCCTTCTTCTCCAACCCTTTTCTTAATTGTCCTCTACAACTTCTCCCTCATGGTATGAAAAGAAGTACTTTTTTATTATTTTTTTCATTCAAAAATTTTTCTTTTATGATGATAAGTTTTATTTTTTATATAAAAATATGTCAGCTAGTAATTGACTATTGCTCCTTGGAATCTATAGAAACTAGGAAGTCCATGAACTAATCGTCAGATACCAGCCGGACGCGTCGTTGGCATGGGTCCTATGTCATGGCGGTGGCAGATCTGCATTTGCCTTTTCGTCCACCGCCATGGTTGACCCCGAATGCGGGTTAGCTTCACGACATGCTAGCGACCGTAGACATGACTACAAAGAAAAAAAATTTAAGTTATGGGGAGCGGTGGCGATGGTGGTGGCAGGTGTAGACAACAGAGACCTTCACTGCCACCATCACAAAAGTGCCCGATCAGAAAAGGCATTTTTTTGGCCACCATCGGCACGGCGAGATTGGTGGCAATTCTTCGATCCGCCCTCCGCGGGGCCGGCCACAGTGCCACTCTTGCTCCCAAGAGGGGCTTCGCCTCTTCCGCTCATCACGACAACACATGTAAGACCATAAAAATCCATTCGGTTTCATTTAATTCGATGTTAATTTCATCTCCGCTGTAATCAAGTGATGCCTCATCGATATGTCGATTCCTTGGTTATTGACATAATTTCATTTCTTTGATGTTGCTTGCTCAATTTGTGTTATTATTGGGGGGCATATTTTGTTGCGTTTGTTTTTTAAATTTTATGTTGGCCATCTTACTACCAACCCATAGGCAACAATGTCAAGTCGAAGTTAGTTTGTGATGCGCATCTTGGCCATATCTTTGATGATGGTCTAGCGCCTACTGGGAAGCGATATTGCATCAATAGGTATATGAGCATTGTTATTGGAAACATTCTTATCCAGTACTTTTGATCACCCCATTCTGAAGCCAAAGTAGAAGAGGTGTAGAAGTGGTATGCGGATTGGCTGTTTGTAAAAAGCGGAATATAATTGTTCTTAAGCATGTATATCAATTTTAGTTATGATCTTATACAAATCCAACTACATTTCAATCATGCTTCAACCAAGCATGTGCTGCAATTTATATAAAATTTTCTATCTTTCTTTGATCTTATACTCAAAAGATATCAGAATCCCCATCAGAGATTATAGTGGTCCAAACCAGAAAAGGTCATGTTCGTTGAACAATAATTAGGACTCTAAAAATCATGATAGAATGTTGATATGCCACTTTGTTTGTCCTTCACTTATTGGTCTATGTTTTTATCTTTGATTTTGCTTGATGGATCAATTTTGCATCCATGGTTAGAGTTATCATGTTTGTTTGACACTCAAGTGCTAACAATCTTACCTTTTCTGGTTCAGTTACTTTATCACTCTGATTTTGGTCGGTCTTTTGTGGTTTGATGCCCTCATTCATTTTTATGGTTTTTGCATACTATTTTTTTATCCAGGTATTATAATTTATTTTTATAAGTTTTCATACATGTTAGTATGTTATATATTATAGATATGACAACCTAAACTAACAAAGGGAAAGGAAAAAAGAGGCAAAATTACAAGCAATGGTCGAACGCTGAAACCAATGAGCTCATAACGGTAATCGATTGGCCAATGAGACTTTTAGGAAAGAAGTAATAATTAAGAGTGTTCTTCCCAAGTTGAATCAAAAGTTTAAGATTCAGACGATAGAGGGACATGTTAAGAACAAGTTGAAGATTCTAAAACAAAAGATACAACTTATTGAAAACTTGATGGCTTACTCTTTTGGATTTGGTTGGGATAATCACACACAAAAGATTACTTCTCCGGATAAAGTATGGGAAGAGTACTACCGAGTAAGTATTGAATACAATATAAAATTACTTTACATTAGATAATATGAACGTAACATATGACTTTTTGTAGGCCCATCCCGATGCTAAAGACTATCGCCAAAAGGTTGTATCAAACTATGACACTTTGATGTTAATTGTTGGCAACACTAGTGCAACTAGAGCTGGGGCAGCTAGTTTATCATTTAATGGTGTTGACTCTGTGCGAAAATCGTCAACAACACACTTATAAGAAAAAGAAGAAGAAGAAGAATATGATAATGATGACGCCACACAACCTCCTTTGACTAATGATAATCCACATCTAAGTAAACAACATCCTCATCAATGCCCACAACTGAAGAATGAGCCACCACAAGCCCGCCAGAGGGTCAATACTAATAACTCATCTGAGATTAAGGATGCTATAGGTTCAATAGCAGCTCATTTCCAAGTTACAAGTCATTGGTATGATGCTGTTGAAGAAATTCCGGATCTCACACATGAGTTAAGATATTTTGCATATGTGTACTTGAGCATTGCAACTTTGAAGGAAGCATTTGTGAGGATGTCACTAGAGCAACGATGTCATTGGTTAGAGTACAATCTTGGTTATAATGATCTCTAGGTTGCTACGCTAGTAGTGGTTTTGGTATAATAGATGAACCCATTACTGATGGATGGTAATAAATGAATATATTAGTGAGGGATGGTGATGGATGGATTTATTTGTGATTTAATTGTTGAACTTATTTGAGATGATTTTTTTGTGACTCGTTATTAATGGTTTATTGTTAAATATTCTGTTGACGCTCATGGATGGTTTATTAGTTGTGCATTTATTGATAATTATTGCTACTTTTGTTAACGCTCATGGATGGTTTATTAGTTGTGATGATGCATGCGGCCTGTTGTTGTAAATATATCACAGTAGATAAATTTGTCAATGACAGTTAACATGACAAATACAAGAGTCTTTTGATAATGAGACTCATGGCGATGAAGAGGAAGAGTTTTTATCCATTATGGCATTGTGTGCTATAGTGGAGGAAACGACAATGTTGGATGAATTATATGCATATACACCTCATCCTCGACATTCTATAACTACAGATGGATATGGATACATAAGGCGGAAACTTGATGGGCATCCAGATAAATTTCGTAAGATGTATAGAATGTATTCTGAAGCATTTAAAAAGTTGTGTCGCATACTGCGCCAACATGGTAACATATGTGATACTAGGGGTGCATTTGGATACTAATAGTTGATAGGTTGAAAATTTATATCAGCCTGAAAATAATCACGCGGATTTTTCTTGAGACAACCCGTTTGGAACTTGAAAGTAGTCGGCTGTCATGGTGAAAATTCTCAAGCCTGATTTGTGAAAGGTGAAATATGTTTCGGAATTGAAAATAAATCAATCTGATTTGTATTCGTCAGCTTCGGGTATCAAGTAATCGATTACACAGTAGGACGAGCTATCATGTAATCGATTACACGATAGTTTTTTAATGGGCAAACTTCAACGATGCGTTTTATCCGTTTTGGCCCATTTTTTTCATTCTTCCTCATTTTTAGTGCTTTTCTTATAATAATGATATCATAAAGATGTTGAGCCACCACGTACTATTTATTGTGGATTTTGTGGAATTTTTTAAATAAAATATGAAGGTCAATAGGACATCATGATGATCAGAAAAAACATAAAAAATAAGGAAGACAAAAAAATGGCCGAAAATTGACTAAAAATGAGGAAGATATGAACTGTTGAAGTTTGTCCTATTTTAATGGGGAATTACACGATAGCACACTTTATAGTGTAATCGATTACACGATAGCTCACTGTATAGTGTAATCGATTACACGATAGCTCACAGTCTCATGTAATCCATTACACGATAGATCACTATATCGTGTAATCAATTACACGATAGCTCACAGTATAGTGTAATTGATTACACGATAGCTCACTGTATCGTGTAATCGATATCCATGATAGCCGAGCTATCGTGTGATTAACGCATAATAGCCTATTGTGTAATCCAACGCACGATAGCCTAGTTATCGTGTGTTGGATTACACGATAGCTCAGCTATTGTGTAATCGATTACACGATAGCATTGGTTATCGTGTAATCAATTACATGATAACATTTTTAATTAGACAAACTTCAACGATACGTTTCTTACTCATTTCTGATCTGTTTTGGCCCATTTTTTTCATTCTTCTTCATTTTTAGTGCTCTTTTTTATAATGATAAAAAAATGTCCGAAAACGGACTAAAAATGAGGGAGATATGACGGGGAGGGGGGGGGGGGTCCCTCGGCTTAACGGTGCGGCGGCAGAGGCGTCGGGGCAAACACCGGGGTGACCGGCTTTGGACGACCCGAGCAGTTGCCCGGGAGGGGTGGGCATGGGTTCCCTCAGCTCGACAAGGGGCACAAACTCTCTCAGCTCAACGGGGCACCAACGGGGTGGGGATACTCACCGGGGGGACGAACCTCTAGGAGAGACTTTGATTTTTTTTTCGTTGAGGAGGCGCAACGATCTTTTCGTCTGCCTAATCAGCCTTTCACGGTGAAAGGTGAAAAATTGTCACATTTCACCTTTCAGGGCCAGTTTTCAGCCTTTCAGCAAACAAATACATTTCAAGCTTAAAAGGTGAAAAAGTGAAAACTTTCACCTATCACCGTCACCGACCACTTTTCACCCTTTCAGCTTCCAAACACTTTTCACCCTCATAGGTGAAAATTTTTACCTTTCAGGGCTGAAAAATTATTTTTTTCACGAGTGCGTTTGGAAGCTGAAATATTTCTTTCACCTATCAGGCATCAGGGTGAAAATTTTTACACTAATTTGTGAAAGGTGAAATATGTTTGGGAACGGAAAATAAATCACGCGGATTTGTGATTGAAAAGGAATCTCAGGTATCGTGTAATCGATTACACGATAGGATGGGCGATCATGTAATTGATTACACGATAGCTTTTTAATGGGACAAACTTCAACGATGCATTTCTTACTCATTTTTTATCCATTTTGACCCATTTTTGTTATTCTTCCTCATTTTTAATGCACTTTCTTATAATGATGATATCATAAAGATGTTGAGCCACCACATACTATTTATTGTGGATTTTGTGGGATTTTTTAATAAAATATCAAGGTCATTAGGATATCATTATGATCAGAAAGAGCATAAAAATAAGGAAGAACAAATTTTTTTTTCCGAAAACGGACTAAAAATGAAGGAGATATGAACTATTAAAGTTTGACTCATTTTAATGGGGGATTACACGATACAGTGTGCTATCATGTATTCGATTACACACTATATAATGTAATCGATTACACGATAGCTCACTGTATCGTGTAATCGATTCCATGATAGCCGAGCTATCATGTAATCCAACGCATGATAGCCTAATGTGTAATCCAACGCATGATAGCCTAGTTATCATGCATTGGATTACACGATACCTCAACTATCATGTAATCGGTTATACGATAGCACGGATTATCATGTAATCGATTACACAATAATTTTTTTAATGGGACAAACTTCAACGATGCGTTTCTTACTCATTTATGATCCGTTTTGGCCATTTTTTTCATTCTTACTCATTTTTAGTGCTCTTTCTTATAATGATAAAAAATGGCCAAAAACGGATTAAAATGAGGGAGATATGACGGTGCGGCGGCGGAGATGGTGGAGTGTAGGCAAACACCGAGGTGACCAGCTTTGGATGACCCGAGCAGTTGTCCAGGAGGAGGGGACGCGGGCTCTCTCGGCTCAACGGGGCAGCGGCAACGTCAAGGTGGGGGGCTCAACAAGGTGGGGCATGGGCTCTCTCGGATCAACAGAGCAGCGTCGGGGTGGGAGGACGAACCTCTGGGAGAGAGCTGATTTTTTTTCGTTGAAGAGGCGCAATGACCGATTCGTCAGCCTTTTTCTCAATCCTGTCACTACAACAAATTTGGCCTTTAACGGCGGATTATTTTTTGACGGAAAAGAATTTGTTGATAATATTTATCATTGGCGACGGAACTAAATCTGTCGTAAAAGGAACCACATTAGCGGCGGATATTTTTTGGCGGATCTATATCTGTCGGGATTGAATCGTATTACAACGGATATTTACGGCGGAAATGGTCCGTTGGTATACTATCGACAGTTTTTTCATCAGTAAAAAGTCCGTCGAAAAGAAAAAATGAAGGCTTACGGGCTTTTCACTTCCATTCTCGGCCGCCACATTCTCTTAGGGTTTCTCCATCAAGGCTGATGGGCTTGAGAGCCGCGCCCCTCCTCGTCATGCTCCGGTCCTCCTCGTCGGGATCTAGGCCGCAAGCCCGCCGCCTATGGATTCGTCATCGTGTTTCCGGTGAGAAATCCCTCTCTTCTTATTCCGGTCAATCGATCCCATCTTATTTGAAAATTCTAGATGAAATTTAGAGCCGAATCGCCTAATTCTGCCACCATGGCCTCCCCAGACCCAAACCCTAGTTCATCATCGCCCCCAATTCGAAAAATTCCCCAAATTCCCATACACGACGAAACCCTAAGTGGCGGGCAATCGTCGGCGAGCGCTGAGAGTCGTGATAGGTGGCATCGGTGTATACATGGAGCTCCTAGTCCAGATTCTGTTTTAGTGATACATACTTCAGCTGGGACCTTCTCCACGAAAAGCATGCTCCAAAAGAAAGAGAAACGGAGTGGTTCTAGATTAATCTCCTGTAAGAGAGCAGAGGATGATTCAAACTCACAAACTGATCAGATGAGCTGGAGTCTGACCAGCCCGAGTCTTCTTGTGCTGCAAGGTGCCGGGTCTTTAAAAGAGGAGGAAATAAGGTAGAAGATATCTGATTGTTATAAAACTTTTACTGATCTATGTACTTTTTAGTACAAAATGATATGGTGCTGGCCATTGGTAGCTAGGATAAGGCATAGTGTTGATTATGGTGCAGATACAACAATTATACAGTGTTCTTTGATTATCAGCTACGAGCAATTTTAATGGGAAATGTCCCTTGACTCGTATACTTTCACTAGCTGATGCACACAATGAAGAATCTGAGGGGAGTTGTGTAACAAAAAGTTTTGGAGGAACCATGGACAATACAACAGAGTCACATGACGTTGGATGTGATGATATGCAGGTGGATGAAAAGCTGGACTCTTCTACCATATTAGACATTGCAAGTGGCGGCTTTGAGACCATATGTAAGAAAGTTGCCCATATTACCGTTGAAGACAATGACCCTCTCAAGGCAGGGAGTCAGGATATGCACTGTTCAATTGACAAAAATTATTTTGATGGCCACATTTCTTCATCAGGAGTCCAGGACAGAAGTAGTTTGATTCTACAGTTACAGAATTGAGGACACAAGTTGAGTAGGGCTACTGTTCTCATAATGCAAGGGAATTGACAGAAATCAGGAAGCAGCTTTTCGAGATCGAGAATAGGCAGTCAAGCTTAATGGATCTTCTTCAGGTATTTTTGTAAATTGTAGAGCTCTTTATCCTGCTCGGGAGATGTTTTTTTGCATGTATTTATGTCTTTCACCAACAATATCAAATGATGAGAAAAAATTGATACTTAAGATTGTTAAATTTGTCTTTTCAGTATGCATTGCAGAGTCATTGGGTTAAAAAACTGTATGATTGCTAGAACACTGTGGTATATACAATTAACTGCTATAGAGTGCCGGCAATGGCATTTTAGAACTTTGTACTTGCTTAATTACAATTTAAGAAACAGAATCCAAACATTCAATTAATTCCAATATCTTGAGATCATAAAAAAAGGATGGCAAATTAATGGTCTGGTTTCTTGTTTCTTGGTAGCTTAATAGTCTGCATTAGATTTCTGAAATGAACTTCTGGTTGTAAATTCGTTGGCTGTCTAGTTTAGAGAAATCCATAACCTGCTTCTGCTCCATCAGATAGTACTATTGGCTGTCTACAATAGGAGAGGAGTTCAGCAAAAAATTGCTAGTAAGAAGCTTTTGTTTTGACCCCTCCTATAATTGCTAGTAAGAAGCTCCCATTCTCATAGCTGACATATTACTAGTTGAATCTTCTAATAGAAATTAACTAAATATACTCTAACAGAGATATCATCTTTTCAGTTCATCTCACATACATAAGGTTTACTTTGAAGTTTCCTGCAACTCTTTTCTTGACCGTGTAAATCGGAATTTCGTTATTTCTCTTTAGTTGATTTTATATTATTATGTGCCTAAGCTTTAGTTTTACTTGATGTTTCATGGAATTTGCTTTGTACATTTATGGCCATTTCTTGTAAATATTATTTGGTGGTATTTGTTTCAATTTTCGTATATTTAATTGAAGGAGGCAGAATTTTGTTGGATGACAAGAGGTTGGGTAACAACAGTTAGTTTTCTGTGAATACAATTTATTTTTCTAACATTATTGTGGGGCTTGAAGTTATTTCTTATTTTGAATATCTGAAAATAGAGTTTTTGTTATGCTTGCAAATATTTGGCATTGTGTTGATGGTCTATCCTTGGAGTGATGATGATATTGACTAAATGAGGAGTTAATCATATGTCAGTATATTTTGTTGTTTGCAGTTTAAGAAAAATCCAGACAGATAGTGAAACTGCATCACATTCTATATCTTGTGGCTTTCCATTTTTTGTGGTTCTTTTGAATTGCTAATATTTTCCTCAGGTAGGTATGAATGCTTCAGCCTAGTTTCCTGGTAGCTTAACAGTCTAGATTAGATTTCTGAAATGAACTTCTCTTTGTATATTACTTGGGTTTCTCAGGTAGGTAAGTGCATTCAAAGCTGATTTCGAATGCACACTTGAGGTCCGATATTTAAATGCAGTCTGTTCAGCTTTACTCTCTTGTTTTATGCTTACTAGTCTGATTTCACTGCAGATGATAACTAAAAACTTTGAAGATTACCCTGAGCATCGATTGAAGTTCTTTTTCTCTGTTGCGGGCCATTGCTATTCATTGTTTCCCTGCATTGATCCACTTGTCTAGTCAGGCTAGCATAGATTATGTTCACTAGTTTTAATTGAAATATGGTAACTTCAGCAACTGAAATTCGTAATGGATTCTATAAATTGGGCATTTCGGCATACTGAGAGAAATATTGCAGAAACTGGACTCATTCTTTTGCCAGAAATGCTGAAGAACTTTGAGGTTGGTGTTTATTTCTTTATTGTGATTTTGATCAGTGCTAACTATGTGATAATTTAAAGGTGAATTTTCTGCCCCATGTAACCTTTGATGAAGCTTTATTTCCATGTTTTTTCTAGACAAGTGTTTACTAGGTAGTTTACTTCAACTAAAATTTTGGTTACTGTGCAAGCGTCAGAGTTCTGTAATCAGTTCCACAAGACGTACTTCCTCACTACTGTGCAAGGAATATTTGCCATTTTAACTGATTCGTTTCATCAGTTCCACAAGACGTACTTCCTCACTATTGTGCAAAAAATATTTGCCGTTTTAACTGATTCGTTTCACAAACTTGGATTCAAGCTGCATGTCTTAGTCTTGAACCACTTGTTTTGCTTGGTAAGGAAGCATTGGTCATTGCTTTGTGTTGATTACAATTCAGTAGCAGTGCTTGACAAGTTTGGATTTTAGGTGGATTCCGGCTCACTAACTGAGTCTCTTTAGGATGCTGCTTCTGTCTCACTTCCTTATCAAAATAACATGATGTTTGTTCGTGACTACACTATAAAGTTATTAGGGACTTCTTTTCCCAACATGACAACTGCTAAGGTACAACAGGCAGCGGTCATTCATTTCCTGTCATGGTTTATCTATTCTATTACTGTGTAGTGTTGTCTAATGGATGTTGAGCCATCTGCAGGTGACTCAATTTGTTGACAGGTTGATGGAGTCCAGAAATGATCTTGCATCATTTTAAAATTGCATCCGGGATTTCCTTGTTCAGTCAAAGGAATTCTCTGTTCAGGTGAATTAATTAGCTTCTCTCAGAACCTTCAGATCTAAGATATTGTTGGATTCTGACTATTTTTGCCCATTACTATTACAATTGCATCTAATGATAACTTGTTTTTGATATTTTATTCAGGATAATAGGGACCCGTATGCAGAGGAAGCTGTTGCACAAAGAGAAAGAGAGTGTCAAAGAATGCTTTCCATTCCAGGGCATATTGAACCTAGTGAGTGGCAAGATGAGATGGTGGATTCATATTTAGATTAAATGTTGTACTTACATGTGGGAACATATTTTAATAAATTATGGATATTTTTACAAACAAAGAAATTGATTTTCTTAGTATATTTTCACACATGGTTTTTTTACATGTGTACGATGTGGTACTGATTATATGCATAATGTATGAGGATATCTTTTGCATTTATGAATAATGCTTGAAATCCATATTTAGCATTGTAGCAGCATAAAGCTGCTGTTTTTTTTTTATTTTTTCGAAATCTATACCGACAGATAAAATCTGTCACAAATGACATAAAACCGTCGCAATAGGTATCTAACGGAGTTTAGAGTCCGTCCTTGAAACCGTCGTTAAAAATTTATACCGACAGCAAAACTCCGTCGCTAAAATATAATTGCGACAGAAATAAATCCGTCGGAATAACTGTTGGTAAAGATATTAGCGACAGATTACCATTTAACCGTCGAAATGTCATTAGCGGCGCCACCTATAACGACCGGGCCAGCGGCGGAAAAAATCTGTCGCTATAAAGATGTAGCGACAGATTCAGCGCTTTTAGCGACAGTTTTTGCCGTCGTTAAAGGCCATTTTTGTTGTAGTGTGTGAGAATCAATTTTTTCAGGTGTGAAAGATGAAAATTTTCACCTATCACCGCCACCGACCACTTTCAGCATTTTCAGCTTCCAAACGTTTTTCAGCATGATAGTTTTTTTTTCAGGCCTGAAAGATGATATTTTTCAGCTTCCAAACGCACCCTAAGTATGTAACTATGGAAGAGATGGTGGGTACATTCTTATTGGTGATTGGTCATGACCAATGTTATTCAATTTGTGAAGACCAATTAGGCCGATCAAAGTGGACAATTAGTAGAAATTTTAACAAGGTCTTAGATGAACTTCATGCATTAGCACCTACATTAATGGCTCACTGTCCCATAAGCACGCCACAAGTAGTGATGTCAAACCCTCTTTTTACCCATATTTCAATGTATGGATTTAATCTACTACTTACATAACACTAGTTCATTTATTCATCTATGTCATAGATAGAATTCTTTATTTTTTTTGTAGGATTGTATTGGTGCTATAGACGGTGCCCACATAAAGGCAACTGTATATGGGCCTAAGAAGGCAAGCTATCGGAATAGGCATGGATGGTTCTCCCAGAATGTATTAGCAACATACATGTTTGATTTATAGTTTATATATATATATATATATATATATATATATATATATATATATATATATATATATATATATATATATATATTCTTGCTAAATGGGAAGGCTCAGCAAATGATTCAAGGATATTAAAAGATGTCACGAATAGGCTTAATGGTCTTCCATTGCCTACAGATAGTAGCTAGTTTTACTCTCTCTTTTGTGAATTTACGGATAGATTTAATTTACTACCATGAATCCACTTTATATGAAATGACAAGGTTGTAATTGGTCTTCTTATTAGGGAAGTTCTACTTGGTAGATTGTAGATACCCGAATAGACACACATTTTTAGCACCATATTGTGCAACTTGCTATCATCTCAGTGAGTACATCACACAAGGAAGTCGTCGACCACATGATCCACATGAAGTTTTTAACTACCGACATGCGTCTTTGCGAAATATCATTGAAAGGATTTTTGGGTGTCTAAAGTCACACTTCAAATTTTTCAAAGGCCATCAACCTTTATTTCCTTATGATAGTCAAGTGAAGGTGGGATTTGTCTATTGCACTTTGCATAACTACCTCCGTAGGGAAAATATTGGGGATGTATTTGATCTAGAGGAAAATTCAGAACAAGATGAAGCACCAAGAAATGTTCCAACTGATCCTAAAGAAGATTCTGATTCAGATGATGATGTGGTGACTCAGGTGGAGCAAAGAGAGGTAGCCAATACATGGCGGGAAGAAATCGCTACCTATATGTGGAATGATGCAACACATATGACAATGAGTTTATAAATTTATTGTTGTACATTGACTATTTAATTTTGTTATAGTATGGATGCTTCATAAACTCTTTTTAAATTTTTAGATGAGATTGTTATGAATAGTTAAGTACTTTTCCAAGAACATGATTAGTAGTTATTTGAATCCCATAAATTCTCCAATCTAGGACTGGAAATCCTGAAAGATTCTACAATCCAGCACTGAAAATCCTAACATATATTTTAAATATGGCATAGAGGATTGAAAATCTGTTCTTCTACGGTCTTGGATTGGGAAGTCCTGGATTTCAATCATGGCATTCTCCAATCTAGAACGACTACCTCATGTTAAAGTGATTAATACTCTTCACAGAGTAAGGGTATTGCATTTGAGCATTGGTTAAATTGATTTTTTTGTTTTCTTATAAATTGGTGGGGCCCGCATTACCTCCACCCTTTAAGGTGTTTTAAAAAAAATGTATATAAGTGACCAAATGACCAAAGTGTGAAATAATGCAAAGTGAAGACACTTTGCATTATAATCTCCGTCATTATAATTTTCCTTTGATTCAAGGAGTGAAGATAGAGAGTAATGCTTGCATAATCTCCACCATGATGGCACATAAGCTTCTGATGAAGGGATATGCAACTTATCTAGTAAGTGTGATCATCCTTGAAGTAGTTCAACCAAATTTGGAGGATATACCAGTAGTTTTTTAGTTTTCTGATGTGTTTCCTGAAGAACTACCTAGCTTACCTCCTATAAGGGAAGTTGACTTCACAATAGAGTTATGTCCTAAACAACACCAGCGTCCAAAGCACCATACATGATGCCTCCAACAGAGTTGAACGAGTTGAAGAAGCAATTACAAAAGTTACTCGATAAAGGATTGATCCGTTTAACTGTCTCGCCTTGGGGAGCACCATTTCTGTTTGTCAGGAAGAAAGATGGTTCACTCAGATTGTGCATCGACTACAGGATGTTGAACAAGTTGATTTCTATAAATAAAAATATTTTGCCTTAGATAGATAATCTATTTGACCAATTACATTCAGCCAAAGTTTTCTCTCGAATTGACCTTCGTTTGGGCTATCATCAATTAAGGATTCGACATGAAAACATTCCTAAGATTGCCTTCAGGACAAGGTATGGATGAGTTCCTAATAATGCCCTTAGGATTAACCATTGCACCTACAGGTTTTATGGATTTAATGAATAGGATCTACCAACCTTTGTTAGACCAGTTTGTCATTGTCTTTGTTGATCACATCCTTATTTATTCATCATCCTTAGAGGACCATGCTAAGCATCTAGAACATGTATTAAGGGTTTTGAGGAAACATCAGTTGTATGCCAAATTTAGCAAGTGAAACTTTTAGCTAGAGAGCATTAATTTCCTAGGACATATTATTTCAAAGGATGACGTTTATGTTGATCCATCTAAAGTTAAGGCTATAGTCAATTAGGAGAGGCCAAGGACAGTAGCTAATATTAAAAGTTTTTTGGGTTTGGCCGGGTATTATAGAAGATGCATCGAAGGTTTTTCCACTCTTGCCTTACCTTTGACCAAATTGACAAGGAAATGTATAAAGTTTATATGGGACGAAAAATATGAAAACATATTTTCCTAGAGTTAAAGAATAGATTAATTAGTGCACCCATTCTTACCCTTTCTTCAGGAGGAGGTTTGGTGGTGTACAGTGATGCTTCTAGAAAAGGTTTAGGTTGTGTACTCATGCAACATGGCAAAGTTATAGCATATGGCTCAAGACAACTGAAGCCACATGAAAGGAATTACCCAGCACATGGCCTAGAGTTAGTTACAGTGGTGTTTGCATTGAAGATGTGGGGGCACTATCTATGTATTCTCATAGAGAGACCTGAATTTGAGACAAAGGCGTTGGCTCGAGTATCTTAAAGATTATTTTTCAATACATACATCCACAATGATATGGGTAAAGATGTATTGCTTATCATACTCTTAACCATGTCCATGAAGGTATAATTATGCCTTTCTGCTACATCATTTTGTTGTGGTGTACCGGGCATTGTGTATTGAGCACATATGCCACGCTTTTTAAGGAATTTAGCAAATGGGCCTGGGCATTGCTCGGTTTCATCGTACTTTCCATAAAATTCACCACCTCTATTAGATCTAACAATTTTCACCTTTCTGTCTAATCATCTCTCAATTTCATTAATAAATACCTCGAAGGCATCTATCGATTGAGATTTTTCATGCAACAAATAGACATAACCATCACGTGAAAAGTCATCAATAAAAGTGATAAAATATTTTTCTCCACTAAAAAATAAAACATTAAAAGGCCCACATATATTAGTGTATATTATTTCATGTAGTTGTGTGCTCCTTGTGGCTCCTTTCTTTGTATGTTTTGTTTGTTTTCGTTTAATACAATCCACACAAACACCAAGATCGGTTAAATCCAAGTCTTGAAGGATTTTATTCTTACTAATCTTTTCAATCTTTCTTTAGAAACATGACTCAAATGTTTATGCCACAAGTAAGCTTAACTTTCATTCACTAGACCAACGTTTAGTTCCAACTTTATGATGCAGGGTTAGAAAAGTCTCAGCAAAAAGATCATCGAGTTTCAATTTATATAAAATACACAAAGAATACCAGAACCAATGAAATGATTTTTCTTAAGTAAATTGAAACATCCATTCCCAAATGTAAAAGAGTATCTAACTGAATCAAGTTTTGACAAAGAAACTAACTTGCGAGAAGCATAAGGTACATAAAGAGTTTGGCATAAATCTAAGTGATGCTCTCTGTCTAAAATCAAACGATCAATATGCATACTCATACTCATCACATCATAGAATCTTTCATCAATCCAAGTACTTTACACAACTCTACTTACTGAAATAAGACCATATAAGTCATCATATAATTCCCATGAGAATTGATTGAAAGAAATTAAAGCAATTAGGCATGGAAAAACCATCTTGCCACTTTCGTTACGAGTGTCTCGCCCTTCTACGCGTAGCGCGTCTTCTCCTCTTTACAACGACGTCTTCGGTCAATGCTATGGAAAGGATTTAAGTCGAGAATAGGGCTTGGAGTAGAGATGAATGGGTGTAGGAGGAAGAAGAAGAAGCACAAGACGTCATACAATTAGGGTTTGGCATGCATATGCACAGGCTGGCCCCTCTCTTAGGTTTAAATACCAAAATCCTACTCCAACTAGGATAATTCCTCCTTTAAATTTCTTTCTTTATCATAATCTTCATACTCCAATAAGAATCTTCCACAATATTGATTTGGATGTCCTCTCCCCATTTGGTTAGGATTTAGTATCCCTTCCTCATAAGATTTTCAACAAAATTAGAAACTTCCGGATTTGATTTCTGTCGGTGCGATCGATCGCGATCGATCATTGCAGTCTTTCACGTTAAACCAATACTTTCGATCGCTCGTTTTCAAGGGCGATCGATCGCTGCTCACTTTCGAAATATTCCAGTACTTACGATTGATCGCTGCTAAAAAATTGTACTTTTCAGTATTTTCGATCGATCATTTCCATAGGTGATTGATCGCATCTGCCTTGCTCTCGATATTAAATCTGGCCTGATCGATCGCCGCGATCGCATACAAAATTTTCAAATAATCATAACTTTTTCCTCATAACTCCGAATTATGAACAGTCGGTGACATTGGAAAGCTTTCTTCGTACACTTTAACATTAACTCCCAACTTCTCATTGGTCCACGAATCCACATTTCTTATCCGATTTTTTGGGTGTTACGGTAAAAAAATTATAAGATACTTTATTCCTTAGTTATTTGAATACTAATATAATAAATAAAAATTAAAAATTAAAAATAAATACAATTGAAAGAATTTGGCATACTAGTAAAGGTCAATCTGTTCTTTCAATTAATCCTCGTCCTGTACCAATTAATACTCAGGATGATAATTCTTTTACTTTAAAGGCCAATGCTTTGGTAAAACCTTTAGTTACATAATACACATGTAACTATGAAATAAATAAATTAAATATTTATGCAAAATAATTATACTAATAATACAATAGAAAATTCAAATTTGATTTTTCCGATGGTGGCATAAATTTGTGCCTGATCTAAATCACTTACATTCAGAGATTAAATCTCAATACGAACCTTGGATAAACTCTAATCCAATTCGTAAAAACAAATTCTCAAAACATCAAACTCAAAACTACTGTTCGTGGACTAGCAATGGCATTTTATATCAAACTAACCCCTAGTGGCAAACTAACTGAATAATTAAAGTCCTATATTGACTACTAAAGGCAATAACCAATCAAAACAGAACTTGAGGAAGTAAGGAGACCTAAGTAAGGAAAGTAATCATTTAAGACTGCAAAAGTGCTTGGCGTCAAAGCATTTGAGCCCTCCGGTTTGCCTGTGCCTGCATCAGATGCATTGGTGAGCAAAGTACAAAAGTTACCTATCCAGCAAAAAAAAGTACAAAAAAGATACCATTTATTTTATCCCTTATGGGGAAGCGAGAAAAAAACAAGGGGGCAATAGCAGCATTCGTATTTCTGGGGGGGGTCTAAACAACAATATTTTTCCCTCGAATTTCCCAAGGGAAAGCCTAGCGGGATCTAGAAAAATTTAAGATGCAACAAGAGTTCGTTTGTGTAGAAGCAACAAAGATGTGGTGCGTTTTGCACCATATATGTTTGTCTTATTTAGACAGCTTGTTGGAGCTGATGATCTTCAGTTCCTCACTCAAACATCCAAGATCCAAGTAAGACGACCCACCCTCCTCAACAGCCTTCTTGGCCATCTCTCCCAGCTCCTTAGCTCTCCTCCTCATCTCTACACCTTCTTTTCCATCTCCCATAACTCTCCTTATAGCCTCTTCAATGGCCTCCCTCTTCACCAACTCTGCGTCAATCTCTTCTTCCCACTTGACCCACCTCCTCACTCCCACCCCCACTCCCAACTTCAACACCTGCGTGATCAGCTTCTCATTGAAAAACTGCTCTGCAAATCCCGGCCAAGTGATCATCGGCAGGCCCGCGCTAATCCCCTCCAGTGCAGAGTTCCATCCACAGTGTGTCACAAATGCTCCCACAGCAGGATGGCTCAGTATCACAACCTGAGGTGCCCACCCCCGAATTATCAGACCCTTCCCTTGCGTTCTTTCTTCAAAACCTTCAGGTAGGAATTCACTGCTCTTCACCACCCAAATGAAGGAGCACTCAGATGATTCAAGAGCTGCTGCTGTTTCAACAAGCTGAGCAGCTGCAAACTTGCTTATACTTCCAAAGCAAACATACAAGACTGAGCTGGTTTTCTTCTTACTGAGCCAGCTCAGGCACTCTTCAGGGCTGATGCAACACTTCTTCCCTCTTCCACTCATCTTCTCTGCGTCCCTATTCATGCACAGAAACAGTGGGCCGACATGCCATGACTTCTTGCCGGACACCTTTGTACAGTGGTCAACATAGGCGGGCTCCAGCTCCACAAAGCTGTTCATTATTATCCCATAATTCTTACAATCCACTTCAAACATTTTCTCAATTAATTTGACCATGGTGGGTGTTTTGCCACTTTCGGGGACCTGGCCTCTTGTTAGCTCCACCGGGTCGGGAAGGCCGGGGAGGATGAAGGGCTCTGTGTCTGATTGAGTGTTCTTCTCTGGCTCGAATTTCATGAGGGAGTCGAAGACGCAGAAAGAGAAGTAGTTGAATCCATTGAAGACAAGGCGGGGGATGCCAAAGCTGTGGGCGACATCGGCCGTCCATGGTAAGAATAAGTCGGATACGATGCAGTCGGGAAGAAGTTCCTGGACAAGGTCATGGAGAGGCTGTTCTAGAAGAGGAAGGGCGGCGAAGAACTTATCGCTTTCTTCCGGGGAGGTGACGAAGTCGGTGTTCTCGAATCCCTCCGAGCTTGGGAAGTTAACAGGCTGAATCTGGATTGAAAACTGGCCGGCGTTACTGAATTGGTCGATGGAGGTTTGGAAGATGGAGGCATTGAGAGGGGTGAGGATGACGGTCGATTTCACGCCGCGAGAGGCGAAGGCTTTGGCTAGGTCTATCATGGGAATCATGTGGCCATGAGCCATTAATGGGAAGAAGAAGATATGAAGGAGCTCTTCTGCATCTGTCC
This sequence comes from Houttuynia cordata, assembly GCA_039654745.1. Taxonomy (NCBI): domain Eukaryota; kingdom Viridiplantae; phylum Streptophyta; class Magnoliopsida; order Piperales; family Saururaceae; genus Houttuynia; species Houttuynia cordata. Next base: position 16,147,640 of record CM077508.1, on the reverse strand, counting down.
CCATTAGCTCTCTCTGAGCTTAAGCTGATACCCCTTTGTTTCTCTTTTCTTTCCCTTTGAATGTAGAAAGTGATGAAGAAGAGGAAGCAACAATAGCAAAAACGAAAGAAGGAAGCAAGAGGAAGAGCAGCTAGGAAGAAGGGCTCTTCTCCTCCATTTGAATTTAAGCTAGTTCGGCATCACTGAGTCCACAAGATGCATACGCAAAACTCCAAGTTCTGATGGATTAGTCAAGAAGATGCAGCCAAGGATTTGGAAAGGAAAGTTGCTTTATGGCTGAAATGAGAATACACTTCTGACATAAATTTTTGGAGTGTTGCTCCAGATGTGTGGTGGTGGAGCCTGCATGACGGGTGAAGGGGATGGAACTCGTGTTGTGCGTTGACAAGAACAAATACCACAAAAGAAAGGAAAAAAATACGCACATCATGGAATGCCGGCTCGCCGATATATTGGCGATATATCGGTATTGGGCTCCACCCGATACACCGATATAAATTAATCTCGTTTTTCAAATTTGTCCAAATATCGTCAATATCGGTTTCGGACCGATATATCGCTATTTAAAAAAAAAAATTTAATATGCGTTTTTATGCGTATTTTGAAATCTATGCTTTGTCTAAATTAGTATAACTTATTTTAGAAGTTAGATTGTGAAAATATATGGTAAAAACTAGTTTTTGATCACCGATATTTTTTTATACAATATCTCTGATATATGTCCGATATATCTCCGATATTTCATCTCTTTGGCCGATCGATATTTTACCGATATACGATACGACATTCCATGACGCACTTCATCTTTGGAAATGCGGAAAAAATTCTTATTTTCACTCCTTCCCTTTACCACTAATGCCTCAGACGATGTGTCTTTATGAACTTGTTTGTCCATTTTCCGATATCCATTGTTCACTAAAGCATTTGACACATCTTCATACTTAATACTATCTTTTCCATGCATTATAGTTGTAGCTAGATGTTCATACTCCTCAGGCAATGAATTTAGCAATAATAGAGTTTATCCTCATCAGAAATTTCAACATCTAAATTTTGCAAATCAACAAGAATTTTATGATAATCATTTAAATGTGTAGACATGGGTATGCCTTCACGATATTGGAATCGAAATAGCTTCCTCTTCAAGTACAACCGATTTTCAATGCTCTTAGTCATATACTTGTCCTCTAATTTTTGCCAAAGTTCCTTTGCCTTATTCTCCTTCATAACAAAATACTTCTGATCTTTTGCAAGGCACAAACAAATAGTACCACAGGCTGGCCGATTTATTTTCTCCCACTCTTTATCAGACATCTCTTCAGGTTTCTCTTCAAGAGCCACGTCCAACTCTTGTTGCACCAAAACATCTAACACCTCACATTGCCACATGCCAAAATTGTTCTTGCCATTAAACTTTTCAACTTCAAATTGGCATTAGAGACCGTAGTTCGCACTGCAGATGTTGATTTTGATTCTTCCAATTTGGAATTGGTCTCCATTGCCTTCAACCTCTGCATTCATCCACCAAGCAACGTAGCTAAAGAAGAAACACCCCAAAGTCACAAACCTGGCTATGATATCATTTGTTGTGCGTAGACAAGAACAAATACCATAAAAGAAAGGAAAACAATAAAGAAGAGAAAAAACCACGGGCAACAATCAAACTTTCACTAATCAAATCAAAATAAAGTACAAGCTTTGTCTCTCCTCACAATACACATCAGAAAACTCCGCTAGACGCCACTTTTAGGATTTTTCCCTAAGAGGAAGATGACAAAAAATGAAGCCAAAATAGAACCCGCAATCCGGCGATCGATTGCCAAACCAGACACGATCGATCGCCAGATTTGTGCGATCGATCACCCACTCAACCGATCGATTGAAAGTACTGGAATATTATGCAAACGATCGCGATCGATCGCACCTCTCGGGGTTCAAAATACAACAACTTGTGCTTATAGGGATATGCAATTGCCAATTATTAGAGCTTTTTACATATGACCTGGCGCCATCTTTCAGTTTCTCATATCACCCGGAATCTTTTTCTTTCTTCCATATGACCCGGAAAGTACCCAAAATACCCTTAGGTTTAGGTATAAGCACCCACACTCTTCGTTTCTCCATATTACCAGGAATCTGAGGAGGTACCCGGAGAAACTCGTGTTCAATCGGAGAAGAAGGTATTCCGTCCGGCATCTCCGCCCATATCATCGCCGGCGTCGGCGCCGTCCAAATCGGGAAAGGTAATTTTCGCGCCAAAAAGCGAGAAACCGAGAGGGATGAAAGGATTTTGATGTAAGAGCAGTAGGGAAGCCCTCCAAACTACAAAAATTATGATCTACATGTAAAGAAACACATATAAAGATCACCCATTGGTGTTGGACCGCTCCTGGACATAAAATAAGAGGATAAAAATGGGCAAAAACGTGAAATACTCTTCGGCGAGTAACAAGTTCAATTTATATATCTTTCTGTGATCCTAATGAAGGGGAAGAGGAGGAAAAATAAGGAAGAACACAATAAAATGGCAAAAACGGATGAAAAATGAGCGAGTTACCAAATTTTGAAAATTCCTATTTTATCGTGTCGTCGAAATTCCTATTTTATCGTGTCTCCAAAAGACACGACTTGCAGTATAGTCGTGTCGTCGTGTACACGACTATACTGCAAGTCGTGTCGTTCAAAACATGTTTTTACTGAAATTTTTAAAATGTCATAACTCACTCATTTTTTATCCGTTTTTGCCCATTTTTTTTGCGTTCTTCCTTATTTTTCCTCCTCTTCCACATCATGAAGATATATTAGGCTGAGAAATGAAGAAAAAATTAGAAAAAATAAGAAAGTGGGAGCTCTTCGCCGCAAAGCTTCTACTTTCTTCTTTTTTCTTCTTTTTTATTCATCTCTTAGCTTAATATATCTATATGAGGTGGAAGAGGAGGAAAAATAAAGAAGAACAAAAAAAAGGGCAAAAACGGATAAAAAATGAGCGAGTTATGTCATTTTGAAAATTTCAAAAAAATCATGTTGCATATGACACGACTCAGGCTCAAGTCGTGTTGTCGAATACACGACTTGAGCCTGAGTCGTGTCATATGCAATGCGATTTTTCTGAAATTTTCAAAATGTCATAACTCGCTCATTTTTTATCCGTTTTCGCCCATTTTTTTTGCGTTCTTCTTTATTTTTCCTCCTCTTCCACATCATGAAGATATATTAGGCTGATAAATGAAGAAAAAATTAGAAGAAATAAGAAAGTGGGAGCTCTTCGCCGCAAAGCTTCTACTTTCTTCTTTTTTCTTCTTTTTTCTTCATCTCTTAGCTTAATATATCTATATGAGGTGGAAGAGGAGGAAAAATAAAGAAGAACAAAAAAAAAATGGCAAAAACGGATAAAAAAATGAGCGAGTTATGTCATTTTGAAAATTTCAAAAAAATCACGTTGCATATGACACGACTCAGGCTCAAGTCGTGTTGTCGAATACACGACTTGAGCCTGAGTCGTGTCATATGCAACGCGATTTTTCTGAAATTTTCAAAATGTCATAACTCGCTCATTTTTTATCCGTTTTCGCCCATTTTTTTTGCGTTCTTCTTTATTTTTCCTCCTCTTCCACATCATGAAGATATATTAGGCTGATAAATGAAGAAAAAATTAGAAGAAATAAGAAAGTGGGAGCTCTTCGCCGCAAAGCTTCTACTTTCTTCTTTTTTCTTCTTTTTTCTTCTTTTTTATTCATCTCTTAGCTTAATATATCTATATGAGGTGGAAGAGGAGGAAAAATAAAGAAGAACAAAAAAAAATTGGCAAAAACGGATAAAAAATGAGCGAGTTATGTCATTTTGAAAATTTCAAAAAAATCACGTTGCATATGACACGACTCAGGCTCAAGTCGTGTTGTCATATGCAATGCGATTTTTCTGTAATTTTCAAAATGTCATAACTCGCTCATTTTTTATCCGTTTTCGCCCATTTTTTTTGCGTTCTTCTTTATTTTTCCTCCTCTTCCACATCATGAAGATATATTAGGCAGATAAATGAAGAAAAAATTAGAAGAAATAAGAAAGTGGGAGCTCTTCACCGCAAAGCTTCTACTTTCTTCTTTTTTCGTCTTTTTTCTTCATCTCTTAGCTTAATATATCTATATGAGGTGGAAGAGGAGGAAAAATAAAGAAGAACAAAAAAAAATGGGCAAAAACGGATAAAAAATGAGCGAGTTATGTCATTTTGAAAATTTCAAAAAAATCATGTTGCATATGACACGACTCAGGCTCAAGTCGTGTTGTCGAATACACGACTTGAGCCTGAGTCGTGTCATATGCAATGCGATTTTTCTGAAATTTTCAAAATGTCATAACTCGCTCATTTTTTATCCGTTTTCGCCCATTTTTTTTGCGTTCTTCTTTATTTTTCCTCCTCTTCCACATCATAAAGATATATTAGGCTGAGAAATTAAGAAAAAATTAGAAGAAATAAGAAAGTGGGAGCTCTTCGCCGCAAAGCTTCTACTTTCTTCTTTTTTCTTCTTTTTTATTCATCTCTTAGCTTAATATATCTATATGAGGTGGAAGAGGAGGAAAAATAAAAAAGAACAAAAAAAAACGGCAAAAACGGATAAAAAATGAGCGAGTTATGTCATTTTGAAAATTTCAAAAAAATCATGTTGCATATGACACGACTCAGGCTCAAGTCGTGTAACACGACTTGAGCCTGAGTCGTGTCATATGCAATGCGATTTTTCTGAAATTTTCAAAATGTCATAACTCGCTCATTTTTTATCCGTTTTCGCCCATTTTTTTTGCGTTCTTCTTTATTTTTCCTCCTCTTCCACATCAAGAAGATATATTAGGATGATAAATCAAGAAAAAATTAAAAGAAATAAGAAAGTGGGAGCTCTTCGCCGCAAAGCTTCTACTTTCTTCTTTTTTCTTCTTTTTTATTCATCTCTTAGCTTAATATATCTATATGAGGTGGAAGAGGAGGAAAAATAAAGAAGAACAAAAAAAAAAAAGGGCAAAAACGGATAAAAAATGAGCGAGTTATGTCATTTTGAAAATTTCAAAAAAATCATGTTGCATATGACACGACTCAGGCTCAAGTCGTGTTGTCGAATACACGACTTGAGCCTGAGTCGTGTCATATGCAATGCGATTTTTCTGAAATTTTCAAAATATCATAACTCGCTCATTTTTTATCCGTTTTCGCCCATTTTTTTTGCGTTCTTCTTTTTTTTTCCTCCTCTTCCACATCATGAAGATATATTAGGCTGAGAAATGAAGAAAAAATTAGAAAAAATAAGAAAGTGGGAGCTCTTCGCCGCAAAGCTTCTACTTTCTTCTTTTTTCTTCTTTTTTATTCATCTCTTAGCTTAATATATCTATATGAGGTGGAAGAGGAGGAAAAATAAAGAAGAACAAAAAAAAAGGGCAAAAACGGATAAAAAATGAGCGAGTTATGTCATTTTGAAAATTTTAAAAAAATCATGTTGCATATGACACGACTCAGGCTCAAGTCGTGTTGTCGAATACACGACTTGAGCCTGAGTCGTGTCATATGCAATGCGATTTTTCTGAAATTTTCAAAATGTCATAACTCGCTCATTTTTTATCCGTTTTCGCCCATTTTTTTTGCGTTCTTCTTTATTTTTCCTCCTCTTCCACATCATGAAGATATATTAGGCTGATAAATGAAGAAAAAATTAGAAGAAATAAGAAAGTGGGAGCTCTTCGCCGCAAAGCTTCTACTTTCTTCTTTTTTCTTCTTTTTTCTTCTTTTTTCTTCATCTCTTAGCTTAATATATCTATATGAGGTGGAAGAGGAGGAAAAATAAAGAAGAACAAAAAAAAAATGGGTTTCAAAATGTCATAACTCGCTCATTTTTTATCCGTTTTCGCCCATTTTTTTTGCGTTCTTCTTTATTTTTCCTCCTCTTCCACATCATGAAGATATATTAGGATGATAAATGAAGAAAAAATTAGAAGAAATAAGAAAGTGGGAGCTCTTCGCTGCAAAGCTTCTACTTTCTTCTTTTTTCTTCTTTTTTATTCACCTCTGAGCTTAATATATCTATATGAGGTGGAAGAGGAGGAAAAATAAAGAAGAACAAAAAAAAAATGGGCAAAAACGGATAAAAAATGAGCGAGTTATGTCATTTTGAAAATTTCAAAAAAATCATGTTGCATATGACACGACTCAGGCTCAAGTCGTGTTGTCGAATACACGACTTGAGCCTGAGTCGTGTCATATGCAATGCGATTTTTCTGAAATTTTCAAAATGTCATAACTCGCTCATTTTTTATCCGTTTTCGCCCATTTTTTTTGCGTTCTTCTTTATTTTTCCTCCTCTTCCATATCATGAAGATATATTAGGCTGAGAAATGAAGAAAAAATTAGAAGAAATAAGAAAGTGGGAGCTCTTCGCCGCAAAGCTTCTACTTTCTTTTTTTTCTTCATTTCTTAGCTTAATATATCTATATGAGGTGGAAGAGGAGGAAAAATAAAGAAGAACAAAAAAAAATGGGCAAAAACGGATAAAAAATGAGCGAGTTATGTCATTTTGAAAATTTCAAAAAAATCACGTTGTATATGAACACGACTTGAGCCTGAGTCGTGTCATACGCAATGCGATTTTTCTGAAATTTTCAAAATGTCATAACTCGCTCATTTTTTATCCGTTTTCGCCCATTTTTTTTGCGTTCTTCTTTATTTTTCCTCCTCTTCCACATCATGAAGATATATTAGGCAGATAAATGAAGAAAAAATTAGAAGAAATAAGAAAGTGGGAGCTCTTCACCGCAAAGCTTCTACTTTCTTCTTTTTTCTTCTTTTTTCTTCATCTCTTAGCTTAATATATCTATATGAGGTGGAAGAGGAGGAAAAATAAAGAAGAACAAAAAAAAATGGGCAAAAACGGATAAAAAATGAGCGAGTTATGTCATTTTGAAAATTTCAAAAAAATCATGTTGCATATGACACGCCTCAGGCTCAAGTCGTGTTGTCGAATACACGACTTGAGCCTGAGTCGTGTCATATGCAATGCGATTTTTCTGAAATTTTCAAAATGTCATAACTCGCTCATTTTTTATCCGTTTTCGCCCATTTTTTTGCGTTCTTCTTTATTTTTCCTCCTCTTCCACATCATGAAGATATATTAAGCTGAGAAATGAAGAAAAAATTAGAAAAAATAAGAAAGTGGGAGCTCTTCGCCGCAAAGCTTCTACTTTCTTCTTTTTTCTTCTTTTTTATTCATCTCTTAGCTTAATATATCTATATGGGGTGGAAGAGGAGGAAAAATAAAGAAGAACAAAAAAAAAAGGGCAAAAACGGATAAAAAATGAGCGAGTTATGTCATTTTGAAAATTTCAAAAAAATCATGTTGCATATGACACGACTCAGGCTCAAGTCGTGTTGTCGAATACACGACTTGAGCCTGAGTCGTGTCATATGCAATGCGATTTTTCTGAAATTTTCAAAATGTCATAACTCGCTCATTTTTTATCCGTTTTCGCCCATTTTTTTTGCGTTCTTCTTTATTTTTCCTCCTCTTCCACATCATGAAGATATATTAGGCTGATAAATGAACAAAAAATTAGAAGAAATAAGAAAGTGGGAGCTCTTCGCCGCAAAGCTTCTACTTTCTTCTTTTTTCTTCTTTTTTTTTCATCTCTTAGCTTAATATATCTATATGAGGTGGAAGAGGAGGAAAAATAAAGAAGAACAAAAAAAATGGGCAAAAACGGATAAAAAATGAGCGAGTTATGTCATTTTAAAAATTTCAAAAAAATCATGTTGCATATGACATGACTCAGGCTCAAGTCGTGTTGTCGAATACACGACTTGAGCCTGAGTCGTGTCATATGCAATGCGATTTTTCTGAAATTTTCAAAATGTCATAACTCGCTCATTTTTTATCCGTTTTCGCCCATTTTTTTTTGCGTTCTTCTTTATTTTTCCTCCTCTTCCACATCATGAAGATATATTAGGCTGAGAAATGAAGAAAAAATTAGAAGAAATAAGAAAGTGGGAGCTCTTCGCCGCAAAGCTTCTACTTTCTTCTTTTTTCTTCTTTTTTATTCATCTCTTAGCTTGATATATCTATATGAGGTGGAAGAGGAGGAAAAATAAAGAAGAACAAAAAAAAAGGGCAAAAACGGATAAAAAATGAGCGAGTTATGTCATTTTGAAAATTTCAAAAAAATCATGTTGCATATGACACGACTCAGGCTCAAGTCATGTTGTCGAATACACGACTTGAGCCTGAGTCGTGTCATATGCAATGCGATTTTTCTGAAATTTTCAAAATGTCATAACTCGCTCATTTTTTATCCGTTTTCGCCCATTTTTTTTTGCGTTCTTCTTTATTTTTCCTCCTCTTCCACATCATGAAGATATATTAGGATGATAAATGAAGAAAAAATTAGAAGAAATAAGAAAGTGGGAGCTCTTCGCCGCAAAGCTTCTACTTTCTTCTTTTTTCTTCTTTTTTATTCATCTCTTAGCTTAATATATCTATATGAGGTGGAAGAGGAGGAAAAATAAAGAACAATACACTGACTTGAGCCTGAGTCGTGTCATATGCAATGCGAGTTATGTCATTTTGAAAATTTCAAAAAAATCATGTTGCATATGACACGACTCAGGCTCAAGTCGTGTATTTCGACTACACGACTTGAGCCTGAGTCGTGTCATATGCAATGCGATTTTTCTGAAATTTTCAAAATGTCATAACTCGCTCATTTTTATCCGTTTTCGCCCATTTTTTTTTGCGTTCTTCTTTATTTTTCCTCCTCTTCCACATCATGAAGATATATTAGGCGGAGAAATGAAGAAAAAATTAGAAGAAATAAGAAAGTGGGAGCTCTTCGCCGCAAAGCTTCTACTTTCTTCTTTTTTCTTCATTTCTTAGCTTAATATATCTATATGAGGTGGAAGAGGAGGAAAAATAAAGAAGAAAAAAAAAAAAGGGGCAAAAACGGATAAAAAATGAGCGAGTTATATCATTTTAAAAATTTCAAAAAAATCGCGTTGCATATGACACGACTAAGGCTCAAGTCGTGTATTCGACACGACTTGAGCCTTAGTCGTGTCATATGCAACGCGATTTTTCTGAAATTTTCAAAATGTCATAACTCGCTCATTTTTTATCCGTTTTTGCCCATTTTTTTTTGCGTTCTTCCTTATTTTTCTTCCTCTTCCACCTCATTAGGATCACAGAAAGATATATAAATTGAACTCGTCGCTCGCCGTCGTGTATTTCACATTTTTGCCGATTTTTATTCTTTTATTTTGTGTCCATGAGCGGTTGAACACTAATGAGTGGCCTTTATATGTATTTTTTTACATGTAGATCTTAATTTTTGTTGTTGGGAGGGCTTCCACGCTGATCTTACATCAAAATCCTTTCATCATATATTTTTTTCGTCTTTCCCGCTATTTTACAGTTTTTTGGCATGAAATTTTATTTTATTTTCGAGTTAGACGGCGCCGGCGATGGTTTCAACCGCGATTATGGACGGACCTTTGCCGGAATATCTTCTTCCCCAACTTGATGCTCCTGTAAATCACTAATTTTGGGAAGAATGAAGCATTTGGGATACCAAAAGGCTTAAAATGTAAAAGAAGGGTATTTTCGGTACTCTAGGTGCCGATTCCGGGTCATATGAGAGAAAGAGGAAGATTCCGGGTGATATGGGAAAGTCAAAGTTGGCGCCAGGTCATATGTAAAAAGCTCCAATTATTAAGAAGTTGGAATGGACATTAGGTCTCTCCATGTTGATGTGTAGTGCTTTGATCTGTAAACTTGTTTGGTGGTTTTTGTGTGGAGACTTGGGAAAATTAATGACTAAAATGTAACATCGAAAGTTGATGTGTCCCAATCTAAGAGCGAGGTGAGTACCTCATGCTCTAGTTCTACACGGGTACGCAATTCTCATGTTGGAAGGGCTATCAATACTCGTGGCGGTGGAATTCATGTGCAAAGCCAAAAATCTACAGACCGTGGTCTTGCCCATTATTTGGAACACAGTAGAAAATCACATAAAAATGTTCATTTTATGTTATTTTGGTTGGATTAGTTAGTTTCGTTTTATTTACTGTTTTTCATTCTCCTTCGTAGGAGGTTTTGCTTGGGTTATGCCCTATTTGTTCTTTGGTCAAGGCTTATTTTGAATTTCCAAATTCTCTATTTGGCCTCGGTTGAGACTTTAAAAACTTTACTTTCAATAGGGTCATCAAGTGGGTAGTGGTCAAGGGTGCTCTTAACTATGCAATTTATTAGTTTTTCTTGCCCTTAACTCCTAAGTTAACATACTAGGGGTATTTTTAAAATTCGAAAATGAGGCTGGTCTACAAGTTCACTAGCTTCAACAAGGGTCAGTAGGGGTTGGGAGGCTAGTGGCAAGTATTTAACACAAATTCCCGTAACAAATGGCTTTGTCAAACAAAGGCGTAGACTGCTAAAAAGACTAGTTCCTTGCAAATAAGAACACTTTGACCATTTTTTTCAGTAAAAATCAACTAAATACGTGGAAACGAAGGCTCCCCATGAAAAGGTCCCAAAGCCCATAAGAATCAAAGCTGTTTAAAGTTTGAAGTCTTCGGAGAAATAAAAACAAGTTTTGAGTTAAACTTAACCCATCATCTCCTTACAATCATGATCTTTTGTAGGAAATGGGTTCTTTCAAGTGGGTTTCTCTAAGTGAAATGTAGGATTAGTTGAATGAAAATGAAGCGTCATCTAGTGTCCCCATGAATAGTCCCATATCCAAAATTTACTGGGGAGAGACATGTTGCATAGAGGACCTATGACCCAAAGACACATGTGTCGCCGGACTGGTCGGGGTGATATATATATTTTTAGGACAAATACCTTTTAATTTTTGAACCGGTTTGGTATTTACATACCATGTGCATACCTTTTTTTTTCTTAGGGGGAAGGAACCCATTTCCAACATCTTCTACTTCCTTGGTTCCACATTAATAGTCCTATTTGCCAATTTGTTATCCTTTAATAGCAGTAGAATTTCTTCAACGATTTCTTACATGAATACTAGAATCAACCATGCACAGTGTTTCATTGGTATTAAAAAATTAATATTATAAACTAAACCCTTAATATTATTCCAAAGGTGAATGCTAAAAGCATTAATATTTATAACAAAGTTAAAAGTATGAAAATTTGTTTTGCAGTTAACAATGTCATAAGTTTAGCAAAAGATTAAAATGTTATAAGAAATCATACTCCAGTCAATGACAGCCACTTGAGTTTTTTTCTGTGTTCTACTCCGTATTTGTTATGTAGGAACATGGGCTTTTCATGGAAAGTTATTCTGAGACCAACTAAGTGATTCAGGTTTTACAGATAATAGATTGGCCATGGGCCATTCTGTTAGAGATCATTATAGTCCACCCAGTAACCAATGTTTGTAGTGCTTGCTACTTATGAGTCAGGTGAATGGGCTTGAATATCTACAAGGTGGGAAGAAAGCCCAAGCTTCTTATAATTGATCTGCCTCTTCTGTTACTGGATTGCGTACTTATTTGAAGGTTGGAGCAAAATAGCAGGATGAGTTTCTATGGAAGAGGTCAAGTTTCAGTCACCCATCTCATGTCCAACCAACTAGTCAGCTTTCTTCTCTTTGTCACCAATTCTCAAAGCCAAAAATATCTCAAGGAAATGCCCTTCACTGAATGATATGAGGCTGCATTTGCAACCTTTGTGTCCCAAGGAGGACTTACCGCAAAGCCAGTGACCTACCACTCACCATATTCAGCACACATCAACTTTGAGGCCGGCAGAGGACCACTCTTAGCATCTAACCCACATGCAAATGGCCCCAAGAGCACATGAACAAGAAGAATGCTTTGTAGGTAGGAACCAAGGCACAAGGCATAAAGAGAGAGCTCTGCTAGCTTTTGATCTAGATAAGATCAGAGAAGCAAAAGAAGGAAAAAGGTTGAAGCCCCACTTACCCCAGTATGATAATTCCACTGTACATAGGCCACCCCTCACTGAATACTTAGCTTATGTTTGGTGAGTTAGAAAATTAAGTACAAAAAGCTAATATGTGCCCTGGTTCACGCGCATTGCATGCTTTGCCTAGTGCACCACAAGCGTCGGGTCAGGTTCCAATGGCAGCGGATTAATACGGGGGACAGTCGGGTGTATTAACATGTGTAGTCAAATCTTGATCCAACGGCTACATAAGTTAATCAGGGCAACATAATGGGAAGGTTTTTGTGGTGTTTATGTTGATGACTGAATGGGAGGGGACAGAAAGCTGAGGAGTTGGGCTGTTGCCTGGAAAAAGAAAGGGTGAGATGATGAAAGAATGTAAAGCGGAGGGGTGCCCATGTGATACAATGCTTAGAAAGCTCCAGGAAAAGTGCAGCAGGAAATAATGGAAGTTCAGAATATAGGATTATGGACTCTTGTTTCTGTTAAATCAAATACTTCTAATGTTTAGAACCAGCACACAATCACGTGCCTAGTGGTTCTTATGCTAATGAGACGAGAACACGTTCAAAGATCATTATGGCTGCTTAGATTTGATTGATACATTATCAGTATAATAATCATGTAATGAGATTTTCATCTTTTTGTGCTGTCAAGTGGATCATATGGTCTTAACATGAAGATTGGAATCATAACAGTTGGAATTCAATCCCAAAAAGTGGAAAGACTCCAGCTGCAATTAGTATAAAGTATTGAGGGGATTTTTTGGGTTGCTAATGGCTAGGCAATGGATGATTGCTGTCCAATAAATTTACAGCTTGAGGAAGTGGCCATGGACTTATGCTGGTCTTGTGTTTTGAGCTTCAGAGAGACCCACAGCTAGCCATGCATGTGCAGAGGGAAGCTTAAAGTCAGCAAGTGGAGAGCTGGATAGGCCCTTGCAAATTTGACCATCAATGCTGGCATGTACACATGAAGCACTACACAAACCAGCCAAGCTTCCTTTGAATTAACAATATGGTTAAAGAATTGGTGGTGAAGATATTCATTTGACAGCTAGACTAGTATACAAGCGGATGGAATGATCTGAACAGGATCTTAGCTTAAAATAGCGAAATGTACTGTGTACATAAATTCATTTAGCTCAAAAGTATATAGAATATATTTACTATTATTATCGGGAAGTTGAGGGTGCTCTATTTGGTTTTAGATTTCTTTTCATCCCCATCTTAAGAGCATAGTACAAAAACTCCAACAACTCCACGAGTCTGCATAATTTTTTTATGAGTTTCAATTTTTTATATTTTCATGTAATAAGTATAATCTTTTCGTGGAATTACTAGTTTTTTTATGTTTACAAAAGAGTATTATATAAATATGAAGGCTTAGTGAACAATTAAAAAGTTTCTTAGCAAGTACTGGCATGTTTAATATGTAAATATCACTTATGGCCAGTCTTAAATACTTTAAAAATAAATTAAATTAATTACTGTACCCTAATCCTCAAAGAATTCATAAGGTAAAATGAGAATAATATCTACCTTATTCGGCCGTAATTTAATTTTTCTACGCCCTAAAAGTCCATTAGCTTCTTTTAATATTTATTTGTTTTGTATAATTTTTATATTAATCCATGGTATTTAACAACTTAAATTAGAAGCATTATGCTTGTAACATAAACTAAAAGATCGTTTTACAATGTTCTTTGTCTTCATGTTATAATTTTTTTTATAATTCTTCACGTTATAAGTTTGTTTAATTCTTTTCACAGGTTTTAAAATAATAAATAATGCAAACAAATTATAATCCTAATTAAAAATTATGAAAAATCTAATAAGCCTTGCAGCTATTAATCACATATGATGCTTCAGATTCGTCATTGGAAGCCTTGGATGGTCGTATCCGTCACGATAAATCACATATGATGCTTTGGATTCGTCATTGGAAGCCATTCTAGCAGCTTTGAAGTCGGTTTGAAGTAAGGAAAAAAAAAGTTATTAAGATCGTCAAACCTTTATATTTCTTATTCTATCAATTCGCATTAAACAAAACTTCTACTAATCCACTTTTAGCTAGATATTCTCCCGATTACTAGTCGCGTTTAGGAACGCTTGCTGCATGCACACATTATGTGTTGCCCCATTTGTAAAACCTTCATCATGATCAAAGAGCATTTTTTTTATAAATGCAAAGAGCATTCTTGTCCACAAATGGTTGTTGCATTTTTTGTTGAGTCTTGTTCTCCGGCCTCCGTAACGGTGTGTGCCCGACACTCTCCGGCCTCCGTAACGGGTTTAATATAAGGGCAAGGCTGATTTGACTGTCTGCTTACCTTCCCCGACCCATGAGCTGTCAGATTGTGATCTGATTGCTCGTAATGTGCCAACCGCATATTTTTTAGCATAGGCCCTCACGCATGTTAACGTTGTCCTTTCCCGTTTCGCATTATTAGATATCTGAACTATAACTAGTCCAAGATCATAACCATCGAACTTCCATGATAAAGAAATTTTCACCTTAAGCTAAATCCAATTCACTTGCAACAACTTTCATCATGCAATGTGCATGGTGCTGTGTCCTGTTACCCTAACCCTAACCCTAACGGTCTTTGAAGACAGAATTCAAGGAAGTGAGCAATGGCAGGTAAAGAAGGAGAAACAAAACAAAGTGGAGCAAAGCAAAACTTGAGTAGGCTCCAAACCTGCCCTCTTTTCTTCCACTTCTTTTTCTTTCCATTTTCCTTTTCTTTCCAAGCAGACAAGGGCATAAATTGAAAGGCCATCAAAGCCCTGTGTCTGTGGGGCCTTGCACCGTGCTTAGCTTGTATTCTACTGCCACGCACACATTTGTTGATATTCACGCTCAAATAAATGCCGCCTGCTCTGATGCAGCTGCAATCTGGACCTCCACATCATTTGTTTCATGCCCTAACATAAGAAGAGACCATGAGAAGCTCTTATATAGCTTACACCAAATTCCCTGGTTAGACATTTTGGCATTTACATTATAAAAACAAGTTTGCCAAAAAGAACGTACATTGTAAAAAAAATACCCTAATAGCGAGGGGTGTCTGTTTGTGAGACATGACTAGGGCAGTGCAACCGACCTCAAAGAGCAACGGCACGTACAATGCCCACCTATCCGGGCACCACGTAAATCGGGCTATAAACGCGGTGGGAGTTTTAACAGTTTAAGAAATAACCATCTACCAACCCAGGTCCCAGTGTCAGTTTAAGAAATGAAAAAAAGTTGACTCAGACACTCCCTTGTGCACACCAACGCCCGTGAGTTGGGACATGTACAAATATGGTAAGGGAAAAATTTAAATCATATCGCTCGCCAATTCAATTCGAAGCCGTTAGATATTGATCTGACGGCTACAAACAACTACAAAATACTCACTTATCCTCTGATTTGATACACTTACCTACTCACTGATTTAATACATACTCTCTCGGATTGGAATCTAACGACCCAAACAATTGGCCTTATGATCCTTATATGAGAACGATCTTATGCAAACCGTTCTCATATGGAAAAGAAATTGTATTAGCATTTTTTCAATAATTTTACAATTGTTTGTTTCCTAGAGATACTCACCCGGCCCGCATCTCATCTTGATGTGCATAGGCAATCTTTTTTAGGCGCAAGCAGGCCCTAATATTTTTATTATTTTTAATTATAAAACATATATTATGTAGTAGTCAAGATAAGTATGGTAAAAATAAATATATTCGTGAGAGTTTAAGAGTAACATATTTAGGGATAAATTGATGGAATGTAAATTACGTTGATATTATAAGCATATTTAAATAAGTCTAATAGATGCCTATATGAAAATATTAGAAAGGAAGCATATAAATGATGTCAAAAGATAGAGAGAATGAGGCATGCAAGAACTTGGATGAAATTAATAAAAAATGATATGACTTTATTATCTCTTATAAAAGAGTTGGCACAAAATAGGTAAATGGATGCATAAGATCTATAGCAACCATAAATGATTGATAAAATTTGCTACTTGATCATGATTATAATTAGTAGTCAAAATAAGTGCAATACTTTTTCACTTACGATTGTTATGTAGAAACGCCATGAAGAGTATTGTAGTTTTGTAAGTTGTTAGAGTGTTTTTAATGTAGTCATTTAGTTTATACAATTAATTATGTATAGCAATATAAAAGTCGAATCCTCACAAATGCAAAAAAGAACCATAAAATCTTAATTCTATGACAAACTGCTGTGTATATATACCTAAATTATAAGAAGCTGATAACTGTACACCAGTGTAGAGATACAATCTCCAATAATCACCCGACGTGTCACCAGTGTAGATAAGTGAAATTTGGATCGCTTTTCTTATGGCAAAATAAATCGAGTCTATGATGCTTAGCACATGAGACAGCTCTCCCATGAATGATATCAGATGACAACTATCAAAGGCATCAGGCATCTTCGAGAAATTTTTTACTCCTAGGTTCTCACCTTGCTGGCAAAAGAAGCCTCCCTCTGCCTTTTAAATGAAATTCCATAAAATAATCACATTATGGGATTTTATTATTATTATTATACTATTTAAAATGATTTATATAATGAAAAGCAGGATTTAACCTAATAAAAAATGTAAGAAAAAAAATGAATTTCCCCACTGAGATTGTTCCCTCCCATAAGCCAAAACAAACTGCCCACCAAAACATTCATTAAAATAAGCTCCTAACATAAACCAAACAAACACCCTGGCCCTCATAGAGGGTGAGCCCACATGGATCTTTGGCCAGTGGGACCCAGCAAGAAGCCTCGAAATCATGTGAGGTGGGTCCCACCGGGGTGGGAGGGGCGCTTTCGGTAGTCGGTACAAGCTCGCTTTACAAGCCGTTGCTGCAGCCTCCCAAAAAGAAACGTAAATTTCACATTTTAAAGCAAAAAGGCTGAAAACTAGGAGCCATCTTCACACTATTTACGAAAATGGGACGTTCAGACCGGCTTGGCCGACATATTGAACCGGATCGGTCTTCCACTTTGCTTTTGTCTGAAGGTAAGCCGGGTCGACAGAGACGGAAAGCGAGGGAGGCGTAAGACCTAAGCCGGTCTGGTCCGGATTTTCGTTAAGGAATTGACTGAAAGGCAAATGAATTTTCTAAGTATAAAAGTGTGATTAGGCATTGAGTGTGTTGTGCGTATGAGATGTAACCGTTTTTGGTAATGTTTTGCATTATTTTTTTGCTAAATTGGTGATGCATACATGATGGATCGAATAGACATTTGACCTACATTTGGGTTCCTCTTTTTCATGGTGTAGGTCTAGAATCCGGTCCAAGAGATTGGATTAGTTTCTTCCGATATCACAATGATGAACCAAATTCTTTCACCAATACTCAATTCAAAAGTTCACTTCCAAATTTTAAAAATTTGTGGCATAAAATTCAAGTAGAGATCCCAATTTCTTGTTGATAAGTGTTACTCAATTTGTTTAGCAAAAGAGGGAGGATTTAAAAAACCTGGTTAGTGTTAATGACACTAAACACATTTTTCTAATCCTCGCTCTCAAGGGAAAATAACTCCATATTTTGAAGGATGATCTGGACCGTCAGATTTTGATCGGGCGGTGGGATGTTAATACAGGTTACATGAAGGTTTGAATTATAGTCCGCCCTACTAGTCGTCAGGTCTCAGACCAACGGGCGTGAGCCCGTGCTCATATAAACTTTCTCCTAATATATATGAGGAGATAATTAAACAGTACATAGGCCACTCCTATGAGAATAAGTAAAACATATAATTAATCAAAACTAACATGCCCTAATGATTTACAGATACACCTCACAATTATAATGCAAAAAAATCCATGCTATAAATTGTGAGTGTTTTTATTAGAACTAATAAATTGTGAGTTTTAAAAGTGCTTTGCATGACATAACATTATGGATAAAGTTAAAAAAGCTACATACTCCTTCCTTCCAGAGTTATTATTACCATAAAGATGTTCAAAATGAACTAATTTAGTTTATTCTGAAAATCCTTATGGTAATAATAATTCCAAGAAAGAAGTATAACATGAGTTTTTTGCTTCCATTTATTTAACTGCCAAACTATCACACAAAGCACCTTAATTAACAAACTACTTCCTAATTTGAGAACTGCTACACAAGCTCACATGCCGCAGAGTATTTACGCTCGGTGTGCCATGTGAGACACAGAGAGGACATGTACTCCAGTTGTGTTTCCACTATGAGCTTAGAGCACAGGCTCCCTCCTTGTGCACGGTCAATTTTTCAAGATCAACAACTCATGTCACGTGTGTGCAAATTCCATCTCGCACATGCAGTGCATTGTGTAATTTCTCCACCTTAGGCACTCTCTTCAAGTGCTCTCTTTCATGCGATCAATGAAGCCCGTCTGCATTTGAAAATGAGGGAAATTTATTGGACTCTAATAAAACTGAGTTTTCTAAGACCCCCACAATATAAATGAATTTTCTCCCCTCTTATGGTGTTTTTTGGTCGCGAGGGAGCAAAGTCTCCCGTTTGTTTTTTCAAATGAGACACACTCTATTTAGTCTTCTTCTTAGGCATAATTAATTAAAGGTTTTTGCTACAATAATTAATTAAATTTAGCCAAAGCCAGTGTGGTTAGTGTAGAAGAAACCCGGTCTGCAAACTCTCAAAGATTGCAGACCAAGCTCAAAACCGCAATATAGAGCAACATCAAGGGCATTCCATGAGCAATGCTCAATAATGCAAAGAGTGATAATCAAGTATTCTTCCACCAAGGAAGACACAGAAGCGAAAGAGACTGTGGCTGCCAAGGCCTGACACACAGCCAGCCATCACCACTTCACCAGCACCTCTCTTTTCCTCTGTTTCTTACGCTCCAGCAAGTTGGTGGTGCTGGTGCTCCTGTTGGCTGGCCTTGTGGTTCAAGAGAAAAACAGAAACAGAGAGTAAGACACAAGGAAAATGATAGTGGTTGTTGTCTTCTTCTCCCCCAACTAACCACATTACATTACAGTTTACATTGACACCTTCTCCTTCCCTCGATCTCTTCCAGCCTCTCTCTCTCTTGTCTTTCATGTAAAGATTGCATATTTGGCTCCCTTTCACTTGTCTGCCTTGTAAAGATTGCAGCTTTGCTCTGTCTCTTTCTGGTTTTTTTCTTGTTTTTACAGTTACTGGCTGGAGGATTGAGGAAATGAGACTGTTGGGTTTGTAGTCTCAGTTTAGTCTTTGGTTTCTGTTTTGAGAAGTTTGTCTCTTTTATTTTTGTGTTTGGTTGAGCGGTTGTTACTGTGGCAATCACTCAGCCATGGAAGCTTCTTCGGAGGACTGCTGTGTCAAGGTGGCTGTTCACATCCGGCCATTGATTGGCGATGAGAAGCTCCAGGGATGTAAGGACTGCGTATCTGTCATTCCTGGCAAGAAGCCTCAGGTTTGTGGGCTGTTAATTGATTTTGTGTTTTTTCTTACTTGCTTATGGGGGAGGGGGCTGTTAATTGTTTGTGGGCTTGTGGAGTTTTTGGTGTTTGAGATCTGTTGATTTTTGTTGAATTTTAGTTGGTGGAATTTGGAAGCTTGGAATTGTCCCGCGACGAGCCGACACCTTGATGTGTTTCATGGCTGTGTCCATTAGTGGAGATCTTAGGCCTCCATTTGTCATAGGTCTATCATTTTTTGTTTCTTGTTCTGTTTTTTGGTTCATCAACAAAAATGGAGAGACAAAAGTAAGGTGCAATGATTGTGAAATTTTCATCCACTGCCAGTCTAGTTCTCACATGGATTTATGGGAATAAGAATACAGATTTAGTTATCTTTGTTGATTTTCAATGCATTAGCACAGATTTCTATTTTAGTGAAGGTTATGTTATGTCTTTGATATGTTTCAGGTACAAATTGGTACACATTCATTCACTTTTGATCACGTCTATGGGAGTACCGGTACACCGTCATCAGCTATGTTTGAAGAATGTGTTGCTCCTCTAGTGGATGGCTTGTTTCAAGGATACAATGCTACTGTGCTTGCATACGGTCAGGTAATTTTTGTAATTCTAGTAGTTTTTGTTACTTTGGAGCCATAGCGGAAGGCTGCATGGAGTTCTGAGCCCCTCTCGTGTAGTCATATGTGATATACGATTGAAAAGATTTTAAGCTTGTCAACTGTGAGCCAAATGATGTTAGCATTTTGGGTAACATAGTGTTTGGTCTCCGCCAGTTTGAATAAAGTAGTTGTGATTCTCAAGCAGATTGGTTATAGGATTATTGCAGGACTTTTCTGTATGCCATGTTGGTTATAGGACTTGTTGGACACCCGCTTTACCTCGTATTGTACCACCTGATTGTTGACAAATTTATATACATACTTGGAGTCTACCATCGTCCTTTCCATTTTTTGTACTAAAATGTGTGCTTTTCTTTTGATTGTGCATCATGTGTAAAATGTGTTGCAGACGGGTTCTGGGAAGACATATACCATGGGAACTAGTCTTAGAGATGGTTATCAAACAGGACTTATTCCTCAAGTTATGAATGCATTGTTCAGTAAAATTGAAGTTTTAAGGCACCAAGCGGAATTTCAATTGCATGTTTCTTTTATTGAGGTATGTATAATTTCTATTTGCACATCATGTGGTTATGCTAGTGTGGAAATGCTTTAGGCCTATTGTTACTTTCTAGACTTCGGCTGAGATATTGTGAAATTCAGCCCATCATCGGTCATAAGCACATTCTAATTTTAGAATCTTCCACTGGGGCATTATAATAGAAAAGAAGAGTTTTTCCATGTTGTATAAACGTGAAATCTCCTACTAAAATCATCAATTCCTCAGTTGACCTTTAGACATATCATGTCACGAATTATTAGTAATATATGCATAGTTTGGTTAGCTTCCTCTATTTTGAGATGCACGAGGCTCCAATTGCTTTAGAATGATATTATACCATAATTTGCTTTAGTGCATTTGTAAGACGTTAAATATGTTTCTGCATGTTCATGTCCTGACTCATTGTGGTGACATTCAACTGAGTTGGTTTGCAAATTTGCCTTGACAAGAAAATCAAACTTCCATTTAATAGGATTTATTCAGATTAGTTTAATAAACACCTTGGTATCTGCAGTTCTTTCATCATAAATTAGATATTATTGTTAGAACAGTGAGTAAATATTTATGTAGTTGTACCATTTAGCGAAGTGGAAGTTCTAAAGTTGTGAATGTTCTTCATTTGAATTCATTGAACCTGATGTGTCGTGTTTAGCAAGATAACAAAATTTGATATAGTGAGTTAGCAACTTCTCTATAAGCTTAAGCTGTTATGGAAGGGATTAACTCCGAAAATTAATCTCACTAACACTCCCTGCATGTCCAAACACTACATAACGTTGCTTCTGGACAGCTACTAGGGGCCACACACATAACAGGGAAATATGGTGCCCGCTACACTTGAATCCCGATACCTTGGTGTAAGATAACCAAGTTTCCCAAAAGCTCGAGTGGTTAGGAAACGGAAATCTTTATTCATTTATTATATATTCTAACATCCCCCTCACGTGCAAGCGTCCACCAAGCGCGGCACGTGGAACATAATTGAGGTATAAATGCCTCCATCGAGACTAGAACCCAGGACCTTCCACAACTTGGAGCTCTGATACCATGTAAGAAAACCAAATTTCCCAAAAGCTCGAGCTATTAAGAAATGGAAATCTTTATTCATTTATTATATATTCTAACACTTGGACCTCTTTTAAAAGCAGCAGCAGCCCATTAGATGCAAATTGGAGCACTGGCATGCCCACTTCCAAGTAGGAGCCAAATGTGGTGAAAAAAATGCTGCCAAACACCCTGTAACATCATATATGCATAGCATCATGTGGTCCTGGCTGCTAGTTCCAAATCATTACCAAACATCAAGCAACATACTAAATTCTCACCATTCCTCCAGTCATTTCTTTCATGGCTAGTGTTAAGAGTTAAGGTTTCAAGGTCCATTTTTATGTAAACCAACTGGATGTGGGAATTGGTTCATTTGCTCATTAGCAGTCCTTATACTTGTCACGTCCCTTGTATAAATCTTTTGCCTCGTCTAGATAGGCTCTTTTAACTCCTAAGCAAGAAAAGCTTTTTCTGGGGCTCCCTCAAATCAACCATTGTTTAAAACTGTATATAGATAGCCTTTCTGTAATCTAGTATAGCAAACAACTGTTTCTAAACTATGATTCTTGCATGTAAAGATACTCAAAGAAGAAGTGAGAGACTTATTGGATCCTGCCTCCATAAGCAAGCAGGAAGTTGTAAATGGTAATGCTGGAAAAGTAGCAATGCCAGGGAAGCCGCCCATACAGATCCGTGAAACGTCAAATGGAGTCATAACGCTTGCTGGATCTACTGAAATCGATGTGAACACACAAAAGGAAATGGCTGCATGTTTGGAGCAAGGATCCCTAAGCCGTGCAACTGGTAGTACAAATATGAACAATCAGTCTAGGTAACCGAACATCATTCATGTATTTTATGAGTAGTAATTGATAATTGATATTTACCATGTCTTGGCGAGCCTCTTGCACCATTTCTAAGACATAAGTATTTTACCTTGTGGGTTGTCAAGGGACTTTATTAGTCCCAGGTTCAATAGTGTCGTATCAGACAGCTTGTAAAGCAATGTGTGTCCAGATGCATAATTTGGTGGATATTACTGCATCAGGATAGTAATGGACTTGGATGTGTATATTACTGTACTATTATGATTGCTACAACAAATTGTGACATAACTGGCCTTACAGGCTCATGTTTGTATAATAAAGCTTAGGTTGCAGTTGGGCAGATGATTTTTTTAGCCAAATACAAAAATCTGATTTGTTATGAATCTTTTTGCTTCCTGATATACTACTCAGTTCCTTTTATATTATGGTTTATCGTATTAATGTTTATATGTATCCACTTTCTTGTCCACTACAGCCGCTCCCATGCCATCTTCACTATTACATTACAGCAAATGCGCAAACCAACTACGACAATTGATAATGATGGAAACTTAACTGAGGAGATGACTGACGAGTATCTATGTGCAAAGCTTCATTTGGTGGATCTCGCTGGTTCAGAGAGAGCCAAAAGAACAGGGTCTGATGGTCTTCGTTTTAAAGAAGGTTTTATTTCCTTTGATTTCTTGTTGTTGATTACTAGAATCTGATGTTTTACTCAAATGTGAAGCTTCATGACAACTTCTTCTTAATTTTAACAGGGGTTCATATTAACAGGGGGCTTCTGGCCTTGGGTAATGTTATAAGTGCTTTAGGTGATGAGAAGAAGCGCAAAGAAGGTTTGCATGTCCCTTATCGAGATAGCAAACTTACTCGACTCCTGCAGGTATTATAGCTATGTTATGTGTGTTTGTTTTTGAAAAAAAATGCATAATTTTCTTCTCAATTAGTTAAAAGGTACTTGATGCTAATCTTTTGGCTTTGGCTACATAAAATCTTTTCATGTTTTATGCGAAGATGCTTTCTCTTTTTGTTTTGGATTGCAAATAAGTGTGACTCAACCATACTTTATTTAGTTCAGCAAAGAACAGTGTACGTGGTAACTATGGAATCCTACATTATACACAGCTTCTCCTTGATAGCCTATAACATTCAGATATCTGATAGTTTACCTTTTTACTTTTATTTGATGAAAAATTGGTATTTCATGTCTGGATACTGCAAATAGTTCCGTTCTTTACATCTGATATATTTTCTTGGAAAATTATAAATTACAGGATTCGCTTGGTGGAAACAGCAGAACCGTTATGATAGGTAGGACATATCTCTTTTATTGATGTGTATGTGTTCTACGAAGCATATGTGTCAAATTTGTTTCTTCTTCCAGCTTGTATCAGTCCTGCGGACATAAATGCAGAGGAAACTCTAAATACTCTCAAATACGCTAATCGTGCTCGCAATATCCAGAATAAGCCTATTGTAAGTCAATTCAACCCTGCATTTATTTTATGTAAGACAACTACATCATTCTTGCATAGTCTCGCACAAATGGTTTACTCTCTGCTTGTGTCTCTATGGTATTTTTAGGTTAACAGAGATCCAATATCTAATGAGATGCAGAAAATGCGTGAGAAACTTGAATGCCTACAAGCCGAGCTACTTTGTGCCCGTGGAGGAGCTTCACCAGAAGTCCAGGTGATTGCCTTGACATTCCTAACTCTGTTAGTACTTCGATGGGTTAAACTTAAGAACATACGAAATATGTGCATGTATGGAATTATTGACTGAAGATGCTAAGTTCCATACCTTTTTCAGTAGGAAATAGCTATTTAGTGAGTCGAGTAAATGCCTTCGTCTTATTATTTAAAGAGAGTTCTTGCATCCAGAATTATGCAGTATTTTTTTTTGATAAAGGGAAAATACAAAGAACAGTTATTTACATCTTAAGGCTCTAACAAAAAGTTGTCCTGCCCAATCACTATTTAAACTAACTAAAATTACATCTAGTGGAGTATTAAACCAATAACAGGAATACTGATCAGCTCCCACATTCGCCAAGATATTGGCAGAGCAATTTTGTTCTCGAAAAACATGATAAAATTTTGTTGTTGGCACCTTCTCTCTGAAAGCACAAATGTGCTGTAATGGTCCTCTGATCATCCAAGGCCCAGCTAGTTGTTCTGCATTGATCAAGTCAATAAGCACCTGTGAATCACCCTGTACATGCAAATTTATGAATATTTTGCAAATGCTATGCCAAGGAGACAACTGATTGTCTCAGCTTGCAATGCTGATTAGGCCACCACTAAACAAGCATAGCCCACTATAAAATTCCCCAGTTCATCCCGAATAATGCCACCTGCAGCAGCTTTATGAGGATTTAGTTTGAATGACCCATCAAAGTTTAAACAATAAAAGGAGGATGGAGGAGGCAGCCATCAGAAAAACCTTTCTGTCATAACTTTAACTGAGTTGTGAGTGGATCAGTGAGATACGCAATCTTGAGCTGCTTCAAAAATAGAACACATTTCTTAGTCAGAGCATCTAAATCAGGCTTTTGTCCTTGGAAACTAATTTCATTTCTATGATTACATAGAGTATATATGATAACACCAAAAGCCTCTAGTAGCTGAATATGTATCCCATTTATATGTCGTCCCTGATTGGCTTTATCAAGGAAAACCACCAATTTATGTATTGAGGATACTTGAGTAGGAAATACCTTTCCTGTAACCAATGAATCAGCCACATCTAAAGAAGTTTGAGTGTGAGGAATGGCATTTGCTACATCCAGAGGCCATAAGGAAACAATAACATTCATGTTCCAACTTCTATCATGATTCAATAAAACATGCAGTCTCATTAGGATGAAACTGAGGAACATAAGGAACTGTACTCCCCTTTGAGACCCAGAAAGTATAAAAAAGAGGAGCTTGTCAACCATCAGCGATGATCCATTGACAATTCTGTTGAGTTTCACGCAGCCTAGCCAGACATTTCCATTGAACAGAGTCATTAGTTTTTGCCTTAGCATTAAAAAGGTTCCCATTTTCCAAATATTTATGCTGCATACACATGGACCAGAGTGAAGTAGGTGGATTAGCAGTCTCCCAAACCTTCTTTAACAATAATCCTTAATCCTCCCGATTTATGTGAGCTATAGACAAAACTATGTGCTTCTGATCTTGTCCTTACCTGCTTTTATTCACTACAAGCAGACGTATCAGAATTTCTGACTAGGGATCAACTATTTTAAACGGGAATTATAAATCAGATTGTCTAATTTTGTTAATAAACTGTTATATTTTTCACCCTAATAATTGAACTAACTTTATTAGTCATGTCTATCTCCAGGTTCTGAAAGAAAGAATTTCTTGGCTTGAGGCTACCAATGACGAACTTTGTAAAGAACTTCGAGAATTGCACCGGAGATGTCCTTCTGTTGACCAATGCAGAACAGATAGTCAAGTACATTCATTATGTTACTCCATTTGGCCTTTTCATCTCAATTTTTTTCCTTGCATTCTTCTGACTATGATTTCACATTCATGTTGCAGCAAGGTCCTTGCTTCATAAGAGAAGAAGAAGCTTTGAAGAGTAGCTCCCACGATGGGGAGTCATTAGATTATCAAATGACTGAAGCAGCGGGTACTTCAGTCTTGAACAATAGATATTGTTTGCTTAGGACTTTTGATCTATTTTTTTCACTTTTTTTTTTAATTTGTCTACTTCATTCTCTTGCTTATATGCTGGTTTCAGCAGGTGATAATTCCAAGGAAATTGATGAAGAAGTTGCACGAGAGTGGGAACACACAATTTTGCAGAACAACATGGACAAAGAGCTGAATGAGTTAAATAAGCGTCTGGAGGAGAAAGAGGTATATTTCACTCTTCACATTTTGAGCCATATAGATTAGGGAGCTTGGGATTAGGAAAATGGCGTTTCTTGATTATGAACGATGCTAAGAGATTAAGGAGTTTGGTAGCTGATCCACCTTGGCATACATATGCAGTCTGAGATGAAAATGTTTGGGGGATTTGATCCTGTAGCATTGAAGCAGCATTTTGGAAAGAAAGTCATGGAGCTTGAGGATGAGAAAAGAATTGTTCAGGTTGATAAGAATTTTATTTTTTAGAACGTGAATAGTCTATTTGTAATCTTATTTTCTTGGGTCTGATCATATTTTTGTGGTCAATGGAAACAATTTTAGCAAGAGCGGGACCGCTTGTTGACAGAAGTTGAAAACCTTGCTGCTACATCTGACGGACAAACACAAAAACTCCAAGATCTTCACCTACAAAAGTTGAAGACCCTTGAAGCTCAGGTAATCATTAGAGTTTCTATACTTAATTGATTTATCTTAAAAATTTGGATTTTTTAATCAGTTCACATCAAGAGAAGAGTTTTCCTTGTTCAGATATTGGAACTCAAAAAGAAACAGGAAAACCAAGTTCAGCTTCTAAGACAAAAGCAAAAGAGTGATGAAGCGGCTAAGAGACTTCAAGATGAGATCCAATTCATCAAACAACAGAAGGTTGTACACGAGAGTAGTTTGTACATTATCCACTGTCTTTTATTTTTTATTACTTACAGGAAGTTTATTAGTTGAAACTTAGCTATATAAATCACTTCTTTATCTATCATGATCTAATAGTTTGCTAAAACCTGCAGGTTCAATTGCAACACAAGATAAAACAAGAAGCAGAACAATTTCGACAGTGGAAAGCTTCCCGTGAAAAAGAATTGTTGCAGGTGGCTCAAGCAGTTCTTGTGGATCTATTATTGCGTGATTATTTCTTTCAATTTATGATGCTTAGTTGACTTAGTTGACATAAGATTTTTGGTTTGTTTCATGAGAGTTGATAATCTTGTATGCATTTCTGAACTATACTTATCAAACCAAACACTGCCGCTGACTGCAGGATTGTATAAAATTCCACACACACACAAAAAACATATATTCAGAAAGTAGATAGTCGAATTTTGCTTGATTATGTGTTTGTGTGGCAGCTAAGAAAGGAAGGAAGGAGAAACGAGTATGAGCGGCACAAATTACAAGCTCTGAATCAGCGTCAGAAAATGGTAAATTGGTCTGCATTGTTTTTTGGTAATAATGGTCGGTTTCCTCTTGAAGGACTTCTTTTTTTTCTTTTTTGATAACTGAGAGATGTTCGAGTTCTTAGGACCCGACTAGAAGGGGCTGGGCAACCGACCTCTTAGAGCACCATAACCTGACGCCAATCCCCTCAGGTGCATACAAGGCCCACCCATCATACACACTGGGTAAATCGGGATATAATGCAGGGTGGGTGGCCAACGGAGTGAGGGTTCGAACTCAGGACCTCCACTTCAGGAAGCGTGCCCTGGCCATCACACCAACACCCCATTGGTTTTTTAAAGGACTTCTTTCTCTTGCTGTTATTCTTGGACGACCGTGAATACTTCCCCTTAAGAGTATGCTAATGTTTCTTTTGGCATTGAGTATGCTAGTGGTTATTTCTGCAGTAAAATAGCTAACATTTGAAGTTTTTCTAAACTGTATTCTGACAGAAAATCCACAATAAAAAATGAACCTAGAAGATGAGTAAGGACATCAGTTGTATGTAATTTTTACAATATTGATAGGGCCATATTCAAGTGCTAAAGCAACATAATACTAGATAAATGATGATTATCTATATTTTATGAAGGTTCTTCAAAGGAAGACTGAAGAGGCTGCCATGGCCACTAAAAGGTTGAAAGAGCTGCTTGAAGCTCGAAAGACATCTGCTCGTGATGCCACAGGTAACCTACACTTCTAAAACGAATTTTTGCATATTAATTATCACCGTTTTCATATAAGTAGTTTTCTGGCTTCTAAAAATATTTTTCTGTTTTGTTTTAGTGCTCACCAATGGGCATTCTCCAGGTGGCCAGGTAGATAACCTGCATATTTCTTTAGTTGATTTCAATTATCTATTTGGACATTGTCAAAACAAGTTCTGACTTAAAGCCACACTTCTCAGGTAAATGAAAAATCTTTGCAAAAATGGCTTGATCATGAACTGGAAGTCATGGTAAATGTGCATGAAGTTCGATTTGAATACGAAAAGCAAAGCCAAGTGTATGCATCCTGAATCTTTAATTGCTATGTGTGTTCTGTTGGTACACAAACTTTCTTATTGAACTTTTATTATTTGTTCTCGTGCATTTAGCCGCGCTGCACTAGCAGAAGAGCTATCCGTGTTGAAGCAAGAGGACGAGTTTGTATCAAAGGGTCTAACTTCACCAAGAGGGAAGAATGGTTCAACGAGGTATCTAAAAACATCAAATCATTGACAGTGTATAGAATTTTGTGATATAGGATATATCATATATGCCATAATTGTATTAAATTAATGTGGATTTTTTACTCCGTTCAGAGTATCCTCGATGTCACCAACTGCACGAATGACAAGAATCACATCACTTGAAAACATGTTGAGCATGTCTTCGAATTCGTTGGTTACCATGGCATCACAACTTTCTGAGGCAGAGGAAAGGGAACGTGCATTTTCTGGGCGCAGCCGGTGGAATCAATTGCGGTCCATGGCAGATGCAAAAAATTTGCTGCAGTATATTTTTAATACTGCAGCAGATACAAGGTGTGTTTACTTAGTCATGAATAAAAATCTCTACAGCCAATAGAGCCCGCTGATAGATTTCCATGGTTTTGTTTCCTAAATATTCTTATCATTTTTTCTCTTATTGTAGTATTTGAGTCAAATGTGTGTTGTCCACAGGTGCCAGCTGTGGGACAAGGAACTTGAGATCAAAGGGCTAAAAGAGCAACTGAATGAGGTTGTTGGTCTATTGCGACATAGTGAAGGTCGGAGAAGAGAAGCTGAAAAGCAACAGAAACTAAGGGAGCAAGCTCTTGCCATTGCTTTGGCGACATCACCTTCAGTGAGTGAAATTTTGAATATCCTTTTAAAGATATTTCTGAAACTACATTAGTGGTGTTAAGAACTACTGGATTTATTACTCTGGTTATGATGACAGTAACAATCCAACATCCAAGTGTGAGGCTTACTTTTACTATGTGTTGTGCTTCTTCATGCTGAATAATTGGCAGCATCCACATTGATAGTGATATTTGGTTTTTCAAAATAATCTGTTTTTAGTTCGTTTTCGAAAACCTAATAGGACTATTAGTATGGGACTTGAGTAGGGCACTAACATGCATGAATGTATCACATGATATATTTAATGTGGATCTTTTGTAAAAGAAAGTTTTAGTTACTGAAATCTCATCATCATCATCATCATCATCATCATCATCATATGCCTTATCCCAGTTATCTGGGGTCGGCGGCATGGATTTTATACCGTGTTTGACTCTTATCGGAATCAAAATGGTACCAAATCCATACGAAGAAACATAGTGGCAAGTTTTACACCAGATAGGATATATTACTGAAAAATCAAAGCCTTGTTACCCGTTAGAGATGGTTGTTTAACATGCAATTTTTATGATTGTGAACATATTTGATACCGAATATCTGGTAGTATCCACATTGATAGTGATATTTGGTTTTTCAAAATGAACTGTTGTTGGTTTGTTTTCAAAAACCTAATAGGACTATTAGTATGGGATAAAGGGAGTACTTGAGTAGGGCATTAACATGCATGAATGTATCACCTGATATCATAATGTGGATCTTTTGTAAAAGATGAAAGTTTTAGTTACTGAAATCTCGGCATAGGATATATTACTGAAAAATCAAAGCCTTCTTGCCTGTCAGAGATGGTTGTTAGCTTACAATTTTTATGATTGTTAACATATTTAATGCCGAATATTTTGGTAGGGAAATTCAAATATTTCAATGAAACATGGTGCCGATGATAGTAGTGGATCTCTTTCTCCAATGCCAGTACCTGCACAGAAACAGCTAAAGTATACAGCAGGTATTGCTAGCAGCCCAGTCAAAGAGCGAGCAGATTTTGCTAACCATCAACGAAGGGTATGTACTATCTTTTAGTTGAAATGTATATTCTACTTCGTGTAAATCAATATGTACTTGTGCATCACGTTGTTATTCACCCAGATACTTGAAAAGTTTATGCATGCGCAGACAATACCAGTTGGTCAACTATCAACTGGGAAGAAGCTAGCTGTGGCAGGGCAAGCGGGAAAGCTCTGGAGATGGAAGAGAAGCCATCATCAGTGGATTTTACAGTTCAAATGGAAGTGGCAAAAGCCATGGAGATTGTCAGAGTTGATTAGGCACAGTGATGAAACAATTATGAAGGCAAGACCAAGGCCTCGACCACAGGCTCTATTGGGAATGATATAAGTTTACCAGTTCACCATTGCCACATTCATACAGAAAGCTCCACATGGCAATTTCTAGCATGGAGCCAAGATGTGAATACAAGTAAACCTAAAGAACCTTTTAGTGGCTCTTTATAGTGTTTACAACGAAAGTGTGGTATCTCACCAATATATCATGCACTTAATATCTTTCTTTTTCTGTGTAAATACAGGGCATAGTTTGCTGCAATATGACATACAATATATGGTAGGATGGAATGGGTGCTTTTGCTGTTTTGGTGGGAGACATCTTAAAGCAGGATGCTGTGTTTCAAACTGAGTTCAATTCAACAGTGCTCACTGCCCAGTAAAATAGAAGCATGTGTGATGTGTGTAGATATGTTTATGCCAGGTTCATCTTCATAGCCAACTTGGAATCAGTAAATTCTAGCGAAAGCGCAGATGGCAGAAACAAAGGCTGATTTTTGTGCAAATGGAGGTACTCTAGCATACCTGTTGATTTTTGCCAACACTTTTCCATTTTTTGAACAGATTACAGATAAGAAAATGACATGCATTGCTTTTATTTTAGCCCGCGTTTTATATGGGAGCAAAGGGGAAGAATTTCTTTACTGCAGTTTTTTTTTTGTATCTTATGATGTGTGGTGTAATTCATATCTTGTGTTATTCGTTTCATTTCAAGGAACTGAGGAACATGTTATGTTCTTCTGTCAAATAAATCAAGGACGAAATTTTCATGTTATTGATTGCCCAATAACATAGGTGCAGTTTCCTTTCTTGTTTTGCTTGGAAACATATCAATATTTGTTGTAGTCAGGATTTTAACCTAGACAAAGTGCAGTGATTGAAAAAACAAATTGAAGGTCAAGGCATCAGGTTGAACCATAATGGTGTGATTAGTTACAATTTGCTATTGTAGAAAATGCCCTCTTACTATCCCTTATCATGTAATTGTCTCAACAAGTAACGTTTCTAATGCTTATTATAAGGAATAGTAATGCGACGGGGCTTGCGCATGACTGCATGTTGCACCTATGCCACAGTGCGCGGATCCCATGTGCAAGCTTCATACTCACACAGGTTTCATCGTAGCACCGCACCCCTGCTGCTTAATCTTTCCACTTTAACATTGATTGCTATAGACGCAGGAAAATGTCGTAGTAAATCTTCAAATCTGGTTGGATTGAAGCCCCTCTTCATTCTTTTCTATCTGGATTGGATTAGTAATTAAATTATGTGAATTCTTTTACGCTTCCAGTGGTTCTGAGTTTGAACCCCCGCTCCATGGGCCATCTATAGGGGATAATATCCTGATTTACCTATATTGTTGGAAGTATATGGTTCTCTAAGAGGTCAGTTGCCCTGTCCCTTCTAGGCTGGTCTTGGAGGTGGACACTTCTTGTTATAAAAAAAATTATGTGAGTTTTTTCATGAAAATAAATATATAACAATCATCACAAATACAACAGATCAAGAGAGATGGCAGCTTCTTCATGAATCTGAGGTAAACCCTCCTGCCACTCTTTGCTGCAATACTGCTTGAGTAATGCTACCCATATGTTAGGTCGCCCACATTTTCACCCACGGGCTGGCATTTCCAAAGGAAAGTGAGTGACGTAGCATTGCTGTTTTACGCTTGCCATATCAGCTCGTGGGTGAAACCGTGGGGACTGGCATTTCCAAAGGACAGTGAATGCCGTAGCATTGCCCTTCAGCCCCTGGGTTACACAGTGAATACCGTGGGGAAGTTAACGTAGGTGAAACAGAAGTTAACGAAGGTGAAACAATTTTAATACTACTTTTACTAGGCGAGGTAGATGGTGAGCCACCGCTGCAATACTATTTATATGTCTGCAGTCAGCCTGATCTCCAATTCCTTCTTTTTTTATAGAAGTGAATCAGGGGACAGACAGTCTGACACACAACCATACGGCAACCTGGGGATGATTCCCTCGACAAGGAGAGGCCCAACCAGCACATTAGTGGTTGTATTAGCGAAAAATGAACCTGAAGTTGATGTAGCACCTTAACTACTACTCTGTATATTTAGAAAAATTTACTGTTCTAAAATACTATGTGTAATTTGGCTAATTATGTGACTTCAAAACCATTAAGCCATATGAAAGACAGTCAAACGAAGTATTATTCTTTTTATATTTTGGCTCCCTCGTGGCCATCTGCTCTTCTCTTGCCTCACCTCCCCCACCTCGACCGGCTCCAGCCGCTGGAAAGTTTAGCCTGAAATCAACCCATTCCAAGTTACAAGATTATTTTACTTTTTAGCTATAGATGGAGTAGTGAATGAACGTTAGTTAGACTGAGGATGTAGCAAGAGCAGCACAACATGAGTCTGTGGATGGACGACAACGCTTCCATGATGGAAGCCTTCATAACCTCCGAACACCTCTCCCCCTTCTCCTGGCCCCCCTCCACTGGCTCCACTTCCGTCCCTGGCCCCCCCTCCAGCTCCAAGGCCCCCCTCACCACTTCTACCTCCGCCGCTGCCCAACCGCCCAGGAGCAGCAGCTCCTACTTCTTTAACCAGGAGTCCCCTGCAGCAGCGCCTCCAGGATCTCATTGACAACGCCTGCAAGAGCTGGATCTACGCTATTTTCTGGCAGGCCTCTGAGGATGTCTCCGGCGTGTCGCTCCCCAGCTGGGGCGATGGCTACTACAGGTGACGGACCACCACGGATGAAAAATAAAACCTTTTTTTGTCACGTGACTTTCTTGTGGGCCCGACGGGCCAATAAAAATAAGCATCTTTTTAAAATGTACACAATATTTTGGAAGAGAGGGAGAGGGAGTATAACATTATTTCATACGGCAAAGTTAATCTCGGTTATTTTTTACCAATACACAAAGAAGAATGCATTCCCGTACTGAAAATATTGGCCAATCACCTAAAGCATTGTGAACAAGGTTAGATTCAAAGCACGCTTACGGTAGTACAGTAGTAATTACTTGACTTTGCAGTTGCAATGTCTGTTGGCCTTTTGCAAGGTAGCAAGAAAGGGACATGCAAACCCCAGTTCATTAAAGAGAGCATTCGAATGATCCATCAAAACAAATCGAAGGTGCCACAGGAACGAATCAAACCTGGGACCTCTCCCTTAACTGGAAAGTCCTCCCCATGCTACACCTCTATATAGAGACGGTGGGCAGTGATCCATAAGAGTGATTAGTGGCGAGCTAATGTATAGGATAAACATAACTAAACTCATGCTAATAACTCTCACACTTAACTATGGTAAGATTCTTTTTTTCTTGGTACAAGAAAAGAATAAAGAAAAGATCGAGTAAAGAACGCGATGCCTAGAAGAGATACATCCAGAAATGTCCAACTGCAGAATAATTACAAAGATCCTGAAGAGGCTGTAAAAACAAATATCCTGAAGTGGGATCCGTGGCATAATTAACCAAGGAATCCGCTACTTGATTTTGCTCACAATATATATGTACCACTGAGCAACTAATAAGGCATCTCCATCATGTATAAAAAAAGGCTTCTCCATAAGATGATTAGTAATGAAATTGTTAGATATGACATCCAAGATGCGAAGTGTTCCCTCTCTCCTTTGGGGAAAAAGAACAAAAAGAATAGTAATGCATTAAGATTAGAAATAATACATTTATTGCAAAAGGGCAGTATGCATGACATGAATACTACAGACGTAGAAGTATAACTAAGTAGCTAGTGAGAAGAAGAAGCAGAAACTGATTTAGGGTGGAGAAAGGGCAGCTGAGATCAGGAGCCAAGGAAATTAAGGCCGGACATGGCGATACATGTGCTGATGGCGGCAGTGGCGGCTGGGAAACTGCATCCGTTGATCATGCACGGTGCACCTCTTCACATTCTGCCCCATCTTCTGCCCTTCAACATCTCCTTCTCACTAGCAAGATGATTATGATGATCAGCGGGGCTAGGTGATTATGATGATGTTTGTTTGGGGAATAGGTTCATTTGCAAGTTTTTGGTATGCCTGAAAATTGATGTTGAAGTACTGAAGCCAACTAACCAATGGGAATCTAAACTATGGAAAATTGACTGTGTAATAACTCTCTTAGCTAAATTTTGGAGTACATTTTTCTTCTTGCTCCTGATAATTGTGAATTCTACTCTCTCCTGTCATTTTTCATTGATACCATCACATAATTGGTCAATAAAATTGAGATATGGGGTCTACAGTAAAAGCCTAACTTTCTGAGCAAGCGAGTGAGTATCTTTCATCGCGGAGGCCTCTCGACCTCAACCTCGACCTCGGCCTAGGGTCGCTACTAGGCAGTCATTAGCTCTGTCTCCAAAGAATAATTAGGGAATAATATTATCTAAAATTTTGGTTTGCATATTTTGCTAATTGTCTCGATTAAAATTGACTAGAGGGAGTATTTTTTTATCCACAGTAAGATGCTATTATAACATTGAATTCGTTGGGACGCCAGAAACTCAGCTTTACCTCGTTGTAAAAATTTGGCACTATGTTTTTTTATATGTATTTTTACCATCGGATAAAGTCAAATGTGGATTAAAACCCTCTATCGCCAGGATCAAGGATGAAATTGCATAAAATCTACTATATGTTTACCCCCAAGTTAAAAAAAATCATTGCCTCTCCTTTACTCCTCTTCCCTACATATTGTGTCACGGACATCCCCTCCTCCAACTAGGTGTTTAAGAAATAAAGATTGCGACCTGTTGGGTTTTGGGTATGGGTAGTGGGCCCATCTTAAGCCCGGGCCCACATTTGTGAGATTGATTGAATTAGGCTTAATATTTAGTTATGTGCTAAGTTTAGAGAGAAAGAGAAAACTTTTTTATGAGGTTTTCTTTTAGTCCCACATAGGAAACACACATGAGTGTGTTAAGGTATATAAGAGGAAAGAATCTTCTTCTTGATGTATCTTTATTGGTGTGGTGACTCTCCCCAATTGATAGTGCACACATTCATGGGTGCACCTAAAGGTGCACACACGCACACGCGTGCGTGGCATGGGCGAATGGGCGCATTGTGGTGCTTTAGAGGCGCACTTAGCACTTTGCACTAGGCACGTGGCACTTGGCATCTAGAGCCTTTGATTTTGATCAAACGGCTATTTGTTTTGTGAAAATTATGAGCTGATCGATCGGTTAGATAGCGCGATCGATCGGTTAGTGTGCTAAGCGATCGATTAGATACAAATACGATCGATAATCTACTGTGATTTTCGCAAAACTAAGAGATGACCGGCCGCGATTGATCGGCTATGAAACTGATCGATCGTATCTACTGAAAAAAATGAAAATAGTGTTTAGCGCCCGAGGCGATCAATCACCTATGTTAGCGATCGATCGCTACGAGCGGTTTTGTCACGCCCCGAATTTCAAAACCTCGAAAAATGCGCGGAAGCACTAACTCAATAAAGGTTTTGAGGTTGAAACCCGGGCCATGACCGAATACTCAATCACAACTTCCTCTCTGTCCAGAATGCTTAAACAATATCTGTTGTACAAGAATATTAAATAATATAAACCTTAAGAGATCCACTACTCTGATACAAAAAAAAAAAAAAAACAAGACAATAACTGCCAAACATCCAGATTAAAGACAGCACGCAGGCTGCTAAAATCTCAGCACACAGAAAATAAAAACTGATAAAGAAAATCCACTTCTAGGAACTTCCATCATCGAGCTTCCAACACGAACCCTGTCAATTCTTCTCCACTTTCAAACCTGCATCGAGAGATGCATGAGTATTTTGAAAGAAATACCCAGTAGGTGCCAAGAAAAACCCACAACAGATAATAGGAAACTGACGAGATGGTATAAATATCAAGACACATTAATCAATGACAGGATGAGTAAATACAGAGTTTACCTTACTGAAACAATCATCATTATCAAGGATCATCAACGATAAAGAATAGTCAATTGATAACTCAAACTCCAAGGACCACCAACGGTAAGAATTGATGAACAATAACTCAACTCCACACGAACAGAGCAACGGAGGAAGATAATCAAGAATTCTGATTCGAAGATAACAATTTCTGCTCTCTGATCAGTCCACTTCTTTTATGGACATCAAATACCAGATCATCCTAGAGGTTCTACAGAGGAACCCGGCCATGGGTCTAGGGATGCTGGCCCCATCGGTGCTTACGGGCACAATGGGCGGAGATTGCAGACCTTCCGTAATGTCATACAATCTAAAGCGCACGCGTTGCCGTCATCGGCTGAACTACAGAGGTTCATATATCATCGGAGATCTCGCAAGATCTAGCAATGGCTCGTGAGCATACTATGATTCCACACAAAGAGCATTCATCAAAACTCTTGGTGGAGAAGCAGTTTACATGGAACTAAATCAATCTGAAATAATATGGGTTCTCCTATTCTAAAGATCTATCATCTCTTAATATCGGACTCACAGAAGAGTATCATTCAATATCTGACTCTCAAAGGAGTAATCTGACTCACAAAGGAGTAATATTCAATATCTGACTCACATAAGAGTGATTAAGGAATTTCTGAATTCAATCATCGGAAGACTCATAATTGAGACTCAACAGAATGACACCTTCATCATGCATAACTCCATTCAAGACATCTGGTTTTCTAACAATACTGAGGGTTATATGTCATGAATACTGGATGGTAGGGTTTAAGGGAATAAACCCTAACCGAGAGCTTAAGATTCCAAGTTTGGTTCCAAAGAATATCAGGTTTGTAGTGCGATGCACCACAAAAGAATGACTCAATCTGACATAACTCAATTTCTGAATTAGATTAATTCAGTGACATCACAGACTCCTTTCTTCAGAGTTTTAATGAGATTATTACAATTTGTTAATAGGTATATATAGTTTTGATATAAGGTATAGTGTAAATCTTCCTGAAGTTATACCGTTATCTGCACATTAGCCCACTTCACTTGTTCACCACAGTTTGCACAAAACAAATTTTAATCCGAAATTTTTATGCCAAATAGTCTTCTGACTCTAGTTTCAAAATCATTTTACGGCATAATTTTCTGAAATTTTTTCGTTTAGTTACAATTTTTCGAATACAGTCTACTGGCGCAGGACTATGTCTGGCCGAGAGTGTCACGCCCCGAAATCCCATACCTCGATCGGAGTGCGGAAGCCAATCAATGATATACATTTGGAGGTAGAGAATCTCGGGCGCGAGACCGAACAGTCGATTTCACCACCAATTACGATCATCTCAAAAGGATGTGTAATCGGTCATGCCCATAATCAGTGCAATACAAATACAAACATTAATGAATACTATGGAACGGAAATTTACTTAATAATACTGATAATAATGATAATCCATTTAAGAAAGTCAAATCAAATAAACCTATAAATCTATGGCACACAATTGCCATTAAATATCATAAGCATCAAATAAGCAAAGCAAATAATATAAACTCTAAGTCTTCAAAGCTCCTGCGATCGCTTCACTACTGCAACTTCCTGATCTCAAATTCCATTTGCGCCTGCATCAGAGGATGCATGAGTATTTCATAGAAACACTCAGTAGGATGTAAAAACCCGCTGAATTAGGACAAAAGTATGAATAGGATAAGAATAACAAAGGTTTATGAAGATGCCGCAACATCTGGACTAAACCAAGGATTTATACACCTGAAAGGTTAGTCAATAATAATTCCAACCCGCAAGTAAGGAAAACAACAATAAGGCTCCTACTACACATATGAGTAAGGAGGGAATGATAATCATATTAAAAAGCTCCAGACGTTAAAAGTGAAAGGAGTACAATTTCTGCTCGCTGAACCGATCACCCGCAAGTGACTATACCAGAACCACCCTAGGGGTCCTCTTTTTGGAACCCTGCCATGCGTCTAGGATGCTGGCCCCACCAGTGCTTACGGACACGATGGGCGGAGACTGAAGACCTTCCGTAATGTCAACAATCTAACGTACGTATGTTGCCTCTTTTTGGGCAGTATGGAACCGCAGTACCACAAATATTAGTGACCCCGCAAGATCAAGCAATGGCATAATGTGAGCATACTATGAGTCCACTTCCGGAGAGAGTCCCGCAAGACCTCTAGTGGAGGAATCAATCAAATAATTATGATGAATAATAATTCAAAGAAATAGAGGCCGCAACGCTCTAACCACATAAGGTATCAATCACCGGAACAGACTCACGTACGGAGTATAAGTGGGAATGTCACACAAAGAGAATAACACAATCCATACATACGTTCATGCTCAGCCCTAGATGGAAATTCATATAGGTCTTATTGAAATATATAAATCAGAGATAAGGTATTAATGAATTCCAGATGATTTGGATACCAAATGGAACCTCAAACCGACACAAACGCTTTATCTTCAAATACACGATTACGGTTTTCTTAACATAGGTATTACCCCATTTATCATATTAACCATAACCCAAACTTACTGTGATAATCATAAGGATATAGTCTAGTATTAGTTACTAGCACGTCATACCATCTTCACATCTTATTAAGTGGTTTTACTTAAGTACTTAGTATTTTCACTTAGATTCTGCTCACTGTCTTATGCACAACAGTCCCCTTCCGGCGGCTCCCAGACACTGTACAGTTGAGGTTATCTTCTGAAATTTTTACTGAGAATACCCTTGTGGGTCTAGTTTCTAACCCCACCGGTTTTATATTTTTCTGATATCATATGAATTAGTTATGAATTATTTACTGTCGACTGTCCGTGCAGAAACAGTTCTGGCCGAAAGTGAAACACATGATTAAACTTTAATATTCTTATTCCGAACCACTTATAGATGATAATTTACTCATGATAGATGATAGTACTCCCCTCCTAGATTAATTACAGATCCTGAAATTAACTAGGATTACCAAAAGATTCCCTTTTATCATGTTTCTCCCCATATAACACAATCTTAGACCAAATATCTTTCAATTAAGTCGATTTAAGCAAAACGATCATTAAAGCATAAGACTCAATCATTAGACATCATAATCAAAGCAATATCAGAACTTTTATCTTCTGTAAAATTAATAAAGCATCCAAATTTGATCTGATTTACCATCTAGACATGAAGCATGAAGGCATATATGCATGTATCGCAATACACATGGAAAACAAGACATAAATCATTAATCCCGCAAGATTCAAAGCAATACTCCAAGGAAGTCAGTAAGAACACTCATCATATAATGTGAGAAAAGAATAAGAAGAGAGGGAAAAACCATCCTACTCTTTATCACCAAAAGACGTCGCCTTTCTACGCGATGTTCGTCTCCTCCGCTTCCTTCAAAGCTTCCCGATCCAAGCTCTTGAGCAATTCCCACTAGAAGAGGTCTTCTAAGAGAGGGATGAACGTGGGAAGGAGAGGGGAAAGCCTCTGGACGTTCTAGGGTTTAGTTTTCAAAAGTACAAGCCTAGACTCTATGGGTTTATATAGAGTTTTTAGAAGATCTTTGCCCAATCAATTCTACCATATCTTGGGCACTTTCCACCAATGGGAGAGTCCCTAAATCACCCTAGGAACGTGCAATACAAGTCTAGTTAGGATATGACATCTTTCCCAATCAAATCCGCCTCAAAATTAGGTTAGAATTCGCCAAACCG
Source organism: Houttuynia cordata (assembly GCA_039654745.1). NCBI lineage: Eukaryota > Viridiplantae > Streptophyta > Magnoliopsida > Piperales > Saururaceae > Houttuynia > Houttuynia cordata. The sequence goes on along the minus strand of CM077508.1, from coordinate 16,107,339 downwards.
CAACTGGCGATCGATCGTGCAATACGGCGATCGATCGTCCTGCGCTGTTTACAAACTGCACGATGGCGCCGATCGTAGCCGATCGAAGCCGATCGATCGTGTTCCATAAGCCGATCGATCGTTTTCAGCGCGATCGATCGTGTTTATTCAATTTCCCATATCTTTTTACTCCGAACTCCAAATCACACAAAATTGGTGTCGTTGGAAAGCTCTTCTCACCAACTTTAATTTAAACAAAGCACCACACGGTCAAATCAATCATTAAGAGGGTCAAATTTCAGTTTTAAGATACTTACTAATTTTTCGGATGTTACAGAGAGTATTACTTTTAAACTTACTTAATCAATACAGTATATTAATTAATTAATCACTTATTAATGCATACTATATTTATTACATTACTCTCCTGGATTTTGATAACTCCCAATAGTTCTGTAATTACTTAGTTTCTCACCCAAGTTGTTAATCTCAAAGCCGGTTGTACATATACATACGGTTTAAACTAATAACTACAAGTTGAACAATTAAATAGGGACACAACCCACTCTGACCCATGAGAGACTAAGTACAGCAATCTTCTAACTCCGGTAACTCATTTCCCTAATTATTACTTTATTAATCTTAAGATATGTGTTAGTATACAAAACAGTTTTGTACAACACATTCATTTTTAACTCGAAATCTGCAAGTGGAACAATTAATTCGGGACACAGTCAACACTGACGCATGAGACAACTAGGGTACATTAGCCTTTGAGTTCTAGTGACTTTTTTTCATTAAAGTTATTATTTTACACTTAGTGTCATATGGTATATATCTCATTATAACAAAACAGTTTTGCACTCATAACTCCTTCTCGGCTAACATAACCCAAAATAGACAATTATCTTGAGACAAGAAAATCTGACGACCCAAAGCTAATCTGGAAGATTGGAACATCTGATCAACAGCAAGTATTAACATCAAAGATTCAAACTTTAGGGATTGAACACAACACATTTGGAATCCGGGATGACACCATATCATCATCGATTGGTTTTAATATAGAAACAAGGAAAAAGGACAGCTTTAGATGGATAGCAAATTGTACCATACAGAACAAAGTGGGATCAACTCGATTCAATCAGTGAGAATACCATATGGTCTAGTTGGAGCCATGCATGATTATGGTTTACAACATTGAAGATCGATTCAAAAATTGGATATACTCATATACCGAATATCAAAAGTGATTCATAATCTAGAACATTACCCAAAATTCATAGATCAGCATAAACACATGCACATATATATCAATCGCAGCATGATCAAAGGACACTTTCGATCTGAGGTATCAAACATTGCATCAAGGATAAGTGGGAAAAAGAAAAGCACCTACCTTGTAGACGAAAATCCAATCTCTTCCTATGCGGGTAACTCTTCTTGCACCACCACGCCGGTCGACCTTGCTTGGACCACTACGAACACCACTAGAGATGGGCTGTCGTCGGTCGGAAAAGGTAGAGGGAGAGGTCGAGCTATGAGGTGCTCATAAGCTGATTTGAATGGCTTAAGCACTCCAGCAAAAACCGCCCCCTACTAGAGCCCTATTTATAGACATTTTAAATAATTCTCCACCGTTGATCATTTCCCCAACTCAATGGCCCAGATTGCAACAGAAAATTCTGGAATTTCTCTTTCCCATATGTCTCTTCGGTTTTCTACTAATTGAGTTAATGGAGTCAATTGCATGGAATTAGTGTTAACTCTCAACTAACTCCACTAACTCATCTTGGTCTTTGCTCTTATTAAATTATTTAGAGTTTCACCACAACTACCACCTACCCCTCTTGATTACCAAATACTAATTCCCAAATTGATTTCTAAAAAGGTAAACCATTAATGAAATTTCCAAATAGAAAGGGTCCCCACCACATGGCGCCCAAGGGTGTCCACGTCACCCATAAGGTGGCGCACCACTACAGGGTCCACGTGGCCCTCTAAAGGTTCTCACAAATTCTTAGATGAACGGTTAAGATGACTTACACGTGTGATGTGCAGTTCCACCGTACACGAGTCCTACACCTGGTAGCACGCCCATTAGGCTCCGCCACACGCAAGACTAGCCCTAGCCCTGGCACTCGAGTGGTCCTGGCGTCAGGTGTATCAAACCCCTAACGTCAGACGGGTTACAGCGCCAGGCCTAGTCCTCGCGATCGGAAAAACCTGCCTATTTTAGACCGGTTTCCTAAAATAGCAGTTTTCATAGACATACCGATTTTTCGGGGGTTACAGGTTTTGTGCAATTTTTCGCATTTTTGGCCGTTTTTCCTTAAAAAAGTTGCATCTTTTTCATAAATAATGAACCTTTGAGTCTTACCATATATATTATGAATGGGAAAACTCAAAGATATATACAAGAGAATAACCCAAGAACAAAATTTTGTGGATTTCTCTCTTTTTTAAAAGTGATCTTCTTCCAAAGGCAATAGTTGTCTGATTCTCTGAGTTCGAGTTTGACAAGGAGAAGTTGTCGTGTCCCAGCATAGAACAACACGAACAAGGCCAGTATCATGGCCGGAGAAGGAGGAAGAGACAGGAAGAAAGGATAAAATGAATAGTAATTTCTTATTGCATAACCTAAACTGAGGAGGATGACCTCCTTATAAAGGGGGGAGGTGGCGCGTGCCTTAGTGGGACGGGCCACCAATTGGGCCTCTAACGGGCTTGGAATACATCCATTATTCAATTAAACAGATACTCAAAGTAAATCTAATATCCTAACGAAGCCCAATAAATTATCTAGCATGATGTTCGTACATGTGACGTATACATGTTGACGTCCTGTGCCTAACGTTCACAACATTCCACCATGCTTTCGCTACCACCTTGTCCTCAAGGCGGCCAAGTAATGAAGCGCTCCATAAACGGCGCTGACAGAACACGCTCGACCGCTGGTAGGAAGCATGACATCGATAGTAGCAATCGTGGTGTAACCGAGGAGGCCCACAGCAGACACGGCCTCAAACGCATGAGCATAGTACCTGACATCAATCCAATCGCAAGCCCTCGTGATAGTCAAACCCAAAAAAATAAGCAATTGGGGCAATCGGCTAACCATTTCCTTGTCGCCCAAGTAACTTTCATGGATAAGCTCAAATTGCATACGATCATCAGGCATCCACTTATAATTTTCTTGGCACGAAGATCTAAAAAACCAATACGATCTAAAAAGAGCCTTAGACGTATGTCATCCTGCACATGTTCCACTTTAGCAGTCAGACCAAGCAATAGCAGTAAATAGCCACCAACCTTATCCCACATGTAAACCCATTTAGTATCCATAGCCTCCTCTAAAACAAAAATCTGTGCAGGAGCACACATATCACTCTGATGGCCTGCACTAGAAGAACCTTCATGCCTTCATGCCCACAAGCCAGCACACTCATAAGGTAGCAAAAGAATATTCCAGCAGCAGCCTGTGCTTCTTCCTTTTTCTCCATTACATGGTGCTCTTTTGAATCCTTGAAGACAACATCCACGTCATCAAGGTTGGCATTATGAATTTCCTCAAATACGGGGCATTTGAAACCTTTTTAAACCATTCATCCTCCAATATTGCTGGATTGATATTCGAGTCATGGGATTTGGGTCGAGGACTCGACTGATGAGTTTCATCATACTCAAAGAAAGCCAAGATGGGCAGGTGAACTCACCAGCTGAAATCTTTTTATACAGATGCATAAGACCAGGGTCATCAAAGGGCAAATAACCAGCAAGCAGGACAAATAGAATAACTTCACAAGACCACAAGTCGCAATGGCTCCATCATAACCTCTATCATTAAGCACCTCTGGAGTAACATAGCTAGGAGTTCCACAAGTAGTGTGAAGTATATCCATCATCCCTGACTTGGTGTGATAGTGCACTTAGTCCAAAATATGAAACTGTGAGGTTGCCAGATGCATCAAGCAGTAATTTTCTGGCTTTAAATCACTGTGATATACACCTCTACTATGGCAATAATCAACTGCATTAATAAACTGCTGAAAATATCTTCTCGCTTCATCTTCCCTCATCCGCCCATGGTTGGCAATTTTGTCGAAGAGCTCGCCCCCTGTAACAAACTCCAGCACAATACAGATCTTGGTCTTGCTCCCCATAAACCTCATGTAGGCGAACAATATTTGGATGGTTAATTAGTTTCATTGTGGCAATTTCACGCTTTATCTTTGCCGGTTCTTCTGGGTCAATGTTAGGCTCATCCTCAAGCAATTCACCATCACTTCCTGACTGGGTGCAAGTCAATGTTGCAAGGAGACCTCTATCAGGGAGCGATTCAAATCTCTCAATATAAACAATTGGAAGGTCCTTCCCAAGACTATGGTCCACAACAGTTCTTCCAATGGGGTGAGTAGTACCTTTTTGATTGCTGCAGCCAATGCCAAAGATGCTTTTTCACAACTAGGAACACAGCAAGAAGCAAAGCTTCTATCAGGCCTTACTGAATGTCCGAGAATAAGTCCAATTTCTGTGCACATGAGCTCTTCAGTTGTTAGCGTCCCAGTTTGATCAAAAGCAATGGTGCGGCAGGATGCTAAAGCATCCAACACATGCCCACCCTTAAGTAATATCCCTTTACTAGCATATGCGCTTATTGCAGTGACAGAAGCCCAAGGTGCAACAGCTTACTGCACCGGTTGAGGCAGCCATCTGTATCTTATGTCTGCTTAGATCACCAAAAACCTTGTGGAAGTTTTTATCAGTAATTCCTTCCAGTGCACGCAATGTATTTGAATTGTTCTGCTTTCTATCAAGGCCTCCGCTAAGGACACAAATTTCTCACCTCTTTTGCAGAAATCAATAGGAACCGTAGGTACAGGCTGAGGGACATAAGGCCCTTGATCTCGGGGGCGACAGCTGTCAGGATCTTCATTCCGCATTATCGACTGGCGCATCAGAAGCAGGGGATACCAGATGACCATGTGGTTGAGCATCTATAGTACCCAGTTGATCCTTCTTCAGGGCAATAGTTGGCTCCATGACCTGAGTAACCTCCCCTTTTTTCGCAACCAGAGGTGCTGTACTGCTGCTGCTAGTCCTGAACGATCATCCGGCGAATCTTCAATTACCTCGTCATGGTTCGGTAATTTGTCCTCTGTGTCAGGGTCATCGACAAATGAAGGAGTATCCGATACTGACATTGGTTTCCCAGAATCAAGCACATCCACATAGCAGAACACATCGTGGGAAACAAAGTAGCCACCCACTTGTAGGGCGAGCAAGAAGGACTGAGCAAAATTCCTCATTGAATAGTCGTAGCGGACGAGAACTCCCATCACCAGAATATGGATTCCACCCTCAGGTAACTCCTGAACCTCTTCGACCTCTGTTTCTGTGCTCATGCATTCATGGTGGAAAGACCGAATTTTTCAGCTATTCCCATGTAGAGTCGTGATGGAATTTATAGTACCATTGGGCTCAGGTTGGATGAGCCTGCTGGAATCATGGTAGAATCGAAAGACTTCCTCTGGCTTGGTGTAAAGGAGGTAATAATAATGATCAATAAAAAGCTGGCAAACTTTTTGTGTATACTCGGAGACTGCAGTCCAAGGAGAACTTTTTGTGTATACTCGGAGACTGCAGTCCAAGGAGCCGGAGAAAAACCATCAGTTCGCCACTCAGGCATTTCGTCAAACACTTGGCAGCCAGCTGAAGAGGAAGGTGTTGTTTGCCACTTAGGCATTTCATGGAACATCTGGTAACCGTTAGCTTAGGAAGAAGATCGGCGTCTATCTAGCGTCGGAATGGGTAGCGACACCTGCCAGAGGGAACCCGTCATCCTCATCGGAAGTGGCGAGGGTACTTGTTCCAGCCGCGGCCAAGGACGGCGAGGAGATCTTTGAGGTGGTGAACATCGAAGGCATCGATGCACGGTTCAGAGTGCTGGAAGGGACTAAAGCGAGGCCTTGTAGGTGAAATCAGGCTGCTGGGGTGGCGGCGACGGTACCCACAGGATGGTGGCCACGCGATTCGAGCATAATCAGAGCTGTTCCGGCCGAAGGCAGCAACCACTCATCCAAGGCAGTCGAAAAACGCTACGGTATGAAGGGAGGAAGCGCGGCCGAGGAGGCAGTTGGAGATGGTTACGGCCGGAGTCAGAATCTCGGACGTGGCCGTTCGGTGGTCAGCTGGTGGACGATCATCTCAACAAGGACGTCGGTGATGATGACTGGTCCAGTGGTAGTGACTGGCGTGAAGGACGAGACGCAGCCAGCAGTTTGGAAACTTGGTCGGTGTTCCCACGCGGATGGGAGAAGGACCCGTGGTGGATCCCGGCAACGGTGCCGATGGCGATAGAGTCGTCAGCGGACTAACTGGTGTTTGAACGGTGGTGAACACTTCATTCCTCGTTTCGGCGGATCGGAACTGCTCTGACACCAATGTTGTGTCTCAGCATGGAACACGAACAAGGCTAGGTATCATGGCCAGAGAAGGAGGAAGAGACAAGGAAGAAAGGATAAAATGAATAGTAATTTCTTATTGCATAGCCTAAACTGAGGAGGATGACCTCCTTATAAAGGGGGGGGGGGGGGGGGGAGGTGGCGCGGTGCCCTAGTGGGACGTGCCATTAATTGGGCTCTAACGGGCCTGGAATACATCCATTATTCAATTAAACAGATACTCAAAGCAAATCTAATATCCTAACGAAGCCCAATCAATTATCTAGCGTGATGTCCGTGCATGTGACGTATACATGCTGACATCCTGGGGCCTGACATTCACAACAGAAGTGCACATCCTGTCATTCTGGTTCATTGTATCTTTGAATAGATTGCCAGAAGAAAACCCCTGCATAAGAGGGTGGCAATATCTGTTTAAAGTCAGCAGTTCATCACTGTGCCTCGGACAATTGGATTTGTGTTTTCCATTTCAGGTTCTATTTGATTACTATTCAACACGAACAGGTAAAAGTACAATCCCTCTTGATTTCTACTACAGATTTTCCAACAGTTTGAAACGGATACTGTGCTTTGTGTTGATTGTATTGCCATTATGGGTATTCATAAGTCTTTGAAGCCTGATAAATTTGATGGAAAGGATTTTAAGCGTTGGCAAAATAAGATGAGATTTTGGTTAACCACGCTTAAAATTTTTTATGTGATTACTGATCCTGAATATGTTGTGAATCCTGATGAGTATGAACCTGGTAGACCTGCATGTTCTAAATTCCAGCAAGACAATGATTTATGTCATAGTCAGATTCTTAGTGCATTGAGTAATGAGTTATATGATTTGCATTATAATACTTCTTCTGCCAAATTACTATGGGAAGCACTTGAAAAGAAATTTCGAAAAGAGCATGTGGGAGAAGAAAAATATGTGGTTGGAAAATATTTCGACTTTAAAATGGTTGAGGACAAATCTGTCCGGGACCAAGTTGTTGAAATACAGAACCTTGTGGCAAAGATTGTGGGGGAAAGGTATTCCCATCGATGAGAGACTACAGGTTCCAGCTTTAATTGACAAACTTCTCCCATCATGGAGTGACTTTCAGGTTGCCCTCAAGCATAAGCGAGAGGCTATGACTTTGGATGATCTAATTGTTGCTATCCAAATTGAGGAAAAATATAGAGAGAAATAAAAGGGGATTATAATCTCTTCTAATGAAGCAAGTGCTAATGCCAATGTGATTGAAAAGCAGCGACCTAAATGGTTTGGTAAGAAGAAGAACAATAAGAGGAATAACAATAACAACAAGAGTCACATCAAGCCTAATGCTAAGATCCAGAAGGACCAAAAGAAAAAGGGCTGCTATGTGTGTGGTGTAGTTGGACACTATGCAAGGCAATGCCGAGAACGCAAGGATAACAAGAAAGGGCAACAAAACAGAAATGGTGCAAGCTCTTCTCAGACTAACGTGGTAACATCGGGGACTGACTTTGCTAGGACCGATGAAAAGTTAGTTGTTACCCTTCCTAAAATTTATTTGGCATGTCAACCTACAGATTGGTGGGTAGACATAGGGGTTACTGTCCATATATGTAGTAATATTTCATCCTTTTCTTTCTATCAGGAAGTAAGAGGAAGGACTGTGACTATGGGCAATTCTTCGGTGGCACAAGTTTATGGAGAAGGAAGAGTTGATATTCATTTCACTTCGGGAAACATATTGTCTCTCCATAATGTGCAACATGTGCCAGATGTCAAGAAGAACCTTGTTAGTGGAGTTCTTTTGAGTTGTGATGGTTTTAAGTTAGTGTTTGAGTGCAATAAAGTTGTAATTTTTAAACATGGAATTTTTGTTGGAAAAGGATAAGTTTGTGATGGTTTGTTTAAACTTAATGTGTTGGCTTGTAATAACTCTAAGTTTAATTCTGTGGATGATGTTGTGTTTAATGTTGAATCTCATGGTTTATGGCATTGTCGACTTGGCATGTGAATTTACAAAGTATTAAAAGAATGATGAATCTTGATTTAATTCCTAAATCAGATTTGAATACTCATGGTAAATGTGAAATTTGTTTTCAAGCTAAACAGCCTAGGAAACCATATAAATCTAGTCATCATGCTTCATCTCTTTTAGAACTTGTTCATAGTGATATATGTGAATTGAATGGTCATATGACAAGAGGAGGGAAGAGATATTTTATAACTTTTATAGATGATTATTCAAAATATTGTAATGTTTATTTACTTGCTATTAAAGATGAGGCTTTTGAGAAATTTAAGATCTATAAGAATGAAGTTGAAAATCAAACGAATAGGCGGATCAAGAGAGTTAGATCTGATTGTGGTGGAGAATATTGTTCCTTTGATTTTAGCAAATTTTACGAAGATCATGGAATTATTCATGAAACTACAGCGCCTTATACACCTCAATCTAATAGAGTGGCAGAAAGGAAAAATAGAACTTTCATTGATATGATCAATTCTATGCTCTCTAGTTCTGGTTTACCCAAGAACTTATGGGGAGAAGCGTTACTTTATGCTTGTGTGATCTTAAATAGAGTGCCTGATCGTTTAAAATTAAACCCTTGCAAGTGCACAAGGCAATTGTACTACAGTGAGTATTAAAGGGTTGTCGAACCTCAGGGACGGTGAATACTTTACCAAATTTCAAGAGAAAATAGCAGTGTTGATTTTAGACTAAGAAAGTAATGAACTTTAAACTAAACTAAGCTGAGATTTAATCAATATGTGGAATACCAAGGCTTCGAATCCACCACAATAAACTAGTGTAAAGTCTCTCTCTCTCTTTTAAATAAAGATTTCTAATTGGCTGGTGTATTCCTCTCAGACATACACCTGTCAATTCAAATTATAGTGCTCTCCTCTCGGACGTAACACATAAATCAATTAAGCATATGGAGTTGTGATCTATCTCTCTCAAGCATAAATCAATGAAACTTTATTAACATATGACAAATCAGAACACTCACATTCCTCTCAGACATGCAAGTAATCTTTCAGATTGAAATTCATAAAATCCACTCTTGTCTCTCTCAAGCACAAAGAATAAACTCAATGAATTAACTTTAATTGCATAACAAAGGTTCATACACCAACTAGAGTAAAAACATAAGATGAGAGAAAAGAAACTACACAACCAGATTACTGGGCTTCATCTACGCCTTGGATAGGAGTTTAGCCAAGCATGGGAAGAGAATCCATCATCTTCATCTTCATCTTCATCATCTTCTTCTTCCTTTGCTCTAGCCTCCAAGGTCTCAAATTGCTCTCTAGGTTGGATATGTGGTGCCCAATACGTTCTCCCATAAGGCCTATTTATAATAGTGAAGAGAAACCACGAAGTCCCCTTCCAAATCTAAGTCGAAATAGGTCTTAATTCCGGTTTGCCGCATACGGCGATCGATCGTCCGTATTGCCGATCGTTCGCTGTCCGATCGATCGCTATTCCTTCGTTATTTTCCTCCGATCGATCGCTTGCCGATCGACGCCGTATGATACCGATCGATCGTAGTTACTGTCTTGCGCGATTGAAAAATTCCAGTAGATACGATCGATCATTTTTATGCCGATCGATCGTTTCCTTTAATACACTGCTTTAGCGGCTCTGGCGATCGATCGCAGTGATTTCCGATCGATCGTAGTTACTGTTCATGAACTTCAAATGGCTATAACTTTGTGTCCCGAACTCCGAATTGTGCGTGGTTGGTGGCGTTGGAAAGATGACTTCTTGAACTTTAACATGAAGCTTGAATCAGTCCAATCCAATATTTGTACACGAAGTTATGATAATTTAACCATTCGAGTTACTTTTCACCTCATTTCTATGTATTACTCTTGTTTCCTACAAAAACCAAACACTATATTAAAGTAGTAGTTATTCTAATCAAACACTAGCATAATATTAAGCTTAGGAGATAATAAAATGCATATTTTATGTATAGATCACACCCCCAAACCTAGATTTTGCTAGTCCCTAGCAAAACAAAACAAAATAAAATCAAACAAACTAAGGAACTAATGCATAAAAGTAAACACTACTTTCGTAGGGAACACGATTGCATTGAGCGTATGCAACAAGCCGTTAAACCTCTAGGTGTCCCTAGTAGGACGAGTGTTGTCTCGTGAGGGTTTGCAGCCATGCTACCCACAAACATGTATTTATTAATCTAATTAACCTAAGTGCAAAAACAAAGCAAAAATTAAAACATAGCAAAACATACAACCTATTATCCCGACAAATACACACTACAATGCTTAAGAAAATCAACCACATGTACTTGGTTCATAATCAACAGGAATATAGAAGCCCTCAAGTAAGTGGTTTTATTCCACACTTTCATCTTGGAAATTTCTGCTCAATATAATATAGCATGATAACATAAATAATAGAAAGTGTAGAACGTTGTAGCAATACATTCTAAATTTTTGTTTTATATAGATCCAGTGTTACCCATTAACCAAAGAACATCAGAATCTACATAGTCATCGTAATCTTTAGGTTCATGATAGCACAGATCTGCGCGCCTCATTCGGGTCCAACATTCTAGATTTGAGAGGATAATACACCACAGACTTTTTTTTTCTTTCTTTTTTTCTTTTTTTTTTTTTTTCGCTAGGACTGTGTAAGGCCTGACTTCAAGATGCTTAGGTTTAGCAATGACTCAGGCCAATGACTCCCAGCCAAATTAGCTTAGGGCATTAGGTTTTAAGAGACCGCTTCGGGCCCGAGCATCAGCATAAGTTAATCCTATAAAGTCAAGCAGCCCCTTTCTTTCATTTTGTTTTCATTTTTTTGCATTTTCATTTTCAGCACATATATTGCAACACATCTTTATTTTGTCCAGGCTGTATTATACTCTCAACCTATTTCCGGTTCCAATCCCTTGCCATAGCCAAGTAAATGGTCTATCATGATCTTTTAAGCTCAACAGATAACTACACATCATCCAATGACTATGACTAAAGACATCTCACTGTAGATTAGCATTCAACAAATCTCCAGATGGTATTACTTTATGTACTAGTGTATGTAAGTGAGTTTTCTTAGTTCAAGCACTTGTTCCAAGAGGACTGTAACAGAAAAGTATGCTCAATTAAGTGTATCTATCCTAGTATACTTACTCACACTTCCAATGTAAATTAATCTCCTAAGAATTGAAGCATGCATCATTACGGGATAAACTATCAGAACTTAACAGAAATACTAACAAACAACTTAAAAACTAATCAAAATTTAATTTTTTATTTTTTTGATTTTTTTTCTTTTATGAAAGTAATATTCCCTCCCCCAAACCTATTATGAACATTGTCCTCAATGTGAACAAAATATAGCATGACAATGAGCATATAAATAAAGAAGATCAAATAAAGGAGAGAATACACCTGAATACGTGGGTTGCCTCCCACTAAGCGCTAAGTTTAACGTCTTCAGCCAGACGTAGCTCCTTTAGTCCAACTTATCCAGGGTCTTTCAAGCCAACATTCAGTCCCTCTGTGGTCCTACTACACACATTAAAATTAATGAAAGAAGGAGCAAAGGAATCAGTAGGACAAATCCATGGGGGTGCACCATCCACCAGAGTATTAATCATATGAACTGCGTAATAATCATCTGGTGGTGGATGTTGTTGTTGGGCATTAAAAACATTCAGTTTGGCATTTAAATTTCCAAAAGACAATTTTTGCACCCCATCCCGACAGTTTATAATAGCATTGGATGTCGCCAGGAATGGACATCCCAAAATTACTGGAATTTGACTACCAATGTTCGGTACAGGTTGTGTATCTAAGACAATGAAGTCCACAGGAAAGAAAAATTTGTCAACCTGTACCAAAACATCTTCAATAACACCACGTGGAGTTTTAATGGATCGGTCTGCAAGTTGTAGTGTTATGGTAGTCAGTTTCAATTCCCCCAACCCAAGTTGCTCATACACAGAGTAAGGCAAAAAATTTACACTCGCCCCCAAATCTAATAATGCCTTGTCAACAGTATGGTTCCCTATAACACATGAGATTGTTGGACATCCTGGGTCCTTATATTTCGGTGGAAGATTGTTGATTAATAGGGAACTCACCTGCTCAGTCAGGAAGACCTTTTTAGTCACATTAGATTTAGCTTTTCTCTTTTAGGTACAAAGGTCTTTCAGGAATTTGGCATATGCAGGGACCTGTTTTATTGCATCTAGCAAAGGGAGATTGACCTTAACCTGTTTAAACACCTCAAACATCTCTTCCGTCTTTTGGTGGGATTTACTGGACGAGGAGGGTTTGTCCAGGCATTGTGGAAATGGTACCCTGGGAATATAAGATCTCTCTTTCTGGGCCTCGGGTTGGTTATCCGGTGGGGTTTTAGAACTAACAGGTATAGCTTTGATGGAATTGGGTTCCTTGTCTTCCTCATGGGAAGGTGTCTCACTCAAAGGGCCAACAAATGGATCCCGAACCCTATTGTCAACTTGTTTACCGCACCTCAAGGTAGTTATGGCTTGCACTTGTTCAGGAGGGTAATGGGAGGCCTCAGCTACAAACTGACCTCGAGGGTTTTGCTGGGGTTGGCTCGACAAGGTTCCTGCTTCTCTACGGTTCATTGCTTGAGCTAGCTGTCCCAATTGAGTCTCGATCTTGGCAATAGATTGTGTATGAGAATGGACAAGCTGGGCCTGGGACTTTTGTTCAGTTGTCAGCTCAGTTAACACCGTGAGCATGGTGGATTGGGTGGCCATTATTTGGCTCAGCTGGTCTTCGATGGTTGGTTTCTTATTAGATTGGCCAAATTGCGGGGCTGAGGATGGTTGGTACGGTTGAGGTGGGTTTTGAAATTCCTATCTTCGGGCCTGATTAAAAGTAGGCCCTGGATTTGGTTGCCTCCAAGAAAAATTAGGATGATCACGCCACCCGGGATTGTAAGTGTTGGAGTATGGATTGTTGACTCTGGGAAAAGTTTGTGCACTGTTGACATGCTCTTGTACTAAGTCTGGATACTGGAAGGCTGCAGGGCAGTCAACAATAGTGTGCATAGGGCTGGCACAGATGGTGCAGGCATCATGAGAGGTCGGGTTATAAGGTGGAGTCTGTGAGAAAAACCTGTCAAACCTCTCAGTAAGGGATGCCACTTGGTGTTCTAGGTTTGTGGTAGCTTTAACATCATACATGCCTCCCCTTGAGGCACTCCTGCCAGGCATATGGCCTTCAGATCTATAGAGGGTGGCACTGTGTAGAGAGTTTTCGCTCAGGTCCTCTAGTAGATCCCAAGCATCATCCGGTGTCTTTTTCATGAATGTGCCTCCACAGGAGGCGTCTATTAAGGTCTTATGCTGATCGCACACACCCTCATGAAATCTCTGTACTAATTGCCACTTGGGCACATCATGGTGGGGACAGGACCGGAGTAAGGATTTCATCCTCTCCCAGCTTTCATGGAATTGTTCATTAGGTGTCTGGGTAAAGGTGATGATTTCATGGCGGATCTTATTGGTCCGCCCCACAGGAAAGTATTTCTTGAGGAATTCGGCTTGAAGTTCCTCCCAAGTGGAAATAGAGTTATGCTCAAGGGAGTATAGCCATTCCTTGGCCCTATCTTTTAAGGTGAAGGGGAACAACCTAAGGCGCACCTGGTCATCAGATAGTGTAAGTTTAAAGGTTGTGTTAACCTCTAGGAAATTTTGTAGGTGCCTATAGGGGTTCTCATTTAATTGACCATGGTATGTGGGCAGCATCTGGATGATGTTTGGCTCAATTTCAAAATTAGCCACGGTTGCAGGAAGTAGGATACAGGATGGGGGGGTGTAGGCAGTGGGACGGTAGTAGTCTTGCAGGGTACGGGCATGAGGCATTAGTGGATTCTGGTTTAGGCCATTCCCACCCCCAAGGTTCATGTTGTCCGCCATTGGATGAATTTCAGGGATTTGTTTGCTAGGAGTTCTACAGATTCTATATAGGCGCTCAGGATCAGGATCAAAGGCAAGGTCGGGGTTCAGGGAGCGACGACCATGCATGCACAATAAAAATCAAACAAAACCTGTGCAATCCTAATAGCGACAACTAGCAAGCATCAGTCCTAGATAGCGACAACTAGCAACCTAATAGCGACAACTAGCACGTCATGCAATCCCACAAAGAAAAGAAAAACACCAAGCACCCAAAATTACTCTAAAAGAGGGTTAAGAGAGTGCAAACAGTGGGAAGGGATGGCCCTTCCAACGATGACGAAAATCAGCGTCCTCTCTTAATCCAGCAAAAGAAGAAAAACTAAATTAAGCTACTGAAAGGAAATCTAAATTAGACTAAACTACTCTAAAACTAACTATGCTAAGAATTTAGTAAACTATTATGCCGTCCCCGGCAACGGCGCCAAAAACTTGATCGTTTAAAATTAAACCCTTGCAAGTGCACAAGGTAATTGTACTACAGTGAGTATTAAAGGGTTGTCGAACCTCAGGGACGGTGAATACTTTACCAAATTTCAAGAGAAAATAGCAGTGTTGATTTTAGACTAAGAAAGTAATGAACTTTAAACTAAACTAAGCTGAGATTTAATCAATATGTGGAATACCAAGGCTTCGAATCCACCACAATAAACTAGTGTAAAGTCTCTCTCTCTCTTTTAAATAAAGATTTCCAATTGGCTGGTGTATTCCTCTCAGACATACACCTGTCAATTCAAATTATAGTGCTCTCCTCTCGGACGTAACACATAAATCAATTAAGCATATGGAATTGTGATCTATCTCTCTCAAGCATAAATCAATGAAACTTTATTAACATATGACAAATCAGAACACTCACATTCCTCTCAGACATGCAAGCAATCTTTCAGATTGAAATTCATAAAATCCACTCTTGTCTCTCTCAAGCACAAAGAATAAACTCAATGAATTAACTTTAATTGCATAACAAAGGTTCATACACCAACTAGAGTAAAAACATAAGATGAGAGAAAAGAAACTACACAACCAGATTACTGGGCTTCATCTACGCCTTGGATAGGAGTTTAGCCAAGCATGGGAAGAGAATCCATCATCTTCATCTTCATCTTCATCATCTTCTTCTTCCTTTGCTCTAGCCTCCAAGGTCTCAAATTGCTCTCTAGGTTGGATATGTGGTGCCCAATACGTTCTCCCATAAGGCCTATTTATAATAGTGAAGAGAAACCACGAAGTCCCCTTCCAAATCTAAGTCGAAATAGGTCTTAATTCCGGTTTGCCGCATACGGCGATCGATCGTCCGTATTGCCGATCGTTCGCTGTCCGATCGATCGCTATTCCTTCGTTATTTTCCTCCGATCGATCGCTTGCCGATCGACGCCGTATGATACCAATCGATCGTAGTTACTGTCTTGCGCGATTGAAAAATTCCAGTAGATACGATCGATCATTTTTATGCCGATCGATCGTTTCCTTTAATACACTGCTTTAGCGGCTCTGGCGATCGATCGCAGTGATTTCCGATCGATCGTAGTTACTGTTCATGAACTTCAAATGGCTATAACTTTGTGTCCCGAACTCCGAATTGTGCGTGGTTGGTGGCGTTGGAAAGCTGACTTCTTGAACTTTAACATGAAGCTTGAATCAGTCCAATCAGATATTTGTACACGAAGTTATGATAATTTAACCATTTGAGTTACTTTTCACCTCATTTCTGTGTATTACTCTTGTTTCCGACAAAAACCAAAAACTATATTAAAGTAGTAGTTATTCTAATCAAACACTAGCATAATTATAAGCTTAGGAGATAATAAAATGCATATTTCATGTATAGATCAGTGCCTTATAAAAGTAGTGAGAAAACTCCTTTTGAGTTAATGAAGGGAAGAAAACCTAGTTTAAATTTTATCAAAGTGTGGGGATATCTTGCTAAGGTAAAAATCCCAATGTGAAGATAAATAAATTAGAATCTAAGACTTTTGATGATGTATTTATTGGATATGCACAAAATAGTAGTGCTTATAGATTCTTGGTGTTAAGGTCAGATCGAGCGGATTGTGTACCTAGCACTATTAAAGAATCTGATGATGCCATATTCTATTAGAATATTTTTCCTTGGAAGGAAAAGGCAAAGGCTGTAGTGCAAGACCAACCTAATACATCATCAAGTCCTATTGTTGAAGCTAATGTGCCTTGTACTAATAATGAGGTTAGAAGGAGTAAAAGACCAAGAGTTGAGAATAACTTTGGAGATGATTTCTATACGTACTTAATAGAAGATGATCCTTTGACTTATCGAGATGCTATGGCTTCTAGTGATGCTCCTCTTTGGAAGGAGGTTATACAAAGTGAGATGGATTCCATACTTGCTCATGGGATGTGGGTCTTAAGTGATTTACCTCTAGGGTCTAAACTAATTGGATGCAAGTGGATTTTTAAGAAGAAATTGAATCCTGATGTATCCATTAAAAAGTATAAAGCAAGACTAGTTGCCAAAGGATATAGTCAAAAAGAGGGTCTAGATTACTTTGATAGATATTCTCCTGTGACTAGAATTACCATGATTCGTGTGCTTATAGCACTGATAGCCCATTATCATCTACAAATTCACCAAATGGATGTCAAGACAACGTTCTTGAATGGTGAATTAGAGGAAGAGATATATATATATAGATCAGCCAGAGGGATTTGTAATTCCTAGTCAAGAAAAGAAAGTATGTAAGTTAGTTAAATCTCTCTATAGTCTAAAGCAGGCTCCTAAACAATGGCATGAAAGGTTTGACAATGTTATTATATCTAATGGTTTTAATGTTTGTGTGACTAATAAATGTCTTTATTTTAAACAAACAAATAATGCTTATATTATTTTATGTCTTTATGTTGATGACATACTTATCTTTGGCTCTGATGTGAATGAGATTCTAGATACCAAAACTTTCTTAAATAAGAATTTTGATGTGAAGGACCTTGGACATGCAAATGTGATTCTGGGCATTAAGATTCACAGGACTCCAGGAGGCATAGTATTGAGTCAGTCACATTATGTGGAGAAAATTCTAAGGAAATATGGTTACTTCGAGTGTAAACTTGTGAATACCCCATATGATCCTACGAGTAGGTTAAGGAAAAATTGTTGGGATGGTGTGTCACAACTTAAGTACTCCCAAATTATTGGAAGCTTGATGTATTTGGCTAATTGTAGTAGACCAGATATATCATATGTTGTGGGGAGACTTAGTAGATACACTAAAAACCCGGATGAATCTCATTGGAAAGCCATTGAGAGGGTGCTCATATATCTTAAAGGTACAATGTACTATGGAATATGTTATCCAGGTAATCCCACTGTATTAGAAGGATATAGTGATGCAAACTGGATTACAGATTCATAAGATACTAAGGTCACCAGTGGATTTATATTCACTTTATGTGGTGGAGGAGTAGCTTGGAGATCAACCAAGCAAACCTTAATTACAAGGTCTACCATGGAGTCAGAGTTAGTGGCTCTAGAATTGACCAGAGAAGAGGCTGAATGGCTTAGGGATTTGTTGACGAAACTTCCCATGATGAATAAGCCAATTCCTACCATTTTGATTCATTGTGACAATACGGCAACGATTGCTAAAGTTCACAGTAAGAATCATAATGGAAAACCCTCAAGGCATATAGAACTCAGGTATAAAATCTTACGCAAGTTGAACTCTTCAGGAGTTATTACCTTGAGTTATGTGAGATCAGTAGATAACTTGGCTGATCATCTCACTAAGGGATTGTCGAGAGGACAAAGCCTAAGTTCATAGAGGGGAATGGGGTTAAAGGCCCATAAGGAGCCATAGTTAGCAGCAACCCAATCTATCGGCGTAGTGATCCTACAAAGAAGATTCAATGGGAAAAACAAGCTAATGATTGGCTTGAGGAGTATTCATAAAATTCACTCCTTCCCATATTGATGAAGAGTACTCAACTGTCTTGGTAGGGATGACAAATGTCTTAATGAAATCAAGGCCTGAATGACAGGGTATTATCCAGACAGTGTACCCTTGTAGATTGTTACCTATATGAGTTTACTGTGAGGCCACAGTTAATGTGGACCCCTGGGCTGGTTCACTTGAAGATGCACTCATGAATACGAGATACCTGTGCATGGCCGTAATGCGCTACCCCGTGAGAACTTAAGAGAAAAGTTCATACTATGCGTTAGGTATGTCAAAGCTCTTGCTCTAAAGTCCAAGTTCAAGACATAGTTCACTTCGGGCTTGTGAGAGTGGCATATATCCAACTAGGTGGAGGTTCAAACCCAGAAGGTACCTATGACCATCGAATACATAGTGTGCTGTTGCCTTTGGAAAATGTTCATTTCTTTTATCGAGTTTGTGTCATTCCGATAACCTAGTACTTATTTTAATCCTAATTCAATCATGTGGGGAATGCTGGGTTTTGGGTATAGGTAGTGGGCCCATCTTAGGCTCACATTTGTGAGATTGATTGAATTAGGCTTAATGTTTAGTTATGTGCTAAGTTTGGAGAGAAAGAGAACTTTTTTTATGAGGTTTTCTTTTAGTCCCACATAGGAAACACATATGAGTGTGTTAAGGTATATAAGAAGAAAGAATCTTCCTCTTGATGTATCTTATTGGTGTGGTGACTCTCCCCAATATTAGTGCACACATTCATGGGTGCACCTAAAGGTGCACACACGCATGCGCGCGCATGGCATGGGCGAATGGGCGCATTGTGGCGCTTTAGAGGCGCACTTAGCACTTTGCACTAGGCACCCAGCCGTCATCGATTGCCTGTGAAATCGATCGATTGTATCTACTGGAAAAAATAAAAATAGTGTTTAGCGCCCGAGGTGATCGATCGCTACGAGCGGTTTTGTGCAGTTTCTCGCATTTTTGGCCATTTTTCCTTAAAAAAGTTGCATCTTTTCCATAAATAATGAACCTTTGAGTCTTCCCATATATATTATGAATGGGAAAACTCAAAGATATATACAAGAGAATAACCCAAGAACAAAATTTTGTAGATTTCTCTCTTTTTTAAAAGTGATATTCTTCCAAAGGCAATAGTTATCTAGTTCTCTGAGTTCGGGTTTGACAAGGAGAAGTGCACATCCTGTCATTCTGGTTCGTTGTATATTTGAATAGATTGCCAGAAGAACCGTGCATAAGAGGGTGGCAATATCTGTTTCAAAGTCAGCAGTTCATCACTGTGCCTCGGACAATTGGATTTGTGTTTGCCATTTCAGGTTCTATTTGATTACTATTCAACACGAACGGGTAAAGTACAATCCCTCTTGATTTCTACTACAAATTTTCCAACACGAACTAGCTAGTTTGTGTTCCTTGATGAAATGCAAGGAGAGTAAATGAAGCTATTTTTATGCTATGAGGAAATAATTATCTAAGTCTATTTAGTGGTAGGATTAAGGAAACTTGTCAAGTCTATATCAAACTCCTTTACGTGGGGATCTTCTATTACGGTCGTAATGCAGTGCCTATGGTTTTTTTAGTCCAAAAGCACCTTAACGGGTGGGGGGTAGGCACCCCCCTATTAGCTTATTAGAGATGAAGAAGAGTAATAGGGGTACGGACTCTCAAGTGCCAAATGTCTGCCTTATCAAGCTTACTTATCCCCTTCAAAAGATCACGATTACTGGAGCGAGACTGCAACATGAAAAGGAAGAGGCTTTTGTGGAAAAGCTTTTCTTGGCCATGAAATCATCGAACTTATTAGCAGCTGAAAAATAAGGCAAAAAGAGATGTCTACACTTATGGTTCTGTCATCTGTGTACCGAAATACATGAAAAAAACAGCAACACAATTTTTAATTTAATAAGTTTGGTGTGACATCTTGGGCTCGAGTGTAGTTGAAGATAATTGAGAACAACATGGGATGCATTTTGCCCATAATTCATCTCAAAATATTGACCTCAGATTTATCAGTGGGACATTGCCATGATGCCTACGACATCGTATTATTCAATATTAATTTTTTTCGGATAGGTAAGACACATGCACATTCACACTTAGAGCTTTTTCCATCTTACCTAGCGCCAACTTTCGTTTTCTCATATTACCCAGAATATCTTTGTTTCTTCCATATGACCTGAAAACTACCCAAAATACCCTCAGCAAGAGGTATAAACATCCCACACTCTGCATTTTGAGTTTTTCCATATTGGGGGAGCAGAATAGCGTTCAGTAGGAGAAGAAGGCATTCCCGAGAAGTTCCATCTAGTATCTCCGCCCATATCATCACCAGCGTCAGCGCCGTCTAAATCGGAAAAGGTCATCTTCGTGCCAAAAAGGGGGAAAACGAGCTGAAAAGACTAGGTACGCAAAAATAACTGCAACGGAGGCATCGTACATCAAAAAATGGTACATCAAGTTCAACTACTACGATTTTTATAATGAAATTTGGTTCAAGAGAAGAAAGTTGAAAACTTGCTAAGTTTTAACTATCTACAATATCATGTCTTCGAGCACACGACTGTAACAATAGTCGTGTCATCAAAGACACGACTCATGGACAATGCTTTTTACTCATATACGGTTGAAAACCTTATGATTTTTTGTCTTATTTTGGTATTGAAATGTCAGGTACTGATGGAGAAGATACCTGTGTGCTTACACTACGATGGAGTGTTTACAAATTCAGATTACCAATCGATCGTAGTTACTGTCTTGCACGGATTAAAAATTCCAGTATATACGATCGATCATTTCCTTCAATACACTGCTTTTGCGGCTCTGGCGATCGATCGCATTGATAGCCGATCGATCGTTGTTACTGTTCATAAACTTCAAATGGCTATAACTTTCTGTCCCGAACTCCGAATTGGGCGTGGTTGGTGGCGTTCGAAAGCTGACTCCTAGAATTCTAATATAAAGCTTGAATTAGTCCAATCCGATATTTATACACGAAGTTATGATGATTTAACCATTCGAGTTACTTTTCTCCTCATTTCTATGTATTACTCTTATTTCCTACAAAAACTAAAAACTATATTAAAGTAGTAGCTATTCTAATCAAATACCAGCATAAACATAAGTTTAGGAGATAACAAAATGTATATTTCATGTATAGATCAGCAGCTTCAAATGAATAATCTTCAGCTCTTCCTCCTTCAACTGCTGATGCGGGTGGCCTCTCCTGCGGTGTCTTACTGGCCAGCTCACTTCTGCCTCTGGTATCCTCTCCTCCTCCTTATTTGCACTGGAATTTATTTCCTTATTGAGAGTGGAAGTCTCCATGTTATTGCCAGTAGAAGTCTACTCCACGTACAGGTCGAGTAGTCCATTTGTGCCTTGCTTGCTCTTGTGAAAGACAAATATTGACTCTAGGTCTTTATCGTCTTCAAGGACATATGGGGATCCAGAATCAACACGATATGACAAAGATAATGTACCAGATGCAAATTTTAGTGGTAATCTTTCTTCCACTTGCTGCAATAGTTCCAGGTACTTTACTTGTGTATCTAGAGGCATGAGCTTCCATTTCCCACCAAAGCGATCGATCGGGGGAAAATAACGAAGGAATTACGATCGATCGGACAACGAACAATCGTCAATACGGAGCGATCGATCGCCGTATACAGAAAACCGGAATTAAGACCTATTTTGACTCGGATTTGGAAGGGGACTTCATGGTTTCTCTTCACTCTTATAAATAGGCCTTGTGGGAGAACGTTTTGGGCATTAAAAAGTACACCACATATTCAACCATTGGAGAATCTAGAGCTAAATTGGAGGCTAGAGCAAAGAAGAGAAGGAGATGAAGAACATGAAGAACACGATGGTGATTTCTCTTCCGATGCGAGGCTAAACACCTTTCCAAGGCGTAGATGAAGCCCAATAATCTGGTTGTGTAGTTTCTTTTCTCTCATCTTATGTTTTTACTCTAGTTGGTGTATGGATTTTATTGTGTAATCATCGTTAATTCAATAAAGGTTTGTTCTTTGTACTCGAGAGAGACAAGAGTGAATTCTTGTGAGTTTCAATCCGAAGAATACTTGCGTATCCGAGAGGAACGTAAGTAGACTGAGGTGTTATATATCAATAAAATTTTATTGGTTTATACTCGAGAGAGATAGATCACAATTCCATGTTTTAATTGTTTTATGTGTTACATCCGAGAGGAGAGCACTATATTTTGAGTTGATAAGTGTATGTCCGAGAGGAATATGCTAGCCAATTGGAAATCTTTATTCAAAAGAGAGAGAGAAACAATACACTAGTTTATTGTGGTGGATTCGAAGCCTTGGTCTTCTCCATATTGATTAAATCTCATTTAGTTTAGTTAAAGTCCATTGCTTTCTTAGTCTAGAATCAACATTGCTACTTTCTTTTGAATTTGGTAAATCATTCATCAGTCCCTTAGGTTCGACAACCCTTTTTAATACTCACCGTAGTACAATTACCTTGTGCACTTGCGAGGGTTTATATTTTAAACGATCAGCTGCGAGGTAAGATTTCAAATTTGCTAACTGTACACAAGTCGTGTTCTCGAAGACACGACTTGAGTACAAGTCGTGATATTGACGACACAACCGGACTTCAAGTTGTGTTCTCGACGACACGACCTGACTTCAAGTCGTGTTCTCGAAGACACGACCTGACACGAGTTGTGATATTATGCAGTCCATTCATACAATTTTTTTCACGCAGATTGGGAGATGGGGAAGACGGTGAAGATGAAGATGAAGACTAAGATGAAGATGAAGAAGAATTCTTCGATGACGAAGAATTACCGTGGTCTGCAGATCCCACTCTGTGGCCGATATAGAACTCCAACATGCAGCAATAGCATCTACTTCTAGAGTTCCCATGGTAGGAGACACATCTAAAGGGAAATCTGTCGCGTCGGAGCCGCAAGATTTAGAGGACGATGAGTACAACAATATTGATGGTGTTGGTGGTTGGAATTGGGGGTACCTATTCTACACAGGCCGGTCTTTCAAAACATTGTGAAGAGGAGACAATGTTGACCGGCAGTTTCCAAGCAGAAGACTACAAGGCACTACTTGCCTTTGGGGCTAGGTTCGAAAGCGTCAAGCAGTTTAAGATGGTTCTGACTGATCTGGCAATCAAGAGGAAGTTCATGTTCAAAGTGGTGGATGAGAGCAAGGACACATTTGCTATAACGTGTAAGGTTACAGGGTGCAAGTGGTACATACGGGCTTCGAACGGACTTGACGGAGTCAGCATGACAAGGAGGGAAGTAATGCATATATGTGATACTTTGATAAGTTCGAATGATCATCCATTGGCTTCACACCTCTGGATTGTAGGAAAGTGCCATGGCCTCCATAAGGATTCAAACTCCATAAAAATCGCAAATATCCAACAGTACATTGAGAAGCATTGGGGCGTCAAAGTCAACTATAAAAGGGCATGGAGGGCGAAAGAGGAATTGATCCGATTGATCGATGGCAACCATGAAGATGCATAACACATTTTGCCGCATTACGAAAGGGAATTAGAGCGGTCTAATCCAAGTACACTTGTGGTGATAGAAAGATCTTGTGATATACCTGAAATTGAAATTGAGTTAGCCGGATACGACTTCAAACCTGTGTTTTGGATGTTCGGCCCGGTCGCAAGAGCATTCCTAAAAGGAAAGTACCATGGAGTTTTATTAGTTACTACAGCACTCGATGGGAATCAACAATTAATGTTTGTTGCATATGCAGTTGTCGATAAAGAGACCATCCAAACGTGGTAAGTATAGAAACACGACTTCACGAATAGTCGTGTCTACAAAAACACGACTTGTTGCATAGTCGTGTCTTTGACCACACGACTACTCATGAAGTCATGTTTTTTTATACACGACCTTCTAACAATCTGAAGCCTTCTTTGTTTAATATGCTTTGCCTCTCACTTGTGACTTACAGGGCGTGGTTCCTCGTCTTACTAAAATCTTTTCTTTTCACGGACCCCCGGCCTCTATGGACACAATTGTCTTTGATAGACAGAAGGGCCTCTTGATGTCTTTCCCGAGGCTCACCATGGGTTTTGCCTGAGGCATATGACAGCTAATATGCTTAGTCAGTGGAATGATAAGTACCTGAAGGAGTTGCTATGCCGAGCTGCTGCATGCTTCAGGAGACTTGAATTTAAAGAAATCATGGAGAAGATGAAGGAACACAATGAGGGGGTCTGGAAATATGTTTACAAGATTCATAAAAGACATTGGGCTAACGTGGAATATTCGGGTAAAAGATACGGCACTCTCACATCAAGTAGGTCCGAAAGTGTAAATAATATGCTTATGAAGGCTATGTTTTGGCCAATAATGTGTGCAACCACCCATTTTCAGAGACGAGGCAGAAGTGGGAGCCGGTGCAGATTGGGAAAAAGGCATAGAACATGTTCTTGTTCAATCCCTTCAACATCCTTCCAAGCTTACGTATCAACTTTCAATTATCGCCTACCACTTTGTGTTCCTGCAAAACCACAAGAGAGTCAGAAACTGATGCAGGGAACACTTACATTGTCGAAAATCTCTTTGAATGCATGGCATCCAAAAAAATAGAACAGATACTTCATCCGCTCTCTTTCATTGTGCTGCCGGAAGAGACTCAGAAACTCGTCTATAACCTGTAGAAAATAACAATGAATTAAGAACAGACGAATTATGGAATCATACGAGTATTAATTATGTCGACTATAAAAATACTCGACTTAATGAATAATCGAGTATTTTCATATACGACTTCAATAATAGTTGTGTCGCCAAATACACGTCTACGCGTAAAGTCGTGTCTTCGAATACACGACCTGACTATTGAATTAAGAAAGAGGAAAAAATGAAAACAGCTGAAGGAAAAATCGAAAAAATGAAAACATAATGTATACTTACATTAGTGTTTATTTCTGTGGTTTGCAGGAGGGATATGTAGTCTTCATCGCATAGCGTGGGGCTTCCTCGGATTGGTGATCCATCCATCGATTGCGACTTTATCTCTTTCTAACAAGACTCCCATGTCGAAGCAGAACTCCAAATTAGAATAGTCTTCTGGGAGTTCAATTGTACCCTTTCGAGGGGTTTGGAGGACATCAACGACAACAGGCTAGAATGAGGTTAAGCCTGTGGCCTCCTTCTCCTTCTGCTCCCCCTCCTCAACATTCTTCGCTGCATCCTCCTCAACCTTCACCTCCTCCTCCTCCTTCTTTTCCGCCTCCTCCTCCTTGGCCGCCTCGATATCCGACTGCTACAAGGAAGAGATCACCTCATTGATGACAGAGGTTGTTTGTCGATCGGATACGGTCCCCTCGGAGTCGGCTTTCCACTCTTCCTCCAAATTCCTCCTTGCCTGCTCCTCCGCCATTCGACTTATATGCTCATCTTCCCGTATCCTCTGCAATTCCCTCTCCGAGACAGCCCTCCTTCTCTTCCTTACCACCAACCCTGGGGGGAATAGGTCCCTTCTATACTTTTGACGGTTTTCCACTTTTGCACGCTCCATATCTTCGTCGAAGTCTAGTTGGAGCTTCTTCAGAAGCATCTTCACAGAGGATCTCTTTGCAGCCCGTTGTAGCTTCTCTTCGTCATGCGAGCGCTTGATGGGAGCTAAATTGAAAGTTTACACAGTCGTGTCAGTAGCAGCACAAAATTTTAAATAATCGTGTAGAACGTGACACAAAATTTTAAATAGTCGTGTAGAACGTGACACAAAATTTTAAATAGTCGTGTCTTACTTATCTTTACCCCATTTGCTCATTTGCTATTTAAAATTTTAAATAGTCGTGCATCGGAGTTTTCTTCATTTGCTCCTTGTCATCAGTTTTCTGCTTCGGCTCCTCCTTCTGATGCCCTGATGACTTCTTCATCTTCTCTATTTGCTTCTTCTCCTTCTTCAGCTTCTCAATCTTCTCCTCCTTGTGCTCCTCAATGTTCTCACCCTCTAACAACATTAACGCTGTGGCAGCAGATGCCTTGATAGAGTGAAGAACCTCTCGCAGAGGTCCGACATTCCTTCCCATCTTGTCATACGAAGACAGAGCGATCTCAATTAATGACTTAATGCCCTGAAGCGAACCCTCCAATTGCCCTATTGTAGCTGACTGAGCTGCTGTCCTCGAGGAAGAGGGGGAACCGTGAATGAGAGTTCTCTTCATTTCCTGCCTCTCCATCTTCTGTCGTCGCGGAGGAGGGGCCACAGAGGGAGACGAAAGTAGGAATGCCTCTTCTGCCAGGGGGATCATTACGTCGACGACTTCTTTCCATACGTCGAGATTATCAAACTCCCTCTTCTAGTAGTCCGTCATACGGTGCTTCTTCTGTGCACCCTTCTTCACCTCCATAATTTGGGCCCCACTTCCTGGCCACCTTTTCACTAGTGGACTAGTAGGGACCACGACAGCATGGAAGATTGTCGTGTGCTAAAAAAACCAAATCTGCATAGTAAGCAAATGAAAACATTAGTAAAAGGCGCAGATATAGGCAACTCGTGTACTATTATAGATGACTATAATAGTACACGACTATATATTTGGTCGTGTCTTCTGTAACACGACTATATACTTAGTCAGGTATTTTTGTACATGACTATATATTAAGTTGTGTATTCGAAGACACGACACTTAGCGTCGTTGTGTCGTGTCTTTTGAAGACACTAAAAACAAAAAAATGCTAAATACCTGAGTGACATATGAGGTGCCGTTTAGGTTTCCACCCCCCCATGACCCTCCTTCAGATCTGACACCCACTTGTCTGCTGGTGCGGGTTATACCAGAAAGCAACATCTTATGGATCGCCCCCGCCCAATTGTAGGAGCTCAATCTTGGGAGGTCTTCTATGTATTGGTACAAACAGAGCAGCAACACTCTAGTGTTGTGCTAACCAGGGGCCCACTTTCAATCGTGCCCCAAGACAGGAGTTCCAAAGCCAACCTCAGCCTTACCAACTAGCCCTAGCCCCTTAACTTGGCCAATCCAATAAGAAACCAACCTTAGAAGAGCAGATGAGCTAAATGTTAGCCACCTTAGCCGAGATGAAAGCTGAGATGAAAACCGAACAAAGAGAGCTAAGAGGTGAGCTAAGAACCTAGTCCCAGCTTGTCCACTCCCATACCCAATCCATTGCCAAGATAAAAACCCAGTTAGGACAGCTGGCCCAATCTATGAACCGCAGGGAAGTAAGTACCTTGCCCAATCAACCACAGCAGAACCCTAGAGGCCAGTGTGCCATTGAGGGTTCACACTATCCAAATGAGCAGGTGCAAGCCGTCACTACCCTGAGGAGTGGTAAGAAATTTGACAATCAAGTTACGAACCCGTCCATTGGTATTGCGAGTGAGGAAACTTCCCCAGAGAGAGCTAAAGAACCCACTCCTACCAAGGCTGGCCCGGCTAGTCTCCCCCCTCAGCAGGATGCCCCAACTGAACAAAATAATGAAAAATTCTATATACCTACGGCACCTTTCCCTCAATGCCTCGACAAACCCTCCCCGTTTATTAAATTCCATCAAAGAATGGAGGAGATGTTAGAGGTGTTCAAGAAGGTTAAGATTGATCTCCCTCTATTAGATGTCATCAAACAAGTGCCTGCCTATGCCAAATTCCTGAAAGACCTTTGTACCCAAAAGAGGAAGGCCAAAGCCAATGTCACCCAAAAGGTCTTTCCGATTGACCAAGTGAGCTCCTTGTTGACACTTGAAATGCCACCTCAATATAAGGACCCGGGTATCCCTATTATATCCATTGTCATAGGTGACCATACCATTAGTCGAGCTCTCTTGGATTTAGGGGCCAGTGTCAACCTCCTCCCTTACTCCGTTTATGAACAACTTGGCCTAGGCAAGTTATAGCCCACCTCCGTCACCCTTCAGTTAGCAGACCGATCCATCTGCAGACCCGGAGGAGTTATAGAAGATGTTCTTACAGGAGTTGATCGGTTCTACTTTCTTATTCATTTTGTGGTCTTAGACATGGAACCAGTTGCCAACTCCAAATCCCAGATACCTGTTATCCTTGGCCGCCCTTTCCTAGC
This sequence comes from Houttuynia cordata, assembly GCA_039654745.1. NCBI lineage: Eukaryota > Viridiplantae > Streptophyta > Magnoliopsida > Piperales > Saururaceae > Houttuynia > Houttuynia cordata. The sequence goes on along the minus strand of CM077508.1, from coordinate 16,078,963 downwards.
TACAGCCGATGCCACTATTAACTGTGTGTCAGGGCTCATGAATGTCTCATTCGGGAACATGAAAGTTAAGTTAAACATTTTTAGTGCTTCCCAACAACCCTCTAGTGAAGCTGAGTTCCTGATGGTGGATGACCTAGATGACCTAATGCAGGAGTTCCTTCCCTTTGATGTGCTTAGAGATGCCCTATAGCATACCCTATTCTATGACTGGCTAGATGCATATGAGGGCACACCTGACCTCGAGGAGATCCATCATCATTTAGTGGCGACTCTATATCCTGGACCTGTCCCATGGAAACCTCACCCCAACCCTCTCCCTGTGTCCAATGCCCCACCATTAAAACCCTTCATAGAGTCCCCACCCACACTTGAACTGAAACCCCTTCCTAGCTCCATGAAATACTCCTTTCTAGGACCCAACGATACCCTTTCTGTGATTATATCCTCCAGCCTATCTATTGTATAGGAAACCCAGTTGTTAGAGATGCTTATTACCCACCGGAGAGCTATAGGATGGACAGTGGCCAACCTACGGGGTATAGACCCCTTTGTGTGCACGCAGAGAATAAACCTTGAGGACTAGGCCAAACCTTCTAGGGAGGGGCAGAGACGTTTGAACCCTCACATGCGGGAGGTGGTGATGAAAGAGGTAATGAAACTTTTAGACGCTGGTATCATATACCCTATCTCTGACAGCGAGTGGGTATAAGCATCAATTCCAATGGGCCCAACTCCACGGGATAATCTTGTATGATCCAGAAATCGCACTCCATGGGTATGAAATACCCACTCTAGAATATAAGGATACGATAACCGTTTGTATTTGTGCCCTACCAACATCTGCTTCATCCGGCCAAAGACGAATGAAGGTAAATCAAGATCACAGCGCTTGGTATCATTGCCGAGTACGTATAGTAGGGCGGTCATAGTGCGGTTGACATTCGTTTTCCGGGCCAACCATACATCATGCTGGAGAATCAAGAATGCAAAGCATAACTTAGGTAGCATGCTTATGGTTGAGAGGTAAGTCGTGAGCCCGGGCGATCCCGTCAAGCGACCTGTGACGCTGCAGAAAATCAAAAACTTATACCCATCGAAGTCGGGATGATGAATTGTGCCTTGTTCGCAACCCATGGCACTGGCAATATCGGCGACTCGAACACGAACGATAGTGCCGCATACTATACTCTTGATTGCCATATGTTCGGGATCCTCGTTATCTTCAATGGTGCCATTCTCATAAAACTCCCTGACCGTATCCTCGTGCACCATTTGGTACACATTCTGATTCTTTGCGGCGATGTGGGTGAAATAATGCGCCCAATCTGGCCGTGCCTCTATCTAGCCTTGTGTCGGAAGATCAGGAATGTATGGGTTAAGGATAACCTGCATCTCGTATTGAATAGGCCAGGGCCGTGAAGGAGGCACAGATGCAGGAGTGGGAGATACAGGGCATGGAGTAGAGGTCTCACCCCTATGGCGTTTGTGAGCGACCGACTTCTGAGGGGCCATTGTACCTGCAAAACCACGGATGATAATGAAAACTACAGCAAGGCACACATTTCCAGCATGTAAATAGACACCAAATGCAGCAAGTTATGGTAAAGAAATTGTCGTGCCGACAGAGCATAGAAAATGACAGAAACACCCTTGGTGACTTAGCGACGGCTGATCAAACCCCAAAATAGGTTGACAAATTGTAATATATACTCGGTAAGTCCAAGGTCTAACCACAGGGAATGATGTAGGATTATTCTACTTCAAATTAATCTAAATACTACTTAGCTTAGCAAATTAAAGTTCTTATCAGGAAATTTTGTAGAGAAATTGTAATTTAATTAACTACTAAAGTAATGATTAAAAATTCAATTAAAACTAATTAAAGATAGGAAAGATAATCGATGAGAGATATCAAAGCTTCAAGGATCAATTATTTAATCAATACTTCTATGTCTATTTAATTTCTCAATTAGATTAAAATAATGATTTGACCTAATCGGAAGATATTTCATTCACGTTCATCATAACCATTAACATAAAAATATCGATTGAAAATTTATCATTAAAAAGCTCAGTCAAATAATCACAGGGAATTATAACCATTCGTCGTACCTTACGTTAACGACAAATCAAATAATTATATAGATTATGACTTTATCAAAACATCGCATTCAACCCAATAAGCAATAAAAACACTTCTTTATAGACGTAGAAATACTAATCAAATAATATCACCTCTAGCTTTGACAAAAGATTTAGCTATTCATATTCATGAGAAAAATCAGATTCGGAAGAAATTGCATTTGAAAAATCACTGTACCAGTTTTACTATTCACGGGGTACTGCAGCAGGAACACTGTAGCAAATCACTGTTCACAATTTACTGTTCACCGTGAGCACAGTTCATCTTCCCCAACAGCCCGAAGCAAAATGCAGTACTGTTCACAGCACTATTCACGGGCAAAAACCAGTGCTTTCTCCTCTATTTCTTTTCCTATTCTCTTCCCCCTCTTCGATTCCTACTCCTCCTCTTCGATTTCTACTGATTCACGGCCAAAATCACGCCGAAATCACGACCCAAACACTCAACACGAACCTCTATTTTTTTTCAAAACAGCATCCTAAAACCAGTCTGCTCTTCCTCCTATCGCTCCGTTTTTTATAGACAGATCAAAAGAGTCCTTTTCAACTCCAATTCCACCATGAGATGAGCCCAAATCCGTTTGAAAAATCCGTTTGAATCTCGATTCAAGCCCTCTGTTTTCTCTCGACTGCTTGATCACCGTCGTCTTCATCGCCGTTCTGTTTTCACCATGAGCCATCACGCCGTCGATCACTCCGCCGTGAAAGCATCGTCGTGAAACCAGGGCCGCCTTCGAGCTCCCGACCCTTGCCGGAATCCATTAGCCCATGGCCACCGTCGCCTGATTTCAGCCATGAGCGCTCGAGCAGAGAGCTCGAGCACTCTCTGTTCTGAAGGACACCCGAGCAGAAACTCGGTTTTTTTTTTCTTCTTCGAACCGAACTGGCCGGTTTGTTTCAATTTCCTTTATTTTTTTTCTTTCGCTCAATTAAAACCCGCCGAAGCAATTTCAACCACCGGATCAACTTTGAACGCACGTACTTTAATTTTGCCCCCGTCTTCTCTTTAGTGACTCATCAACAGTTTAGATCTTCGATGCGCCTGATATCAGCTCTTGGGTCACTTTGGCACTTTAAAACACGTCTATTGCACTCTTCTGCTACCGATCTGCAATTCGCATTTTTAAACCTGCAATAACAAAACCAAACTAAAATTAGATGCATAATAAAAATATGATTCCTTAAATTCTTTAATGCATCTAAAATAGTTAATTAGAGTAAATTAATTATTAATCCCCTAATTACTATCCTAATAAAAAATAACCCATTTTATTCATATTTTATCACAAAAACTACACTAGCATATAGGTAAATAGGGCATATAAATGTGTATATTTTATGCTTATCAACGGCACGATGGAAAATTGAAGCTATTGTCATCACAGCAATATGTAAAAGTAGATGACCCAAGACAGCAAATCAAATTTTGTTTTTCAATTTTTTTAGCATATTATGAATAAAAATCCTAAAAACTTATGAAAAACGTAGTAAATCGAAGAATTAGAGGCTATCAATACGCATATTAATCGCAATCATCATTCCAAGATCATGTGTGAGACTAATTGCAGAAAGATCTACTAGAAACCATGAAAAATCAAAATTTGGGCTTAGGGCTTACCGAAAGAAAGAGTGCAAATGTGAGGAAATGAGAAGGAAAGAGAGAAAAAGGATGCCGGATTCGGAATCTACACACAAAAATCCTTCGGGAGTCGGAGTTTCAGGCCAAATAGAGGTAGGCGATGGCAGCGGCGAGCGGAGATAGGTCACGCTTTGCCGCGACTACTGGTTTTTAAACGTGAAGAAGACGACCCGTGATCTATCGCATAATAAGCCGATCGATCGCTCCATAAGATGAGAAACGGCGCCCGTCGGATTGGAGATACACGGCATCAATTGCAGCCATTTTCTGGCGATCGATAGTTCAAGAATGTGATTGATCAACAAGCGATCAATCAAGGTCAATCGTATCTACTGTATTTTTTTTATCTCTGCGCTATTTGGCCGATCGATCGAGCTTGAATGCGATCGATCTTATCTATTGTTCTTCGTTATATATATATATAAATTATTTTATCTTTTATCAATGCCTCTATCCTCTCCCCCAAACCTATTATGAACATTGTTCTCCATGTGCAAGAAATAAAAACTATAATGATCATACAAGAAATGAAGAATAGGAAAGAGTACACCTGAGTAAGTGGTTTGCCTCCCACCAAGCACCAAGTTTAATGTCTTCAATCGGACAAAGCCATCAATCGCTATGTAGGTGTCGGATCATCCAGGTACACAATCATTTCATCCTTGTCTTCAGTAGCCTCTAGATAAGGCTTTAATTGATGACCGTTTACCTTGAATGTGCTCCCATCTTTTGGATTATGAATCACAACAGCTCCATGGGGAAACACTTCTTTCACAATGAACAGTCTAGACCAGCGAGAATGGAGTTTGCCAGGAAACAGATGCAATCGCGAGTTGTAGAGTAACACCTTTTGGTTACGACTTCCCAGAAATCAGCTTGTCGTGCACAGCTTTAGTCCTTAGCTTGTACAACTTGGCATTCTCATATACCTCAAATCTCATCTTCTTGAACTCATTAAATTGGAATTTGCGTTGTTCACCGACTTTGGCCATATCAAAGTTATATGCTTTAATGGCCCAATAAGCCCTGTGTTCCAACTCAATCGGTAAATGGCACGCCTTGCCATATACCAACCGGTAAGGAGACATGCCGATGGGAGTTTTGAACACGATTCGGTATGCCCAAAGTGCATCATTCAACCGCTTGAACCAATCTTTCCTATCGAGGTGCACCGTCTTCTCAAGAATTATCTTGATCTGGCAATTCGAGACCTCCACTTGCCCACTTGTCTGAGGTTGATAGGGGGTTGCAATTTCGTGGGTCACGGAGTACTTCTTGAGAAGAGCAGCAAAAGACCTATTACAAAAATGAGTACCCCCATCACTAATGATAGCACGAGGGATTCCAAACCTGCTAAAAATATTAGTTTTCAAAAAATCCAACACAACTTTGTGGTCATTTGTCCTGGTGGCAACAACCTCTATCCACTTGGATACGTAATCAACAGCAACAAGAATATGCACGTAACCAAAAGAAGGTAGAAAAGAGCCCATTAAATCGATACCCCATACATCAAAATTTCAACAATCAATATGGGTTGTAGGGCATCATATCCCTTTTTGAGAGGGTCCTAGTTTTTGATACCTATCACAAGATTTACAATAAGCATGAGCATCCTTAAACAATGTTGGCCAATAAAGACAACTTTGTAAAACTTTGGCCGCAGTTTTCTTCCCACCAAAATCCCCACCACAAGAATGAGAGTGACAAAAAGATAGGATGCTATGAAATTCATGCTCAACACATATCTTAAACAAATCAAGGTCATCCCAATAATAATGTTTGACGTGTGAGAAAAATAAATTTTTATCATTTTTAGACTAATGGGATGGAATTTGACCCACCGCAAGATAATTCACAATATGTGTAAACCAAGGAGGGGAAGTAGTAGAGACAGCAAAGAGCTGCTCATCGAGATCATGGTTGTGCAATTCATGGATACGAATTCTAGATAGATGATCAGCCACGATATTTTCAGAATCTTTTTTATCTTTTATTTCAAAATCAAATTCCTGCGGGAGTAAAATCCAACGAATCAGCCTTGGTTTGGCATCCTTCTTGGAGAGAAGGTACCGCAAGGCTGCATGATCAGAGAAAATAATAATCTTACTTCCCAGGAGATATGATCTGAATTTATCCAATGCAAACACAACAGCAAGCAACTCTTTTTTTGTGGTAGTGTAATTCAATTGTGCATAAGTGAGTGTCTTGCTAGCATAATAAATAACATGAGGAATTTTATTGATGTGTTGGCCTAACACTGCCCCTATCGCAAAATTAGATGCATGAAATATTATCTCGAAGGGCAGTGTATAGTCAGGGGGCTGAATGATGGGGGAGCTAGAGAGGAGGGTTTTGAGCTTTGTAAAAGCTTCTTTACACGAATCACAAACTCAAATGGCACGTCTTGACCAAGAAGGTGACATAGTGGACGTGATATTTTGCTAAAATCCTTGATGAAACGTCGATAAAACCCTGCATGGCCAAGGAAAGACTGTATTTGCTTAACAGATGTAGGTGGTGGTAGATTAGCAATCAGGTCGACCTTGGCCTTGTCAACCTCTATACACCTTTTTGATATAATATGCCCTAGTACAATCCCCTGCTGAACCATGAAATGGCTCTTTTCCTAACTTGGCATTAGATTCGTGTCCTCACATCGTTTCAAAACCAAAGATAGATTGTGCAAGCAATCATCAAAACAGGTGTCAAACACAGAAAAATTGTCCATGAAAACTTCCAAAAATTTGTCAATCATATAAAAAAATGGACATCATGCAGTGCTGAAATGTAGCAGGGGCATTACAAAGACCAAAAGGCATCCCACGATACGCAAATGTACCAAAGGGACATGTAAAAGTCATCTTTTCCTGGTCCTTGGGATAAACCGACACCTGATTATAACCTGAGAACCCATCTAGAAAACAATAAAACTCTTGGCCAGCTAGCTTATCAAGGATTTGGTCAATGAATGGGAGAGGGAAGTGGTCTTTACGGATATTGGAGTTCAGCTTTCAGTAGTCTATACACACACGCCATCCCAAAAACCACCCTGGGCGAATATGCAGCAGCGGCTCACCGATCTCACTAGCCATGTGTAGGAGCTTCGGCAATCACAACAAGAGATTCGGGCTTCATAGTAGGAGCTTCAGGATATTCAGCATGCTATTACGGAACACCTTGACTCCATAGTCGATTTTCTTCATGCGTGGCGTTTCCATCCTCCGGGCGGTGCAGATGGTGATGACCGGGACTTCTAGTTCACTTCCTCTTGTGTTTTCCTTACTCTTTCTCATTTACTTTTATGTGATCATTGTATTTTTATCTTTTGTTGTGCCTTGAGGACAATGCTTATATTAGGTTTGGGGGAGAGGATGTGCTTCATTGTAAAATCAGAAAAGGATAAAAAATAAAAAAAATGAGTAGTTTTAAGCTGTTTGTTAGGATTTTCTTTCTTAAGTTTTGATAGTTTATCCCGTGATAATGCATGTTTCAATTCTTAAGTGATCAATTTACATTGGAAGTGTGAGTAAGTATACTGGAGGATAGAGACACTTAACTGAGAATATCTTTCTGATGCAGTCCTCTTGGAACAGGTGCTTGAGCTAATAAAACTCATTCTCACACACTAGTACATAAAGTAATAGCCTCTAGAGATTTGTTGAATACTAATCTTCAGTGGGATGTCTTTAGTCAGAGTCATTGGTTGATATGTCGTTATCTCTTGAGCTTAAAAGATCATGATAGACCATTTACTTGGCAATATGGCTGAGGCTTGGACCAGAAATAGGTTGAGAGAATAATATAACATGGATAGAATAAAGATCGCTGGAAAATATGAATGCTGAAAAAAATGAAAACAACAAAAGCAAGCTCGGGGCTGCTTGACTTTATAGGATTAACTTAGGCTGATGCTATGGCCCGAAGCGATTTATACTTAAAACCTAATGCCCTAAGCCAACTGGTTGGGAGTCATTGGCCTGAGTCATTGTTGAACCTAAGCATCTTGAAGTTAGGCATCGCACAGTCCCATTGTAAAAAAAAGTATATGGTGTATTATCCTCTCAAGTCTAGAATGTTAGACCCGAAGGAGGTGCGCAAGCATGTGTGCTATTAAGAACCTAAAGATTATGATGACTATGTAGATTCTGATGTTCTTTGGTTAATGGGTCACACTGGATCTGTGTAAAATAGAGATTTATAATGTATTGCTACAATGTTCTACACTTCTACTATTTACATTATCATGCTATATCATATTTGAGCAGAAATTTCCAAGATGAAAGTGTGAAATAAGACCACTTACTTGAAGGCTTTTATATTCCCATTGATTATAAACCAAGTACATGTGGTTGATTTTCTTAAGCATTGTGATTTGCATTTGAAGGGATAATAAGGTTGTTTGTTTTGTAGTATTTTATTTTATTTTTGCACTTAGATTAACTAGGTTAATAAATACATGTTTGTCGGTAGCATGGCTGCAAACCCTCACGGGACACAACTCGTCATACTATGGCCACCTAGAGGTTTAACGGCTTATTGCATATGCTCAATGCAATCGTGTTCCCTACGGAAGTGACATTTACTTTTCTACTTTAGTTTTTGCTGTTTTAGTTCCTTTAGTTTGTTTGTTTGATTTTGCTTTGTTTTGTTTTGCTAGGGACTAGTAAAATGTAGGTTTGAGGATTGATTTACACTTGAATTATGCATATAACTATCTCCTCAACTTATGTTTATGTTAGTATTTCATTAGAATTAACGGTACTTTAATAAGTTTGTGATCTTTTGTTGGAAAAGAAGACATACACTCTTTTTGGTGTAAGAAGAAAGAAGAAAACAGAAAAATTTAGAAAATGAATAGTAGCCGATCGATCGCCACACAGACGCGATCGATCGCTAGAGCCGAAAAATAGAATGTAAATGAAGAATGTGATCGATCAGTGCACTTTGCGATCGATTGTATCTACTGGAGTTTGCAAGTGAATAGTAACCGATAGATCGGCACATCAAGTGATCGATCGGCTGGAAAGTTTAACTGAACGATCGGCGCGACGTAGCTGAAATAAAGAAAGAAATGGCGATCGATCGACAGACTAAGTGATCGATAGCTGTATTCGGGAAACTTAAAAATAACCCTATTTTGAGTCGGATTTGGAAGGGCTTTGCGTGTTTTCTCTCTAACCCTATAAATATGCCTTAAAGGGAACGTACTGAGCATTAGAGAATAGAGTTTTGAGTTCCTTTGGAGACCTTAGAGGCTAGAGCAAAGGAGAGAAGAAGATGATGAAGAACATGATGGTGGTTTCTCCTCCAATGCAAGGCTAGACTTCTTTTTAAGGCGTAGATGAAGCCCCAATAGACTGGTTGTATTATTTTCTTTTCTCTCATCTTACTTTTATTCTAGTTGGTGTATGGATCTTTGTTATAATTTTAATGTTAATTCATTGAAGTTTATTCTTTGTGCTCGAGAGAGACAAGAGTGAATTTTGTGAGTTTCAATCCAAAAGAATACTTGCATGTATGAGAGGAACGTGAGTAGTCTTAAGTGTTACATATTAATAAAGTTTCATTAGTTTATGCTCGAGAGAGATAGATCACAATTCAATGAGTTTCATTGATTTATGTGTTACGTCCGAAAGGAGAGCACAATAACTTGAATTGACAAATATATGTCCCAGAGGAATATGCTAGCTAATTAGGAATTTATACAAAAGAGAGAGAGAGAGACGATATATTAGTTTATTGTGTGGTAGATTCGAAGCCTTGGTATTTCCCCACATAAGTAAATCTCAGTTAATTTAGTTAAAGTTTTTGCTTTCTTAGATTAATTAAAAACTGCAACTTTCTCTTGAGTTTGGTAAATCATTCATCTATCCGTGAGGTTCGACAACCCTAAATACTCACTGTAGTACAATTGCCTTGTGCACTTGCAAGGGTCTAAATATTAAACGATCAACAATTGCATCCCAACATTAAAAAACATATAAACAACACGCTTCTCAAATATTCACAACCACGTGTTAACTTGTCACAACCTTGTAGATATATTCAAATGTGTTATCCATTACAATGAAGTTGTGATGAATTTTTAGTTAGTTATGCTACATTTGTGATGCGTAATTACTGTAGTTGTGATACCTTTATTGCTAAGTTGTAATGATATGATTTGTTCATGATGTGTTATGATGGATTATCTATAATTGTTGATGAATGAAATACTTGTTGCGATGCCTAGTAGATATGCTTAGATGTGTTATATGTTAATTAGTCACAACCTCTTAATTAGTTGCGATGAATTTTATATTCAGTTGTGATGCTTAATGGTTGCATTTACGATGCCAAATTAGTTAAGTTAATGTTATCAGATCTTATGCATTACAGTCAAGTTGCGATGCATTTTTAGTCAGTTACGTGACATTTGTGATGCATAATTGTTGCAGTTGTGATACCATTATGACTAAGTTGTGATGATATGATTGTGTTGCACTATGTCTTAATCAGATCTTATGCATTATAATGAAGTTAGCACACATTTTTAGTCAGTTACGTGACATTTGCGATGCCTAATTGTTGCAGTTGTGATATCTCTATGGCTAAGTTGCGATGCAATTTTTAATATATTGCCTATGCCTGCTTCCTTTAAATCCCATGCATTTTGTCTTAGTCATACTTTGAAACATTTTGATTCTATAGCCTCCCTCCATAATTCTACTTTCGCATTCAAACCTACTTTATTCTTATGAATTAAAACTACATCATCTAGAAAAAAAATACACCAAGGTATAATGAAAGCGAAACGATAAGGATTTAAAGCTGACCTTTGATGAAGAACAACCGTAACTGGACTTAAAGCATTCATGTAATGGACAAATCATGCATACTTGTTCTTATCTTTGCTTCTCAACGTAAAGCTACCACATACGCATCGCAAACCCAACATAATCACATCCCAACATTAAAACACATATAAACAACACATTTTGCAAATATTCACAACCACGTAATAAACTTGTCACAACCTTTTAGATATATTCGAATGTGTTATATATTACAATGAAGTTGCGATGAATTTTTAGTTAGTTACTTACATTTGCGATGCGTAATTATTGTAGTTGTGATACCTTTATTGCTAAGTTGCGATGATATGATTTGTTGCATGATGTGTTGCCTCATATGCATGTTGCTGTGTTGCACGACATTGTGGTCATGGTTATAACTAAGTAGTGATGGATCTAGTAATCGTTATGATGGATTATCTATAACTGTTGATTAATGAAATACTTGCTGCGATGCCTAGTAGATATGCTTAGATGTGTTGTATCTTAATTAGTCACAACCTCTTGATTAGTTGCGATACATTTTCTATTCATTGTGATGTTTAGTGGATGATGCCAAATTAGTTAAGTTGATGTTATAAGATCTTATACATTACAGTTAAATTTCAATGCATTTTTAGTCAATTACGTGACTTTTACGATGCCTAATTGTTGCAGTTGTAATACCTTTATTGGTAAGTTGCGATGCTACCACAAACGCATCGCAACCCATCACAATCGCATTCCAACATTAAAAAAATATATAAATAACACACTTCGTAAATATTCACAACCACATATTAACTTGTCAGAACCTCATGTAATAGCCAAATCATGCATACTTTTGCCTATATTTGCTTTTCAACGTAAAGCTACCAGAAACGCATTGCAAATATCACAATCGCATCGCAATATTAAAAAAAGATAAACCACACAGTTCACAAACATTCATAACCACATTTTAACTTGTTACAACCTTCACAAATGCAATTAACCTGTGAGAACTATATCATAACTTTGTCCTAAACTAGCCATAATCACATAGTAAGTGGCCACAAAATTCACATATGCAAATATTCAAAATTGTATATGAACTTGTCTTAACTATATCATAACTTAGTTATTAATCAGTCATAACCACAAAATTGCTTCACATCAAAGGCTTCTGGTGTTTGTCCAAATGCAAGTTTATACGTAATGTAACAAAGGTATGCCCCGCAATCATCGAACCCTACTTACTTCTATGATTCAACATGCTTAGTTTTTCATTTCTCCCAATCCCCATCTTCGAATGACAAACCCAGTAAAAACCCACCATACTTTGCCTGCCTCTTCATGGCATGGAGGAATATGGACTTTTCATGCTCAAATCTCCTGCATGTCCCAAGGCTATTGTAAATGCATTGTGTGTTCACCAAATCTTAAGTTCAATAAGGACCAATGATTACTCTTGAGGACTAGAACATGCCACCTGCTATACATGAAAGCATGATCACCATCTGCACCCTTGTAAGATCCACGCACATTCTTGTTCCAATCTTCATACAAAGCTTCATGATTAAACCTTTTAGGCTTTCTACCCACTATCCATGTATCAAAAGCTTTCTGGTCAGCATTGCAAAATGATTGCATGCATGTACAAAGTAAGCAATAAATAAGCATGACATCACATATCGGTTTTAAATGGTATCGTAACTATATCACAAGTATGTATTCATATATAAGGATAAGGTAACTCACCAAGAATTGGGGAACAAATATAAAGACGCTGGGAAGCTCTTCACCATGCAACTCCCTCAAGTGTTTTCGCATGAGTGCCACATATGCATCCATGACAAAGTTGTCGAACCATCCTGCGTCTGATATCTCTTCCTCCACCCCTAGGTAGCCTTGCCACCTAATGCTCTAGAGGTTGCTAATCTTGACAGGTACCCCATTAGCAAAGCCAACGTAGATGTGTAAGAATCCTTTTCGGAGCCTCCAAACTGTGTCTACAATTGTCTCATCCTTAGGTGTTAGGTAGAACTCACTGGGATAGTTTTCCATCTCATTGCGTCGGAGTGCAATTTCACAAAAGAAAGGGGATTGACATTGTCCAGTAGGATTTGTAGTTCTCAACACAGATACAGACAAAGGGAGTGACCTGCTTGTAGTGGTGTGGGCAACATCCTCCCTAGGCCATATGTTGTTGTTTTAATTAATCTCTTAATTTTAGTAGCAAGTGTACGAATCGTATTTTGAGTACAGTCGCACAATTTTACGAGGTCGAACCCACAGGGACTTATATGGCAAAAATCTAATCGAACCCTAACTAAACCCTTGAACTAAGTATGGAATTGTAAAGATTGATTAACTAACAAATGACTAATTAAATTAATTATTGAGATAAAAATTTGAACTTTATCAAATTAACAAAATACTAAGGCTTTGGAATTGGCAGGCAGTAAATTATAGAGAATCCTAAACTTACACTCATTTATCATTTTCCAAAATACTCGTAACAATCTAGAATCATATTCACGTTGTTACGGAAGATCTTACTTCAACGCACAATTACTCATACAAAAATCACGCCTTTTATGATGTTTAATTTAACAATTCAAATCACTTGATATATCCACTTACAAGATAATCACAACTAATATCCAATTTGTTATTTAAATATTTAAAACAAGCCTACATTGAAATAGTAATCCCTAATCATAGCAAAAATATGATTGATGCTATATCCGTAATTAATTAAGTAATTAAATCAGGAACGCATAAACATTATCGCACAATTCTACGAGAAAAATTCAACTTTCACAAGTCAGGATTCTCTACAATCACTACAGCCTCATCCTATCCTTGGCAACGAATCTTGCCAATCATATTAATAAAAACATATACAAAATTAATAGAATTCATTTCCATAAATATCAAAATAACTTCCAAGATTTTTGACTTAAGAAATAACAGTCATTCGAACAATTGGGCACAAAACCAATGCAGTAATATTGACTGAAATGAAAACAGAATAAATAGAACAAAACCTGGAACTGCAATGTCACCCACTGTTTTCAGCACAAGTCGAACAATCTTGATACAAATTTAGTTGTAGCAACAATAATAACCGAAGTAAAAAAAAACAGAAAGAAAGATAGAACTTTGAACTGAAAAATATGAAAAAAAAATGTTTTGTTCATCCTCTCGAGCAATCGACTCGACCCTTCTCTGTTTTTATATGCACTCCAGTCTGCAAAGCAGTTCTCCTCTCTCCCAAATCAGAAAAATTTCAAACCAATGTCATGCAGAATCAAAATATTCCCTTCGAATTGCATCAAATCCCGTCTGATTTTGTGGTAAAAATACTATCTTTAATCCTCTCGAATAGAACCGCAGCACCCAAAAATTGAAACTTTCCCCTTTGAGCCAAAATTCGCCCCTCTTTGAATCTCAATTCGAATGGAAATTGGGGCACTTACATTTTGAAACGGAATTGCAATTCGTCTTTTCCCGATTCAGCTTTGTTGCACGCAAATTTCCAAATCCAGATCTTTCCAAATCGCGACCATTCCTTCTATTGCTGCTCTGTCCGAGCAGGAACTGTTGCCGTCTTCGTGACCACCGCTTTCATCCTCACGAGCACTCCCGATCAGCTCCTTTGGTCGAACCAGAACCACGGCCATTGTTGCCATGTCGTCGACCTCTCGCCATTGGCCTCCATCGCCGCCTCACCGTCGATCGTCGTCGAGTTCTTCCTTAGCTCCTCCAGTCGTCGTCGGTTTCTCTTGTCTCTATCGGCCGCTCGAGCAGAGCTCGAGCTCTGCTCCTCTGTTAGACACCCGAGCCATCGGCTCGGGTTGTCATTTATTTTTTCTTTTTCCTTTCCACAGACTGGACCGGTTTGGTTCAATTCAGTTTCTTTTTTATTTTTTCAATTGCTTGATTTAAACCCGTTGTATCAATGCCATCCGCCAGAACGAATCTGAACGGCTGAACTTTAACTCTGCACCCATCTTCTCTTAAGTGCATCATCAACAGTTCAGATCGCATGATCTCAGCTCTTAGGTCACTTTGGCATATCAAAACCCGCTTAATAGTTTTACTTTGACCGTTCTGCAGTTCGAGTGGTTGAACCTACATGAATAAAAATATGTCCCACATTAGAGCACCAAATAATTCATAAACTAACACATTCAAATTGACCAATTTATAGCGCATTAATTATTTAATTCCTAATTCCTAAACTAATTCCTAATAACTCTAACTAGAAATTAGGACTAACAAATAGATAAAAAGACATATAAAAATGTGTATTTTTCATGCGTAACACCATACGTTGCCTGTATCATGCCATAATTAATGAATGAGTGGTTAAAGTTTGCACATATGAAGCCTCATGAAAGGAAGTATCTAGAAGGTAAACTTTTCACTTACTGAAAGGCTCTTTAGATCAATGACTGTCACTGGTCTACTGTTGTTGTTTTAATTAATCTCTTAATTTTACTCGCTATACGAATCGTATTGGAGTATAGTTGTACGATTACGAGGTCGAACCCACAGGGACTTGGAAGACGGAAATCTAATCAAATCCTAACTAAACCATTGAATTAATTATGAAATTAGTTAGTCCTAACTAATCTAACCACGATGTCACGCCTCGAAATCCCATACCTCGATCGGAGTGCGGAAGCCAATCAATGGAATACATTTCAAGGTAGAGATCCCGGGCACGCGACCGAACAGTCGATTTCACCACCAATTACAATCATCTCAAAAGAATGTGTAACCGATTATGCCCACAATCAGTGTAATACAATAAAAGACATCAATAAATAATATGAAATGAATTTACTTAATAATAATCCATTTAAGAAAGTCAAGTAAAATAAACCTATGTCTATGGCACACAATTACCAATAATGTCATAAGCATCAATAAAAGTTAAACAAATAACTAAATAATCTTTAAACTCTTCTCGGCGCCTGCAATCCGCCTTTCCATTACTGCACTCCTGATCTCAATTTTCATTTGCGTATGCATCAGAGGATGCATGAGTATTTCATAGAAACACTCAGTAGGATGTAAAAACCCACTGAATTAAAACAAGCAGTATGAAGAGAATAAGAATAACAAAGGTTATAGACATTCCACAACATTTGAACTGAACCGAGGTTGATACACCTGCTAGGTTAGTCAACAACAATTCCAACTCGCAAGTATAGGAAAACATCAATAAGACTCCGAACAAACATATGTCTAAGGAGAGAATAACCATCATATCAAAGGCTCCAGACAAAGTGAAAGGAGTTACAATTTCTGCTCGCTAAACTGGTCGCTTGCAAGTGACTAAAATAATATACTAGAACCACCCTAGGGGTCCTCTCTTTGGAACCCTGCCATGCGTCTAGGATGGCACTGGTGGGGTCAGCATCCCCACCAGTGCTTACGAACACGATAGGCGGAGACTGAGGACCTTCCGTAATATCCACAATCTAACGTACGTATAGTGCATCCCTTCGGGTAGTATGGAATCGCAATTTCATAAACATAAGTGACCTCACAAGATCTAGCAATGGCTTAATTGAGAATACTATGAATCCACCATGGGGAGAGTCTCGTGAGATCTCCAGTAAAAGAAACAATCATATAATCAATATGAGCAATATCTCAGAGGAATAGAGGTCGCAACACTATAAGATCATAAGGTATCTCTTACCAGAACAGACTCTCTCAAGGAGTATGGATAGAAGTGTTCAGATCTTTGGCCAACAAATAACTCACTCATTGGAGAAGCATAGAATGACAAGTTTCACAAAGGCATGTAATTCACTCTTAGTATAACAAGAAATCCAAACACTTCAAATAACATCGACTCACCCAAGGAGTACCATACAATCAATATATAATTTTCATGCTCAGCCCTAGATAGGAATTCCTCAAACGCATTGGAGTTTTATAATACAAATATCAGAGATAAAAAATCAAAGAATCTTAGATGATTTGAATCCTAAGTGGAATATCAAACCGACATCAATGCTTTTAAGATAAATAGTTATAAATCTCTTGATCGAAGAATTATCTCTCCTAATTAGATTACTTCTAACCCAATTCTTACTGTGATATTCCATAAGTATATATTCCAATCATTGGTATTGACACGTTAGACATTATCATATCATATATCATGATGTTATTTGTATACTTAGTATTTTCTCTCAGATTCAGCTCACTACCTCCTGCACAATAGTCCACTTCCGATGGATGCTGTGCTCTGTACAGTAAAGTTTAACTCTGAAAGTTTTTAATAATAATACCCTCGTGAGTCTAGTTTCTAACCCCACTGATTTTATATTTTTCCAATTTTATTTGAATTAGTTATGAATTATTTACTACCAACTGTCAGCACAGAAACAGTTCTGGCCGAGATTAAGACTCTTAATTAAACTTGATTATCTTACTTAATAAGACATTATAGATAATAATATATCATTAACAGACCATATACTCCTCTCCTAGACCAATTACAGAACCTAGGATTATCTGGAAATACTAAAATTCACTCCTTTCTTGTGTTCTTTTACATATAACACAATTTTTAAACATTAATACATCGCAAACAAGACAATTAATACAAGACACACCTTAAGGCACAAAACTCAACGTGGATCATGATCAACCAAACAATATCAGAACTTCTAGCCTTTGAAAAAATAATAAAGCATCAGACTTTTGGTGCGAATTCCCATCTAGAAACCAGAATATGAATGTACATATGATTATGATGCACTACGCATAGAAATAATGACACAATTCATTCATCTTACAAGAATCCACACAATACACTAAGGTGCTGAATTAAAACACTTATCAATATCATATAATCAGAAGAGAGAAGAGGGGAAAAACCATCCTACTTAATTCATTGAAGATTCCGCCTTTCTACGTGTTGCTCGTCTCCTCTGCTTCCTCCAAAGCTCCCGCTCCAAGATCTTACAAACTCCCACAAGAAGAAGCCTTAATGGAGGTGGGTGAACGTGAAGGAGAAGGGGAAAGGTCTCTGGACGTTCTAGGGTTACGTTTTTGCAATGGCACAAGCCAACTCTTTAGGGTTTATATAGAGTTGGGGGAGAATCCCTTTTTAAATTAATTTTCCATATCATGGACACTTCCAACCAATGGGAAGGCCTCAAGATCCTTCTAGAGACGTGCCAATCAAGTCCAATTGGGATTTGATATCCTTCTCATGTAAATCCACCCCAAAACTAAGCTAGAAATCGCAAAACCGCAACCGGCGATCAATCGGCTATACGGCGATCGATCGTCATATGTGTTGTTCTACACTACCGCGTTACAGCCGATCGATCGCAATTATTGCCAATCGATCGCTTTACCCGAAACAAAACATTCAATAATCACAGTAACTATGATCGATCATTTTGATAAGGCGTCGATCGGTTCAATTTGCCGATCGATCGTTTCTTCTGGCGATCGATCGCAGCCACGCTCAATCAAATTTCAATTTCTCATCGCGCATAGTTAGTGGCGTTGGAAAGATCTTCTCACCAACTTTAATTTTCATAAGGTAAAACATGACCAAATCAAACATTAAAAGGGTCAAATTTCGGTTTTAAAATACTTACTAATTTTTTGGGTGTTACATCGAAATCCCCTTCCAAATCCGTGTCGAAATAGGTTTTATTTCGGTTTACCGCACACGCCGATTGATCGCACCGTATTGCCGATCGTTCGCTTCCCGATCGATCACAATTCCTTCGTTATTTTCCTCTGATCGATAAGCGATCGACGCCGTATGATACCGATCGATCATAGTTACTGTCTTGTGCGGATCAAAAACTCCAGTAGATACGATCGATCATTTTGAGGTCCGATCGATCATTTCCTTCAATACACTATTTTTGTGGCTGAGGCGATCGATCGCATTGAATGTCCGATTGATCGTAGTTACTGTTCACAATCTTTAAATAGCTATAACTTTCTTCCCCAAACTCCAAATTGCACGTTGTTGATGGCGTTGGAAAGTTGACTTCTTGAGCTTTAAAATGAAGCTTGAATCAGTCCAATCCAAGTTTTATACACAAAGTTATGATGATTTAACTATTTAAGTTATTTTTCACCTCATTTCTGTGTATGACTTTTGTTTCCTACAAAAACGAAAAACTATATTAAAGTAGTAGTTATTCTAATCAAACACTAGCATAAATATAAGTTTAGGAGATAATAAAATGCATATTTCATGTGTAGATCACACCCCCAAACCTAGATTTTGCTAGTCCCTAGTAAAACAAAACAAAATAAAATCAAACAAACAAACTAAAAGAACTAATGCATAAAAGTAAACACCACTTTCGTAGGGAACACGATTGAATTGAGCATATGCAACAAGCCGTTAAACCTCGAGATGTCCCTAGTAGGACGAGTGTTATCTCGTGAGGGTTTGCAGCCATGCTACCCACAAATATGTATTTATTAATCTAATTAACCTAAGTGTAAAACAAAAGAAAAATTAAAACATTGTAAAACACACAACCTATTATCCTGACAAATGCAAACTACAATGCTTAAAAGAATCAACCACATGTACTTCGTTCATAATCAACAGGAATATAGAAGCCCTCAAGTAAGTGGTTTTATTCCACACTTTCATCTTGGAAATTTCTGCTTAATATGATATAACATGATAACATAAATAGTAAAAAGTGTAGAACATTGTAGCAATACATTCTAAATTTTTGTTTTATACAGATCTAGTATTACCCATTAACCAAAGACCATCAGAATCTACATAGTCATCATAATCTTTAGGTTCATGATAGCACAAATCTGCGCGCCTCATTCGGGTCCAACATTCAAGATTTGAGAGGATAATACACCAAAGACTCTTTTTTCATAGGACTGCGTAAGGCCTGACTTCAAAATGCTTAGGTTTAGCAATGACTCAGGCCAATGATTCCCAGCCAGTTTGACTTAGGGCATTAGGTTTTAAGTAGACCACTTCAGGCCCAAGCATCAGCCTAAGTTAATCCTATAAAGTCAAGCAACCCCTTTCTTTCATTTTGTTTTCATTTTTTTTTGTATTTTCATTTTCAGCATTCATATTTTCAGAACATCTTTATTTTATCCAGGTTGTATTATACTCTCAACCTATTTCCGGTTCCAAGCCCTTGCCATAGCCAAGTAAATGGTCTATCATGATTTTTTAAGCTCAATAGATAACTACACATCATCCAATGACTCTGACTAAAGAATCCCACTGTAAATTAGCATTCAATAAATCTCTAGATGGCATTACTTTATGTACTAATGTGTGTGAGTGAGTTTTCTTAGCTCAAGCACTTATTCCAAGAGGACTGTAATAGAAAGATATGCTCAGTTAAGTGTATCTATCTTCCAGTATACTTACTCACACTTCCAATGTAAATTAATCTCTTAAGAATTGTAATATGCATCATTACGAGATAAACTATCAAAACTTATAAAAAATACTAACAAACAACCTAAAAACTAATCAAATTTTTAAGATTTTTTTTTATTTTTTTTATATGCAAGCAATATTCCCTCCCCCAAACCTATTATGAACATTGTCCTCAATGTGAACAATATAAAACTACAATGATAACATAACAAGGAAAGGAAGAAAAAGAGAAAATACACATGAATACATGGGTTGCCTCCCACCAAGCACGAAGTTTGTCTTTTTCAGCCAGTCGGAGCCACGATCATTCTGTAATTATCGGATCAATTAAATACACCAGCCCGTCATCCAGGTCACCAGTAGCCTCGAGATAGGGTTTTAGACAGTGGCCATTAACTTTGAATGTATTCCCATCTTTTAAATTTTTGATCTCAACAACACCATGTGGAAATACTTCTTTGACAATAAAAGACCCAGACCACCGAGATCGGAGCTTCCCAGGAAATATGTGGAGCCTAGAATTGTAAAGTAACACTTTCTGATCAGGCTGAAAGGACTTTCTGAATATCATCTTGTCATGTACAGCTTTGGTCCTCATCTTGTAGAGTTTGGCATTCTCATATGCATCAAAGCGCATCTCCTCTAATTCACTCTGTTGGAGTTTTCGCTGCTCACCGGCTTTATCCAGATCAAAGTTGTAGGCCTTAATAGCCCAATAAGCCCGGTGTTCCAACTCAATAGGTAAATGGCAAGGTTTGCCATATATCAATCTATAAGGAGACATGCCAATAGGGGTTTTGAAAGCTGTCTGGTAGGCCCATAATGCATCATTAAGTCGCAAGCACCAATCCTTTCTATGGGGCGAACCGTCTTCTCCAGAATCTGCTTGATTTGGCAATTAGAGACCTCCACTTGGCCACTCGTCTGAGGATGATATGGTGTGGCAACCTTGTGGGTGACAGAGTATTTCTTGATAAGAGCCTCAAAAGACCTGTTACAAAAATGAGAACCGTCGTCACTAATAATAGCACGAGGAGTTCCAAACCTGCTAAAAATATTAAATTTCAGAAATTCCAGCACAACTTTATGATCATTGGTCCTAGTGGCAATAACTTCAATCTACTTAGACACGTAATCCACAACAACAAGAATATAAGTACGACCGAAAGATGGTGGAAAAGGTCCCATAGAATCGATACCCCATACATCAAATATTTCAACAATCAATATGGGTTATAGGCGCATCATATCCCTTTTTGAGAGGGCTCCTAATTTTTGACACCTATCGCAAGATTGACAATAAGCAAGGGCTCCTAATTTTTTTCTTAAAACCGCTTTGAAGTACTTTGGGCGCAGTTTTCTTACCACCAAAGTGTCCACCACAGACCTGAGAGTGACAAAAAGATAAGATGCTATGAAACTCACTCTCGAGGACACATCGTCTTATGACTTGATCAGCACATATCTTAAATAGGTCAGGGTCATCTCAATAATAATGTTTGACTCGAGAGAAAAATAAGTCTTTATCATGTTTAGACCAAAAGGTTAGGATTTGACCCACAGCAAGATAATTCATAATATATGCGTACCAAGGTGGAACAGTGGAGACAACAAAGAGCTGCTCATCAGGGAATGAATCCTTTAGAGGGTCATGTCTATGCAGATTAGAAGTAGGAATTCTGGATAGATGATCAGCCACGACATTCTCAGAACCCTTTTTATCTTTAATTTCAAAGTCAAATTCCTACAGGAGTAAGATCCAACGAATCAACCTTGGCTTGGCATCCTTCTTAGAAAGAAGGTACCGCAAGGCTGCATGATCAGAGAAGATGATGATCTTACTACCTAGGAGATATGACCAGAACTTATCTAATGCAAAAACAACAGCAAGCAACTCTTTTTCTGTGGTAGTATAATTCAATTGAGCATCAGTGAGTGTCTTGCTAGCATAGTATATAACATGAGGAATTTTGTTGATGTGTTGGCCTAACACTGCCCCTACAGCAAAATTAGATGCATCACACATTATCTCGAAGGGTAGTATATAGTCAGGGGGCTGAATGATGGGGGAGCTAGAGAGGAGGGTTTTTAGTGTCGTGAAAGCTTATTTACTCGACTCATCAAATTCATATGGCACGTCTTGACTTAAAAGGTGACATAGCGGACGTGATATCTTGCTAAAATCTTTGTTGAATCGGCGATAAAACCCTGCATGGCCAAGGAACGACCGTATTTGCTTAACTGATGTAGTGTAGATTAGCAATCAGGTCAACCTTGGCCTTGTCAACCTCTATACCCCTTTTTGATATAACATGTTCAAGCACAATCCCCATAAAGTGGCTCTTCTCCCAACTTAACACTAAGTTCGTGTCCTCGCAACATTTTAAAACCAAAGACAAATTATGCAAGCAATCCTCAAAACAAGTACCAAACATCGAAAAATCGTCTATGAAAACTTCCAAAAATTTATCAATCATGTCGGAAAAAATGGACATCATGCATCACTGAAATGTGGGCATTGCAAAGACCAAAAGGCATCCTCCGATACGCAAATGTACCGAAGGGATATGTAAAAGTTGTCTTCTCCTGATCCCCTGGAAAGACCGACACTTGATTATATCCTGAGTACCCATCTAAAAAGCAATAAAACTCTTGGCCCGCTAGTTTCTCTAGGTGTTAGAGTTCAGCTTCCTATAGTCAATGCACACCCGCCATCCCATGGTCTCTCTCACAGGCACTAGCTCACCCTCAGAGTTTGGTTTCACAGTTAAGCCTAACTTTTTAGGTACAACTTGGATGGGACTCACCCACTCACTGTCACAGATAGGATATATAATGCCAGCTTCTAAGAGTTTCACGACCTCTTTCATAACCACTTCTCTCATGTGAGGGTTCAACCGTCGCTGCCCCTCCCTAGAAGGTTTGGCATGGTCCTCCAGGTTTATGTGATGCATGCACACAGAGGGGTCTATACCCCGGAGGTCAGCTACCGTCCACCCTATAGCTCGCCGGTGTGTGGTAAGGATCTCCAACAACACGGCTTCCTGGTCACTAGATAGGCTCGAGGAGATATCACAGGAAGGGTGTCAATGGGACCGAGAAAAGCGTACTTCAGGGAGCTAGGAAGGAGTTTCAACTCAAGTGTAGGGGGTGACTCTATCAAAGGTTTTAGTGGTGGGACGGTGGACACAGGGAGAGGGTCGGGGTGGGGTCTCCACAGGACATGTCCAGGATGTAGGGCAACCACTAAATGGTGATGGACCTCCTCAAGGTCAGGTGTGCCCTCATATTTATTGATCAAGTCATAGAAAAGGGTGTGCTAGAGGGCATCTTTAAGCACACAGCAAATGTAAGGTATTCTTGGACTAGGTCATCTAGGTCGTCAACCATAAGGCACTCAGCTTCACTCGAAGGTTGTTGGGAAGCACTAAAGATGTTTAATTTAACTTTCATGTTCGCAAATGAGATGTTCATGAGCCCTGACCTACAGTTAATGGTGGCATCGGATGTGGCTAGGAAAGGGCGGCCAAGGATAACAGGAATTTGAGATTTGGAGTTGGCAATAGGTTCCATGTCTAAGACGACAAAATCAACATGGAAGTAGAACCGGTCAACTCCAACAGGAATGTCTTCTATAACACCCCTAGGGTGACGAATGGATCGGTCTACTAACTGAAGAGTGACTGAGGTGGGCTGCAACTCTCTGAGGCCAAGTTGTTCATACACTAAGTAAGGGAGGAGGTTGACACTGGCCCCTAAATCCAAGAGAGCTCTGCTAATGGTATGGTCACCGATGACAATGGATATAACAGGGACACCTGGGTCCTTAAATTTAGGTGGCATATCACCGGTCAGTAAAGAGCTCACTTGGTTAGTCAAAAAGACCTTTTGGGTGACATGGGATTTGATTTTTCGCTTTTGGGTACACAGGTCTTTCGGGAACTTGGCATACGCAGGCACTTGTTTGATGGCATCTAAGAGGGGAAGGTTGATCTTAACCTGTTTGAATACCTCTAACATGTCCTTCATTCGTTGGGGGGACTTAGTAAACGGGGAGGGTTGGTTGAGGCATTGAGGGAAAGGAGCCTTGGGGATATAGGATTTTTCATTGGTGGGTTGCGTAGGGGTTTCCTTCTGCTGAGAGAGACTAATAAGATCAAGCATGGTAGGAGTGGGTTGGTTCGGATTCTCTAGGGGAGTATTCTCACTCGCAAAGGATAGGTTCCTAACCTGATTGTCACCTTGTTTACCATTTCTTATGGTAGTAACGGCTTGCACTTGCTCATTTGGATAATGGGAACCTTCAACGGCGAACTGGCCTCTAGGGTTCTGCTGTGGTCGGCTGGGCAAGGTTCCTACTTCCCTACGGTTCATAGATTGGGCCAGCTGTCCTAATTGGGTTTCTATTTTGGCAATGGATTGTGTATGAGAGTGGACTAGTTGGGCCTGGGTTCTTAGCTCACCTGTCAGCTCTCTGTTTTTGGTGTCTATCTTAGCATCCATCTTGGCTTCCATCGAATTGAAAGCTGAGAGGAAAGTAGATGGGTGGCTAGCATTTGACTCATTTGGTCTTCAAGGGATAGTTTTTTATTGGTTTGACCAAATGAGGGATTTGTGGCTGGTTGGTAAGACAGAGTTGGGTTTGGGAATTCTTGTCTTGGGGTCTGATTGAAAGTGGGCCCTTGGTTGGGTTGTTTTCAGGCGAAATTGGGATGACTTTGCCACCCCGGGTTGTAGGTATTTGAGTATGGGTTATTGGCTCTAGGATAGGTTTGTGCAAGGTTGACGTGATCCTGTACAAGATCTGGATATTGGGAAGCAGAGGGGCAGTCAACAATGGTGTGCATAGGGCTGGCACAGATGGCACAGGCATCTTGAGAGGTTGGGGGTATAAGGTAGAGTGTGTGAGAAAAACCTGTCAAACCTCTCAGTAAGGGATGCCACTTGGTGTTCTAGATTCGTGGTAGCTTTAACATCATACATGCCTCCCCTTGAGGCACTCCTGCCAGGCATATGGCCTTTAGATCTATAGAGGGTAGCACTATGTAAAGAGTTTTCGCTCAGGTCCTCTAGTAGATCCCAAGCATCATCCCGGGTCTTTTTCATGAATCTGCCTCTACAAGAGGCATCTATTAGGGTCTTGTGCTGATCGCACACACCCTCATGAAATCTCTGTACTAATTGTCACTTGGGTACATCATGGTGTGGGCATGACCAGAGTAGGGCTTTCATCCTCTCCCAACTTTCATGGAATTGTTCATTGGGTAACTGGTTGAAGGCGATGATTTCATGGCGGATCTTATTGGTCCGCCCCACAGGAAAGTATTTCTTGAGGAATTCGGCCTGAAATTCCTCCCAAGTGGAAATAGAGTTATGCTCAAGGGAGTATAGCCATTCCTTGGCCCTATCTTTTAAGGTGAGGGGGAACAACCTAAGGCGCACCTGGCCATCAGACAGTGTAAGTGTAAAGGTTGCGTTAACCACTAGGAAATTTTGGAGATGCCGATAGGGGTTCTCATTTAGTTGGCCATGGTAAGTGGGCAGTATCTGAATTATGTTGGGCTTAATTTCAAAATTAGCCACGGTTGCAGGAAGTAGGATACAGGAGGGGGAGATATAGGCAGTGGGACGGTAGTAGTCTTGTAGGGTACGGGCATGGGGCATTAGTGGATTCTGGTTTAGGCCATTCCCACCCCCAAGGTTCATGTTGTCCGCCATTGGATGGGTTTCAGGGATTGAGTGGCTAGGAGTTCTACAAATTCTATAGAGTCGCTCAGGATCAGGGTCAAAGGCTAGGTCGGGGTTCAGGGAACGACGACCATGCATGCACAATAAAAATCAAACAAAATATTTTCAATCCTAATAGCGACAACTAGCAAACATCAATTCTAGATAGCGACAACTAGCAACCTAATAGCGACAACTAGCACGTCATGCAGTCACACAAAGAAAATGGAAAACACCAGGCACCCAAATTATTCTAAAAGAAGGTTAAGAGAGTGCAAACAATGGGAAGGGATGGCCCTTCCAACGATGACGAAAATCAGCGTCCTCTCTTAATCCTGCAAAAGAAGAAGAAGACAATTAAGCTACTAAAAAGAAATCTAAATTAAACTAAACTACTCTAAAACTAACTATGCTAAGAATTTAGTAAACTATTGTGGCGTCCCTGGCAATGGACCCTTGCAAGTTTAAATATAAAACCCATGTAAGTGCACAAGGCAATTGTACTACGACGAGTATTGAAAGGTTGTCAAAACTCAGGGACGGATTAATATTTTACCAAATTCAAAAGAAAGCAGCAGTGTTGATTCTAGACTAAGAAAGCAATGAACTTTAACTAAACTAATTGAGAATTAATCAATATGCAGAAGACCAAGGCTTCGAATCCACCACAATAAACTCGCATATCGTTTCTCTCTCTCTTTTGAATAAAGATTTCTAATTGGCTAGCATATTCCTCTCAGACAAAACACTTGTCAACTCAAAATATAGTGCTCTCCTCTCGGATGTAACACATAAAATGGTTAAAACATGGAATTGTGATCTATCTCTCTCGAGTATAAACCAATGAAACTTTATTGATAGATAATACCTCAGTTTACTTACGTTCCTCTCGGATACGCAAGTATTCTTCGGATTGAAACTCACAAGAATTCACTCTTGTCTCTCTCGAGTACATTAAAATCCTTTAATAAATTAACAGTGATTATACATTAAAATCCATATACTAACTAGAGTAAAAACATAAGATGAGAGAAAAGAAACTACACAACCAGATTATTGGGCTTCATCTACGCCTTGTAAAGTGTTTAGCCTCGCATTGGAAGAGAAATCACCATCATGTTCTTCATGTTCTTCATCTTCTTCTCTCCTTTGCTCTAGCCTCCAAGGTTGTCTCTAGATTCTCCAAGGGTAGCCCAAAACCTTCTCTCATAAGGCCTATTTATAAGTTTGAAGAGAAACTACGAAGTCCCCTTCCAAATCCAAGTTGAAATAGGTCTTATTTCGGTTTACAGCATACGGCGATCGATCGCTCCATATTACCGATCATTCGCTTCCCGATTGATCACAATTCCTTCGTTATTTTCCTCCAATCGATCACTTTGTCGATCGACGCCGTATTTGATTAGAATAACTACTACTTTAATATAGTTTTTCGTTTTTGTAGGAAACAAGAGTCATACACAAAAATGAGGTGAAAAGTAACTCAAATGCTTAAATAATTATAACTTCGTGTACAAATCTCGGATTGGACTGATTCAAAGTTCATGTTAAAGTTCAAGAAGTCAGCTTTGCAACGCCACCAACAAAGCGCAATTCGGAGTTCGGGGAAGAAAGTTATAGCCATTTGAAGATTATGAACAGTAACTACGATCAATCGGACATTCAATGCGATCGATCGCCTCGGCCACAAAAATAGTGTATTGAAGGAAATGATCGATCGGACCTCAAAACGATCGATCATATCTACTGGAGTTTTTGATCCGCGCAAGGTGGTCTATACATAAAATATACATTTTATTATCTTCTAAACTTATGTTTATGCTAGTGTTAGATTAGATTTACTACTACTTTAATATAGTTTTTGGTTTTTGTAGAAAACAAGAGCAAAATGCAGAATTGCGGTGAAACCCGACTCTAATGATTGAATATTCATTACTTCGATTGCATATCTCTGATGGGACTGATTCAAGCTTCATATTAAAGTACATGAAGTCAGCTTTCCAACGCCATTGACTGTTCGCAATTCGGAGTTCTGAGCAAAAAGTTATGATCATTAGAAATATAGTACGCGAAAGAGACGTGAGTAAAGAGAAGAACCGTCGAGATGAGATTGGATGGATGAGATCGATACAACGGGTTTTCATTTAATAAAGAAAAAAAGAATAGAATTGTACCGGTTCTGTTTCGGTCTGGGTCGGTTCAGTAAAAGAAAAGTAAACCGACCTGAGCAAAGCTCGAGCCTTTGAAGAAACAGAGGTGCTTGAGCAGAGGCTCGAGCACCGGCTAAGGCAAGACGACAGCCATGGGCGAACGCCGGTGGAGCTGGGTTTGTGGATCGAGGGTGATGGTAGAAGCATGGCGGCAACGGCGATGGACGGCAGAGGGGCGAGGCTCAAAGAGCGGAAAAAAAGACGAAAGGGCCGTGTTTAGTCGGGAAAACACAGGACTGTTTATGCCGGAATCGGAAAGTTTCTATTTTGGAACAGAATCGTGCTCAATCTGGGAAGTCACGATTGGGATTCGACTTTAATTAGGATTTGTGGTTTGGCTGCCTATAATAAAAAATAGAATGGAGGAACGAAAAACGACGCCCAGAAAAAAGGAAAAAAATAGAGCTTTGGAAGAGAAATTTCGGCCAGAAAAACAGAGCCATTGGGGGGAGATTTCCGCCGGAATCCGGTGCTATTTAGCCAAAAGAGGAAGGAGTGGCCGGAGGAGGAGGAGAAAGGCCGGATTTCGGGCAAAAACTGCAACTGCTACAGTGAATTGGAAATGCTACAGTAACCGGCTCGTTGGAGAAGTCTATGAACAGTAACCCGTGCCGTGAACAGTAAATTGCTACAATATTTCTGCAACAGTATTTTTGTGAATCGTGCAAAATGACTCCAACAAATCAGCAGTGTTCTCCTCATCCGATGGCCGGCTAAATTCGCGTCCAAGGCATAGATGAAGCCCTAGATTTGTTTATTACTCTTGATTGTTTCATTTAATATAGTTGATATGATTCATGCTTAATGTTATTTCATGAGTTTCTTTTGAGTGCTTGACCATAGACTTGATTGATATGCATGAAATTAGATCTTTTTAATTCCTGTGCTTAGCTAAAAGGAGGCTGGTGTTAATTCTATGCCCGACCAAGGATAGGATCATTAGCCCAAATGATAATTCTACGCCCAACCAAGGATAGAATTAGCAACAATAATTTATAGTGGATGAACTCTCGTGTCCGACCAAGAACGTGAGTGAATTCATTGTGATTTGTGTGTCTGACAATGAACACAAGTTACCGTATCATGTCAATTTGAGTGTAATAATAAGTGAGAGTATTAATTGCATGTCTAATGGTGGATTCTCTGCCTTGGTACTTCTCCATATTAGTTAAATTCATTTTAATAGTTAAAATTTATTACTTTCTTAGATTAAACCAAACTGTAAACTTTCTTTCACTTGAATTTGGTAAATCGTTCATCCGTCCCTGAGGTTTGACAACCCTTTCTATAGTCACTGCAGTACAATTGCCTTGTGCACTTGCAAGGATTTTAATTTTAAATGATCACAAGACAGTAACTACGATTGAGCATAAATATAAGTTTAGGAGATAAAAAAATGCATATTTCATTTGTAGATCACTTACCATTCTGATTCTAGGGCAGAAACTTGATTTTTCAATTCGGTGCTGTCGCACACAAATTTCCAAATTCAGATCTTTCATAATCACGACCATTCCTTCTATTGCTGCTCTTTTCGCTGCGCTGGAACCATCGTGACTGCCACCGTCTACTATCGCCGTTGCCCTTAGCCTCGCCATCGTCGAGCTCGATTGTTTCCTCTCCTCCAGTCGAGCCTTCATCTTCCTCTATAGCACCGGAAGATAAGGCCTCGCCGGAATCCAAGCCTCACTCCAGCCTCGCCGTTTAGTGCCTCAGCCCGCCGCTGCATTGTCTGCCGTCGAGCCCGCTCTCAAACCCTCCGCCATCGGACCATGGCCCCTTGCCGTTGAGTGCTCACCATTAAACTGAATGTGTTTAATGTTCAAAAACAACATCCACTGCTAGATGATTCTTATACAGTTCATATGATTGACACTTTTGTGGATGGTGCACCTCCATGGATTTGTTCTGATGATCTACTTGCGATTTTTTTCATTAACCCAAATGTGTGCAGTAGGACCATAGATGGCCTGAACCTTGGATTGGAAGACCCTGGATAAGTTGGACTAAGGGAGTCTCGTCTGGCTGAAGACGTTAAACTTAGCGCTTAGTGGGAAGCAATCCACATATTCAGGTGTATTCTCTCCTTTTCTTATTTTCTTTGTTATATGATCATTGTCATTTTTATATCTTGTTAACATTAAGGACAATGTTCATAATAGGTTTGGGGGAGGGAATATTGCTTGCATATAAAAAAATTAAAAAAAAAAAGAAAAAAAATTGATTAGTTTTTAGGTTGTTTGTTAGTTTTTTTTATAAGTTTTGATAGTTTATCCTGTGATAATGCATGCTTCAATTCTTAGGAGATTAATTTGCATTGGAAGTGTGAGTAAGTATACTGAAGGATAGAAACACTTAACTGAGCATATCTTTCTGTTACATTCCTCTTGGAACAGGTGCTTGAGCTAAGAAAACTCACTCACACACACTAGTTACATAAAGTAATACCCTCTAGAGATTTGTTGAATACTAATTATCAGTGGGATATCTTTGGTCAGAGTCATTGGTTGATATGTGGTTGTCTGTTGAGCTTAAAAGATCATGATAGAATATTTACTTGGCAATGGCAAGGGCTTGGAACCGGAAATAGGTTGAGAGTATAGTACAACCTAGACATAATAAAGATGCAATTGAAAATATGAATGCTCAAAGAAAAAAAATAAAAAATGAGAAAAATAAAAACAATAAGAAAGAAAGAGGCTGCTTGACTAGTATAGGATTAACTTAGGCTGATGCTCGGGCCCGAAGCAGTCTATACTTAAAACCTAATGCCATAAGCCAACTAGCTGGGAGTCATTGGCCTGAGTCATTGCTAAACCTAAGCATCTTGAAGTCAAACCTTGCACAGTCCTATTGAAAAAAAGAGTCTATAGTGTATTATCCTCTCAAGTCTATAATGTTGGACCCGAAGGAGGCGCACATGCATTTGTGCTATCATGAACCAAAAAGATTACGATGACTATGTAGATTCTGATGTTCTTTGGTTAATGGGTAACATTGGATTTGTGCGAAACAGAAACTTAGAACGTATTGCTACAGTGTTCTACACTTTTTACTATTTACATTATCATGCTATATCATATTGAGCAAAAATTTCAAAGATGAAAGTGTGGAATAAAATCACTTACTTGAGGGCTTCTATATTTCCGTTGATTATAAACCAAGTACGTGTGGTTGATTTTCTTAAACATTGTGGTTTGCATTTATCGGGATAATAAGTTTGTTTGTTTTGCAGTGTGTTTGATTTATTTTTGCACTTAGATTAATTAGGTTAGTTTCATAAGTACATGTTTGTGAGTAGCATCGATATAAACCCTCACGAGACACAACTTGTCATACTAGAGACACCTAGAGGTTTAATGGCTTGTTGCATATGCTCAATGCAATCGTGTTCCTTACGAAAGTGGTATTTACATTTATACATTAGTTCCTTTTGTTTCATTGTTTAGTTTGTTTATTTTGTTTTGTTTTGTTTTGCTAGTAAAATGTAGGTTTTGGGGTTATGATCTACACATCAAATATGCATTTTATTAGCCCTTAAACTTATATTTATGTTAGTATTTAATTAGGTTTATTGATACTTTAATCTAATTTTTAGTTTTTGTAGGAAAACAAGAGTAAGATGCAGAAATGAGGTGAAAAGTGATTCTAATGTTTGAATCTTCATAACTTTGTGTGCATATATCCGATTAGACTAATTCAATTTTTATGTTAAATTTCAAGAAGTCAGCTTTCCAACGCCACTGACCACTCACAATTCGGAGTTCGGAGTAAAAAGTTATGACCATTGGAAAATCGGGCTGTAGGAATAAACCGAGAGAACGATCGATCGTCCCGTATTGGCGATCGATCGTCGTGTGCGCAAAACCGGAAATTGACCTATTTTGACTTGGAATTGGAAGGGGTCTTCTATGTTTCCTTCCCAACCTTATAAATAGGCCTTAAAGGGAACGTGTAGACCATTTGAGAATAGGAATTGGAGGCTAGAGAGGAGCAAGCAAAGGAGTCTTGTGGAGGCTAGGCATGTTCATGGACAGCCGTGTCCGCGGGGCCGTCTGTGTCTGAGGTGTCTGTGGCCGTGTCCGAGCCATTTAATATTGTCTGTAAATATTGGACACGGACACGGCCACGGATCCTCGGACAGCCGTCTGTCCAAGGTCCGGTACTTTACAAACCCGAACCTAAAACTGTTTTTCCTTCCCCCATCCAAGCTCCAGCCAACCCAAGCGGCCGACCCCCTATCCCATCCTCCCTGCATCCCCATTATCCCCCTCCTCGACCTCACTTTTGCCTGCTCTGCCACCCGCCCCGATCCCCCCACCGCCCGGCGACCGCCTCCTCCTTGCATGACGGCGTCTCGCATTACCTTCGATTGCCCCCCCGCGTGCCCGATCGAGCCGTAGCACACCTCTGTGAGTTTCCCGTTTCTTGCTATATTGTATTTATCCCGTGTTTTGACTGTGGATTGCTTCTAAAAGTGCTATCTTTTCAGTTTTTTAAATGATCGGATTTACAAAATTGGGTTTTTGCTGTCTTTTTTGGCTGCTTATGTGTGATGGAAATCGATAAACTGAAGATTAGTCCAATATTTCTTTTTTTTGGTGGATTTGGAATCATCCGGTATAGATGGCAATTGTAGATGCTTTTCTGTTTGTTCTCAGTTTTATCAATTCCGATAAACTGGTGGTGTGTTCCTGTTGACATCAACGTTTCGTGAAAGTGCCTATCTTACTTAATTGTTACTATGTAAGAATCTGCACACAGCTACCTCTTTGTGCGTAGAACCAGATTTTGACATTTGCCTGCTTTCTTACTTTGTTAAAATCTGGAAACAACTACCTCTTTGTACATCGAACCATATGTTATCCTTTTCATGGTGGTTAGTGGATGGAGAAAAATGGCTTAATAAGTTGGGTGCCTTAAATATCACTTTTTTGAAATTGGACATAACCAGCTACCTGAAATTCTTGTAACCGATGAATTATGTGACTATTGTGCTGTCTTCTTTATCATTATCAATTGTGTTTCATCTTTTTATATTATTTTATTTTGTCTAAGAAAAAAGGAATAGATATATGGTTTTTTCAAAAAGCTATGTGTAGTCTTGTTATTTTGCAAACTGCAATTATTGTGAAGAATGTAAGTTATCACGAAATAGAGTGTTTTTGGGAGATTGCATCACCGTTATAGCAATTTCAATCTTGATGATAGGGGTAGTCTAATTTTGTTGGCTGAATAACTTGTCCAATTAGAATATCTTATAGATGACATTAATTGACCTTTGTTTTATTTTCGCCTTGTGTTTTTGTTTTTCAGTCAGCCAACTTATTATCTCTGAAACAAGTCAGCATTTTGCCTGCATTTCTTAGTCACTAATTTTCAACATCTAATATTTGTTGTGGCTGGAAAGAAATACTTTACAAGTTTTTTGACAAAATATTTATTTGTGGTTTGCTTTTGTGAAAACCTTATTGAGCTGGCTATGGATTCCAGGATATTCCCTCTTTCTTGGCTTCATCATTGATCCAGTGTCATATGGTTTTCATTTTTTGGTTACAACACAGCTACAACATGTCCTCTCTTCTGTCTTGTGGTTGATTTATGGTTGCATCTTATGCTTGAAATATAAATGTTCATTCTTTGGTTATAACATAGCTGTGTTATTTTCTTGTTCATTCTTAAATTTTTTTAGCAGATGATGGCTGAGTCTGTTATTAAAAGTATGGAAAGCTTAAATAGTGAATTGGAAGTTATTAGTAGCACGGGGCAAAATGCTGAAAAGAATGCCGAGGAAAATGCAGTTGATGTTGAGGAGGGAGATGTTAGGGACATAGTTCCAATTACTAGAAAGCGAAGATTAAAATCTGTTGTTTGGAATCACTTTCACAAAATTGATGTGCCTAATGGGGGCAAAGGTTAATGTCATTACTGTGTGGGGTTACGCTGGATGCAAGTGGTTCTTATGGGACTAATAAATTGTGGAGACATGTTCCGGGAAAGTGCCCAAAGTTTAGACTAGATAAAGGAGGTGACATTAAGCAGCAAATCTTGAAAATGGGTAAAAATAAGGATGGAAGTGCATTTGTGGAGACATTCAAATTTAATCAAGAGAATAGTAGGAGGGATTTAGCTGAGGCAATAATCCTCCACGAATTCCCTTTTTCAATTGTGAATCATGCGGGTTTCAGTAAATTTGTGAAGAATTTACAGCCTTCATTTGTTATGATCAAGAGAAACAATGACCAAAGATTGCATGGATATGTACGAAGATTTGAAGGGAAAAGTACAAGATATGTTGGACACAAATGAAGGTAGGATTACAATCACTAGTGATATGTCGAAATCACTTCCGAACTTCTCCTATATAAGTATAACCTCTCATTTTATTGATGTGAATTGGGTGTTACAAAAAAGAATTTTAAACTTTAGTCAAGTTGATGGGTCACATACTGGAGTTGATATTTGTTCCATTATTTACAAGAAGTTGCTTGAATGAAAAATTGATGGAAAAATATTTAGTGTTGTGTTGGACAATGCAAGTGCAAATATTGTTGCGACAAGAGAACTTAGATCTATCCTTCAAGCAAGTGGTGAAATTCCAGTAAATGGAGATTTCTTACATGTAAGGTGTTGTGCTCATATTCTGAACCTTATAGTGCAAGATGATTTAAATGCAGTGAAATGAGCATTGTTTAAAATTCGGGAAAGTGTAAAGTACGTGAAAAATTCAGTACAAAGGGAAGCCACCTTCAAAAAAATTGCTAGCACCAATCCGTCTACATCAAATATTTCTTTGGTTTTGAATGTTACAACTAGGTGGAATTCAACCTATAACATGCTTGATGTTGCCTTAAGATTTAGAAATGTATTTGTGCGCTTTGCTAGACTTGATAAAGAGTTTAAAACTTTGCCAAATCTTGAAGAGTGGGATGATGTAAAAATTGTTCATCAATCTTTGGCTCCTTTTTTAGAATTAACTGAGTTGTGGTCTGGAACAAAATATCTAACATCAAATCTTTTTTTAGCATGGTGTGTGAACTGAAAATGAGTTTAAAGGAATGGCTTTCTAGTGACAACATTTTACAATCTTCTTTAGCTGCTAACATGATGGAGAAATATGACAAATATTGGAATGAGACGTGCATTATTTTGGCAGTGGCATCGATTTTGGATCCTAGGATTAAGTTAATGTCGATGGAATATTACTTTCCAAGGTTGTTTGATAATGGAATGAGAAAGATTGATGAGGTAAAGACTAGTTTATTTGGTTTGTATGATGAATATAAAGAGAGTTGCAAGAATAAGACTTTTAACAATGCTTCATCCTCTAGCTCTCTAGGGTCTTACTCTCTAGTTTCTACTTCTACTCCAAAAAATGCTAGGCTTAAAAGTCTTAGCAAGTTTATTGCAGAATGTTCTTCAAGTCAGCCTTCCAAAAATGAGTTGGAACTTTATTTGGACGAAGTGACAGTACCATTTAGTGAGGACGTGGCAGAAGAGTT
Organism: Houttuynia cordata; assembly: GCA_039654745.1. Lineage (NCBI taxonomy): Eukaryota > Viridiplantae > Streptophyta > Magnoliopsida > Piperales > Saururaceae > Houttuynia > Houttuynia cordata. The sequence goes on along the minus strand of CM077508.1, from coordinate 16,043,510 downwards.
TGATATTTTGTCTTGGTGGAGAGTGAATGCAGCTAAGTATCCTATTTTAGCAAAAATGACTCGCGACATATTAGCCATTCCTATTTCTACTATTGCATCTGAGGAGGCATTTAGCACAGGAGGACGAGTAATTGACAAATATAGAAGCAGTTTGAAACCTGAGACCGTGGAAGCCCTGATTTGTGCACAAAATTGGCTTCGCAATGGATATGAAGGTAGTTCTCTAAATGTTTTATAATTTTTTGCATTAATACTAATTACTAATTGCTTCTAAAATATCATGTTATTGTAGCCGAAGGCAAATCTGGTTCAAACTCTCTGACAACTGTTTACTCTGCTGAGGATTTGGATGGCAAATTTTGTAATGGTAAGTCTCTCCTACTCTTCAGACCATTATATTGCATATTTATTTGTTCGTCTTCCTTGAGCTCCAACAAACTACTATAACCTTTTTCTTCCTTTTCCTACTTTAAATTCTTGTTTTTATATGATGCAAGTGAATGAATGGCTTACTATTTTGAATATGCTGATCTTAATTGCCCAGCAACAGTTAAGATATGAACAAATAGTGCTGAAGTTTTTTCTCTACATATCAATTTCATTTTCCGATGCATTTCTAGGAAGTCTTGAGTCCTCAGACTATAGTTTCTTTAACTCTTAATGGTAGAAATCAAGCCTTGTGATTGGCCTTTGATACACGAGGATTATAAGTGAACTTCCACCATTCTATGACCACTATTATACTCTTGTAGCTCTTAACTTTTCATGTAATAACAAAAGTGCTCCTCACTTTTCCCTGGGGAACAAGAGTTCCCTATTGGCGTTGTTAGATGGTCCCTTTGAGTAAAATGTAGGTAATTTTATGCTTTTCAGATTAAGGCTTCAAAGGCTGTAGATACTTGTAAATACTCTAATATTTGAATGAAGTGATCTATGGGGCTCTCACCTCTACTAAAACCTTGTGCTCTTTCTTGGTCATTTCACAAATTTGATGAATCCGACGGATCTTTGTCGTCGATCGCCACTCGTCGCTCACCAAGATTGCGGAGGAAACCAACCCCAAGCACCACCGCCAGTCCACCAAGCCACCGGCCGTCGACCCATCCGCCGCCTCCAGGCAGCGCTACAGTCCCTTCCACGACTCCATGGCTATCACCTTCAGCCGCCCCGCCGTTTTCCATCAGCAATGTCGCCGTCGCCATGGACCACCCAGGTCTGCCATCACCTCTGTCTCGGATGGGGCCATCGGCAAGGTCGCCCACGAGGAGATTGTTGCCTCTCCAACCTCCACCGCCACCGATGCCTCCACTAGATCAACCACTTCAAGAACGACGCCGGAAAAGCTCGCCTTTACCTACAAGGCGGAGCCTTTCTCCACCTCTAGACCCTCCGTCGTTCCCTCCAAGCCGTTCGCAGTCCCGTCTCCTCCTTCGGCCCCAGCTGCCGCCACAGTCTTCGCCGGCGGCTCTGATTCTGTATTTGGCACTGTCTTCCCCAAGACCAGCCGGTCCATGTGCGGTTGCCACATCAGCCCTGCCTAACTTGGCCTCGACCGAACTGACGCCGCCGTCCCTATCTTTGATGCCATCACCGCTTCTGGAGTTTCGAATGGCCATGCCGACCGCCTCCCTAGCCCCTTCGCTGTCGGCCAGGTCTGCTCTTCCACCGCACCACCCACACGACCTGCCCACGAGACCAAGGCCCCAACTTTTGGAGCCGATGCCGCCGACCGCTCCGGAGAAGAGGACCCAAACAGCCCTCTACCACCACCGTTCGTGACCGAGCTCTGCTTCGCCATCTTCCAGTCACTCCCAAATAGCAACAACCCTTCTGCTGCCGAAGCTGTCATTCGCCACGTCTCTGCCGCCGCTGCCTCGCATTCTTCCGCCACTACCACTTCTTCCGACACTGTCGCCGTTCAATTGGGGTTCTCCATCCAGTCCCTCAAGGGCGATGTGACCACCACCGAATTCGTTTTCTCCACTGACAGGTACACCCACGACGAGGGCCGCTGCCATGGCGTCCCTGCTCCTGTCGTTGCCTCTATCTGCCTCAATCTGCTCCACTGAGTTTGCCACAGTCTCCGCCACCAGCCTCACGGGCCCTCTAGGTCCCTCACCCCTGCCACGAACCTCTGTCAGACCACCCGTGTACTAACCAGAGGTAACGTGTGCTTCATCCACATTCTCACCTCCTCCCAGCCTCTCGCAGCCGTCAGTGACCTCATCCCTCACAAGACCGTGAAGTGCATCGTCAACGAGATTACTGCCGGGTGCGACCTCGGCATGCTGGCCGACAAGTCTTCTCCTCTCTCGGCTACCCATTTTTGCGTCCGTTGTAGCTGCTGTGGCTACGACCTCACCTTCCACCATCTATTCGCAGCCGGCCACCACACATCTTCTCACCGCATACCCTTTCCACCACTTCGTTCTATTGCATCTCAACATGGAACTACAGCCAGTTCAACATCTGGATCATGTCTCAAGCCAGCGTAGAGTGCATTGCTACTTGGTCGCCTTGAGAACAAGGCATTAGCGGAAGCGTGGTGGAGTGTTGTGAACGTCACACACCCATGACACATCATCCTATTTTAGGCAGTATTCGATTATTATGAGTCATTTCTTTTTATGAATTATTGTAATAAAGGCCTGATTAGATGTAACGGGCTGTAATCATGACCCATCATATCATCATAATGACGACATGATGTCATCTAGAGTCCTCTTTATAAGAGGGTCTCCTTCTTACTTTATGGTTATGGAATAACAAAGTTGTCTTTTTGTAGCTTTCTCTTTTCTCTTCCCCTTTTTTACTATGGTGTTTGATTTCGTTCGTGTTCCCTGTGGGAACACAACACTTTTGTTTTCTCTTCTTCTATGTGTAGCTAAATTCTTTGTCAAGGCTAGATGAAGCCCTAGATGTGTGTATTGCTACTCTTGATAGTTTAATCTAATAAAGTTTATTATGATTTATGCTTAATGTTATTTCATGAGTTTTCTTTTGACCATAGACTCGATTGATTATGAATGGAATTAGATCTTTTTAATCCCTGTGCCTGACCAAGAACAGGTTTGTGATTGATTTTATGCCCGACCAAGGATAGAATTTTTTACATGATAGTGGATGAACTTTCGTATCTGAAAAAGAACGTGAGTGAATTCATTGTGATTTGTGTGTCTAACCATGAATACAAGTTACCATATCATATTAACTTATGCCTAATATAATTGAGAGTAGTAATTGCATGTCAAATGGTGGATCCATTGCCTTGATATTTCTCCTCATTGGTTAAATCAGTTAGATTAGTTGAAGTTCATTGCTTTCTTTAGAATTAGTTAAACTGTATCTTTTCTTCTCTTGAGTTTGTTAAAATATTTAACCGACCTTGAGGTTCGACAACCCTTTCTATACTCGCTGTAGTACAATTGCCTTGTGCACTTGCAAGGGTTTATATTTGAAAGATAATTGGGCACCCATAAGCGCTCCCGCCAAAACAAAAGGTCATCTCGCCAGGCATAGAAGGGCTCGGCTTGGCGCTTTGCCTGAATGCGACGGACCAGCTCTTTTGTCGATGGGTCATCGAAGTACAAGCGAGGATAAAGTGGCAATTGGGCCCGGATAACGCCATACACAGACCCTCCATGGGCCGCTGAGATAAGCATCCGCTACGGTGCTGTCAGTGCCCTTCTTGTATGTAATCTCATAATCGTAGCCCAATAGCTTACTGACCCACCTCTGCTTGGCCGGAATAGATACACGCTACTCCAAGAAATACTTCAGTGGTTGGTGGTTGGTCCGAATGATGAACCGGTGGCCCAAGAGGTATGGTCGCCACTTTGTCACCATGTAATGATGGCCAACATCTCCCATTCATAGGCAGATAATGAAAGGGTACGACCCGACAAGGACTTGCTGAAAAAAGCAATAGGGCGATCCTTCTGCAAGAGGATGGCCCCAAGACCCGTATATGAGGCATCAGTCTCCACAACAAACGAAAGACTAAAGTGTGGTAGCCCCAAGATAGGCGCACTGGCCATGGCCTGCTTCAGTCCGTCAAAGGCCATCTGTGCCTCATCGGTCCATGTGAAGGCGCCCTTTTTTAATAAGGTTGTGAGTGGTCTGCCATTGACTCCGTATTGGCTGATGAAACGGCGATAATAGCCCATCAGACCCAAGAACCCTCACAGCGCCTTGACACACTTGGGTGTCGGCCACGATAACATGGCTGTAACCTTGGATGGGTCAGTGGCTACACCTTCACAAGATATGATATGCCCCAGATATTCCACCTGTGAATTGCCAAAAGAACACTTCGAGCGTTTCAGAAATAGAGAATTGGCACGTAAGATCAAGAAAACTGACCTGAGGTGACCCAAATGTTCCTCCTATGATGAGCTATAAATGAGAATATTTTCGAAGAAAACCAATACAACTGGCGGAGGAATGGACGGAATATGTCATTCATCAAGCTCTGGAAAGTGGCAGGAGCATTTGTCAGCCCAAACGGCATGACCAGAAACTCGAAGTGTCCATCATGGGTACGGAATGTCATTTTGTGTGCATCAGAGGCCTGCATCTGGATCTGGTAATTTCTGGAACGCAAGTTGAGCTTGCTAAAGATCGTAGCTCATGCCAATTCATCAAGCAACTCCTCGATCACCGGGATGGGGTACTTGTCTTTGACCATAATGGCATTGAGGGCGCAATAGTCCACACAAAAGTGTCATGTGCCATCCTTTTTGCACTCAAGTAACACCGGTGAGGAAAATGAACTGTGACTTGGCTAAATAATACATGTACGCATCATGTCACCCACTAGGCGCTCAATCTCAGCCTTTTGGATGTGTGGGTAGCGATATGGGCAAATATTAGCTTGCTGAGCCCCTGGAACAAGTGGAATATGGTGGTCGTGGTGCCGATATGGTGGAAGACCTGTGGGCTCAGAGAAAATATCTGCGTGTTCATCCAAGAGGAGATGCATGTCATGCGGTAGGTCCCCCTTTTCCACATCCCCAATGGCACGCTGCTGAAGGAACACCCCATGAGGTGTAAGCCGAGATAAGGAATCAACTGCCTATGCAGAGTGTAAGGCCCCGGGTTGGGACCCATGTATACTTCGAAGTCCATGATGAGGTCGCGGAAGTTCCAAATCACATCTCCTAATTCCTGCAACCATTGGACTCCCAGCACGACATCTGATCCCTTGGTAGGCAATAGGAACAGGTCTATGGTAAATGTATGCCCTTGGATGGTTAGAGAAGCCTGGGCACACACACCCGAACTCCGTAAGTGTTTGCCGTCGCCGATGAGCACATCAAATGGTTTAGCATTAGACACATAGAACCCTAGTTGTTGGGCCACTCTATCGTTGATGAAGTTGTAGGTGGAGCCACTATCAATCAATATGGCCACATGCTGCCATTTCAACAGACCCTCGAAGCGCATGGTCCGTGGGGTAAAGGGGCCGGAGTAAGCGTGCACCGAACTCTCGGGCAGCACATGATTGTAGGGGATGGTGACCTCATCACCCTAATATGGTTCCTCGTCCTCAGCCTCCTCTATGAGTAAACTGCCCCAAACCGAGCAGCAGTGGCCGGGGACAAACTTTTCATCATAGTTGAAATATAGTCCCTTGGCCCTCCGCTCTGCCACCTGTGCTGGAGTTAGGTAGTGGATAGGAGTGGGGATCGACCCAAGCAAGGTTGGCCAACTAGTGCTTGAGCTAGGTGTTGGAGCCGCAACAGGGGTTTGGCTGCTATACGGACGCTGAGTCAATGCCCCACGGCCCCCTCGTCGCTGTTGGGCCAACTTTTCTTCTTCAATCCTGGCATGACGCATCACCTCACGCATGGTATGGCATGGGAAGTGGCGTATCTCATCATTGATTTCCTGTTTCAGCCCGCGCTTGAATGTACCGACAAGAGCTGCCACCAGCCACTCTGGCAAACGATTAGCAATCTTCATAAATTCAGAGTAATAAACTCTCACCGTAGTTGTTTGTCTCAGAGTAGACAACATCTCGTTGAAGTCTTGAAACTCATTCGGCCCGAATTGGATGCACAATCGTTGGAGAAGGACACCCAGGTGGGAAAATGACTCTCCTTCTCGTAGAACTGAAACCAAAAGGATGCGTCTCCGTCCAGGTGGAAGGCTGCCACCCGTAGGCGCTTAGCATTAGAGGACGTTCCTTGGTACGAAAAGAATTTGTCCGCTTTATACAACCATTCGATGGGGTCTTCATCGCCGTTGTACCTCAAAAACTGTAGCCGAGCCAGTATGGGCTTAGCACTGCCCCTCTGGCCTCCACAAGACTCCTGAGGTTCCTCCCAGTCGTCATCCATCTCATTATGAATGTGTCTTGGGTGAGTGGTCATGGAGGCATTTCTGCGAGCACTTGGTGTGCCTCGCATTCCTAGGCCAGGACGGCCACTCTCTGCGTCAAAATTTAGGGATCCCAGTTGAATTCCCTGGTGAAGGGGCTAGCCTGTGGTTTGGCCTAACAAGGAGCCGCCAGGCACATGGGAAGTCGACTAGGGCCTCCAATCTCTCGTGAGGGTGGCGGCATAGTCATTGTTGCAGAGGACAAGATCTGATCTTGAGCCCTCTCAAGCCACATCTCCTTGAGTTCTTCATGGATCGCAGTCATCAAGGACATCATCGCTGTTTGTGTGGTGTCTGCATCACTCTTTGGGTTGGAAGCCTCTCTCGCGGCCTCTGGCTATGTTGATACTTCGTTGGTCATGGTTGGCTGCTTGCGGGGAGGCATCTCCATCTCAGATCAGACCCGCTCTGATACCAATAGGATCACAACGGACTGGGATCAGCGAAACGTAAGAAGAAGAAGAGAATAGGGAAGGAAAAGAGAACTTCAATATTGCATAACAATCCACGAGGGAGAAGACCCTCCTTATAACAAGATGGGCGCATCTCCTAGGGAGGCGCACCAACTACTGGTCGACTGATGGGCCGTGATTCTAGTCCATTACAGACACGATGTCCTTCCCATCAGCCCGTTACAAGATACAATATCTCACCAGGCCTTATTACATTGCAACAAAAAGGAAACTAGCCTAATATGGAAAGTAAAGCTATCCTGCTTAATATAAGATCTGCCCATAGGTTGTGCTTATGTACACAACAGCAATTCCAAGAATGGTTTAAGACGATGACCAATAACTTTGAATATATCACTATTCTTGGGATTTTCTATTTCAACACGAACTATAAAAGGTCCTGTCCATCGAGACTTCAACTTACCTTGGAATAGATGCAAACGAGAATTGTACAAAAGAACTTTCTATCCCAGTGTAAAAGATTTTCGCAGAATATTTTGATCACGAACCTTTATCATGCGATCCTTGCATGCTTTTGCACACTCATAAGCATCATTAGAAGCTCATCCAAGTCATTCAACTGAAGTTTCCTTTGAATTCTTGCTTTGCTCAGATCAAAATTTAGGTGGTTAATAGCCCAATAATCTTTATGCTCAATTTCAACAGGAAGATGACAAGCATCGGTGAGTCTTAGAGACCAATCTTTGCAATTAGGATTGATTGTCTTTTCTAAAATATGCTTAATCTCCCTATTAAATATTTCAACTTGACCGCTCATCTGGGGATGATATGGGATAGCAATTTTGTGGGTTATGCCATATTTCTTCATTAACTATTCAAAACCAAATTACAGAAATATTTACCCCCATCACTTATGACAGCATGGGGAGAACCAAAACGTGCAAAAAATGTTGTCTTTTAAGAATTGGACCACCACTTTATGGTCATTGGTTTTGCATGCTATAGCCTCTACCCATTTAGAAACATAGTCTACCCCCACAAGAATATAACAATTGCCAAAAGAGTTATGGAAATGTCCCATGAAGTCAATACCCCATACATCAAAAAGGTCTACAATATGGATTGGGATTATAGGCATCATGTTACGATGTGAAAGTGCTCCTAACTTCTGACATCTTTCACATGCTGAACAATAAGCATGACAATCTTTGAAAATGGTAGGCCAATTAAAATCCACACTGCAAAATCTTTGCAGCAGTCTTTTTCAAACTAAAATGGCCGCCACAAGCTTGATCATGACAAAAGGAGATGATGCTTTGTTGATCATGTTTAGGAATACATCTCCTAATAATCTGATCGAGACAATACTTGAACAAGTATGGATCATCCCAAAAGAAATACTTAACCCTGGACAAAAATTTGAACCTATCTTGGGAAGACCAATGAGATGGAATTTATCAGTTACCAGATAGTTTACTATGTCAGCAAACCAAAGCAACTGGAACACTGCAAGTAATTGCTCATCAGGAAAAGATTCAGTTATGGGCAATGAATCATCAGTGAAATCAACTATCAACCTAGATAAGTGGTTGGCTACAACACTTTCAGAACCTTTTTTATTCCGAATTTCAATATCAAATTCCTGTAGCAACAATATCCATCAGAGAAGATAAGGTTTAGCATCTTTTTTAGATAAAAGATACTTCAATGCAGCATGATCCGAATAGATATAGACCTTAGATCCCAATAAATAAGACCTAAACTTATCTAGAGTAAAAACTACTGCCAGCAACTCTTTTTCAGTTGTAGAATAATTAAGTTGAGCATCATTCAATGTTTTATTGGCGTAGTAAATCACATGAGGAAGTTTATTAATAAGCTGCCCCAACACAGCACCAATAGCATAATCAGAGGCATCGCACATGATTTCAAAAGGTAGGATCCAATCAGGTGGATGAATAATAGGTGCAGATGTTAACTTTGATTTAAGTTTCTTAAAGGCATTATTGCAAGCTTCATTAAAGACAAATGGTGTATCTTTTGCAAGAAGATTACACAAAGGTATTGAAATTTTACTAAATTCTTTAATGAATCTTCTGTAAAATCTAGCACGGCCTAAAAATGATCTAATTTCTCTCACAGTTTACGGTGGTGGAAGATGTGAAATCAAATCAATTTTAGCTTTATCAACTTCAATGCCTTTATTAGATATAATATGCCCAAGAACAATTCATTTTTGAACCATAAAATGACATTTCTCCTAGTTAAGTACCAAATTCTTCTCTTTACACCGCACTAACACCAATGATAGGTGGTGTAAACATTCATCAAAATTAGACCCAAAGATAGAAAAATCGTCAATGAATACCTCTAAAATCGCTCTACCATATCAGAGAAAATACTCAACATACACCTTTGAAAGGTAGCAAGTGCATTGCATAGCCCGAAGGACATGCGTCGATAGGCAAAGGACCAAAAGGACGCGTGAAAGTGGTCTTTTCTTGGTCTTCGGGGGCTATGGGAATTTGGTTATATTCATGTTCCACTAACCTCTCCAGCATTTGGTCAATGAAAGGAAGGGAAAAATGATCTTTTCTTGTCAAAGCATTCAACTTCCGATAATCGATACAAACACGCCATCCCGTTTGAACTCTAGTTGGGACTAACTCATCAGCATCATTTTTCACAATAGTTATGCCATACTTTTTTTGCCCAAATTGAACAGGACTTACCCATTTACTATAAGAGATTGGGTAGATAACTCCTACATCCAAAAACTTAGGGATTTCAGCTCAAACCACTTCCTGCATTACTGGGTTAAGGCGCCTTTGGGATTCACGAGAAGGCTTTGCATCATCCTCCAAATGAATTCTATGCATAACAACAGAGGGACTGATGCCTTTAATGTTAGTAATGGTCCACCCTATGGCTTTTTTGTGCTTTTTAAGAACATCAAGTAATTTACGCTCTCGAGCCACATCTAAGTCAGATGCAATAATGATAGGCAAGGAATCATCAGGACCTAAATAAGCATATTTTAGAGTATCAGGCAATGGTTTCAGGTCCAGTTCAGCATTGGATGGAATTATTGGTGATGTTGATAAAACAAGAGGCTCCACTTTTGGTTGCCACCTTTCAGTAATCATCAGAGGTATAGATTCAAGCAATGAGTTCACTTGTTCAATTGACTGATCGATATCAAATTCACAACCAAAGTGAATTAAGTAGGCCTCTAAGGAATTCTGGGAATGTGTTTGAAGAAATATTTCATGGACAAGTGTTTCAATCAGATTTATTTCATTCACATCATCCATGTCAGGTGGTTGTTTACTGATGTCAAAGATGTTCAGTTCCACCTTCATATTCCCAAAAGAAATTTGCATCACTCTATTTCTACAATTAATGATAGCATTTGATGTAGCTAGAAATGGACGACCAAAAATGACAGGTATTTGCCCACTTATGTTTAGAACAGATTGAGTATCAAGGACAACAAAGTCCACAGGGAAATAAAATGTATCAACCTTAATTAAAACATCCTCAACAACACCTTAAGGAATTTTATCCGACCGGTCAACTAATTGAAGTGTCATTGAAGTGGGTTTTATCTCCCCCAGACCTAATTGGACATACACAGAATATGACAATAAATTAACACTTGCCCTCAGATCTAACAAGGCTCGCTCAATTTGATGTTTCCCTATCATGCATGAAATTGTGGGACAACTAGGGTCCTTATATTTGATAGAAAATTTACATTGAATGACAGAGTTGACTTGTTCTGCTAGGAATGCTTTTTTAGGAACATGATTTTTCCTTTTGATAGAGACTAGATCTTTCAATAATTTTGCATATGAGGGCACTTGTTGAATTACATCTAGAAAATGAATGTTTATTTGCACTTGTTTAAACACTTCTAGAATATCTCCATATTGTGCACCTTTTTTAGGATTGACTAATCTTTGCAGATATGGTGCCCTAGGTACAAAAGTCTTAGGTGGAGAATCACTTTCAACAACTGGAGAAGAATTAACTTCTTTAGTTTCTATTTCAGGCTTAGTGTTCTCATCTTCTTCTTTTTCAGGCATTTTAATTTTATTGTCAACCTGTGTTTTCAGACCTAAGGGAGATAATTGATTGAACATGTTCCTCATTCTGTAAAAAATTGGAGCTGCTACTAATGGAGAATTGTCCCTTCTGGTAGGCACAGGTTGACTAGGGAATCTCCCTCTCTCTCTTTCTGCTAATTGAGTGGCCAACTGACCAACCTGAGTCTCTAACTTAGCAATTGCTTGAGTGTTCATATGTGTAGAGTTTTTCATCTCAAACATAGCTTGGTTAGTTGATCATTTAAAATTAAACCCTTGCAAGTGCACAAGACAATTGTGTACTACAGTGAGTATCAAAGGGTTGTCGAACCTCAGGGACGGATGAATACTCTACCAAATTCAAAAGAAAAGTTGAAATTTATTTAATTATTCTAGAGAAAGCAATGAACTTTACTAAACTAAGCTGATGTTAAATCAATATGGAAGATACCAAAGCTCCGAATCCACCACAATAAACTAGTGTATTGTCTCTCTCTCTCTTAAAAATAAATTACTAATTGGCTAGCATATTCCTCTCGGACATACACTTGTCAACTCAAATTATAGTGCTCTCCTCTCGGACGTAACACATAATCAATTAAGCATATGAAATTGTGATCTATCTCTCTCGAGTATAAACCAATGAATCCGTATTAATATGAGACACCTCAGACCACTCGCATTTCTCTAGGACACGCAAGTGTTCTTTTATATTGAAATCCAATTAATTCACTATTGCCTCTCTCGAGTACAAAGAACAAACTTCAAGGAATTAACTTTAATTGCATAATAAAGAGTCATAGAGTAAAATATAATATGAGATAAAAGAGATTATACAACCAGTTTATTGGGCTTCATCTACGCCTTGGAAAGGAGTTTAGCCTTGCATTGGAGAAGAAATCACCATCAAGTTCTTCATCATCTTCTTCTTCTCTTATTTGCTTTAGCCTCCAAGGACTCCAAAAGAACTCAAAACTCTATTCTCTAATGCTATCTAATGCCCAATATATTCTCCCTTAAGGCATATATATAGGGGTGAAGGAAAACCCTCAAATCTCATTCCAAATCTGAGTCAAAATAGGCCTTATTTGAGTTCTATGCATACGGCGATCGATCACCAATACGGGCCGATCAATCGCTTTCTGATTGATCCCATGATTCCTTCGTTACTTCCTGCGTCGCGCCGATCGATTGTTGTTACTGTATCATGCATATCAAAAACTCCAGTAACTAAGATCGATTGCATTGATGTTCGATCGATCAGTTCTTCTTTGGCTGCGTATTGCGGCTCTGCCGATCAATCGCACTGAATGGCTGATCGATCGTGTTGTTGTTTATTCTGCATCACAATTTTCCAATCGTCATAACTTTTCGCTCTGAACTCCAAATTAAGCGCGGTTGGTGGCATTGGAAAGCTGACTTTCTGAAATTTAACATAAGTTTGAATTAGTTAAATTAGAGATATGCACATGAAGTTGTGAAGATTCAACCATTGGAGTCACGTTTCACCGCATTTCTGCATCTTGCTCTCATTGTCCTACAAAACCAAAAACTATATTAAAGTATCACTAATTCCAATTAAATACTAATATATAATAAGTTTAGGAGATAATACAATGCATAATTCATGTGTAGATAATTGGTTAACTGAATAATTTGACTTGTAGATTGAATGAAAGATTTCAGAGTGTCTTCTAATGATGATTATTTTTGTGTAAGATTTTGAGATTGATTGGTGGGTTGTTGATATTGGATGGGAGGCTGAGACAAAACTGGATAAGGTGGGTTATTCTGCATAAACTGATAATACATGGGTTGCCTACCTACATTCATAGGTGGTTGACTCTGTCTCCAAAAAAAATTTGGATGATTTCTCCAACCTAAATTGTAAGTTTCAGAAAAGGGATTTCATGTCGGCTTCCCATAATTATTCAGGACATTAATTTGTTCTGCATAACACTCTGGATAAGTGTTCATTGAAGGGAAGTTCAGAGATGTATGCATCGGACTAGCACACACAGAGCATGCTTCATTCAGGTTGAGAGCATTTATGCTTCAATTCATATTCAAGGCATCTATTTTCCTCGTTAGCGTATCGAGTTTGACCTTAACATCTACGTCTTCTTTGATCTCGTAGAGACCTCCCTTCTTGGGAGGTTGATGTTGTCTCCCCCTATGACTTACAAAATCCCACTATTGGGACCTTTCAAGTAATCGCTTTAAGAAATTATACGCTACTTCACCTCTTAAGTCTAAGAAAGCACCACAATTCATTGATTCAATCATATTGCGGTGTGTTTGAGTTAAACCATTGAAAAAGTGCTGAATTAACCTCAATGTTTCAAACCCATGATGTGGACATTTTAGTAACAGATCTTTGAATCTTTCCCAACTCTCATAAAAAATTTTATTTTCCTCTCCCACGAAATCAGTGATTTCTCTTTTTAATTTATTAGTTTTCGCCATTGGGAAGAATTTTGACAAAAATTTACTCACTAACATATCCCATGTTGTGATAGAATCAGCAGGAAGAGAGTTTAACCACGCCTTGGCCAAAATCTGCCCCTCTTTGAATCTCAATTCGAATGGAAATTGGGGCACTTACCTTTTGGAAACGGAATTGCAATTCTTCTTTTCCTGATTCAGCTTTGTTGCATGTAAATTTCCAAATCCAGATCTTTCCAAATCGCGACCATTCCTTCTGTTGCTGCTCTGTTCGAGTTGAAAGCATCGTTGTAGATCACTGTCACCTTACCGTCGTCGTGACCGCCGCTTTCATCCTCATGAGCACTATCGATCAGCTCCTCTGGTCGAACCAGAACCATGGCCATTGTTGCCATGTCGTCGACCTCTCGCCATTGGTCTCCATCACTGCCTCACTGTCGATCATCATCGAGTTCTTCCTTAGCTCCTCTAGTCGTCATTGGCTTCTCTTGTCTTTGTCGGCTACTCGAGCTCTGCTCCTCTGTTAGACACCCAAGCCATCGGCTCGGGTTTCTTTCTTATGTTTTCAATTGGTTGATTAAAACCCTTTGTATCAATGTCATCCGACAGATCGAATCTGAACGCCCGAACTTTAACTCTGCGCCCGTCTTCTCTTAAGTGCATCATCAACAGTTCAGATCGCGTGATCGCAGCTCTAGGGTCACTTTGGCACATCAAAACTCGCTTAATAGTTTTACTTTGGCCGTTCTGCAGTCCGAGCGCTTGAACCTACATGAATAAAATATGTCCCATATTAGACGCACCAAATAATTCATAAAATTACGGAACACATTTAAATTGACCAATTTACAGTGCATTAATTATTTAATTCATAATTCCTAAACTAATTACTAATAACCCATTTTATTCCTTATTTTAACTAGAAATTATGACTAACAAATAGATAAAAAGGAATATAAAAATGTGTATTTTCAATGCATAACACCATACGCTGCCTTTATCATGCCATAATTAATGAATGAGTGGTTAAAGTTTGCACATATGAATCCTCATGAAAAGAAGTATGTTACGCATGAAAAATATACATTTTTATATACCTTTTTACCTGTTTGTTAGTCTTAATTTCTAGTTAAAATAAAGAATAAAGGGAGTTTTAGTAATTAGTTTAGCAATTAGGAATTGAATAAGTAATTTGATTTAAATGGCTCAATTTAAATGTGTTCCATAATTTTATGAATATTTGGTGCGTCTAATGTGGGACATATCTTATTTATGTAGGTTCAAGTACTAGAACTACAGAACAGCCAAAGTGAAGCCATTAGACGGGTTTTAAAGTGCCAAAGTGACCCAAGAGCTATATTAAGTGCAGAGAAGATCTGAACCGTTGATGTTCACTGATGAAGAAGACGGGCGCGCAGAATTAAAGGATGGGCATTTAGATTTGATCCGACGAATGTGATTGGTACAACGGGTTGTATTTGATCGAAAGAAAAAAAAAAGAAAAAAAAAGAGAAAGAAAAGATTGAACCGAGCTTGTTCAATGGTCTGGTTCAATGAAAAAAAAACAGAGGCCTGAGCTTCTGCTCGAGCCGTCGGGTGTCTAACAGAGGACGAGCTCTGCTCCATCGGCCGATAGAAGAGGAAGGCAGCTGCTGGGTGGTCACAGTCGACGATGGGCTCGGCTGATCGATGGCGGCCCTGGGTTCCGGCGGCGATGATTTCACGGCGGAGCAATGATGGCAGTCAGGATCGGAAGCAACAGTGACGACATTCGACGGCACGGGCCATGGTCCGATGGCGGCCTTGGGAGCGAAGGAGCATGCTCATGAGGAAGAAGAGCTCAGCGGTAGCCTGGACGAGGTTTGGACTCGAGCTTGACGACGACAATGGCGGGAATGGAAGGAGTCGGGCTCGATTAGGAAAGTCCTTGATTCTGGCTCAATTTAGGAACTGAAAGAGGTGTGCTTGACTGGGAGTTGGCCGGAGTTGGAGTCCAAAAAAGAAACGAATTTGGATTCGGGCTCATCCTCAATTTGGATTTGGGAAGAAGAGGACTGTTGCAGTCTGTATAAACAGATAAAAAAAACAGAGAGAGAGAGTTGACTGAGAATAACAGACGATCAGAAAGGTTTTTATTTTACCAGTTCCAATTTTTCATTTCAGTGTTTTTATTTTCGTGTTCATCTGCTTCGAGTTGAACGTTTGTTCGTTGCTGCTGGAACAGTCAACCGAAATAGAAGAAGAACAATACTATCTTCTTTTGCATTTAATCTCAAAATTCTTTGTAAGTCAATTTTATTTTTAATGGAGATGAATTTTATTAATTATGCATGCGTTTTTATTAATATGATTGGCTAGGTTAGTTGCTAAGGCTAGGATGAGGCTGAAGTGATTGTAGAGAATGCCTGATTTGTGAAAATTGATATTATTATCCTAGAATTGTGCGTTAATGTTATGCGTTCCTATGTTAATTGCTTAGTTAGTTGCAGATATAGCATTAATCAGGTTTTTGCTATGATTTGAAATTACTATTGTCAATGCATGCTTATTTTAATTGATTAGATAATGAATCAGATACTAGTTGTGATTTACTTGTAAGTAGATACATCTAGTAATTTGAATTGTTAATTTAAATAGCATGAAGGACGTGATTTTTGTATGAATATTTGTGCGTGAAAGTAAGATTTTTCGTAACAACATGAATAAGATTCTAGATTGTTACAAGTATTTTGGAGAATTATAAATAATTGAAGTATAGGGTTCTCTATAATTTACTGCATGACGATTTCAAAGCCTTAGTATTTTGTTAATTTGCTAAAGTTCAGATTTTTATTCCATTAATTAATTTAATTAATCATTAGTTAGTTAACCAATTTCTACAAATTTTGTACTTAGTTTAAGGTTTTAGTTAGGGTTCGATTAGATTTCTACCATACAAGTCCCTGTGGGTTCGACATGGTAAAATTGTATAACTGTACTCCATATATGATTCATACACTTGCGAGTAAAATTATGAGATTAATTAAAACAACAAAAAAGTATCTAGAAGGAAAACTTTTCACTTACTGAAAGGCTCTTTAGATCAATGACTGTCACTGGTCTACTGTTGTTGTTTTAATTAATCTCTAAATTTTACTCATAAGTGTACGAATCATATTGATGTATAGTTGTACGATTACGAGGTTGAACCCACAGGGACTTGCATGACAGAAATGTAATCGAATCCTAACTAAATCCTTGAATTAATTATGAAATTTATAGAAATTGATTAACTAACTAACTAACGACTAATTAAATCAATTAATGAAATATAAAATCTAAACTTGATCAAATTAACAAAGTACTAAGGCTTTGGAATCGGCAGGCAGTAAATTATAGAGTACCCTAAACTTTCAATCACTTATCATTCTCCAAAATACTCGTAACAATCAAGAATCCCATTCACGTTGTTATGGAAGATCTTACTTTAACGCACAAATAGGCATACAAAATTTACGCCCTTTATGCTATTTAAATTAACAATTCAAATCACTAGATGTATCCACTTACGATAGAATCATAACTAGTATCCAATTTGTTATTTAATAATTAATGTAAGCATGCATTGCAATAGTAATCACAAATTATAGTAAAAACATGATTGATACTATATCCAGAATTAACTAAGCAATTAAAACAAGAACGCATAAACATTATCGCTTAATTCTAGAAAAAAAATCAACTTTAACAAGTCAGGCATTCTCTACAATCACTACAGCCTCATCCTAGCCTTAGCAATAAATCTAGCCAATCATACCAACTAAAACACATGCAAAATCCATAATTAAACTCGTCTCAATTAAAAGATAAAATTGACTTACACGAAATTTGAGATTAAATGAAAAGTAACAATACTGTTTTTTCTGCATGGTCGACTGTTCCCAACAGCAACAGTTCGGTACAAGAAATGCAAATCCAACGAAGCCACAACAATAGCCAAAATGAAAAACAAAATGGAAAAGAGAAAAAAATCAAAATTTTGGAATTGTAATTGCTCTTGGTCCTCTGTCGGCTGGCCCTCTGCTCGACTGCTCCTTTGCTCTCTTTTATAGATTGCCAGACGGCCCCTCTTCTGCTCAAATTTGAACTTTCCATATCTAGTCCTTCTAGATCAAAATTACGTCCAAATCCAGCGTTTGCCATTCCATTTCTGGTCCAAAGTGGTAATACAAATCTCATCTTTAGCATTTTTGAAAAAGAGCCAAATCACAAAATTGAAGCTTTCTCAATTTGCTGATCCAAATCCGCCCCTTTCATACCTTCAATCGAATTGTAATTAGTAGCTTACCATTCTGATTCCAGAGTAGAAACTTGATTTTCCAATTCGGCGCTGTCGTACACAAATTTCCAAATTCAGATCTTTCCCAATCGCGACCATTCCTTTTGTTGCTGCTCTGTTTGTTGCGCCAGAACCATTGTGACCGCCACCGTTGGCTATCATCGTTGCCCTTAGCTGCGCCATCGTCGAGCTCAATCATTTCTTCTCCTCCAGTCGAGCCTTCTTCTTCCTCTACAGCGCTGGAACCTAAGGCCTCGCCGGAACCCAAGCCTCACTCCAGCCTCACCGTTTAGTGCCTCAGCCCGCTGATATACACTTGAAATTTGCATTTTATTATCTCCTAAACTTATATTTATATTAGTATTTTGATTAGATTTAGTGATACTTTAATATAGTTTTTGCTTTTTGTAGGAAACAAGAGTAAGATGCATAAATGAGGTGAAAAGTGACTCAAATGGTTAAATGATCATATCTCTGATTAGACTAATTCAAGCTTCATATTAAAGTTCAAGAAGTCAGCTTTCTAACGCCACAGAACGCATTCAATTCGGAATTCAGAGCAGAAAGTTATAACCAGTTGAAAATTATGAATAGTAACTACGATCGATCGGCATTTTATGCACAGTCGATCACCAGAGCCAGAAAATAGTGTTATCAAAGGCAACGATCGATCGGCACTCAAAATGATCAATCGTATCTACTGGAGTTTTTGATCCACACAATATAGTAAACACGATCGATCGGGAATGTAAATGATCGATTGGCTGACGAGACGAAACGGATGATCGGTGCGACAACTTAGAATTTAATGAAGGAAAGTGATTGATCGGCAAGCGATCGATCAGCTATACGGAGCGATCGATCGGTTTGTGATGCAAACCCTAAATCAAGCCTATTTCGACTCCGATTTGGAAGGGGACTTTGGGGTTTCTCTTCAAACATATAAATAAGCCTTAAGGGAGAACGTATTGAGCATTAGATAACCTATTTTCGAGGTTAGAGAAGAGCAAGAGAAAGAGTCTTTGGAGCCAAAGAAGAAGAAGGATTCATGCCAACGGATCTACATAAACAAGTTTTTCTTTTCTCTCTACCTATGTGTAACTAAATTCCTTGTCAAGGCTAGATGAAGTCCTAGATATGTGTATTGCTACTCTTGTTAGTTTTATTTAATAAAGTTGATTATGATTCATGCTTAATACTATTTCATGAGTTTCTTTTGAGTGCTTGACCATAGACTTGATTGATATGAATAAAATTAGATCTTTTTAATCCTTATGTCTAACCAAGAACAGGTCTATGATTGATTCTATGCCCGACCAAGGATAGGATTGATTACACAATAGTGGATGAACTTTCATGTCCGACCAAGAACGTTAGTGAATTCATTAGTGATTCGTGTATCCGACCAAGAACACGAATTACCATATCATGTCAATATGCATGTAATAATAATCAAGAGTAGTAATTGCATGTCTAGTGGTGGATTCATTGCCTTGATAATTCTCTCCATTGATTAATCTCAGCTTAGTTTAGTTAAAGTTCACTGCTTTCTTTAGAGTAACTAAAAACTGTAACTTTTCTTTTAAATTTGGCAAAGTATTTAACCATCCCTAAGGTTCGACAACCTTTTCTATACTCGCCGTAGTACAATTGCCTTGTGCACTTGTAATAGTTTAATTTTAAACGATCACCCACTGCTACATCGTCCGCTGTCGAGCCCACTCTCAGACCCTCCGCCATTAGACCATGGCCCCTCGCCATTGAGTGCTCACCATCACTCGAGCAGAGCTCGAGCTCTGCTCTGTCGGTCGCTCTATTAGACACCCGTGCCATCGGCTCAGGTTTCATCTTTTCTTTTCTTTTTTATTTCGATCCGACCTGACAGATCGAACCACTTCTTTTTCTTTTCATTTTTTTCTTTAGATTGGTTCAAACCCATTGTAGCAATGCCGACTGCCGGATTGAATCTGAACGGCCCTTCACTTTAATTCCACACTTGTCTTCTCTTAAGTGCATCATCAACGGTTCAGATTTCTTTATGCACTTGATCTCAGCTCTTGGATCACTTTGGCACTTCAAAACCTGTCTAATGGCTTCACTTTGGCTATTCCGTTGTCCGAACACTTGAACCTACATAAATAAAATTTGTCCCACAATAGACACACCAAATAATTCATAAAATTACGGAACATATTTAAATTTTAGCAATTTAGAGCACATAACTTATTTAGTTCTTAATTACTAATAACCCACTTTATTCCTTATTTTAACTAAAAAATATGACTAACAAATAGATAAAAAGACATATAAAAATATGTATTTTTCTTGCATAACATCTACCACCAGTGGAATCCGATGCAATGGAAATGATTGACCTCTCTTTATATGGATTCCCCACCTTCCTCTATGTAACTTTTGTTGATGCCTCTTGAGTTTCATCATCCAGTGGAATCTGATGCAATGGAAATGATTGACCTCTCTTGATATGGATTCCCCACCTAGGTAGTAGGAATACCGCAATGATGTACAAAATAGGGAAACTAATCTTGTCATGTACCTTCATCTTCTTTTATTCAAACAAATCCCGAATCATTGTTGAAGTGATATTGGATTTTCCTTGAATGCACTACAAGTTTGGAGTCGAGACTTCTCGGCTGGAGTGTGCAGTGACAGTCCGAGAATTAGACAAATATCCAAGGGCTTAACTCGAGCCCTCTTTCCACCTATATCAAATGTCAGCCCACTGACCTTCCTCTGTAGAATCTCACATACTAGTCGATGACAGACTTGCGAGCGAGGAATCTTCAATATATATCTAAATACAATATATCTCTAAACCTTATTTAGTGAGGAGCATCCTTGGGCGTGTAAAACTGTAGCAGTTGGTTGGCGGGTATTTTGGGAAGATCAGGTATCATTTTTAGGTTATATAGAATTAACCAAAAGTCCAAGTAATATAGAATTTCTTGCTCATTGGCCATGTAATATCGAAAAAAAATTCGGCAATTGCTTCATTTATTTCTTCAAGACAAACATTGTAATATATTTTATAGAGAAGTAAAACTCGCAACAACAAGGTACATACATTAGTTTTGTGGAAAAGAAAGAAAATTGCACCTAACAAACGTATGAACCATGTGAAGATAAACCATGTAGAGAGAGTTCTAAAAATTGATTCTTCGGGCTCCTTGTCGTGAGGTAAGGCTAAACTGAAAAAAATGTCTTGTGCTTCTCTACTAGCCGACACTTCCTGTTACCCCCTCGGGTAGGAAAAATTATTTTGTGCTCTTTGAGTATCCTCCAGGAGGATACGTATACGTCACTTTACGGGTGCACTTACTGATGCATGTTAACGCACATGTCAAGGGCATTTGTATGTGCCATCCATCTGATTATCGATGACTACCGTAAAGTGGGAGGATTTCTCGAAGATACTGTGGGAGCACTGAGAAATTTCTTCTAGAATAAGGCTTCCTCCCTTCCACATTAATATAAATTAGTTCATTTTGAAAAAACGAATAGGACTATTAATATGGGAAGACTATGTCTAGTAAACCTTGTGCCATGTAACTGTATGTGTACATTTTTTTGCAACTACTGTATGTGTACATATTTATGTCCACAATAAGAAGTGCATGTTTCAGTCTTTTATCCCCAGACCAATTCCTTGCATCAACTCAACTCAAGGATGAGTTGTAAGCACTTCAATACAATATTATAGGACTATTTATTTGTTTTTAATAAAATGTATATGTTTATGTCCAAAATAGGAACTTGACGAGTATGATCTGGAAGTTATGCATATTTCAGTCGTTCCTCCTCGGACCAATTCCTTGCAACTGCTCAATTCAAGAATGCGTTGTACTAACTACTATGCACTTTAATACAGCATTATAGGACTCATTATTTGTTTTAGGTGAAGAAGTTGTAAGTTGTCACTAGCAAATCACACAGGGTCCAACAGATGCTTTGACAAGATCAAGACGAGGGAATGGATGAGCTTCAAGAATGGTCAACCCATTGCTTGTTAGAATGAAAAAGCAGGTAGCTTACTGTCTTTATAATTTACTAGAATTTGTTAAGCAAGAAATCAGGACGTCCCATGTAGTACTGTTCAACTACATAGGTAGAACATCACATCCTCACCAGAAGCTGCTCAATACTCGGTCCTAAACATATATTTCTTGCTAAATAAAATTGACTACCCAACACACAATTAGAACTAGAAGATTTGAGATTTGACAACAATAGTTTGAATTGCTGGCAATTTCGGTAAAGAAGCCTGACAATGTAAATTAAACGTGCTTAAGTTTTGCTAGCAGGGGATTATATAGTGGTTCTTCAATGTCAATTCAGTCTTGCAACAAACTAAGAGTCATGTGGCAACTCTTAAAAAGTGTATTTTTTCAGGATAAAGATACCATTTGGGTGGCTAAGTGCTTGACTTCTGTAATCAGAAATGCTTATTGCCTATTATTCCAATGTATAGAAGGCTACAACACACACAATGTTTCCTGCATAAAAAAAAGCCATAAAAGCAAAAAAAAAGAAATGCTGAAAAATCTTTATAGAAGTTATTTGTAACTTGCGTTTCCCTATGCTCTTCAAGTTCTTGTCATCTTATATTCTTAAAAAATAAAGATCTAAAAATCAGTACTAGGAATTTAGGATGATAATTTACTATGTGAAACACACCAATATCATATCATGAGTCCTCTTTTTATGCGCCTCGCCTCATACGCGTCAGTGTGTGTTGAGGCACTACCGCTGGATTTTGATCTGGCGCTTTTTCAGTTACATGGGCAGGGAAGTTTAAACTATCCTCTCCCCATCAACTAAGTTTTATCTATATCATTGCCACCTCTGTAATTAATCGAAAGAAAAAATGTGAAACATTGCGCTAAAATACTACAGAATACTTTCATCAGCAATTATCTTTTGGAGATTTTATCATGGTATGGTGCTATATATATTATTTTTTGCTAGTTCCATGGTATGGGGCTATATGAAATGTCCCGGTCATGAAGTAAAAGAACTGTAACTTGTGAAGATAGTAATTCAATTGAAGTCTAGTAAATTGGTCCTTCTGGGGGCAACAAGGACAGTGTAGGACCAGCCAAACAGTGACCATCCGTGGAAACAAGAACAAAAGTCTAATATCTCTGAGCATTTTGTTCCCCACAGGCCACGGATTTTGCTGTCATTTATCACCATTTATGCACATCATTGATTCATCATCTTCCCAAATCCCAACTGCCTCAGTATTCAGCAAAACCTCAAGCCCTGGTTGTTTCCATCTTGATATATATACAAAGATTAATAAGATAGAGCCAATATATGGCACGTCAATTTCAAACTTTTATGTAGTACTGTCACCACTCCCCTTATAGAGCTGCAGCCTCTTCAAATTCTTCACGTGAATCCTGCAATTTTAAATTTTGTAACACCAGAGCTTAGTAGGATGTGTGATAAGGATTGGAATCTATCCACACCAACATCTCCCTTCCCCCAATACAATTATCATCTATCCCTGTCTCTTGCTCCAGCCTTCAATCTTCTTCCCAGGTTTCTTCTTTCTTTAATTTACATCAGATTGAATGACCACAACACCCCAAAAAGTTAGAAAAGCTAAAAGCATTATAAGCACTTTGCCAGATACCACCACCCCACCGACACTCCAATCCAAACCTTATAGTTTCACTATAATCCATCCTTGTAATTTTGCAATATTAATTAACTTTATAAATAGGAAGAAGTTAATCTACTCCCCGCCTCATGCGTGCCGGTGCACAATCGCGACTACGTGTCATCAGATCGGGCTCCGACGTGTGTTAATCAAGGGGAAGGAAGTTGATTCAGAACCTGCCTGCCCCCTGTCTTAACGTGCGCAGCTGATTCGAAATCTGATGGCTTGTTGCTATGTAACACTTTACCAATGACCTATAAATTTATAATTTTGTATAATAAAATGACCCATTAGTTCATTGCAGTAAAAATACCAAAATTCAATAAAGAAGAAAATATACCCAAAAAATGCTTTTAAAAAAAGAATTACAAAGTTGGCATGAACATAGTAATTTAAGTACATTTACACCTTGATCTCTCTCTCTCTAATATCACCTCATAATCTTGAAGATGATGAAGAAGTACTGTTCTGATTATTGCAAAAAGCAAAGGAATCAGGCATCATTGAAGGAATCACAAAATGAGCCATGGAGGTGGTGGAGGTAGTAGCCATGTTCTCCTTACATAGAAACTCCTCACTGAACACCCTCTCCACCTCCCTCTCATAGTCATGCACAAACACATGTGTCTCCTTCTGTTTGCTTTTCTTGCTCCTCCCTAGCACCCCGGCCGTAAAGATGGCCGACATCCTCCCCGGTGACGACGGGGAGTACCCGCGAGGCCCATCGACTAGTATCACATCCCAGTCCACCTCGTAGAGCTGGTTCGGCATGTCGTTGATCCCCAGCCGGCAGTCGGAAAAAAGCAAGTTCTGCACCGGACGGCAGTCCCCCCGGATCTGCTCCCTCGCCGTCCGGAGCAGCTCCGGCATCTGGCTCACCCTGGTGGCGAATTGCACGTCGTAGGCCTCGACCCCCTTGTGCTGCTCTTCGAAGCGGGAGATGTAGTAGGAGTTCTCGTCGATGAAGACGGTTCGGCCGTTGTGGTTCAGGGCCCTCCAGAGGAGAGTCTCGAAGCCGAGGCCAAAGACAAGGAGGTTACAGGGTGAAACACGGCGGAGGACATCGGCGACGGCATTGAAGTCCGGCTGGGGCATCTTGTAAGTCACATTGGAGGAGGCATAATGAAGTAAGGTGTCGAAGAGGTAGTCCGGGAGCTTCCCGGAGGAGGAGGCGACGGTGGCGGTGGTGGTGGGGAAGGTGGTGGTGGAGGGCTTTAGTGCAATGAAGGTGAGGAGGAAGGCCAAGGTGAAGAAGGAGATGAAGGTGAGGAGCCATAGGCGGTGGGCAGGAGGCGCGGCCGTTGCGGTGCCACCCGGCTTTTGGAGGCTGGGGTGGAAGAAGATGAGCTTTGTGGAGGGAGGGTTCTTCATTGCAAAGTGACTAGAGAGAGGCAGAGGAAGGAGATGGTCTTGGAGAGCATTTGAGAGGAAAGAAGAGAAGGAAGAAGAAATGTCCTTGTCTTTGTTGAGACTAATGTCTGGTTTTCTCTTGCATTTTACGTTTGGGTTTCGGGGAAGGGGTTATTAATGGAGGGATTTGTGGGACATTATTGCCATTAAATTAAGGTGATTAGAAGGTTATGGGCTAACAAAACTGATTTTTTAAAGAATATGGTGGGGGGATTGTAATATAATAGGACTCGTATATGGGGCTGTTGTTGAGTCCGGTGGAGCTGAAGGAACTGCCCAAAACGTGGAATTGGAGTAAGATGGAAGTTGACAATATCAGAATATTATAAAGGTTAAGAAAAGCCACCTCCCTTATTTTTACTCAAAAATATCTTACAATGAACATGGCTATATGAACGGATAATGATATTCCTAGAGCAGTCTCATACGCGTCCTATATTTCTAAAGACCCAACCCAACTCTCCTGACCCAACCCTTGTTTTTAGAATTTTAGCGGGCAAAATTTTCATTTGTCCGCCCAGCCTCCTCACCCTTTTGTGACTCTTCTTTCTCCTTCCTCTCTCGATTTCTTTCATTTTCTGTAAATTTTTTAATTTGGTGGAGGTTTTTCTCAGTTTTCTCCTTTATTCTTGTATAATGGTTTTCTTTTCTGCTATCATTATTGATTGAGTATTTTTTTCTTTCTACACATGTTTTTGATCCATACAACTTCCATCCCTGTTCACCTACAGATTAAATACGAAAGAGAGTGAAGGGCCTTCACTGGGAGGTGGCTGATTTGGTTGGTAATAGACCCCTCTTGGAGCAGGGATTTCTGTCCTAAGAAAGAGGCAAAAGAGGCCTGTTAGCTTTTCCCAGCCCCTTCGAGCCCTCACTTCTCACTTCTATACTAGGACGACTTAGGACAGATTGAAGCTTGAAGGTGAAGTTGATTTTTATTTTGTCACTTTATTGTTTCTTATTCTCTATTTTATCTGTGTCTAATTTCAAGTTAATTTTCTTACTTCTCAATGTTATTGATATTTTCGTTGTAAACTTTTTTTAGTAGAAAGGCAGAATAGATAGACCTTCTAATACTTGTCTTCTGAATGTCATTTCTTAATAACACACTACCCATTTTTTTAGGTTGTAACACTTATTTTAGGATGGAGGGAGTATGATATAATAGCAGTTTGAAGAAGCAACATGAGACCTGAATTCTTGATGTGTTGTAGGGCACCCCTAGTAATTCATGGACTAGCCAATTCTTGAATATGAAATTGGATTTGTAGATAATGAGCAAGACAGATACATAGTAAACAACTGATTGTTTTAGCTTCCAAAGCCGATTTTGGTTGCAACTTCCCATAGGATTGAGAGGGGGAGAGAGCCACCTTAGAAATATGTCGAGCAAGAGTCTTTTTTGCCGATGCCTTGAATTTTAAGCTGCTTCAAGACAATATCACATTTGGTAGGAATCTTTTATTATAAATCTAACGATTTCCATTGGAAGTAATTTTTCAGAGCATATAAGAACATGATTTTAAAAATTGGACCAGACCGGCCAATTCAATCCGGTTTGACCGGAACCGGTCCATTTTTCGAGCGGGGTCAGTCGGGTCGATTGACCAGTCGAGCCCATTTAACTCGCCAGGCTGGTTCGATTTTAAAACCATGACCCAAACCCATGTTGGGTCAACTTTAAGTTCTTTTCAACACAATTTTTTCCTTTTTTTTTCTTTGCAATATTTTTTTATTTTCTTTCAACATCGATTTTGGTAGAATCTTCTAACGCATATTCTTTTTTCTTTTTTTGTCTAAAAATATTCTTTTTTTATTTAAAAATTTTACTTTTTGTAATGTGGTTGTTTTATTTATTAAATTGCTACACATGGGACATTGGATTATGCAAAGCTTTTATATATCCTATAAAGTTTTGAGGAGGGGTTTTTTTCTTTTTTTTGTATTAATGGCGTCAACAACTGGGTTAACCTAGGTTGTCCCCCTATTGGACCTACTCTGCAAGAATTCCGGGTCAATGGCCAGTCCGATTTTTAAAACATTGTGTAAGAACAACAAAAGCTTCTGGTAGATTAACTAGACAGTAGATTAACTAGGCACCCATCCTTGTCTTTTCCATGGTCTTCCAAGACGGACCTAAGATGTATATGAGCAGAAAATTATCTTGCATTTGTTTTGCTATTTCTTAACTTACCTCAACTCAAGTGTACTTGACTTTCTCTACCATCATCTTCCCTTAAATATAAATAAATTTTGTTTCCCTCATGTAGTATTGATAATAACTTACATTTCCTACTTACTTTTGTTTGACCACTTATAATGCCTTTTGTTTTGACCACTTATGGTGGAGATCATACACTCACTTTTTTGCTTCCCCATGAGACAAATGAGCTTGCCTGCAACCCCACCCAACCCAACCAGTAGCAAATGAAATTTTTGGCCCCCGCCCCCGCCCAGCGTCCTATTTCCTTTTCTCCCTCTCCCTCCCACTCTTGAGTTATCCCCTCTCTCTTTTCCTCTTCCCACTCATTTTTCTTGCTCTCCTACCATCCGCCCCTCTGGAGTTACCGCTTGTCTCCATTTTAGTAGTCACAAAAGGAGTACTTCACCGGAAGGTATTGGAGCTGAAAATCACATAGGATACCGAGTACGATATCCCATCTTTAATCGTTTATTTTTCTTCCATTTAGTGGATGTTTGAGAAGTTCAACTATTTTGTGGGAAATCTTTCATATTTTTGTAACCCCAAAAAAATCGGATAAAAATGCAGATTTTAGATCAATAAGAAAATTGGAATTGCTATTAAAGTTCACGAAGAAAACTTTCCAATGCAACCAACCGTTCGCAATTCGGAGTTCTGAGCAAAAAGATATGATTGTTTAAAATATAGTATGCAATCGATCGTCGGACGATACGCGATCGATCGGGCCAGATTCAAAACCGAGAGTAAAACCAGATGCGATCGATCACCTACGTAAGCGATGGATCGAAAATACTGAAAAGTTTAGTATGTGAGCAGTGATCAATCACCCATAAAAATGATCGATCGAAAGTAATGGAATAATGCAAAGTTTGCAGTGATCGATCACTCAGCTATTGCGATTGATCGCACCTGAAGAAATCGAATTCGGAAGGGGTGTTTTTTTAACACTCGAGTAGAATTGACAGAGAACCAGGTGCCAATGAGGAGACGTGACTTATAAAGGTTCACGAGTGGGTATGACAAATGGGTTAAGTCATGTGGTTCGTGGTCGACACGAGACAGAGTAGCGCGTAGTGTTCGCGGGACGTTAGTGATGGGCAACTGTGGACTCGTGCCTTGACACAAAGACACTGGACGTAGTACCACGTGGGCATAGATCAAGATGCCATAACCATGTGGATGACATGGCACTAAGTGGTTACCAAGGTGGTTAGGAAAAATCTTAGTAAAGTGAAAAATGGGATTTACCCGGGGTAATTAAGGAGTAACCGGTAGTAAATCAAGAAACTAACCTAATCGGTTGGTGAGAATATTATGAGATAATCTTGGAAGAAGATTTTGGAGATCAACATCAGCCAATCATAGAGGAGCATCCTATTAGGTTTGACGTTCAAGTGAATTGAGCAATACATGGTAGTTTTCTAGTTTGGAACGAGATATTTAAGTATGATTAAGAATTGTAATCTCGGCCAGTACTATTTCTGCACTGACAGTTTGTACTATAAAAATCATATCTAATTATAGAAAAATCAAAAAAATGAACCGTCAGTGGAATTAGAAACCAGACTCATAGGAATAACTCCAGTAAAAATTTCAGAGTATAATTCCAACTATACTGACTTTGGGAAGAGTTGGAAATGGATTGTTATGCATATGATAGTGTGTTGTAACTAGGGTTAAGATAGGGAATGAACCTTATTAGAGATTTGAAATCCTAACTAAATAGGGAAACCAATGTGTTGGACGTCTATACCAAATTGGAGAGGTTATATTCAGATGGTTGTGATTAATTGTAGTGAGAGATTAAGGGGAGAGATTATATCAATTTGGGAAAGGAAGAAAGATATCCTAATAAGAAAGGATTTGGTATTTAAGCTCACTTAAGGGAGGGCCGGCCCATGCTTGGACACCCCAAACCCTAAAGCTTCTTTTGGTTTTTGTTCTTTCCCTTCTCCCTACATCAATCCAGCGAGCTTCCAAGCCTCTTCCTTGATTCAAATTCATTCCATTGCATTGGCCGGAGGTGACATTGCGAGGAGGAGAAGAAGAGCTACGCAAGGACATATGAATCACGCGTATCGGAGTTGGAAGGATGATTTTTTCCCTACTTTTTCTTCTAATAAATTCTAAACGAGTATGATCATCATATTTGAGTTATATTGTGACTGATTTCATGGCATTGTATCTATATTAATACCGATTCGAGATTGTTTCATGAAGGAAACTCACATGAATGTGTTATCTATATGTATGTTAGAATCATGTTGAACAATATGTGCTTGATCTTCACGTGCTAGTACCTAGAAGGCATCCCCACTTTGTTTTGCCATCTAAATACTCAGTTTCATACTTTTGAAGAACATGTCACGTTCTGTCCATGTAAAATTGTTCGGTTGTTTGATCTATTTACTTCAAGTCCTAATTCATGTATGTCCCATATTGGGTAAGTGACCTTAAATAATAAATAGAATGTGGACTATTATTTTGAATCATGTAAATCTTGGTGTCACTACTCTCTGATTTCTCAAAATAGATTTTTGATGATCTGTCAGTTCATTGTTGGTATGTGCAAGTGTCTGTGATTAATGGTCTTATTTGGAAAGTATCTATATTAATAAGATAATACTTGTACAAATGGTCTTGCGTGATAGAACACATCTTGAGATGGAACAATTACCTAATTCTAGAACCATTAAGGTTCTGTAATTGACTTAGGGAATAGGTAATTAAAGTCAGAAAGGTGTTGTTAATCAAAGAAGAGAATAATTACTACTAATTAATCAAATCGGATTAAGCCTAATGCTCTCGGCTAGAATTGTTTCTGGGCCGACGAGCTGTGATAACAAATTCATATTAATTCTAGGAAAATGAGAAAAATAAGCCGTCAACGGGGTTAAAAACTAGATTATCAAGGATACTTACGGTAAAACTTTCAGAACTTAATTCGAATTGTGTAGACTGAGGTGGTTGACAGAAGTGGACTATTGTGCATATGACAGTACACGGTGTTTCGGGTTTAAAACACTAGTACTTACTAAAACTAGAAGATATGATAAGATATTGTTATATTATCCTTTACATTGTAAGACATGATTAGTAAGTATTACAACAAAAGTAATTCACTTATAAAGGCTGATATGGTCGAGTTGTCTTAAGTGGCATTGTGTGCCACGTGTCTATAGCCTTCGTGTACATCTTTAAGTCAATGGAGTTTTCATATAGGGTTTGAACTCTCGAACCATATTATCTCGTTTACATTGTGGCATGTGAATATTGGAGTCAGTTGATCTTAAGGGTATTCCTATCTAGGGCTACCCACGGTAAAAATATCCAATGTATTGAATGTCTGTTGACACTTCTCTTGTGAGTCATCTGGTGATTGAAATAGAGAATTCTTCTTAATTACTCCTTTGGTGAGTTGAATGCTGATTGAGATATTAAAATCTCATTAGTACTCCTCTGTGAGTCAAATGTTGAAAGATGATAAACTGAGTTATTGAATGACACAACCTTTGTTGTTGAGAATTATTATTCAGTTCCATGTAAACTGTTCTTCCTCTAAGAGTTCTTGTAATGATCTCTCCGAAATGGAATCATAATATGCTCAGAGAGCCATTGCTAGATCCAGAGTGATCTCCGATTTATATTGAACCTCTGTAGTTCAGCCGATGAAGGCACATATGTACGTTTTTAGATTACAAGATATTATGGAAGGTCTTGTACTCTCCCCCCGTTGTGCCCATAAGCACCGGTGGGGCCAGCATCCCTAGAAGCATGGTCGGGTTCCAAAGAGAGAACCTCTAGGATGTTCTGGTAAGTATCCACCGGGGAGTGGTAAGATCAGCGGGCAAAAATTGAAATCTCCTTACACTTTTAATGTTCAAAGTCTTGAAATATGGTAACTTCTCTCCTTACACTTTTGATGTTTGGGAATCTTTATGAATGATGTTATTCCTCTGGTAATGGAATTCTTGATGTTTAGTTCAAATATTCTTGATTATTCATTTGTCTTCTTGTAAACCTTATTCCTTGTCCGATATTGTATATTCTATATCGCTGATATATCGATATCGGGCCCCATCCGATAAAACAAGATGACCAAATCTCGGATTTTCCAATTTTTTCAAATATCGCCGATATATCGCTATTTAAAAAAATATTTTTGAAATATTTAAAAAAATTGGAAAATCCGAGATTTGGTCATCTCGTTTTATCGGATGGGACCCGATATCAATATATCGGCGATATATCACCGATATGGAATTCCTTGTAGAATACACAATATAGGACAAGGAAAGTTTTTTTTAAAAAAAAGGGAAAAAAAGCAACTTTCTCATTTGTTTCCCATCCTCATATGCATATTTTAAAATCTATGCTTTGTCTAAATTAGCATAACTCATTTTAGAAGTTAGATCGTGAAAATATATGGTAAAAACTAGTTTTTGACCACCGATATTTTTTTTACAAATATCTCCGATATTTTGTCTCTTAAGCCGACCGATACAATACTGATATCCGATACGAAATTCCTTGGTATTCTATTCTTTTGGGTTTTTGCATCCTACTGGGTATTTATTTGGAATACTCATGCATCCTCTGATGTAGGCGTGAAAGAAGATTAGACCTGGGCAAGTTGCAGTCAAAGGAAAAGCTTGAAGACTGTAGTTGGAAAGGCTTAAAGTTATCTTCTGTCTTTTATTAATCAGTTGTGATACTTACGGCATGTGCGTCGAAATTTTTTAGTAATTTTAATTGTGGGATATTATAATTATTTTTTTATTATGGATTCTTATTTCATATTATTAATGATGTTAATTCTTAAGACTGAAGGATATCAATTACACATTCTTTTGTGATGTTGTAATTGACTGGATAATCGAGTATTCAGTCATGTCTCAGAGTTTCTGGCTTTAAGTACACTCTTTTATTGGACGTCTTCTGCACTCTGTCTAGGCCAAGAATTTTGGGGCGTGACAATTTTAGTTGTCATGTGCATAAATTTATCTACGAAGCAGCTCTTTTCTTCTGCAAAAAACTTGCCTACGTACCCTAACCTTAATTTTTGTTACAGAAAAAGGTGGTACTTTTCTTGTTAAGATAACTATGGCAATCTCGTTATGTGGTTGTATCATAAACTTGTATGCATTGGTGTTTGATTGATGTATGTTTCTTGCAACATTTTTTTTCTTGAGTATATTATATCTGTAAATGAATCGACACTAAATCGCTTCTATTTCTTGAACAATTTTGTCAACTTGATGCATTCTATGATGGTAGATGATATGATTTTTTAAGCATGGAAAAATATCCCATCTTGCAATCTTTTTTTATAGCTGCTAATATTTGCAGGTCTTAGCATCAACATTCAATGATGGTAGGCTATATTGTTTTAGGACCTTGAAGCTGACATCCATCTTTGGGAAAATATATCAGGGTGACAAGTGTCTGGCATTCTATTTTCATAGCTAGCTACATGGTGACCTCATTTTTGCTGCCAAGGAATTTGGTAAGGGGCTGACTAGATTCTTCTGGGCTCAATATGTTCAGGTCAATACTAGGTGACCACAATTCTGGTAGAACTGTGTAGTTGATCTTCATAAAATTGAGAGTAACTGTGGTTAATTAGATATTTAGGATATAGAAGACATCTCAATGAGTATATTACTTGTCACGCATGATCTTCTCCACTATCACGCAATAGCAGTCACAAGCATGTAAACAAACTTTAGTAGTCACAAGCTTGTTAACAGTTAATGCACTGCATATGGGTTCGTCCTCCGCAAATAGCTTCTAAAATAAGTTTATACTGTGTTCATCTAAAAAAATTGTCATACAAGGCCCTTTTTAGTGGACTGCTCAACGAGATACCTGTAAAGCACAAGTTGCACGGGAGTTAGTAGAGATAACAAGTCCTTGTCAATGAAAAAACATGCTGATCTACAATCGTATTAGATGAACCAAATTGGTTCGTCTGGTTGAACTTTTTTTTTTGGATAATTAAAAAGTTATATTAAAGAAAACAAGGAAGTACAACCTCTCCTCAACTCAACTCTAGACACGGGGCATGAATAACACCATTGGAAATAAAAACAAAACAAAACAAAGAACATGCTACCCAAACCAGGTAGGGCGAACTCAAAGCCAGCGGCCGATCGATCACTGCAAGGAGGCCGATAGATCGGAGCAATAAAGATCGATCGAGTGTCCATCACGGCGATCGATCGCATGTAAAAACGATCGTTCACTCTCATCCCAAAAGGTGTGCAGGAAAGGGCAATGTGTAAGGCAAATATCCTTGAGTTGGAAGGCATTAAGGATCTCCTTTACCCTATGAATGAGGTTTTGGCCCAATATATAAGTCTCAAGTTTTTTTGTCTTCAAAGATTCGCCTATTCCTCTCCTCCCATATCATAGTAATCAAGCTTGTGAATCCAGCTTAGATTATATGCCCTGTATGTTTGTTATTTCTGATCATCTGAGTCAGCCAATCTACTTCAGTAGAGCACCCCCAATTGTATGACGAATGTTGCACTTACGTAGGAAATACGCCAAACCACCTTAGCATATATACATTCAAACATTAGGTGTCTGATTGATTCTTCATTTTTCCTGCATAGAACACACCTGTTTACTAAAGATATCCCTTTTCTTTTTAGATTGTGTAAAGTGAGTAGCCCTTCATTGAGTACCAACCATGCACAAAAGGAGTATTTGTTCACCCGATGTTTGAACCATATAAGGTCATGCCATGCCACATTTCCAAATTTCGCTCTAATTGCATCCCAAGCACTCTTAAAAGTAAACTTTCCAGTTTGATTAAGCCACTCATAGGAATCCTTCGAATCATTAAGCATCGGCAGTTTCTCTAGGATTTCCTTCTTGGCGAGATCACCTCTTCTGGAGAGTATTTGTTCATTTTGGAGTTTGCCAGACTTAAGATAATCCACAATAGATTCATTTGTGTTACCACCCAATTCTAGTACGGTTATGTTGCCAAATTTTCGGGCAAGAGTTAAGGGGCCGCTTCAAGGGTCCAGCCACATCCGTATTGTGCACCCATTTCCAATATTGACAACACATCTCTCCTGCATGAAGTTTTGCAATTGAAGGATAGATTGTCAGGCATAGGAACAATTGTGAGCTCTAGACGTCTAGATGGAGTTAGTGCTGAGATACACTTCATGAACCCATAGACACCAAAGAGATTCTTTCCGGATAACACATCTCCATTAGATTGGCAAAATTTGCATTATTGATGTCTTGAATACGTCTGACCCTAAGACCTCCTTCTTTCGCCAGGAAATGTTGTAAAATCCATTAGATTGGGTATAACATTTCCATAAGAACATGGCCATGATAGTCTCCACTTTGTGACAGACTTTTTTGGGAAGTTTAAAGCAAGATGTCCAATAGACATTCAATTCACTAATAACTGATTTGATCAATTGTAGCCTGCCAGCATATGATAGGAGTGCAGTTTTTCACCTATTGACACGTCCAGAAATCTTGTCAAGAAGGGGTTTGCAGGCTGAATAGGATATACGCTTTGAGGAAAGAGGCATACCTAAATAGGTGATCGGAAAGCATCCTTCTTGTAAGCCAAGCATCTCTAGAATGGTTGCCTTGTGTTGGCACCCTGCGGAGAAAAAGATGGAGCTCTTGCTAATGTTTGCCTGGAGGCCCGACATATCTGCAAAATCTGAGAGGATGTCCCGAATGCACATTGCCGATTGAACATCATCCATAGAGAATAAGAGAACATCATCAACAAAGAGAAGATGCGAAATAGGAATACCTCCTTCAATATTTGGTGCCTTGAGATTGCCGTTCATTAAGGCCTGGTTTAACATGGCAGATAGACCTTCCATGCATAATAAAAATAAAAGAGGTGATAATGTGCATCCTTGCCGAAGGCCACTTGCACTGGAAAAGTGCCCATAGTTTGACCCATTGATCAAGACGCTGAAAGTAGGGGTGCATATACACTGTCGGGTCCAGTGGATCCATTTGTTGTCGAAACCAAGAGTCTTTAGGACATGGAAGATGTAGTCCCATATCACCTTATCATAAGCCTTCCTCAAGTCAACTTTTACGCATAGCCTATTCTGTCCCCCGTGACAATGCATATTGCGGACGAGTTCATGGGGAAGCAAGATGTTCTCACCAATTATTCTCCCCTTTACAAAGGCCGACTGATTAAGGGTAATTAGATGAGGAAGCACTAAAGCCAACCTGTTTGCCCTAAATTTTGAGATAGTTTTGTAGATGATGTTGCAGAGGGCAATCGGTCTGAATTCCTTGAAGCTTTTTGAATTAGCCTTTTTAGGGATGAGAGTTAAAAACGTGTGGTTTAAGGCCCTGAGCATGTACCCTCTCTTAAAGAAGTCTCGCACTGTCAAAAGGAAGTCCGGGCCAATGATATCCCAAAAGTGAGTGAAGATTTCTTTTTGAAAGCCATCCGGTCCTGGAGCCTTTCCATTAGGCGCCTGGAATACTACCCATTTGATCTCCTCATCACCTACATCACTAGTCAAGAAAGCAGCTTGGTTCGGAGTTAGAGTCCGAGAAAGAGGGAGCGGTACCTGAGAGGAAACTGTGGTAGGAGTGAATAGTTTTTTATAGAATAACTCTGCTTTGACTCCTATTTCCTGTGGGGAATACAGCCGTGTACCCAAATCATCATATATCTCATGAATGGTGTTCCGGACACTGTGAGAAGCGACAGAGGCATGAAAGAACTTAGAGCATCTGTCTCCCTCTTGGAGCCACTTAATTCTTGATTTTTGCCGATAGAATTGTTCTCTAATACCATCCTCTTCACATACTTTTTGTCATGCCAAGTTGACACTCCTCCTCAAAGCATCATCAAAAGGTTGATTTTGTAGTGCATTTTGTAGAGTCTAGAGTTCAAGAACTGATGCTTTGTATCTGGCATTAACAT
This sequence comes from Houttuynia cordata, assembly GCA_039654745.1. NCBI lineage: Eukaryota > Viridiplantae > Streptophyta > Magnoliopsida > Piperales > Saururaceae > Houttuynia > Houttuynia cordata. The sequence goes on along the minus strand of CM077508.1, from coordinate 16,007,625 downwards.
CCCTGAAATGATCTCGATTCCACCTTTTGAGCACTTCCTTACATGCCTGTAATTTTTTAAAAAGCATATATAGGGGCTGACTTTGGATGGGCATCTCACAGGCTATGGAGATAACCTCTCGTATATTTATGTCTTGCTTCCACATGTCAAAAAACTTGAAGGGTATCGGGCCTTTTGAGAATGATTGGCGCATCCTGAAAACGATGGGATTGTGATCCGATATGCCAGGAGGAGGATAAAGGAGCTTGGAGGTGGGGTTTCTAATGCACCAATTAGGATTAGCAAAAGCTCTTTCAATTCGAGAGAGAGCAAGGTTGTTACCCCATTGATTATTGCTCCACGTGGAGGATATGGGAGAGGGAATTTCCTGCAATCCAGCCTGTGAGATACAATCATTGAAAGCTCTAAGGTCAGCTTGGGGTGCGGTGCCTCTTCCCATTCTTTCTAACTCATGACGAATAGCATTGAAGTCACCCATCACTAACCATGGACCGCTTATTGTATTGTTGTAATTACAAAGGGTAGCCCACAATTTCTTTCGCTCTTGGGCATCAGTAGAACCATAGACAGTTGTGAAATAAAATGATTCACCTGAGGGGCACTTGACAAGGCAATGAAGCGTCTGGGAAGTTTCCTACACCTTCTGAGCAGTAGCCATATTAGGATTCTAGAGAACCAGGATCCTACCCGATTCATCAGAATTCATATTATTAAAGGATTCCCATCCCGCAATAACTTTCCTGCTAATACGATCAATCTGTCTTCTCTTTATCTTGGTTTCACATAATGCCAATAGGAACACTTCTTCATCTTTGACAAGGTCTAGCACCACCGACCTCTTACTTTCGTGGCCCAGACCATGGATATTCCAGTTGTAGATGGACATTTACTGGGATTAGGGGCAGACATCCCCACTTTATTTTTCACCTTTTGTTTCTTGGTAGTCTTGTTTAGGGCCACCGCTTGGGCTGGTTGGGTCCTCCTTGTTGTAGTCGACATAGGAGACGAAGCTTCAGAATTCGACTCATCACTATCCCGTATTGGATGAAAAGGATTTGATGACTACTCCACCCATTCCTGTTCAGACTTAGATAGGGGTTTTACCCCCCTCTTTCCTAGGGCATTCCATTCCTGTGAATGTTGAGCCTTCTCAGGAGCGCCCCCGGAGGCCTCCAGAGGTGATGGGGACAATAGGGGCTGGTCAAACTATTTTGAGCCTCCCTTCGTAATCACATCCAATGTGTAGGAGGGGAGATAGTGGAGAGGTATAGGGATGAGCTATCATGCGCCCTTACATGCTTATCCAATACCATATAAGGCACCTGTCCAATCAAAGATGGTGAGTTATTTGGTATTGATCTCATGTCTCCGGGTCGGTTGTCTGTCGCACGGTTGTTTTCAGAAGAGGAGGACTTGGAGGGCTCCAGTCCTGAATCTAATTTGGCCTTAATCCCATCACTTGGGACCATATGAGAAGTAGGATACGCTATAGCAAGTTTAGAGGTGCCTGCGACTGTCATAACATCCTCCGTAACTGTCAAACCATTGGTATTACCTCCAATTTTAGCATCCGGTGATGGGCAATGAAGTGTCTCAATCCAAACTTCCTTTGATGTACAAGAGATGGTGGAGTGGTCAAAACACATACATTTGGAGCAAATGCGAGGCTTCCATTCATACTCCACGGGTTGGGGAAGAAGGTCCTGTCGCCAATGGCCACATGGACGATGGAAGGAAACTTGAAATCCGAATTGATTTCAATGTAGACTCTGGCATATTCTAGTCAGGAACGGTCAGTTGTAGCTCTCTCGGAGAATAGTGGGTGAACCACAAGACTGGACACCATGCTCAAGCTTTCCTTTGCAAAGTACTGAGGAGGAAGGTATGGAAAACACACCCAAATCAGGACCGATTTCACCAAATCGCGAACCGGGAGCATGCCTGGGTGCCATTTACTTGCCACTGATGGTCCACATGGAGTTCAGGATACGCTCGCAGTCCTCCGATGAAGTGAATTTGAACATAAAGAACCCTCCCGCCAGGGATTGCATGTCAAACGACCCAGCCGGCTTCCATATCTTGGAAAGATAATCCCTGAACCACACAAAAGACGGGCGCTTTCCCATGGCATATCCAACCAGGGTGTTTGTCCAGCATAATGCTTATGGGTCAACAATCTCTTGCGAAATTCTGATAGATGTCAAACCCTTCAGCTCCGGGTAGAAAGTGAGTGAGTTGGATGCCTCAGATCCATTTTTGAAGAGGCTTGCCCATGAGAGAGACTCAGGCGTGGTCCGAAAGGAGGGAGGCGCATTTGCCGTAGGGCCCAAAGTGGGGGGGTTCGGTTGAACTTAATAGCACCACAACTTGAGCACCGTTCCAGTGAGGCCAAAATGAAATCCTATGTGTACAGAATGCGCCAAAACACAAGGGTAGATAAGGTTGCCCAAGTTAATGAGGTAATCAACAGTGTGCCTACTATGTAGCCTTGAACATTGTATTCACAACATATTTACAAACTGAACGCAAACATAGCTAACTAATAAACCAGATGTATTTTTTAAATTACCCAAAAAATATATGGTATTTCACTATATTTATAATGTAGTCTGAATGTCTCATTTAAGGCTGCCACCAGAAATGGAACAAGACCCATATTGCACAGTCCAACCAACTCTCATTTCTCTTTCTTTAACTGATTTTAGCAAAACAGATTAACTTTAAATCATATCACGAACTTGTATATTGTACACATTTGATTTGACAATACAGTATGAACATTATAGATGAAGTTACAAAGAATCAGATAAATTTTCAATTTCTTTATCATGAACCAGAATTTGATATTATCCAACCATTCAATAGCTGGGTCATGGTTCCATTTGCAATAAAAACAATGAGTCACCATTTTTTGGTCTCGAAACTAAAAGACACAATCCTGAGCATTCCTACCAAGCACCAAGAAAAATTATTAGGTACGTGGCGCGTAGGGGGAACAGTGTGCTCATCACCAATGGGTGATGAACACGACTCCCCTGCTTGTCATGATGGCCACAAGGGACCCACAAGAGGGGAGTCGTGCTGTTCCCCTGCACGCCGCGTACCTAATAACTTCTCCAAGCACCAATTATCGTATACGGACACCAAATTCAACAATTTAAACAGATCACATTTCATATTAGTTTATGCTACTAATAATAACCACCAATGTTTTAATTGTAATACACCTCCACTGAAATTCGAACTCTCAGAATAAGGTTTTGTCTTGGTTGAATAAAGTACTTTCTCCATTACATCCATTGCTATTTTTAAACGGGGATGAGAAGGTGCACTGGGAGGATCGGTCGACACACATTGCCCACCAAGGACGCAAGGAGGTACTGAAAAAGTAGCACCTGAGCAAGGACAAGTACAATAAGGGTAACAAGAAGGGAGAGAACTCATGGAAGAGGAACTTTGTGTTTGTGCTGGATCTGGCTCCGAAGAGTAACAAGATAAATTCCATGGCATTTTAGAACTGGCTTGAGGATTTTCCACACTAACTTGATGAAGTTGTTGCAAGACTTTTGTCTCTGCTCCTCGAGTACGTAATATTGGTTGAGTAATTGGCTGTAGTCCAACTCTTGCGAAGAATATTCTGCAGTAGCTTTCTGTGCCATCAAGCTTTGAAAATTACTTTCTTGAGGGTGTACTTTCAATTTCACCTTTCTTTCTTGAGCTGGCAGAGCAACATTAGCATCACAAGCCGGCTCCATGTTTTATGCTACAGTGGTTTTTCACATATTTTTCTTTAACATCAAAATCCCTGTTATTTCACGTAGAAATAATAAGATTAGATAATTATATTACAACAACCAACATAATCAATGATGTTTTGCTATGCATAAACATCACCTAAGTACATATAACTACACTCACGTTTCCAACCAGCACATATGCACTGTGTCAATCAAAGAATTAGAATAGATCCAATCACTATGTACTGACATCAACCTTGTAGAGCCAAAGTCACATATATGGCAATGATTTTTTTTTTTTAATTTATGGCTGATACGTTCAGTGTATAACAATTTTTGAACATTGAGCCTTTCCTTTTGCAATTTTATCTTTAATTCCAAAGTGCATAATTTGCATAATTCACATAGACGACGAACCAATGTTAAAAGCAAATTACCATAAGGAGGGCAGCATCAGTGAAGCCCTCAAGGAAGAAGGTGCTTGGCCGAAGGACGAGAAGCTGGTCGATGCGGGTGGCATTCCGGAGGCTGCTGCACACAAGCCAGCGAGGACGGGATCGATGCGACAGTTGGGGATGCAGATATGTTGGTTGAAGTATGGGCACTGCAAAAGCCCTCGAGAAGAAAGAGGAGCCCATGGGGATGCAGATGAGTTGGCCGAAGGTACAAGAGAGAGGGTGGGCGTCATGGCTCTCGAGAAAGTGGCGGACGATGGGGAAAACATCACTTGAAGGATATCAAGAAAGAGAGGTGTCTTGAGAGACAACCCTTTGGCCAAGTCCTTCTCCGCCCTCTCGACGACCTCACCGCCGAGATCCTCCTCCACGTCGTTCGGCATTGCTAAAATCATTCAATATACCTCCGCCATCACAGCCAATTGCCAGAGCTGGTAGGATCTCTAATGGGAGGAGGGTAGAGGGAGAGTGGGAAAGAGCAATAGGTCACTTATTTCAGGTTGGGGTTGGTTCAGTTTTTGGGTTGGGGAAAATCTAGGTTGGTTTCCATTTATTTGTTTCTAAATTTGAATTTGTAACTCCAAACCAAGCCGAGTCAATGCGTCAGCAGTTAGTAACACTTGTGTTGATGTGTCTTGCAGCGAATGGAGCCACGTGACTGTGTATGTCAGTGATGGAGGAATATCATTATCCTATATGAACCCCAAACTGTTATTCAATACAGCGGGTGCTATTTATGTGGCCGCAGATCATCTGTGAGGCCTTCAAATCAGGACTTTATTTAACGGGCAGTTTTTGCATGCCTCTATTTCTGGTTAGCATTCACACAAAAGTGTCTCTAAGGGCTTCAAAGATGATCCGAAGCCTGTTTATGTCTTATGTATTATGGAATGTTGTCTCGGTGATATATAGTTATCGGTCCTACTCTGAGAAAATGAGACAGTCCAATCTCATTTTTTGACTTTTTTTAAAATATTGCCGATATATTGGTTTCGGTTCGATATATCGAAAACTTTAAAAATTGATTTTAAAAAAAATGAATTTTCTTTAAAAAAAGAAAAAATGAACTTTCCCGTTCGTTTTCCATCCTATGCTAAGTGGAAGGACACGGGTTTAAAACGCAAACACATATTTTGAATTATACACGTATTTTTATGTATATTTTAAAATTTATGCTTGTCTAAATTAGTATCACTCATTTTAAAAGTTATCTTGTGAAAATATATGGTAAAAACTAGTTTTAGACCACCGATATTTTTTTACACAATATCTTTGATATATCTCCGATATTTTGTCTCTTTAGTAGACCGAAATTTTACAGATATCTGGTACGACATTCCTTGTTTATTATGTATACCCCATGATTTTTATTAGAATGCGGATATCGCCACCCCATGATATATTTTAGCTGTAAAAAGATAATACATACGGCCTTTCTTTGGCTAAGTAAAGATTAAATCTTCTTTTAGATATTAAGTTTTTTTATCATGAAGGAGATATGATTCGTTGAAGTGTATAATATTATCATGTACACAAATACACTATAGCAGTACTATCGTGTAATTGACTACACGATAATAGTGTACACAAATACACGATAGCCAGGGCTATCATATAATCGATTACACAATAGCAGTACTATATATCATGTATTCGATTACACGATAGCTATTTTTTGACATATTTTAACGATTCATATCTCTCTAATTTCTTATCCGTTTTCACCGATTCTTTTTGTGTTCTTCTTTATTTTCCTCATCTTTCTTATTATGATGATAACATAACTATGTTGAGATACCGCATACTATTTATCATAGATTTTGCTATATTTTATTAGATGTTATCTCAAGATCCTTATGATATCATCATTATAAGAAAGAGCAATAAAAATAAGGAATAATAAAAAAATGAGAAAAATGGATGAGAAATAAATGAGATACGATTCGTTGAAATGTGAAACTTGAAACCATGTAATATGAAAAAATGAGGTTGGAGTTTAGGGGTAGGGTTCAGGAGGGCAAAATGGGAAGACCATGTCCCCAAACCAGGTAATATGGCATGAGACCGGAAAAACTAGGTAATATGGTATTTCGGCCTCATTGGTTAGCTAATATGTCAAAACCTCGCTGGTTGGAAGATGCAGAAAGAGAGGGCATTTTAGTTCTCAAAAGGCCTTCTTCAGGCCATAAAAAAGTGGAAATGTGTTTGGATGTTGAAATGGGTAAAAGCTGTAAATTAAATGAATATGTGAAAAATTTTCACCTTTCAGCCTAAAAGATGTTGTGAAAGACCTCAAGCTGTCCTTCATTGCTGAAAGTTTTTATGCCCCTCTAGCCAAACACATTTTCAATTCCATGCATTTCTAGGTGAAAAATTTCACAAACCCATTTCAGCATCTAAATAGGCTTGGTACAAAGTATTTTAGAAATATCCATATAGCATCCAATATAGCCATTAGTATTGGTTGGGCCTCTCCTTGTCAAGGGAGAGGTTGTAACACCCTGGATTTCTACATTCATTTTGTATGAAAACTCATAGTAAAATTGTCACGACCCGTATTTTTAAATCTTTTTATCAAATCAGAGTCTCCGCGGAAAATGATCGGATTATTCCTCTATACGATAAATCATTAGATGAAATACATCAGCTAAGCACCTAGGCCATGATAACTGGGGTTCACAAGCAAGGATACAAAACCTTATGATAAATATCAAGTTGATAAAATATATATGCAAGTCTTTCATGTACAAGTTTGTCATCCATCTCAAAATACAATAGAAAATAAAGGAGACTGATGTTTACTCTGAAGCTGTCAAGTCATCATCACTCTCAATCGTCTACCACCAGGTGCCATGTGAAGTCAGACTCCTACTAAAGAACCTGCATCATGAGCGGATATTGAGTATAAAAATACTCAATGGGAGTAGCACAATCATCAATTAAAATCAATAGTTGCATTAACATTTTTTGTAGTCTATTACAGAATTTCACATGATTCTTTTATTAATTTTTCAAATAAAGTCTTTTATTACTTATCAAGTTCATATTCAATAATTAAGTCTTTACCTCATATAGACGGACTCCTTGAATGTCATTCTCTATGACAAACAATACCAATCATCATTCCTCATATTCCTGTGCTCTCTGATAGTCTCGGTGCTACAAATTAAATATTGTTTATCCAAGTGCAAGTAGTGAAGTAATAAAATTAACTTGGTGAGTCCAAGTGTCGAACCACAAGGAGCATGTTAGGAAAAATTAGGCTGAATTGGATTATAAAATTATAACTAAACTATGAAATTGGATTTCACAACGGTGAATTGGTAAAATAAACTAAGGTAATTAAAATAAAGATCATACGATTGAATAGATAGATAGACTAAAGCATAGAATCAGTAATAAATCCACAAGTAATATCGCTCCTAAACAATACTTATACATAACTAATTGATAACGACACTAAGTCGGTCACCTGATGGTTACACGTATCTGGAGATCATGTCTAATGAAAGAGCAACACTTTATCAATTTAACACAAACCATAATTGATAAATGATAATTCTAAACATCCAATGTCCATGACACATTCGATAAAAAGAAAAATTCACAAGGTATAATAGAATATCAATCTATAAAAATTAAACTTGTGTTTAGGAGTTTATCACATGCTTCATTAAAACATCATCATAGCCCTGGCCTAAAAATAAATTATCTATTCATGGTCATAAGATGAAAAAAAAAATTAGATTTGAAAAACTCATTGGTCGGTATTGTAGCAAAATCACTATTCACATATCACTGTAGCAAAGTTATTGTTCGTGGTATTGTTCACAAACACTGTTTGCCTATCACTCTTCATCGTCTTCCTCATGTAATTTTTACTGTAGTAGTACTGTAGCAAAAAACAACCAACCAAAAACTGTTGCAAGCTTCTCTATTTTTTTCCCTCCGTGTCAACCCCCTTTCTATGTTTTCTTCTCTTTTCTTTTTATAGGTGTTCCAAAAGTCATAATCACGATCAATGCTAATCCAAGTCCATGTCGATCCAAATCCAAAATCCCACACCCATATTCGAGCACAATCCAAATCCATGCTAATTCCGAACCTGATTCGAGCTTATCTGGGCACCCATTTCGAGCGTGACTCCATATATAGTACCCAATTCAAGTTTCTAATTGGCCCAAAACTTTCTGTCTCCATTCGAACACCCGAGCAGAACTGCTCGGGCTGTTTTTGTTTTTTTCTCTTTTTTATTCATTCCAAAACCTATCATCTCATTCTAGTTCGTCGGATCTCATCTAGACGATTCTTTTCTTTACAACAAGCGTCAGTCATCTCTTTATAAACAATCAACGGCTTAGATCATCCCAGCTTTTTATTTTCTGCTTTAATATATTTTGAAGCTTTCAAAACACGACATGGCCTTCTAATAGTCAGATCTTTTACAACTTGTTCTCTTTGCATATAATCCAATTATCATGTAATAATTCCATGATTCGCAACTCGAGCTCTTGAAATCTATATAAAAACAATTGTCCAATCAATCTCTGAGCGGAGCTCTAGGCATAAATAATCATATAGGTCTAATGAACCACCAGGCATAATAGCCATATAAGTCAAACCAATCTTCTAATTAAATCTCATCAACATCCTTGATCTGTACAGTAATAGCTGATCCAAATATGATAATCATAGTCATGTCACATAGTTTCCAATGCTAGAGCTAAGTGGTCCAACTGCCTTCACGATAACCACTACTATTTCTCATCACGTGGAAAAAGGCCCTCTATGACCATGTGAATATACTCATGTGGTTGGCCACTCTCACACCCACGCCGAAGGAAGGTAGTTTATCCTTCTTGCCTTTAGACCCAACATGCTCCAACTATGTAACTCATAGCCATAGTTTCTGAGTCACTTTCACTCATGAATTTACTTACAATCACAAGGGTATTTTAGTCTTTATTTTAATTATATTTTTCCTCAACCCACAAGTTTAGCCCAAAATATCATCATTTTATTATCTTTAATCGAATGACTAAGTCTCTAAACCACCTAGGTTTATTAATCGGGTATTATTATCTTTCATAAAATGACTAAGTCCTTATCCTTAGAGTCTTCAACAATCAATCAACAACATATAATTTGGAGCAGGAGGTCATGAACACAATAATATAAATATCACAAAGTCACTACATCAAATTTAGATTAAATAATTGAAAATCAATAAAATTAAGCCTATATACCATGTTAGCTCCAAATATATCATTCAGTCGAAAATAACAAGGATGGTAGAAAGCCACCGCAGCTAAAAAGATAACAGTCAGTGGATGTCAACCAACTGTTCTAATTTGGGCTGGATTCGTGAACCGGGTATGGTTCACTGGACCAAGTTCAGTCTAGTTTCAGTCCATGTCACTGTTCACTCGGTTCGGATCAGATCATGGACCAGGTTTACTGTCGGCTCGGTTTATTTTCGAACTGGTTCACTGCTGAACCGGTCATCTCCTTCATGGGATGCCCGATCTGCTCCAGATGGCAGGAACAACAACGAGGTGGCTGGGCTCCGCCTGCCATCGCCACTGCAGCTCACCGCTGAGCTCGAATCCATCTTCTTTCTTTCTCCTTTCTCCTTTCTCCTTTCTCCTTTTCTTCTTCTTCTCTTCTCTTCTACTCCTTCTTCTCCGTGAAATCTACCATTAATGGTGAAGTTTAAGATTTCTAATTGAAATCCAAAACAAACACCAATAGATGACACATGTACGAAATCCGACCGGTAGGCAATTGGGACTCGATCTGTGCTCCTCCATCTTCTTCCCGTCTGCCCAATATCTGGGCAGATCGGATGATTTCTCACAGTCGTCATCACTTGTTGGTTGGGTGTCTTCCGTTGTCGCTGTCCTCTCTGCTTGTTGGCGGGGCTCCTCTACCTTATGACGACCATTGGGCCACCAGTTGGCCTTCCCCTCCTATAATTGTCGCCTGATGGAAGGATGGAGTGGGTGGAGTTCATATGCTTTTGAATGAGACTATACGTGGCTTGAGGGCCTATACTCGGTTGTCTACAAGCTGGTGTCCTACAAAAATTCCCTGTAAGCCTTAAATACAACAATAAATCATAGTAAGTTTGAGTCATAGCTCAAGCCCATCTTATTTAAAAATCTTGATTAAACTAATCTAGGGTATTACTTTTTGCCATTTTCAAACACAATTAAATTTGAGGCTAATTACATAATTAATTATATAAAATAACGACTTACTAAGATATGAGTCGAAGCACTGCATATCACAGTCCACAAATAATAATAATAATAATAATAACCAATTGACACGCACACATGTGCCTATAATCATATTGAATTGAAATATAACTAAAAGAACTATATCCTACTTTCATCTTGCTTCTTACCTCTCCACTTTCACCTATCTCGTGCTTCTACTCCCATTCCTTAAAACCTGAAGAAAAAACAATGGACTCAATAGAAAATGTTATAACCACCAATCATGCATTCATCAATCAATAATAAACAAGAGTAGAGCTACTCTAGCATGAACTCTTTAGCTTAATTCATTTCTTACTTAACATTCTTCTACTACTATTCTTGCTTAATGACTCTAACATCATTGGTATTTTCTTCTTAAGGCTTGTCTCTGGTGGAGTCAATCTATATTCTTTATTCTATCTTTTCGAAACTGTGATTATTCCTTATTTAGGAACTATTCTCCTGAAGAATCTTTTGTCCTAAATACAGCCTATATGATCCATTCTCTTGGGCAATCTATCATGTGATTTCTTCTTTCATTCGATCTCTTATCATCCACAATCTGACAAGTAGTCACGAAGAGAATTCATGATCCCCTCTGGTTTGGAATACGGGCATCATGAACTTCACCAAAATCATGCATGCTTACTTTGATCTCTTGTAGATTTAAACCCGCAAGGTGGCAAACCTTAGTACCGATGTGGCTTATTTTCTATTTTCCTTTATGAGGATCTTCATCAATTCTTCTTCTCATGACTCACGTGTTGAACCTAGATGGTTGATACCACTGGTCATTCTCACATGTTACTACATGCATTTACATTCTTTTATTATTACTAAGTCACTTAATCATTGAGATATGTATTTTCGACTAGTCATCTCATACTACTGGATTTTCTATTGTCCTCTAGCCTATAACGTGGCTAACGTACAATAGACTTCATTCTTCTTCTGTTGGTCCTCTTATGGAACCTAAGACTCTAGCTCTCACTCCTTCCTAATCCAACTATTCCACTATTAACATGGATAATTACATCACTAATAATGTCTGATATGTCTCAGTAATCTGAGACAATAAGGCTGGGAAATTAGGGAAAGTAGGGGGTCAAGATTGGGAAGAGAATGAGGGAAAGGCAAGGAGTTGAGAGGATCGAAGGAGGGAGGAAGGACCTCAATGGCAGCCGGCGGCTACAATTGGGGAGGACGACTGGGGAAAGGAGGAGAAGAGATAAGATTAGGTTAACTTCTTCATTAACTCAAACAAGAGAGCCTATGCTCCTTACATAGTCTTCCCATGCAGTGGGCCTAGGCTATTCCCTCTAATTGGGCCAGAGGCCTTATTACATAAGACGTCAAACCTATCTGGGCCAGAGGCCAGACGTCAGAAAGACTGGGCTACTCCCCTAACTGGGCCGAAGGGCCAATACATAAATGGACTAATAATATAAATAGACTAAGTAGTTGGAACATAACATTCCACTACGCTCCGCTACAGCCTTGACCTCAAGGCGTCCAACCCGGATATTGAGCCAAAAATTCGTCCTCATGAACCCAAGAAGCATCCTCCAATGGTCGGTCCTGCCAGGTAATGAGAACCTCAGTAATAATGCGGCCGGATCGACGTACACAACGAGAATCCATGATCGCAGCGGGCACTAAGGGCAAGTCAGCCGGCATAGCAGGAGGAGGAGGAGTAGGGACCAAACGAGAGGGATCACCCAGAACACGACGAAGGCGTGAAACATGAAAAACCGGATGAACTGCAGAATTGTCTGGAAGCTGCAGGCGATAAGCAACTAGGCCAATGCGCTCCGTAACTTAATAGGGCCCATGAAACCGATGGGCCAATTTGATGCTAGCTGGCTGATACAAGGAAGATTGGCGTGCAGGAAGGAAGTTGACATAGACCCAATCACCCACACAGAACTCACGATCAGAATGGCGTGTGTCATAAATTTGCTTCATGCGATTTTGAGCCCCAGCCAAATTGCCTTTTAATTGCCGCAGAATATCATCGCGAGACTGTAGTAGATAATCAACCTCACTGTCCGAAGAACGCTGAGGCACATAATGGAGTAAGGTGGGCGGAGGCCGGCCATAGACAACCTGAAAGGGTGAGAACCCGGTAGAAGTATGGTAGGTGCGCACGAGTTTGAGAAATAACCTCAAGGACGGTTTGAGAAATAACGAGTGTGCACGAATTACCTCAAGGACGGTGCGCAAATGCTGGAGATGTTGCTCCCAAGAAGAACTGTAAACCAATATATCGTCAAAGAAGACGAGAACAAACCGCCGTAGAAAATCCCGGAATAAATCATTCATAAGTCCTTGAAATGTGGCCGGTGCATTAGTGAGACCGAAAGGCATAACCAAGAATTCATAGTGGCCGTCATGTGTGCGAAAGGCTATTTTGTGGACATCCTCGGGATGCATGCGGATCTGATGGTACCCTGCGCGCAAGTCTAATTTAGAGAATACCCGCGCATGGGTGAGTTCATCCAACAACTCTTCGATGACCGGAATGGGGTACTTATCTTTGAGAGTGATCGCATTGAGAGCCCTGTAATCCACACAAAATCTCCATGTACCGTCTTTCTTCCGGACCAACAAGACTGGTGAGGAATAGGAACTAGAGCTCGGGCGGATGATCCCAGTCAGCAGCATATCATGGACCAATTTCTCGATCTCAGCCTTTTGGATGTGGGGATACCTGTATGGACGCACATTGGCCGGGGCAGACCCAGGTATGATAGGAATATGATGATCATGTGACTGCGGAGGCGGCAACCCCGAAGGTTCATGAAACAGGTCCGCTCTCAGATGATAATAGTTGCAATAAAAATCCCTGAGGAGAGCCATGTGTAAGTGAATCCACCGAAAACATAGGATGAAGGGTACCTGGAAGGCCGCCCGAGAGCCTGGCGGTGTGGCCGCCAACAGTAAACTGCATTGTCATTGTGTCGAAATTCCAAACCACATCCCCAAGACCACGGAGCCACTGCACGCCTCGGACCACATCAGCCCCTGCGTGGGCAATAAGTATAGGTCCACAGAGAAGACGTGACCTTGTATAGTCAACTCCACGGTGGGATACATGCCATCACTACGGAGGTTCGATCCATCACCAATGCGTACATCAAAGGGAGATGACGCTTGTAAGGGGCATCCCAGTCGCACAGCCACCTTATCGTTAATAAAATTATGAGTACTGCCAGAATCGATAAGGACGGATACCTTCTGTTTCTTTATAGCTCCTTGGACACGCATAGTTTGAGGCATGTACACGCCCGAGAAGGCTTGAAAGGAAATCTCGGGCTGCTCAGCAAGTGGTGGGTCTGCTGCAAAGCCAGCCCCGACATCGTCCTCAGATTCCTCGTCCCAAAGACCCTCCAAAGCCAAGAGGGCGCGGGTCTTACAGCGGTGGCCGGGAACAAACCGTTCGTCACAATTAAAGCAAAGACCTTTAGAGCGACGCTCTTGCATCTGGGCTTGGGTCAACCGTCGAATAGGTGGCTGAGATGCAGGAGGAGCATGAGAATCACTCGGAAGGGCCTAGTTGGCCGGAGACATGGGCGACCGAGAAGGGGGCCGCGAAGGCCTCCGTTGCCTGTTAAGCCGCTCCTCCGCAATCCGAGCGTGCTTAATGACCTCAGCCATGGATGTTCGCTGGTAGTGCCGGATGGCATCGGAAATCTCCAGCTTCAGTCCATGCATGAACTTACCCACCAGTGCTTCCTGGGGCCAATACGGAAGACGATTGGCTATTCGCATAAACTCCATTTGGTACACTCGCACGGTGGAAGTCTGCCGTAGGGAGCTGAGAAGCTCATTAAAGTCGACATACTCTGTAGGTCCGAATTGAACACAAAGCTCTCGAACAAAGTGTTGCCATGAATGATGTGGGTGTTCTTGCTCAAAATACTGATACCAAATCAAGGCATCACCGGTGAGATGAAGGGAAGTTACCGTTAGTTTGTCGTCGTCAGATCGTGTGTCTTGGTAACAGAAGAACTTCTCAGCTTGGTACAGCCAATCCACCGGATTGTCTTCCCCGGAGTACTTGGGAAACTGGAGTCTGGCAAATCTTGGTTCGGCCACCGGCCGTAGTCCATGGTGATCTTCTCGCGAGTGTCCTTGATTAGTCCAGCTAGACTCCGCCTGGTGTGTGTTCCAGTCATCATCCCGATCGTTCTCATCTAGGCCCCTCCCGGAATAGTGCAAAAGGGGTCGATGAGGCATGGGGCTGAGCTCCTTGGGGGCCTGGAACGCCGGCGCCCAAGGGGTGGTGTCCTGGCATAGTTGCTTGCGAGCCCAAGATGTTGGCGTTCGTGTCAAGGCGTCGGGCCTGCAAGGGAGGACCACGCACAAAGGGACCACTCAGAGGAGGCGGCAACACCCCCTTGTCTGGCCGACTTGGAGGGGGAGCCGCTGCCATAGATACAGCCAGGTGATCCATGGACTCACTGATCAGTATCGTCATATCTTTTTGGTGTTGCTTAAATTCTTGCTGATTTTGATGCTGGCTCTTAGGAGGGCTTGCAGGATCTGATTCTGGTGTGCTATCATCTCACGTAACTCATCTCGTCTGGGTAATAATGGAGGCGCCTCTGTGTGGGAGTCCCCAGGTATAGCTGGTTCTGTCGCTGCTTGGGGGTCGAAGTCAGAACGCTGGGTACTCCTGGCCATCGCGATGGTTTATTGTGCTTCCAAGGACCGATGCTCTGATACCAATGATATGTCCCAGTAATATGAGACAATAAGGCTGGGAAATTAGGGAAAGTAGGGGGTCAAGATTGGGAAGAGAATGAGGGAAAGGGAAGGAGTTGAGAGGATCGAAGGAGGGAGGAAGGACCTCAATGGCAGCCGGCGGCTGCAATTGGGGAGGACGACTGGGGAAAGGAGGAGAATAGATAAGATTATGTTAACTTCTTCATTAACTCAAACAAGAGAGCCTATGCTCCTTACATAGTCTTCCCACGTAGTGGGCCTGGGCTATTGCCTCTAATTGGGCCAGAGGCCTTATTACATAAGACGTCAAACCTATCTGGGCCAGAGGCCAGACGTCAGAAAGACTGGGCTACTCTCCTAACTGGGCCGAAGGGCCAATACATAAATGGACTAATAATATAAATAGACTAAATAGACTAAGTAGTTGGAACATAACAATGTCTAATGCTTTAGTTTGTTGTTGTCCATCCTTACGGTCTCAAGACAACTCACTAATACTACCATACTTCTCTGGTTTCTATCAATACAACATAGGATTCATACTTTCATTACTTACTACTTCATTATGCTTACTGTCAGGTTTCAGCGATGAATTATTCAACAACAATTGTCTTGTTGATAGATGGTTGTCATTGAACTCACATAGTATTTTCTATATTCAACTTAACAAACTAATTCTATACCATAAGTTGATTTGCTTAATAACATATTTACTTCTTCAAATTTACTTGGCAAACTTGACTCTACAGTTCACCGACAAGTCAATCAACGACACTTGACTTGTCATTGGCTATTATCACTGACTCAAATAGAGAATAGAACTTACTAAAACAGAATTCCACTTCTCTATTTGGTCATTTGTTAATGCTAATTCTACAACATAATAATTACAAGCATATCTAGCAACTTAATTACCAATATTACTTCATGAATCATAAATTTTAATCCATAGACAAACATGATTCAAATTTCATACATAAACATTCTATGATAGCATCCATCATCAAAATCATTGCTTCATGCCATAAGAAGCTTACCTTGCTCTTCCACGAACTTAATACATGCAAAGTCCATTCATATAGCATAAGTCTCATTAATTAAGATATATAACTATAAGTAATGCAAATCCACCTATAATCATGCAATAATTTCTAGCATACAATTTCTACTGACCGTACAATGATGTTCCAGGCCAATAATAAGAAGATATCGATTTTTATGTATAGTTATTTAGCTTTCTTACCATGATTGTATTAACTTCTAAGCTAAATTCTCCTCCTCTTTCTTCTTCTTCTCTCTCCAAGTTCTCCAAGTTTAGGGCATGCTAAAATGTGCATTAGAGAGAGTTTGACATGTTTTTATATCCTTCCATCATGATAATTACAAAGAGACCTATACGGATTTAACTGTCGTATCCTATGACAAGTCATCTAATGATAACTCATCTTCATAGGTCATCTATAGTAGAAATGTAAATTTATAGTCTAATGTAAAATTCAATTACTTATATTTTTTTGGGGTCTTACAGAGGTCCCATGTTCGATCCAGACCTCAATATCTGGAGGGGGAGGGGAGTAGTTTAGGTCCCATGTTCAATCCAGGCCTCAGTACCTGAGGGAGTAGTTTGGCTTTAGGGGAATGACATCTAAGAAGGAAAATATGATCACCCTGCAATAAAAGTTGTGTCATCACAATATGCATTAGTGTGTGCAGTTTCATGTTCGCAAGGTGTTATATCAAAATTCGTAGACAAATTGTAGGTCTCGAAATAAAAATTTTTTAAAAAAAGAAAGGCAATTGTAGGTCCTCAAACGCAAACATAAAATGAAAGTGCCAAATGATTTGACTCCATGTACGGTATAGTGACGGTGGAAAGTGTAATGGTGGTCCCAAAAGTGGACTATGACTCTTTTCCTTATTATTAGTTGTGCCATTGTCAGTTAATTAGTGCTTTCCCTTTTACTTGCTTTAGATTGGGCTTATGGAGCCTGAATGGCGGAATCCTAGCTTGGTTTGTGCTATCTCATTTTCGTCCCGATGATAGCACAACAGCCTCAATCAAGATTGGGATCGATTGCCTTCACCCTGATGGATCGCACACCACACCTTGTGCTCGATTTT
Organism: Houttuynia cordata; assembly: GCA_039654745.1. Taxonomy (NCBI): domain Eukaryota; kingdom Viridiplantae; phylum Streptophyta; class Magnoliopsida; order Piperales; family Saururaceae; genus Houttuynia; species Houttuynia cordata. Next base: position 15,990,321 of record CM077508.1, on the reverse strand, counting down.
CTTCTGGAAGTTATGTTTCGGAGGGTATTTCATGGAAATCTTTCCAAATAGACTGGAGTCTAAGGGAAGGGCTTTTGGGGTTCATTTTTAGGGTTGGAGAACCTATATATAAGGCCGCCTATCTTGCCACCCACCACAATTGCAAGCACTCCCATGTTCTGTATTTTTTGGGCAAGTTTTAAAAAAATACAGGCATGTTTTTATTGTGAGGGACACCCATGCTCTCCAATTGGTTTTTGCATATCCCCCCATCTTTAAATAACAAGTATTTAGTCTTAAAAATGAACTCATACACAATTTAATATTTGAGGGCCCATGATAACTTAACATACTAAAAGTATAATAAAACATACTAAATTTACATGATGATCATTCAAAAAAAAACTAAAAATTTCTTCTGTAGATGGGTGCCCTCTTCCCTTCTCCATTGCCGCCTTCTCTATTTGTACATGCTTCTCATGCACAGACACAACACACAACAGTGCTTGTTGAACCCTCTAGAGAAACATATAAGTGCAAGATAAGACGGCAATGGAACAAAGAGAGTCTATCGAGACGAAGAAGAGGGTGGCTGGTGGGTAATGGAAAAAAATAGAAACCGATGGGCACCCCCAATACAGCAAAAACTATTTGTTATGGGTTTATAAATGGAAGGTGCATAAAAAGTTGGACAGGCTTGTATTTTTTTCTTAGAAGAGCGGTGCCCATGCAAATGACAGGCAGGTGCCCAGCAATATGGGGGCGCCTGCGCAACTTTAGCGGGTGGCAGGATAGGGGGCCTATATATAAAAGACCTTGTATTTGTGTGTTGAGTCTATTTTTTGTTGCTCTTTCTGCTAGTGTTTTCACTGTGCTTGTGGATTATATGTTCTTCCCTTGGAGACTTTTGAAGAAACTGGAAGAGGGCGATGACAACTAATTCAAACCTTGATTCTGATTAAGCGTGCAACTTCCTCTTGATTTATAGTGGAATTGTTTGGTGGATTAGCAATTAGCCGAACTACATGAAATTTGTGTGTTTTTGTGCTGGATATTTTGGGACTTGAATTCATATTTTGCTAATCTTCGCATCGTCGCTCACCTAGTTTGGGGACAACCACCTGAATTTACGCTGAATTTTGAACGCAATTAAAGTGTTTGTTAAATTCGATATAGTGGACCTTTTTCTAGTCCGCCTTGTTTCCAACACTTCCATAAGTTTATTCAATTACTGCTGTGTAGTTAGATAGAACATGTTACGTACATTTGAAGGGCATAGTGGACCATTAGCTAGATAAACTTATGAACACTTTCATAAGTTTATTCAAATAACGCAATTGATAGACAGTACAGGTTGATATAACTGGAATTCGAAAGTGGAGTAGAAGTAATTGGTTGGAGTTGGTAGTTATTTGGAAACGAACAAGTGTGCCCCGTGGATAGGTAGGTGGGCTTATGTCCAACTGTTCAAAACCTCATCCAATCCACTAAGCTTAGTGGGCTTGATATCCTTTAGGATCACCAAAAAAGATGTCCTCCAGTACTATATTTGCTAACTCCCATAATTCCATCTGGGTCGGTTCTGAATTCTGACCAAAAAGATTTACAATGTTGGGCTTTGAATTTTTATAAAAAGCAGTAACATGTGGTCAGTCACAGACTCACAGACATGTCCATAATTAGGAAACACAATCTAGGCCCATACATTGTCCATTACAACTTACAAAATGGGCCTTTGAGTTCTCCTGGCCTGGGCCATATAGAGTAAAATTCAAATCAACTTACTATTGTGAGGCTTTTTATTGCCAAATCAGATCAATAAACTAAACTTTTATCTTATAGATAAACTTCTTCTGTCCAATGAAAAGTGTCTGATTACATAATCATCTAATACTGTCTATCAATGGGACCTTGTATTTTTAATAGGTATCAACAATTCGACATCGTTGGAAGGGGACAAGGAGTTTTCTGGCAGAAAAGGAGACACACGAACCCTTTCGTAGTTTACTTTTGTTTTGAGTACGTAGTTTACTTTTGTTTTGAGTACGAAATGTCTTTTTGAGTTAATTAATGACCTTTAGCTTTTTGTTTTTGTCACTCGAAGAAAATAAAACCTTCTGGTTTTAATAGAAATTACAGCATAAGAATTTACGGAAAATGCAAAATAAAGAAGTTCTTAATGACCAAATGAATAGGAAATGGCATACCTTGGAACATATTTATTGAGTGCTAGTGCCCTACAAAGATTATTGTGCATGGCTTGGTTAAAAATTTAACAAAGTTCTTCTCACGTCCTCTTCTATTATGCTAGTTAGTAGGTAACATGCACCAACTATACTACCATTGTCTCAATTGATGATACTTTATTATAACCATTTTATTACATGTGAGGTTAATATGATTCGTAAATCTTTCACCTGATCTGACAAGTATGCATTAAGGATGGTGGAGGCAGCAATAAGAGCGAGCACGAACGGAATCCAGTTGCACAAGAAGTTCAGCTCTCAAACTGACAAAGACTTTCTATTTCAAGTGATAAAAGTTCACAAGGAAAAGACCATATGAAATTATCTCATTAAAAGTGGAGAGATCAGTCAGAAATAAGGAGTATTTAGAAGGGCACGTCTTCAACAAACACAATAGTTTCAATGATAAATAGTTAATAACTAAAAGTTTAATTTTAAAGATCAATCCATCTTTCTATTACATAAGAGGCTTATTTATAGGCTTACAATGTTTGAATTTCGTCAAAAATAGAGTAGGTGAAAAATTAATGATGCTCATTCTATGTGCAATAAAGTGCAAATAGTAAGACCTATGCATTCCTAGGGACTAGATGAGTAAAAATGCATATTACAAGGTCATAAATATTTCTAGCTATCTAACTAACTATGACTATAATTAATTACAAAATTTAAATTCAAAATGGATTCCTTACTACTATCTTCATGGGCCTTGAGTCTTCAACTTACCTTAAATTTGTTAGGCATTAATATTCCTGGATCCCATATGATATTTGCATCCTTGATCCACATCATGATCTTCCAATAATCAGTTTTACTTTGATCTCTTTATCGCCATTTTTTAAATCAAAATTGTAGTAGGTGTCTAAAGTCTGAGCTTTATGCACTAGTTAGTGAACTGCACAATTACCCCTTTGATTCCGAAATTGAAATTGTAAAGGACATGGATCAGAGCCGACGTGGGAAAATTTTTGGTGTCATTTCAAGGAAAAGGGGAGCGTTTGTCAGAAAATAATTGAAGTCATGACTAGTCTAAAGGGGATTTATGTCAAAACTGAAAGTGCTCTTTATGTCCTAGAGGGGGGGGGGGGGGGTGAATAGGACAACCACTTAAAAACTCTCACTCTATTTTAATAAGAGATAATGTTAATTTAAATAATCATTCAATGCAATATTATCTTATTAACAAGTAATTGGAAGCGCATGAGTGAGAGAGACTTAAGAGGTGTGGAGTGTGTGTGTGTAATATTATGCAAGACGAGCAATCACAAGCAATCACACAAGATTTATAGTGGTTCGCCGCCAAGCAACTCGTTTCAACGGGTACATCCACTCTCGGAGCACCTAATCCAAGGAACCTCCGACATTCACTAAGTGAGGGTTTTTAGCTCACCCACAACATCATACACTCACCGGTTTTGCTTGGATCACCGGGAACCATACAAGAGTGAATCCACACTCACTATGGGTCACACCGACCCAACTCTCTCTCAAAAGGGTGGTTTGACCCTATGGTCTATACCACAATCTAACACATGTAAAGAAGATATTTAAGAGTACTTACTCTAGGAAGTAGGAGTGACTAGAGTACATACCCTTGAAGGGAGGATGTGAGATATCCTACCCGTTTTGCTCAACCTAGTTTTGAGCTTATGGCCGTCCATTGTCCATCCTTGGATTCAACTAATGATGCTCCGAAATTGTAGAGACTTTTTGGACAAGGGATTGGTTTCTCTAAGAATTTTCCTATGGGATTAAGTGAAAACCATGGCCAAAGATACTTTGAACTACTCTCAAGGGTCAATGGTATGAACCCATCTAATCATTAATGAGGGACCGGAGAGTAGATCAAAGTATCCAAGACCTTTGAGAGAATTTGGAAGTATTTGGTTCAAAGGTCAAGTGGGAGCTTTGGTTTCTAAAGGATGATTCTATATGCTCCAAGAAACCATGATCCAAGATGACTTGAATCTCTTCCTAAGATCTTATAGCAAGATCTTGAACCCCTTTCAAAGAAAGGAGAGGAAGAATAATCAAGAGCATCAAGGCTCTAGAGGACTTGAATCTCTTCCTAAGATCTCATAACAAGATCTTAAACCCCTTTCAAAGAAAGGAGAGGAAGAATAATCAAGAACCCTCAAGGCTTTAGATGATATGCAAAGAATAAGGCCAAGAGGCTTTGGGGAGATGGCTTGCCCATTTCTTTCCAAGAGGTGGGTATTTATAGATGGAGAGGGAGGTGTGTATCAACCCATCCTTGGGTGGATCCACCTCATATCCACCCACCCATTTGTGGTTCTCTTATGTGGGTTGAGTCCTATTAATGGGTGGTTCCTTTAGCCCAAGAACCCATTTCACAAATGGGCTTTTTCTAAGGACCTTAGGTGGGCTTTGAAAGAAGCTTTGGATCACTTTGGTTAGTGGGTTTTTCTTGAACCTAACAAATTTGATCCAAAAGCTATGGGCCTAGAGGACAACTATGGATGATCTAATGGTTGTGAGTTGATCCTCTAGAAAATATGCACTCCTCTTGTATGTCTTCATGATGGGCCTTCAATAGGTTGCTTTTAAGTGGTGTCTTGGCCATGGGCTTTGTGGTGTGCTCCCACATTGTCTTGGACTTTTGTGATCTTCATTTTCCTTTAGCTTTACCTTGGAGTGTCTTGCTCAACATGATAGCTTTCTCTTCAAGATCCACTTGTGTTGGCTTCTTCTTGAGATTGTCTCCTCTCAACCTCTTCATATAGCCCAATTTGTATATGTACCCCAATTTGTACATATACCCCATTTTCCCTCTCACATACCCCATATATTTTTGTACATTAAATTGACATACATTAAGAGACAAAATCACACTCCCAAATTTTGCCCTAACAAGCTCCCCCTTGTCAATTTGAATGACAAAAATGCTTATATAAATTAGAGGCTTAATTAGCAACTCCCCCTAAGTTGCATTCCCCTCTAATGAAGCAATTCCTCTTTCGATGGGCATGCCAAGTTTTACCCTGTAAGACAAACACATTCTAGTACACTAGGTGGGAATTTCTCACTCCCCCTTTTTGTTAATCAAATTGGCAAGGTTAGATAAGAATTGTAGATAACAAGCGAGAGTCATACATTAAAAATGTAACTAAGGGAGGTTTAGCATTAAAGCACAATAAAAAGAGTACATTAAGTTCAAAGTGCTTAATAGAGAAATGGCATTAAAGCATAACAATGAGAAGCACATAGATAGAGCATGAAAGCATAGGCACATAGGATCAAAACATACATCATTAACAAAATGGGAAAACAACCAATGAATGTCTTAGTTACAATCCTAAGAGATTAATAACTCTAATGATTCCCAAACCAAAATAAAGGTGATTTTCATTTGAGAGCAAACCTATGAACTCGTGGATAGTTAGGGTGAACCCTACTCGTTGTCATTATACCCCTCAAGTTGAGTGTCACTTTTGGTTTTAGTACCCAATAAAATTTGATAGTGACTCTCCAAAAACCAAGACATTTTTTTTTATAAATACAACACGAGCAAAAACAACAAAAGAAAACAAAAGAAGAAAAGAAATACGAAACTAATCTAACTAGCACAAATTCCAATGGACTTTCGAAGATTAGTAAATCTCAAGGAGTCCAGTGGTTTAGTCATAATATCTGCTAGTTGATTATTAGTAGAAACATATTCTAGTGCAACTATATTATCCTCAACTAATTCACGGATGAAATGATGCCTAATATCAATGTGCTTAGTGCGTGAATGTTGAACCGGATTTTTAGAAATATTTATAGCACTAGTGTTGTCACAGTATACGCTCATGGTCCCTTGTTGGATTCCATAATCCTGAAGCATTTGCTTCATCCATAATAATTGAGCGCAACAGCTACCAGCGGCAATGTACTCGGCTTCTGCAGTAGATAGAGAAATAGAAGCTTGCTTCTTGCTATGCCAGGCAACTAGACAGTTTCCAACATAGAAACATCCACCACTTGTGGATTTTCTATCAACTAAGTTGCCTGGCCAATCTGCATCTGAGTATCCAGCTAGAGCGGTACAAGTGTCATATGGATACCAGAGCCCTAGATCTGAGGTTTCTGCTACATACCTGATAATTCGTTTAACAGCAGTTAAATGGGATTCTTTAGGATCAGCTTGAAATCTCGTGCATGCTCCTACACTAAATGATATGTCAGGTCTGCTAGCAGTCAGATAAAGTAGGCTGCCAATCATACTCCTATAAACATGAGAATCAGCACTTTTTCCATCACTATCCTTGCTCAGTTTTAATGTGGTACTCATAGGAGTAGCTATATGTCTACCAGAGTCAAGACCAAAACGCTTGACTAGCTCCCTAGCATATTTGGTTTGAGACACGAAAATTCCTTCTTTTAATTGTTTGACCTGAAAACCTAAAAAGAAGGAAAGTTCTCCTACCATACTCATTTCAAACTCCGATTTCATAAGGTTGGCAAACTCAATAGTTCTTTTCTCATTAGTAGATCCAAAAACAATATCATCTACATATATTTGAGCAATCAAGATGGAATCTTTGGTCTTTTGCACAAAAAGTGTTTTATCAACACTTCCTCGACAAAAATCATTATTGAGTAAGAATGAGGTCAATCTCTCATACCATGCACGTGGTGCTTGTTTTAGACCATAGAGTGCCTTTTTGAGCCTATATACATGATGAGGAAGTTTAGGATCAATGAATCCTTTTGGTGTTCAACATATACTTCCTCATTAAGTACTCCGTTTAAAAAAGCACTTTTGACATCCATTTGATATAATTTGAATTGTAAATGACAAGCAATGGCCATCAAGATTCTAATAGACTCTAACCTAGCTACAGGAGCAAAGGTTTCCTCGAAATCTATCCCCTCAATTTGGGTGTATCCTTGGGCAACTAATCTAGCCTTGTTTCTAACAATCTTCCCATTTTCATCACTTTTGTTCTTAAAAATCCACTTAGTTCCTATGACATTTATATCACTTGTTCTAGGAACTAGGTACCATACCTCATTTCTAACAAATTGATTTAGCTCTTCTTGCATGGCATTAATCCAATGTTCATCTGTGAAAGCTTCATCAACATTCTTAGGTTCTATGTTAGAGGTGAAACAAAAATGACTGTTTATTATTTCAGCTTGTTGTCTAGTTAGAATAGGGCCACGAGGGTCACCAATGACTTGAGTTATAGGATGATCCTTTACTTCTTTCAGGTCATTGTTTGAAGGAGGAGGAGAGGATATGAGCTCAGTAGTGGGACCCTCTTCTAGTGCTCCTTCATCTTCTTCAGGATGGTCTTGAGAACCTTCTTCAATTTTTGCATCATGAACAACCACATTGATAGATTCTTGAATGGTGTTGGTTGTCAAATTTAATACCCTATAAGCTCGACTATTGAAGGAGTATCCAAGGAATATTCCTTCATCACTTTTTGAGTCAAGCTTGCCTAGATTTTCTCGGTCTTTTAAAATATAACATCTACTGCCAAAGACCTTAAAATATTTAACACTAGGTTTTTTATCGTGCCATAGCTCATAGGCAGTTTTATCCTTACCTGCTCGCATGTAAACTCGATTAATAATATAGCAGGCAGTGTTAACTGCTTCAGCCCACAAGTTCTTTGGAAGATTCTTACTAGTTAAAAATACTGTGGCCATGTCTTGCAGAACACGGTTCTTTCTTTCAGCAACACCATTTTGCTGAGGAGTTTTAGGTGCAGAAAATTCATGATGTATTCCAAATTTATCACAAAATTTATCAAAGGAAGTATTTTCAAATTCTCCACCATGATCACTCCTAATCTTGACAATGGTCAGACCTTTCTCATTTTGGATTTGCTTGGCAATCCCTTTAAATTCAAGAAAAGTATCAGACTTTTCTCTAAGAAAGGCAACCCAGGTGTATCTAGAAAAGTCATCTACTACCACAAGGAAATACTTTTTCCCTCCTATACTCTCTGTTCTCATGGGTCCAACTAAATCCATATGTAGAAGTTCAAGAGGTCTAGAGGTATTGATAGTATTTACCTTTTTGTGTGAGGCTCTAACTTGTTTACCTATCTGACATTCACCGCACTCTTTCTTATCCTTACAACTAATGATAGGTAGACCCCTAAGAATCCCTTTCTTACTTAGTCGAGATAAGTCTCTATAGTTTACATGACCAAGACGCTTGTGCCATAGTTCTGCTTCATTTGTTTGCGATATGTGGCATTTAGAAAAGTTTGGTTGACATGTTTCCTCAACTATATAGCAATTGTCAATAGTTCTAACACCTCTCATAATGGTTTCTCCTTTCTTGTTGGTGATCTTACAACTGTGACTCCCAAAGCTAACATAGTGATTTTGGTCACAAATTTGGGAAATACTAAGGAGATTGTGTTTTAGCCCTTCAACACATAGTACATCCTTAAGGTGAGGCATGTTTGGTACTTTTAGAGTTCCTTTGCCAATGATTTTTACAGTACTACCATCTCCAAAGGTGACCGATCCTCCATCAAATTCTTTTAGCTCAGAAAAGTTTCCTTTTTCTCCAGTCATGTGCCTAGAGCACCCACTATCTAAGTACCATTTAGGGGAATTTTCTGCTAAGAGGGCTGTGTGAACAACTAGACTCATTTCCTTTGTTTTAGGTCTCCATACAGTGGTGTTAGATGTTCTCCCTATTTTATACCTAGAAGATGGACTATTTGAGGTGGTTGTTTTACTCTTGCTTTCCTTGCTCTTGAGCTCTGTTTGAGTATTCTTATGCTTTAGGGTTATTTTAGCAATCTCTTCAAAAAGTTGAACCATCCTAGTAGTCACAGGAATAAGTCTAGTAGGAACAATATTATGTGAGGAATTAATGAATTCTAGAAGTTCACTTTTGGTGTAATCATTGTTTTTCCTAGAAATCTTCTTTGCATTATATCCCCTATCAACTGGTGCATTTTTATCTTGAGACAATTCTCCTAAGATAGATTTTTCTTTCCTTATGATAGGTCTAGGATTGATTCTTCGGTGTTCCTCTTCAATAGATGACTCGTTAAGACTTTCTTTTACAAAGATAGTTTGAGTTTCACCTTTAGACTTGTTTATACCAGTGTAACCAAGCCCATTCTTATCCATTGGACTTTTTCCTAGCCTTAGCATATGTTGAAGAGTTTGACTACTTTGAGAAAATTTCTCAACTAGACTATCCTTGGATTTGCTAAGTTCTTCTTTTAGAGTTGAGTTTTCAAAGATAACTACTTTTAATTCTTCTAATTTTTCTTTATGTATCTGCTCTCTAATTTTCAATTCATTTTTCAACTTAACAATTTCCTGTGTTTGCATATCATTCATAGCAAAATCAAGTTCCTTTTTAAGCCTAAGATTTTCCCTTTTTAGCATAGTGATCTTCTCAGTCATTCTAGTGCTTTCTTTGAATAGAGAATTATATGAACTTTGAAGGTCATTATTATCGTTGTCAGAAGTAAGAGAATCTGAATCACTTTGGGATGATTTTTCATTTGGCATTTCCACCTTAGATAAGTCATTAGTGATTGATGAGGAAGTCATAAAGACTTTTAAAGATTCTACCTCATCTTGGTCAGATGAATCTTCTAAGTCCTCCTCAGTTTCTGAGGATTCATCCCATGAAGCTTTAGCTGCTATTTCCTTTTTCTTAAATTTTTGCTTTGACGGACACTCAGTAGCAAAATGGCCAATCCCATGACAATTATAACATTCAATGTTTCTTGGGGTTGATTTACTTTTTCTTTTTAAGTTTTCTATAGGTTTAGTTTTAGAAACACTTTTCCCTCTAAATCTTCCATTAAAATGTTTAGCAAACTTTTTAGCAAGGAAAGCAATTTCTTCATCTACCTCATCATCTGACTCTTGACTTTGTTTGCTAGTAGATTTCAAAGCTACAGATTTTTTAATCTGTGTGGAAAGTTGCATTTCATAAGTTTGTAAAGAGCCAACTAAATCTTCTACTTTCATTAGGTTAGTATTTCTACATTCCCCAATTGCTGTCACTTTAGGAGAAAATCTAATAGGGAGAGACCTAAGGATTTTGTCTACAATGTCAGGTTCAGGTAGTTTCTTACCAAGTCCCCACATGGAATTTACAATATCATTAAGTTTAGAATAGAATTCCATGAATGTTTCATCTTCTCCCATTTTGATATTTTCAAACCTAGTTACAAGGAGTTGGAGTTTAGATTTCTTAACTAAACTAGTTCCTTCATGCGACACTTCTAAAATATCCCAAGCTTCCCTGGCACTCTCACACAAACATATACGTTTATACTCATCAGGGGATACAGCACAAGTAATGGCACTAAGGGCTTTGTTATTTCCCATACTCAATTTTTTATCTATCTCAGACCACCTAAGTATATTTAAGGGACGCTCAGTAGTAACCCCATTTGTTTCTATGGTTTTAGTGGGTGGTTTCCAACCATTTTCTACACAATACCATGCCAATTCATCATGAGCCTTCAAAAAGGTCTTCATGCGATTTTTCCAATATGCATAGTTACTACCATCAAATGGAGGAGGTTTGGTAGTAGATGAGCTCTCAAATCTAGCCATTAAGAGCACTTGGATCACACTCAAGATGCTATCACCTAAGTAAGAGTGACCAAGCTCTGATACCACTTGAAAGTGCTCTTTATGTCCTAGAGGGGGGGGGGGGTGAATAGGACAACCGCTTAAAAACTCTCACTCTATTTTAATAAGAGATAATGTTAATTTAAATAATCATTCAATGCAACATTATCTTATTAACAAGTAATTGGAAGCGCATGAGTGAGAGAGACTTAAGAGGTGTGGAGTGTGTGTGTGTGTAATATTATGCAAGACGAGCAATCACAAGCAATCACACAAGATTTATAGTGGTTCGCCGCCAAGCAACTCGCTTCAACGGGTACATCCACTCTCGGAGCACCTAATCCAAGGAACCTCCGACATTCACTAAGTGAGGGTTTTTAGCTCACCCACAACATCATACACTCACCGGTTTTGCTTGGATCACCGGGAACCATACAAGAGTGAATCCACACTCACTATGGGTCACACCGACCCAACTCTCTCTCAAAAGGGTGGTTTGACCCTATGGTCTATACCACAATCTAACACATGTAAAGAAGATATTTAAGAGTACTTACTCTAGGAAGTAGGAGTGACTAGAGTACATACCCTTGAAGGGAGGATGTGAGATATCCTACCCGTTTTGCTCAACCTAGTTTTGAGCTTATGGCCGTCCATTGTCCATCCTTGGATTCAACTAATGATGCTCCGAAATTGTAGAGACTTTTTGGACAAGGGATTGGTTTCTCTAAGAATTTTCCTATGGGATTAAGTGAAAACCATGGCCAAAGATACTTTGAACTACTCTCAAGGGTCAATGGTATGAACCCATCTAATCATTAATGAGGGACCGGAGAGTAGATCAAAGTATCCAAGACCTTTGAGAGAATTTGGAAGTATTTGGTTCAAAGGTCAAGTGGGGGCTTTGGTTTCTAAAGGATGATTCTATATGCTCCAAGAAACCATGATCCAAGATGACTTGAATCTCTTCCTAAGATCTTATAGCAAGATCTTGAACCCCTTTCAAAGAAAGGAGAGGAAGAATAATCAAGAGCATCAAGGCTCTAGAGGACTTGAATCTCTTTCTAAGATCTCATAACAAGATCTTAAACCCCTTTCAAAGAAAGGAGAGGAAGAATAATCAAGAACCCTCAAGGCTCTAGATGATATGCAAAGAATAAGGCCAAGAGGCTTTGGGGAGATGGCTTGCCCATTTCTTTCCAAGAGGTGGGTATTTATAGATGGAGAGGGAGGTGTGTATCAACCCATCCTTGGGTGGATCCACCTCATATCCACCCACCCATTTGTGGTTCTCCTATGTGGGTTGAGTCCTATTAATGGGTGGTTCCTTTAGCCCAAGAACCCATTTCACAAATGGGCTTTTTCTAAGGACCTTAGGTGGGCTTTGAAAGAAGCTTTGGATCACTTTGGTTAGTGGGTTTTTCTTGAACCTAACAAATTTGATCCAAAAGCTATGGGCCTAGAGGACAACTATGGATGATCTAATGGTTGTGAGTTGATCCTCTAGAAAATATGCACTCCTCTTGTATGTCTTCATGATGGGCCTTCAATAGGTTGCTTTTAAGTGGTGTCTTGGCCATGGGCTTTGTGGTGTGCTCCCACATTGTCTTGGACTTTTGTGATCTTCATTTTCCTTTAGCTTTACCTTGGAGTGTCTTGCTCAACATGATAGCTTTCTCTTCAAGATCCACTTGTGTTGGCTTCTTCTTGAGATTGTCTCCTCTCAACCTCTTCATATAGCCCAATTTGTATATGTACCCCAATTTGTACATATACCCCATTTTCCCTCTCACATACCCCATATATTTTTGTACATTAAATTGACATACATTAAGAGACAAAATCACACTCCCAAATTTTTCCCTAACAAAAACAATTACACATTACTGAAGAGAAATACTCGCACCGTTGCACATTACTATTCTGATTCGTTTTATTCAAAATGAACTAATTTCCATTCTGAAGAGACAAATCGGACTATTAAAAATCAACAATGGGAGTAGTACATAACTTCTTAACAAGTGTTATTTCTCTTTGGTATACTCCTACTAAGTTGTCTTCATACTTCAACTAGATAGGGTTAGAGTACTTAATGGTTTTCTGATAGTGAACAAATAGCTTCCTTTACACTTCATGCATTTCGTCAACGTGAATAACCTAGTTCATGATCATATTTCTCAATAAATACCTAGTTGGAGGAGGATGAGGAAAATGAGGGGTAGCCAAAGCGGGGGCCGGTCGGCACTAGCCTGACATGAGGTGGGGCTGGGGACCAGGGGAGAGAGGGAGTGTTTTCTTTTTCTTCTTGTTTTCTTTTTTCCCTTCCTTTTTGCTCATCTGGCATAGGAGATTCATGAATTTCATTGTCATCATCTTCATACACGTGTTATTTTTGCTATGAGGTTGTGGTGTGGATTCTACACCATATTTGGCTTTTATCTTATGGTACAAAATCCATACAAAGAAAAATGATGACAAGTTTTTAAAAAATGGTAAAAAAGTATTTTATGGGTTCATATAACAATTTCAATGTTTAGCAACAAAAAATATAAGAAATTCAATTTTATAGAGGAAAGTGAAATTCACAATTGCCAGGAGTAAGAAGAAACATGTGTGTTTCACAATATAGCTAAGAGAGTCGTTACACAAGACATTTTCCATGGAGTCAATTCTAAAGGACCCTTGCCTAGTTTTTTTTATAATGTAGGTTGTCCTTACGAAGGGGCAAGGCAACCGACCTCTTAAAATACTATATCCCACATGCCAATCCCCCTGGGTGCGCACATGGCCCACTCAATATGCGCAACGGTTAAATCGAGAATATAATCCCTGTGGGTGGCCAACCGAATGGGGTTCAAACTCAGGGCAGTACCTTGGCCATCACACCAACACCCCGTTATGAAATTCCACTGTTCCACACCAATTTTCACCCATACAAAAACATGCAAATGACCTATTTCCCTCTAGCCAAACAAAGTGAGCAACAAAATCATCAGGCCCTGCTGGTCCAGTGTCCTACATCTTCAAAGGAAGAAACATAAAGTGGAGAAGAAGAAGAAGAAGAAGAAGAAGAGAGATATTTAATTATTGGCAAGGGCTGTAGAAAGGGAAGCTGAGCTCAGGAGTTGAGGAATTGAGGGCCAACCATGGCGATACATGTGCTGATAGCAGCGGGGAAGCTGCAGCCATTGATCATGCACCTCTTTGGTCTCTGCCCCATCATCTGGCCCTTCAACATCTGCCTCCCAATAGCCCGCAACCTCCCCGGCATGTGTCATGCCCCGGCCACTGCCTCCACCCTCTTCACCTTCTGCCTCCGACGTATCCTCTACTGTCCCATGCGCGATGCCCTCGGTCGATCCCAGTGGCACCGGGCCTTCCGCTTCCTCCACGGCCAAATCTATTCTGGCCGTACCCGCCGCCACCACCAGCTCTCCCCACATGATGCGGCCAGCCTCCATACGCTCCTCACTGTATCCCTCTAAGACTCTAACTAGCTAGTTGCACTTCCATGTTTGTAGTTATCATGTCATACATTGTATTCTCGTCCATTTGCATTAAATTTACCAATAAATTCACTAGAATCTTAGTACAATAACAGCTTCTCCCTCATTTTTCCCAGTTGAAATATAAACCAAGAATAAAACAATGAGTAAAAATTGGAACCATGAACTATTCACTGCGAATTCATGGATGGCTTTTTTGTTCTTTCCTAATGAAATAAGAAAAGAAAATGGATATCCAACTACCCCATATTAATTATTTTCCATACTGAATATTTTTCAATTTGTATCGGATTGAAAGCTTTTTACCTTTACAAAAGAAAAAACTCTTTGTTATCTTCGCCATGATCAAATTCGTTGCTATATCAGTCTGGCCAATTAAGATATACAATTATAAATTTAAGCCTGCAGTTCTCATTTCATGGCAATCAGTTGTAGAATGAATTTAGATCAAACTAGTTGATCAATATAACTAATTTTGCAAGGTTTTAAGGTCAGTTTAGATATGGTTATGCTCCCTTTTGTCCCACATTAACTGTTTAAATTGAAAATCCAAATGAACTAATTTCCAATCTAGATAATTAAGATGTGTTAGAGGGAGGAATCTATTCCCTTGGCACTAATTACTGAAGATCATTTCTGTTAGGCCCACAGATATATAGCAGTGGATTCCTGGTCCAAAGTAAGAGTTTTTTCTTTTTTGCTTGAACAAAGTAAGATATGTGAAAAATACACATGATCCAATGGGTCGTCCTTGAAGTGCTTTATCTTTGAAAAAAGTAGCTAGTGTGCTGTATATGTCCACAACTCTTGGAGTGGAGATCTGCATCCATCTGGGCGTGTCTTTCTTGCTCCATGGTGAAGTGGTGAGGGTACTATGTGGTAAACAATGGATTCAGCCTTTAATAGGCTGGCGGTCTCTCTCCCAGTCAACTGGGTCGAGTCCCATTTGTGGGTGTTTGGGAGTGTAAAGCACTTTTAAAGAAGCCAGTTTTCTAGAGAATCTCCTCTTAAGGAGGGTTAGGAAAAGCCTTTCACTGCGATGGGATATTAATTTGAAGCAGCTTCTCTTTGCACAAACGCATCCTAAGCGTGAGAGTTTTTTCCATATTACCTAGCTCCAACTTTTATATTCCCATATTACCTAGTTTTTCCCATGAAATCTCATATGGCCTGGAATCGGCACTTGAAATACCTGAAATTTCCTTCTTTTATGTTTTTCGTACCACTCTGCCATTACTATGTGAAGTAGCGTGTTGTAGAAGACACGAAAACACGAGGGATTCCACTGGCGATTTCCAGCAGTGATTCCACCGGCTATTTCGAGCAGCCCCCTGCGGCGAGCAATGTTCCTATTCACGTCCCCTCGTGGCTACCTGCGCCTACCTGCAACCGAAAGAAGTGACGGAAAGGAGTGGTTCTGGCGCAAAGACGGCAATTTCTAGCGGTGACCTGCGGTGATTTCGAGCGACAATCTTAATCACTTTCCCCCGCGGCTCCCTACACCTCCCAACAACCGGCGGAGTGACCGATTGACGCATTTGGGGCATTTTTTGGCTATGGTTTGCGGCGAGGAACACTGGGAAAAACTTTCCCGTTGCATGACTCATAACCGGAAGTACTAAAATACACCCCGGTAAGTTACAATACATACTAATTTTTGTTTCAGAAGCTCCGAATTTTTAGTTGTCTATTCGACAACACGACTTTTATATTTTCATGTTTTTCCGACACGACTTTACTATTTACCATTGTACCTATCTACTTGCAGAAGGATACTGATCGTTTAAATATAAAACCCTTGCAAGTGTACAAGGCAATTGTACTACGACGAGTATTAAAGGGTTGTCAAACCTCAGGGATGGATGAATGATTTACCAAATTCAAGTGAAAGAAAAGTTGTAGTTTGATTTGATCTAAGAAAACAATAAACTTTTTAACTAAACTAAGTGAGAATTAATCAATGTGGAGAAGACCAAGGCTTCGAATCCACCACAATAAACTAGTGTATCGTCTCTCTCTCTCTTTTGAATAAAGATTTCCAATTGGCTAGCATATTCCTCTCGGACATACACTTGTCAACTCAAAATATAGTGCTCTCCTCTCGGATGTAACACATAAAACAATTAAAACATGGAATTGTGATCTATCTCTCTCGAGTATAAACCAATAAAATTTTATTGATATATAACACCTCAGTCTACTTACGTTCCTCTCGGATACGCAAATATTCTTCGGATTGAAACTCACAAGAATTCACTCTTGTCTCTCTCGAGTACAAAGAACAAACCTTTATTGAATTAACGGTGATTATGAAAATAAAATCCATACACCAACTAGAGTAAAAACATAAGATGAGAGAAAAGAAACTATACAACCAGATTATTGGGCTTCATCTACGCCTTGGAAAAGTGTTTAGCCTCGCATCGGAAGAGAAATCACCATCGTGTTCTTCATCTTCTTCTGTCCTTTGCTCTAGCCTCTAATAAAGCTCAAAAGTCTATTCTCTGGTTTCTCCAAGATAGCCCAAAACGTTCTCTCATAAGGCCTATTTATAAGAGTGAAGAGAAACCACGAAGTCGCCTTCCAAATCCGAGTCGAAATGGGTCTTATTTTGGTTTTCCGCACACGGCGATCGATCGCCCTGTATTGCCGATCATTCGCCTACCGATCGATCGCAATTCCTTCGTTATTTTCATCCGATCGATTGCTTTGCCGATCAACGCCGTATGATACCAATCGATCGTAGTTATTGTCTTGTGTGATTGAAAAATTCCAGTAGATACGATCGATCGTTTTGAAGTCCAATCGATCGTTTCTTTCAATACACTGCTTTTGAAGCTGAGGTGATCGATCGTATTGATAGCCGATCGATCGTAGTTACTGTTCATGAATTTCAAATAGCTATAACTTTTTGCTCCGAACTCCGAATTGTGCGTGGTTGGTGGTGTTGGAAAGCTGATTTCTTGAACTTTAACATGAATCTTGAATCAGTCCAATCCGACATTAATACACGAAGTTATGATGATTTAACCATTTAAGTTACTTTTCACCTCATTTCTGTGTATTACTCTTGTTTTTTACAAAAACCAAAAACTATATTAAAGTAGTAGTTATTCTAATCAAACACTAGCATAATAATAAGTTTAAGAGATAATAAAATGCATAATTCATGTATAGATCACACCCCCAAACCTAGATTTTGCTAGTCCCTAGCAAAACAAAATAAAATCAAATCAAATAAACAACTAATGGAACTAATGCATAAAAATCAACACCACTTTCGTAGGGAACACGATTGCATTGAGCGTATGCAACAAGCCATTAAACCTCTAGGTGTCCCTAGTATGACGAGTTGTGTCTCGTGAGGGTTTGCAGCTATGCTACCCACAAACATGTATTTATTAATCTAATTAACCTAAGTGCAAAAACAAAGCATTGCAAAACAAGCAAACCTATTATCCCGACAAATGCACACTAGGTTCGTGGTAGCTTTAACATCATACATGCCTTCCTTTAAGGCACTCCTGCCAGGCATATGGCCTTCAGATCTATAGAGGGTGGCACTGTGTAAAGAGTTTTCGCTCAGGTCCTCTAGTAGATCCTAAGCATCATCCGGGGTTTTCTTCATGAATGTGCCTCAACAGGAGGCGTCTATTAGGGTCTTATGCTGATCGCACACATCCTCATGAAATCTCTGTACTAATTGCCACTTGGGCACATCATGGTGGGGACAGGACCGGAGTAAGGATTTCATCCTCTCCCAGCTTTCATGGAATTGTTCATTAGGTATCTGGGTGAAGTGATGATTTCATGGCGGATCTTATTGGTCCGCCCCAGAGGAAAGTATTTCTTGAGGAATACGGCCTGAAGTTCCTCCCAAGTGGAAATAGAGTTATGCTCAAGGGAGTATAGCCATTCCTTAGCCCTATCTTTTAAGGTGAAGGGGAACAACCTAAGGTGCACCTGGTCATCAGATAGTGTGAGTTTAAAGGTTGTGTTAACCTCTAGGAAATTTTGGAGATGCCTATAGGGGTTCTCATTGAGTTGGCCATGATATGTGGGCAGCATCTGGATGATGTTTGGTTTAATTTCAAAATTAGCCACAGTTGCAGGCAGTAGGATACATGAGGGGGAGGTGTAGGCAGTGGGACGGTAGTAGTCTTGCAGGGTACGGGCATGGGGCATTAGTGGATTCTGATTTAGGCCATTCCCACCCCCAAGGTTCATGTTGTCCGCCATTGGATGAATTTCAGGGAATGGGCTAGGAGTTCTACATATTCTATATAGGCGCTCAAGATCAGGATCAAAGGCAAGGTTGGGGTTTAGGGAGCGACGACCATGCATGCACAATCAAAATCAAACAAAACCTGTGCAATCCTAATAGCGACAACTAGCAAACATCAGTCCTAAATAGCGACAACTAGCAACCTAATAGCGACAACTAGCACGTCATGCAATCCCACAAAGAAAATTGTAAACACCAAGCACCCAAAGTTACTCTAAAAGAAGGTTAAGAGAGTGCAAACAGTGGGAAGGGATGACCCTTCCAATGATGACGAAAATCAGCGTTCTCTCTTAATCTTGCAAAAGAAGAAAAACGAAATTAAGCTACTGAAAAGAAATCTAAATTAAACTAAACTACTCTAAAACTAACTATGCTAAGAATTTAGTAAACTATTGAGCCATCCCTGGCAACGGCGCCAAAAACTTGATCGTTTAAATATAAAACCCTTGCAAGTGCACATGGTAATTGTACTACTGCGAGTATTAAAGGGTTGTCGAACCTCAGGGATGGATGAATGATTTACCAAATTCAAGTGAAAGAAAAGTTGTAGTTTGATTTGATCTAAGAAAACAATAAACTTTTTAACTAAACTAAGTGAGAATTAATCAATGTGGAGAAGACCAAGGCTTCGAATCCACCACAATAAACTAGTGTATCGTCTCTCTCTCTTTTGAATAAAGATTTCCAATTGGCTAGCATATTCCTCTCGAACATACACTTGTCAACTCAAAATATAGTGCTCTCCTCTCGGATGTAACACATAAAACAATTAAAACATGGAATTGTGATCTATCTCTCTCAAGTATAAACCAATAAAATTTTATTGATATATAACACCTCAGTCTACTTACGTTCCTCTCGGATACGCAAATATTCTTCGGATTGAAACTCACAAGAATTCACTCTTGTCTCTCTCAAGTACAAAGAACAAACCTTTATTGAATTAATGGTGATTATGAAAATAAAATCCATATACCAACTAGAGTAAAAACATAAGATGAGAGAAAAGAAACTACACAACCAGATTATTGGGCTTCATCTACGCCTTGGAAAAGTGTTTAGCCTCGCATCGGAAGAGAAATCACCATCGTGTTCTTCATGTTCTTCATCTTCTTCTGTCCTTTGCTCTAGCCTCTAATAAAGCTCAAAAGTCTATTCTCTGGTTTCTCCAAGATAGCCCAAAACGTTCTCTCATAAGGCCTATTTATAGGAGTGAAGAGAAACCACGAAGTCCCCTTCCAAATCCAAGTCGAAATAGGTCTTATTTCGGTTTTCCGCCCACGGCGATTGATCACTTCGTATTTTCGATCGTTCGCCTACCGATCGATCGCAATTCCTTCGTTATTTTCATCCGATCGATCGCTTTGCCGATCGACGCCGTATGATATCGATCGATCGTAGTTACTGTCTTCCGCGATTGAAAAATTCCAGTAGATACGATCGATCGTTTTGAGGTCCGATCGATCGTTTTCTTCAATACACTGCTTTTGCGGCTAAGGCGATCGATCGCATTGATAGCCGATCGATCGTAGTTACTGTTCATGAATTTCAAATGGCTATAACTTTTCGCTCCAAACTCTGAATTGTGCGTGGTTGGTGGCGTTGGAAAGCTGATTTCTTGAACTTTAACATAAATCTTGAATCAGTCCAATCCGACATTTGTACACGAAGTTATGATGATTTAACTATTTAAGTTACTTTTCACCTCATTTCTGTGTATTACTCTTGTTTCCTACAAAAACCAAAAACTATATTAAAGCAGTAGTTATTCTAATCAAACACTAACATAATCATAAGTTTAGGAGATAATAGAATGCATAATTCATGTATAGATCAAATACAAAAAGAGATGAGTCAATGGAGCAAATACCAAGGGAAGAGGAGGATCATGAATTTCTGTTTGCACCTCAAGAGCAAAAACAGAGGGGCAGGAAGAGGAATACTCCGATAGACTCACTTGTCAAGAGAACTTACTATGCACGACCGGTTCTTCGGACGTGGTGTCAACCCGGAGCGCTGAAAAAGTGTGCGACCCTCCTACGGCGTCACCAAAGATGCAATAAATTGATCAGAGAAGTTGGTTTTTCTATTATTTTTTTAGGTGAGGAGGTCGTAGTTTCTCGGAACCTCTTGAACCATTTGGTGAGGTATTGGGATGAGACGGCCAAGGTGTTCAATGTAAAGGGGAGAGTTCTAGATTTCACAGAGCAAGAAGTTGCTCTTATAACTGGATTGCCCGCAAAGGGCAAAAATGTTGAGATCGTTACCGCCTTGTCACGCCAACCGCAAGGGAAATTCTTCAGGAAGTACTTCTCCATGAGGAGACCAGATATTTCACACATTGAGGAAATTATTGAGAAGCTTAACATTGGCGAAATGAAGATGGCAGAGGATGACATGGCGAGAATGATCATCTGCCTCGTCTTCTCCAGGCAAAATTTGGATGATTTTGCCACCTTGGATTGTATGTATTAGAATAAGAATTATTAGCTATGGGGAAAGTCTGTGCAATGTCAACATGCTCCTGTACTAGGTCTGGATACTGTGAGGCTGAGGGGCAGTCAACGATGGTATGCATAAGGATGGCACAGATGGTGCAGGCATCTTGAGAGGTTTGGGTGTAAGGTGAAGGCTGAGAAAAAAATCTGTCAAACCTCTCTGTCAGGGATGCTACTTGGTGTTCTAGATTGGTGGCAGCTTTGACATCGTACATGACTCCCCTTGAGGCACTCCTGCTAGGCGTATGGTATTCAGATCTATAGAGGGTGGTACCGTGTAAAGAGTTTTCGCTCAGATCCTCTAGTAGATCCCAAGCATCATCAGGGGTCTTTTTCATGAATGTACCTCCACAAGAGGCATCAATCAGGGTTTTGTGCTTGTCACACACACCCTCGTGAAATCTTTGCACTAGTTGCCGCTTGGGCACATCATGGTGTGGGCAAGACTGGAGTATGGCTTTCATCCTTTCTGAGCTTTCATAGAATTGTTCATTAGGTAGTTTGGTGAAGGTGATGATTTCATTGCGGACCTTATTGGTCCGCCCTACAGGAAAGTATTTCATGAGGAATTCGGCCTGCAGTTCATCCCAAGTGGAAATGAAGTTATGTTCTAGGGAGTACAACCATTCCTTGACCCTATCTTTGAAGGTGAAAGGGAACAATGATTGATGTGATTTTTAACTCTTTTTACTCGCAATCGGACGAGACTACGTATAGGCTAGTGGAAACGAGGTCAAACCCAAAGGACTTAGTTTGAAATTCAATTTAATTATAATGAAAAGATTTGAATTTTATGTAACAAGTTATAACAGAATGAAAAGTTCTAAGTTTTAACAAAGCAAGAAAATTTACGTGAAGAAAATAATCTAATTAGAAGTATACTAAGACTTCGAATCCACCCTAACTAAATAGTTTTCCTCTCCGTTAACCCGTACAATTCCAAGTGATCAATTATCCGTGCCCCTCTCGAAGTCACGAATAATCATAATGTGTGCAGCCCTCTCGAACATGCAACTAAACAAATAAACCTAACTTAATTAATCTCCCTCTCTCGAGCAAAGATCAAATATAAAAATGCAATCTTTATTCAAATAATACATCGGAATTTGCTAAGACCTCTCGAACATTAG
This sequence comes from Houttuynia cordata, assembly GCA_039654745.1. Lineage (NCBI taxonomy): Eukaryota > Viridiplantae > Streptophyta > Magnoliopsida > Piperales > Saururaceae > Houttuynia > Houttuynia cordata. Next base: position 15,968,097 of record CM077508.1, on the reverse strand, counting down.
CAAACCCTTAGTTTAATTTCACTAACAATTACTCTACTCTCTCTCGATAAATAGAATAATCATAGCAAAAATTTTTAAGCACATGGAATAAAAATGACTACTTTTGAATTGTAAATAAACATCGAGAGTCAAACAATTCAGCAGGGCTTCATCTAGTCTCAGTACAATAAAATTAGGTAGACATGGCTAAAAGGAAAGAATAAGCCTGATTTGTCGAATTCATCGAAATACTATTCACGACATTGTTCACAAAATACGATAGCACGGATACTATAGCAGTTTTACTATTGATCGTCTCTCACAGGTAGACCGCGGTTACTATAGCACTCGAAGAACAGTACTGTAGCTGTTGCAAATATTGCCCAAAGTCAGTCCTTTAAGCTCCCGTTCTTCCTCCTTTTCCCTTCGTCGAGAAACACGCCCAAAGCGCCTGACTTTTCCGCGAAAAATCCCCTCAAAGTTCTCTATTTTTCTCCGCAAAAAACTCTCCTTTTTACTCCGCTCTGGCCTCTTTTGTTTTTATAGGCGATTTCAATCCAAAGAGTCCTCTTGCTCCTCCAATTGGACAACCAAAATGTTGGCATGAATTCCACGTCTTCTCTTACTCTTGCACAACAAGCAAAGTACAAGTAAGCTACTGAAATAGAATCACAATTAAAACTAATTACTCTAAAACCAACTATACAAAGAATTTGGTAAACCATTGGCTTCCATCCCCAACAACGGCGCCAAAAACTTGATTATTTAATATTTAAACCCTTGCAAGTGCAAAGGTAATTGTACTACAGTGAGTATTTAGGGTTGTCGAACCTCAGGGATGGATGAAAGATTTACCAAACTCAAGAGAAAGTTGCAGTTTTTAATTACTCTAATAAAGCAATAAACTTTAACTAAATTAACTAAGATTTACTTATGTGGATAAATACGAAAGCTTCGAATCCACCACACAATAAACTAGTGTATCGTCCCTCTCTCTCTTTTGTATAAATTCCTAATTAGCTAGCATATTCCTCTCGGACATATACTTGTCAATTCAAGTTATTGTGCTCTCCTCTCAGACGTAACACATAAATCAATGAAACTCATGGAATTGTGATCTAACTCTTTCGAGCATAAACCAATGAAACTTTATTAATATGTAACACATAAGTCTACTCACGTTCCTCTCGGACACGCAAGTATTCTTTTGGATTGAAACTCACAAAATTCACTCTTGTCTCTCTCGAGCACAAAGAATAAACCTCAATGAATTAATATTAAAGCCATAACAAAGATCCATACACCAACTAGAATTAAAGTAAGATGAGAGAAAAGAAAACAATACAACCAGTCTATTGGGGCATCATCTACGCCTTAGAAAGATGTCTAGCTTTGCATTGGAAGAGAAACCATCATCATGTTCTTCATCATCTTCTTCTCTCCTTTGCTCTAGCCTCCAAGGTATCCAAAGGAACTCAAAATTCTATTCTCCAATGCTCAGTACATTCCCTTTAAGGCATATTTATAGGGTTGGAGAGAAAACATGCAAAGCCCTTCCAAATTCGACTCAAAATAGGGTTGTTTTTAAGTTGCTGAATACGGCGATCGTTCGCCATTTCTTTCTTTACTTCTGCTGCATCGCACCGATCGTTCAGTTAAACTTTCTTGCCGATCGATCACTTGGTGTGCTGATCGGTCGATTACTATTCACTCACAAACTCCAGTAGATACGATTTATCGCGAAGTGCATTGATTGATCGTATTCTTCATTTATGCTCTATTTTTCGACTCTAGTGATCGATCGCGTCTGTCTGGCGATCGATCGTCTACTGTTCATTTCCTAAAATTTTCTGTTTTCTTCTTTCTTCTTATGCCAAAAAAGTTTGTCTTCTTTTCCTATAAAAGATAAAAAATTTATTAAAGTACCACTAATTATAATCAAATACTAACATAAACATAAGTTTAGGAGATAGTTATATGCATAATTCAAGTGTCAATCAATTGTGTTTGGTTTGCGATGCGTTGTGATAGCTTTACGTTGAGATTGTCATTCGGTTTTGATGGTTTGCGAATCATATTAGGCTGCAGAACACAGTTGTTGAGAATAAGAGCTCTTATTATTGTGATATTGTTGTGTTTACTTTGAGGTTATTTGCGATCCTGTTGCGAACTGGTGGATAAAGTTTTTAAATATTCAAGGATTCAACAGGTGGAAATACATAATAGAACTTGATAGAAAAACACATACAATAGAAAGTATGATTACCCAACCTGATAGAAAGTATCTAAAAATGTAAAGAGTAAAGATGTAATAGTATCAAGATTATTACATGCCTTGCTAAGTAGTTTAGTCTAAACTGAAACAAAAAGTCTTAACTGTAACTTATTCCACAAACAGGTTAACCCATAATTGGTGTCGTGCATGTGCTCCTATTGTTCCCAAGCCCACCGCATCGGCTGCAATGGAATGGTAGTATAGATTTCTTTTGCGATTCACTGCGCTTCTTCCTTGACCTGCCCCTTGGTCTCTTGGTTATGGGTGGAAGAAAGAGATTTTCTCCTACTGGTGGCTCACCTCGAACTGGCTTGTCTTCATGCGAAACTAGGAAGACAGTGTGGTTGTATACATTCCTATAGCTCTGCGTTGTCAAGAAGTCTCTACAACATGCATAAGCTAGTGACGGTCCTCTAGCAGATATGGCGGCACATACATGGACACAAGGTAGCCACCACCAACAAGTGCCAGTGAGTAGACTTATGTCCATTGAATAATGTCTGTCAGCCTCAACCACCTCCATCACAGTATCATTAACAGGCAAAACTAATAGTGACCTAGATGCATTGACGGTGGTATTAACTATTTCATTTACCTCTGGGATGAGGTAGGACTCCCATTGCTGACTGGCTGATCTGCAGTTCAGCCTCATATTCATGCATCTCAGCCACTTCAACAACCCTGTGAATTATCCTGGCCACTTGAGCTTTGCTTCCCTTGTGTCCCTTTCCTCATAACCCTCCATCTCGCAAGTTGTACTTCAAGTGCCGCACACAATAAACATGAAAACAATATGAAAATACGCTTGGAACAGTCGCAAGAAGTCCTTTGTCCCTATCGGATATCACAGTGATAATCCTGCCAGGAGCAATGCAATGCCAAACATGTGTTAAGAACCACTGCTAGTTATCCTCAGTTTCAATATTCACAACTCCATAGGCTAATGGGAAAATATGGTTGCTAGCGTCCACTGAAGAAGCTACTAGAAGAGTCCCCTTGGCCTTGCCATAGAGAAAAGTATCATCCATAAAAATAACTGCCCAACAATGTTCAATCCCTCAAATGGACGCATTCAATGAAACGAAGCAATGAACAAACCTCCTGCTTTTGGGATTGACCTGATAGGCAGCTATAGTCCTTAGATTTGTGGCCACGAGCTTGTTCAAATACCATGGAATGTCGTTATAAGAATCCTTGTAATCACCATATAGAGCTCCCATAGTTGTCTCCTTTGCACGCCATGCCTTCTGATATGTGATGCTCAAGCCATTCTCTACACGCTTGTTAGTCACCATGTCACTTGCCGAATATGAGGGACTGTCTCTTACCTTACCAACAATCAGCCCTGACAATAAACACTGTGAAGCATGTGGCTGATATCGCTTGCTTGTTCCTCTAGCACATGTATGATTCCCGTTATACTTCTTCACCTCAAACAAACCTTTCCCCACATCCAAACTCGCAGTCACATTCCATTTGCAACCTTCACTTACAGACACTGCTATAAGCCGACACTTTCCATTCTTCAGCCACTTGTATGAGAAGTTGTTGGCTATTGAAAGTTGTCCCAATGCCCTCCTCACTTCAAATCGATCTATGAACTGTTGCCCAATTCCTACCAAGTTGTACTGCCAAACACTCGAACGTAGTGATGTTCCCTGACTGCTACTACTTCTGACTGGACTGACATGCATCTTGCTTTCAAGTGTATTGTTTGGAGAACTCCTTACAATTCGATGTTCTCCTTCATCACACAACAACACCTTACAAAAGCCACATTGCATAAAGCAATTCTTCAACTCAGTCAATCCATGATCATTCGACACAAACGTCACATCTTCGATGTCGGGGTATATGTATGCGAAACATAGTTTGTCTTCTTCAATGTTGAAATCTTCAGCCAACGCTTTAGCAAATGAACTGAAAGTATAACTTGGGAAAAAGGGTATGAGCGTGGCATATGCCTCCAACTATCGTCACATTGTTGCCGGGGGTATGACCAATGTTGCCACCATAGCATGCTAACACCCTCAAACTTGTCCCTTCCACTTACAATTCAACATGTCGTAAGCTATTAGAACATCGCACTGCTATCGCAATTCAAGCAAATTAACATTCCAACAGAGTCGCAAATGTATCGCAACTTAGCAATAAAGGTATCACAACTGCAACAATTAGACAATGCAAATGTCACTTAACTGACTAAAAATGCGTCGCAACTTGACTGAATATATAAGATCTGATAACATCACAACTTAACTAATTTGCCATTATAAATGCAGCCATTATGCATCATAACTGAATAGAAAATACAGTGCAACTAATTATGATACAACACATATGAGCATATCTACTAGACATCGCAACAAATATTTCATTCCTCAACACTTATATATGGTCCATCATAACGAGTACTATATCCATCACTCCTCAGTTATAACCATAGTCATGGAGTCGTGCAGCACAACAACATGCATATGAGGTAACACATCATGGCATCGCAATTTAGCAATAAGTGGATCACAACTATAAAAAGTACACATCGCAAATATAACATAATTGACTAAAAATGAGTCGCAATTTGCCTGTAATGACTAAAAATGCATTGCAATTTGCAGCACAACAGCATGCATATGAGGCAACACATCATGTAACACAACAACCTATATATGAGGTAACACACACATCCAAGGGAGCAACTAAAATACCTATTGCGTATAGTACTAAATCACAAGGGAGCTATATCCTACCAAACACCACTACACATAAAAAAATCCTAAGTTTTTTGTACTTACTTCCATGGTTTCTACAAGTGACAACTCTCCCTCGACTATGGCACTGACTCAGCCTTCTCCGTGGACGCCTGCCACCCAGTTACAGTAGTGGCCAAGAGGGGAGGAGGAAATGATGAGGAAGAAAGGGGCGGGCAAGAGGGGAGGGAGAAAAGATGAGGAGGAGAGGGACGCCAAGAGGGGAGGGGAAAATTGTAAGGACCCTAACCTTTGAACCGGTTTATTTTAATATTAGTCATTGGTTAATCGTGTGGTTTAAGTGATTTCCGATTTAACTCGGTTGTTTTCGAAAATAAATGAATTTACAAAGGTTTTAATCAAAAATAATTTCACAATAATGAGTTTCAAGTGATTTTAGATCAAACCTGCATTTTTGGAAATTTTCCGATTTTTTACTAATTTTTCAAAAATTAGGGTTACGGGACCCCGACGGGCCCCGCCGTCAAAAATTAGGTTTTTGTGACCAAAATGCCCCAGATATTACAGAAAGTCATTACAAAAATTTTCAGAATTTTCTAGACTTAATTTTGGATTAAAATCGCCAAATTATCGAATTTTAGCCAAAAATCTTATTTTTACCCCAAACTTTAATTAGGGCTACTCCAAATTTTTCTATAAATGGAAAGTGCTATGCCCTTTCCCAATTTGGGAAAAAGGATTGGCTGGGAGAATTAGGAGCCTCTTTCCCCTTGATTAAAGAGGAAGGGATTAAAGGTATTTAGCCTAATCTTTGTTATTTTCTTTAAAAAATCTTTTAATTATTTGTTAATCTTGATTCATTCAATGTTTTAATCTATTTTGAAAGCATAAAAATTACTGTTTTATACTTATCTACTAAGCCTAATCTTCAAAATCATATGTCTATGTTTTTAAAAGGCCCTAGATCTAAGGTTTAGCATTTGTTTTTCAATGCTTAATAATGATTAATAGAGTATTAATATAAAATCATTTTGTTTGAAAGGTATTCAAGGTGGTTCAAGGTTTCTTTCATCAAATCAAGGTAATGGGTTCTTTAATCTCAATTTTGGGTAGTGAATGATTTGTTTTAAGAGTTTTTACTTGAATGGGTGTTCTTGTTTAGGGCTCTAATGGTGGGTTTAATAAATGCTAATCTTTTGCTATGATTTCTTAGGGTTTCATCTTAGAATGATATGTGGATATGTTATGGAATGTTTGATGGGTTTTTATTAATGGTTGAGATATGTATTAAACTTTCAAGATGTGTTAATGGAGTCTCGGTTTTTGAAATTTTGAAAATGGGAGAGATGACCCGCGATCATTTTCTCGGTTTTGATTTACAGCCCAATTTTAAAATAAGTATAACTTTTTACTCCGAACTCCGAATTGAGCGTGGTTGGTAGCGTTGGAAAGCTGATTTCGTGAACTTTGAAATTTGAATCAATCCAATCTGCTATCTGTGCACAAAGTTATGAAGATTCAAATATTAGAGTTACTTCTTACCCCATTATTGCATCTTACTCTTGTTTTCCTATAAAAACCAAAAACTACATTAAGGTACCCCTAATTCTAATCAAACACCAACATAAACATAGGTTAAATGGATTATGAAATGCATAATTCATGTGTAGATTATATGGTTTATGAGTAATTGAGGTGATCATGTTATGGTTTATTATATAGTAAAAGAGCATGCTTGTAGGAGTAAGCCTTCAACTCTACATGGATGGATTAAGCTAAATAGGGTATGTGATATTGTTGCACATGTTGATAATGACACATGTTGATATTAAAATTATATCATGGTGAAATCCTTGTGAATAAGCATATTTCCGGCAAAGTTATGATATTGTGAACTATGAGATGTGCTCTTTTAGGTCAAGTATGGTTTTATTGAGAATTGTGATTTGAAATGGGATTTAATAATGCATTTAATGTCTTATGAGGTTATGTCAAAGTATATTGCCATCTGACTAGAATGTGCATGAACACACACATATTTAAGAGTTTATCATGATATTGTAGTTGATATATGCTTTGATTATGATGCATGAGAGGATGGATTAGGAGTACGTTCCATGTGTTGGAACCCACGTAGGATTACTCACGGATGTACCATGATAGCATGCATCATGTATCGGACTTAATGGATGAAGTTTTATCGTTGTTTAAACAGAATTGATCGATTGTATGCAATGTGTGAGATTGTATGCCGGATTAATCGATCGATGGGTTAATCGAAACTTGGTTGGTCCGAAAGGACATATTTTTGATTTTGTTCCCTCCTGGAACAGGTTCACTCCCCGGGTTGAGTTTGATTGAGATATGTGGGGGCGAGGGGATGGACTCGCCTTGCGGAGTTGAGAGGTCAAAAATCGAACACTGAGCACCTGAGTGGTAGGCTCTTGTGCACCAACTACCACGTGTTCTAGTTTCTCAGGATGAGATTCGGGCTCTCCCCCACCGCAGGAGACTACCCAGGGTGAACACACCTACACTAGTTTCTTTATTTGAGATTCAGGCATCCTTGGCCAGGATTGTCCAAGGCGAGCAGCACATTGGGATTGACCACCCCCTTGTTCCTATGTAGGAACTGGACCATGATACGCCTTCGGGCCTTGATTGTGTCCCGCCTTTATGGCAGATTGTGTTACTCCTTGATGGAGGCATTCACCGTTGTGATGATATATGCTTATTGCGATGTTATGCATGATTGTACCATATTTTGGTTACATTGGACATGCAGGGTGAATTTATGAGATATGAATGCATGATTATACTATGTGTTGGTTACTTTGGATATCCAGGGAGAATTTATGAGATATGAATGCCTGATTGGATGGAACTATGTGGATGAGATATCATGTTGCAGGATTATGTGTTATGAATGCATGATATGATAGCATGTGAATGTGATATGGTTATGCAGGTTTATGTGTTGTACATGCATGACTAGATAATGGAATAATCATGTCGATTATGGATTTTCAGCTATGTTATGATGCCTTGTGATTTTTTATTATTGTCAATTATACGAAACCACTACTGAGTTTTGTTATTGTTTTAATTAATCTTCTTAATTTTACTCGCAAGTGTACGAATCGTGTTTGGAGTATAGTCACACAATTCTTACGAGGTCGAACCCACAGGGACTTGTGTAGCGGAAATCTAATCGAATCCTAACTAAACCCTTGACTAAACTAAGAAACTTGTAGAAATTGATTAACTAACTAACGACTAATTAAAATCAATTAACGGAATAAAAATCTGAACTTTATCAAATTAATAAAATACTAAGGCTTTGGAATCGGCATGCAATAAATTATAGAGAACCCTAACCCTTCAATTATTTATCATTCTCCAAATACTCGTAACAATCTAGAATCCTATTCACGTTGTTACGGAAGATTTTACTTTAATGCACAATTACTCAAACAAAAATCACGTCCTTCATGCTAATTAAATTAACAACTCAAATCACTAGATGTATCCACTTACGAGTAAATCACAACTAGTATCCGATTTGTTATTTAACCAATTAAAACATGCATGCATTGACAATAGTAATTCCAAATCATAGCAAAAATATGATTGCTGCTATATCTGAAAATAACTACGCAATTAACAACACGAACGCATAAACATTATAGCATAATCCTAGGAGAAAAATACCAACTTTCACATAACAGGCATTCTCTACAACTACTACAGCCTCATCCTAGCCTTAGCAACAAATCTAGCCAAGCATATTAACTAAAACGCATGCATAATTCATAATTAAATTCATCTCAATTAAAAGAAATAAGATTGACTTACAGAAAATATGGGATTAAATGCAAAGAAAAGAGTGTTGTTCTTCCCGGTCGACTGTTCCTAACAGTAATTGTTCGAAACAATTCCAAGCAGCATAGCGTTCATGACAACTCCCAGCAACACAGAATTAATGAAAAATAAAAACACAAGGAGAAAAGAAAAACTAGAATTTCTGAACTCTTCCCTCTGTTCGTGTTGGTACAGCTTGTTACAAATTCAGCCGAGATGAAAAGAATACACAAAATACAAACTTTTTGAACTGAGAAAAAGATGAAAAATAAGAACTGTAAATCAAAGGAAATTTCTTTCGGTCGTCTCTTCTGTCTGCCCGTGCCTTCTGCTCTGTCTCTGTTTATATAGACTGCAAGAACTCTCCTTTGTTCTTCCAAAATCAGGCCTTTCCTAAGCCAATTTCGTGTAAATCAAAACCTTCCCTTTGGCTACCTTCCAAATCAGTTGATTAGCCCTTTGAATAGCTTCAAATCCCGTTCAATTTTGTATTAAAAATACCAACTTTAAGCTGCTCAAAACAATGCCCAAAACGCCCAAATGCACAGCCTTTCCTTTCTGAGACCTTCCAAACCAGTCACTGCTGTTCCTCTAGATCGCGCACTATTCCTCGCCGGAACATCTCCTTTGATCGATTGCCGGAATCCATGGCCGTCGTTGTCGGTTCACCGCCCTCCAGTCTGCTGCCGCCTTGCCGTGTTCGCCGTGCCTCAGCTCGCTGCAGCCGTCTCCATCAAGCCCAGCTATTGCTCGTCTTTGACCTCCACCGTCGAGCTCATCATAGCCGGAACCTTGCGACCACCGCCGTGATCTCCGTCAAGCTCTCGATCCTCCGTCGGCCGCTCGAGCAGAGCTCGAGCTCTGCTTCTCTGTTTTTTTTCTAAACCCGACTGAACACCCGAGCCGTTGGCTCGGGTTTTGTTTTTTTTTTGTTTTTTTTTTCTTACTTACTTTCGACCCGACCCAACGAACAAACCAAACCGGTTTTTTTTTTTAATTGAGCTGTAACCCGTCGTAGAATTCTCATCCGCTTGATCAAATCTGAACCCCTGTACATTGATTCCACGCCCGTCTTCTTCATCAGTGAACATCAACGGCTTAGATCTTCTCTGCACATTTAATCTCCGCTCCTGGGTCACTTCGGCACTTTCAAACACGTCTAATGGCTTCACTTTTGGTTGTTCTGTAGTACGAGCATTTGAACCTATACAAAATAAATAACACATGTCCCACATTAGATATGCCAAATATTTATAAAATTACGGAACAGTGTTAAATTGAGCAATTTAGAGAGCCTTATTTGTTTAATTCCTAATTACTAAACAAATGACTAAAATTCACTTTATTCCTTATTTTAATTAGAAATTATGACTAACAAACAGGTAAAAAGGCATATAAAAATGTGTATTTTTCATGCTTAACAAATACCCCCAAACCTAGATTTTGCTAGTCCTCAAGCAAAACACAAAAGAAAAAAATAATAAAACTACTCAAAAATAAATGCCACTGTCGTAGGGGATCACGATTGCATTTAGCATATGCAACAAGCCTTTTAAACCCCCAGGTGTCCCTGGATGGACGAGTGAAGTCTCGTGAGGGTTTGCAGCCATGCTACCCACAAACATGTATTTATAAAATTAACCTTATTCTTTATCTAAATAAGAAAGAAATCAACTAAACATTTCAAAACACAGAACCTATTATCCCTTCAAATACACACTGCAATACTTAAGAAAACTAACCACACGTACTTGCATTTATAATCAACTGGAATATAGAAGCGCTCAAGTAAGTGGTTTTATTCTACACCTTCATCTTGGAAATTTCTGCTCAATATGATATAGCATGATACTTTAAATAATAGAAAGTGTAGAACATTGTAGCAATACACTCTAAATCTCTGTTTCACATAGATCCAGTGTTACCCATTAACCAAAGAACATCAGAATCTACATAATCATCGTAATCTTTAGGTTCATGATAGCACAAATGCTTGCGCGCCTCCTTCGGGTCCAACATTTTAGATTTGAGAGGATAATACACCATAGACTTTTTTTTTTAGGACTGTGTAAGGCCTGACTTCAAGATGCTTAGGTTTAGCAATGACTCAGGCCAATGACTCCCAGCCAGTTGGCTTAGGGCATTAGGTTTTAAGATGGACCGCTTCGGACCTGAGCATCAGCCTAAGTTAATCCTATAATAGTCAAGCAGCCCCTTTTCTTTATTTTCGTTTCCATTTTTTTTTCATTTTCATCATATATATTTTCAAATACATCTTTATTCTGTCCAGGCTGCATTATACTCTCAACCTATTTCCGATTCCAAGCCCTTGCCATAACCAAGTAAATGGTCTATCATGATCTTTTAAGCTCAACAGACAACCACATATCAACCAATGACTCTGACTAAAGACATCCCACTGAAGATTAGTATTCAACAAATCTCTAGAAGGTATTACTTTATGTAACTGGTGTGTGTGAGTGAATTTTATTAGCTCAAGCACTTGATCCAAGAGGATTGTAACAGAATGCTATTTCTCAGTTAAGTGTCTCTATCTTCCAGTATATTTACTCACACTTCCAATGTAAATTAATCTCTTAAAAATTGAAGTATGCATCACGAAGCGATAAACTACCAAAACCTATAAAAATACTAACAAACAACCTAAAAACTACAAAATTTTGATTTTTTTTCTCATTTTTTTTAACTGCAAAATTCAAAACAAGCAAGAAAATAACTAAGATATCCTAAACAAATATCTTCCTATACCCCCAAACCTGCATGAAACATTGTCCTCAATGTAAAAAGATATGAAATAAGTACTGAGGAAAATAAATAGACGAGGGAAGGAAAGATAGTACCTGCACTCCACTGAAACGCTATAGTATCTATCAAAATGAAAAGAACAAGTGAAGCACAAGAATAGCATAAGAAGAAATAAGCACAAAAATAAAAATTCTAAAAACTTGGGTTGCCTCCCAGTAGCGCTAAGTTTTACGTCTTCAGCCAGACACAGCTATTAATTTATGTTAAGCATGAAAAATACACATTTTTATATGCCTTTTTACCTATTTGTTAGTCATGTTTTCTAATTAAAATGAGGAATAAAGTGAATTTTAGTCATTTGTTTAGTGATTAGGAATTAAACAAATAAGGCTCTCTAAATTGCTCAATTTAACACTGTTCCGTAATTTTATAAGTATTTGGTGCGTCTAATGTGGGACATGTTTTATTTTGTATAGGTTCACATGCTCGTACTGCTGAACAGCCAAAGGTGAAGCCAATAGACGGGTTTTGAAGTGCCAAAGCGACCCAAGAGCTGAGATCACGCGCAGAGAAGATCTGGACCGTTGATGTTCACTGATGAGGAAGACGGGCGTGGAATTAAATGAAGAGCATTCAGATTCAATCCGGCGATAGAGATTGCTTCGACGGGTTTTAATTGGAAGAAAAAGAAAAAAGAAACGAATGGTTCAGCGGTTCGATCTGTGGGCCGGTTCACTGAAAAAAGAAAAAAAAAGAAAAAACCAAAACCCGAGCCGATGGCTCGGGTGTCAAGCTGAATAGAGCTCTGTCGAGCTCTGTTCGAGCGGCCAACAGAGGCATAGAGGTCCTGGGTTTCGGCCGATGGCAGAGGAGATCGACGGCGGCCATGGCTCGGGTAGTGCTCGACGGATGAATCCACGGCGGAGCAACGAGCTGAGGCGATGGACAGCGATCGTCGGCGACCATGGGTTCACGACGGCGATAGCAGCGGTGGCGGAGACGATGATCGTGAACGGCGGCACAGCATGACGGCGGCGAGGAACAGGACGCGAAAAAGGAACAGAAGAAGGAAGGTGCCCAATTTGGAAGATTTTAGTTTGGAAATTGCTGAATCAGGAAGACGAATTGAAACTCAATTTCGAAATGGTAAGTGTCCCATTTCAGTTCGATTTGAGATTTTAAAAAGGGACAATTTTGGCTTTGAATTGGGAAAGAAGAACAAAGGGGTGATTTTTGGCACTGTTTCGAAGAGGAAAACTTGGATTTTTTCTACAAATTGGGCCTCAATTCGAAGGAAAATCTAGCCGGAATTAGAGGATTTTTCTGACGAAATTTCAATTTGGGAAAGATCTGATTTTGGGAGAAGAGGAACATTGGGCAGTCTATAAAAACAGAGAAGAAGAACAGAGCAGAGGCACCGGCCGACAGAGAGACGGTCCGACAGAGAGACGATCAGAAAAGTTTTTTTTTTTTTTCCAGTTCCAAAATTAGATTTCAGTTTTCTCTTTTTAGTTTGGATTCTATCTGCTGCTTTGTTGATTTGAAGATTGTAACGAACTGTTGCTGGACAGTCGACCAAGATCAGAGGGAACAGTACTACGTTTTTCTTTTAAATCTCAAATATCTTGTAAGTCAATTGCTGATTCTTTAATTGAAATGAGTTTAATTCTGAATTGTGTCTGTGTTTTAGTTAATATGTTTGGCTAAATCAGTTGCTAAGGCTAGGATGAGGCTGTAGTGATTGTAGAGAATGTACATGTGAAAGTTGATATTTTTCTCCAAGAATTATGCTATAATGTTTATGCGTTCTTGTTGTTAATTTCGTAGTTAGTTTCAGATATAGCATTAATCATGTTTTTGCTATGATTTGGAATTACTATTGTCAATGCATGCTTATTTTAATTGGTTAAATAACAAATCGGATACTAGTTGTGATTTACTCATAAGTGGATACATCTAGTGATTTGAGCTGTTAATTTAAATAGCATGAAGGACGTGATTTTTTTTGTATGAGTAATTGTGCATTAAAGTAAAATCTTCCGTAACAACGTGAATAGGATTCTAGATTGTTACGAGTATTTGGAGAATGATAAATGATTGAAGGGTTAGGGTTCTCTATAATTTATTGCATGCCGATTCCAAAGCCTTAGTATTTTATTAATTTGATAAAGTTCAGATTTTTATTCTGTTAATTGATTTTAATTAGTCGTTAGTTAGTTAGTCAATTTCTACAAGTTTCATAGTTTAGTCAAGGGTTTAGTTAGGGTTCGATTAGATTTCCGCTACACAAGTCCCTGTGGGTTCGACCTCGTAAGAATTGTGCGACTATACTCCAAACACGATTCGTACACTTGCGAGTAAAATTAAGAGATTAATTAAAACAACAACAATTTACTCATTAATGGATGATGCAGAGTCTACCAAGGATTTAGCGTGAGACCACAGAGAATAAAAATATGACCAAATGACATCTCTCATATTGCAAATTAATGTTCCCAGTCTTCTCTTCAATATCTCCCACCTAGACTCTCTGGGGAACAAAAACGAATATGAAATGGGAACAACATTGACAGCAGCTATGGGCCCCTGAAGATCAAGCTCATCTATGGGTGAGTCATCCATACTCCCCGCTAACTGATGTGGTAGTAATGGTGCCCAAGGATAGACGACTGGAATATCTAAATCTGGACTTAGTGGATGTTCATTCACTACTTCTTCTAACTGTGCAGGCACCACCCATAGGTGTAAGAATATGGCGGCCATCTAGATATCCTGTGAGAATCATGAACCTAAAAATGTGAGTGATAAATAATGAAAAATAAAGCACGCAAAGAAAACTAAACCCACTATGCACAAAACAAATTACTGCAACTTTAGTCATTATAAGTCGGGTCTGCCAGACTCAATTCATCGATCTGAGGTTGCTGCAATTCCAAGAATGGTTTAAGACGATGACAATTAACTTTGAATATATCACCATTCTTGGGGTTTTCTATTTCAACTGCTCCATGAGGATAAACAACACGAACTATAAAAGGTCCTGTCCATCGAGACTTCAATTTACCCGGAAACAGATGCAAACGAGAGTTGTATAGAAGAACTTTCTGCCCCGATGTAAAAGATTTTCGCAGAATATTTTGATCATGAACCTTTTTCATACGATCCTTGTATGATTTTGCACACTCATAAGCATCATTACAAAGCTCATCCAACTCATTCAAATGCAGTTTCCTTTGAATTCCTGCTCTATTTAGATCAAAATTCAGGTGCTTAATTGCCAAATAAGCTTTATGCTCAATTTCAACAGGAAGATGACAAGCTTTCTCGTAAACAATACGGTATGGAGACATTCCAATGGGAGTTTTAAATGCAGTACGGTAAGCCCACAAAGCATCGGTGAGTCTCAGTGACCAATCTTTGCGATTAGGATTGACTGTCTTTTCTAAAATATGCTTAATCTCCCTATTAGAAATCTCAACTTGACCACTTGTCTGGGGATAGTATTGGGTAGCAATTTTGTGGGTTATGCCATATTTCTTCATTAACTGTTCAAAAACCCTATTACAGAAATGTTTTCCCCCATCACTTATGATAGCACGAGGAGAACCAAAACGTGCAAAAATATTTTCCTTTAAGAATTGGACCACCACTTTGTGGTCATTGGTTTTGCATGCTACGGCCTCTACCCATTTAGAGACATAGTCTACCCCCACAAGGATATAAAGATTGCCAAAAGAGTTAGGAAAAGGTCCCATGAAGTCAATACCCCATACATCAAAAAGGTCTATAATAAGGATTGGGGTTAAAGGCATCATGTTACGACGTGAAAGTGCTCCTAACTTCTGACATCTTTCACATGCGGAACAATAAACATGACAGTCTTTAAAAATAGTAGGCCAATAAAATCCACACTGCAGAATCTTTGCAGCAGTCTTTTTAGAACTAAAATGGCCCCCACATGCTTGATCATGACAAAAAGAAATGATGCTTTGTTGATCATGTTCAGGAATACATCTCCTAATAATCTGATCGGGACAATACTTGAACAAGTATGGATCATCCCAAAAGAAATACTTAACCTTGGACAAAAATTTGGACCTATCTTGGGAAGACCAATGAGATGGAATTTGTTCAGTTACCAGATAATTAACTATGTCCGCAAACCAAGGCAATTGGGACACTGCAAGTAATTGCTCATCAGGAAAAGATTCAGTTATGGGCAATGATTCATCAGTAAAATCAACTATCAACCTAGATAAGTGGTTGGCTACAACATTTTCGAAACCTTTCTTATCCCGAATTTCAATATCAAATTCTTGTAGCAATAATATCCATCGGAGAAGTCTAGGTTTAGCATTTTTTTTAGATAAAAGATACTTCAATGCAGCATGATCCGAATAGATATAGACCGTCGATCCCAATAAGTAAGACTGAAACTTATCTAGAGCAAAGACAACTGCCAGCAACTCTTTTTCAGTTGTAGAATAATTAAGTTGAGCATCATTCAATGTTTTACTAGCATAGTAAATCACATGGGGAAGTTTATTAATTCATTGCCCCAACACAACACCAATAGCATAATCAGAGGCATCGCACATTATCTCAAAAGGTAGGTTCCAATCAGGTGGCCGAATAATAGGTGCAGATGTTAACTCTGATTTGAGTTTCTGAAAGGCATTATTGCAAGCATCATCAAAGACAAATGGTGTATCTTTTGCAAGGAGATTACACAAAGGTCTTGAAATTTTACTAAAGTCTTTAATGAATCTTCTGTAAAATCCAGCATGGCCTAAAAATGATCTGATTTCTTTCACAGTTCGTGGTGGTGGAAGGTGTGAAATCAAATCAACTTTAGCTTTATCAACTTCAATGCCTTTATTAGATATAATATGCCCAAGAACAATTCCTTTTTGAACCATAAAATGACATTTCTCCCAGTTGAGTACCAGATTCTTCTCTTTACACCTCACTAACACTAAATATAGATGGTGCAGACATTCATCAAAATTAAACCCAAAGATAAAAAAATCGTCCATGAATACCTCTAAAAATCGCTCTACCATATAGGAGAAAATGCTCAACATACACCTTTGAAAGGTAGCAGGTGCATTGCATAGCCCAAAGGGCATGCGACGGTAGGCAAAGGTACCAAAAGGACACGTGAAAGTGGTCTTTTCTTGGTCTTCAGGGGCTATGATAATTTGGTTATAACCAGAATAACCATCAAGGAAGCAATAATATTCATGTCCCGCTAACCTTTCCAGCATTTGGTCAATGAAAGGAAGGGGAAAATGATCTTTTCTGGTCAAAGCATTCAGCTTCCTATAATCAATACAGACACGCCAGCCCGTTTGAACTCTAGTTGGTACTAACTCATCAGCATCATTTTTCACAACAGTTATGCCAGACTTTTTTGGTACAACTTGAACAGGGCTTACCCATTTACTATCAGAGATTGGGTAGATAACTCCTACATCTAAAAGCTTAAGGATTTCAGCTCGAACAACTTCTTGCATTACAGGGTTAAGACGCCTTTGGGATTCACGAGAAGGCTTAGCATCATCCTCCAAATGAATTCTATGCATAACAACAGATGGACTGATGCCTTTAATATCTGCAATGGTCCACCCTATGGCTTCTTTGTGCTTTACAAGAACATCAAGTAATTTACGCTCTTGAGCCACATCTAGGTCAGATGCAATGATGGCAGGCAAAGACTCAGCAGGACCTAAATAGACATATTTCAGAGTATCAGGTAATGGTTTCAGGTCTAATTAAGGTGGCTCAACACTAGATGGAACTACTGGTGATGCTGATAAGGCAAGAGGCTCCACTTTTGGTTGCCACCGTTCAGTACTCATCAGAGGTACAGACTCAAGCAATGAGTTTACTTGTTCAATTGACTGATCGATATCAAATTCACAACCAAAATGTGTTAAGCAGGCCTCTAAAGGATCTTGGGAATGTGTTTGAAGAAATGTTTCATGGGCAAGTGTTTCAATCAGGTTTATTTCATTCACATCATCCATGTCCGGTGGTTGTTTACTGATGTCAAAGATGTTCAATTCCACCTTCATATTCCCAAAAGAAATTTGCATCACTCCATTTCTGCAATTAATGATAGCATTAGATGTAGCTAGAAATGGACGACCCAAAATGACAGGTATTTGCCCACTTATGTTCGGAACAGGTTGAGTATCAAGGACAACAAAGTCCACAGGGAAATAAAATGTATCAACCTTAATCAGAACATCCTCAACAACACCTCGAGGAATTTTAACCGAACGGTCAGCTAATTAAAGTGTCATTGAAGTGGGTTTTAGCTCTCCCAGACCTAATTGCACATACACAGAGTAGGGCAATAAATTCACACTTGCTCCCAGATCTAACAAGGCTCGCTCAATTTGATGTTTCCCTATCATGCATGAAATTGTGGGACAACCAGGGTCCTTATATTTGATAGGAAATTTACATTGAATGACAGAACTGACTTGTTCTGCTAGAAATGCCTTTTTAGGAACATTATTTTTCTTTTTGACAGAGACTAGATCTTTCAAAAATTTTGCATATGATAGTACTTGTTGGATTGCATCTAGAAAAGGAATGTTTATTTGCACTTGTTTAAACACTTCTAGAATATCTCCATATTATGCACTTTTTTTAGGATTGACTACTCTTTGCGGATAAGGTGCCCTAGGTACAAAATTCTTAGGTGGAGAATCACTGTCAACAGTTGGAGAAGAATTAATTTCTTTAGTCTCTATTTCAGTCTTAGTGTTCTCACTTTCTTCTTCAGACATTTCAATTTTATTATCAATTTGCTTTCCAGACCTAAGGGTAATAACTGACTGAACATATTCCTCATTCTGTGAAGAATTGGAGCTACTACCAATGGAAAATTGGCCCTTCTGGTTAGGCACAGGTTGACTAGGGAATCTCCCTCTCTCTCTTTCTGCTAATTGAGTAGCCAATTGACCAACTTGAGTCTCTAACTTAGCAATTGCTTGAGTATTCATGTGTGTAGAGTTTTTCATTTCAAGCATAGCTTGGTTAGTTGACTGAATAACTTGGCTTGTAGATTAGATGAAAGATTTGAGAGTGTCCTCTAATGATGATTATTTTTGTGTAAGGGATGGAGATTGATTGGCTGGTTGTTGGTATTGGGTAGGAGGTTGAGACAAAGCTGGATAAGGTGGGTTGTTCTGCCTAAACTGATTATCCATGGGTTGCATAGGCTGCCCACCTACATTCATAGGTGGTTGACTTTGTCTCCAGGAGAAATTTCGATGATTTCTCCAACCTGAATTGTAGGTTTCAGAGAAAGGATTGCCTGTCGGCTTCCCATAATTATTCAGGACATTGACTTGTTCTGCATAACCCTCTGGATAAGTATTCATTGAAGGACAGTTCAGGGATGTATGCATTGGACTGGCACACACAGAGCATGCTTCATTCATGTTGAGGGCATTGATGCTTCGGTTCAAACTCAGGGCATCTATTTTCTTGGTTAACGCATCGAGTTTGACCTTAACATCTACGTCCTCTTTGATTTCGTAGAGACCTCCCTTCTTAGAAGCTTGATGTTGTCTCTCCCTATGACCTGCAAAATCCCACTGTTGGGACCTTTCAGCTAATCACTCTAAGAAGTTAAAAGCTGCTTCACCTCCCAAGTCTAAGAAAGCACCGCCATTCATTGATTCAATCATATTGCGGTGTGTTTGAGTTAAACCATTGTAAAAGTGTTGAATTAACCTCCATGTTTCAAACCCATGATGTGGACATTTTAGTAAAAGGTCTTTAAATATTTCCCAACTCTCATAAAATTTTTCATTTTCATCTTCTATGAAGTCAGTGATTTCTCTCTTTAATTCATTAGTTTTGGCCATTGGGAAGAATTTGGACAAGAATTTGGTCACCAACATGTCCCATATTGTGACAGAGTCAGCGGGAAGAGAATTTAACCATGCCTTGGCCTTGTCCTTCAAAGAGAAGGGGAAAAGGCGCAGACGAACAGACTCATCAGAGAAGTCTGTGAACCTAAAAGTTGCACAAATTTCTAGAAAGTCCTTTACATGCATGTAAGGATCCTCTCTGTTAAGACCATGATAATTGGGCAAAAGTTGAATTATCTGAGGTTTTAGTTCAAAATGTTTTGCAGAGGTTGCAGGTAACACTATGCAAGATGGAGGGTTGATTGTGATCGGAGAAAATAACTCCCTCAGAGATTTCTCAGGTTGATCTTCCATTTTGAATGAAAGATCAATTTTAGTTTCACTATTCTCTAAAGGATTAGAATTATTGCTAACCAGACGCAGTGTGTGATCACGTGTCCACGTGGTCATCCACCGTCAATCAACTCCCACGTGTTTAAAATTTTTAATTTTTTTTAATTTTTAATTTTTTTTTTTTGTGACCTAAAATTAACTGCAAGGGTAAAATTAGTCTTAGAATTTGATTTCCTACAAGTCCCCGGCAGCAGCGCCAAAAACTTGTTGTTGTTTTAATTAATCTTCTTAATTTTACTCGCAAGTGTACGAATTGTGTTTGGAGTATAGTCGCACAATTCTTACGAGGTCGAACCCACAGGGACTTGTGTAGCGAAAATCTAATCGAATCCTAACTAAACCCTTGACTAAACTATGAAACTTGTAGAAATTGATTAACTAACTAACGACTAATTAAAATCAATTAACGGAATAAAAATTTGAACTTTATCAAATTAATAAAATACTAAGGCTTTGGAATCGGCATGCAATAAATTATAGAGAACCCTAACCCTTCAATTATTTATCATTCTCCAAATACTCGTAACAATCTAGAATCCTATTCAAGTTGTTACGGAAGATTTTACTTTAATGCACAATTACTCAAACAAAAATCACGTCCTTCATGCTAATTAAATTAACAACTCAAATCACTAGATGTATCCACTTATGAGTAAATCACAACTAGTATCCGATTTATTATTTAACCAATTAAAACAAGCATGCATTGACAATAGTAATTCCAAATCATAGCAAAAATATGATTACTGCTATATCTGAAAATAACTACGCAATTAACAACACGAACGTATAAACATTATAGCATAATCGTAGGAGAAAAATACCAACTTTCACATAACAGGCATTCTCTACAACTACTACAGCCTCATCCTAGCCTTAGCAACAAATCTAGCCAAGCATATTAACTAAAACGCATACATAATTCATAATTAAATTCATCTCAATTAAAAGAAATAAGATTGACTTACAGAAAATATGGGATTAAATGCAAAGAAAAGAGTGTTGTTCTTCCCGGTCGACTGTTCCTAACAGTAATTGTTCGAAACAATTCCAAGAAGCATAGCGTTCATGACAACTCCCAGCAACACAGAATTAATGAAAAATAAAAACACAAGGAGAAAAGAAAAACTAGAATTTCTGAACTCTTCCCTCTGTTCGTGTTGGTACAGCTTGTTACAAATTCAGCCGAGATGAAAAGAATACAGAAAATACAAACTTTTTGAACTGAGAAAAAGATGAAAAATAAGAACTGTAAATCAAAGGAAATTTCTTTCGGTCGTCTCTTCTGTCTGCCCGTGCCTTCTGCTCTGTCTCTGTTTATATAGACTGCAAGAACTCTCCTTTGTTCTTCCAAAATCAGGCCTTTCCTAAGCCAATTTTGTGTAAATCAAAACCTTCCCTTTGGCTACCTTCCAAATCAGTTGATTAGCCATTTGAATAGCTTCAAATCCCGTTCAATTTTGTATTAAAAATACCAACTTTAAGCTGCTCAAAACAATGCCCAAAACGCCCAAATGCACAGCCTTTCCTTTCTGAGACCTTCCAAATTAGTCGTTGTTGTTCCTCTAGATCGCGCACTATTCCTCGCCGGAACATCTCCTTCGATCAATTGCCGGAATCCATGACCGTCGTCGTCGGTTCACCACCCTCCAGTCCGCTGTCGCCTTGCCGTGTTCGCCTGCCTCAGCTCGCTGCAGCCGTCTCCATCAAGCCCAGCTATCGCTCGTCTTTGACCTCCACCGTCGAGCTCATCATCGCCGGAACCTTGCGACCACCGCCGTGATCTCCATCAAGCTCTCGATCCTCCGTCGGCCGCTCGAGCCTCCGTCGGTCTCTGCTCCTCTGTTAGAACCCGACTGAACACCCGAGCCGTTGGCTCGGGTTTTGTTTTTTTTTTCTTACTTACTTTCGACCCGACCCAACGAATAGACCAAACCGGTTTTTTTTTTTTTTAATTGAGCTGTATCCCGTCGTAGAATTCTCATCCGCTTGATCAAATCTGAACCCCTGTACATTGATTCCACGCCCGTCTTCTTCATCACTGAACATCAACGGCTTAGATCTTCTTTGCACATTTAATCTCCGCTCCTGGGTCACTTCGGCACTTTAAAACACGTCTAATGGCTTCACTTTTGGCTGTTCTGTAGTACGAGCATTTGAACCTATACAAAATAACACATGTCCCACATTAGATATGCCAAATATTTATAAAATTACGGAACAGTGTTAAATTGAGCAATTTTGATAGCCTTATTTGTTTAAGGCCTAATTACTAAACAAATGATTAAAATTCACTTTATTCCTTATTTTAATTAGAAATTATGACTAACAAACAGGTAAAAAGGCATATAAAAATTAGTATTTTTCATGCTTAACAAGTTTTATACTCACCCCTCTTTCTTTGTTTTGTTTTGGGGCTGCATGGTGCGACATGCTGACGGACAGGATCCTCTATTTGAGGAGAGATCGTAGAGAGCGCGGGATTGGGTGTGGATGCCTTAGACTTGATTAGTTTATCTTTTAGAGTTGTTATATTTGGTATGTTGAGACTTGTAGACTCTTTTGATTTGAGCTGGTGTGTTGGCTCAAATTTGTATTTTGTGGGTTTAATGACTTGTCGATCTACTTTGAGTTAGACTCTACATTTATTCCTCTTATTTACTCTTGCTCAAAACTGTTTATGCGTAACTCTGTTAGTGAGACCGCCTGTAAGAGGGGCATAAGTCTTCCGCTATATCTCTTAACGTCGCCCCTGTGTGCCGGTTCGACTCTTGGACCGTTTTCGATTCGAATCGGGCGGTGCCCGGGGCGTGACAAAAATGATGAGGAAAAAAGGGGCAGCCAAAAGGGGAGGGGGGGAGAGGAGCAAGAAAGAGAGCGGCGAAGAGGGGAGGGGAAGATAGGGAAGAGAAGTGGAAGAAAGGGAAAGAAAAAGACAAAATAGAATTATGAGGGCTCATGAGGTAATTTTTGGAGGGAAAAAAGGGCGGAAAGTGGGTGAGGCCATTACCGGGAGATCACATGCCTCTCTAACTTCCTGACACAAAATTATTTACACTTTAGTGTTAGGTTCTAAAGTGTATTTATCTTTAATTCGTAATCCTAAACCGTAATTCCCCCTTGTAACAAATAAAACACTTGCCCAAGTCAAGAGGATTCTCCCAAATAATCATTCCTTGTTACTAAGAAAAAATGATCAAGTACTCAACCTTCATGTAATTCTACTGATTTCTCAATCACTAAGTAGAGAAAAGAGATCGGCAAGGGTAGTCCTGATTTGCATACTTCTAGCTGGTCATGTCACTTTAAATTTTTTTTTTTGAGAGATGAAAAGGAACACCGTGCGCTTCTCAAAACTTATAATAAAGGATGAACATCAATAATTTGGTCGTCTTATCATGTCATATTCCAGTCTTTGTGAGGCACCAAGAGCAGCTCCCTTGGTATATAAAAAGGATTCGCAGACCACTTTCACACTGGCATTAGCTCCATACATTCCTTAGCTGGAAGCCATAATATCCACTAGAGGGGAAAAAGAGCTTCTCCTTGCCCTTTATCAAGTGTGGCGGTTGGTGGCCTAAAGCAAACCCCATTTCAACTATGTTGAAAATGTTGTGGACAATACACCAACCATAAAAATATCCCGTCTGATTAATTTTGCACCACCTTATTGGGTCGATTGCCTTCCAATGAGGATAGAGAAATAAACAAAGTTTTGACCCATTTCTTCCACTAAGGATTTGGTAGACACGCAAAGAGCCAAAGATCACCCACGGCCCATAAAGTCAGAACCAAGGAATCTGTGCGCGTGGATACGTATCATTGTTAGGTAGGTGGAAAGGCATGGCATTGAAAATTTGAAAGTGATAAAAAAACTATAAATTAGCATGACATTTTTCCGAGGTGTTCAAGTCCTTAAGAGCTGACTAGAAGGGGCAGGCAACTGGCCTCTAAGGATAACTCCGGATAATAGGGATATAATCTTGGGAAGGCGTTCAACAAAGTGGGGTCCAAATCCTTAGCATAACTTTTTAACTTGAGCATGCATTCCCTCTGTCCCATGTTAATGCTACATTTATATTAAATATGTGTTCTATATTAGTTGCTCATTTAAAAAGAATTTAAGTGGCTGGATATTTAAAGAACATCTCACAAGTAAGAAGCTTGTAAGATGCTTTTTTAAGTGGTTTGAGCCAGATAAAGCAACTAATATTGGTCACATTTATAACAAATTTGGCTATTAATCCGGCATAGGGAAGTATAAAGCAAAATTACGACAATTATTACATTCCTACTTCCAGTTGAGAGCTTTGTTTTTTGGCAACTTGCTGCCATTGGCTTTTGCCTTTAGTCGAGAATCCGTTCTTCAGTGGACGCCAAATTCCACTCCACTGCAGCTACTTGACTATCAAGCCTTTCGCAGAAGAACAGGCAAGATCATGCTTCAAAGACCAAAGCTCTGAAGCCTTTCTTCCCCCAGTGCTCTAAACCTTAGACATTCCCATGAAGAAGAAGGTGTACAATACCTTCTATTTGTCAACAAATCCAGTGTTACTAGCCCTCTTGCTATTCCTAAGGTTTGGCAAATTGGCCAATTCTCAAGGCGAAGGAGGTTGTACCTGCCCGCTCCCCGGGCCAGAGGCTCCGGCGCCAGCACCGGCACTTGCCTTATCTGCCAATTTAGTACAAGGCGATGGAGTGTGCACCTGCCTGGCCCCCTCACCTGCGCCAACGAAAGAGCTCGGCCCCGAGGACTTCCAAGACATCAAGCTCTTCCAGGTCTACCCGGTGATCCAACGGTTCAAGGCAATCATCACATCGGACCCACAGAATATCACGGACACATGGGTGGGCCCGGACATTTGTAATGTCTACAAGGGGTTCTTCTGCGATGGCCCCCCCTACAACAGGTCCGCCACCGCCGTCGCCTCGATCGACTTCAACGGCTTTCTCCTTGCCGCACCGTCGATCTCTGACTTCCTCGTTGGCTTCCCCGACCTCGCTCTCTTCCATGCCAATTCCAACCGCTTTGCGGGCACCATCCCCGCGGGGATAGCCAACCTCTCCTTCCTCTATGAGCTCGACGTGAGCAACAACCTCCTCTCCGGCTCCTTCCCTTCGGCCGTCCTCAACCTCCCACAGATCAGCTTCCTCGACATCCGATACAACTTCTTCTCCGGCGCTGTCCCCGATCGGCTCTTCACCTCCTACGCCAACATTGATGTGCTCTTCATAAACAACAACAATTTCATGCAAACCCTACCCAATACACTAGGCAGCTTGAAGGCCTCCTACCTCACCCTGGCCAACAACAAGTTTACTGGGCCTATCCCTGGACGTCTGTGCAACATATCCACCACATTAATAGAAGTCCTCCTCCTCAACAATGAACTCACAGGCTGCTTGCCTTATGAGATTGGGCTGCTAACGCTGGCCACTGTCTTTGATGCTGGGTCCAACAAGCTAACTGGGCCTATACCATATTCATTCGGGTGCATGACCAAGCTGGAGCAGCTGAACCTCGCCGGAAACCGCCTTTATGGGCCGGTGCCGGAGGTGGTGTGCGCCTTGGCCAACTTGCAGAACTTGTCTCTGTCGGATAACTACTTTACCCACCTAGGGCCCATTTGCATGCAACTGATCAAGAAAGGCGTGTTGAATGACAGCAAAAATTGCATCCTGGGCCGGCCCAACCAGAGGCCCATTAAAGAATGTGCGGCCTTTGCCTTTCAGAAGAGTTTGTGTCATTTCCCGACCCAGTACTATATCATCCCTTGTGCTCATTCCCACTCCGAGGGCCCAACCCCCGTTGCGCAGTCTGCGACACCTTCGAGGTCGTATGGTGCTCTCCATAGGTACCGAACACCGCCGGCACCGCTTATCTACAAGTCCCCTCCTCCACATTCGTATCAAAGTAATGTAGTGGATCGCTCGTTGTAATCTGTATCATTTATATACATCGATGTGCTTCCAAGTGCATAATGATGCAAAGTAAAAGCATCAACATTTAAATTGATCAGAGATTAGAGACAGATTTGTTTTATCTTCAATAAGTTTAGGGTTGTAGTCAGCCGACTGTCGGCATGTCGGAATGGGCTTGTACCTTTTTTTGTGTGCTATACTAGCAAATCTCCACACGCACATTGTGCGTGCTCAACCATTTAATTGAACACCCACAGGGTCACAACTATATAAGAGAATCCCTCCAAATCCACATCTCTTGTAGGTGTAGATCTTCTCTTTTAATCAAACTCCTCTACGCTCCTCCAAATGCTAATCCGCTAGTACGAGTAATATAAATCTTGAAAGGAATCTGAGACAACATACTCTAGTTTGTCTGTTCCTTCCACTTTTAATAATAGTAGTATCGATATCGATATCGCCATAATTGACCTAAACAAACTAATGTAAAAGTTTTCCAAGTAGCCAAATCTTCCAAGCACAATTTGATGCTTAGGGCATGTTTGGTAGCGGATTTTTGCCCTTGCTTCTTGGAGAATCAGGCGCTTTCTGCAGTTGTCCGTTTGGTAGCACTATTTTGGATGAAGCAGGCGATGTAGTAAAGTTGACTGAGGAAAGTGGACTTTCTGCAGAATCTCCTCGCGAGGAGATTTTGTGGAAGAAGCGCTAACCCTCAAAAGTTGAGAGAAAATTTCCTCATGTTGCCCCTCACCCTTCATGTTGCGGTTCCTTCTTCCCTTTGGCCACCACATACCCGATTTCATCAGTTTGGTTGATCTTTCTCCACCGACCTATCCGAAAAGTTGACCTAGCCCTCCTCCCGCATCACTGTTGGGAGCTGTCGTCGTCCTCCCTGCTTTCTTGTGGTGATCTACATACTCTCCAGTGCCAGCATCACCTTCGTTCGCATACTTGTGAAGGGTCCCATCTTATCCCAGCCAAACCCAACAACCCTCCCCGCACACCCCCCAAACACACAAAGATCTTTCCTCGCATGCCCACCTCAACCAACACCATGAAAACAGTGGCCAGCAATCTAGCCAGGCAAGATCGAAGAAGGTAGGGAGTTGGTCGAAGACAGGGATGGGCCGAGATGGGAAGCCTGTGAGCTCTTCCTATCATGTCTTTGAGCCAGGGCTATCATGTATTGTGTCTTCAAGCCAAGGCTATCGTGTAATCGATTACACGATAGCATGGCTATCGTGTATCGTGTCTTCGAGCCAGGGCTATCGTGTAATCGATTACAGGATAGCTCTGGCTCAAAGACACGATAGGAAGAGCTATCGTGTAATCGATTACACGATAGCTCTATCTCGAAGACACGATACACGATAGCCTTGGCTCAAAGACACGATACACGATAGCCCTGGCTCAAAGACACAATAGGAAGAGCTCACGGGCTTCCTATCTTGGCCCATCCCTATCTTCGGCCAACTCCCCACCTTCTCCGATCTTGCCTGGCCAGATTGCTGGCCACTGTTTTCATGGTGTTTGTTGAGGTGGGCATGTGAGGAAAGATCTTTGTGTGTGTGTGTGTGTATGGGGGGGAGGGGGGGGCGGTGGTTGTTGGGTTTGTGCTGGGATAAGACAGGACCCTCCACAAGCTTGCGGACGGAGGCGATGGCCGGCACCAGAGAGTATGTAGATCACCACAAGAAAGTAGGGAGGATGACGGCAGCTCCCAACGGCAATGTGGGAGGAGGGCTAGGGCTTGGGGAGAGGGTTTCAAAGGGTTATAAGAGGGGGATCATTCTCAATTATCCAATCACATGGATAGTTGCAATCTTTAGCATGAGGGGTAGTTTTGTAACTTAGTATTCCAAAATCTGCTTTTTGCTTATGTTGCCAAACAAACTACTCACCAAAAAGCTGATTTTTCCTTATGTCCAACCCAACACACATCACTTCACAATTAAAATCCAAGAAGCAGAATACTCTAGATTCTGCTTCTTTTACTCCAAGAAGTTGCAACCAAACAGGGTTTGGTAACATATTTTTTGAGTAGCGAAGCAAGGCTCTCGTGGATTTTGATTTTTTGGGTGAATTTGTGTGTTTGGTTACATGTACATCGAAGAAGCAAAAGTACTTTGAATACACTGCATATCTCGAGTTGACAAGGACATTTGACGTTATTTTTCATAGATTTTCTTCCTCAAAACGCATAAAAAAAGTGGTTCAGCTTTCCCACAGGAATCTTCTCCTGTCTACAAAATTCAACGAACATATGTTTGTTCATACGACAGACGTCCCTGCACATTCGATCATTCGTAATATTATATAACATCTCACCTACTAACTCCCCTCCCCTGTGGCGATGTGGGTGAACAACATTACGAGGGGGATGATTTGATAAATGTTCCATAGCATTGGCACACTGATTAATTATTGCAGCATCCTCATCGTCGTCGCCAAAGTATATCCACCTCTACAAATTGAAAATAATGTAATGAACTATATTGCTGAATGACTAATATTAATATTAATGGGGGAAGCTGATTACCTTACCAGAGGGTTCATTATTGTAGGCCCGGCAGTGGAAGGTGCAATAGATGCTATCTCAAGCCTGTTGAACGATGGGAGTGGCTATCGTCAATGCGATTACACGGTAGCCTTCAATACCATGGTCATAAGAGAAAAGATAGAATATATATATATATATATATATATATATATATATATAAGTAAGCAATGAGGTTCTCCAATTCTGATATGCTCATACATGTATATATAAGCACTATCAGAGTCACATGCATAACACTAATCACGATCATCACATGTCGAATAGTAAGGATGAAAAAAATGGTCACCACACATTCATGGCCTACATATATAGGTCAGAGGAGTCACATGCATACAGTAGGAGAAATGACAATATTCACATGGAGAATAGTAGTCAGACCAATAAAAAATAGTTCACCATTATCAGAAGAGTCAAATGCATAAAGTTGATAATAGCTTATACAACAGTCGTAAAATCACAAGTGTCTACAAATGAATTTATTGTCACAGGCATCTAGATTGGGGGTGTCTTCTCATCCCACAAGTTCTTCAACCACTGCTCAGCAAGTTTGGCATCATCTTCTAGGTACAGCCACAGCTGTCTGTTAGTCTCAAATGAGAATAATGATATCGCATAACTATACATTGTGTTAGTGACATCATATCTAGGGAGGCGGCGTAGTAGACGAAAGCATCTATCGATTTCATCACTCCGTGCGTGCTTCTCTGCTAGCTTCGCCTCAAATAGCATATGATCATGCTTCTCGGCAAGCACATTTCTTGCCAGCATAGCGTCAGACAGCGACTGGAAGCCAGTTGATATTTCTGAAGAGGAGTAAGTCTTCCTCTTCGAAGTCTTACGCTTGTCAATAGGGGTAGGCCTGAGGGGATCAGTGTGGGCATGTGGAGGCATATGTAGGGGAGTTTGGGAAGCCGGAGAGTCGGCATTCGGAGGCTCCTACACACAAGAACACGAATAATTATTAAAACAAAAATGTAAGACGGGTACAAATAGATATCGATTACACAATACAAGCGCATGATGGTATAACATTATAGAGGATTCATGTCTGTGCACCTGGAATATGTTGCAAGTAGGACGTACTGAGGGGTCTAGCTGATGGGGCTTGCTTTGATATCAGCATCAAGGAGATTGGGGAATGATTGAGGGTGCGTGTTATCTACGATATCCACTCCCAAGTACTGAGCAAATTCATTAGGTTGCATCCTAGGGTGATCTTCATTTGTACCATGTGAACTATCCGACGGCAGCTCTGCACTTGGGGGCATCCTTTTTGGTGGACGTCCAGCATAAGCTTGATGCCCAGTAGCATGGTTGCCATCGAATATTATTGCTAATAGACCATCCATCTCTATGGTGTATCCCCAAGACTTCAATCTCATGGCGAGAGTAGATTGGCAAGGAAAAATCTTGGGTACGATTATGCAAGAAATTGTAAATTACGGTACATAACTAAAATGTCAGACGATACACACCTGTCTAAAAATCTTCCAAAAATTAGGATTTCCGGACGTATATGTTTGTGTTGCTTCGTTATACCCACAACCAGTGTAATCTGACATCCACTTCCATGCATTGTAGAGGTACCTTGTCTTGTCATAGTGATTGCGGATTTTTTCTTCATTCATAATTATACCCTTCTTATTCAATTCTTGGCTTACATATTCGCAACCTCCGGGGTGAAGATCCTTACTCCTACTAAATCCAGCCAAAAGTGCTTTGGCATACGATCTGATAAATACATAGTGCTCTTCCTTGTTCCACTCAACCTATTTGATGTACTTTGCTTTCTTGCCTGGGCTGGCCATCTATTCCACACAAAAAGAAGCATATGAGAGTAAGAGATGTGGACATACACGATAGCATGACAATAACATTACACGATTGCCTACAATGCGTGACGTTAATCTATTACACAATAGCCCAGTCTAAAGTATAATTAATTACACGATATAGGTGGGTACCGTGTAGTCGATTACACGATAGAGGTGCTCATCGAGTAAGAGATTACACGATCGCGTATTCTATCGAGTAATCACGATAACCATTTGGAAATCGAGTGATCGAGTTATGTGTGTACCATGTACCTGATTACACGATCGGGCAGTCTATCTTATAATCAAGATAACCACATGAAAATCGAGTAATCGAGTGATCGATTACTCAATAGATGTGTGTAACCGTGTACCCGATTACACGATCGTGATCCGGCTATCGTATAATCACAATAACCACATGGAAATCGAGTAATCGAGTAAACGATTACTCGATAGATGTGTGTACCGTGTACCCGATTACATGATTGCTCTCCAACTATCATATAATCATGATAACCACATGAAAATTGAGTAATCGGGTACACGGTACACACATATATCGACTAATCGATGACTCGATTTCTATATAGCCGGAGAGCGATCGGATAATCGGGTACACAGTACACACATCTATCGAATAATCGATTACTCGATTACTTGACTTCCATGTTTATCGTGATTATATGATAGACTTCCTGATTGTCCCCAAAAGAAGAAGTAATGAGTAATCAAAGTAGATCGTGAAATCGGAGAAAAGAGAAGATAATAAAAACGGTTAAAACAGCCAAAAAAAGAATCATATTGACAGAAAATCAACAAACGAAGATGCATACGCTAGATATTCATTCATCCGCAGAATATTCATTCATGTAATCATCAAACAAAGATGCATTCACTAGATATTTTTTGACAGAGAGCAATGAGATTGACTCATGCTAACATGTACAGGAACCATACACTCAGACAGATTCAAATTCAATATTCAATATTCAATATTCAAAATTCAAAAAATCAGAGCCGTTTTCTTACCTGCACGTCAATGAAAAGGGACGGTTGTCGACGACAGTCGGGCGGGGAAGCTGCCAATGGATATGGCGACGCGGTAATTGACGTCCGACTCGGGCGGGTGAAGCGGCGGCAAGAGTTGCTAGAGAGAGGGGAAAAGGGATTATTGGGGGGGGGGGTCGCATGCGAGACGGTCAGAGGAAGACGACAGAGCACGGGAGTGATGGTGGCTGGGATGAGAGTGATCGATGAAAGAGAAAAAAAACCTAAAAAACAAGAGGGAGGGGCCCCATGTTTTTTTCGTCAGGCTGATTCTCACTCGAGGGAAAATCAGCCTTTCAGGGGTGAAAGGTGATAATTTGTCACCTTTCACCGTCAGCAGCCACTATTCAGCCTTTCAGCTAACAAACACAAAACAAGTGATAGATGAAAATTTTCACCTATCACCGTCACCAACCATTTTTCACTCTTTCAGCTTCCAAACACTTTTCACCCTGAAATGTGACACCTTTCAGGGCTAAAATATATGTTTTTTCAGCTTCAAAACTCACCCCATATCTCTCGTATTTGTTGTCACCCATCTCTGCATCAGAAAGAGGTTTACTAAAAAAACAGAACTCTTAATTAAAAGGATCAAACTAAATCTTCCATAGTAGATTGCGCATATTAAACTGCTGAAACTTATGATAAAAAGATGCTATAGCAAAATTACCGGCCATGAAGATGTCTCATGTCAGTTACAAAGTTTACCAATTAAATACTAGCATCGGATTCTATTTTCAAATCTTTGTAGGTCTCTACCTTTAAGAGAGGTTTCGCGCTGAGGCAGCTTGACGATACCATATTCCTTGCTCTCAGTTGTAAGCTTGCTTGGAACACATTTAACTCAAAATCAAACTTGGACAAATTTCAAGTGGCAAAAATATATCCATCCGTCCAATGAAGCATGTTTGCATTTGAAAATGAGTTAATTAATTCCATTGGACTCAAAGGCCTTACATCAAATTTTGGTAGTTAAAATAGAGAGCCAATACCCTATTTATTTCCATGTACTACGTTAGCCCCCCATACTGGTCATGTGTTTGGTCATGGTGCCCACATCGACGTTCTATTTGTGTGTGAACTAGGCATATTCGTAGTGTCGTAGGAAGGAAATCATATTCTTATCAATGGATTTGAATCCAACAGTCAACAAATTAGAGGTGAAGTGTGCCCCATACCAGAACTCATATGTGGGGGGAAAGATCATTAATTTGACAGTTAATTAATTCTTCACGGAAAAGTTGTTTTGAGGGTTTGGAAACATTCCCTTCTAGTAACCCAAGGATGAGGTTTCGTGATTTTCTCAACATTAAACCATGGAAGTTTTTTATTATCCCTCCTGTCACTTTTAATTGAGACCATCATATATTGGTCAATTTTGTTCACAGTAAAAGCCTAGGCTTTCCGACCGAATGAATCACCTTTCATCACGAAGACCTCTCGATCTCGACCTAGGGTCGTTGCCGGGTAGTCGTCGTCATTGTCTGCAGTGCATGGCTGGAGAATAATTAGGGCACTGTATCATCTAATTTTGGTATGAATACTTTTGCCAACTATCTTAATTAAAAGTGATCGGAGGGAGTATATTGATTAGACTTACTCCCTACCTCATTGCCTTGTCCATATAGAGAGGATGGTGCTCTTCAAAGTTTGATGAAACAATTTCGGAGAGGAGCATCATTTGGGATATATGAGATCAGATTGCCACCCCTATGCATCCTCTTAGTAATTCAGAAAAAGTTGCACATGGTTTAAATCTTAAGATTTTTTTCTATTGGTTTGTCGATACGTAGGGGTGGTGTTATTCATTCTAATGGTGGCATCCCTGGTTTAAGTTCTCATCATTTTCACGGACTTGCTACTGATATGATCCAGTAGGTTAGTCTATTCTAGAAGGTATACGTCACTCCCCAAATTTTTAGCTTCGGATCGGAGTAAAATATTTTAAATTGCTAAATACTTGAGGCGTCATAGATTATACCATCATTCACACCAATATAATAAAAAGTGTAAAATGGTAAAACTTAAAGGATGGGTTATTTATAAATGAAATTCATAATTAACAATAAAATAATAATTTGATATATTTATTGGTCCAAAGCCATTACAATTGTTCTCAAAATAAACTAAAACTTTAATATCAAAGGTACGGACTTCTTCTCGCTAATCCACTCTATCCAACTATCCATTATGCGTTATTAGCTGCTAAACCTACATCGCAAGATGCATGAGTATTTTGATAAGTACCAAGTAGAATGTAAAATCGCAATAGAATATAATAAGATAACCAAGGATAATGCAAACAACGAAAGTAGTTGTAATATGAACTGTAATGTTTTACAAATCAATTCCAGATGAAACAATCATGCTCCATAAATATCGATAATGCTAGGAGTGAATGAATTTCTGCTCTCAAATTTCAGCGGCTGTCAATCTGGACAACATACCCATACATCCACTAGGGGTCCTCGACAAGAGTCCTGCCATGAGTTTAGGACATGGGCTCCAACGGTGTTCATGGACACAATGGACTGAAACTAAATATGTCTTCCATGATGCCTAACAATCTAATAGCGCACGTAGGTGCCACCAAAGGGCATGAATGTTGTGACAATCCCCAAAATAAATATAGAGACCTCGTAATGTCAATGTTTCGGTCATTGCTTATTGGGCATACTATGATTTTTAACAGAGATGTGTCAATCCCTTATGAGACTCAATCAAACAATTATAATGCAAAGTACAAGAATCATGTACCAATCCCTATAGAATCTCAGATGAGCAAATAATAATGCAAAGAATAGAGGTGTTGTGCAAACACCTGTGGAGACTCGGATGAGATATTAATCACTCATAGAGTAGGAATATTGTGCCAATTCCTGAGGAAACTGACTTTCTAATTCTAACCGACTATGCAACAAATAAAACTAACAAAAACAAAGCAAATAATGAAAAATTACATGTAATTGAATTAAGTGAGAATAATGGAAGAAGACATCAAGGTAAAGCTGCCCATCATGACTCTAAGAGTGTTGCAGGACTCGAATTTTAGATGGGGTAATTGATTTATAAACTGGAAAGACAGAAAGGTTAAAGAGATAATAGGGTTCTAGACCTAATGACCAAGTTGTAACTTGAAGACTCATAACTAGAATACTTTAATATGTGATAGGGTCTCTCAGTTTGGTTACATATGTATATTTAATACAATAATTGAGGTTACACAAAGGTTGGTTAGGGCATTAGTGAAACCGACAACATTTGTATAGTTTTAATTGCTCGAGAATTATATCATAAGGTATATACAACTAATTGGAGACTCATCAGCATGATTTAACTACTTTATATTAGAGAGTTAAGACTATACAAAGGTCGGTAAGGTTTTGGACAATTCTAACAACAATTATGTAACCCTATAGGTTTATACTTCTATAATGGACCTTGTATAATACTTTCATAATACCTCAGCTTAGACAATTAGTGGTTTAAGTAACTAATGCATGATACATATGTACTGGCCGGGATGATACATGAATGAACATAAGGGTTTTAGTCGACAATACAGCTACTAATTGACAAGGTTCGGTAAAACCTCAAATGTATAACAACATGATAACTTTGATAAATAAACTAATCACCCCAACTAAAACCAGACGGCAAGGTTGAATAACTATAGATGGCGGCATCAAGGAAAGGACATGTAAATTAGGGTCTTAACATAATACAATGCATGCAATGGAAACAAGAATCAGGTAGATGCTCGCAATCGATCACTACAATTTCAGCATGACAAAAAAATGAATATCATTCAACTACAACATCAATAGGAATAATGCTAGTATTTGACTTCAAATGCAAGAAAATCTAGGCATTGTAGAAAAACAAAACCATAGAAGAAATTTTATGAAAACATCCTACTTCAATCATTCGTAGTAACCTTCTCGCTTCGAGTTCGCTCTAGCCGTCCCACGCACCTCCACAGATGTCTCTTTAGGTCCGACAACAAAGGGAGAAAAGAGGGAGAGAAGGTTGAGAGAAAGATGAGAGAGAGAGAGATCGAATAAAGTGAGGAAAAGAAGAGGTCGACAACCTCTTTATTTATAGGCAGCGCCCTGATATCTATAAAATATACACATTTTATATGCCTTTCTGCCTATATGTTAGTCGTAATTTTAGTTGAAGCAAGGATTATTAACGATTAATCATTATTAGGTGAGTAATTAGGAGTTTAATAAGTAAATGCGCTTAATTGATCAATTTAGATGCGTTAATTGGATTTAATGGATTTACATTTTATAATGCGTTTAAGTTATATTTAACTTTATTTATGCAGGTTTTAAAAGTCCGAAATGCAAATCGTCAAAGTGAACGCATGCCAAACCGTTTCTGTACTAAGATCGAAGATTCGATGGATGAGATGGTTACGACGGGTTTTAAGGAAGAAAAAGAAAACAAAAAAAGAGAAGAAAAACTGGTTCAGTTCAGGCCGGTTCAGTTTTGGTTCGGTTTTAAATAAAAAAAAGGAAAGACAGCCCGAGCCGAAACTCGGGCATTTGTTTCAGAAACAGAGCTTGCGCTCGAGCTCGCCTGTAAAAGTGGCGGCTGGGTCTCATGGCGGACTGAGTTGGGTTCCGGCATGAAGATGGCGGAGAGGCGGAGAAATTGACGGTGACGACAGCTCAGAAAGGTCGGCAATGGATCGTGGCGAGGATGACGGAGAATCAAAAGAAAACGGAATGCAGGAAGAGGCGTTCTCGAATAGGAAACCCGATTTCGAGCTCGATTTGGAAAGTATATTCACGATTGATTTGGATTCCTTCTTCGATTAGGAATCGGCGGAGGTCTATAAAAACAGGGCCAAAAACAGAGAACTGGACGGAGAGAAACAAATCGAAAAAGTAGAACTTTTGTCGGGATTCCGGTGCGGTTTTGGCCAGATTCTGGCAGGGTTTTGGCCGGAGGTGAGGAGGAGAGGAGAAAGGCTTGATTTTGGACGATTTTGCACAACGATTTGAAACTGCTATAGTGCTATCTCTAATTGTTACAGTAACCGCAAGTTTGTCGGAGAAGATGATGAATAGTGCCAATGCTACAGTGCTACAGTGTGCGTGAACAGTGTTCCTGCAAATGACTACTTCAACAAATCAGACTTCTTCTTTCTCTTATTCTATGTCTGGTTAATTTTCTTATCAAGGCTAGGTGATACCCTAAATATGTATTATTACTCTTGATTGTTTAATGAAATTGGAGTTGATATGATTATTCTTAATGCGGTTTTATGTTTCATAATTTGATCTAGTGCTTGACCATAGACTGGTATGATTATGATTGAAATTTCATCTTGATATTTCCTGTGTCTAGATAATAACAGGTTTGTATTGATTCTATGCCCGACCAAAGGATATAATTAATTACATAATCTATAGTAGATGAACTTTTCGTGTCCGACCAAAGAACGTGTAGTGAATTCACTAGTAATTCGTGTGTCTGACCAAAGAACATGAATTACCATATCATATCATCTTGTAGAAATACTAATTGAGAGTAATAATTACATGTTTAGTGGTGGATTCGATGCTTTGATATTTTCATCACTTGATTTCTTGTTAAATTTTGCTTCTTTAGTTAATTAAAATCATAAAAATTCAATCTTTCATTAGAATTATATTAATCTTCCAAGTCCTTTGGGTTCGACCTCGTTTTCACTAGCCTATACGTAGTCTCGTGCGATTGCGAGTAAATAGTTAAAAATTCAATCAATCACGCCCTTTCTAGGGAGTCCTACTCCTAGTCGAACCATGGCCGCTTTCTTCTAATCATATTCACGTCGATCATCTTCTTAAGTAAGGTCTATATGAAAGAAAACATCTTCTCCCATGTTAAATATATGGCACCCAAAAG
The DNA here is from genome assembly GCA_039654745.1 of Houttuynia cordata. Taxonomy (NCBI): domain Eukaryota; kingdom Viridiplantae; phylum Streptophyta; class Magnoliopsida; order Piperales; family Saururaceae; genus Houttuynia; species Houttuynia cordata. Next base: position 15,930,973 of record CM077508.1, on the reverse strand, counting down.
GAAACACAACTCGAGGGGCTTCTTATCTACCGTCCATCTAACTCATCTTCTAATCCTACTCCAACTCGAAGTATATCTCGTCTAAATTGAGTCGATCCATACCTCTGCAATTTGAACTTCTCCATTCCTACTCCAAGTAGGAATATACTGTTTCTTGTGAGTTCTTCCCCCAATGCCAAGTCTAGCCACTCAAACTCCAGGCTCTGGTGGATTCTAGTTCTAGATTAGTCCATCATGCTATGCTTCACCTAAACTTCAAGTAGGAATCTATAATAACTCCTATCAAGCTTATCCAACCAGCACTTATTAGAGTCCAATTCGATCCAAGTTTTCTAGATTGGGACGTCAACAAATTTATATATTTTTGTAAATTTTGGGGTTGTCACAGCATATGTTACGCAACTTCTTTCAAATTTCTCCCTTCATTAAATCAAATATGTTGCTTGAGTTCTATTATTAGTAGGAAATTTGGTGCCCCTTGACCTAATCACCATATTGGCATTGTGAACGAGATTCACAATCTGGTGGAAAATAGCATATATACATTATCCATGTGTTCTAAGAAGCTAATGCTATGTCAGATCATTTGGCGAATATTCCTCAGCACAATCTTCGAAGGTGTTCTTAGGTTTTCACCCATCATGATATTCCTATCGTTCATGATTATAGGAAGCTCAAGGGAATATCTACTTTGGATTGAACAAGCTTATGGAATGTGAGAGTAAAGAGTTAGTTTTTTCTTCTTCTTTTAGCTTTTAATTTTTCTTGTAATCTGCATTTGAGGTTAGGCTCCATGTCTCATGTCCCCCTCTTTTAATGTTGGTTAGTAATAATCTGGTGGGGGCTGCCTAACCGCCTGCCCTTCAAGATAATTTTTTTTTTAAAAAAAATAGATCTCTTATAAAAGAGTTAGCACAAAACATGCTTAAATAGAGGCGTAAGATCCATGTCGTCAACCCCAAATAGTTGAAAAAATGCGCTACTTGATTATGATTATGATTATTAAAAAAAGAATATGGTATTAAAAAAAATTATTTTAAATTATCTAAAAAAATTGTATTTGATATGTATTTAATAATACTCCCTCCATCCCACGTTCATTCTCCCATTTGGTTTGTCAAAATAGATCAAATAGTTCATTGAAAAAACAAATGAGACTACAAAGCTATAATCTAAAAAATATAGAAAGGAGAAGTTCGTGGAAATTGGGCTTATTTCTAGAAAAAAAATTGCATATTAAGTTAAAAACTTAAAATCTCAGGTGGGTGGGTGTCTTGTGGGGGGGCACTAAATTAGGCAATTGCATTACATGTGTATCAAAAAAATGAGATAATACAAGATAGAGTAATCAAAGGAAAAAATTCATATGTCAGGCTCCCAAGGCAGGTTGGTCGACATTTTGAAAGTTACGGCCTGCAAGTCCTGACCAATCGGATTAGTCCTGACCTGTGGGCCTGGCCTTTAAAACATGTCGCATGTTCAGACGGTCGTTGTATAATAGAACTCTAATCAAAGATTGTTGCAAATTATCCTAGAGTCTTCTTGTCATCTAAAGTTGCAGCAGCGCTTGACCTTTCTTGAGATTGTACCATAAACATAGCATTTGCCTAGGAGACTGATAGTGAACCGTATAATAGTCAGCTGTACACCCATATTGACAGAATTTCCCATTATGGGAATATTGAACAGGAGCAAAATCATTGAACTTTTGAACCCAAATGCCCAAGCTTACATCCTCCATCTTGAACAACTACAAGCAATAACAATCATGTAAACATAGGAAAGTTCAACAGAGATTTGATTTTACTTCGCTACCTGTAAACTATGATTTTCGTGCTTCGATACTATGTATTTTGCAATCTTCCTTGACACTATGTACGCAGGGCCATTGGCATAAGGAGGATAAACTTCGTCTTGCCATTCCTAATTAGAAAAGAATGGCTAAACTTTCAATGAACACAATATTATTGGAATTCGAAGACATACTATGTTATAATGAATGCGCATTTCCATATCTTCTCTAACAACACAAGGGTAAAATACTGACCTCAAAGGTGACTGTCCACTTACCACTTCTAAAGGGCCTAATATTCAGATTACCCATATAAAGGGTCTTTTATGAGATACTCCTTTGATCTCATTTAGAACAGTATCTACTCTAACAAAAGTATCATCATCACATTTCATTATATAGGCAGCCCTGAAATTTCGAACCTGCAAATTCATAGCTTATATAAGGAAGACGATGTAAATAATTTTTAGATAGAATATGTATTTTATGATGGACCATCAAGAACATATAGCAATAACCTCAGTAAAAACAGTCAAGTGAACCAACATGTAAATCTCAAAAAATAATTGAAAAATAAATCAAAATAAACTCACCCCATGTCCACATATTGCAATGGTTTTAAGAACTATAAGGTCATAGTGATCAATGAAAGGCAAAATTATGACATCACCATAAAAATCTGCTTCCTTCATGAGCAATGAATTGACTTCTCTGTCCGGACTCTACAAGCAAATTGTTCAAACAAATTGAGAAAAGATTAATAATGTAACTATAACAACTTCTTTAAAGCATAATATTATGTCATTTGGCTAATTAGAAATCAGCTAATATTATAGCAAAATTTGTAAACAAACTAGAAATATTTGCCATTTCATGAGTAAGAATATGAAGGTTAAAATCTCTAGTCAGTAATATAAAATAACTACCGGATCTATGAATGCCGCTTGGAGGTAGTATGAAAATAGCAAAAAAAATTGCAATATGCAGAAGGATAAATTAGAGTTCTTACTAGTGCGACAAAGAAACGAGCCACCACTCTTGAATTATTTAAAGCGGGAAATTGCATCCAAGTCTTTCTTACGGTCGTCCGTTCTCTGAGATTTCCAAAACTTGGTGTGAAAAACTTCGATAACTAATTGGAAGAGAAGTTGCATATACTGAATTCACGTCTACATTATCCTTAATTGCCAATGTAGTGACATATTCAAGATCGAACCCCTGATAAGTCAATCACAATTAAAAAAGCATAGGCGAAAGAAATACATTTAGTGAACAATATTATGAAGATATATACTCTAAACAAATATAATAGTTAATCTAGTAAAATACCTTTCTATAAGCGAAAGAAGACACATGTCGACCGTCAACATTTATGTGGTATCCTTCCTTACCTGCTCTTATAGTAAGAGTAAAAAGTTTTCCCTCCTCGAAAGGAAAAAGGCCATGTTTTTTCAAGCTTCATTGGTTCCATCTTATTATCATTGCCCAAGAATCGACTTATCAACGATGTTGTCATAGGCTCTTTTACGTCAATGACATCGTTTTGGTTCCATCTTTCACAAGTTCTTAATCCATCAACTATTCAGGGACAAGCAAATATTGTGTTACTATGTGTCAATGAAATTAAATTGATCAAATGAGAGATAATTCCATACCTGGGCAAATTTGGAAACTAAAAAAGAGAGGCGTAAAAAAAAGAAAAGAGAAGTGAGATGAAAGCTTACCCAGGTCATCTTCATCTTTGGTTGGCATCCCATCACATCTCTGAGCGAGACCCAACTGCATTTTGGTACCCGTAGTGTGTTCAATGATGGGCTTTCCACTCCAATCTCCTTTTAGTTGTAGATTCAAAAGCAATAATCTTGGAGGATCATCATTATTCATAGCCCCAATGCCTTGCAACTCTATGACAAATCTTGATACTGATACATTTGATACCTGGTGAGCCTTTTTAGGTGTACCTATCACTGTGATAGATGAACCTGGGGCAAGACCACATGGGAGGAACATAATCTCCCCCGCAGCCAGATCTTCTCCCTTTAGTATCATTGAAGATGGGCATAGCTGATGTACTATCTTCTCTAGTAATTGGGTCTGGTTAATTTTCTCATGATCAACAATTAAGGCTTCTTCCCATGCTTTTTCTCCTGAAACCCAAGCCTCATGTATGACTTTCTCAAACTCTGAAAGCTCTCTCTTATTATTTCCTAGCCTCATGGTCTCTTCTAAAGCCTAACCATGCTGGTAGTGCTGATTAGGTGTTGCTAGGATTAAAATTGACCGGTCACTTCCTTTGTGAATGGGCTCTTCAACTCCACTCCCACCATCTGTGAGTTTCTCATTGGTGGATTGATCTGAGTGCAAAGGATCCTTACCACTTATAAAGCTTCCAATTTGGAGAAACAAAGATAGCCTAAAAGCAAAAAAAGCCATGTATAGAGCTGCCATTCCAAGCAAAAAGTGGGACAACTTCAGCCTCTTTAAACCTGTTATGTCGCTTTTAGTTCTCCTTAGTAGAACCTCACTCTTAACTCTCTTCATTTCCAGCAATAATCTTTCAAGAAGTCCTAAATCAATGCGAAAACACTTATGGTCACGCACAAGGATAAGAAGGGAAAATGAAATATTAACAAAAGAAACCATAAAATGAGACCTTAATCCAACTTTGATCTCTGTCTGCCCTGACCTAAATTTTATTTTAAAGCAGTCATGACCTTAAAGCAGTTATTTTAAAGCAGTCCCCGAATTATTAAAAGGGATTTATTTGAAGTTTAATTATTTCTTTATTCATTGACATATATGGAATATCATACATGCTACATGAACATTGCTAATGTATAACAAATATGTACAATGATTTTTTTTACAAACAAGTAAGTACTATTTTAAGATTTTGGTTATACATATATGTACATATATTTGTATATATGCAGATATAATGATACCAAAGTGAAGTTGTTAACCTTAATCTTACAGTTACAATGCTATACTTATAAACACAAAAAGAACATCACCATATTAAATTTAACATGATCGTTACAAATAGTTGATATAAATTAGGCCTGAAAAATTGAGATTTGGAAAAAGATGGATCCTATAGTACATGGCTGACTTTGCTCCCTCAAGACTATAAAGATCAAATGAGGAAGAAAAAACTCTTCTTTTTTGTGCAAGCCCCAGGTTCGTCGCATATAAGGAATTTCCTGTATTTCTAACAAAACTTAATAAAAATGTAAAAAATTCATAATTATTAGTAGAATTTTGTAATATCTTCCATGCTTTTGACATTTTAGTAAGAAACGCTTATTCCCTTTAAAATCAGATAGCAATCCTCATCAAACCGGATTAAAATTTTATGAGTTCCAATCATCAATTTCATCATCATCAAAATGCTAGACAATTGCAAAATTTCCAGTCAATAGACAGGCTTTAGAACTGGAATAAATGGTGTCAATCTATCTCAATTCATCAAAACATATCTCACTGACATTTCATTTTTCACTTTAAACCACTAAATTCATATATACAATACATTAATATAAAAATTACAGGTTGAGCATCTAAATAGCCGGAGGCATCATAGATACAAAAACATGAAGCACTCCATAAAACTAAACTTTGAGAAAAGTACAAAACCATCATCAGCATGCAATATAACTCGATTAACTCCATACAGAAACACTGGAATTAATATACACATAAAAGTTTGTACCTCCGAACTTCAATTAAAATCAACAATGTTTCTCTCAGGCAGGAAGAACTCACTCCCTTTTACCCTCCCGTACGTTCTTTCCTTCCAGTTGATGTGTTGCCAGATCCCTCTCTCCTCCCAAAAGTTAATCTCCCTTTTGCATGGGAGTTCACAGTATTAATTGAAAGAATAGGGGGGTTTCATTTCTTTAATGAGGCTTTGAGTGTTATGGAGCCATGAGCATAATGAACAACATAATGGGCAGTTAAATGTGAGAAACAATACGTTAGAATTAGGGGGAATAAAAGAATAAAAGATTGTGAAGGTAACATACCAGATACTGCCTCCCAAACTCCACGTCTCCACCTGCGCCTCGGGTTCCCTCTGCTCCAGGATCATCATATCTTGTTGACAACCAAGAAAACCAAACTGTAGTTATATCAAAAAAAAGAAAGAAACTGTAGGAGACTCGAGACCAAACTTCTTTGAGTTGGCTTGTCATCCCTCTCCCTAAGTACCCTCGGCCAAGTATATGGCCTCACCACAGCTCGTGAAGATGGAGCCGCTTGAAGCATTGTATGCTTTTAGCTCGAGTTCTGTGACTTGCCAATTGCACACTCTCGAAAAGAGAGGTATGCCACCATATAGGCAAGGAAAAGCCCATTGCCGATTCGTTGGCTGCTGCATGCCAGTCCATCTCTGACGAGGATCTGCTGCTTTCACTCTTCACGGCCTCGACAGCGAGTAAGAATCCTTTGTCACTTCAATTGAGATCAAGTCTCCTTGTGTCGAACTTGACGAAGTACACAGCCTTCTTCTCACGCATGAGATGTGCTTGGAGGCATCCATTCCTCAGGTACCTCTTCTGATCTTATCCTTGCTATGGTTAATCTATCACAACCCTAGATTTTATAAACCAATTTTTGGATAAATCGGAATAATTTGCACCATATAAAAAACTAACTCCAACGCACAGCGTTCGGATCTGTAAACATACTGAATATTTGAGCAAAATAATACAACTAAATTAGGCCTGTTTTCCTCACCAGCTGAATTATTTTTAAATGCTCTTTGAAGAGTCCAAGGATTATAAATTTTCTGAAGTACTAGGCCTGTTTTCCTAACCTTGTGCTGAAAATAATGTTGACTTGAATTAAAAAAATCTTGGGTGCGGCGATCGATCGCCTAGTGGACGTGATCGATCGCAGATGGAACCGCGATCGATCGCTTGTGAGAACGATCGATCGTAAGTACTGTGATTTTCGTAAAATGAAGCGTGATCGATCGCCTCTTGAAGCGATCAATCACACCGGCGGTTATCATTCGGAAAATGCAGTTTTTGGTTCAAAAAGTTGCGTCCTTTCAATCCATGAAAGAACTCATTACAGTTCCCTTATAAATAGTGAACGAAATATCATAGAAAATATATAGAAAAACTCACTCTCTCTCAAAAATTCTTAGTCAATCATTGAGCAATAGCATCTCCTATGATCGAGTTCTAATTGGTCTGATTTGAAGTGCATCTTTAGACCAATAGTGTGGTTTGTTGTATCTCGAGAACTGAACGCCAGTATAAGCTTGTGCAAGGAGAGCGGCGTATCTATTTCAAGGACAGTATTTAGCGTGCCTCGAACCAAATCTATTCTCTATTTTCTCTTTCGGGTATTTTGTGGAGTTTCGTCAACAGGTTGGTGGTACTCTTGCCCTCATCATTAATATTTATTTTTTAGTATTACAACAATCTTGAAACAGATATTCTTCTTGTTGATTGAGTACTATTGCAATTATGGGTGTTAACAAATCTCCGAAACTTGGAAAATTTGATGGAAAGAATTTTATGAGATGGCAAACAAAGATGAAATTTTGGTTAACACAATTGAATGTGTGTTATGTTATTACTGAGGCTTTTGGTGACAAACCTGTTTCATGTGAATCTGATAAAACTGCAAGTTCTCTTAAAGTTACTGGAATTGCTAAATCTTATGATAGTGAAAAATTCAAACAAGATGATGAATTATGTCATGGACAGATTTTGAGTGTGTTAAACAATAAATTGTATGACTTGCATGTGAACATTAAATCTGCGAAGAAATAATGGGATACCCTTGATAAGAAATTTGGGAATGAGCATGAAGAGAAGAAAAATATATTGTAGGCGAATATTTTGACTACAAGATGATTGATAACAAGTCTGTTAAAGACTACGTAGTCCAAATTCAAAATTTCGTTACTAAAATCAGAATTTTGATATGGAAGATTTAGGTCTTGCCAAGGTCATATTGGACCTTAAGATTGATAGAACTTCTAAATAAATAATTGTGAGTCAATCACACTATGTGGATAAAATTCTAACGAAGTATGATTACTTCGATAGAAAATCTGTCAATACGCAGTTTGATTCTAATGTAAGACTAAAGAAAAATTGTGGGGAGAGTGCGTCACAACTTAGATATTCACAGCTTCTAAGAAGTTTGAGTTATTTGGCTAACTGTAGTAGACCGGATATATCATATGCTGTGGGAAGACTAAGTAGATACACTAAAAACTTAAATAAATATCATTGGGCCGCCATTGAGAGAGTATCACTGCGACAAAATTGGCTTTTAACGACGGCAAAAACGGTCGCTAAAAGTCCTTAATCTGTCGCTACAATTCTATAGCGACGGTTGTTTTCCGCTGAGAACTCCGTCATTGCGCCGCTAATGACATTTCGACGGAAAACGAGCACTGTCGATAATATTTTTACCGACGGATTGTTTATGTGGCAAATGTATTATAACGTCGGTTATCTACCGTCGGTATAAACTTTTAGCAACAGTTTTGAAGACGGACTCTAGACTCATTAGATACCTATTACGACGGTTTTTGCTCATTTGTGATAGATTTTATCTGTCGGTACAGACTTCGAAAAAATAAAAAAAAGGTAGCAGCTTTATGCTGCTGCTAAGAAGCATTATGCATAAATGCAAAAGATATCCTCATATATTATTTATATAATTAGTACCACATTATACACATTTGCTTTATGCCGGTATTTGCTGCTCGATTTTCATATTTAAGCCTTCATAAAACTCTTGAATGTCAACCATCTATATGTCCAATTTTGAATTACTAATCCAGAGGAGTTGCATGAAGAACAGAAAGCTCAATCCAGGAAGCCCGACCAAGAAAACTTGCTTGGTAAGTGTAGTCTGCATAGCCTAAAGCTTTGAGAAAATGTCCTTCCCATTGGCGAAGCTGCTGCCAAAAGCATGCCCTCGAGATCACATCTGCAGTGAAGTTCTTCAAGTCCTGATCCAGCGTAATTTCTGCACATCCTCCGACACTTTGGACCCTTAGCTCCCATGACCTCAATATCGGCGAGAGGGACTCAACCATTAAGCTCAGCATTCCGTATGGCATTTCAATCCATACTGTAATTGATACACAGAATGGACCCATGTAGAAGTTATTTAAAATTAAAATGCCTGCCTTAATCTTATCTATGAAGAGCGCTGGAGCTATGATTCTTCTTTGTTGTGCCCAAACATCGCCATTTGATGTTATAACACTGAGGCCAAGCAATGCTTCACTATTTTTTCTAAAGTAAGCAGGCTTCCAAAAATATGAGTACTTGCAGTAAAATTGTTTTAATAGACTGGGTTCACTGATGTAAGAATGGGCATTCTACCAATCGTGTGCATAAAATTTGGACCTGCAGTCACAACCCAAATATTTTCATAAACTCGGATGTAAAAAATAGAAGTCTTTATATGGCTAGAAACAAACACATATTAACCTCCCTAACTTCAAGTTCCACATGTCATAACGGAGTAATTAGCAACAAGAGGTTGAAAGAGGTAGGGGGCAGTCATTAAAATGGTTTCATGTTAAGCAGCATAACACACAACAACTTAACCTGAAATTCCTTTCCCTGATTGTATGCATTGATCTCACCCAGGTCATGATCCCATATCCCCATGCAAGAGTAGGTTGTGCCAAGATCGACAGGACCCTCGCCCTTTCTAGCAATTTTTTTATCAATCTACAAAATATCAAAATAAAAAAGGAAGAGTTATTAGAGAGGATAAAAAATTAGGAAAAAGAAGCAGAAGAAACTTGGGTTTCTAAAAGAAGCAGCTTTCACCTGAAATTTACTTTGAGCTCATGCATTCTTACAGCCAAATGATCTATACATGAATTATGTATTTTATTATCTCCTAAACTGATGATTATGTTAGCGTTTGATTAGAATAACTACTACTTTAATATAGTTTTTGGTTTTTGTAGGAAACAAGAGCAAGACGCAGAAATGGGGTGAAACGCGATTCTAATGATTGAATATTCACAACTTCAATTGCATATCTCTGATGGGACTGATTTAAGATTTATGTTAAAGTATGCGAAGTCAGCTTTCCAACGCCACTAACTGTGCGCAATTCAGAGTTCTGAGCAAAAAGTTATGATCATTGAAAATATAGTACGCGAAAGACCCGTGACTAAAAAGAAGAACAGTCAAGATGAGATTGAATGGATGAGATCGATACAATGGGTTTTTGTTTAATAAAAAAAAAAAAAAGGTTCCGGTTCAGTTCGGTTCAAGAAAAAGAAAAAAAATAGAAACCCGACCCAAGCCGAAGCTCAGGCCTTTCGTCCAGAACAGTCTGCTCGAGCGCCAGTGAAGAGCGCCGGCGTGGGGCAAGGCGGGGCTGAGTTCTGTGGGGCGACGGAGAAGGCGGCGACACAGGCGGCGAGGCTGGTGACGACGAGGACGGCGACGGGGACGAACGGCACTTCAGAGAAGAAAAAAAAGACGACGTCGTCCGGGGAAAACTTCTGATTCCTAATGGAATTAGAAAACTCGATTTCGTCTTCGATCGGGATGCGGTTTTGGGTTCTTGTAAAAGGACTTGGACTCTGTTCTGCTTCGTCTATAAAAACATAACAGATCGAGAGCTTACACGAGGATTTTTCTGGCCAGAAAAACAGAGCATAGGAGGAAGAAACAGACCGGATTCCGATGCTATTTCCGTCGGATTCCGATGGTATTTTGGTCGGAAGAGAGAGAGGGAGAAGTAGGCCGGATGAGGGAAGAAAGCTGCAATTTTTGGGCTGAATTCTGACTGCTACAGTAACCGACCGTTAGCTATAGTACCCGCACTCGTTGGAGAAGACGATGAACAGTGAACAGTGTTTCGTGAACAGTATTTTCTGATGAATAGTGCAAAATGACTCCGACTGATCAGCAGCATTCTCCTCGTCCGATGGCCAGCTAAATTCGCGTCCAAGGCATAGATGAAACCCAAGTAAATTAGTTGTATCGTTTTTTTTCATCTTAATTTTACCTTGATTGGTGTATGAATCTTATTATAGAATCACTGTTAATTTATTGAGGCTTATTCTATGTGCTCGAGAGAGGCTAGAGTGAATTCTTGTGAGTTTCAATCCGAAGAATATTTGCGTGTCCGAGAGGAACGTACGTAGACTAAGGTGTTATAATGGAATAAGATTTCATTGGTTTATGCTTGAGAGAGATAGATCACAGTTCCATATTTTAATTGCTTATGTGTTACGTCCGAGAGGAGAGCACAATATTTTGAATTGACAAGTATATGTCCGAGAGGAATATGCTAGCCAATTAGAAATTTATTCAAAAGAGAGAGACGATAAGCTGGTTTATTATGTGGTGGATTCGAAGTCTTTAACACTTCTCCATATTAATTAAACTAATTTTAAGTAGTTAAAATTTATTGCTTTCTTAGATTAAATTAAACTGCAAACTTTCTTTCAATTGAATTTGGTAAAATATTAATCCGTCCCTGAAGTTCAACAACCCTTTAATACTCACTGTAGTACAATTGCCTTGTGCACTTGCAAGAGTTTTATATTTAAACGATCACCAAACAACGAGAGGGACTTGAGGGAGGTGAATAGAGGCCGGCGTTGAGTCCCATGTGCCAACAAAATGGCAACTTCATCCTCACTGAGCACGTGAAGATCAAAGCTTTTCATCAACATCACTAAAAGAACATAATTTATATCAATCTCACTGAGTATCTTCTGGATGGCAGGAATTACAAGGGCCTTTTGAGCAGGTTTTCTTACGCATTTCAAAAATTCCATCAGCAAGAGTTTACTCCCAAGAGTCTGACGAAGAAGTCATTATTAGGGGAAAGCATAATGGAGCACACATTTCTGCAGCTACTACTCCCATTTACTTAAGGGCTCCCTCTTTGGCAAGCTTTGCAGCATATTGAAGGCGGGCCTTACTTCCTGCCAAAATATTAAGTGAAGAAAGAAACAAATATGCCGATCTTACTGATGCAGGAAAAAATGGTGACTCCAGCAGCGACTTTGCTGATGGACTCCTAAAAGAAGGGAGAACATGTCATACATTATGAAGATGTTATATAGGACAAGGATAAGCTCATGCAATCAAGAGTCAGAGAATTATACTCCCTCCATCCTAATTTACATGTTCTATCGGGAAAAAATGTGTGTCCCAAATTACATGCTTCATGAGGCTCAATTTCAGTGGCTGGGTACTTAAAAGAGCCCCTTCAAGCACCGTTGTGTTATAATGTTTTCATTTCGACTGTGGATCCCACTTCTCAACAAAAAAGAACTTTTCTTCCCATGTAGCTATTAAATTAGTTGGACGGAGTATTATATCCAGTTAATCACAGTCTTTACACAATACGCCGATCATATACCATTTGATGGTCGATGTGAAAATCATGTCATAAGTTAAAGAGTAGAAACAATGCAAATGTTCGTACCTTCTCCAATCCCTTTGAAGCATTGTTTTCACAAGAAGTTCAGCATCAGGGAGAAGCTCCTGGGTCAATGTAGGTAAAACTCCACCTTCATGGTATACAGTGAAAGAGACGGGCTTGAAAAGAGGCTTCTTCATATACAATTCTACAAGGATGCAACCAATAGCAAATATGTCCCTAGCAGCATCCTCTGTAGACAGCCCAACGCATGCTTTTTCTCTCCAAAGAAGTAACTTGTGAAAGCATGTGGAGCGATTATCATCCCCTTCAAAACATTAAAAAAATTTCCACTAAATCTATCATAGACGACTTCAAAGGCCGACTTGAAACAATATTCAGTCACAAGGATATCGAAGGACATCTCTTGAAACAATATTCAGTCATAAGGAGATCCAAACACACTCCAAAAATAAGTAACACGCCAACTTCCCTCTTAAGCATTTTGTCGAACAGCAATCGTGCAATAAAAAAATCATCAAGCAAACACAAAATCCAGCTATCAAGATATCACCAAGACAAGCACATAACTGCATATCTAGAGAGGTTTTATAAGTCCATTTAAGCCAGTTTAAGCTCACCTCAGTTGTAGATTATTGACGACAGATATAACGAAAGGATTTAGTTTATCATCATTGTCACTCCAACCTTCAAGATCATCTTCAGAAGTTGTCAATTCATCACAACTTTCCCAATCATTGACCTCCTTATCACCAGAATCTCAAAGAACGAGATGGGTGCCTTGAAAACAGATTTGATCATAACAAAAAAGACCCTGTGAAGCTTCAAGTGCAATTGTTGCTAGCAAGACTGCTGGCCCAAGATGAAGGTTGAAATTCCAGCCGATAACAATACGAAAATAGCAAAAACAAAAACAAGGTGGACTAAAAGTATTTAAAATATCTGACCAAGCATATTATCTACTTAAAATCAATTTCAAAAATGCTCCTAAAACAATACATAAAGTGCCAATACAAGAAAAGAGGAAATCACTCACTCCAAAATAGCCATTTCCAAGTCCATACACAATATTCATCTACACTCACATGTCATGGTCAAATTCCAAAAACAGAGACTGTGCACCAGCATACAAACGAAGCAAAACATAAGCTATACACTTTGAATCAACTGAATTCAGTCCAATCAGAACTAGAAGTTAATAGTGACTGCAAGTGTATGCCTATATACATAACAAAAATCCAAGTCAAATCAAGTCTGTGCTCTTCATTAAAAATAGGCAGGCAGGAGCACAAATATCTCAATGCACTTACGAGTATAAAATTCTGAAAAGCAACCGTACCTGAAAACAAGCTAAATGCATAAAATGGCGACAAGGAAGTGATCTAACTGCAGCACTTGAAGTGAAGAGAAAATTACAACATATGGGACAATTAGTCTCTAGGCTTTTCTCACGGCATGTGTGCTCCACTATCTTCATTCCCAAGCAGCAATTACAACCATTCCCACTAGCTTCAACCACTTTAATTCGTTTATAATCAATTGATAAAGAGAGTTTAGGTATACCAATATACCACAAAAAGGACTAAGTGTCATTCTTTATATGCATAACACATGTAGGGTAAGCACTACGAATGGGATCCTTTCGATCTGATCCTCATAGGTAAGTGCATTAGAACTGAGGTGACTGGGCAAATGCCTTCATCACATTCCAGTGCACCGAAGAATGGTGAAACAAATTGTTCAATAATCAATTAGTCCAGCACAGCTTCCCTTCCATCTCAAGGACAAAAACCACATCAAGAAACAGCTTCCACTACCCAGCACAACTGTTCAATTGTCCCTCAATGCCAAGACTACGAAGAGATTATACGTTCAATCTAAATACTACTATTATAACACCCAGTTGAACAACATTTCAAACTCAAATTGTTATCTAGAAAGTTCTCTCAATCTGAGAATTACTATATAGCTGAACCTTGTCTATTTGCAAAGCAATCTAAAACCCAATTTTTATAAAATTACATGGCAGTAAAGTGAAATTAAACATGGCATAATTGATTGCTTATGCATTATGAGAGAACTACTTACCGAGAAGTTGTCAGAGATTGTCTGGCGATTGAGTGCCGCCTCGATGGTGGTAGAGAAATTGTAGAGTAGAATGGCAATCACGCCGGCCGAGAGCCCACCAAGCAGAGCCTGAACGGGGGACGGCGGGGCACCGGGCTCCAGAGACGCCGACCTCATTGCCTTCAAACTACTCAAAGCTTCCTCCTTTATGCCCTTCTTCGTGACCCCGGACGACCTTACCGTCTAGCATCAAAACCCACGGACAGTGAATCAACAGATATTCAACACAATACAAACTAATGCTACAAGAAAAGGAAGGAAAAAGAAAAACCAGTTTTTTAGCGTGCTTGGCGCGGCGGCGGAGGGAGCGGAAGAGGAAGACGATGGTGGCGACCTGGAGCGGGGAGGTACCGTCGGGTCGCCGAAGAATAGAGGGGAGGAGGAAGGGGGGAGCTCGACCGGGCCGTCTTCGGGACCTGGCGCAGCTGCACCAACGGCCATGGTGGGTGCCCTGTCGAGCCAGAGGGGAGGGAGAGGGAAGCTGAGACGTCGCGTCTGCTCCTCTTCGACGACCGGGCCTGGCATTTTCACCGGAGGGGTCGATCGATCAGAATAAGAAACAACGGGGCACAAAGCTCCCGGGAAAGGAGGGTTTTGTTTTGACAGATTTTTTCCTGCCGCAAAGATCTGTCGAAAGATGCTGAAAGTTTTCCGCCGCGACTATCAGCCGTAATAAATCTCAATACCGACGGATCCGTTTTCGCCGTTAATTGTCATCCTTTTAAGACAAATTTATTTCTGTTGCCAATTATAGATATTATCAACGGATTGTTTTCTGTCACAAAAAAATCCGTCGCTAAAAGCCAAATTTGTTGTAGTATATTCATATATCTAAAGGGAAGTGTAAATTATGGTTTACATTATTCTGGGTTTCCTTCTATATTAGAAAGATACAATGATGTAAATTGAGTTTCAGATTCTCATGAAACTAAGGCCACTAATGGTTATGTGTTCACAGTTGGTAGTGGGCAGTTGCATAGAAATCTTCCAAGCAAACTGTGATAACAAGGTCTACCATAAATGTTGCATTAATAGCTCTTGATAAAACTAGAGGAATGACGGAATGGCTTAGAGATCTTTTAATAGATATACTCTGGTTGAATAAGCCAATTCCAAAAATTTTGATTCACTGTGATAGCCAATCAGCTCTTGATAAGGTTAAGAGTAAGAATCATAATGAAAGGTCCTCCAGACATATTAAACTAAGGTATAAAAACTTGTGCAAGTTGACTATCACCGGGGTCATTACCTTAAGTTTCATACGATCAGCAGATAATTTGGCTGATTAGTTTACCAAATAATTGTCGGCAGGGCAAATCCTAAACTCATCTAAGGGAATGGGGCTGAAAGCCTATTATTAAGTTATCGTTAGTAGCAACCCAATCTCTCTGAGTGGAGATCCCAAAACAAAGATTCAATAGGTAAAAATAAGATAATGCGTGACTTGAAGAGCACTATTTAAATATATAATGTATGCTCATTCCCGTGTTATGATTAGAGTGCTCTATTGCATATGAAGCAGGTTGACGAAAGTCTTAGTGAAGTCAAGACTTATATAACAGGGTATTGTTATGCAGATTATCCTCGGAAACTGTCACCTATGTGAGTGCCACTAAGGTCGTAGTTAAGGAGAACTTAGGCTTGTTCTCTAATGTGCAACTCATGAAAAGATACAGTGCGCATGGCCGTAAAGCGCTACCCCGGTGATCTCGAAAAAGGAGTAACTCTTTGTGTTAGATATGCCAAAGCTCTTACTCCAAAGTTCAAGTTACTAGGTGTAGGTTCAAACCCGCAAGGTATCTCTACCCGAAAACTTAGAGTTCTATTCCTCAATGTCGAATTCATATTCGTGTCTGCATTTGACTAGTTTAATGTCAAGTCATAGTGGGGATTGTTGAAAAATAATGTGGACTTGAATTAAAAAGGTCTTGGGTGCGGGGATTGACCACCAAGTGGACGCGATCGATCGCAGATGGAACCAGGATTGATCGCTTGCGAGAACGATCGATCGTAAGTACAGTGATTTTCGTAAAATGAAGCGTGATCGATCGCCTCTGTAAGCGATCGATCGCACTGGCGGTTATCGTGCGGAAAATGCAGTTTTGGCTTCAAAAAGTTGCGTCTTTTCATTCAAGAAAGAACCCATTATAGTTCCCTTATAAATAGTGAACGAAATATCATAGAAAATATATAGAAAAACTCACACTCTCTCAAAAATTCTTAGTTAATCATTGAGCAATAGCATCTCCTCTGATCGAGTTTCAGTTGGTCTGATTTGTAGTGCATCTTTAGACCAACGATGTGGTTCATTGTATCTCAGGAGCGGAACGCCAGTATAAGCCTGTGTACGGAGGGCGGCGTATCTATTTTAAGGACAGCGTTTAGTATGTCTCGAACCAAATCTATTCTCTATTTTCTCTTTCAGGTATTTTGTGGAGTTTCGTCAAATGGGTTGGTGGTACTCTTGCCCTCATCATTAATATTTTTTTTTAGTATTACAACACCTTGGAAATTGAACATTGAAGGAGCATCTAAAAATAATTCAGCGATTGCAAGAGGAAGTAGTGCCATCAAGAATTCGCTAGGAGAGATCAACCTTTTCTATCATCACTTTTATTGCATTGCATCTAATGTAGTTGCTGAAGCTAGACTTATGGTGGAGCAAACGATAGAATAGCCTACGTATCACAGTCACACCACCATCGGCGAGCGAACAACCAAATTGATGCAATCGTACAACCAATGCTTGCAACCTAAGGTGGTATCTCCTAGACCATGCGTCGGCGATCACAAAGTTCATCTTGGTCCAAGAGGGGGACAACCACATAAGTGCAAGAACCAAGTTAGTACATACATTTATTTTCACTTCCCATAGTAATGGAAATGGGGCCTCTATTGTGGTCCTTAATGTACAACTTGAGACAAAGCTCCGACCTTCAATAACCATCTGCTTTGGGCTTGAAGAAGTCTATAAACTTGTATTGTTCAGCTATAGAACGTTCTGATTTTACATTATTCTTAGGTTGTTTTACTTCACAGCTCTACGACTGCACCACTACAGTATCGTGACGAAATTTATGTCCTCAGCAATTGATCAAGGTGTGATGGTAAGTAAAGGGGCGTGATCTAATCAGCCTGTGATGCACACACACACATTTGTCGGGAGGGGGAAGTGCCGCCTTTGTAGCTTCACAATTATAGCTTCCCGAAGTTAAGATAGAGGAAAAGGTGGTACATCTACATACATTTGGTTCCACTTCCCATTTTTTTACGAGCTTCTTGGTTACTGTGATCATAAACAAGAAATGTTCAACATCATATTGCCAAAAGAACATACCTTCCAAAAACTTATGCACAGATCTCTTTTTTCTGCTTGCAAAAAAAAATTAGTATAGTTAAGCTTATTTTTCAGCTACGGAGGACTTCCCCATTTGTGGGTTCACTGTGGTTTCATAACATTCAATTCTCCACACTATACCTATCTTTTTCAGACTTTGGAAGTAATTTCTTCTTTCTCTCTTCCTCTCTTCTATGTGGCGTGCTACAACTGCAACTGCCGTCATTGGTTGGGACCCTCTGATTTGGCCTGCAGCGGGGCTGCAATTGGTGTCATCAACTGAATTTGTCATGTAACACTAGCAAACATCCAAAATTGGACATCCAAAAAATTGGGGCTTCTGGGCTCCGCCCCACTCAAAACTGCCAACATAGCTATAAGAACCTACAAAACGTACAGGTCCTCAGCTCTTGGATGTTTGTTCATCGACAAAGAAGGAAGAGGAGAAATGAGAAAGAATGCGCTTAGAGAGCGTATTCAAAGTGTGCGCATGATGTAAGCGATCTGATCGTATGGTTCCCGTATGATCTAACGGTGTTCACCTCTGCACACGTTCTGAAATGTCCGAATTTGCACACGATCTTTCACATTATTCGTGCAAGAGACATTGGATAGGGAGTGATTTGGATAATTGAAGGATCATGATTAAAGCAATTGATGAACACCAACAATTAATTCAGAGAATAATGAACAAAGCAAAAAGATCATCTACCAAAAAAAAATCCATATCAAAGAAAAATATCTCAAATATATCCATTCAAGGAAAAGGTTATGCCAGTATGTGTGAAAAGTACTGAGGCCAGTATGTGGGGGCTACACAATGTGTCAAGATTCCGTTGATCACAATCAATTTGATCAGACTGAGGCCATTCATCGCTTGCTCGCGAACAGGAAGAATCTATTTGGTTAGTTTTCATATGTTTCTTAAGATTATGAATTTTCTGTTATGGAATCAAATTTGATATCAGATATGTCCAATGTAAGATTAGACAAACCTTTTACTAGCACACAATTCTTGATCTTCAGCTTCATTTGTCCAATGTTGATCAACTTTTTCGGACTAATAACAATAAGAGACTACAACCATTTGCCAAAAGGTAACAGATATGCAAGAAAATTTTCTTGGTCTTGATACCATATTGTAAGGTTTGAGCTCAATTATGAAAGGGAAAAGTTTAAATGAGATCAATCTCATATAGCTTATATGAGGCCAGCTCATATCATAACTATTGGATTTTGATTTGATGGCTACAAGGGTGAGTGATGGTTCACACTCACCTACCCACTGATTTGATACCTACCATCGGATTGGAATCCAATCACTTAAAAAGTTGGCCTCATGCTCCTTATATGAGAACGATCTCATATAACATATTGCAAGCCATATTAGAGGAGAGATATGTAAGAAAATTTTTTTGGTCTTGATACCAATCGTGCGTTTGGATGCTGATAGGTGAAAGGTTGAAAATTTATATCAACCTGAAAATAATCACGCTGATATTTTCTGATTGGTGACAACCCGTTTGGGAACCTGAAAGTAATCAGGCTTCATGGTGAAAATTTTCAGGCATGATTTGTGAAAGGTGAAATATGTTTGGGAACTAAAAATAAATCATGTTGATGTCGCTCTCTTTCTTCCCTGTGGTGATGGCGGCGGCGGCCTCGTTGAGCCCCCCCCCCCATTCGCCACAGCTAGGGATGTTCACGGCTGGCCGCATCCGGGGGGTCGGCTGCGTCCGATGTGTCCGTGGCCGTGTCCGCGTCGAGATGAGTTGTCCGTGGATTTCGGCCACGGACACGACCAAGTGACCTCGGACAGCCGTCTATCCGAGGTCCGAGGAGGAGGAGGGGCGGCGGCTAGCGGGGTGGAGGAGGAGGGCAGCGGGGAGCGGGGAGGGGGTGGGGCAGTCGCGGAGGGGAGTGATCGTTTAAAATTAAACCCTTGCAAGTGCACAACACAATTGTACTACAATGAGTATAAAAGGGTTGTCGAACCTCAGGAAACGATAAATGATTTACCAAATTCAAGTGAAAGAAAAGTTGTAGTTTTAATTAATCTAGAGAAAGCAATAAAATTTAACTACTTTAAAATGGATTTTAATTAATATGGAGAAGTGTCAAGGCTTCGAATCCACTACACAATAAACCAGCTTATCGTCTCTCTCTTTGGAATAAATTCATAATTGGCTAGTATATTTCTCTCAGACATATACTTGTCAATTCAAAATGTAGTGCTCTCCTCTCGGACATAACACATAAGCAATTAAAATATGGAACTGTGATCTATCTCTATCGAGCATAAACCAATGAAATCTTATTTCTTTATAACACCTTAGTCTACGTACGTTCCTCTCAGACACGCAAATATTCCCCGATTGAAACTCACAAGAATTCACTCTAGCCTCTCTCGAGCACATAAAATAATCCTCAATAAATTAACAGTAATTCTATAATAAGATTCATACACAAATCAAGGTAAAAGTTAAGATTAAGATGAAAGAAAACAACACAACCAATTTATTCAGGTTTCATCTACGCCTTGGACGCGAATTTAGCTGGCCATCGGACAAGGAGAACGTTGCTGATTCGTCAGAGTCATTGTGCACTATTCACCAGAAAATCACTGTTCACCAAAAATCACTGTTCACTACTGTAGCAAACACTATTCACGGCAAGAGGTACTGTTCATCGTCTTCCTCGCACAGTCGTGCACTGTAGCAACTTCAGAATCACTGTAGCAGTTCGTAAACAGCCCAAAAATCCGGCTTTTTCTTCCTCCTTCTCCCGTCCGGCCGTTTGTTTCTCCTCCCTCTCTCTCTTTCGGCGGAACAGCACCGGATTCTGGCCACAATCGCACCGGAAATCGGTGTTGTTTACCTCTCGAAAAGCTCTGATTTTTCCCTTATTTTTTCGGCCGATTGTCCACGCACAAAAGCTCTATTTTTATAGGCGATTCCAACCCCAATTCTCACAATCGATTCCTATTCCAAACTCAAATCCTATTCCAAATCCGGCACTTTACAAATCAAAACGGACTGTTTTCTTTCCCGATTGAGCACGCCAGTTTTTCTGCTCGTCGAGCCTCGCCGTCATGGTCATCGCCACCGGTCCAGTCCGCTGTTGTGCTTCCGCCATCGGGCTCCGTCGCGATCCTCACCGTCGTCGCTGTTCACTGGGCACTGCTCAGCCTCGCCGATGCTCTTCACCGGCGCTCGAGCAGACGCCTCTGTTCTGGACAGCCCGAGCTTCGGCTCGGGTCGGGTTTCTTTTTTTTTTCTTTTTCTTTTCTTTTATGAGAAACATAAGTTTAGGAGATAATAAAATGCATATTTCATGTATAGATCAGGAAGGCACCACGGCGGGGTGGAGGGGAGGACGGAGGGGCCGCCCCCGGGTCATCGACGCGGTCGCGGAGGAGGAGGGGCAGCGACCGCGTCGATGACCACTGGCGACATATCAAAAATAAAAATAAAAATTTATTTTTTACCTGTCTTCAGGGGCGCTGTGGCTTTCGGCCGTCGCCCAAGTCTCGCGCTGAAGGAGGGGTGGCAGTGGGAGCGGTGGAAGGAGGAGTGGAGGAAGGAGGAAGGAGGAAGGAGGAGTGGCGGCGGGGGTGGAGGAGAAGGAGTGGAGGGACGGCGGGCAGAGAGGGAGGGGAGGGGAGGGCCGTGTCCATGTCTATGTCCGTCGGCCTAACTGACACGGACACGATCAAACAGGTGGTGGACATATTTAAACGGACATGGACACGAACGACTTCTGTCAGTGTCCGTGTCTGTCTACGAATAGCCCTAGCCACAGCCGCTGCCTCATTGAGACCCCCATCTCGACACTACCGCCACCCCCCGGTGTTTGCCTACACCCCGTAGCTGCACGAGCCGAAAGAGCCCCCGATCATATCTCCCTTAAATTTAGTCCATTTTTTTCCCTTTTTTTATCATTAAGAAAGAGCCCTCAAAATGAGGAAGAATAAAAAAAATGGGCCAAAACGGATCATAAATGAATAAGAAACGCATCGTTGAAGTTTATCTCATTAAAAAGTTATCGTATAACCAATTACACGATAACCAATGTTATAGTGAAATCGATTACACAATAACCAATGCTATAGTGTAATCGATTACACGATAGCCAATGCTATAGAGTAATCGATTACACGATAACCAATGCTACAGTGTAATCGATTACACTATAGCCGACAACACACGATAACCAGTGCTATAGTGTAATCGATTATATGATAGTCAGTACTATAGTGTAATATAGCCAGTGCTATAGTGTAATCGATTACACTATAGCATTGGTTATTGTGTGTTGTGAGCTATCGTATAATCGATTACACTATAGCACCGGCTATCGTGTTATCGATTACATGATAACTTTTTTAATGGGACAAACTTCAATGATGCGTTTCTTACTCATTTCTGATCCGTTTTGGCCCATTTTTTTCATTCTTCCTCAATTTTAGGGCTCTTTCTTATATTGATGAAAAAATGGCAAAAATTGACTAAATTTAAGGGAGATATGACCGGGAGGCTCCCTCGGCTCAACGGTGCGGAGGCGTAGGGGTGTAGGCAAACACCGGGGTGAAGGGGGTTTTGGATGACCTGAGATGTTGGTCGGGATGAGAGGGGCACGGGCTCCCTCGGCTCAACAGGGCAGCGGTATAGTCAAGGTGGGGGGGCTCAACGAGATAGCGGCGGCGGCGACCGAGGGGGGGGGGGGGGCTCAACGAGGCCGCCGCCGCCATCACCACCGGAGAGAAAAAGGGCGACAACGACTGAGCCCGATGACGGGCGAGGGGGCGGTGGGTAGTTTTTTCAGGGTAAAAGGTGAAAAATTGTCACCTTTTACTTTTCAGCCTTTCAGCAACCAAACACAACCATAGGTCTAAAAAGTGAAAAAGTGAAAATTTTCACTTATCACTGTCACTAACCACTTTTCACAATTTTAGCTTCCAAACACTTTTCACCCTGATATGTGAAAATTTTCACCTTTTAGGGCTGAAAAATGGGTTTTTTCAGCTTCCAAACGCATAGCTTTAGACATAATTAGAGGAGAGATGCAAGTAATCTAGTTTTGATATAATATTGTAAGTTTCCTAAAAGCTCGAGCTGTTAAAAAACATAAATCTTATATATTTATTTTATATTCCAACAATATTTATACCAGCAGCTCCAGATCAGCCAAAATGCATTATGATTTAACTAACACTCCTTGTAGCTTCTGAATTCTTAATTAATCAGGGCGAAGAGGAAATTCAGATTCTTCAATTTTAAATTGGAGAACTATTATTAAGAGAATTGAGTTGGGGACCGTGGTGGAGAAAATCTCACTTTCTCCAAGTGATCAAACATAGCAGCATATTGTTATGGCCCGTTAAGAGGCATATTAGGATTAGTTTATTGTGTTGTTTAGATTATGTGATTAGAACAATTTGTAGTAATAATTTTTAGTGTGCTTTTAGGCTAATTAACTAAGCCCATTTAGGAGTTCTATATAATGTAAGGGCTTTGCCCTGATTTTGCAGTCAATGAAGAAACCCAGGTTTTAGTTATTATCTTTACTTTTATCTTAGATGTTAGTCTTCTTCTCTTTACTATGATGAATTTCTCTTGTGAACCACCACGTTCACAACACATATATAGTGCAAGTAAATTAATTAGATCGTTATATGGCTTTCGATCGAGTTTGGAGCACGAGAGTCTTCGATCTATAGTACTAGTAATCATGGAAAATCGTCTTGCCGATATATCGGTATCGGCCCTAAACCGATACATCGATACCCCTGTTTTAAAACCCGGTTCGGCCCGGCCGGTTGAACCCGGTTGGACCGGACCCGGTTACTTTTCCGGGCCGAGTCGACCGGGCTGAAACGGGCTCAAGACCCGGCCGGGTTATTTGCGACCCGGCCGGGTTGACCCAGGACCCGGCCGGGTCGGACCGACCGGGTCCTCCCTCCCGGTCCCCTCGCCCCGTCGCCGTCACCCGCCGAGCCACCCCCCGCCGTCGTCGACGCTCGCCACCCCCCGCCGTCGTCGTCACCCCACCCCCGCCCAGCCGCGGTGCTGCCCCGGCGACCCCCCCACCCCTCTCCTCTCCTTCCCCTCTCCCTTTGGTTTTTTCCTCCGCCCCACTTCTCTGTTTTCTCCGTCGCACCGCCCCGCCCCGCCCCGTCATCGCACCGCTGTTGCCGTCGTCGCCCCACCCTCGCCCTGTCGCGTTGTTGCCCCGGCGACCCCCCCATCCCTCCCCTCTCCCTCTGGTTTTCTCCTCCGCCCCCTCTCTTTTCTCCGTCGCCCCACCCCCGCCCTGTCGCCCTGCCGCCCGACTGCCGCCCCGTCATCGCACGGCCGTCGCCGTCGTCGCCCCACCCTCGCCCTGCCCCATAGACCCCCCCCCCCCACCCCTCTCCTCTCCCTCCCCTCTCCCTCTGGTTTTCTCCTCCGCCCCCCTCTAGTTTTCTCCGTCGCCCCGCCCCGCCCTGCCACGGTACCGCCCCGTCGTCGCACCGCCGTCACCGTCGTCACCCCACGACGACCCCCCCCCCCCCCCCCCCCACCCCTCTCCCTCTCCCTCTCCCTCTCCGCCTTCTTGCCCCCTGACCTCCCCTCCCTCTCCCTGTACTGATATCCCCATCCGGGTTGACCCGGGTCGACCCACCGGGTCAAACCGGTTGGCCCGACCCGATCACCAAACCGGGTCGGGCCCCGGACCGGGTTTTAAAACACTGATCGATACCAATAAATATCGTTTTTTCAAAAATTTCCAAATATCGCCAAAATATCAGTTTCGGACCGATATATCGGTATTTTTTTAATTAAAAAATTATTTAAAAAAATTCAAAAAAAAAAATTTTAAAAAAAAAAACCTTTTATGTTTGTTTTATATCCTAATATGCATATTTTGAAATTTATTCTTTGTTTAAATTAGTATAACTCATTTTAGAAGTTAGATTGTGAAAATATACGGTAAAAACTAGTTTTTGACTACCGATATTTTTTTACACAATATCTCCGATATTTCGTCTCTTTGGCCGACCGATATTTTACCGATATCTGACACGACATTGCATGCTAGTAATATATGGCATCCGGATCTCATACCATGTTAGATTATTATCATAATTTAGAGTTAATGTGGTAAACACAATACTATTTTTTTTTTCAGCCCCTTCTAAACAAAGTGTATCATGAGCTGGTGCCGCAGGCCATCCGATATCATTCTAACAGTGCTTGTTAATGTAAGGGATAGGCAGGTCTAAATCTCCCCCTCCCCTGGATTACCATGTGCTGTCGAAACTTGATCCTGTGGATCGTAACTCCTCGGAGCATGTGAGTTGGTTGTGTAGTAATTTTTCCCAGTTTTAAATACAACAACTTGGTTTATGACTGTAAATGGCAATTTCCAATATATCCAACAGTCTGCTATTCACCAAGTAGGCGTCGATTAAAAGCTTGCCTGTAATAAACTTTTTCAGATGTTATATGTGTAAAAATTTCATTTTGCGGCAAACGGGATGTTTTTTATTTGCTCTTTTATTTTATAAATGTTTATTGAAGTTAACATTTATTAAAAAAAATGCAATTTAATTAAGACAATTAGTAAAAATATGTTTACCAAAATTAGATGATACTATTTTTTAATTATTTTTAGGGCGGGTAGCCAGAGACAGCGATGATGGCCGTCCGACAGTGACCTTAGGTCGAGAGGCCTCCACGATGAAACATCACTCATTCGCTTGGAAAACCTAAACTTTTACTATGGACCTCACAACTCAATAAAATTAACCAATTATGTGACATTCTCAATTAAAAGTGACGGAGGGAGTGTTATGGAAGCAGGGAAAGTGTTTGGACATTAATTATGATCATTGTACCTAAAAGAACAACAAAGCAACAAAAATATCTCCAAATCCATCAAAAGAAGATTAGGCCCACAATGTATGAAAGTTCTAAGTTCCCAAACTATTTTATCTGACTTTTCATCACTTGGCGTGAACCGGAAGAATCTCCTTTGTCATTTTCCAAATGTTAATGAATTTCTTCTCCCATGGGATTTGATATTGTATATCCAATGTATTAGATTATGACAAGCCAGTAAGTAGCACACAACTGTGGACTTTCAGCTTTGTTTGCCCAATGTTGCTAATTCGTCTTTTTCTGACCTTCAATTGGTTTGGTTTTGGTAAACTTATAACCAAACCACATCGAAACCAGGATCCAATTATAAATTCACATGCAACTCCCATGAATGTAGACAAAGGAACATACGATATGGCTCCTTTTGGATAAATTGTCTCATTGTGCTATGACTTATCCCCCATTGCATCCTCTCGAGTTTTAATCAATAATCACCGACTTTCCACAATAGGAAAACCCATCATAATACATCCCCTAAGTGGTCATGGAAGAAAAAAGGTGTATGTCCCCTTTCTTTACGAAAAAAATAGGCACAGTCGGGCTTATTTCTCACCTGTGGGTTCACTATAGCTCAAAAAAATCAATTATCCACGATGGAAGGAGCATCTTTTTTCTGACCGTTTGGATCGTGAAAAATCCAAAACATCTACAGTGAATTTTTGGGATTATCCACTATCCAGTGTTTCTGAGGTGTTGGATAGTGGATAATCACAAAAATCCACAGTGAAAGTGGATTTTTCACTGTAGATATCTTGGATTTTTCACAATCCAAACGGCCCCTAATATATCACCAAAAGTATGATGCAAAAAAATCACCAAAAATAAATCTGTTTTTAGTTCTCCCTCCGTTCAATGAAGCTCGACTGCATTGCAAAATGAGTGAATTTTTATTAGTCTCTGTTTTCTGTTCCACTTTTGTGTTTTTTTGCCTTGAGGGAGCAAGCACGGCTATGTAATGTTTGGACCTGTATTTCTCCACATCCAGATGTGCTTCATAGGACAGCAGAAGTAGCTCTTTCTTGTCCCGAACCAAATAAGAAACCCAACCAGGTTGGGTGGGTAAAGGAAAGGGATAACCCTCCCTAATCCCATATGATTGGTGGCACTGACTCATTGTGCGATTGCCGTGCAGGAATATTTCAGCCTCAATGCATTATCCTCATGGCTTTGTAAAGGAAGGAGCACCTGGACCCACCAGTAACGGCGTAATACGTTGTTAGTCGCAGAAATATCTTTTGTCTTATCAAATTTTGGTACAAAAAATGATCTCGAGAGAAAAAGAGTTCAAAAGTTCGAACAAAACACGTAACTGCGTGTCCTTGCTTTGCTCATATCCATGTGTCGAAAAATGGTGCGAGCGCCTTTTTTCCACAGGCGACGGAAATTATGGTCATGAGATCATCTAGTCGAGACAAGTCGGGAGGAAATAAAAACGACATTTGAGGGCATGGCACGTTACCGTCTACATTATTCTCGTCTTTCCCTCGATGGGTGATAAAAGTTTGCATGCGTCAGCTCCAACTAATATATTTATGTTAGTGTTTTAGTTATTTTTAGTGTTTGTTAATACAATTTGTGATTTTTTAGGTAGGGAATGATTATTCCTCAATTTGGTTTATTGAGTAGGAAATAAGATCAAATTGTGCATAAAAAGAAACATAACATCAGTGGTAAAAAGTTCATAACTCCGTTTATAGATATTGGATTTTGATGATTCCAGTTACATGTTAAGATTTAAGAATTATCTTTCTAACTCCAATGATGGTTCATAAATCAGAGTTCAGAGCAAAACGTTATGGACGTTGGAAAATTATTACGGAATGTAAGAAATGTTGTACCGGACGTTCGGTCATTGGGCGGACGTCCAGGCATATCACAATTTGTCCAGCTAACCTCACCGGACGTCTGGTTATGTTGCAGTTTGACCTTTTTTACCCTTATTTTGGCTACGATTTGGGGCAATTAAAGTAATTTTAGAGGCTCTATTTAAACTCACTTTTAACACTAATTGAAGAGTTCTTGTCTCCCATTTGGGGGATCTCGACCAAGGTTTTGAAAGGGAAAATAGTGAAGAAAAGCAAGGAGATTCAATGGAAGCCTACATAGAGATTCAAACTTTATCCTTTGTGATTTCAATCATGAGTGACTAAGTTTTTTGAGCTTGGGCTATGATAATGTGTTGTAGTTTTGTTTTCTTATTTTTGATTGAGACTATGTGTATGAATGATTATATGATTGTGGCTCAATAAAATAGCAAGTTTTATTGTTCATTCAATGTTTATGTATAGTTTTTTATTTATCATCATTGGTTTTGCATAGTATTGATATCCACTTCTTTTATTGTATGGTCTAAACTATATGAGTGAGTTTCATGCAATGATATTTATTGTGATGGTTAATGACTAGTGAGATGTTATGTTTGATTAGATGGTCCATGACCATGAAATAGTGCAGCGTAGATGGGTCATACCAGGTTGTTATTTTTAGTGATTCTAATGGGTTAGTTAGTAGTCATTCTACTCATGCACATGTTTATGCCTTGACCAAAAGTAAGGAGCTTTGTTACCACATAATAATGGATTCATATGCATAGTCTCTTATTATCTTTTTTCACTTTTTATTATTGTCTTAGTGTAGTTAATAATGTAGTAGAAACATCAGTCTTCCTTAGGATTTTGTAGATAATCCTGTCTTTGTGGATTCGACACCCGCTATACTCGCCCATACTCATATGGACTTGTATACTTCCGAGGTTTAATTTAAAATGATCACTCCCATCTCCCCCTCTTAGCGCGCTACAGTCACAACCCGCCCTACCTAGTTGATCTCCAATCTGGTGCTGATTTCCGGCAGTAGCGACACAAAGGTACTGAAAATGTACTAGAGTGTAGTAAAGCCATCTGAAATTGGTAGCAGAAGACCACCCATGAATCTTTGCATTGTTTCATGCGGGTTAATTAAATAGCCCACCCTCACATTGTATTAACATGTGTCTTAATATTAAAATTTGGCAGCTCGTGGTCCATGCCGATCTGACACATTAGCTTTTTCCATTAAAATACTGTCTCAACCTCAGAGTCTGCATCACAAAATCGAAAGTTCAGCCTTCATTTTAGTTTACAAGTGAAACTTATTAAATCAAGACACAGGAGCATATGTCATGTGGCCTAACCCATTTTTGAATGGAACAGATATGGGGATACCAAAATAACAAGGAATGAAAATAGTTTCCTATGTGTCCAATAAAGGTACAAGAACAAATCAAAAATTGCGCATGAGATAAAAAGTAATTACGAAGTGCGTCGAGACTCGAGACTCGAAATTTCTGAGGCAGTTTCGACTTATTTCGATAATTTCATATCGTGTCGAGCCTCGAAATGGGCGAATCCTAAAAGCTGCTTCCAAACTGTTCATGTGCAATATGAAATTATTACAATGAACAAGACATTCAGCCTCTTTCTGACACAGCAATTTCGTTGGTAGCTTAATAAGTGGGAAAGTCCGATCAATAGCAATTATTATACTCCCACATGTTCAAGTCAATTCCGTAGTTTTCATTGGATGTACAATTTTTTATTGCCCTCGTTTTGTTAATATCTAGCATTAGGGAAGTTAACAATTATTATACAACTAATTGTCATGGCAAAAAATCTACTCCCTCCGTCCAATGAATCATGTCTTACATTTAAAAACAGGTTAAATCTATTGGAATCAAAGGCCTGTAAAAAAAAATAGAGTTTCCCCCTTCTTCGGGTGTTTGTAATCTCGAGGGAGCAAAGTCAGCCACCTGATGATGAACATACTTTATTTCAAATGCATACATGCTGCAATGGACGGAGGGAGTAGTATGTGTAAGGGAAAATTTTGAAATGCCCCCTCACCAATGAGCTGAGTCTCCCATGCCACACACCTTTCCGCTACAGGGGGCATTTCGAGGTCACTGCAGAGGGGCACATCTAAATTCCTTTCATGCAGAAACTATAAGCAAAGAATTCTATTCTACTAGTTCTGTCGTTAGTCCATGTGATGCCCACCTGCACTACATTATTATGTCGTTAGGTCTTCAATATTCACTACATAATTAAATATTTAATTAACCAGTAATGAGTATCTTCATCTATTATTCCATCGCTTGTCTCCTTATGGATAGTTTAAAAGGGCTGTTTGGATAGTGGTTAATTTGAGGATTCTCTTAGAATTTTCCTAAGAATTGCCCCATCTTGTTCGTTTACTAAACAAAAGTGAAAAGTCCCTGCAGAGAAAATCGAATTATCCCATTCTTCCGAATTTGGGAAGGAGAGTGCCGGGCTTTCTACGAATAGGAAATTTCTCAAGAAAGACAAATTCACGTGGGCACAAAATCTCATGTTTTTATCCAACATACTCTTTTATTTAGTTAATTTTAAAAAATTTTATGGTGATTCATATAAAAAAACCTTATTGTGATAATAATTCAGACAAAAGGAGTATTTGAGAGATTCCTGATATCAACTCTCATGTTACATATTAAATCACTCAAATTCACTATCAAAGAGGCTATAATATTGGTAATCAATTTTACATCATAATTCAATAAAACAAGTTTTTATCACCAATCCCAGCAGATTCCCCCCTGCCTGTCCCACGTGCCTTTGATCTTTATTTAATTAATACATTTTCACTTAAACACGCCATCATGATTCATGATTATAATGCCTTCAATTGAGATGTTGACCTCGTGACTTAATCTAATTAAATGTTTGCTCATGAGAATATAATTAAATATTTGCATCAACAAAAATAAATAAGAAAAGAATCCCATTAGTATGCGGTACAGCTTACGCATGTCGGTTTCCACCAAAGCATCATAGGCCGGCTTACTTCAATCCAACGGTGCATGTTAACAATGGTGGCTGGCCCACTACAAATTAAATTAGTAAAATTTAAAAAGTAAAATAGACTCCCTGTACAATGAAGCTCGTCTAGATTTTAAAAAGACTGGTCTAACGTTACATGGCTGGTTTGTTCTATCAAAACCAAAAACAGGTGGAGAGGGGAAGAAACTGTTTTTATACCGGCCTTCACAAAATCCAATAGCTCACTCATTTTGTAAAGTAGACAAGCTTTATTTTATAAGAGCATGTTTAGCCTGACCAACTTGGTCACCAAAATTACGTTACCATCAAACAGATTAATGAGGGGGAGATGAAAAAAAGCTCAATAAAAAAGAAAAATTACAACTTTACTTAAGATTCTTGGTCCCCCCTCCGTTTGTCCCTGTCCTCCTTGCTGGTCACCTAATGTTGGTTTGGAAAACATTTTCTATTAAGATTCTTGGTCCCCCCTCCGTTTGTCCCTGTCCTCCTTGCTGGTCACCTAAAGTTGGTTTGGAAAACATTTTCTATTTTGTAACGCAGATACAATGTGAGCCATCTTCATTCCATCATATGCACATCGGCGCGCATTAACGCACGCAGACGCACATGAAGCATGGGCTGATATAAAAGGGAAAAATTTAAATGAGACTGGGTTTATGCATATTTGTATGAGCAGTCATACCGAACCGTCCGATCTTGATCTGACGGGCGGATGCTTGATTCACACTCACAAATCTGATTTGACCCTCTCCGTCGGATCGAAATCTATTAGTTCAAGGCGGAGTTTCAGTAGGCCATGATTCAGAATTCACACGTGGCGTCACACAATTGGTTAAGAGGATATTCAAAAAAGTCCCGATACGCACCCCGAAGGATCCTAACCCAACCCAGGCCCAGCTGGAATCAGAATCACCGAATCACGTGGGACGAGAAAATCGGGATCATACTTAACCATGGTTAAACTTGAACCCCTCGGGTTTTATGAGCCTTTGAATTGATTAAAATATACTCCAATTAAAAATAAGAATTCAATTGGTGAAACTTGAAAGCAGCCAATGAGGTGGAAGAACGTGAACCACACCCCACATTCCGGGTTAGGTTTGGTTGGTTGAGGAGCTTCCCCTTGTTTCCTTATTTGCACATACCTCCCTTTCAAGTAAATCATTTTTTTTACCTCCTCCGTTATTCGCATTTCTCGACTACGGATAATCGGGTCCATGGACATTTGCAACCCAGTTATATTACTCAATGGTGTTCTTTCACAATTACAAACTAGGTAGTAAAGCACTTGTCACCCCATATCCATGGAATGCCTGCTTGGGGATATATCGGTATCGGCCCCACCCGATACACCTATACGAGTTATATCATTTTTAAAAAAAATTCTAAATATTGGCGCCATTTAAAAAAATACTCCCTCCGTTCCAAAATACTATGTACATTTAGAAATATTATTGTTCCAAAATATTGTGTACATTTTGCTAAATCAGTGACTTCCTCTTTCCAAAATTGAAGGAGGTTCGGAAGGATTGACTAGGATTTTGTTCATGAACGATCATACGAGTTGAACGGGATATAAGGCAGAAAAAATTATGTAAATTCCTTGTGGGTTTCATGGTCTAATAAAAACAGGAATTTTCTTAAATGTACACAGTATTTTGGAACGGAGGGAGTATATTTTATACATTTTTATGCATATTTTGAAATCTATGCTTTGTCTAAATTAGTTTAACTCATTTTAGAAGTTAGATTGTAAAAAAAAATGGTAAAAACTAGTTTTCGACCACTAATATTTTTTACACAATATCTCCAATATTTCGTCTCTTTGGCCGACCGATATTCAATACGACATTCCTTGCCTATATCACCTAATTTCATTATGACAACCTTAATAGCTATTGTTATTTCCTTTGCCACGATCTCTAACTATATCGCCCATGGAATGTCGTATCGGATATCGGTAAAATATCGGTCGGCCTAAGAGACGAAATATCGGAGATATATCGGAGATATTGCGTAAAAAAATATCGGTAGTCAAAAACTAGTTTTTATCATATATTTTCAAAATCTAACTTCTAAAATGAGTTATACTAATTTAAACAAAGAATAGATTTCAAAATATGCATAAAAGGATAGAAAACAAACATGAAAGTTTTTTTTTCCCAAAAAAAAAAAAAAAAAAAATTTTCAAAAATTTTTTTTTTAAAAAAAAATATTTTTTTTTCAAAAAAGGCCGATATATCGGTCCGAAACCGATATATCGCCGATATATCGGCGATATTTGGAAAAATTGGAAAAAACGATACTTAATGGTATCGGAGTATCGGTTTGTGTCCGATACCGATATATCGCCGATATATCGGCGAGCTGGCATTCCATGATATCGCCCCTATTAGCAAAAACTCTAACTTGTGTTGAAGTGCATGCTAGATTTTTCCTTATCTATTTCAATCTACAGATCATGGTTAGTTTGATTTCTTTTTACGTCATGCCAAGTTAATAAAAAAAAACCCAATCATGTCCAGGCCATCAACTAATGACTTCAAATTATGAAAAATCAAGGAAAGGCTAATGTGTAGCTTTTTCTTTTCACTACCACCGTCAACATCCCATGTGGAACTTATTCATGACTAGAAAATCATAACTAGGTGGGAGAGAACTAAAGCCTGAACCAACAACATGGTGGGATGACCATGATACAATTCCTTGGGATCAAGAGTTCAAACCTCCCACTCAATTGGGCTCCCACCTATGATTATTTTTTTTTAATTTATTCAGTACAAATGATGGGTAAGCCTTATCCATGCACGGTAACATGGTATGGTAAGGACCATTTACCTCTCTGATTGCCCTTTCTTGTCTTAAACACGCCTCGTTATAATGAGAAAAAAATTAACACAACATTAAATACATTCATAAACTTCAATATAAAAGATATCAAACCTCTTCTCCAAGATCAAAACAAAAACACCCATCACTAAACGGGACGGACACTCTGATCCGCAAATAATCTCACCCCCTTACATCTGCAACATTCACCTTAAAAACCCCTCCAACCTTCCATAATTACCATCTCACACCATCATCCTTTAAATTATTCCACCACGCCTCCCTCTCCCCTCCCATCTCTTCTACTTATAGCCATCCCCCTACCCCCACCCTCCTCCATCCCATTCCCTTCTACCACCATGGCCAACCTGCTACCCACCCTCTCGCTCGCCGTCACCCTCCTCCTCCTCGCCTCCCTCGCCTCCGCCACCTCCTCCGACATGTCCATCATCACCTACGATCAAAACCACGGCCTGACCTCTGGCCGAACCCACGCCGAGCTCAGAGCTCTCTACGACTCCTGGCTGGCCGAGCACGGCAAGGCATACAACGGTCTGGACGAGAAGGACCTCCGGTTCGAGGCGTTCAAGGACAACGTCCGGTTCATCGACCAGCACAACGCCGGAGGACACTCGTACAAGCTGGGCTTAAACCGTTTTGCCGACCTGACCAACGAGGAGTACCGGGCTATGTACTTAGGAACCCGGCCTGACCCGAAGCGGCGGCTCGGCCGGCCGAGTAGTGGCCGGTATGCAGTCCGGGCCGGCGAGGAGTTGCCGGAGACGGTGGACTGGAGGGAGAAAGGCGCCGTCGCGGCTGTCAAGGACCAGGGCAGCTGCGGTGAGTGTTATGACTTGATTACCCTCATTGACTGACGATCGGAAGGGGTAGTTTGGGAATTTTTTATATGAACTAGGGAGATTATGCGGAGGATCTTTGGTTTGTATGATTAGAGATAGATAGATATGCATAATCTTACTTTTTTAATTTTTCATTAGCCCGTAATAAAAATAAATAAAAAAATTAGCCATGTTTTTGGACAAAAATAAATTTTTTGGTTTATTTGATGTGGTTGATGGTTTTATGCTACTTTTGTTGTTGCTATTTGGAATTCAATTTTGTTTAAAATTGTGGAAATTAGTATTATTTTGTAAGACCCAGGTGACAGAGATGTTGTAAAAAGTTGAATTATATCGAACTTTTTGGCTGTTTTAGTTATTTTTAAGGATTAGAAAAGAAGAGCTTTTTGCAATTTCTTTGTATCAATCAGTTTAAATTTAGATATTTGTTGGTTGACCTTGAGATTTATCTGTTTGAGCTCAGTAATTCTTTCTTCTTGAGAAAAAAACATAATAATTACTTTTAATCTACTACTTGTTCTTATTAAGCATTTATAGAACCCAAGCTATGGCATTTTTTAACAAGCTAAAATATTATCTATTATCAAAAGGAAGTTGTTTTTCATTCTTATTTCCCTTTTCCTATATCTTTTTCTCAAGAAATCCCAAAAGTTGTTCAAACCTTTTTCTCAAAACATAACTAGATTCCTGACAGCTAGATGTCCTCAAACTCAAAAAGTTCTAAATCATTCTTTTTTTTGCAAAAAAAGTTGTAAACCATGATAGTGCATGAATAATTTAATTCTTATCTATGCGCATGCTACTTGATTTTGAGTATACTAGTCAAAGTGCACGTTCGAAATTGATTTTCAATAAGGTCGTCTCATTAGAAGAAAATTCTTGTCTGATGCAGAAAAAAGCTTGATATTTGTGTGTGGAACCGCCTCATACTACTCTAGAGAAGTAATTCGGTTCTCATGAGCTCATGAGCATGTGGCGCATAACACCAATTTACACCACACATTAACTTGTGTGCCCATGAGCTATGTTTTATGGAGTATGGCATGCAATATTACCGCATAATCTAGAGATAGATTCACATGAGCCAATAGACGTATGGTATTTTCACTAATCATAATACAATTTCACATTTCTAATTCATGATTAGCTTTCACTATTTTGCACCATATCTTTGCTACAACCTCCTTCCAGTCGGAAGATTTTATGGTCTGCCTTGTAGGATAATTAGGAGCCGTAGATCTTTAGCGTACATATCATATCGTAGACGTATATTTCCTAGTTTTGCAGTGATAAATATGATAATTTTCCCTTTTAATTGGCCTTTCATGTATGGAGTCTCACATTTGGACTTCCCCTCCAAAAATAACGTTTGCCAGCTTGCAAATTCGTGTTGATAGGAGAGAGAAAGCTAAATCTCTACGTAAATACATATAAATTTCCCTTTTCATATATCCTTTCCTAATGAAATCAACAAGTTCCCAAAAGTTGTTCAATGAACATGACTAGATTCCTGACAGCCAAATGTCCTCAGACTCAAAAAGTTGTAAATCATTTAAAAAAAAAAACAACTGTAAATCATGATAGTGCATGAATGATTTGATTCTTCTCTATGAGCATGCTACTTGCTTTTGACTTTTAAGTACAAGTTTATGTGCACAGTGGATGAACAATGAATTTAGCTTACAATTGTATGTTTTTTTGGGTAATTTACAATTATATGTTAATGGTATTGTATTGGGTTTTTTTTGGAACAGGGAGTTGCTGGGCCTTCTCCACCATTGCTGCTGTGGAGGGCGTAAACAAGCTCGTGACAGGCGATCTGATCACACTGTCAGAGCAGGAGCTGGTGGACTGTGACACATCCTACAACCAGGGCTGCAATGGAGGTCTCATGGACTATGCCTTCCAATTCATCATTAGTAATGGAGGGATTGACACAGACAATGACTATCCATACAAGGCCAGGGATGGCAGATGTGACCAGTACAGGGTCAGTAGCAGACCCTGATGAATCTTTCTTTTAGATGTTTTAGTACAGGTGTTAGGTCTAAGAGCCCTGTTTATATGGCTCATGCGTGCTGGCATGCGTTGGGGTGCGCTAATAGATGGGGCAGTCGGGTTTCACCTGCCCACCCTTTCAATTAACGCGTGCTAGCTTGCTGTTCCTTAGCGCACGTCGATGCGCATGAGCTCTGGTGCATATTATCCTTTCTTAGTTATAACTTGATTGATGGACAGGCCGTGTTTATGGCTATTAAAATTTTCTTAATTGCAGAAAAATGCCCGTGTGGTTACCATTGACAGCTACGAAGATGTGCCGGTGAATGATGAGAGTGCCTTGCAGAAGGCTGTTGCAAACCAGCCCATCAGTGTTGCCATTGAAGCTGGTGGCCGGGAGTTCCAACTTTACTCATCTGTATGTTCACATAATCCATTATGACCTAATTTGGTTGAATGAGTAGATATTAGGACATTATCAAATCTTAGGCTTTAATTTTGTCAGAATCCCTTCTTGCAAGTTGCATGCTAGGTAAACGTATTTCTAATCATGGTTGTCTAGCAGGCTTAAATCTTAAATTCTTGGTTATTGATAACACCCGCTAAGATGATAATTAGCTGTTACAATTAATAGGCAAACTTATTACTGTTATGGTGACGAAATGCTGAATCCTGTGGAAAGTGGTACTGTTGTCTAGATTCTAGCTTGATTTATTTCACTTTATTCTTAATTGTGTCATTGCATATGGAGAGAATTCTAAATTTAATATGTTACTCCCAGTCTCACTTTCTCAGGGATATCCCTTGAATTTTATGTTACTTTAGACCAGCTTTAACATGGAAAAAGTTAGTATATGTGCACTGGCTGCGTGAGGTGGTGCGCATACTAAGGGGAATTCATAGTACTTGTTAAATTGGACTAAAGCAGGACTTCGTAGGACATTCATGAATGAATGAATATTATGTGTTCTTTTCATGCATGAAATTTTATTGTTGACTTATCTACAAATCAATATGTTTCATCCATTACCTTAATTAAGTTGTGATTCTCTATTTGAAGGGTATCTTCACTGGAAGGTGTGGGACTGAACTGGACCATGGAGTGGCTGCAGTAGGCTATGGCACAGAGAATGGCAAGGCCTACTGGCTTGTGCGCAACTCATGGGGCAGCAGCTGGGGAGAGGATGGCTACATTAGAATGGAAAGGAACATTGCCAACACAGTAACTGGAAAGTGTGGTATTGCCATGGAGGCATCTTACCCCATCAAGAAAGGAATGAACCCCCCAAACCCTGGACCATCTCCTCCATCTCCTGTGAAACCCCCTTCAGTCTGTGATAGCTACTACACTTGCCCTGAGGCAACCACCTGCTGCTGCGTCTACGAGTACGGTAGATCTTGCTTCGCGTGGGGTTGCTGCCCGCTTGAGGGTGCTACCTGCTGTGATGACCACTACAGCTGCTGCCCTCACGAGTACCCTGTCTGCAATGTCGAAGCGGGCACTTGCTTGATGGTGAGTTAGCTATATTAATCTGTTCTTTCACTAATTCTTCTTCCAATTACTGTAGGGTTTTTGAGAGACATGTCTTTGATCTTATGCCCAAGTTACAAAAAGTTGTTTTACTCAAGTGTCCTTTAATTTTATCAAATGTTTAATGATATGAAGCATAAATTACTATCTAGTCTATCTTAGCTTTGGCTGATGTTTTTGTTTGATATTGACAACAGAGCAAGAACAACCCACTGGGAGTGAGGGCGCTGCCACGCACCCCTGCGAAGCCATACTGGGCTTTCTCTGGTGCTGAGGGCAGGGAGAAGAGCGAGCAAGGATGATGGCATATTGCTCAGGGAGGAGGAAAGCATGTGGCACTAGCAGTGTTGCAGACCTCATTGGGGGTGCACCATTCCTATCCCCTTCCTTGCCTCCCCTTCTGGGGCCGGCCTCTGGATGGCCCTTTTATTTGGTAATTGATTGTACATAGCCGCTTTGCTTTACAATTTCAAGAACATTACATGATCAAATGGACAAAATGTTTATTGTAATACCCAGGGTCCAATTGGATGCGCATAGGAATCCTTCTTCAATTGGCAAATAGATGTATCTCTATTACCTTGTTTTTATGTACATGATATATATGGCAACCGCCCAACAATGAAAAGGATTCATTTCATCATTATGGCAAGATAACTGTTAATATGCTTGTGTTGAAAATTTCTTTTTACTCCCCTTGTTGGATAATTATTCTGTTAGCGACGAATATTATTGTCATTCCTTAGATGCTTTTGAATGTGATTTTATTTTGCTTGTGATCATCTCTTTTATGTGGAAAAATGTAGCACAATTATACTTGTTCCAACATCCCTGGTTGGCAGACCGCCAACTTGGATCGCTGTTTAGGATTTAGAATTGATTTGGTGAGTGAAAGGCTTGTTAACAGATTTGATTGTTGATTGTTTGATTACTTTTAGCTGACTATACTTTTGGTAGCATATGCATTCTATTGAATTATTTGTGGTGGAATGTTTTTCTGTATTGGCTAAACTTGCTGCAAAATCTCTTTGCGCATTTGAATTGAGTTTCCACGTGCTATGCCGTCTTTATGTCATTTAGGTTTGTATGTAACTCGGTCCTGAAATTACACAAAGATATATGAGTATCTCCATACCTATAAAATGTAGTACAAATCTACACTTGTTGCCAGCATGGTTTTCAAAACCGGACCGGACCGGCCGGTCCGACCGTGGAGAACCGGAACCGGGCTGGAAACCGGTTCGGTTCATCCGGTTTACCCCGGTCTGGTAAACCGGCCGGTTTTTTTCAAACCGGCCGGTTTGTCTTAAACCGGACCGGTCCGGACCGGTCACGGATTTATTTTTTTTTTTTATTTTTTTTTTTTTTTTTGAAAAAAGTTGTTGTTTGAGGGGAGATTCGAACCCCCCCCCCCCCCCTTCCTCCCAAACCAACAGCCTTAACCACCTGGGCTCTTATGTTAATATGATACAAATTAACTATTTAATATATATTTACCATTTATACTTCAAAACCGGGTCATTCCGGTTTGACCCCGGTTTGACCGTGGTCAAACCGCGGTCCAACCGGACCGGCCATCGATCCGGGTCGATGGCCGGTCCGGTTTTGAAAACCTTGGTTGCCAGCTCCAATACGGATTGGTGTCGCCTGATAGGGAACCTCCATGGAAGAGGGAGGCCTTCGGTTTTATATTAAGCTGGAAGTTTAGACATTTGGGAAAACATAACATAGAATTGACGTAAAAATATTTGTCCTGCCGCAATATTTGCATGTACGAATTAGGAATGTTTACATTAAAAGTAAATAGGCATGCCTGGTGGAATTTGATCTTTTTATCCATGAGGGGAAAATTAATGTACATTGTTATCATGTTGGCCTTGTACTGTTTCATGTCAGATGCCACGGTTCTGTAATACTATGGATGCGTTTGTTTGCTGAAAAAAGCATATTTCAGCCTTGAAAGGTGAAAGGGTAAAAAGTGTTTGGAAGCTAAAAGGGTGAAAAATGGTCGGTGACGGTGATAGGTGAAAATTTTCACTCTTTCACCTTTCAGCCCTGAAAAGTGTTTGTTTGCTGAAAGGCCGAAAATTGGCCCTGAAAGGTGAAAGGTGACAATTTTTCACCTTTCACCCTGAAAAGCTGATTCTCACCAAAGTGAGAATCAGCTGACGAATCGATCATCGCACCTCTTCAACGACAAAAAAATCAACTCTCTCACTGAGGTTCGTCCCCCCGGTAAGTACCCCCACCCCGATGGTGCCCCGTTGAGCTGAGAGAGTTTGTCCTCCCCGTCCCCACCGCCGCTCGTTGAGCCCCCCTCTCCCCCCCGGTCGCCGCCGCCGTTGATTGAGGCCCCCACCTCGTCGCCGCCGCCTCGTTGAGCTGAGGGAACCCGTGCCCACCCCTCCCGGGCAACTGCTCGGGTCGTCCAAAGCCGGTCACCCCGGTATTTGTCCCGACGCCTTCGCCGCCGCACTGTTAAGCCGAAGGACCCCCACTCCCCATCATATCTCCCTCATTTGTAGTCCATTTTTGAACATTTTTTCATTATTATAAGAAAGAACACTAAAAATGAAGAAGAATGAAAAAAAATGGGCCAAAATGGATCAGAAATGAGTAAGATATGCATCGTTGAAGTTTGTCCCATTAAAAAGTTATCGCATACCCAATTACTCGATAGCCAGTTTTATAGTGTAACCAGTTACTCGATAGGCAGTACTATAGTGTAACCAGTTACTCGATAGCCAGTGCTATAGTGTAACCAGTTACTCGATAAACAGTACTATAGTGTAACCAGTTACTCGATAGCCAGTTTTATAGTGTAACCAGTTACTCGATAGCCAGTACTATAGTGTAACCAGTTACTCGATAGCCAGTACTATAGTATAACCAGTTACTCGATGGGCACTACTATAGTATAACCAGTTACTCGATAGCCAGTGATATAGTATAACCAGTTACTCGATAAGCAGTACTATAGTGTAACCAGTTACTCGATAGCCAGTCCTATAGTGTAACCAGTTACTCGATAGCCAGTCCTATAGTGTAACTAGTTACTCGATAGCCAGTCCTATAGTGTAACCAGTTACTCGATAGCCAGCACTATAGTGTAACCAGTTACTCGATAGGCAGTACTATAATATAACCAGTTACTCGATAGCCAGTACTATCGTGTAATCGATTGCACGATAACAAACTGGATCATGTAATTCCCCATTAAAATGGAGCAAACTTCAACAGTTCATATCTCCCTCATTTTTTATCCGTTTTGGCCCATTTTTTTTTCATTCTTCCTCATTTTTAGGGCTCTTTCTTATAATGATTAATGAATTAAATTTAAAGGAGATATGACTGGGGGGCTCCCTCGGCTCAACGGTGCAGCGGCAGAGGGGTAGTCGTGCACACACACACCGAGGTGAGGGCGGCGGTAGCGTTGAGGTGGGGGGCTCAACGAGGCAGCGGCGGCAGCGACCGGGGGAGGGGGGCTCAACGAGGCCGCCGCCGCCATCACCATCGGGGAGAAAGAGGGCGACATCAACGTGATTAATTTTCAGTTCCCAAACATATTTCACCTTTCACAAATCAGGCCTGAAATTTTTCACCCTGACGCTTGTTTACTTTCAGGTTCCAAACGGGTTGTCACTAATCATAAATTTTTAGTGTGATAATTTTCAGGATGATATAAATTTTCACCCTTTCACCTATCAACTTCCAAACGGACCCTATATATTATGCTTGAACTAATAGTATGTTATCATTGTCAGAATACAGTGACAAAGATTAAGGAAAGATGTACTTCCAAGTGAATTCTCTGGACATGATGGTTACTAATTGAAATATTGTTAAGGTTCATCACTATCGAATATGTGGAAAGGATGTATAATTTGTCGTCACCGAATACATCCAAAACCATTGTAAAGAAAACAAGATATCAAGAGTACAGTAATGCAGTCACCTTTGAGCATTTTTAAGTTGCGCAAGTCCATAATTTTGGCAGAAAGAGTACGAAAATTGGTGTTCAATGATTCCATCAAATATCAATTTTCCTGGACAATATTTGATTGAATATATTGCTATTTAATTCATGAAAAAAAAATGATGGTTGACACTGTAAATGACTCAGTAGCCTGCGTATCTACAGAGGATCAAATTTTTTCTATTGTGAGCAAAACGTTAAAGTCATTTAGTATTCAACTAAGAAAACAGTCCAATGTAGTAAAGGTAATGCAAAAAATAGTGAATGATCACCTGTCATCACTTCTGACCAAATTCTCCTCGATTCTTTCTAATATCTTTGTACCCTCGTTCCAGAGCCTATAAAGCCCATTAGAAACTGCTCCATGCATCTGTATAAGGCCCATACTCTCAGATTTTGGCCCAATTAAAAACTGCTCCAACCATCTGTGTAAGGCCCACAATCTCAGATTTTGGCCTCTAGCTCCCGCTCCCTAATGTCCTCGGTCGATGCTTACTGCGGGGCCCAAGGAAGAAATTGCTGTGCTAGCTCAATGAACCTCAATCAATTCCATTTTACCGAGTTTCAGTATATTAAATATTGTTACATTCTAGTTTATCCATAAAAAAAATATTTTGAATGTTTATTGACGGAAAAGTGTAGTAGTGGGATAGATTTTGAGTC
This sequence comes from Houttuynia cordata, assembly GCA_039654745.1. Classification (NCBI taxonomy): domain Eukaryota; kingdom Viridiplantae; phylum Streptophyta; class Magnoliopsida; order Piperales; family Saururaceae; genus Houttuynia; species Houttuynia cordata. Next base: position 15,888,678 of record CM077508.1, on the reverse strand, counting down.
TAGTCTCCTTAAAGAAATAACTTATTTGAGGAGATTTTTTATAGAGGAGGTATGAACAACGTTAAAGAAGATGAAGAAAATCAAAGCTCTAGGGGCCGATGGAATTCCTATTTAAGTATGAAAAACAGTAGGAGGTGTTGACTTAACTTAGTTGAGTAGTTTGTTTAATAAGATTTGGAAGTCTAAGAAGATGCGAGATGAGTGGAGGAGAAGTATCATCATACTCTTGTATAAAAATAAATCAGACATCCAAAGTTGTACAAACTATAGATGTATAAAAGTTACAGGGCATACTATGAAATTATGAGAGAGAGAGAGTGATAGAAGGACGTTTGCGAAAAGTAACTAAAGTAATAGAGAATCAATTTGGTTTCATGTTAGAGAAAAATCAACAATGAAGCTATATTTTTATTACGTTAGTTAATAGAGAGGTATACAGATAGAAAATAAGGCCTTTATATTTCATAGATTTGGAAAAAGCCTACGGCAGAGTGCCAAGAGAGTTCATTTGGAGTATTTTGAAAAAAAAGTGAGCCATAAAAGGTTACATAGATATCATAAAAGATATGTATAAAAGGGTTGTAACTAGTGTTCAAACTATTTGGGGAGGGGGGGACCAAGGAGTTTCCAGTTACAATAGGTTTCATCAAGGGTCAGTCTTAAGTCCTTATCTTTTCGCTTTAGTTATGGATGAGCCTACTGGACATTTATAAAATAATGTACCTTAGCATATATTTTTTGCAGATAATGTAGTTTTAATTGATGAGCTTTAAATGTGAAATTAGAATTATGGAGGGAGGCTCTAGAATTAAAAGTTTTTCAAAATTAGTAGGACTAAGACAGAGTGCATAGATTTTAATTTTAAGGAAGGTAGAACTGTAGGTAGAGCTTTCGTTGAAATAGATGGGCATGGAGTGCTAAGGTGTGATCAATTCCTTTAAAATTTATTATCTATGAAGAATGAGATATTGATAGAGATGTGGTGTATAAGATAAATACAGGGTGGATAAAGTGGAGAGCAGCCTCGGAGAGTGTTGTGTGATAGGCGTGTTCTAAAAAGGCTTAAAGACAAGTTCTATCGTACAACCATTAGGCCTGTAATACTCTATAGATCGGAGTGTTGGGCACCAAAGAGAAGTTATATAGATAAATTAAATGTAGCCGAAATGAAAATTTTAAAGTTAATGACTGGGATAACTAGGAGAGATAAGATTAGAAATAAATATATTTGCGAGAGTTTAGGAGTAGTTTCTTTATAGGAGAAACTGAAGGATTATAGGTTACGTTGGTATAGACATATGCAAAGAAGACCAATAGATACCATTGTAAGAATTTTAGAAAGGATACATATAAATAATGTCAAAGAAGGGAAGGGGAGACCAAAGAGAACTTGGATGAAGTTCTTGCTGCTGTTAGTCACAATATGGAACTCCAAGTCCAGTTAAATTGATTCCCACCTAAGCAGATAAAAACATGACATCGTTTCAATCATTTTTGTAATTTGCTTCTTTGTTTCACCTTTTGATTATTCTCCATCCGCCCATATAGATAGTTCCACTCGGGTAAAAAGTTTGTCCACATTAATAGCTCCAAACCACTTCCTTTTTTCTCTCAAAGCCCACCTCTTCTGCTTAACAGAACTAGAACTCATCATTCCAGAAAAATGGCTATTTTATAAATAGAAGCTATTAATATGGAACAGAGGACCACCTCCTTTTTTCTCTCAAAGCCACCTCTTCTGTTTTACAGAACTAGAACTCATCATTCCAGAAAAATGGCTATTTTATAAATAGAAACTATTAATATGGGATGGAGGAAATATTACTTTTACCTGTTGGTCATCGGCCTAGGCATTTTGGGTCCAAGGGTTACCAAACATCCCCCATATTTTTATGTCTTAGCTCACTCGATCCTCTGTTGATAGGGACAAGCAACAAGACCAATTATGAGAACCATATGGTCCAAATTGTTGGGCGGAAAGTCACTAGTTAGGGGACAGTAATCACATTGGTATATGCAGAAATCCGTCATTGTGCATTTCTTTCGAATCTTAATTTTATGCAAGTTTATTAAGGCCTTTTGATTTGGTGAAAGCTTATTTATAGCCAACTAGTGAAATCACACCCAATTGCCCTTATTATAAGACGTAAATGCTAGTACTCTATCACAAGCTGCGTGTGTGCTGAGTCACTCCTGCAAACAGATTCGTCAATCAGGATTCAATTCTAGAGGGCTTGAGTTGGCTTCCGTCATTTAAACGACAAAGAAGCTTCATACACCATCTCTCCCATACTAAAAGTGACGATTCGTTTTTCAGAATGTAATTTTAGTTCATTTTTAGGAACCGAATCCGACTATTGAAGTGGGACGGACAGAGTTTCTTAATATCCTGTAGCATGGCAAGAAAGGAAAAGAATTGGGCTAGCTAGAAATTTATCAGTGATGATTCCAAGTTGCATGCATGATTAGGATTCACGTCCATATTCTTTGTAGGATTTTTTTTGGCTTAATGTAGGATGTTCATTAAATATTGAAGCTACACTGATGCTAATTATTATCCTAGGCGATTAACATACGTGCTTATGAACAATTGTTGGTTTGTGGGGGCAGTGTTTTCAAAACCATGGGGCTGCTTGTCCATTTGATGCAAAAGACACAAGTTATCCCATAATTTAGCATTTTTCATATTGAAAAGCAGGCATTGCCACCCTTTGGAATCTGAAGAAACACTTGCACCAAAAAGGGCACGACCAAGAAAACCCTAATATATTAGCCAAGAGGCATTTGCATACGTCATTTGATGAAAAGAGCCTTTAGCATAAGTGCAAAAGATGATTAAATAACCATCTTAATGACTCAACTTAAATTAAAAAAAACCTTTAAATGTGATTACTCTAATGGAAAATAAACTTGATTGGTTTGATTTGCTTTCCCAACTTGATGAACAAAGCATTCATGTTTGGATGACCAAAGCATCCGGCACGCGCAAATGTGACCCGTTTGCGGCGAATAGTGATGTTCTCCTTAATTAACTATTAATTAATCCCCACAAGTTGCATTAGCAATGCACATGACCAAGTTCACTTTCCAAGTAATTCTTCCATTTTTCACCTGTGAAACCAAAAGAGAACACACTTTCATCAATATTATACATAATTGCTACTAGCCCTAGCTAGACCAATTTAAGAAGCTTTGAACGTAGAACCGTGGCCTTTCCTTTTAGCTTTTCGGACCAAATTTGCATGACAGATTGAACTTACATTTGCCTTTTACTTGATATTGAATGATTAGCTAAAAAATTGTTGTTGGCAGTGAGATTAATTTCATACCTTTCCTGATCCCAGCATGGAACCTTTAATTTAAGCTGGTGTAGCAAGCATTAAGCGCAAATGCAATGTTTTATACAAAAACCCATCCAATAATGAGTCCGTCTAGACAGCGCTGGAGTGCTGCCGCCGTCAGATTATGAAGGGCCCACGTGGGCCCACTGATCTGACAGCTTCCAGCACTACAGCGCTGCAGCGCTGGCTAGATTTTTCCACCAACGATTGCCAAGCAAAATGAAAAGGCTGACGCTGGCGTTCCCTAAAGGCTTCAACTTTCATCTTGCCCAAATCTTTATGGTTGAGACTTGTACATAGTGGAGGATGTCATATAGCCAAAACTAAAACAGATGAAGTCTATTATCTCAATAGCCTAGTGTGTTAATTATATTGATTAATGCTACTTACATTCGATGTCCAATCACACTTACTACCTGATAGGCTCAAATGTGGATCTACCCAAAGGCAGCCTCTATGCCTTGATTGTGTGGCACGCGAAAGGCGAGCATTCCTACCATTTTCACATATGTATGCCTTTTTCAGGGGACAAAAATTTTCATTGATACTTCACAAGTCGTCAAGAGGGGAATCGACTAATGCACACAGTTCCCCCATAAACATGATCCATGAGTACAGACTCTGCACAGTGGGTGCACTAGTGAAGCTTCACCAGCTGATTAATGTCACCACAGCACCATAAGGGACGTCGAGCATGCCTAGTAAAGCTTCACCAGTTGAGTATATCTCCACTTCAGGGGAGGTCGGGGAACTTTCAGACAGTGAGCATCTCCACTTCAAAGGGGTGGGCTGGCTAGACTGGGGTGGTGAACTACTCATCCTCCGGGACATTTGGATACATAGGGCCTGTTTGGTTGGAACTTCTTAGATTTTGGTTATGAAGTGATGTGTGTTTAATTGGACATAAGGATAAATTAGATTTTTGGTGAGTAGTCTGTTTGGCAACACAAAGAGAAAGCAGATTTTGGATTATCAAGTTACAAAACTACCCGTCATACTAATGATCTCAACTGTCCATATGATCGGACGGCTGAGGATGATCCTCTAAACTACATATAACCTCAACCCTCCCATTCGCCCTATGTCTCTCCACTCGGCCCCTTCCTCCGTAGCCTCTGTCGCCGATTAGAGCCTCCGTGCTATCTCTCTTCCTGTCCAAAGGTTACTTATCCTTTTTCCTATTCATCTATTTTAAGCGTACAATGATACAAGGGTAGCTGACTAGATGCCGTCCACAGAAGGCGGAGGATCCTAGTATTTTCCGGCACAATGGCAGCAACTTCTCTGCGCCTATCATAGCATTCTCTCTTCCTGCTACCAACTTCTCCCCACCCCCCCACCCCCCCCGATGGCTGGTCGGCAACTGTCGTGTCATCAATTATACTATCGGGTTGACCATCATCTAATCGATTTCACAATAGAATATCGTATGATCGATTACGCGATAGCTTGGCCTATCGTGTCATCGATTACATGATAGACTCCTCATTGTGTGTTTCGCTATTGTGTAATCGATTACTTGAAAACTTTGCTCATCGTGTAATCGATTACACAATAGCGCTGCTTTTTAGAGACACAACAGTCATTTCAATCGAAACTAAAAATTGAAACATACAACATAAACCCGCAAACCAACTCAGCACATAAACGCTACATCTTCAGATCAAACATTCAAATTTGGCAACTTGCATCACAGTGGATGAAATAGAGGAAAGGTGGTACATTTCCTGAGCGCTTACGTTGGGCGGTGTACCCCTTGACAAACTCGTAGGGCAAGATGTCCTTAACAGCCCCTTGCGTATCTTGGCATCATAGTGGGTTGGATGGAAGAACCCAATACATCAGCTGCTGCACCTGCAGATCTCCGATGCTATCGTGGCGAAGATGAAGCCCGTAACCTCCATGGTGAATTAGAGCTCAGGCCGCACCATCCATGGCGAAGCGAAGACGAGAGGCACGAGCGAGAGCGACAGGAGAAAGGAGACGAGGGGCCAGGGGCAAAACAGGGGATTCCTCATAGGGTTAGGATTAGAGAGAGTTTATTCCGTAAAATCTCCTCCTAAGGAGATTTTAGAGAAAGTCGACTTTCCCCATAATATGAGGGGGAAAGTCGACTTCACTACTTCTGGGAATTCATCTGAAGTAGTGCAACCAAATGCATTTTTGCGGAAAGCCAAGGATTCTTTCAGAAACTGCTGTAGAAAGTTGCAACCAAACAGTGCCATAATGTTTGAAGAATTGGAAATCAAATTCTTGTGAAGTAATTTAGGAAAATGTGTGAAGAATAAAAATTTTGTTTGGATATGATGTTTCATATTTCTTTGACATCCATTTACATACAGGCCATATTAGAAGAACCAAACGAATCTCCTTGAGAGGACAACCATTTGTAAGAGGAGATTCTTCAATTCTTGCAAAGTTTGAGGATAATAGAGAATTCATATGAATTTTTCAATCTTTTCCTATTTGCTATCTAAATATTTTCCATGGATTCATGGCCGAATGGGCATGATCCACTCAAGCTTGAAAAGTGAAAAAGTGAACCCATTTTCACCCTTTCAGCTTCCAAACGTTTTTCACCCCGATAGATGAAAATTTTTATCTTTTAGGGCTGAAAAATGTACCTCAAGGAAGATCGAGCGATGTAGGGAGGCCCAAAGCAAGCTAAAGTGACATCGATCAAACTCAGAATAAAAGTCGAGAGTTATGTGGGCCCTACCTTGCTCATTTCTGCCCTCACTCCCTCTCAAAATTACAAAAACACCCCTCCCACGCAAATGGACATTTGTAAGAAAATAAAAAGGAAAAAAAATCCAAAAAGTCTTGGAACGCGGAAAAACGAGAAGACCCGACACCAGCGCCGCGGCGACCCGACGCCGCCCCCCTCCCCAAAGACCCAGGAACTCCTCCACATAACCCCTTTTTCCTCACTTATTCACCAAACTACCCTTCCCCTTGTGCTGCCTATAAATACCCACCATCCTTGCTCACCGCCCTGACCTCCCCTCTCTCCGCCGAAAGCCTCGCCGACCGGCTCGCCGAGGAGGACGAGATGAGCTGCAACGGGTGCCGCGTGCTCCGAAAGGGCTGCAGCGACGCCTGCATCCTCCGGCCGTGCCTCCAGTGGATCGACTCCCCCGCCTCCCAGGCCCACGCCACCGTCTTCGTTGCCAAGTTCTTCGGCCGCGCCGGCCTCCTCTCCTTCCTCTCCTCCGTCCCCCCTCCTCACCGCCCCGGTTCGTCCCCCTTCTTGGCATCTATTTTTTTATTAATACTAATAAATTATTTTTTTGCTTAATGTTTTTACTAATTAAATGATTTTCTATTTTGGTTGTGATTTCTCCAGCTCTGTTCCAATCGCTGCTGTTCGAGGCCTGCGGCCGGGCGGTCAACCCGGTAGGCGGCGCGGTGGGGCTCCTCTGGACGGGGCGGTGGGACGTGTGTCAGGCGGCTGTTGATACAATCCTCAACGGCGGCGCGATTCACCCGGTTGCTGACGCTCAGCCACCTCCGCTCTGGCGAAAGTCTTCCACATCCACGGCCAAGGACGAGTCCTGCAACCGGGCACGATTGTCTGTGGCCGGCCTCGACCTCGACCTCGACCTCTCTCTCACAATGCCGTGCTTTACAGAATCGATGCTCTCGCAGCGCCAGGAGAAGCGGCGAAGGCCTGCGTCTCCATCGGAGGTGTCGGTGACTACGAGCGCTGATAGCAATCTACAATTTTACGGCGGAGGCGATCGGAAGCTTCTTGGTCTCTTTGTTTGAACTTCTTCCACACCTTTTTTTAGTCTTTCTTAAAAAAAATAGAATAGAGAAATCTGTAATATGCTTGCTCGCCGCGGCGGAATGTCCGGCAAAGGTTTTTGTAGATGCTAAGGAAGATGGAATTATCTTTCTGATGAGTGATAATTTACCTAATTAGAGTCCAAACTCCAAAGAAGAAGATTATGGAAACTTTTCCTTTTTTATTTCATAAATTTAAAAATCATATATTGAAAATATATATACTCCCTCAATCCAATACTTATCCCTGCATCAGAAAAAGAAAGTCGACTGATTTAGTTCATTTTGGTTTTCTAATGCAGACAAGTACTATTGGACGGAGGCAATGAAATATGAGAGGAGATGCTTAGTAGTCGAAATAATACTGAAGTACATAAACTTGACATGAATGGGGTTGGCTCAATTACTACTTCCCAAGTCTTATACATGCCATTGTTTGCATTTCTAAATTTGATTTTTTGTTGTGGTTAAGGAGAGGCGTCCGAGTCCGTAGGACGACTACAGGGGGGCAGGGGCAACTGGCCTCTCACCATATTGCAGCGTTAATCCCCTAGATTTCATACGAGGCACTAGGCGGATTAAGTTATAATCTTGGGTTGGTCGCCAACGGATTGGAAGTTGAAACTCAGGACCTCAGCTTCCTCCTCAAGCGCGGTCCTGGCCATGCCATCAACACCCTATTGATTTTCTCAATACGAATAAAGATAATAATCTTACCTTACTATTGTGGCTAAATATGATTCATAAAGTATATAGCAAATCACTATATATACTAATGTCAACCATCTCTGAATAACAGTTGAACTAAAACATGAACTTCAATGGAAGGGCATTTCCCCAATACGACCAAGGTGAATGAAAGTTTTCTCGCGCAGGGCTTCTTTGTGAATTTCTTAACAATGATAGCTAATGTTGGCAAAAAAACTAAAATGGATTAACAGAGGGTCAGCAAAAGAGTGCGAAAACGGCGCATATCAGCCGATCCAGCATTCCTCTGGATGCACTATCTTCAGTCCCCGCCTCTCCAATTACCTTTTTATTACTTCTTTTAAACTAATACTTGTATAGAGAGCATTCCTATTTGGACCAACCTGCAACTCGCATGTATTCTTCTCATTTTCTTTATTCTAGGGGATGAATATCAAAATCTAACTTCCCCCCCAAATCAAATTAAATAAGCCAAAACGGTGCTTCTATTCAGAAATGAAATGTTCCAAATGCTGTAACAAAAAAAAATGTTACAAATGCTCTTGAAAATTCTTGCTCCGATTGGACCATTTGTATCTATATGCATCAGGATCCTGAGTCATGGATCTCTGGGTTCTAGGAAAAAGAGGATTTAACCATTTCTTCTCACTCTTTTTTAAATTGTTAATAGTTTTATGTGCATATTTATGCAATAGATTAAGAGGAAGACATTTTGCAATAAAGGTTGTTATATCAGATTAGATAGGAATACAGGTGAATCTCATCTATAGTTGGGTCCACAACAGAGTAGTGCCAACAATGTCACCTCTCTTCTTATCGGCTAGCTTCTGGAATGTGCAGGAGCTTTAGATGGGTAAATACAAGGGCAATTGGAAAGAATTATAAAAACAAAACTCTCGCTATTTGGCAATATTTTGCTAAAGATTTTGATGTTTTCAGTGTGACGCGGAATCCATGAAATCTTTACATTGAATGGGGACAACAAGGACAAAATTCCAATCTTCGTGGTGGACAAACTGATGCAAGAAAGAGACATTTCCCCCCTGCAGCGCTGGTCCTCATCCACACTTTTCTCAGCAATTTCGTCTCCTTTCCATCAAGTTAGAAGTTAGTACCTATGCGCATGATATAGATTAAACCGACTTATAACCTAATTATTCAAGTTTTGTACTCCATCCCATAGTAAGTGTCCTACTCCTTCCGGTCTTTTTTAATAGACGCAATTGATTTTCAGAATGAACTAATTCCCGTCTTTTCTATTAGATGCAATCAATTTTCAAAATGAACTAGGAACCATGCATAGCACTGAATAGCGAGCTGCCGAATACACCAGCTACGCCTAGCATGTGAAACGATGCATAAGGATGTTGTGCTCAGCCTAGTATACAATCCTGAAGTTGAAAGTACCAGATATTCTTTTAACGATACCATCAGACATTCTGGTCTTTTCAAAATTAGTTCATTTTGAAAATTAATTGTATCTATTAAAAAAGACAGGAGGGATTATTTGATTAATATTAAGTTCACCCACCCTCCGCATTTTTAAGATACCTAATCGTTTTTTTGTTTCTTGCCCATAGTCAGTTCTATTTTTGGACATGAGTATGAAACCTCATTTTCTACAGAAGAATCATCATCTGTTTTCGTTAACAACAAAGCAAGTCATTTCTCAAGATATCATATGTCATTATTAATCGCTGGTTTCTATGGGTGCTGTTTGTCCAGAAAATAGTTAGATTAGGATGAATCACCATGTCCTATAACTTCGAAGATTGGGACAACGATTCCAGACCAGAAGGCTCTATTAATTGTTTTCTTTCTAATGTGGCACAAACGTAGTGTGTGATTGTCCCTATCCTTTCCCACTCATTTTTCGGTTTCTGCATACACTTCCTGATCTTTTCAGAAGGCCGCCCAATTGGAGATTCCAAATGCCTAGGCCAGTGGCTAGCTGACTTCCAACTTGTCTCGGCTTTTGGGATTCCCACATGCCGAGCTTTGGCTGAGACACCTATATCATTCCACAACTCTTCTTCCTTTAAGCTGGGACCATGGTTTTCAAAACCGGACCGGACCGGCCGGTCCGACCGCGGAGAACCGGAACCGGGCTGGAAACCGGTTCGGTTCACCCGGTTTACCCCGGTCTGGTAAACCGGCCGGTTTTTTTCAAACCGGCCGGTTAAACCGGCCGGTTTGTCTTAAACCGGACCGGTCCGGACCGGTCACGGATTTTTTTTTTTTTTTTTTTGAAAAAAGTTGTTGTTTGAGGGGGGATTCGAACCCCCCCCCCCCCCCTTCCTCCCAAACCAACAGCCTTAACCACCTGGGCTATCTGGGCTCTTATGTTAATATGATACAAATTAACTATTTAATATATATTTACCATTTATACTTCAAAACCGGGTCATTCCGGTTTGACCCCGGTTTGACCGTGGTCAAACCGCGGTCCAACCGGACCGGCCATCGATCCGGGTCGATGGTCGGTCCGGTTTTGAAAACCTTGGCTGGGACTACGATGTCCTTATCCTTCCCTACATATTTTTTACGTTGACCTCATGTCACTCATAGAAGACTCTTTCATCTTTCTCACCCACCTAAGAAGTACCATCTTAAGAACGCAATTTTTTATATATACAACCCCACACCTTATATAAATCCCTTCCCCAGCTTTTTGTATGAAGGAACTACAGTTCATGTCAAGCTGATTCTCCTAACTATACCATATTATATTGGTCTATATGGAAAAGTGTTCTAGTGAACGACTATGATCACTGCTATACTATAATGTGATGCAGAAATCATAAATGAAGCAGACTGTATTCATGGCAACCACCGCCCGTCAAGGCCCTTGGAGATGGCAGCTCTAATTGATAAAAAAAAATAAACACCATGTTAAACATGCTTGCCGCCAGGCCTGCTCGGTGCAGTTTTGCAGTCATTTGGGATGGGTTCTGCACAAAGGCGGGGTTGGACACACCAGCGCGACCCCTGTGTTGGCGGTGAGCCCTAATTACGTGGTTAAGTGATTAGGGGCTATTTAGTTTTTTGTTATTGAAAACCTAATATAAGTGGTTAGAATGGGCAAAACGCGATGGACTGATTTTGGTACTGCAACGCACTAGAGGAATTCAGCCTTCTTTGGAGAAGAAGAATGACTTCTATTTTGTCTATGAGTTGTGTAAGCGGTGCTGAGAGAAATCATTATGATTCTCACTGGTATTTGATTCTCTATCTAGTAGAATTGTGTGATCCCATGGATGTAGGCAGTAACGCCGAACCACATTAAATTCTTTTGTGTTCTTTGCTTTCTTGTTAGCATTCCTATGATTCATTCTTCCGCTGTGAGGCATTGGCTTGGCGTGAGCTATTCTTTTCCCTACAATTGGTATCGGAGCTTTAGGAGGAGATGGCCAATGACAACAAATTCAAGATAGAAAAATTTAATGGCCAAAATTACAGATTTTGGCGCATGCAAATTGAAGACTATTTGTATCAGAAGGATCTTTATCAACCTTTGATTACAGCCAAGCCTGTTGGTGAAGACAAGGTGGAAGAGATCGCAAGGTAGGAGTTGCTTGATTGCAAAGCTCTGGGGACGGTCAGGTTGTCTATTTCTTCATCGGCGACATCGAACATCAAGAAGGCCAAGACCACGAAGGAATACTTTGATCTACTTGAGCGTTTGTATGCGAGTCCTTCTTCCACAAATAAGGTATATCTTATGACTAACTTTTATAAACCAATGAATCTTTATTGATAGATAACACCTCAGTCTACTAACGTTCCTCTCGGATATACAAGTATTATTCGGATTTAAACTCACAAGAATTCACTCTTGTCTCTCTCGAGTACAAAGAACAAACTTTTAATGAATTAACAATGATTACACAATAAAATCCTTACACCAACTACAATAAAAACATAAGATGAGAGAAAAAAAATTACACAACCAGATTATTGGGCTTCATCTACGCCTTGGAAAAGTGTTTAGCCTCGCATCGGAAGAGAATCTATCATCGTGTTCTTCAGGTGCACATGACAATACTATGGCCTTCTTCTCTGGAAGAGCCAATTCTAGACGAGGCGACAATTCCAACTATAACAACAATCGCGGTCAGTCCCGTGGACAAAGCAACTGCTTTGCCACTGCTTCCCCTGCTAGCGACTCTTCCTCTTGTCGTGGACGGGATGGTAACAACAGTCGAGGCCATGATGATCTTGCACATGGTTGATTGTTGTGACTTTTAACCTTTTACTTGCAATCGCACGAGACTAATTATAGACTAGTGGCTAGAAGTCGAACCCAAAGGACTTGGTCTGATTTAACCTAGTTCTAGATTAATTCTAATGAAGGAATTGAATTTGTAATGAATTAAAGAAATAAACTTTAATAAGAAATCTAATGTATGAAAATACCAAGGCTGCGAATCCACCTCTAAACAAGCAATTACTACTTTCAATTATTATTTCGGGCAAGTTGATATGGCAAGAAAGTTTGTATTCTTGGACGGACGCACGATTTACAAATAAACGTACTTGATGTTCTTGGTCGAACACAAAGAATTCATTCAATGTAAATTAATTCAGTTAACTCTATCCTTGGTGTGGCATAAAATTAACATAGGCATGTTCTTGGTTAGACATAGGAATTATCAAGATCAAATTTCATTCATAATTCTCACCAGTCTCGGGTTAAGCACTAGATGAAAAAGTAGGAAATCACATTAAGCATATATAAAAGAAAGCATATCAATGATCATCAAATGAAACAATCAAGAGTAGCATTATAAGCTCGGGGCTTCATCTAGCCTTGATCAAAAGTTTAGCTAGACATAGAGAAAGAGAAAATCAAAGCCTATTTTAATGACTTCATTGACATGAAACAGTTGTTCTTCTCCTTTGGCCGTCAAAAGACTCCGTCTCTAACTCTTCTCTAACTCCAAATTCCCCGTCAAATTCTGTCACGCCCCAAAATCCCATGCCTCGATCGGAGTGCGGAAGCCAACAAAATAGATACAATTTGAGGTAGAGATCCCGGCACGCAACCGAACAGTCGATTTTCCAACCGATTATAATCATCTCAAAGGGACGTGTAACCGATTATGCCCGCAATCAGTATAATACAATAATAGACATCAATGAATACTATGAAATGAATTTACTTAATAATAATCCATTTAAGAAAGTCAAATGAAATAAACTTATAAGTCTATGGCACACAATTGCCAATAATGTCATAAGCATCAATAAAAAGCAAAGCAAATAACTAAATCGTCTTTAATCTCTTCTCGGCGCCTGCAATCCGCCATTCAATTACTGCACTTCCTGATCTCACTTTTTGTTTGCGCCTGCATCAGAGGATGCATGAGTATTTCATAGAAACACTCAGTAGGATGTAAAACCCCACTGAATGAAAATAAGCAGTATGAAGAGAATAAGAATAACAAAGGATGGTGAACATCTCACAACATCTAAACTGAACCGAGGTCTATACACCTGCAAGGTTAGTCAACAACAATTCCAACTCGCAAGTATAGGAAAACATCAAAAGGGCTCCGAACAAACATGTGTGTAAGGAGAGAATAACAATCATATCAAAGGCTCCAGACATCTAAAGTGAAAGGAGTTACAATTTCTGCTCGCTAACCTGGTCGCTCGCAAGTGACTAAAATTATATACCAGAACCACCCTAGGGGTCCTCTCTTTGGAACCCTGCCATGCGTCTAGGATGCTGGCCCCACCAGTGCTTACGGACACGATGGGCAGAGACTGAGGACCTTCCGTAATGTCCACAATCTAACGTACATATAGTGCCTCCCTTCGGGCAGTATGGAATCGCAATTTCATAATTATAAGTGACCTCGCAAGATCTAGCAATGGCATAATTGAGCATACTATGAAACCACCATGGGGAGAGTCTCGCAAGGTCTCCAGTGGAAGAAACAATCATATAATCAATATGAGCAATATCTCAAAGGAATAGAGGTCACAACACTCTAAGATCATAAGGTATCTCTTACCAGAAAAGACTCTCTCAAGGAGTATGGATAGAAGCATCAAAGTCTTTGGTCAACACATAACTCACTCATTGGAGTAGCATAGAATAACATGACAACCCAAACACTTCGAATAATGACAACTCACCCAAGGAGTACCATACAATCGATACGTACTTTTTATGCTCAGCCCTAGATAGGAATTCCTTATACGCATTAGAGTTTTATAATACAAATATCAGAGATAAGAAATTAAAGAATATTAGATGATTTGAATTCCAACTAGAATACCAAACCGACATCAACGCTTTTAAAGTAGGTAGTTATGAATCTCTTGATCAAAGGATTGTCCCTCCTAATTAGATTACTTCTAACCCAATTCTTACTGTGATATTCCATAAGTATATAGTTCAATTAATGGTATTAACATATTAATCGATATCATATCATATTACATGGTGTTATTTGTATACTTAGTATTTTCTCTCAGATTCAGCTCACTGTCTCCTGCACAATAGTTCTATTCCGACGGATATTGTGCTCTGTACAGTAATACGTCTCCTCTGAAATTTTTACTGTTAATACCCTCTTGAGTCTAGTTTCCAACACCACTGATTTTATATTTTTCTGATTTTATTTGAATTAGTTATGAATTATTTACTACCAACTGTTAGCACAGAAACAGTTCTAGCCGAGATTAAGACTCGTAATTAAACTTGATTATCTTACTTAATAACACATTATAAATAATAATACATCAATAACAGACTATATACTCTCCTCCTAGACCAATCACAGAACCTAAGATTATCTGAAATTACTAAAGTTCACTCCTTTCTTGTGTTCTTCTATATACAATATAGTTTGTAAACATTAATACACCCCAAATAAGATAATTAATGTAAGACACACCTTAAAGGCATAAACTCAACGTGGATAATAATCCATCAAGCAATATCAGAACTTCTAGTCTCTAGAGAATTAATAAAGCATTAGACTTTAGGTGCGAATTACCATCTAGAAGTGAAACATGAATGCACATATGATTTATGATGCACTACGCATAGAAATAAAGACACAACTCATTCATCTCACAAGAATCCAACAATGATTAAGGTGCTGAATCAAAACACTTGTCAAAAGTATATATAATCAAAAGAGAGAAGAGGGGAAAAACCATCCTACTTAATTCACCAAAGATTTTGCCTCTCTACGCAATGCTCGTCTCCTCCGCTTCCTCCAAAGCTCCCGCTCCAAGCTCTTGCAAACTCCCACAAGAAGAAGCCTTAAGGAAGATGGGTGAACGTGGGAAGGAGAAGGAAAAAGGTCTCTGGACGTTCTAGGGTTAGCACAAACCAATTCTCTAGTGTTTATATAGAGTTGGGGGAGAATCCATTCTTAAACTAATCTTCCAAATCATGGATATTTTCAACCAATGGGAAGGCTTCACAATCCTTCTAGAGATGTGCAAAACAAGCCCAATTGGGATTTGGTATCTTTCCCAAACAAATCCACCACAAAAACACGCTAGAAATCGCAAAACTGCAACCGGCGATCGATCGTCATATGTGTTGTTTTACACTACCGCGTTTCAGCCGATCGATCGCCATTATTGCCGATCGATCACTTTACGTGAAACAAAACATTCACAAATCACAGTAACTACGATCAATCGTTTTGATAAGGCGTCGATCGGTTCAGCTTGTCGATCGATCGGTTCTTATGGCGATCGATCGCAGTAATGTTCAATCAAAATTCAATTTCTCATATCTTTTCACTCCGAACTCCAAATCATGCATAATAGGTGGCGTTGGAAAGCTCTTCTCACCAACTTTAATTTCTAAGCAAAATACGACCAAATCAAACATTAAAAGGGTCAAATTTGGGTTTTAAAATACTTACTAATTTTTCGGGTGTTACAAATTCTCTCTGTTTCTAAGCCCTCTCTAAGCTTATATAGTAAGGTAAAAAAAAACCACAAAACCCCTCTCTAAATCCAACTTGAATAAGGTTCTATTTTAGGTTTCCGTATATGGCGATCGATCACTAAGTTTGTCGATCGATCACTCCCCGATCGAACAAAAATCACAGTACTTACGATCGATCAAAACAAGTGTGATTGATCGAGAAAATCATTTTGCGGCTCATTCTGGTTCTGGCAATCGATCGCGTATAATGTGTCGATCAATCACACACTGCTTTTGCATCAAAATCTTTCAATGATCATAACTTTTAGCTCAGAACTCTGAATTGCTCATGGTTAGTGGCATTGGAAAGCTAAACTTCCGAAACTTTAACATGAAGCTTGAATCACTCCAATCAGAGATATGCAATTCAAAGTAATGAAGATTCAACCATTGGGGTCACATTTCACCATATATGCAGCTCCTTATTTTCCTACAAAAACCAAAAACGACATTAAGAAACACTAAATATATTCTAACACTAGCATAAACTTAAGTTTTAGAGCTGATGAAATGAATAATTTGAGTATATATCAATGGTCGTGGTTGTGGTCGCGATCGAGGGTCTTCTTCCTCATGCATCACTTGTTTCCGTTGTGGCTTTCCCAATCATAAAGCAGATACATTCCTTGCCTCTGCAAATGAAGAATCTCCACCTATCCACTCATTTGTAGTCATGCAAATAGGAGATCAGATTGACTCATCCTAGTATATATATCCATATTTCGGGGCATCCAATCACATGACCGGAGATTCATCCATTCTTCATGGTATGTGCGTCTATAATGGTGGAGACAAGGTCATGGTTGGCAATGGCCAAGACCTATCCATTACTGATGTGAATTTTAATTTTTTTTACTCGCAAGTGCACAAATCTGATATAGAATAGTGGCTACGAGATCAATCTCATATAGGATAATTCAACCTAATTCTAAATTCAACCTAATTCTAAATTTTTACTTAATTAATCTGACAAAATTGAATTTAGATAATTAATCAACACTAAGGAAAATTGACAAAATTTCAAGTAATGAGAATATTCCAAAAAATTCAATCCGCCACTAAACAAGTAATTATTACTCTCCATTATCATTAATGAACCTTATTAATACGACAAGAGAACTACGTGTTCTTGGTTAGATACACAAGTTAAAAATTAATGTATTAAATATTCTTAGTTGGACATATGTAGTTCATTTAATGAAACATAATTAAAATTACTCTATCCTTGGTCAGACATAGAGTTAACAAAAATCTTAACATTCATACAGTATTCATAGTCAAACTCAAAATGGCATGGCTGAGCGTGAGCGTCGCCATGTCGTAGAATTGAGTCTCTCTCTCTCCCTCTTGGCGCACTCTCATATGCCGTGTTTATATTGGACCTATGCCTTCTCCACCGTTGTTTATATAATCAACTAGCCTATAAGTTCTACATTACAAGGCAAGTCTCCCTATGAATTGTTGTTGTACAAGCTGCCAAATTATATGCACCTAAGGACCTTTGGGTGTGCATGCTACCCCTGCCTCTCTCCTTTTGGGCGTGATAAGCTTTCCTTCAAAAGCACTTCATGCACATTTCTTGGTTATTATGCGCATCACAAAGGCTACAAATGCCTTAATCTTTCCACTGGTCGCCTTTTTATTTCCCAGCATATCGTGTTTAATGAAGACCACTTTCAATTTCAACATGTCTCCTCACCAGCCACTGCCTTGTCACTTTTTCAATTCAGACTTCTTCCCACTGAGGCATTATCTACCCCAGTGCCCAACCCTGAACCCCTGCCAATAGGTTCTGAGCCTGTTGCCAGCACCCCTTGACATTACTCCTCCTGTTGAGCTACCCCCTCCAAAAAATGACTCACCAGACCAGCCGTTTGGGCTCACCCTTGAATTTCATGATTTCGATGCTACTACCAGTAGTTTTCCTAGAGTTCATGATCCACTAGTGACCGACCTTAGTTTGGACGGTTTAGTCACTTCGGCACCACCACTGGCTCGCACCCATGCCATGATGACCCGCACACGGGATGGCACCCGGCGTCCCAAGGTTTTATGTGCAACAAGATACCCTCTACCACTGGTCTCACTGCATCTCTCTTTCCTACTCCCACCTCCTTCATAGCCGTATGCACAAACCCTCGTTGGTGCGCGGTCATGGATGAGGAGCATACAACTCTCCTAAAGAATCATACATGGAGTCTGTTCCACGTGCTCCTAATATGAATGCTATAGGGTGCAAATGGGTGTATAAAGTTAAGCTTAAAGTGGATGGATCTATTGAGTGCAATAAAGCACGCTTGGTGGCCAAAGGATACACTAAAAAACATGGGTTTGACTATGTTGAAACCTTCAATCCGGAGATAGACTCGAAGTTTGACGACGATTCACCTAAAGATCCAAGTACGCAAGTGATAGTAGTGGGTTTTTTTAGGGAATCAGATGAAGACTAATACTCATATATTTTTTCCAAATGAAGTAATAATTTATGTTGTACAAACATTTCTAATACTCATGTATTTTTTCAAATTTATATAATAATTTACGGTGTACAAACATTTCTAATACTCATGTATTTTTTCAAAATTATGTAATAATTCATGTTGTACAAACATTTATGTCAATAAAAATTCCAAGTCTTCAATTTTAATATATCGTACATTTTCGTACACGCCTTTAAACTAAGTCGTGTGTTCTATACGATCTACGTGAAGAATGGTGGGGGCTTTGGCAAGCCAGAATGATGTTTCTAAGATATTTTGTTTGTAGTTCGATTGCCTTCTTGCGCTATTCTTCTCTTCCTGCGCGTCCTATGTTCTTTCTCAACCATTGGGTTAGAGCAAGTTTTTCAGTTGTGACCAACTTGCCGACAATTGCCACAATTCCTCCTTGAAGTTTCTGGCTGCTCGGGCTGTGACTCAATTCCCTTTATCCTTTCCTGCCTTTCTTTGGAGCTTCAAGCAAAGACAGTTCACATTTAAATAAAGCCCCATAATCGCCCCATTGACTTTTGTCTAATATTAGAAACACTACTTCTTCTTACGTTGTGCGGTACATGCTTGCATAGTACCACTTCTCACAATATTTGATTGGGTCGAAACTCCTCTCATCAATGCATGCTATGGCTTTCTTGCAAGGAAGTCCCATGCTCTGGAAGAAGCCAGATGTGCACGTCCTCTCCGTAAGGTGAACAACATCCTACGAAACAAAGAGAATCAATGCCTATTTTGTTTTTTCCAATTTCAAATGCAATAGAAGGTTGTGTATACAAACACACACCTATATGAGTAGTCGTGTCCTCATATACACAATAACATAGTAATGTACTCTACTTACCACATGGTATAGATAATTCACTTGAAACTGGCGCAATGATAGTGGTAGTACTCGAACAGTTCCAACACTCTTCTCCCTCATGTGTTTCATATGATTATCTGCATATTTTGTTAACGAAGTTTTTAGCCCTTGGGCTTCCATTCGGCATCTATCAAAATGGGCGGTTGTCTTCACATGTGTTTACTCGATCAACCGAGTTATTGGTCAAAACCTAGCCTTCAGAAGCATATTATTTACACTTTCTGACTTGCTTGATGTGAGAGTGCTATATCTTTTACCGGATATTTCACATTAGCCCAATATCTTTTCTCAACTTTGTCAACATATTTTTGGGCCTCCTCATTGTGTTGCTTCATCTTCTCCATGATCTCGTCAAATTCCGGTCTCCTGAAGCATGCAACAGCTCTGAATAATAGCGTCTTTAGGTACTTGTCATTCTACTGACTAAGCATATTAGCTGCCATATGCCGCAGGCAAAACCCATGATAAGCCTAGGGAAACACGTCAGGAACCGCTCTCAAAAGTCGCTTTTGTCTATTAGAAACAATTGTGTCTAGACTAGTCGGTGGGTCCGTAAAGAGAAAAGATTTAAGTATGCCGAGGAACCACATCTTGCAAGTAACAACTGAGAGAAACAATATTACAAAATTAATGGGAAGGCATGTTCATTAAAAAAGTCATACGTGATGGCGCAGGACTACTAAGTAAGAGTGTTTCGCAGTACACGATATCATAACAGAATCTTGTGTGATAACACACGCTATTTTAAAATTGTGTGCTTGTATACACGCTATTTTAAAATCGTGTGTTTGTATAATTGACCTGCCTATTTTTTTTTTCCAATTTCAAATGTAATAAAAGGTCATGTATAATCACACATGCCTTTAGGAGTAGTTGTATATACACACATGCCTTTAGGAGTAGTTGTTTGTATACTTACCATGTTTTGTATTGTCTCTTCCTCGACCACAGCATATGCCACACACATTAGTTGTTGATTCTCGTTAAGGGCTATAGCAACAAATAAAACTCTAGGATACTTTCCTTTTAGGAATGTTCTATCAACAATGAGCAATAGCCTAAGTGATCTTCGGAATGCTCTTGCGACCGGGCTGAACATCTAAAACACACGTCTGAAGTCGTATCCGCCTAACTCAATTTCAGGTATATCACAAGACCTTTGTATCTCCACATATGTACCTGAATTAGGCCGCTCTAACTCCCTCCTATAATGTGGCAAAATGCAATATGAGTCTTCAGGGTTACCATCGATGAATCAGTTCAATTCCTCTTTCGCCCTCCATGCCCTTTTATAGTTGACTTTAATGCCCCAATGTTTCTCAATGTACTATTGTATATTTTCCATTTTGATGGAATTTGAATCCCTATGGAGGCCATGACACTTCCTTGCAATCCACAGGTTTGAAGCCAAAGGATGTTCTTTCGAACTATCTTTGTGCCACCTGTATGCCTTTCTTCCCTCCTTATCACGCTTACTCCATCTAGTGTGTTCGAAGCCCGTATGTACTACCCTCAAACCCTGCATGTTGCAACAAATGTCTCCTTGTTCTCATCCACCACTTTGAACATGAACTTCTTCTTCATTGCCAAATCAGTAATTACCATCTTGAACTACTTGATACTTTCAAACCTAGCCCCTAACACAAGTTGTGCATTGTAATTGTCTGGTTGCAAACTGCCGCTTAACATCACCTCCTCCTAATAAAGTTGTACAGGACCACCCACACTAGAATAGGTGCCCCAATTCCAACCACATCACTATCAATATGAAGAAACTCATCGTCCTCAGATTCTTGCTTATCGGACACGACAAACTTCCCTTTAGATGTGTACGGTCCACACTTAGACTTCCTTCTAGAACTAAATGTCTTGGCCACATGTTGGACTTTTATCATTGAGACAGAAAGGTCTCTTCCCGTGGAATTTGCTCGCAAAAAATCTGGTTTTGTAAAAGGCTCATGCCACTCATCCCCTGACCATGGTAATTCCTCGTTATCCAACCAATCTTCATTTTCAACTTGTTCTTTAGATTGATGGTCTCCTGCATCTTCGTCGTCATCTTCATCTTCTTCTCTATTCAATCCATTGATTTCAAATTGCTCTTCATTTTCAACAACAAATGTATCCTTCAGAATTTCATTATTTTCCTCCCAATCTGCAAAAACAAAGGGAATGAATGGTACACATGAGAACAACTCGTGTCAATGTACATACGTAGGGAAAATGGTCGTGCATGTATGTACACGCCTTAAAATCAGGTCGTGTATTCAAGAACATGACTTGTACAATTAGCGTGTGTGAATTTTTGTGAATTTTAATTCTTACCTCGTAGCTTGAAATGACGAATCTTCATCTCTTCCTCCTTCAGCTGCTGATGTATTAGTGTCATTTAATGACGAATCATGCTCTGACCTTGTCCTTATTGACACCAGTATCCTCTCGTCCTTCTTATTGACACTAGAGGTCATCTCCTTATTGACACTCGAGGTCATCTCTTTATTGCTAGTGGAAGTCATCTCCATGTTCACATTAGAGGTCCTCTCCACGTACAGGTCCAGTGCCCCACTTGTGCCTCACTTGTGAATGTGAAAAATTGTCCCCAGGTCTTTATCATCCTCAAGGATGTATGAGGATGCAGATGAACCAAGATATGACAAAGAAAAAGTATCAGATGCAGACTTGAATGGTAATCTTTCTTCCACTTACTTCAACAGTTTCAAGTACTTTACTTGTATATCAATAGTCATCAGCTTCAGTTTCTCGCCCACGTACCCATTAGAATTTCTAAACAATTAGTTGTAGTGTAAGCACAACGGAACCTTTTCCATAACTACCTACAAGTACAATCCCCAAGAATTAAGAGACCAAAATTTTTTAACCTGTCTATGAGTCGTCTGTACAGGCATATGACTTTCTTTACAGTCATGTGCACACATACACGATAATTCAATTTTTGAAAACTTGCCAAGTTTTCAGCTTTCTTCTTCGGAACTAATTTTTAATGTAAAAATCATTGTATTTAAACTTGACATACCATTTTTATTGTACGATGTCTCCGTTGAAGTTGTTTTTGTGTAAACAGCTCTTTCCCGCTGGTTTTTGGCATGAAATCTTCTATTTTCTGGATTGGACGGCGTCGACGGTGATATGGACCGCAATGATGGATGGAGCTTTGAGGGAATGCCTTTTTTCACAACTGGATGCTCCCGCAAAGAGCTAAAATGAAGAATTTAGGTGCAGCCATGATTACCTACTCCAGCGGGGGTGTTTTGGGTACATCATGTCCGGTTTCCAAGCAATATGAAAGGAACGGGGAGATTCCAGGTAATGTGAGAAGATGGGTAGTGGGCCAGGTAATATGGAAAAACTCGATTTCTTCATCTTCTTCATGCAATGCATTTTCGTCCTCAATATTATCTGGTTCTCTATTGTGATAATGTAAGTACATTACGTTTAACTAAGAACCTCATTTCTCATCCTCGGAGTAAACTTGTTGGGGTTGATGTACGTTTTATTTGGGATATTGTTGGCAAGGGTCACATTCAGATCTGTCACATGCCAAGTGATTGTCAGCTTGCGGATTTTTTCACCAAGGCTTTACTAGTACATTGATTCTCAAAGTTGCCTAGCAAGCTTAATGTTGGCCTTCAGTCCCCATATGCTTGATGGGGGCTGTTAGGATATCCTACTGATCTATGATTGACGTTAAGATTCAAATCATTCTCTTATTGAAGATTCTCTTCCTGATTTATCTCAAATACTGAAAAGATAGTGTGTGTGTGTGTGTGTGTGTGTGATTAGCATGGAGGATTTATCTCAACCCATTTATGGGATCACACCAACTAATTGAAGATGTCAATAGCTAGATTAACACAATTGTTGTATGTTTGAATATTATTGTAATGTTTGTAATCTAGTCAAATCTCTTTGATTGGAGCAAACAAAACTGTACAATTCAATATAAATATGCATCATCTCCTCCATGAAAACTTGAAGAAGAGATTTAAAAAACTCTACACAATATATTCCACATATATAACTAGTGGCTCAGATAACTAGAAGACCAACAAATGGGACAAAAATCTAATATCGATGTACCTTGATTGTATTTGAGATTTCAACTGGCTGCCTTCGTTGCTAGTGACAGAACAAGCAATCACTGATCATGTAACCCCACAAACTCGACCAAGAGCTTGCTTGGATGGAACAAAAACATAGGGCACATTCTGCAAAGCCAAAATATATTTTGTGATTCGTGTTTCCCATAAATAATCTCACATCTAACTTACAACTTATGGTTCACTACAAAATAAGCATCGCCTATAAGAAAAGAATATGCATGACACAGAATGTTGCAACTAACCAAGTCCACGTGCGCGTGGTAAAAAAAGATCATTCGATGGTAGACAATGTGAATGGACTGAAAGCTTGACCAAAATTGTACTGCAGAGCCAGCATGAATAATAGACTGAACAGATTCTATGACATCTGCCAACAATCGCTAACCTCAATACAAATCCTCAAATCATAGTCCATATTGTAAATAAAAGATATCACAATTACTTATATTAAAATTTTCTTTAGAATTTAAAATTCCCAATCATCAATCAGGTAATAATATGTGATTTATGATCAATTAGGCAGTTCCAATGCTTCAAATGACTACATTAATATAAGTATTCAATTTCACCCTTTTTGCACACACTTATAGTCTGTTATGCCGACTGGATGCCCATTAGTTTGGCGCATTATTGGCCATGCTTCAATCCTATTGCTTCTAGAGACTTCTCTTCAACGGATGAGGGTCCCGTTGCTTATTAAGTTCCCTTAGCACTTAAGTAGATTAGATGGTGGTCCTTATTGATATCCTCAGTGATTCATAGTCCTAGTATTTATCTTTTACATAATAGATTACTAGTTATTAGTTGCAAGCCCATTATGACCCACCCTAGGGGTTAGGTCCGCCTTTAGCCCAAAAACTCTATTAGGATTTTCTTTTCCTATTAGGGCTGATTTAGTAACTTAATATTTTAGAGTTATTTTTTGATAATGTTATTCAGCTCAAATTGTTAGAGGCCCTTTATGATTACAAATCCTGAGTCTATTACATTTACGTTCCTATGAAAGTATACATATATGAAATAGCTATGCCATGATCATTAAGTTTAAGATCAATGAAGTTTAGTTAGTTGATTTAGCTTAATTATCTCTATCCTTAGTTGCACGCACTTTTTCCTTTTCCCTACATGGAAGTTCCTAGCCACCAGGCTAATATCCAACTATATATCCGCAAAATGATGCCCTAATGAAATTAGTAAACTATGGTTCAAAATTGCAAATTGTGTGCTCTCTTTTACACCCTCCTTTAATCTCAGAAGCTGGCCTCCTCTTTTCTCCCCCAAAATCTCCTCATTCCACCTCTTCTTGCCAATCCAGCAAGCGATACGCTGATTTGGGAGAGATCCCAGGGTCGTCGTAGGCCTATGGAATCTAACGTGTGGCCTATGGAATCTAACATGTACATATAGTAGAGTTCTCAATTGTACAAATTCATTTTTTGAAAGAAAAAACACGTCATTTTCCTCCTTGTCCTTTCATCATTAGTTTATCTCCCTTTGTCTACTTCTCACAATCCCTTAATTCTGGCATTAATTTTGGTGTTATTCTGCTGGCTCACACCATTGTCTCATGAAAAGATCAGCAAAAAATTGAATTGTTTAAACATCAAGAAACGTTTAAGGATGATGACATAAGACATCTCTAAATTGGCATGCATCAGCGAAGCTCATGTGACATGTGAGTATTCTGTATTTCTCGTGACCTACCAATTAGTAGCAACATTTGATTTTCTACTCCCTCCCTCCAAAAACAACTTGTTGCATTTGAAAATGATGTAGGTTAATATGCTGGAGACCCTAGCGCCGTCAAGTCACGTTCATTCATCTAAGTGGACAAGCTTTGGGCATGATCTGACTGCTAGGGCCTTTAAGCTTCTTAGCCTAGCTATAGCTGCAATGCAGGCTAGGTCTTCTTTTTGAAAAATTATATATCCAAAATTAAATGGTTAGATTTGCCCTATAAGCCATAGATCCTCGTCCACGTGCATGCGTAGAGGCTCGATTTGATGTGGCCCATATCGGTCAATAAATTTAACTTATTTTTAAATGCTGTCGATATTTTTTGGAAGGGAGTAAAATATTTCACTTTTGGCTCCACAAGAGTTCATTATTAATGTAGTAACATTTGGTTTTCCAAAATGTGGAATTAGTGGTCTATTTTAGAAATTCTAATGCTAGAATTAATTATCGGTGGAGGGAGTGCATATGCAGGGAAGCATTTTCCATTTCTGAGAGTGGCTGATGTTTTAGATGTATGACTCACTTGTTGATTTGTATTCCAATTTCATTTACCAAATATTGGAATTGGAGAAACTCAAAATGTGACCAAGGCAAGCATCAAAGCGCTGTCCTTAAGACATAACTACGTCTTCCTACCAATGCTTAGGATCTGATGGACATCTATCTCTCAAGATTACTTATCTCTCATAAGTAGAAGAAGCACTACAATGTACATGTTCAGCCAACCATTTTTCACTCTCTTGCCAACAAATTCAATTTTAATATTGTAACTTGTTCTCTATTAGAATCTCCCGACTTTACAATAAGTAAACGTGCACCATCGAGCCACCTGATAAGTGGGGAGGCAACCTTTGAGGTCCCGCTCACTTCTTTCATAGTTTTATGTTGTGCACACAATGTCTTCATAGCAGAAAATGTAGGCCTCGTTTCCGCATGCAACTTGCAGTTTTCTATATTCAGTATCCTTATAGAACCAGCAAAAATCATACTATGAATATAAAAACATTTACCAAAGTCTGAAAGAACGTGCACTACTAATTATTGCAATGAAGTAGCTGAAGTATGAAGTCAATGCATAAAACGTGCAAACATAATATTGGATACATTGCTTATGAACACCATAACCATAGGGAAATAATCATTCCCACAAGGACACACATATTAGATTTTTCTTCCCTCACAAGCAAAGTGGTTGTACATAAAAAATGAGCCTGAATTCGGTACTCCTCCATTAACAATATGGTGCAAGTGTGGGCGTTATAGTTATAAAAATTAGGTCGAAGACCAAGCCCAACCCCAACTTGAGTTATTTGGACCACATTGAACAAGTGATTCACCTCAAACAATCGATGAACATAGTGCTTTATGTTTTTGAATACATTCTACTTGAAAAATTTTGTACTACGCACAATTTTTTATAATCGTATGCATTCTTTCTAGATATAGAAATATGCTTCCTTCTGTTTAGATGGAGTTTCTTCACTTTCTTTAGTACACTCATTTATTTTGTATGTAGTGCTTTATGTTTTTTTATTAACTTCTACTTGAAAATTTGTGTAGCACATACAATTTTTTATAATTGTATTTGTTCTTTCTAGATATAATTGTATGCGTTCTTTCTAGATGTAGAAATATGCATCCTGTTTAGATGGAGTTTCTGCACTTTCTTTAGTACACTCATTTATTTTAGGTCCCTACTCCCGATTATATCATTGAGTTGAGAATGTAAGAACACAATCTTTGGTTAATTGGTCCATGATGTACACAAATTGCAATGCTTCTTCTGTGTTACCTATGTTATATCCCCTCAATAAACATTGAAGAGATCCAAAGCACAAGAGGGAGGACAAACAAGCATGTAGTAAGTAAAAACATAGTGTAAAATGCTAGTCTTCAACAAATTCCACAGTTTCAATTAAAAAATCACAATAACGGTGCCTTAGGGAGCCTGCCTTTGGGCTCTAAAAGTGGCTTTATATCCTCTTTAGTGCAAAATCATGATTGGGAGAAAATTTTATACAAAAACGATTTTTCTATAACAAAAGTGGCTATTTTTTAACTTCGTCCAAAAGCCACTTTTTAGAAAATCATCAAGAGAATATTTTACAAAAAACGGATTTAATGTAGGGAATAATGCAGAAATGACTCAACTTGGTCATCCCTCATTAAGTAGATGGGTGGAAATTTATTCCTTTTTTCTCTCATTAACGATAAAATCGTCACATAAAGCATTTAATGCTTATCTAAAATCTGCTTCATCCAAATAGGCTTTAGAGGTTAACTTTTAACAAAATTACTTTAGGGGGAGGCTTTACCATATGGGTCACACTTTAGCTTTGTTATAACAAAGGAATTTTGTCCAAAACCTGCTTTTTAGAAAAGCAAAAGAGGTTGCCAAACGCGCTCTAAGTCAATGATTCTTAATTACGAAGCACAAATACTACAAAATAGGAGCCGTAGATGCATCATCGGGTCGGGTCGGGTCTGGGTTTTCATGTAAAACCTAGACCCGACCTGGGTGTGTATATATATATATATAAGTGGTATATATTTTTTTGGGGCGAAAGCACTCGTATCTCTTGATTTGAATAGTTTGGATTTTTATGAATATATATATTATTAAAAAAATTAAAGGAGTTAATAGTTTAATATATATAACATTGGAAATATAAAAGTTTTGGTACCGAAGCGGAGTAGGGCGGGGCGGGTCTGAGTTTCGCGCTCCGGTACCGGGTCCTTGAAACTGGACCCGTAGTGGGTTTGGGACGGTTTTGTGTTTGAAGAATTAACATGGTTATGGGGCCGGATATGCCAGTACCCGCCCCGGTTCTATCCTTACTCCTCATGAGGAGGGTTAAGATAGAAAGGGACTTCAAGTTGCTTTTCTTTGAAACTCGAAGGGAGGCCAAACGGTAGGTAATGTAAACATTTTAAAAAAAAAGTGCAACATTTCATTCTGACTAAGCTTTTAACACTAGGACTAACCTAAAATGTGCATTTTCTAATACAACTCTCTCCTCCGTATCGTACCTTGATTATTCAAAAATTATCATATCGCCACACCCGTATCCTATATCCATGGTCCCTGAATCCTTAATGAAGCCCCCCGCCCCCTCCTTTGGTCCCACACACCACACCCTCTGATCCCACAACCAAAATATTAGAACTAAATTTGGAATTTTGGATAGGCTACCTGCCTTGCCCAATGTTTTGTTTACTTCTCTTTGTTTTAGCAAAGAAATGTTTGTTTTTTATTCGATGGAGTTGGGAAGACTGGGGCGAAACCGGGGAAAAAAAGGGTCGGGGGTGGGTGCCTAGAAACAAGAAAAACAAAAGATGAACGCAAAAACAGATTCCTTTTCACGTTAATGGCCGCAAGGCCCTTCTTCTCCACTTCCTCTTCTCTCCCCCACCGCCTCGGCCTCGGCCTCCTCTCCCTCGCCGCCTACCCCAAAATCCTCTCCTCTTACCCCATCCTCCGCACCATCTCCATCCCCCGCCACAAGCCTGCCGGCACCCACCTCCCGCCGCCCCTCCTCGCCGACGCGCTGGCTCAGAAGATCGGAAAGTCCGTCCGCCGCCCCGGCGCCGCCTCCAAGTCCCGGGTCCACGCCGACATCAACGTCGTCCGCCCCAGAGACTACTGGGACTACGAGTCCCTCACTGTCCAATGGGGGTAATGCTTTGATTTGACAGTTCTTCTTTGTTTTTTTATTGAAGATTTGGTTGATTTGGGGGTTTTGGGGAGCAGGGATCAGGAGAACTACGAGGTGGTGAAGAAGGTGGGAAGGGGGAAGTACAGTGAGGTTTTTGAGGGTTTTCACTGCCCCAATAATGAGCGCTGCATTATTAAGATTCTCAAGCCCGTCAAGAAGAAGAAGGTCAGTCGCCGCGCTTTTGTAGATTCGATTCAAATTTTGTGTGGGCATGTATAAATTTGAACAAAAGGCCTTGCTCATCTCTTGTTATTGAAGTCTTTGTTGAGCTTGCCCGTCGTCGTTATTCGTAATGTATATTGGCTGATTTTGGATCTTGATAGTCATTGTATGTGACGTTAAGCTTATTGAATGTGCGCGCATATGTTCCGCTTAGGCTCAGTGTAGTATTTTAAGGTGCTTCTTACGGTTCCTTAGCTATAATGAACTGTGGGGCGGCATCGTCACTATTCATATATATTAGCTAATTTTGGGTGTAGGTTGTTACACAACGTGATGTTTAACTTATTGGTACGTACATATATGTTGTAGGTAGTTACATAATGGGATGTTTAGCTTATTGGTATGCACGTATATGTTCCACTTAAGCTCAGTACTGTTATTTTTTAGCTGCTTTTTTTTATTAATTCACTATAATGAATTGAATGGTGAAGTAATTCTTGGCAAGTAAAGAGTGGCATGTGGCTTGGGATATACATGATCTTGGCATTTATTTGATAAATGTTTTGAGATTGTTACTGCTTGGAGTAGTTCATGCAGGTTTTGGCTGGTGGGTTGAGAGATAAAGAAACAAAGTGAAACAGAGAAGGTGATTGTGTCGAGTATCTGTGTTCCAAAAATATCTGGCAGCATTTGAAAAATTATTGATCCACTATTAGGTGACTGGATTTGCCCTATAGGCCAATAGATACTCATGCACATGCATGTGCAGAGGCAAGTGGAAGCTTGAATGCTGTGGGCCCTACAAGCCAATAAATGTAACTCATTTTCAAATGCTGCCAGGATTTTATGGATGGAGGGAGTACAAGAGGATAGTGTCATCAGAAGTTGGAGAGACTCACGTGATTGTGTTTGTAGCTGACATCGTCTTAGAATACTAGATTGATCTTGAACTAAGATAGAGACTAAAAGGTTTCCTAGAATCTTCTTTGTCATGAAACAATTTTGTAAAAACATATATTCCTGCGAAAGCATATGGCCCTTGCATCTTGCCTATCTGGATATCGCTACAGATGCAGTCAATTAAAACTTGTCAGTGGACTATGGAGGATTGAAAAGTTAAAGAACAAATTTGCATTCAGGTTGTTATTGTGATGGTGGTTTGTGTTATTTGCAAAGGGAACATGTGCTAGCTGGTGGATCTGGATCTGGATCCTACCTTTGTTTCTTTCAGATTCACAAGTTGCTTTTCTTCATTAATTTATACACACAAGACAATTTGTTTTCATATCTGTGGTCAAGTTCCCCATTATGCTAAAGTCATTTTATATGCTAGAGCACTTACTTCTTGTACTAATGCCTTTGATCTATGTGCAGATAAAGAGGGAAATAAAAATATTACAAAACCTTTGTGGTGGGCCCAACATAATAAAGTTGCTTGACATTGTCAGAGATCAGCAATCAAAGACTCCTAGTTTAGTGTTTGAATATGTAAACAATACTGATTTCAAAGTTCTTTACCCAACGCTAACGGATTACGACACTCGCTACTATATCTACGAGCTTTTGAAGGTATATCACGCCCACGCCCCTAGAACTGACTCTGAGTAATCTTTTATCTTTTGTCTTGCATTTACAAGCTGTCAAAATGATCCTTCGTTCTCATTAGAGTAACATTAATTTTCGTAGATGGAATTTTTGATTTTTTTATAATCTTGGCTTGTGTAAATATATGTAGTTTAGTAATTGTATCGTTGTGTTGCTGTGGCCTATGTCCTGAGCTCCATTCATCGATACAGCTGACGGTACTTAATGGATCAGGAGTACTTTCCGCCACAGCTGGCTGACTCAGCTGGTCTGAGGTCGCTAGTGCACCTGGCCAAGTGAACTTGTGAGTTTCCTGTGGCCGCAGCCTTTTGCAAGACGTGTGTTGTCAATATGTTCTTTACTTTTTTGGGTGATAGGGGTTTTTGATAATCAGTAGAAAAGCAAAACTAGTTTAGGAGGGAAGTCGAACACCTAGCCAATTCCCTGACACCTTGAGAGTGTCTGGCATTGGCAACTAGGGCTAAGTTTGTTGGACTAGTATGTAGATGATGATTTATGTCCTCTCATTATTGGGTTATAAAGGTAGTTTATGATTTAGTCAAGTGCTTTCCATGTTTCTGGGTATAAGATGTCACTTAACATCTTATTCAGTTCGTTTTAAAAAAATAAGAAAATGCTAGTAGAGTAGGCGTATTTATTCTTTAAAAGAAAGAATAAAACTGCATGTGGTTGTAAGTGTTTATTTTTCATGAACACTG
The DNA here is from genome assembly GCA_039654745.1 of Houttuynia cordata. Lineage (NCBI taxonomy): Eukaryota > Viridiplantae > Streptophyta > Magnoliopsida > Piperales > Saururaceae > Houttuynia > Houttuynia cordata. The sequence goes on along the minus strand of CM077508.1, from coordinate 15,857,487 downwards.
CTTTTTCTTAGTTTCCATGAAATTTCTATGAGTTGCTTTTGCTAAGGCTTTGAGTGGCTTGTGCTCTTAAGTGCAGTTTTTTGCACAAGGAATTGTTCCATGAGCTGAATTCTGAAGGAGCTGAAATGATTGTTGCCAAATGCAGCCTTACTAAATTTGTCCATGATTCTCTCATTTTTAATTTTATGTATTCTAGTAGCCTTCTGCTTTGTCTGTGGGTGCAAACTGCTAAGGGTACCAAGTTGGACTTGTTGAGCCAAGCTTGAGTCGAAGCACCTCTGCTCAAGTAATGTGAGGCTTGATTTTTCAGCATTTTCACAATATTTTTTTTTGGTATAATTGTCGCCATACTTTTTTTAATGATTAGTTAATGGTTTTTATACGTATTTTTTGCGCTAAGTAAAATTATAAGAGGATAATAAAAACTGACTCAGGCTTGATCTCAAAAGTGTCTGGATTAAGCTCGACTCTGCATGTGCCTTCTATTGTTCTGAGCTAAAGCTGAGCAGACCTCGAGATAGCTTGGCTTGTTAGTGCCCTTAGCCATGGCATATAATTTAGAGCCATTGTTTGTTCAAGTTATCTTTTTCTCGGAATTCAATAAAATAACTACAATTAGTTGCAAACTGTAGCTCACAAATACTTGAATTTTCTTGTATCAATATTGTCCATTTTGTTATTGAGTACTCTTTTTTTAAAAAATTATAGGCTTTGGAGTATTGTCACTCACAAGGCATTATGCATCGAGATGTGAAGCCCCACAATGTGATGATAGATCATGAACAGCGTAAGCTTCGACTGATTGATTGGGGCCTTGCTGAGTTCTATCACCCTGGAAAAGAATACAATGTCCGTGTGGCATCAAGGTGTGCAATACTGATTGTTTTTAACTGCTGAAATTAGCTTTAAATGTTCCATTTTTGTTAAATCCATTATAATCTTTTTACGTCTTATCCTGAGAGTTTTGTCTAATGCTATATTTCTACATAACTTCAGTGGGCTGTAATCTAATACTGCAAGCTTATTGATAGTTCAAAATGACTCGTATGAGTCAATTACGTTTTGAGGGACATTGTTTGCTAGTGTATATTTTCAGTTACTAGAAGTTATGAAGAAAAGCAGTGGGCTAAGTTGGGAAATTAGCCCTTCCCCCTCTCCCTCTCCCTTTCCCTCTCCTTCTTTTAGCATCATTTACATGCATCCCTTCTAATCTTCTCACAGAGTCATCTATTGGCTTTCTTTGCATATGTCCATGCCAACGCAACCTACATTCCCTTAGCTTCTCCCCTAAAGGTGCTACCCCTAAACTTTCACGAATATATTCATTTTTAATCCTATCTTTCCTAGTTATTCCATTTATCCACCTTAGCATTCTCCATTGGCTACATTCAACTTTTCTTTGGTGCCCAACACTCCGCTCCATAGAGTATTACGCCTATCACACAAAATTCCCAAGGTTGCCCTCCACTTTACCTCCCCCCCCTATTTATCCTATGCACCACATCACTATCAATATCCCTTTCTTTATGGATAATGGATCATAAGTAATGGAATTCTTCACACCTTGGCACTTCTTGCCCATCTATTTCAACTAAGGTTCTACCTTCTTTAAAATTAAATTCCATGCACTTTGTGTAGTCCTACTTATTTTGAAACCTTTTGATTCTAGAGCCTCCCTCTATAATTTTTATTTATCATTCAAACCTACAAATTATATTATTTATAAAAAAACATACATTAAGGTACACTATCTTATATATGTCTAGCTAGCTCATCAATAACTAAAGCGAAAAGATAAGAACTTAAGGCTGGATGAAAACCTAACGTTCCTCCCCCCCCCTAAATTGTTTGTACACTAGTCACAACTTCCTCATAAATATCTATTATAAATCTATGATCTATGTAACCTTTTATGACTCCCTTCTTCTTCAAAACACTCCAAATGAGCTCTCTCTGCACTCTGTCGTAGGCTTTTCCAAATCTATGAACATCATATAAAGGTCTTGTTTTCTATCCCTCTACATGAAACTAAATTGATTATATGTTATTTTAGTTATATTTCGCAAACTTCATAGTATGCCCCGAAAGTTTTATACCTCTGTAATTTGTACAACTTTAGAATGTCTCCTTTATTTTTATACAAGGGTTTGAGAATACTTTGTTACGACTCTCCTAGTTTAGGCTAATATACTATTTACTTATTCCCTTTAGGCCATGTGGGCCACTTCAGTAGGATTAGGCTATTTACTTAATTGCATAACTTGGCCCATCAGGCCCATCAGCTTTAGGCCCTGCGCCTATATATATAGGAGACGACTTGCTTAGTGAGGGTATTGATGAATGAATTCCTAGTTTCTCACCTCCTTCTTCTCTTCTCTCATCTCCTTCCCTACCCCTTTGCCGCCGGCTTTTGTGCATCCACCTAGGGTGCACAACACTGGCATCAGAGCGATCGACTCCTGGCTTCCGACGCTATGGCTCGGAAGAAGGCTGTGGACAATCCAGAAGGTCCATCGTTCCAATCTGACGAGGAGGCGCCCACTGGTCAGGCCGCACCTGTTGCAGTCATGGATCCGGCCTTCCTTAAGACCATGACGGACATGATGGCAATGATGCAATCCATGCAGGTCTCGCAGCAGGCTATGTTGGAGCGGTTATCAGCGCCGCCACCCCCGCCCACATCTGGGATGGAGCATCAATAGACCACCGGCCTGCAAGGATCTTCCTCCACGGCGGCTCAAGGGCCTCCTCTGCAGACTGCGGCTCAAGGGCCTCCTCTGCAGACCCCGTCGTTCTCTGGGTACTCGTCCCCTCCACCGCATGGGTTCTCTCAACAAGAACTTAGGCCGCAGGGCCAGGCCGCTGGTGCAGCCCAGGGCTCTCCCTTGCCCCACAACCCCACCGCCGGTGCTGGGCAGGGATCTCCATACCCCCAAGGCCACGCCTTTCAGTCTTCAACTATGTTTGGCTCCTTTGATCCGACTAATATCTTGCCACCAGGGGCAGCTGGCACTCATCTGCGTGCTTTTCCTCATCATACTGGCCGACCATATCAGCAGTCGCAGGGAGATGTGCCGCCCTATGGGCCATTATTTGGAGGACCAACTCTTACTGGCTTCTCCAACGTTCCGCCAGGTATGTCTCAGGCCCCGTCTCAGGATCCATTCGGACGGGCCGCGGCTGAGCCTCGATTGGCCCGACTTCAATTTCCTAAGTATAGTGGGGAAGATAGCCCTATTGATTGGATATATCAGGCAAATAAATTCTTTGAGTATCATGGCACTCAGTCGGAAGTTGATAAACTGCGCATCGCAGCCTTCCATCTGTCGGGCGATGCCTTAGTCTGGTTTCAATATTTTGAGAGAGATATGTTTCATCCGACATGGGCTGATTTTGTGAATGAGTTATGCGTACAATTCGGGCCAAACGATTATGCTGATTTTAATGAATTGCTAGCATCTCTCCGTCAAACATCCTCGGTGCGTGCTTACCATCAGGAATTTATGCGCATAGCTAATCGGCTACCTAATTGGGACCAAGCGGCATTAGTGGGGGCCTTCATGCATGGCTTGCGGGCTGACATTGCAGATGAAATCCGGCAGTTTCGGCCTAAATCTATGAAGGATATCATTGGGCATGCTCGAGTTGCGGAAGAACGGTTGAACCGGCAACGGCGTGTGGTCCGACCACCCTTTCGGTCTTCTCCTGGCTTACCGGCCCCGAGGCCAGTTCCTCCTATTGGGGCTGTCACCAGCTCCAGGCCTGGACCACCAGCAGGAGCCACCCTGCCTTCCCCTATTCGCCGGTTATCCCAGGCCCAGATGGACGAAAAAAGGGCCAAAGGCCTCTGTTTCAACTGTGATGAGCGGTACGTTCCCGGACATCGCTGTCGCACGCCCCCTACCGCTTTCATCTTGGAGGAGTCCTGTCCTGAGGGGGACGATCTTATTGATCAACCGGTCGAGGACGCTTATGTCGATTCGACGGCTGAGATCTCATTTCATGCTTTCTCGGGAACATACACGCCTCACACTATGCGCGTGCAAGGTCAGTTAAAGCGCCAGCCAGTTGCCATTTTGATTGATAGTGGGAGTACCCACAATTTTATTAATGATAGGGTGGCGCAGCGCATGGGATGTCATATTGCTCAGGCATGTGCTTTTGACGTTCTTATTGGTGACGGCACACACATGCGCAGCAAGGGCCTGTACCCCCGCGTACCCTTGCATATTCAAGGGTATGACTTCGTGGTGGATCTCCATCTTCTACCCACAAAAGGAGCTGATATTGTATTGGGGGTCCAATGGCTCCAAGAGCTTGGGGACGTGGTATGGAATTTTAAAGATTTAGTCATGTCCTTTGGGGTGGCTGATCAACAAGTCCGTTTACAAGGGTCCATTCCCGGTACTCTCCAGTCGGCCCAGGCTGTGGGGTCTTTCTTTCGGCACTCGGCCAATGGTTTTTTGCTGCAACTTATGTCTATATCTGATTCGACCCTACCAACCCTACCGGCCGACTTAACTGCTCTCTTGACCGACTATGGGTCCCTCTTTGGAGAGCCAACCGGACTACCTCCTACGCGTGGGCACGACCATCAGATTCCCATACTTCCTGGGTCGAGCCCAGCTAATGTGCGGCCCTACCGTTACCCCTATGTGCAAAAGGCTGAGATCGAGCGTTTGGTGACTGACATGCTGGCAACCGGTATTATTCGTCCCAGCTCCAGCTCCTATTCTTCTCCCGTTTTGCTGGTTCGGAAGAAGGATGGGACATGGCGGTTCTGCGTCGATTATCGTGCTTTAAATGCTATTACATTGAAGGACAAGTATCCTATTCCCGTTATTGAAGAGCTTCTCGACGAGTTATCAGGTGCGAAATATTTCTCTAAACTTGATTTACGTTCCGGCTATCATCAGATACGGATGCACCCAACGGATATTCATAAGACTGCTTTTCGTACACATGACGGTCATTATGAGTTTCTTGTGATGCCCTTTGGGTTGACTAATGCGCCAGCCACGTTCCAAAGTCTAATGAACGATATTTTTCGGCCTTTCTTGCGCAAATTCATTTTAGTCTTCTTCGATGATATATTAATCTATAGCGCGACCTGGGAGGAGCACATTGGCCATCTGCGGACCGTCTTTGATCTCTTGGTCGAGCACTCTCTTTTGTTGAAACGGTCTAAATGTTCTTTTGGCCAACCTCAGATTGATTACTTGGGACATATTATTGAGGCCCAGGGAGTCTCTACAGATCCGGACAAAGTAGCCACTATGCTCGACTGGCCCACTCCTACCTCACCAAAGGCCTTGCGAGGTTTTCTTGGGCTGACCGGCTATTACAGGCGCTTCATTGCCCATTATGGTACTCTGGCTGCACCTCTTACTGCCTTGTTAAAGACCGGCGCCTTCGTCTGGAGTCCTGACGCCCAGGGGGCCTTCGACTCCCTAAAGCAGGCTATGTCATCCGCCCCGGTCCTAGCCTTACCGGATTTCACTCGCCCGTTTGTGGTGGAAACTGATGCTTCCGATAGTGGATTGGGTGCTGTCCTTCTGCAGGCTGACCGGCCCATTGCCTTCTTTAGTAAAGCCTTATCGGGGCGCTCTCTCCGCTTGTCCGCCTACGAACGGGAAATGCTCGCTATTGTGCATGCCATCACGAAATGGCGCCCCTATCTATTGGGCCGGCACTTCACTATTCGGACGGACCACCAACCCCTAAAATATTTTCATGACCAGCGGATCTCCACTCCTGCTCAGCAACGTTGGGTCACGAAGCTTATGGGCTACGACTATGATATGGTTTATAAACGGGGGTCCGACAACACTGTGGCCGACGCTCTATCTCGGCGCGACGCGGAGGTGTCTCTTTTGACCCTCTCTGTCCCTACCTTTCCCTTCATGACTGACTTGCTGCAGACTTACCAGGACGTACCTGAGGCCACGGACATCTTACAACGCCTCCAGGCTGACCCGACGTGCTTACCTTCTTTTGTCTTGCAGGGTAGTTATATTTTCTGGAAGCAGCGCCTTTGGGTTCCCCCGAGTCCGCTACTACGGCAGCAAATTATTTCCTTCTTTCATGACACCCCTAGTGCTGGTCATGAAGGGTCCTTTCGCACCTACAAGCGTGTGAGTCAGAATTTTGTTTGGCGGGGAATTAAAAAGGAAGTCCATTCTTATGTGGCTGCTTGTGATGTGTGCCAGCGCGCGAAGGCCTCCACTACTACTCCTGCGGGCCTTCTGCAACCCCTCCCTATTCCTGATCGCGTATGGGAGGATGTCTCCATGGATTTTATTGAGGCTCTACCTGTGGTCCAAGGTAAATCAGTTATTCTTGTGGTAGTGGATCGTCTATCTAAGTATGCTCATTTTTGCGCCCTTGGTCACCCTTTTACGGCCAAGACTGTCGCAGAACTTTATGTGCGCGAAGTGGCTAAGCTACATGGTATGCCTCGGACAATAGTGTCAGATCGGGATAAGATCTTTATTTCTCTGTTTTGGCGAGAATTCTTTGCATTGCACGATACTAAACTGCACATGAGTACCGCTTATCATCCCCAAACAGACGGGCAAACGGAAGTTGTTAACCGTTGCTTGGAACAGTACCTGCGCTGTTTTGTGGGTGAGGAGCCTCGTCGGTGGCTTCAACTTCTTCCATGGGCTGAATGGTCTTATAATACTGCTTATCACACCTCCACCGGATTCACCCCCTTCGAAGTGGTTTATGGCCGCCCTCCGCCTACAGTGATCCGTTATTTACCCTTCAGTTCTTCGGTGGGCGAGGTGGACTATGCACTTCAGACGCGTGATGAGGTCTTGCGTCAACTCAAAGCTAACCTCGCGAATGCTCAGAATCGGATGAAGCAGGTGTATGATCGCTCTCGCATGGATCGGGAGTATTCAGTTGGGGATTTGGTTTATGTTAACCTCTTGCCTCATCGACATCATTCCTTGGCGCATGTTGCTTCTACCAAATTGGCACACCGGTTCCATGGACCTTATCCGATTTTGGAACGTATCGGGCCGGTTGCTTATCGTTTGCAGTTGCCGCCTACTTCCCAGGTTCATCCGGTTTTTCATGTGTCCCGTCTACGGCGCTTTGTGGGAGATCCTTCTCGCCTTACTAGTGGGGTGCCTGCTCCGTTGCTCTTGCCGGAGGATCCTCCTCTCCTTCCTTCGTTTCTCCTGGATCGCCGTCGGGTTCGTCGTTTTGGACGCTTGGTGAATGAGGTGCTCGTTGCATGGCAAGATCATTCTCTAGACGATGCCACCTGGGTATTGGAAGACGATTTCTTTAATCGTTTTCCTACATTTTCGCCTTGAGGTCAAGGCCGTAGCGGAGCGTGGTGGAATGTTACGACTCTCCTAGTTTAGGCTAATATACTATTTACTTATTCCCTTTAGGCCATGTGGGCCATTTCAGTAGGATTAGGCTATTTACTTAATTGCATAACTTGGCCCATCAGGCCCATCAGCTTTAGGCCCTGCGCCTATATATATAGGAGACGACTTGCTTAGTGAGGGTATTGATGAATGAATTCCTAGTTTCTCACCTCCTTCTTCTCTTCTCTCATCTCCTTCCCTACCCCTTTGCCGCCGGCTTTTGTGCATCCACCTAGGGTGCACAACATACTTCTCCACTCCAGTGGCATCCTCTCTCAATATATTATATATATATATATATTAATATATATATATACATATGCTAGAGTGAGCCACCCTTGGAATGGGCAGAATTAGCAGCCCAGGTTCACACCATTGATCTTCCATTAAACGGATCAGAACTGTGCGCTTCTCCAACTAAGCAAGTTCTGTTTAATCAGTTTTCATAATATCCCTAAACTGCCCTCTTCTTCTTTACCCGAGCCTCACAACTCACCCCTTCTCTGATCAGCTCCATCATCTCCCCAATGATCCGCCCTGGTCATCTCCTCACAGCCTCAACTGCTCGAACGCCTTGCATGTTGTTACATGTTTTTTTAAAGATAATTTCTAAGCTGAATACCTGATCTTGCATGTATCATTGGGTGGCAATGCCTGAGGCCTTAGTCTGGAAGCTTTGTTCTGTATATTATCTGATTACCATCACTTCTATAGAAGCATATAATGATTTGTCTATGACTAGGAAGCACGGATACGGCAAAATCGTTGCCATATCTGTATCCGATACGTATCGGACACGGATACGGGAGCTACACATCTGCATGCGTGTCCTGCCATATATGAATTAAAATATTTTTTTTTCTTGCGCTTGAATTAACATGAAAGGCGTCTGTAGTCTCATGGTTAGGGTAATTATTTTTTAAGCAATAGTAGCGGGTTCTAGTCCAGCAAACGCATCATTATTTTTTTGTAACATTCTTGCCCGCTAGAAATAATGAACAAAAAATAATTTTAAGTTTGTAGTTGTAATTTTTACAAGGTTTAGGAGAAAAAAATGTGGTAATATAATACCAAAAATATATTTAAAATTTATATAAATAGTTTTTTATTAACCGTGTCGTATCCTACTTTTCAGGAAAATGTCGCCGTATTCATATCCGTGCTTCCTAGGTCTATGATGATTGCTTTACTTCTTCCTGCCTTTTTCTTTTTCCTGCTTTTTTTTGCCAATTCCATAGTCTTTGTACGTGTTAGATCAGGTCTCTGCCATAATCTGGTCCATCTTTCACTGCCCATATTTGCCGCAAACCCAAGCTCTTGTGACTAAATTTTCTGCTTATATCTTTTGCTAGCTTATGCTTGATCTCATTATTTGATGGACTTTATAGGTATTTCAAGGGCCCTGAGCTCCTTGTTGATTTACAGGACTACGACTACTCCTTAGATTTGTGGAGCCTTGGCTGTATGTTTGCTGGGATGGTACATTTTCTAGACAAATGTGCAATTTTGGTTGCCTTTTTTTCCATAAAATGTTTAAGTTGGATCCGTTTATGTTGAAGAAATAGCAATTTTTTTTTTGGGCACTTATGTTGCAGATATTTCGGAAAGAGCCATTTTTCTATGGACATGATAATTATGATCAGTTGGTCAAAATTGCCAAGGTACATGCACCTCTAATGGCTTGTTAACTGAAGTTCAGTTCCAAATGAGATGTCTATTTTTGGGGCTTAAAGAGTAGAGCTATCAATTTTCAGCAGTGGCTTTCGATTTGCTATCTTCATTTACTGACACCATTCTTTAAGATAAGGTACACAAAATCTTATGAAAATTTTGCTGTTAGGTACTTGGAACAGATGAATTGAATGCATATCTGAACAAATATCGGCTGGAACTAGATCCACAACTTGAGGCACTTGTTGGAAGGTTGTTTTTTCTTTGTTGTTTCGGTGAAATTCTATCATCATGTGTATACATGTACAAACAAAAGTGATCTGTTTTCACTTTTTTGTTTCAAATATCCACAGGCATAGCAGAAAGCCTTGGGCAAAGTTCATCAATGCTGATAACCAGCACTTGGCAGTTCCAGAGGTTTTCCTTTCTTCCTCCCAGCATTTCTGTTCTGCAGTTCTTGTGATAATGTCTATATAAACGTTCTCTATGATACAGTCATAGCATATAGGCATGTCTATCATTTGTTGTAGCATGAAAATGTAGAGCTTTCAGTTTGTTCTCTCCGTCTTTTGCATATTAACTGAGTGTCAAATTGAAGTTTAGGTTGTTTTCTTATAACCTTTATAGGCAATTGATTTTCTGGACAAGCTGCTCCGGTATGACCACCAGGAAAGACCAACAGCTAAAGCAGCAATGGTACAATGATTTTTGTTATATTATATGTGTTGTTTTGCTCAATTTTAATTGGCGGCTATGATCTAGAAGCTGGATGTATTTATTTCAGGCCCATCCATACTTCCATCCTGTCAGAAATGCAGAAAGCAGCAGGATCCGAGCTCAATAGCAGTTGATATAATCGAAGGAAGGAGATTAAGAACACAGGAACAGACAAACCAAATGTACTATTATTCTGGTTTCGGGTGCTGGTTTGTAAATCGTAGCCAGGGTTTATTCATGTGATATCTGCATTTTTCAGCAATGTTCTGAATTTTCAACGTGGGCGTGCATTCACTTCACTATTTCTATCATGCAGTACTTAGTTTCAAGTTCTTGCACGTAAATCGTATCCAGGGTATATTCATTTGATGTCTACATTTTAGCAATGTTCAGAATTATAAATGTCGGCATGCAGCTTATTATTTCTGTCAGATGTACTTTTCGATATAATTCTAGGGATAGTCGTATTTTCAGTTTTTCCAGACTGATCCGAGAACTGAACTGTTCTTAGTCCTTAGCTGGCTGACCCTTTTTATGCAAAGATGCACACTATTTGTCTGACCACATTGGGAATCAATCTTATGAAGCAATTTTAAGGTTGTCGAACCCTGGTTGGTTGAATATTGTTCTTCAAGCTTCCATATTTTCCAGCATCTGTTTTTGCCTGTTGTGTGTGTTCATAGAAGTAGCCCCTGTACCCTTCCTTCCTCAGCATGCCCCTTATCGTCCCATGCCTTCCGGTGAGCCATGGCTTCTCAGCTCAGGCCCGGCTTTCTATATCCCCTTCTATGCACCAGCCTGAGTGTTTGTCCAAGTACTTGTCCAGTGGACCTCTGGGAATGTACAATAAAAGAAAGAGTGTTTTCTCACATGTGGGCAATGTTTGATGTCTTTCTATCCGGTGAACTTCTATGTGGTTAAGAGTTTTTTCTATATTATATGGTGCCAACTTTCATATTCTCATATTACCTGATTTTTCGTGTGAAATCTTATATGGCTTGGAATCTGGACTTGAAGTACCGAAAATACCCTTATACCTTTTTCGTTCTAATACTGTGCGAAGAGGTGTGTTGTATACAACACGAAAAACATAAGGCTTTCTTCAGTGATTTCTATTGGCGACTCCATTGGCGCACCGTCGAATTTGAGTGATGATTCCATCGGCGACCCTTGCGGATTTCGACGATTCTATTCATGTCTCCCAGCTCGATTTGGAGCTGCCCCTGTTGGATTTCGACGATACAACTGACGGAGAGTGGGCAAAGACAGCGATTTGAAGCGTATACCTCAGGGGATTTCGGGGCTTCAATTTTTTGAGTTTTCCCCGTGGCTCCCTGCGCCTTCCTACAATCGGCGGAGTGATCGATTGAACTTCGGTTTACGGCGAAAAAGAATGTGAAAGGCGCCTGTCAGGGAATACACACATACACATGACTAAACTGCAGTAAGTTACAACAATCCTTATTGATTTTAGTTTCAGAAGCTCCAAAATTTTGATTTTTAATTTTTACCATGAACTATAAAGTCGTGTCTTTGAAGAGAACATACTATATATTTAGTCGTGTACGGGACGACATGACTTTTATGTTTTCGTGTTGCACCGACACGACTTTTCTACTGACCACTCTACCTATCTCCTTGTAGATGGATACAAAAAGAGATGAGTTTATGGAGGAAATACTTTCAGATAGGAGGAGGATCAAGATTTTGTGTTGGCACATCGACAGCGAAAACAGAGGTGCAGGAAGAAGAAGGCTCCGATGGACCCATCAATGAAGAGAACATACTATGTGCGACCGGCACTTCGGACGTTTTGTCAACCGGGCGGGATGAAAAAGTTCATGAGATGGCACACAAGCTGTCATGGATGGGTTTGCTCGACTGGAAGATGACTCAGATCGCCAAAGCGCCCTGGCAAGAGAACTCAAAAGACTGTGGCATCTTCATCATGATGTACGTCGTGCAGTTGGCGTCCAATGTCAACCCACCCGAGTTTGATCAGTCCAAAATTACACGTTTGTGGCGCCCAGTCATTGCTACAACTATGATTCGCGGGGTTCTTGATAGCGAGTTTGACGACGATTCAACTAGAGACAAAAAACAGCAAGGCACAATTGCGGGTTTTTTGCGGATGTCGGATGAAGACTAAATTTCTCTTCTCACATATATTCTTTGTACATATATTGTTCTTCTTGTACATTCTTTTCTGCATGTATTCAATTCTACCCACATTCTTTTATTGTACAAAGATTCTTTGATGTACATACAGTAGGCTTTCAATAAAATCGAATGCATTTTTTTCATACAACACGACTTCAACACACGACTATGTATATAGTCGTCTCTCATGCAACACGACTTCAACACACGACTACGTATATAGTCGTCTCTCATGCAACACGAATTTATATATAGTCGCATACTAAACGACACGACTATGTATATAGTCGTGTTGCATACTATAATATTCGACTATTATAGTCGTGTTAAGTCAACTACATGACTAGACCGGAGTTTTCTTTTTATATTTATGTCAACGACAACACGACTATAATTGAGATTCACTACTATAATGGAGATACATGTATGATGCATGAAAGATTTTTTTGCATTTCTAATTTTTTTTTCTGTATAGGCATACATTGCGGTAGAAGGTAATATTTGTTATACACGAATTTCACTACAATCTAAGTGAAGAATGGTGGGGGCTTAGGTAAGCCAGAGTGGCGTATCTGCGTTGAATCGTTAGTAGTAAGATTGCCTTGTTGCGGGAGTCGTTGATTTATGCGCTTCCTTGGTTCTTTCGTAATAGTTGGGTTAGTACACCTTTTACGGTTGTGACCAACTTGTTGACAATCTCCTCATTTCAACCTCGACCTTTCTGGGGGGTCGGGCTGTGACTCTCTTCTCTTTGTCTGTCGCCTCCCCTTCTTTGGAGCTTCAAGCCTGGGCGGTTCGCATTTGAATAAAACCCCGTAATCCCCCCACTGACTCCTGTCTACAGTAGGGAAAACTACTTCTTCGTACGTGGTGCGGTACAGGCTTGCGTAGTACCACTTCTCGCAGTATTCTACTGGGTCGAAACTCCTCTCATCGATACATGCAATAGCATTCTTGCACGGAAGTCCCATGCTCTGGAAGAAGCCACATGTGCAGGTTCTCTTCGTCAGGTCAACAACATCCTGAGGAAAAAAGATCACAACATCACACAAGGAGAGTATCAGCAGTCGTGTCCTTGGCAACACAAATGCATGAATAGTCATGTTGTGAAATAGTCGATTATTTGAATAGTCGTGTCGTCGAGAGACACAACTACGGATATAGTCGTGTCTCTCATTGACATGACTATTCCGGGAGGACGGTTTTAACGGTATAAAAATTCTTACCACATGGTATAAAGATGTCACTTCAAACAGCCGTAATGATAGCGGTTGCACTCTAACTGTTCCAGCACTCTTATTCCTCATTTCATTGATATGATTATGTGCATACTTTGTTAACGGTGTCATTAGCCCTTATGCTTCCATGCGGCGTCTCTCGAAATAGGAGGTTGTGGTCACACGGGTTTGCTCGATCAAACGAGTTAATGGCCAAAACCTAGCCGTCCAAAGCATATTATTTACACTTTCGGATCTGCTTGAAGTGATAGTGCCATATCTTTTACCCGGATATTCCACATTAGCCCAATTTCTTTTATCTATCTCATAATATATTTCTAGGCTTCCTCATTGTGTTCCTCCATCTTCTGCATGCTTTCATCGAAGTTTGGTCTCCTGAAGCATTTTGCAGCTCGGAATAGCAGGTCCTTTAGGTACTTATCATTCCAATGATGAAGCATATTAGTAGCCATATGCCTCAGGCAAAACCCATGGTGAGCCTCGGGAAAGACATCAACAACCGCTCTCAGAAGTCCCTTCTGTCTATCTGAGACAATTGTATCCAGAGAGGCCGAGGGGTCCGTAAATAGGGTGGCTTTCAGTAGGCCGAGGAACCACTTCTTCTAAGTCAGGAATCAAAGTGAAAGCATATTAAAGAAAGAAGAGATAGGTTGTAGACAGTCGTGTATGACACAACACGATTGTATGACACAACATGACAGTCTTCTTTGCATACGTACTACGTATTTATGGTCTCTTTCTCTACAACTGCATATGCAAGGCACATTAATTGTTGGTTCCCGTCGAGTGCTGTTGCAACCAATAAAACTCCAAGGTACTTTCCTTTTAGGAATATTCCATCAACAGTGAGCAGCGGCCTGAGTGATCTTCGGAATGATGTTGCGACCTAGCCGAACATCCAAAAGACACGTCTGAAGTTGTATCCGGCATGTTCAATTTCAATTTCAGATATATCAGAAGATCTTTCTATCACCATATGTGTACCTGGATTAGACTGCTCTAATTCCATTCCGTAATGTGGCAAAATCCGATATGCATCTTCTGGGTATCGATCAATCGAATCAATTCCTCTTTCGCCTTCCATGCCCTTTTATAGTTAACTTTTATGCCCCAATGTTTTTCAATGTACTGTTGCATATTAGCCGTTTTTATGGAGTTTGAATCCTTGTGGAGGCCATGACACTTCCGTGCAGTCCATAGGTGTGAGGCCAATGGATGATCTTTAGAACTTATCAAAGTGCCGCATGTATGCCTTCCTTCCCTCCTTGTCACGGTGACCCGTCAAGTAGATTCAAAGCCTGTATGTACTACATGCACCATCTAATCTTGCACTTTGCAACAAATATGTCCTTGTTCTCGTCCACAGCTTTGAACTTGAATTTCCTCTTGATTGCGAAATCAGTAAGAACCATCTTAAACTGCTTCACGCTTTCGAATCTAGCCCCAAAGGCAAGTTGTGCCTCATAGTCGTCTGCTTGCAAACTGCCTGTCAACATCCTCTCCTCCTCATAATTTTTTGAAGGACCGGCCTGTGGTGAATAGGTACCCCAATCCCAACCGCCGTCACCATCGTCCTCTAAATCTTGTGGCTCCAACGCGACATATTTCCCTTTGCATGTGTCTCCTGCCGTGGGAACTCTAGAAGTCGATGCTATTGCTGCATGTTGAAGTTCTATATCGGGCACAGAGTGGTCTCTTCCCATCGGATCTGTCTGGTGAACATTTGGTAGTGGTAGAGGCTCATCCCACTCATCTGCAGACCACGGTAATTCTTCTTCATCGAAGAATTCTTCTTCATATGGACTGGAATCTTCATCTTCATCTTCACCTTCTTCCCCATCTCCCAACCTGCGTGAAAAAATTTGTATGAATGGACTTGAGAGAACGACTGGAAGTAGTCAAGTCGTGTCTTATGCAACACGACTTTATTTATAGTTGTGTATTATGCAACATGACTTTATTTATACTTGTGTATTATACAACACGACTAAGTATATAGTTGTGTTGCATAAGACATGGCTAAGTTTTTAGTCGTGTACTATTATAGTCGACTATAATAGTACACGATTTGCCTGTATCTGCGCATTAGAAGTCTTACCTTGCAGCTTCAAATGAATAATCTTCATCTCTTCGTCCTTCAACTGCTGATGCGGGTGTCTTATTGCCCGGGTTGGACAGCCTCTCCAGCGGTGTTTTACTGGCCGGCCTTACTTCTGCCTCTAATATCCTCTCCTCTTCCTTATTTGCATTGGAATTCATTTCCTTATTGAGAGTGGAAGTCTCCATGTTATTGCCAGTAGAAGTCCACTCCACGTACAGGTAGAGTAGTCCATTTGTGCTTTGGTTGCTCTTGTGAAGGAAAAATATTAACTCCAGGTTTTTATCATCTTCAATGAGGTATGGGGATTCAGAATCAACACGATATGACACAGATAATGTACCAGCTACAGACTTCATCGGTAATCTTTCTTCCACTTGCTGCAACAGTTCTAGGTACTTTACTTGTGTATCTAGAGGCATGAGCTTCCGTTTCCCGCTCACGTATGGATCAGAATTTGTAAAAACTCCATCATAGTGTAAGCATGCATGTATCTTCTCCATCAGTACCTGCCATTAAAATACCGAAATAAGTCAAAAAACTATAAGACACGATATATTAAAAACCGTATATGAGTGAAAAACATCGTCTATGAGTCAAGTTGCATAAAACACGACTATTGTTACAGTCGTGTTGTCGAAGACACGATATTGTAAATAGTTGAAAACTTATCAAGTTTTCAACTTTCTTCTCTGAAACCAACTTTCATTATAAAAATCGTAGTATTTGAACTTGACGTACCATTTTTTGATGTACGATGCCTCCGTTGAAGTTGTTTTTGCGTACCCGGTCTTTTCCGCCCGTTTTCCCGCCTTTTGGCGCGAAGATGACCTTTCCCAAGTTCGACGGCGCCAGCGCCGGCGCCAGTGATGATATGGGCAGAGATGCCGGACGGAACTTCTCCGGACTGCTCCACCTTCTTCTCCGACTAAACGCTCCTCAGATTCTGGGTAATATGGAAAAACGCAGAGTGTGGGCTGTGGGATGGCTTATACAGCTCCTAAGGGTATTTTGGGTACTTTTTGGGTCATACGGAAGAAAAAAAGAGATTCCGGGTCATATGCCAAAACCATGGTTGGAGCAAGGTAATGTGGAAAGAGGGCATCTGGTTAAGGTGGACTTATATGTGGACATGAACTTCTGGCTGCGGCTTTTGGCAGCTGGTGGCCACGGCCAGAAGATCTGAGCTGACAAAGACGAAAGTGTCTAATTCTGGCTGGAGTTGGAGGGTGGTTGGTTGACGGGAGGGGTAGTGGGGTGGGGACCTGGCTTGGTGCCGGTGCCAGAGAAGATGGAGAAAAGAGAGATGAGTGGATGACCATTGAATTGGGTGTGTATGCATAGGGAGGAGTTGTATGGAGTCTTGAATACAGGTAAGCAGCCTGTTCCCTACCTTTCTTTTCCTTTTTTTTTCGCTACTAGTTTCCTTCCGTTTTTCGTTGTACCAATTACTCCAAAAAAACCTTGATTTCACGGGTTTTACCACCAATTAAATTTTGGCCTTGCGCTTTAAATGTAAGCAAGGTTAATGAACTCATCCTAAGAAAGCATTAACATTTGAGCAACATTATTCTTTCAGAGCATATGAGTTCAAAGGAAAGGACCTATTGGCAAGTGCCTAACCCTGGCTGAGCATACCTTTCTAATTGGATTCATTTTTTTTATAAAAAAATTTAATTGGAGTGTTATAACAGCCGAGGAGGAAGGAACAAGCAACGGTTTCTGATCCATTTTTGACCTTTTTTTCTCATCCTTATTTTTAGTGTTCTTTCTTATCATGATAATATTATAAAGATATTGAGATAATATTTAAAAAAATACAACAAAATCCATGATCAATAACATGCGGTCTCCCAATATAGTTAGGCTATCCTCGTGAAAAGAAAGAACATTAAAAATAAGGAAGAATGAAAAAAATATATGCAAAAACGGATTAGAAATTAGAAAGATATTAATCGTTAAAGTTTGTCCCACTAAAATAAAATGGTTATAGTTATGGTGTTCGACTATCATTGCTATTTGCATACGATAGTAATACACATTTCAGTGAACCATATCTCTTTAATTTCTTATCTGTTTTCGCTTATTTTTTGTCATTCTTTATTTTTAATGATTTCTTGTCATGATGATATCATAATGTTTTTTTAGTTAATATCTAAAAATATACAACAAAATCCTCGATAAATAGCATGCGGTGTCCCAATATAGTTAGGTTATCATTATAACAAGAAATATCACTAAAAATAAGGAAGAATAAAAAAAATGAGCAAAAATCGATCAGAAATGAGAGAGATATGAATAGTTGAAGTTTGTCCTATTATCTCTATTATCTCAAGATCCTCAGTCTAGCCTGATCAATTTTCATTACCCGCATCACATTACCACTTGCCAGTCATCAGAGGAGAGGAAGAAAGACCTAAATAAAAGAAAAAATTACAACTTTACCTAAGATTCCTGGGTCCCCTCTCAACTTGTCATTTGGTCCTGCTTTCTGGTCACATAATGTGATTAGGAAAACATTTTCCATCTTGATAGCCATGCCATTGTGTTTCTATTACACGATAAGCTTTTTTTGCAGACAAATTTAACTATTCATATCCTTCTTATTTCTGATTCGTTTTCGCCTATTTTTTTCTTTCTTCCCTATTTTCAGTGTTCTTTCTTGTCATGATGATAGCATAATGATCTTAAGATAATATTTAAAAAAAATGGCAAAATCCAAGATAAATAGCATGCAGTGTCCCAACATAGTTAGGCTATCTTCGTGAAAAGAAAAAGCACTAAAAATAAGGAAGAATGAAAAACAATGGACAAAAATTAATAAAAAATGAGAGAGATATGAATCATTGAAGTTTGTCCTACTAAAATGACTATCTAAGACACAATAGCTTTTTTCGATAAGCTTTAACTATTCATATCTCTCTAATTTTTAATATATTTTTGCCTATTTTTTTCATTCTTTCTTTTTTTTAGTGTTCTTTCTTATCATGATAATAGCATATTATCTTGAGATAATATCAACAAAAATACAGCAAAATTCATGATAAATAGCATGCGGTGTCCCAACATAGTTAGACTATCATCATGATGAGAAAGAGTGTGGAAAAATAAGGGACAACGAAATAAAAATTGGCAAAGACGAATCAGAAATGAGAGAAATTAAATAGTTTATGTTTGGCCGGAAAAAAGCTTCTTGTAATCGAATAACTTGTTTTGGGACAAACTTCAATGATTCATATCTCTCTAATTTCATATCTATTTTCACTCATTTTTTTACTGTTACTTATTTTTAGTGCCCTTTGTTATAAGGACGATATCATAAGAATGTTGAGATATTGTATGATATTCATCGTGGATTTTGCTGTATTTTTTAGATATTATCTTAAGATCATTAGGATATTATAATGATAAGAAAGAACACTAAAAATAAGGAAGAATAAAAATAATGGACAAAAACGGATTAGAAATAAAGGAGATATGAATCAATGAAGTATATCCCTAAGTGCTATCGTGTAGATATCGTGTATTCGATTACACGATAGGCCAGGGCTATTGTGTATTCAATTACATGGTAGGCCAGGGCTATCGTGTATTTTATTAACTGCTATTATGTAATCGATTACACCATAACTTTTTTTTTTGACAAACTTTAACTATTCATAGATCTCTAATTTATGATCTATTTTCGCCCATTTCTTTCGTTGTTCCTTATTTTTCCTCCTCTTTAATGTCATAGCGATAGCTTAACTATATTGGAATACCGCATGCTATTTATCATGGATTTTGATGTATTTTTTAGATATTGTTTCAAGATTCTTATGATATCATCATTATAAGAAAGATCACTAAATTATCCAGAAAAAAGATCATTAAAAATAAGGAAGAAAAAAAAAGAGTGAAAATGGACTAGAAATGAAGGAGATATGATTCGTTGAAGTGTAAAACTTGAAACCACAGAAAATGTTTAGGGTTAGAGTTGAGGAGGCCAAAATGGGAAGATCAGGTGCCGAAACCAGGTTATATGGGATGAGGCGGAAAAACCAAGTAATACGGCAATCTGGGCTCGTTGGCCATGTAATATAGAAAAACCTCCCTATCCAAGGAATCGAGTATTTGATTGCAGAAGGTGAAGGACTTGCCTTTGAATTCTCAGGGGCCACTGGAGCTGGCACTTGGCACCATACTTTACCAATGGAGTTGTCTCTTCTCAATTCTCATCTCTCTTTCCACTAGAGGAAAAAGCCCTTGACAGGTGAAGAGGTGGCTTCTATGACAGTTTTCATATACTCTTATGACTTGGCTGTGTCTTCTTTTTTTTTCCCCTAAATAATAATCGGAATATGAGAAACTTTTGAAATGAAAGACTTCCATGAGAAATTTTTATTTGTATAGTTCTTCTCCTGTAATTCCCAATTGAGATTTAAAGAATAATAAGAAGGCTATTCCATTAATGTTTTTCTTAATCTAGTATGCTAAGTGACTTTGCAGTTTTGGGACCTGTTTAGAATTGACCATAAGTGTTTTGCCTTGATTTGGAATTGACATGAGTAGAACTTGACAATAGGCCAATTGGCTGAAGAAAATGGAAAGAAATTTGTTGCTATCAAGAAACACCACACTTCCGTTTCTTTAACTTTATTGGCATGTGATCAATATATGCCTTGTAACATAATTCATCTTTATTGTTGGAGAAAAGGGGATTCTCCTAATAGCAGCTATGGTATACATAACTTGACCCAAGAAGAGTAAAAGGGGAACACTTCTGTTTATAAATCTCCACTTGGAGAAAGAAACTAAGAATATACTTTACAGATTCATGCTAGCTATACTAAACAAGTGCAAGTGATATGAACTTCCTCATTGAGCCCTGAGAAAAAAAACTAAAGAACAACTAATATGAATTTGCTTATAGAATTTTGAGATAAATAATTATGAACCCTTGAGCATTATTTTGATAGTCAATGTCTAGTTGGCATATACTAAAAGCTAACATATAATTCTTGGTGTTAGCAATTAGTAAGCTAAATACATAATTCTTGGGGTTCTCATTGAGAGAATTTTGTAATTATTCTTTGGCAAAGTTAATGAGGAAGATAAGATTGGGGAGTGCAATTGGGTTACTAGATTAGACTCAATGGACCTTTACAAACCTCCGCTTTCCTGCCCATGTGATTAGGTATCAAACCCTTTTAGAGAGTTAACAGATGAAAAGATAAGCTTTTGGAGATTTTGAACATGATGAAGTCATCAGTCAATCAGTTTGAAGTGTTTTTGTGTTTTATGCCTTGTCAGTGTTGCTACAAAGTTAATTTTAGGTATAATGAGGTTTTAAAATCATGTGATTCCAACCATAGAGCTTACGCAATCCATTGGAACTGATCATTCAGAAAGATGCGTACATTCGTGGACACTCATATGAATATGTATCAGCCAATATTCCAATTCTTACATGCCATTTCAATTAGACTATGTTACTCCAAGTTGTTGCCACAAGAGTCAACACCAATACCCAGTGCTTGTAAGGGCCAAAACTTAGCATGGTTTGTTTATTTGTACTCTCTCCGTCCGGATTTATTATCTCCCTATTAACTAACTAGGGATATAATAAATCTGGATGGAGGGAGTATATCTGTTTGGTAGTCTCTTCAGTAAATGTTAAGTGTTTAGTAGTACAAATGATTAATTAACTTGAAAATAAAAGCAAAAAATTATATGCATATCTATAGACTATAGGTGCCATCAGGGTACAAAATCTAACCTTCGATATTAGAAGACTCTAGTGGACTTGCATAAAATTTGGTTTGCTAACGAGATTCCGACAAAATAAAAAACTAGGGTGGAATGAGAATTTTGCTGAAATTCGGCAAAACTTAAAATCTTAAATTTCTCATATCATAGTGCAATTTAAAAAAACCTAATGGGACTATTAATCTGGGATCAAGGAATATGAATTCTTATCATTTAGGAAGAATTAATTTTGCTAGAACTTGATTCTAAGTTAATGAGATGTTGAATCCAAATAGCCCCCATATACTCGTATAAGAGCATGCCGAATTTTTAGTTCTTAGGCTAATGGACACAAGAAAGTGTGTTATGCAGTCCTTCTTGCCCGATTTTCACTTGCTCAATACTGGAATGAATACTCTGTAGCTTCATATCTGTAAGCCCCCTTAGACTCATGTAAGAGCATGCCCAATTTTATTTGTTAGGCTAATGCACACGAGAAAGTTTCTGTATGAATCTTCTGCATTCCCCTCTTGAATGGTCACATTCAGAGAATAGAGGAAGGAAGGAAAGAGGGGCTTGGTTGGTTGCATGGCAGAGAAGAGACTAGACGAGGAACAAAAATTGGGGAGGAAGTTTTGGCACTCAACAGCAGCAGAAGACAAAAAGGTGACAGCTGCAACTAAAAGCTTGTTTCTCTCTCAAAAGTACAAGATCCACAAAATCTCTGGCTTGTCTCCCCTTCCCTTCCCCTTCTCTGCAAGTCCAAGCTGAATTTATCTAACATTACCTGCATACTCTCATGGCCTAGCCAGTGGCACTTCGCCACATACATGTTAGTTATAATATATGACCATATTGCATAACATAGATGTTAGAGATTAGTGTGGTGCGTGGACACGTGGAGAGGCTAGGCTTCCATGGGTCCACCTTAATATGGAAGAGACACCAATTTTAATGGACCGTTATGGAATTTAAGAGAGATGAGTAATGGGTGGTTAGATAACCACAAAAGAGAGTAATTTAAGGGGAGTAATTAGAGGAGTGACAACCACATTAGGTAACCGCAAGGACAGAGAGACAAGGGGCGTGAACAGTACCCACGCCCCTTGGTTTTTGGCTTTTGATGAGGTCTTCTCTCTCTCTCTCTTCACTACGGCACTTTCTCTCTCTCTTGGTGACAAGTTTCTCTCTCCCTCTCTTGCTTTGGTTTTGAGATTGATCTAGAAAGATTCAATCAAAAGGAAACATCGTTAGGAGAAATTGAATGACGAGATTGTTATCTTGTGTGGAAAATAGCAAATCCTTGTCCATGCACGAACGGTTCGGTGGTAATCTCCGACATAAACTTACTTTCTTGTGAGTATACAAAGAATTAATCTTTGGGCACAAAGGCCGCAGGTTAGTAGTAATTAATCCTATGATTTATTTGTTTTATGCATGATATAAATCAGTGTTCGTTTGTATTGCTCAATCTCTTGTATATAATTGTTGTTGTTTGTGAGTGCAAGAGAAAATTCCAGATCAAAGACAAATTTTGGAGGATTTGACATCACAACGGACGATTTGATTCGCTTCCACTATGGCTCGCGACCCTTCAGTGGTATCAGAGCCCCAATTCCATTGTGATGCTAGAATTCCCCAAAATTTGATTGATCTTTGTTTGGAATTCAGAGCAATCGAACTGAAATTCAGAGATTTGATACGACGATCGAACTGTAAATTAAAAATCGAGAAGACTACCAGTTAACGATCGATCGGCGCCGTTTGCGGTCGATCGTAACTACTAGAGGTTTTGTTAAAAGAGAGAAACGATCGTTCGCTTGAGTGTATCTACTGGAAGTCGCATTTTAGGGTGACGCGATCGATCGTAACTACTATTAAGATCGGGTTTGAGGAAGAAGCGATCAATCGCATCTACTGTAAAAACTAAATTTAAGATAACGATTGATCAGTTGTGATAACGATCGATCGTATCTTCTGTTTCGTTCAATTTAAAAGAAAGCAATCGATCGGCTTTAGGAAGCGATCAATCGGGGGAATTGAAACGTTTAATTATAAGTTGAGCGATCGATCGGCTGAGTACACAATCGATCGTATCTATTATAATTGTGCAAAGTCTGTAGCGATCGATCGGCTGTTTGACGCGATTGATTGCACAGTGAAAAGATTTGAAAAATCAGTTTTGAATTGCAGCAGTTTTTGTGCCACATCAATAATTAAATACTGATTGTTGTTTAAGTGATTCAAACTTTGCCCTTTAACACTTATTGTCCTATTTCACTGGTTGTAGATATTTATCTTCATTTAGTTGCACCACTTGCTGATTTTCATAAAAGTTGCAATGACATCACGAATGGTCTCGCGTGAGCTGGCTAAGACTGAAAAGTTGAATGCCACGGACTTTGTCACCTGGAAGAGGCGCATTCATCACATTATATTTCTTGAAGACGTGGGTCATTTGTTGGACCAAGTAGTTGAACTTCCAAGTGATCATAGTACTACTGATCAAAAGAGAGAGTACAAGAAGTTTAAGCTGGAGGATGCACAAGCAAAAACCACTATGTTGACATTTATGGAGCCTAATATTGAGTTGCTTTTTGAGAAGTACAAAACGGGTAAAGAAATATATGAGGCTACCCAGAGGAGGTATGGAGAGCATACTGAGGCTCACATCAGGTTGCTACACACTCGCTATGCAAACATGAGGATGGAGGAAGGCAAGAATGTGCTTGAACAAATAAATGCCATGTCCATTATTTCTAGTGAGCTGGAGATCCTTGGAGATCCTATTTCTTTCGGGTCCAAGTATCTATGGTACTCACTAGTCTTCCTCCATCATGGGAGCCGTTGTGGTGACATTGAACCTGAGTGATAAGAAACTCACTCTTGATGACCATACTGCCAAGCTGGGCTTGAAGCAGAAAATGCGAGATCATGTGAGAGCCTCTAATGCATCTGCCAACCTTACTCATCATGTTGGCTCCAAGAAGGGTGGGTCTTATGCTGGCACCTCAAAGAAGAACTTCAAGAGAAAGGGAAAGAAGCCTCAGTTCCAGGGAGGTGACAAGGCCAAGAATAAGAAGAAGGGAGCTTGCTTCACTTGTGGCCAAATGGGCCACTATAGCAGGAACTGTCCAAATGGCTCCCAGGGCAATGAGAAAAAGAAACAACAAGGTGGAGGAAAGGACATAGTTTGCATGATTTTTGAGGCATTGATTGTGAACACAAACACGAGAGGATGGTGGCTTGACTCGGCTACAACTCGTCATGTGGCCATGACCAAGGAGTCATTTGCTAAAATGAAAGAGATAAGTGCCGGAAAGCACAAGATATACATGGGCAAAAACACTTATTATGATGTACTAGGGATTGGCTCTATTCGTATTCCTCTCTCAGGAGGAGATACTCTGGTTCTCACAGATGTCTTGCTTGCACCAACTATTCGAAGGAATCTGATTTCAATCCCTTTGCTGACTCAAAAGGGATTTGAAGCTAGATTCAAGGGTGGCAAGGGAACTGTGCGACAGAAGAAAAATATTTTATTTACTGCTTCTTTAGTTGATGGTTTATTCAAACTTGATGTAGCCAATGACTTTGTTGATTTTAATAATATGCATGATTCTGAGCATGTGGCTTGTGTGATGATTGATGATGCTTTATTGTGGCATTTACGCTTATGTCATGTGAATGTTAGAAAATTACACCGAATGTTGGGTAGTGGGTTACTACCTAGAATATGTGATAATTTGCACATTTGTGAAGATGGTATATTTGGCCAAATGACTAGGCTACATTTTCCTAAATATCAATGAGCCTTAGACCTTTTAGAGGTCATTCACTCAGATATTTGTGGTCCTATAAACGTCAAGACTCAAAGGGGTATGACGTATTTTATTACGTTTATAGACAACTATATGGTTATGTGTAATTGTTATCCAGGAAGTCCGATGCCTTGGAAAAATTTAAGGAATTTAAGGCTGAGGTTGAGAACCAACTAGGACGGAAAATTAAAAATCTGATTTGTTCAAGGACTATTGTACCAACCAAGGAATAGTTCATCAGTATACATTATTGTATACTCTTTAGCGGAATGGAGTCGCGGAAAGATGTAATAAGACATTGATGGACATAGTAAGGTCCATGTTAAATCACTCTGTACTAGGAACACAGTTTTGGGGTGAAGCACTAGACACCGCTGTTTATGTACTAAATCGAGTACCCTCTAAGTCGATCAAATTGACTCCATATGAGTTATCAATTGTTGTTGTTTGTGAGTGCAAGATAAAATTCTAGATCAAAGACAGATTTTAGAGGATTTGACATCACAACAGACGATTTGATTCACTTCCGCTGCGGCTCGCGACCCTTCAATACAAAAAGTAGGTCCCATGCTTCCCCCAAAATGCCAAAAATGAATATAATGCCCTTCAAGCTCTTTCTTCTTCTTGTTCTCTGTTTTTTTTTCTTTGGCTCTTCATCCAAGCTCTTGTTGACATGCCCCAGCTAGCTCTTTTCAATAGTGCTGTATTTTTTTTGCACCAAATAGTACTGTACTCCATGTTGAGACTGATACATGCTTCCTTTTTTTCTTTGCTAATATGATGGATGTTTTCTTTGAATCAAGACAACACTGCAAGGCTTGTACCAAAAAAAATAATCACAACACTGCAAGGCTTATACCAAATAAATAAAGCCAACATACAAGGGCCAACGCCAACCAGCATTCTTGATCAGGTCTCTTCAATAGTGTGCATTGAGAAGGATCATCAGGTAGGATGGACATTGGGGGTAATCCAAACCTTGGGAGGATTCAATGGAACAACTCAAAGCAGACACACAGGCGACATGTGACCTTGACCACTTTGTCTCCATTAAATAGCATAAAAGTGGAAACAGACTGCTAGTTTTGGGTCGTTGTAGTCAGTCATGGAATATCCAAATCAGCCTCCTCTTTTAACGAGACACTACCATATAAGTCCTACTTGACCAAATCAGGTATATATGTAAAGGCCTGGCCAGTCAACAGAGTTTCCCTAGACATGGATGCTGCTTCTTTTCACTAATGTTCACTTCTTCTTATGTGCTATATGATACTATACTAATCTAATCAGCTTAGCCATTTAGGGTAGGGTTAACTATCTTTCCATGTGACAGTTTTTGCAAGAGACAATACCTCGGTTTAGGACTTTGATGTTTTGAGATGGTCCTGTTAATCTTACTGTTACTCTTCGTACCTTTGCAAATATAATGATGAAAATTCTTAATCAAATTTTTGATGATCGAATCAAGCAAATCACTTTATCTTTAAGACATAATTCGCCCTCCTTAACGGTGCTTAGGACTCTTGGGCGTCTGCCTCCCAGGATAAGACGATCAACCACGTACTGTAGGAGCACCTCCAACATAGTACATGCAGCGAACCACCGTATATATATATGCTCTCACAGTTTTTCAGAAAAAGGAAGAAGATGAAAATCCAGAATTTTTCTTGTACTTTACAGAAACCGTTTTTCATGATTTTATAGGAAATACCATTGAAGATACCATTTTCCGTTCAAACAGATGCGTCCATCCGTTAACCGACACATTCTTTAGTGAAAATTATCTTGTTGACCCAACCCAACCCAACCCGACTTGACCCGGCCGCGTGTGAGAACCGAACCAATCGAGCCGAGCCGGACGGCCGAACAGCGCACGTGTGGGTTAGCTCACTTAGCTGCATGGGTCTAACAGGTCTCTCCCCCACAAAAGTGGGTTGGCCTAAAGGCCTAATTTAAAAGGCCAAACTTGTGCCTTATATACCAACAATTTCACCTTCTTCTAGGCGATGTGGGACTATTCACTCCTTCAACCAATTCACATGTGTGATTCTCATTCAATACAAAGTGGACTCTATGCCCACTTCTGACAATCCCCCACATGAATGAGAATTGGCTGGATTATTATGCAAAACAATGCAGATAAATCATAAAAGCAAATATTGAAAAGATCATGCATGGGAAAATGTAGCTTTTGGCTTTGAACCTTCCCTTGTGAAAACTATCGGGTCTATTGGCTAATCAGTGAATGTGATGTCTTGAACTGTTCATCCATTTGTGTAAACTAAGACAATAGAAGTCATACGATCACTTCTCAGACATACTGTGGTTCTCATGATTGTGTTTATTTCGGCCCTGAACAAACCTAGTTTTGTAATACCTGAAAATTTTAAATTCTTAAGCGGGAAACTTTGCTCAAGGTGAGTTTTATTTTGCCTTAACTTTATGAATTTTTGGAAATGAATTGAAAAAGTTGAAAATGTGAAAAATTCGTTGGACACGATCGATCACATTAAAAGACACGATTGATCGGGTATGTTGGTGATTGGGCCTTAGATCAGTATAATCGATCAGTGGATTGACGATCGATTGTATCTACTAGAACTTTTGGATTTTTGTGCTCGCGATCGATCGCTTCACAACCGATTGATCTTATCTACTATAAAATGCATTTTTGTGTGCGAGCCGATCAATTGCCAGTGTGTGCCGATCGATCATGGCATTTTATGTTATTACGGATTTAATTTTTGGAAAATCTTTTCTAATTAGATTTAGTGGGACGTGGGTGATGTGGCCTAGTTAATTGAACCGTGATTTGGGGAATTAAGTTGTCGGGAATTGAGATTGAATTTTTTTTTTGTGAAACCGATTTGATTTCGAATTAAAGTGGGATTTTAATTATGGAAAAATGGAGTAATTGAGGGGGATTCAATTGGAAATTAATGGGATAATTAGCATGGTTTATCTCAATCAAATTGAAAGCGCCATTTGTCAGATTTGGACGTTCAAAATTTGGGTTTAAATTGGGAAGTTACCCAATTGGTTATAGTAACAAATTTAATTAGTTTTAATTCCTACCATCTTGGAATCCTAACTAAATAGTGGAGACATGGACCACATCTTGGAGGGAGAATACTTTTGTTGGGCTAAACCGTGACCCTTGGATGGAGGTGAGATCTATGGTAGAGATGTAATGTGTAGAAATAAGGCTTTACATATTTAAGCCCAAGAGTAGAGAAGTTGTCATCTCTTTTGGCTTTGTGAGTCTTGTAATAGGGGACTAGTGCTCTCGACCTTCTCTTCCTCTTTCCAATTAGACATTCTCCTTTCTAGTGTGAATCGTGCATTGTGGTGATTCGGCGAAGTTGAGGAAGTGGTGCGAAGTAAAGGGTGAAGCACACGCAAAGTCTCGTCGGTTCATCAAAAGAGGTAGGATGCTTCTTTTCCTACAAATATTGTTCTCTAAAACCTATTGAGATTGATCGTATGATATGACTGAATTATGCATGATTTAATAGTAGATTGCGGCCTTGATGATATTGTTATTGTTTCGTGTCAAGAATTATTGTGATATACGATGCATGCTTGAATGATCCCAATTCCTATGAGCACTATCTATTTATCCTTCACGTACTAGCACCTAGATGACATCCCCAATTTGTCTATCCCTTAAATTCGTATTCTTTTCTACTGTTTGATATCTTGTGGTGATATGTTCAATTAGTCTAATTGTTATCTTGGTCAATTGACATCGATTCTATGGCAAGCATGGTCGATGTTAAGTTATTAACCCTGATCTAGTGGAACGCATGAAATAATTCTCCCAAAAAATGATGATCTTTCTTATAACCATACTTCTGATGAAGCAAAACAGATTCTTGGAGTCACGTCAGTGCATGACTGTACGTTTCAGTGTCTGTCAATAAGTGTCCTCTTTGTGTAATGTGAGACTAATGGAATTAATTGGTGTATTAACCAATCGGGTGGTAAAAGCACATCATAAGATAAAGGAAATTATAGAACTTCAGGACCAATTGGGTTCTGTAAAGTATGTAAGGGGTGAGTAACTAATGTCAGTAAGGGTTATTAATCAATTAATTATGTCTATATCATCAACTAATCAATATAGATCAAGATGATCGTTTTCGGCCAGAACTGTTCCTATGCCAAGGAGCAGTAATTAGAAATTGATAACTAATTGTACAAAAATCAAAAAATTATTCCGTTTGTTGGGTTAAAAACTAGACATCCAGGGCTATTTATGATAAAAAAATTTAGAATGGGATATATACTGTGTAGATTGTGGTGATCATCGAAAGTGGTCTTTTGTGTGTGTGTCAGAACACAGTGTTTGAGAACTAAAACCTTAATTTCTACTAAAGCTTCCAAATATGGGCAAATATGGCATTAATAATCATATATCATACAGTAAAGACTGAGATGGTATTAATTACAGTAATATTAAATCATGATGTAAGAGTCGTGGAGCTGAGTTCTCGTGTCTGGGGTTGAATATCTCAAGTATCAAGAATTCATGAACAATTTCAAATCCAAAGAGTTTCTGGTTAAAATTCAAAACCTTGTATCCTATTACCTGATTGACTTTTAGACATGTGAATCTTGTGTCAGTGTTTCTGGGGATTATCTTATCTAGGGCTAGGTGCGGTGAAGATGCTCAGTGTGTAAATCTTTGATGAGTCTCAGTTTGAGTTCTCCAAGGTTTGATCATGAGATTTCTTTGAATACTCCGATGCGAGTCTATCCAGATTGGGTCAATGAGATTGCTATCGTACTCCTCTGTGAGTCAGTATGAGTCTCTAGATGAGAGAGCTTCTGTTATTTACAAGTTGGTTCAGTTCAACGTAGACTGTTTCTCCACTAAGAGTTATTGATGGAAACTCTCCAAGTGGAATCATAGTATGTTCACGAGCCATTGCTAGATCCTTTGTGATCTTAGATTATTTATTGAACCTCTGTAGTTCAACCGAGGAAGGCAAACGTACATACTTAGATTACAAGATATTATAGAAGGTCTTGTAGTCTCCGACCATTATGCCCGTAAGCATTGATGGGGCCAGCATCCCTAGACGCATGGCCGGGTTCCTCTGAAGAACCTCTAGGATGTTCTGGTATAGAAGTTTATAGGGGAAGTGGACTGAGCTGAGAGCAGAAATTGTTGTTTCCTACACTTTGGATGTTGAAGCATGTATTTGTTATTTTCTCCTCCTTACGCGATGTACGTTTGGAGCTTTTTAATGATCACTTTATCAATATCTTGATCAGTAATGGTCAGAGTATAACTGGTATTCAGGTAAGTAAACTCAGTATTTGCAACTTCTAATGTTGTTGAACTTGTCTTTACCCTTTATATTGTGATGTCAGTACTATTTATATTTCTTCTTGTGGGTTTTCTTGGCATCCTACTGGGTATTTCCTCTGGAATACTCACACATCCTTTGATGCAGGAATCAAGAAGGAGAAAAGCTTGACAGGTATCCTCATTGGAGTACTGTGGATGGTTGCAACTTAAAGTTACCTTTTGTTATGTTTTTATTATGATTATCTATGTAAACTTGTTGGCCTGTGTACCAGAATTCTATTATTTGGATTCGCGAGACTATTTTGATGTAATAGATTAAGTAGTTCCATTGATATTGTTATGTTAAGATATGAGTACAATATTGTTTAGTCATTTCGAGCCTGTATGATACCATATTTTGGTTGATGGGAAAGAGAACGATTGAGTATTCGGTTGCATCCTAGATCTCAAACCTCTTGACAATCTCTGATTGGCAGCTTCCGTGCTCTAATCGAGGTTTTAAAATTTGGGGCGTGACAGGTTTTCATGAGTGCTCTAGAAGATTTAGCCTTAAAATCCTCATAGAATTGGCCCCTTAACACTCATATAGGTGATTGATCTATACATGAAATATGCATTTTATTATCTCCTAAACTTATGTTTATGCTAGTGTTTGATTAGAATTACTACTACTTTAATATAGTTTTTGATTTTTGTAGAAAACAAGAGCAAGACGCAAAAATAGGGTGAAATGCGACTCTAATGATTGAATATTTATTACTTCGATTTCATATCTCTGATGGGACTGATTTAAGCTTCATGTTAAAGTTCACAAAGTCAGCTTTCCAACGCCACTGACCTTTCACAATTCGGAGTTCTGAGAAAAAAGTTATGACCATTTGAAATATAGCACGCGAAAGAGACATGATTAAAGAGAATGACCGTCAAGATGAGATTGGACAGATGAGATCGATACAACGGGTTTTTGTTTAAAAAGAAAAAAAAATATGAACTGAAACGGTTCCGTTCCGGTCTGGTTTGGTTCAGTTAAAAGAAAAAAAAAGAAATCCTGCTCGAGCTCGAGCTCGAGTTCAGAGGTGGTCCAACGGCGGAGCTCGAGACGGCGAGGCTGCACTCGGTGGCGGATGGGCTCAGACGACGGAAGCGGCGATGGATTGAAGATGTCGGAGGCGATGGCGGAAGAAAGGCACGACGGCGACGGCGGAAATACAGAGACGTGCTCAATTGGGAAACTAACGAAACAGTCAGCCGGATTTGGAAAGTTGGTATCGATTCGACTCCAACTTGGAATGGGAATCGATTAAGAGTCGGATTCGGGGTTTGGCTGCCTATAAAAACAGGAGAAAAGGAGCTTATAGGAGGATTTTTCTGGCCGGAAAAAAATAGAGCGTAGGAGGAAGAAACAGACCAGATTCCGGTGCTGTTTCCTCCGAATTCTGATGGTATTTTGGTTGGAAGAGAGAGAGGGAGAAGTAGGCCGGAGGAGAGGAAAGCCGACTGATTTTTGGTCTGATTTGTGACTGCTACAGTAACTTTCGCCATTGCTACAGTGCGCGGCTAAGTGGAGGGGATGATGAATAGTAACCCATGAATAGTGTTTTTCGTGAATAGTATTTTCGGTGAACAGTGTTTTCCTGTGAATAGTGCAAAATGACTCCGACAAATCAGCACTATTCTCCTTGTCCGATGGCTGGCTAAATTCGCGTCTAAGGCATAGATGAAACCCGAGTAAATTGGTTGTATCATTTTCTTTTATCACAATCTTAACTTTTACCTTGATTGGTGTATGAATCTTATTATAGAATCACTGTTAATTTATTGAGGTTTATTCTATGTGCTCGAGAGAGGCTAGAGTGAATTCTTGTTAATTTCAATCCGAGGAATACTTGCGTGTCCGAGAGGAACGTAAGTAAACTAAGGTGTTATAAAGGAATAAGATTTCATTGATTTATTCTCGAGAGAGATAGATCACAGTTCCATATTTTAATTGCTTATGTATTACATCCGAGAGGAGAGCACTACATTTTGAATTGACAAGTATATATCCGAGAGGAATATGCTAGCCAATTAGGAATTTATTCAAAAGAGAGAGAGAGACGATAAGCTGGTTTATTGTGTGGTGGATTCGAAGCCTTGGCACTTCTCCATATTAGTTAAAATCCATTTTAAAGTAGTTAAATTTTATTGCTTTCTCTAGATTAATTAAAACTGCAACTTTCTTTCACTTGAATTTGGTGAATCATTCATCTGTCCCTGAGGTTCGACAATCTTTTTAATACTCACTGTAGTATAATTGCCTTGTGTACTTGTAAGGGTTTTATATTTAAATGATCAGTGATTCTCACTAGGAGTATCCTGCAATACCCCACTTAAACTAATTCAAGCTATGAGAACCATTAAAAACAAATCTTATCCTAATTCACTCTGCGGGCATCACTATCTCATCATAGGAATGGGAATGAGATTTTATCTCAATAATGATTCCCCTTGAATCCCCCACAATTTGGTTGTCCATTTGAACCTAGATCTTGGGATCTCCAATCAACTAGGTTGGGTAGTCATTATGGTGATTCTTAATGTATAGGCTTCAAACCATTCCCCTCGATGAACTGCTCACTTATTCTTTGGTCAAACCCTTAGTAAGCAAATCCGTAATATTTTCTTTTTACCTAATATACTCAATGAAAATTATTCCACTAGAGAGCAATTATTTTGTGGTATTATGCCTCTGACGTATATGTCAAGACTTACCATTATACAAGTTATTTTGTGCTCTTCCTATAACATATTGATTATCACAATAGATACATATAGATGGCACAGGTTCCCCCACTTGTGGATTTGGAGTCTTTTGTATCAGATATCCAGTTTGCATCACAGTAACCCTCTAGTACTACTGGATACCTTGTCCATAGTTCAAGGTATATCTTAGATATTTAATAACCCTGACTAGAGCCTTCCAGTGGTCTTCCCCTAGATTGCTATTATATCTACTCAGTTTACTTACTGAGTATGCTATGTCCGGTCTCGTACAATTCATGATGTAATTGAGACTTCCAATAATTTGATAATATTGAAGTTGTGATATGCTCTCACCCGTGTTTTTGCTTAAGTGTAATATCACATCCACAAGTGTTCTCACTGGACGATTATCATTCTTATTAAATTTTTCTAGGATTTTTGTAATGTAATAAGATTGAGATAATACATATCCATCAGATGTTCTAGTAATTTTCATCCCTAATATAGCATCTGCAACGCCCATATCCTTCATGTCAAACTGATTCTTTAACATCCTCTTAGTAGCTTTAATGATATCATCATTGCCGTCAATAAAGAGCATATCATCCACATATAGGTATACAATAACATAGCCATCAAGTCTTTCTTTGGCATAAACACATTTGTCACATTCACTGATTTTGAATTCATTTGACATCATCATTTTGTCAAATTTTTCATGTCATTGCTTAGGTGTTTGTTTAAGCCCTTAGAGGGATTTAACAAGTTTGTACACTTTGTTTTCTTGACCCGGTACAACAAACCCTTCAGGTTGTTGCATATATATTTCCTCATTCAAGTCACCATTCAAGAATGCCGTTTTCACATGCCTTTTATGTATTTCAAGATTATACAAAGCAGCAATAGCGATTAACATCCTAATTAAAATTATTCTTATGACTGATGAATATGTATCAAAATAACATTAACCTTCCTTTTTCTTGTATCCTTTGATAACAAGTCTCGCTTTATATTTTTCAATTAATCCATCAGCCTTCATCTTCCTATTGAATATCTACTTGTATCCTAGAGGTTTACTCCCTTGTGGTAGATGATCGTTTAAAATTAAATCCTTCCAAGTGCACAAGGCAAGTGTACTATGGCGAGTATTAAAGGGTTGTCAAACCTCAGGGACGGATGAATGATTTACCAAACTCAAGAGAAAAGTGAAGTTTTTAATCAATCTAAGGAAAAATAATGAACTTTAACTAAATTAACTGAGTTTAACCAATGTAGAGAAATATCAAGACTTCAAATCCACCACTAGACATGTAATTACTACTCTCAATTATTATTAGGCATAAGTTAATATGATAGGGTAACTTGTTTTCATGGTCAGACACACAAATCACAATGAATTCACTCACGTTCTTGGTCGGACACAAAAATTTATCCACTATAATGTAATTAATTCTATCCTTGGTTGGGCATAAAATCAATCACAAACTTGTTCTTGGTTAGACATAGGGATTAAAAAAATCTAATTCCATTCATAATCAATCAAGTCTATGGTCAAGCACTCAAAAGAAACTCATGAAAAAGCATTAAGTATTAATCATATCAACTTTATTAAATTATACAAGAAAGAGTAGCAATACACATCTAGGGCTTCATCTAGCCTTGGCAAATAGTTTAGCTAGACATAGAAAAAGAGAAAATAAAAATCTATTTTTGTAGATCCATTGGTATGAATCCTTCTTCTTCTTTGGCCTCCAAAAGAGTCCTTCTCTTGCTCTTCTCTAGCCTCCAAGATCTATTCTCTCATGCTCAACATGTTCCTTTAAAGCCTATTTATAAGCTTGGAAAGAAAACACAAAAACCCTTCCAAATCAGAGTTAAAATAGGTCAAAACTCACTTTTTTCGCACACGGCGATCGATTGCCAATCTCGGTTTCACTTTTCAGCCAATTTTTCAATGGTCATAACTTTTTCCTCCAAACTCCGAATTGCACACGGTCAGTGGCATTGGAAAACTGACTTCTTGAACTATAACATGAAGTGTGAATCAGTCCAAACAAAGATATAGACTCTAAGTTATGAAGATTCAACCATTAGTCACTTTTCACCTCATTTCTGCATCTTACTCATATTTTTCTACAAAAACCAAAAGCTACATTAAAGTGTCACTAAATCTAATCAAACACTAACATAAATATAAGTTTAAGGACTGATAAAATGCATAATTCATGTGTAGATCAGTAGATCTAGCAACTCCAAGTATGATTTTGCATAATGGATTCAATTTTACTATTTATTGCCTCCTTCCAATATTGTGCCTTAGGAGAGGACATGGCTTCCTTAAAGCTTTGAGGCTCATTTTCTAACAAATAAGTTAAAAAGTTTGGACCAAAGGATTTTGATGTTCTAGCACGTTAGCCGCGTCTAGGTTCATCATCTTCTCCCTCTTGGTCTTCACTATTGTCCTTTGTAACATCCAAAGTTCTTTTAAGAGAACTATCCTTTTGTGTAGAATTCCACGGAAAAGTATGTTAAAAAAATGAAGCATTTTAGATTCAATCACAATATTGACATTTATATCAAAAATATCCGATTTATGAACAAGAAAGCGATATGCACTGCTATTATACGCATAACCAATGAATACGCAATCAATGGTCTATGGTCTAATTTTAATCCTCTTGGGATTAGGGACCGCTATTTTCGTTAGACACCCCCACACCTTTAAAAATTTGTAGGAAGGCTTTTGACCTTTCCATAATTAATATGGTGTCTGCATGGTTTTCTTATGAGGTATTTTGTTGAGAATATAATTTGCCGAAAGCAAAGCTTCCCCCCAAATGTTCTGGGGTAATGATCTACACATGAATTATGCATTTTATTAGCCCTTAAACTTATATTTATGCTAGTACTTGATTAGGTTTCGTGATACTTTAATGTAATTTTTGGTTTTTGTAGGAAAATAAGAGTAAGATGCAGAAATGAGGTGAAAAGTGACTATAATAGTTGAATCTTCATAACTTCATGTCTATATCTTTAATTTAACTGATTCATGCTTCATGTTAAAGTTTAAGAAGTCAACTTTCCAACGCCACCAACTGCGCACAATTCGGAGTTCGGAGCGCAAAGTTATGACCATTGGACAAAGGAGCCTATGTCACCATGGAACCATGCCCGCAATGCCTGGACAAACCCTCCCTGTTTAGCAAATCCCATCAAAAGATGGAGGAGATGTTCGAGGTGTTCAAATAGGTTAAGGTCAATCTCCCTTTGTTAGTAGCAATAAAACAAGTGCCTGCCTATGCTAAATTCTTGAAAGATCGTTATACCCAAAAGGGCAAAGCTAAATCTAATGTGACTAAAAAGGTCTTCCTTACTGAGTTGGTGAGTTCCCTATTGACACATAATCTTCCACCGAAGTATAAGGACCCAGGATGTCCAACAATTTCATGTGTGATAGGGAACCATACTGTGGAAAAGGCATTGTTAGATTTGGGGGCGAGTGTCAATTTGTTGCCTTATTCTATGTATGAGCAACTTGGGTTGGGAGAGTTGAAACTGACTACCATAACACTACAATTTGCAGACCGGTCCATTAAAGTTCCACGTGGTGTTATTGAGGATGTTTTGGTGCAGGTTGATAAATTTTTCTTTCCTGTACTTTATTGTCCTGGATACACAACATGTGTACAACATTGGTAGTCAGATTCCTGTGATTTTGGGACGGCCATTCTTGGTGACATCCAATACCATTATAAATTGTCGGAATGGGGTGCTGAAATTATCTTTTGGTAATTTAAATGTCAAACTGAATGTTTTTAATGTTCAAAAACAACATCTACCATCAGGTGATTCTTATGCAGTTCATATGATTGACACTCTTGTGGATTGTGCACCTCCATTTATTTGTTCTGATGATCCACTTGCGAGTTCTTTCATTAACCCTAATGTGCATAGTAGGACCACAGATGGCCTGAATGTTGGATTGGATAAGATGGACTAAGGGAGTTTCGTATGGCTGAAGACGTTAAACTTAGCGCTTGGTAGGAGGCAACCCACGTATTCAAGTGTATTATCTCATTTTTCTTATTTTCTTTGTTATATGATCATTGTCATTTTTTATATCTTGTTCACATTGAGGACAATGTTCATAATAGGTTTGGGGGAGGGAATATTGCTTGCATAAAAAAATCAGAAAATTGAAAACCCAACAAAATTTGATTAGTATTTAGGTTGTTTGTTAGTACTTTTTATAGGTTTTGATAGTTTATCCCGTAATAATGCATGCTTCAATTCTTAAGTAACTAATTTACATTGGAAGTGTGAGTAAGTATACTGGAGGATAGAAACACATAACTGAGCATATCTTTCTGTTATAGTCCTCTTGGAACAAGTGCTTGAGCTAAGAAAACTCACTCACACACATTAGTACATAAAATAATACTGTCTAGAGATTTGTTGAATACTAATCTTCAGTGGGATGTCTTTAGTCAGAATCATTAGTTGATATGTGGTTGTTTGTTGAACTTAAAAGATCATGATAGACCATTTACTTGGCAATAGCAAGGGCTTAGAACCGGAAATAGGTTGAGAGTATAATACAACCTGGACGAATAAAAATTGCTAAAAAATGATATGAATGCTCAAAAAGAATGAAAAATGCAAAAAAATGAGAAAACAAAAAGAAAGAAAGGGGCTGCTTGACTATTATAGGATTAACTTAGGCTGATGCTCGGGTTCGAAGCGGTCAATACTTGAAACCTAATGCCCAAAGCCAACTGGCTGGGCGTCATTGGCCCGAGTCATTGTTAAACCTAAGCATCTTGAAGTCAGGCCTTACACAGTCTTATTGAAGAAGAAAAAAAGGCTATGATGTATTATCCTCTCAAATCTAGAATGTTAAACCTGAAGGAGGCACCTAGGCATTTGTGCTATCATGAACCAAAAGATTACGATGACTATGTAGATTCTGATGTTCTTTGGTTAATGGGTCACATTGGATCTGTGTAAAAATAGAGATTTAGAATGTGTGCCAAAAGCATTTAATGACTTTTATTGTTGGATATTTTTAGAACTTATGGGTTTTCTTTTCATGATATTAATAGTGTTTATTCTCAAGACTGAATTGTGTCAATTATACATCCATTTGTGATAGTGTAATTGAATGTGTGATAAAGTATTCGGTCGCGTCCCAAGGTTTTTGCCTTCAAGTATACTCACAAATGGGATGCCTTCTGCACTATGACGAAGCTGAAAATTTCGAGGCGTGACAAGCTGCAACTCACCCTATCTTAAGTAACCTTCTTGTCTCAACAATGATCTACTGATTTCTTTTCCTATATTTAGCAAAGAAAAAGAAGTTCATAAGCAAAAAATCTGACTATAATTAATCAACGAGTATATATGAAAAAGAATGGTTCACATGAGACACATCTCCTGCAACTTGCATGATCCGAGTCATCTCGAGCCGTCAGATTTTGATCCGAAGACTGGCATCAAATCAGTGGGCAATTGAGAGTGAACTAGCACCTACTTGGGCTAATGCATGCAGCCTGAAACAGGTCTCAATTAAACTTTTCCCTATCTTATGTCTTAGAAAAATATCCCATTTGAAATAAAGCTTCCCTGAACTGTACCAAAAACAAAGTTAACTTTGTAAACAAACTTAACTTTGTTATAATGCTTGTCAATATGCTTAGCAACCCACATCCACTCTGTCTTTGTAATTGGGAGCCTGAAAACCTACTCCATTTTCTATGCGAAATTGTGAAAGAAAGCACTATCCACAGAGAGATGGGATGATTGGAGGAGACTAAGAGAATGTTCCAAACGTCAATCATATAACCGTGTTTTATGTATATTTAAACTTTTCTACCTCTTTTACTGCATATATACAATAATTGAAGTGGCTTTTCCGAAAAAGAAAAGATGTATAATTGAAGGGGAAATTGAGTCGTTTTCATCTTCTGTTATATATGACTGCTGCCTCCCAGCTTTTCAATGATGCTATGTGCTTCAATTGAGGAAATATTACTACTGATGAACATTACTACTATTATTTGACTATTCAATTAACCATTGTCTCGAAGTTGAATTCACCTTTGGTGTGGCAGGAGATCAATTCAGTTCGATTTGGAGAAATTTAAATAAGTTTGAAATCTATGCTTTGTCTAAATTAGTATAACTCATTTTAGAAGTTAAATTATAAAAAAATATGGTAAAAATTAATTTTTTTACCACCAATATTTTTTTACAAATATCTCCAATATTTTGTCAATTAGGCCGACCGAAATTTTGCCGATATCCGATAAGAAATTCCTTGGCTCATATTTGGGGAATTAGAAGAATATTAAACAAAAAAATTGGAGACTTAGTGATAGAGCTTTGGAGATGTTATAAGCCAAATAGATTTGCTAGTGTTTTTATATTAACCTGTTTTAGCTGGTCACTCCAAGTTAGATATGGGGAGATATTATATACCAAAAAAATCGGTTGGCACTACAACTGTTGGGCCAACGTAAATGGCCTTTAATTGATAGATTATCATTGGGGATCATGGGATGCGAAAGGTCATAGCCTCGTAAGAGCTTCAAAACACAAAGTGCCTGTTTTTGCCCCATGGAAAAGGACTTTGATTCTGCCCATCTCAATCATCCCAACTGGGCCGGCAATGATCCACAGAACGACCAAAAATAAAACATATCTTACTATCCAACTGGAATTTTCATTGGGCCCTCCTCGTTGTAAAGTTTCCATGATGCTTCGTAATCTAGTGGGCATCTGGACATGCACGAGTATATGTCTCAGGTTAAACGTGGGGACAAATGGGGTCCACTATAGTTTGTCAGCAGATTAAGGGTTATTCCATCCATCCCATATTAACTGTGTAGCTTGTGATATTCAATAAGGCCATTTTATAAAACTTACTCTTCCAACTACACCTTTTCATCCCATCTAGTAGTATGAGAAAGATAACCTGAGAAATGACAAGTGACGATTTTTTTTTATCAAATCTAGAAAATAAGGGACGGGGGCAATATGATTTTTCGCCGATACAGGGAAATGGAGCATAACATAGCCTAAAGATTGAGCGACACAAACAGCTCTTGCCATGGTGTAAAACATTTAGCCGGCTTTTAACTTCGATCAACTTTCATAGAGCAAAATTGGCATCAAAGTTTATACTGCTGTCCAATTGATATTCTTTTCTAACATTCAAAAGAAATGGTGTTGATTTCTTTGTTCTTTCGATGAATAAATGGATTACGTCCATACCATGTCAAAAACCAACAACAAAAGCTGAACTCAAAGAGGCATTTTACATTTCTTTCTTATGGTACATCAAAAATGGGTAAACATTCACTTATAAAATGCCTACTAGCATCATTTAATTCATTTCCCCACTTTTTCCAAGCAGCAAAGAAGACGAAGCTTAATAGACAGACAACTACAGAAACATCACCATGTCCAAAGGAGGCCAATCTTCCCCAGTTGCTTTCCATTCATGTTGACAAGCAGTCTTCTAATGTCATTGTTTATCAACCAACAAAAATCTAAGAAACTGAATGTCTTCTGTTTCTTGAAGGAGTTGACTTGTTCTCATCAGGGTTGACAGAACCAGTCCCAGGGCTTTTAGATGTATCTGAGCTGCTACTCTCACCCTGCTGACTCCCTTTTGCAGACCATAGCTTGTTCAGAAATTTTTTAGGCTGGAAAATACCTCCCTTTAGTCTTCCACTTCCCTTATCATCACCATTCTTGTCATGTGCCTCGGCAGATAATCTTATTGAGGCAAACCCCGCCTTCACTTGCTCCGGTAAATGGGTCGCATCCCAATCCTCATCAGTATTGGCTGTTGTTGACCTTGAGCTACCATGAGAACCACCATCCTCTTGGGATAGTAGAGCCTGGATGTGGCCAGGAAGGTCTGGATCAATTGCAGCAGGAGTGGCCGCCCGCACCTGCTCAAAGAAGAGGACCTGGACGATCACCCGAAGGGGTAATCTCTCATTTTGAGCTGCATGCGTGCATGCATCCATGGATAACTTCTTACAATCCATAAGCCTGC
The DNA here is from genome assembly GCA_039654745.1 of Houttuynia cordata. Lineage (NCBI taxonomy): Eukaryota > Viridiplantae > Streptophyta > Magnoliopsida > Piperales > Saururaceae > Houttuynia > Houttuynia cordata. The sequence continues at coordinate 15,816,543 of CM077508.1, read as the reverse complement.
ATATTCTCTTCTTCTCACTTTTGCTTAGACCAGGGTGTTCCTGAGCCACAATGTTGACAATAAATGTAAGAACACTTGCAGATGTTACAAAATAGCATTACTGCACATGATCATCTCACAAGAAAATCCAACAATTTTCGGCCTTATCTATCAGATGAGGGTTATTTCCTCGTGTCATTTGGACCATGTATAGATATAATAAACTCCATCTTCCTCACTTTTGTAATCTTTCACATTATTACCATGTTAGCATTCGCATTTTTAGTGTTAGAGCGCCAGAGAGAGAGTTGAAACTAACCTTCAAATGCATGTCAATGGCGCGATAAAGTCCGTCATGAACAGGCCTCGACTCACTTGATATCATTTCTGCCAAATCAATAAAAGTTGAAAGAGGAAGATTAGGGTCTCGGGCAATTTCTGCGAGGTAACCATCCACCAGTCTTGCCACAACAAGCTTTGAAGACCCCGATACATAAGGACTTCTGATCTCTTCTAACTCTCCATCCATAGAGAGATTGGACCTTACATTTTGATCCTGCATCAAAAACTCCTCCACCATACATCGAACCAGTTCCACGTTATATATGACATCTTCCCCTGCTGCGGCAGGAATCAAAAGATCCTTCACTGATGCCTCTTCCAATTGCCTCCCTATCTTCTTCACCAGTTCTCTCTTTGCCATTTCATCAGTATTCAACAAACTTGCTGCTTTCAATAACCTAAGTAAAAAAATACATGATACACTACCTCTGCCCATGGGCAATAACCACGCAATTGTTTCGACCAAAGATCGATTTTTCAGAATGTCACCACCCTGCACTGTCCCTTCACTAAAGCCTGGAAGCCTCCTAAAAGCATAAGCTCTCAGTGCTTCTCCTATTACATGATTTGAGACTACTACTTTTGTCTTGATAGCTGCTATAACTTGTTTGTAGAAATCCATCTCCAGCTCACACAGATCCTCAACCCACCAATCTTTAGGCACCATTTGGTGTTTGCGGACACCATTCCACTGTGGTTCCACACCATTTTCTGATGGGAGCTTTTTTCTGTTATAAGTGTAGGACCACTCGACTTTGGATGTCTCAATAGATGCTTTGGAGGCAATAGATTCAATGCAACGGCCAATAATCTTTAAGTCCTTGGCCCAGGGCAGAAATGATTTTGTTGTTTGAAGAACAATAATTGAGTCTTTCCAACTTCTTAAGATGCTTGAATTGAGGAACACTTCAATCTTGTAAATAAAGTTACCTTTTTCCACAGATTCTTGCATTCCTAGGTATTCTGCAGCACATCGTGCCACAACGACATTGTAGGCATCGAGAGTAACAGTCATCCCATAGCAGAATTTAGCACATACTTCAAATGCATGAGCACCACCAGGGATGTCAGGTATGCGAATTTCATCATCATCTTCCTCGTTTGTCATTGCAACCAGCTTTTGTAGGCAAACACTTTTAGACAGAAGGGGAAACTGAGCACACAAGCAAACAACAACATGCCATAAACATACAGTCTAAAATGTTAAACGTCAAAACCATAAGGGCCGTGTATCAATCAAGAATAGTATTATGTAAATGGCTTAATGCCCTTAATTATTGATGACAAACAAAGTAATTAAGTCTAGTTAATATTTACAGTGGTTATAAACATAGTCTACCGTCTGACTACAATTAAACCTTTTAGAAAGCATTTTATCTCCTTTGGTGCACTGCTAACACCTTGACCTAGATTGCATAGTGAGCCATTGTCAAACCGTTCTATTTTTTAACAATATTGTCAAACAGTTGCATGCACCACTTGGACCAGTTTACATGTAACAGATGATGAACCTAGGCTCATTTGGTACTGGCCAATGTCAAATTCTTAGTCTGATTAAACTAAAGCATCAACTCTCAACTTCAGTGGTAGCCATTGTACATGACCTTTCAGTGCCTAATATAAGGCATGGGAGTCTGAATGACACAAAGGCCTAATCACTATTTTCTTTTGGATAGATATTAGAAGAATCAGATGTGGAAGAGCAGAATTGAAGGACATGTAAGTTACATGCATAAGGCCAATAAAACAGCATAAGTAGAGGGAAAAGGTGGGGCTCGGGAAAAGCTAGCTTAAAATTGATGCACTTTATCAACGTAATTATTGACACAAAACTGTGGATTGTGTATATTTTGCAGATAAAATGGTTACTCTAAAAGGGGAAACAGGTGGGAACACTCTAAACATGTATCTGAATACCCTTTCTCCAGTACAAACCATAATATTGAAAGGTCAATACATTTAGAAACTTTTATTAGTCCATTGATCAAGAAGAACTTTTACCTTTATTTAGTCCATTTTCATTAGTGGGAGTCTACTTTTATTAAGCTCAATAGTAGGGCGAGACAATGGACAATGGACTCCCTAAAAGGTAAAAGCTCGATGGACTCCCACTAATGACAATGGACACTCTAAACTTCTCTTTTCGCACCATCTCGTCCTACCTCTCTCCCTGTAATCTCTTGTCCTTAAACTATCGAGCTTAAAGCTAATACCAATAGCAATCCATGAAACAGAGAATATGAAGTACCTACAAATTTTGCATGGGTAAGAAATTAGTCACCCAGTCTTTCTTTCTCGTAATTTGGCATCACTGACATGGATTTTGAAATCCACTCTAGCTCGTTTTTTTTTTTTTGCTCGGTGACGCCAGCTCATTGTGCCAACTATTTTATAAAAAATAGCATAGCCATATCCTTTGTTATTAGCTCCAAACATTTCTTAGGTGTTCATCTCACTTCTTGCAACCCCTCTAACCTTCTTATCACAGTAGCCTTTACTTCGTATAGCCCATACCAATACCAACAACTTTTCCTAAGCTTTTTCTAATATACTGATCTCCAGTCTGGTCTCCCCTAGTTATCCCACACAACTACCTTATCATTCTTATATCAGCTACTTTCATATTTGTTTATATATTACTTTTCTTTGAAGTCCAACTTTCCACTCTATGGAATGTTGCAGGTATCACTGTCTTACAATTTCTTAAAGCCTTAACAGGATGTGCCTACTACGTCACTTTGCTCACCACATACGATTATACACGACATCACTAGTGCTAGAGAGAAATAAAGATAGAGAATATATAGAGAGAGATCTGTCTCTCAATTTATACACTAAAATAGAGGCGGTCTGTGCCTGGACACAGAAACGCTTCTGTACCTGCTGGAATGAGAGCTCAATTTACAATGCAACTCTTTCAATTCAGGGGGCAGGCTGAATTTTTTTTAACCCGCAGCCCCCCTGTTTGCATATTGTCAGATCATCTGAAGGCGCATGGCATGCGCCTTAAAGTTAACCAGCACTTTGGGCAAGTTTTCTTTCATACATAGATGATAAAAAGACAGATTACCTTATGTAAATAGAATTTGACATCTCCCACATGAACAATTAAGTCAGTAGCTAACTCTGAAGCCACGTACCTGCAACAAGAAAAACAATATTATGCCAAATTGACATCAATAAAACTTCAAAAATCATTATCTTGGATGAGAAAACAGAGCACACATCATATAACCAAGTAATAATATACGTAAAACTAAATTTGTCAGAAGATAAGTGGACCATGACATCAACATTAAGTTAAATGCAAGAAAACATTTTTTTATCGTCTAAGATGAGGTGCATTACCCATTGGATCAAGAACTACCCAACTCGGGAGGAGGAATTTGACAAAGCCAATTAACCACGTGTGGAATCATTTTCACTGTGGTACCATTTTCCTGTAGTTTCTTAGCTGATTATATTTTCAAGAAACACAATGCCACCTTTTTCATATAAAAAGAGTGCTTCAACATTTATAGAAAATAATGACAATTAGCAGAAACATCAATTCATAATCTATGAGCAGAAACATTATTGTACAATTATTACTATATAGGACTTCCTTTTTTTTTCTGCGTTAAAGTGGGGAGTCGGAACACCTTAACGACTAAATAATACCCTGGAAGCACCAGCTGAAAACATGTATGTATCAAAGTTCAGGACTGAGATATGTGAGCCATCCGTGTAGATAAAACAACCCTCTTAATCACTAAATCTTAAATTGAAGCCAGACAAAGTCCAGGGTTGCCTGACCGAGTTAATATGATAGTGAAAGGTTTTTTTTGCTGATTATGTTGATGAAAGTTTAACAGTTCACATTAACTATGCAAGTCTTCACAGTCCCTATTGGTATGCAGATTCCAGAAAAATCAAGTTCCAAAGAGAGGATATAAATCGCCTTGCACATTTCTGGCCAGAAATCTCCAGATCCAGCTGAGATTCACTTTGAGGGGAATAAGATAGTGAGGAGAACCAGAAAGTAAAGGCCTTGCAAAGAAGACCACTCACTCAAATCAAGCAAAATAAACAAGGAACAATAAAAAGCTGAAAGTAGCTCACCTGACATCATCCCCCTCTGTATGAAAGGAGTCTGGCTTTGATCCAAGTTTCATAAACTTCATCTTTCCAAAGTATAAAGCAAAACCCTGTTAGCTCCAGTCCCAACTCCAGCTAGCTGGAAAAACCCTTCAACAAGAATGGAAAAAAATGGAGATAAATGAGTAAAAACCAATATAGGTAGTGGGACTTTTGAGCAAGCAAATGCAAAGTTCAAACACTTGTTTCTTATCTTCCCAACCCAAATGGCCCAAAAACTAAGAAAAGAGGGAAGTGGGTTTTACAGAGGAAGTGCAAAAGGGTCCCTTATCGGCAAGAGACCCAAGTAGGCGGTGCAATCGAAAGGTCTGCTTTCTCAGTCGGCGGCAGGTCCCACAGACTCCGGAGGCCAACCTCACCTCTTTGTAGTAATATAATCTTGATTTGCAGACACCCCACAAGCACCAGACTGACACCACAACCTCTTCTCTGAATTCTTTATATATAAACCTTGCTCTGAATTCTCCTCAGCTACATGAATATATATATATATATATATATATATATATATATATATATAGGGAAAAGTTTAAATGAGATCGCTCTCATATTGCTTATATGAGGCCACTTTGAATCGTAGCCGTTGGATCTTGATCTGATGGCTATAAATATCTATAATGATCTGATGGCTATATATATATTATTTGTCAAGGGTTGTGTGATCTAGAGCTTCAAAGTCTCGGGGAATGGAGTCCACATTCCTTGTAAATATGGTGATTGGTGCTTGAATAATGGAAAATAACAAGAAGACAGCATCTTTGGGTAAGAGGCCAAAGGGCAGTAACATGGTGGGCAAGAAGCATCTAGCCAAAGATACGGTGGTTGAGTAAAGACGAGGGAAGGGGGCAAAACAGTATCTTTGAAAGGAGGGAAGACAACTCAAGACCAACCAACAATACCCAGAAACAGCAGCTCAGGACTTAGTGAATGCCAGCAACACAAGATCATCTCAAAGTTTGTAATTTGTACTTGAGCAGCGATAGATTCCCTCAATATAAGCCCATAATAGATAGTGAGCACAGACTTCTGCTATAAAGATGAACTACACCACTGGATATAAAGCATTTGATGATTTGATTCAGAACAGAACACCTCTTACATCCAGTCAATATTGGCAAAAGACTAAGAAACTAACTCATTTATGTCATACTTAAATGCTATACATATATTAGTCTGAAAAAAAAAAGGTGGAGGAAAAGGGGAAGTGTTTCAAAATGACCCGTGGCAGAAATCTATGATATTGAAGCAAATATACATGGATCAACAAACATGAAAACAACATCAAAAAATCCTTCTAAGACAAAAAACATCAAAAGATTACTAGAAACTTCAAACTTGGACTGAAGATGAGCCACCTACCACAAACTACTTATGCACCCAAGTCCCAAAACAGCTCAAGCAGCCACCTTCCACCAAAAGGAGAAGCAAAAACAGGGTTTTGGGTCTTTGCTCACCTGACGGCTCACACACCACTCAAGCTAGCTCACCAAAACCTTTCATTCTCCTCCCTTCGGTTAAGAATAAGATCCCACCAACTAAAGGCCAACACACTCACTTCTTAGAGGCTTGGAAATGCCCCCAGAAACAAATGCATTGGAACTCGTACCATGAGAGCAGAGAAAATGCAAAACAAGCCATAAACCAACTAGCACGTTTTGTACTGCAATAGCCTTACACACCTCTCTCGACCTTTTCCAGACAAGCTAGAGCCAAGATCTTAAAACACGATCTAATCTGTCACCAAACTTGGATCTCTTGCTCTTCTTTCCCTGCACTGCACCACTCCATGCACGCCAAGCCTGACACTCCCTTTATCATTGTCTCCACCTTGTTCCAGTGCTACAGAGCTTCTCCAAAATGCCACCATGTAAGCGAAAAAAACTACCAAATTACCACTGCTTTTGAAGGTGCGTCCCACTGTTGTCAACATGTCTGTACGGTCTGCATTTGATTGGATAAGGTGTGTGGGGCCAAGCTTGGATTGGGCCCACATTTTGAGTTTGGGCATGCATGTTGGGCTAGACTTTGGATATGAGTAACGTGTAGGGTGGGGGGGACTTTGGATATGAGTAACGTGTAGGGTGGGGGGGGGGGGGGGGGCGTCTAGGTGTTTAATTTGATGCAGTCCAAGGTGTTCATATGCTGATCATTGACTGTTGAATTCCTCATGGTCCCCTTGCAATCAATTGTTTAATGTAGTCCATTTATTTTTTACACATGAATGTTCATCACCCTCTTCTATTCACATTCACTGAATGAGATCCACATACATTTGAGTCTTTGAGCATCCATCTCTTTCATTCTCCTACCTTCACATGCCAAACAATCTTACCAAGTAATTTTATTGAGTTATTATTTAGACGAAACCTAGTCCACATACTAGGGGTAATTATTCAGTGCATCCGACTGCTACATAGCCATCTGTCATTGCATTATTAAGCACCATTGATCTCCAAGATTGATGGCTCATATCATGTAGGAGCAAATCCCACGCAAGACCCCAGGCATACTTAGGATGGGTAGTCTGCGATTTTAGATCATCGTGAGGCCCTCACAGCCACAACGGTGTGAGACCCAATAAGATAGAGATACCTCTAAAACCCAAGGTGCCTAATTTAAATGCGCATACCAATGTTCGATATGCCTGTTAGTGCCTCACACCGTTGTGGCTGTAACCTTACAGAGGATCTGAAGCCAAAAAGATGTGGATCAGACTCCAAGGAACAAGAGGGCTAGTCCAAGAAGAAAACTGCATAGTGGTGGGCCCACCAGGCCCAGCTTATCACTATCCATACCTTGTTTCTCTGAGAATAATCAGGATCTCAGTGGGTGACAATCTACTATCAGCCCACTTGAGCCAGGCCCACATTATAATGCAGTAGAGACAATCAAGGGTCCCACATGTCTTTTGGGTCCACAGACACTTTAGAGGAATAAAAGTAGGCATGTCCTCTTCCCTTTGGCCAGATTGATTATACCCGTGCTTGACATTGATGTAAATCCATGACTTTGTTGGGACATGCAAGATCCCCCTTTGCCTTGGTCGAGAGTCCAACCCTGGTCTTCTCTGTACACCGAAGATTGAAGACCAACTTGCCAACGCATTTCAGCATAATTTTCTAATGATAGAATATATGATCTGCTCAATCTTTCTTTTCTTTCAAATCATAAGAACATGTAAGAAGACATGGCCTAGTGGATGAATTGAGATACCTTAAGACAAGGGAAATCTTATCAGCCTACAATCCAAAAAAATTCACATGCTAATTCTGTTGTATCCTCCAATTACTGATTAGTTTGATATGTACTGCGTTATAAACATTACAGGAATCCAATGGCTCTACAAGGATCAACGTCATCAAGGAGAAATGGTCAAGAATTCTCCATAAATAAAGATGATGTATAACAATGTGACTGAAAAATGCACATAAAAAGAGGCTATCTATATGGTTGATGATCTGATTTCTTTGACTGTCCAAGAAGATGGTCTCCAAACAAGATCAACTAATAACTGATAAATTCAAATCATATTCCCAGTCATACAGTTTTGTATTAGAAACATAAATTAATAGTACAGGCGCTAATCAATGTGTAATCTCGATTATTCTAATCAAAAGATGCCTCCCCTGGAGCGCAAGTATATGATATCTTCGCACTGACCAGCAAGGAGAGCAGGTTTGATGCTTCATGCTTGTCCCTTGGACTGGCCCCTAGTCAGCACATGTGCAACGCAACATTTTCTTTTGTTGAGAATTGACTATCCAATGTACCCACCAAAATTTAAACTCATGTGCATCTTAGTTCATTTTAAGAGAGGCAACTTAGAGAATTGAACATGACTTTCACAAAAAAAGTTTCTAACAGAATTCAATATCACAACTCAGGTATGGTGCCCAAAGGCATTGGTAGCAGGATATGGTGCTCTAAAAGACGCGTTGCTCTACTCCTTGTACTGTTATGATTTTTTTGGTCATTAAGACATGTGAAGCATAACTGGCTCTGCTAAGGTGTGCACCATCGATTATCATTATCAACAGCTCCTACCTGTTGGAGGATATCCTGAGGTCACAAGGAAGGCCTTGACGGCAGGGGAAGGGAAGAAGAAGAAGAATAGGTAAGGAAAATTGTGTTTTCTTATTGCATACCCTAATCATGAGAAAATGCCCTCCTTATAAAGGAGAGGGATGGCGCGTGCCTTGGGGGGGCGCGCCATCTGTTACAATTCTGATGGGCCTCTGATGGGCCATAAATCACTCCCTAATATCTGTTAATCACTCAATCTCAGCCCGTTACCTAGCAATTAGCCTAAATGGGTCTGATTACAATGCAATACTTAGGCAAGGAAATAAATCAAAGAAAGCAACTGATCCTAAGGAAAGATATCCTCTGTTGTTGTGCTGACGTACACAACACTCCACCACACTTCCGCTAACGCATTGCCCTCAATGCGACCAAGACGGAAACCGATTCAGAAAGTCATCCTCAAGTAGCCACGCAGCATCCTCCTACGGTTTGTCCTGCTATGCCATGAGCACTTCCGTTACAAGATGCCCAGCACGACGCACGCGACGTTTGTCAATAACAGAAGCCGGTACGAGCTCATCAGATTCAGCCGGACCCATGAGAGGAGGAGACGCAGACCTAGCAATCAAGAGAGGGTCCCCCACGAAGCAACGAAGGTGAGAGACGTGGAATACCGGGTGCACCAAGGACTCAGCGGGCTGAGAAAGGCGATACGCTACCGGTCCCACCCTCGCTGCAATGGCGTAAGGCCCATGAAACCGTGGTGCCAGCTTCTGGTCAGCCCTGTACAGAGAGGTTTGGCGATGGGGACGAACAGACACATAAACCATATCACCCACCTGGAACTCTTTGTCCGAGTGCCATTGGTCATATAGTTGCTTCATCCTGTTCTGGGCGGATGCTAAATTGGTTTTCAACTGACGAAGTACCTCATCACGAGTCTGCAACATATAATCCACCTCGGCTATGGCAGAACGATGACGAACATAAGATAGGACAGATGGAGGGGGGTGGCCGTAGACAATCTCAAACGGCATGAAGCCTGCGCTTGTGTGATACGCCGTGTTGTACGACCATTCTACCCAAGGTAGCAATGAAAGCCAGCGACGGGGCTGATCCCCCACAAAACAACGTAAGTACTGCTCAAGGCACCGATTCACCACTTCCGTTTGGCCATCTGTCTGGGGGTGGTATGCCGTACTCATATGAAGTTCTGTCCCCTGTAACTTAAAGAATTCCCGCCAAAACTGGGATATGAAGACCCTATCTCTGTCGGAGACAATAGTCCGTGGCATGCCATGCAATTTTGCTACCTCTCGCACATATAATTCAGCAACAATACGGGAGGAGTATGGATGACTCAAGGCACAAAAGTGGGCATATTTAGACAGGCGATCAACCACCACCATTATCACCGTCTTGCCCCCCACCGCTGGTAAAGCTTCAATGAAGTCCATGGAGACGTCATCCCATATCATGTCAGGAATGGGAAGGGGCTGAAGAAGGCCCGCAGGAGAAGTAGACGACGCCTTGGCCCATTGGCAGGTGTCGCATGCGGCCACATAAGCATGCACCACTTTCCTTAAGCCGGGCCACAGAAAGCTTTGGCTAACCCGTTTGAAGGTTCGAAACGTACCTTCATGACCAGCAATTGGAGTATCATGGAAATGAGCGATAACCTGTTACCGCAAGTCGCCTACATCCGATACCCAAAGTCGATTCTTCCAAAACAATAGCTGGTCGCGCCAGTCGAAGGGGGCTGCCGCAGAGGGGTCGCTCTGAATACGATCAATCAGTTCTTGGGTAGGAGGGTCCTCCACATACGCCGCCCGCAAGTCCGGAATAAATGGGCAGCAAGGGACTGAAAGTGCGAGGCGGGTACATTGTTGGGGCCGGCGAGATAAAGCATCGGCCACCGTATTGTCGACGCCCTTCTTGTAGACCACTTCATAATTGTAACCCAGTAGCTTACTCACCTAGCATTGTTGAGACAGAGTTGAGACCCGCTGCTCCAAAAAATATTTGAGAGGTTGGTGGTCGGTCCGAATGAGAAATCGTCGGCCCAACAAATAAGGCCACCATTTTGAGACGGCGTGCACAATGGCCAACATCTCCTTCTCGTACACAGATAAAGATAAGGACTGGCCCGACAGCGCCTTGCTGTAAAAAGCGATCGGTCATTCTTTCTGGAGTAGGACCGCACCTAGGCCCAAATCAGACACATCCGTCTCAACTACAAAAGGCAGAGAAAAATCAGGTAGAATCAATACCGGTGCCTGTGCCATTGCTGGTTTCAATATGTCAAATGCGGTTTGGGCTTCATCCAACCATGCAAATGCACCCTTTTTGAGCAATGATGTGAGCGGCCCAGCAATCAGCCCATAACGCTCAATAAACCGACGATAATACCCGGTTAGGCCAAGAACCCCCGGAGGGACTTCACACAAGTTGGCGTGGGCCATGACCGCATTGTCTCCACCTTAGAAGGATCGGTGGCTACCCCTTGAGATGAGATAACATGGCCCAAATAGTCGACCTGGGCGCTTCCAAAAGAGCACTTCGAACGCTTCAAGAAAAGTGTGTTAGCTCGCAGAATAGTAAAAACTGACCTAAGATGGTCAAAATGTTCCGCCCAGGATGAGCTGTATATCAATATGTCATCGAAGAATACTAGCACGAACCGGCAGAGGTAGGAGTGAAACAAATCATTCATCAGACTTTGGAATGTGGATGGCGCATTGGTCAGGCCAAAAGGCATGACGAGAAACTCATAGTGGCTGTCATGAGTCCTGAAGGCTATCTTATGGACATCATGCGGCTGCATACGGATTTGGTGGTAATCAGAGAGCAGATCGAGTTTACTAAACACCGCCGCCCCTGCCAATTCATCAAGAAGTTCCTCTATTATTGGAATGGGGTACTTATCTTTTACGGTGATCGTATTAAGTGCCCGATAGTCCACGCAGAAGCGCCAAGATCCGTCTTTTTTGCGCACCAACAGGACTGGTGACGAAAAAGAACTAGTACTGGGACGTATGATGCCCGACTGCAACATTTCTTGAACCAATTTCTCAATTTCAGCCTTCTGCACATGGGGGTATCGATAAGGGCGCACATTGGCCGGAGGGGCCCCAGGTGTGATCGGAATGGAGTGGTCGTGACCTCTGGCTGGTGGTAGGCCCGACGGCTCCATGAAGATATCGGCATGCTCATTAAGGAGGTCAAGCATGTCTGGGGTTAAGGTCGGTTGATCCACATCCATAATTGTGCACTGCTGTAATAAAAGACCTTGAGGTGCAAATTTGAAAAAAGAACTCACTGCCTACGCCGTGTGCAAAGTGCCTGGCTGTGCCCCGTGAAGCCGTATGATCTGGCCATTCACTTCGAAATCCATAGTTAGATCTCTGAAATTCCATATCACATCTCCCAGAGTCTGTAACCACTGTACTCCCAGCACCACATCTGCACCCTTCGTGGGAAGAAGAAACAAATCAGTGACAAAAGAGTGTCCTTGGATCATCAGCTCGATCTGAGAACACACCCCCATGCTGCGTAGGTGTTTTCCGTCCCCAATCAAGACGTCGAAAGGCTTGGACTCGGAGACATAGCAACCCAGGCGTTGAGCCACCTTATCATTGATGAAGTTATGCGTCGACCCACTGTCGATGAGTACTACGACCTGTTGGCATTTCAGCTGGCCCTGAACGTGCATGGTCCTGGGGGTAAAGGTACCCTAAAAAGCATGGACAGAGATCTCCGGTTGGACATGGTCATAGAGTCCGTGACTCTTGATATATGCAAAATATACACATTTTTATTTGCCTTTCTACCTATTTGTTAGTCGTATTTTTAGTTAAAATAATGATAATTAATGTTTATCTGTGTTAGGTGAGTAATTAGGAGTTTAATGAACAAATGTGCTTAATTGATTAATTTAGATGCGTTAATTGGGTTTAATGGATTTATAATTTATGATGCGTCTAAATTATATTTAATTATATTTATGCAGGTTGTAAAAGTCTTAAATCGCCAAAGAGAATGCACGTCAAATGGGTTCTGTGCCGAGATCGGAGATTGGACGCGCGAGATCGATACGGCGGGTTTTAATTAAGAAAAAGAAAAAAAAAAGGAAATGAATTGAAAAGAACCGGTTTCGGTCTGGTTCTGGTCCGGTTCAAATGAAAATAATAAAAAAAAAAGAAGAAAACCGAAAGCGACCCGAGCCCGATGGCTCGGGCGCTGGGCGTCTGGAACAGAACAGAGCGAGGCTCTGTTCTGTCGGAGTGAGCAGAAAGAGATGAATTCCGGCGACCGCCGGCGGTGGGTCTTGCAGCCGAGGCTATGGCGGCGAGGGTACAGTGGCGGCGAAGCTACGGTGGCGGCGAGGCCGACGCGGAACGACGGCGACGGTAATGATACCGGTGAAATAAGGACTGCAAACAGAGAAGAAAAAAATCGAGATTGGGAATGTCCGAATTCGGAAGGTTTTTGAGGCAAATCGAAGTGCAGACCTGCTTCAGGATGGTAAGTTGCCCTATTCTAAATCGATTTGAGATCCAAAAAGGGGCGAATTTGGGGCTGGATGAAGGGGGTTGCAAATTTTGGGGTTCTGGCTGGCGGTTTGAAGGATTCGTTTTTGCTGGCCGTTCTGCTCGTGGGTGGTGGCGGTCGTGCTGTGCTTGAGAGAGGACCGCCGGTTGGGCTCTGACTTTTGGAAGAGGAAGGGGAACTGTTGTGGCGGCTGGGTTTCAAGAGAGGCGGCTTGCTTTTCTGGGCTCTGCCGGAGGAAAAGGCGGCGGGAATCCGGTTGGGCTGGGGATTGTTCGCGCTCGAACGGAGAAGAGGGGTTCTGTGGCTGTGCTGGAGTTGGTTGGCCGTGATAGAAGAACGGAGGAATTTGGAGGTTCTGTCGAGGCCGGCGGCGAGAATCGGGAGAGATAGGGGGACGGCTGTTCTGTCGGTGGCTTTTGGACGGTTGGGCTGCTCGAGAGAGGGCCGACCGTGCTGTGAAAGGGGCGCTGTTCTGGTGGTTTGAAGGGAGGACGGCTGTGGAGCAGAAGAGACTGGAAGGCCGTGCTGTTGCTGGTTCTGTGGGTACTGTGACGGCCGTGGTGGATTGAAGAAGAAGGGCCGTTCTGCTCGAGGGACAGAGGAGAAGATCTGGTGGCTGATTTGAGAACGGCAGAAAAGAGGAAGAACGAGTCTGTGTTGTCGAGAGAGAGGCAGACCTGTTACTGAATTTTGCTGGCCGGACAAACGGGAGAGAGGAACTGCTGGGTTCATAGATTTGAGAAGTATTGATGCTGGAGAGAAAAGACTGAACTAGAAAAAAAGGGCTGCTTTGCTTTGGCTGGAATTGGGGACTGTCTACTCTGTTCGAGAGAAAGAGTAGAATGGTTTAGGCGTGCAGTTGAGAGACTGTTGCTGAAGGTGGAGGAAAGAGGAAAGCAGGACGGGATTACAAACGGATTGAAAACAGCAGCAAAACAAGATTTTTCTTTATTATTTTAGCTTTTGTTTGGTTAATTTCTGTGTTTTTAGTCTAGTCGAACATTTGATTGCTTAAAAAGAAAATAAAAATTAGAACTTTACATTTCATTACTACTTGCTACGTACTCTAGAATTAGGTTGAATATCTTACTAAGTCTCTGAGGGATCGACCTCGTAGCCACTATTCTGCTATAGATTCGTGCGCTTGCGAGTATTATATTAAAATTTACATCAAGTTTTTGGCGCCGTTGCCGGGGACTACGTAGGATAATTTCCCGAATTCTTAGAGTAGTTTAGTTTCAATTTAAGTTGGTCTACTTTTTGTTACTTATTAGTGTTTTGTCTTTTTGTAGGAGTAAGAGAAAACACGGAATTCTCGCCAACGTTGGAAGGGCCACCCCTTCCCCTCGTTTGCATTCTTTTACCTTCTCTTTTAATTTTTATAGGTGCTTGGTATTTTTATATTTCTTTCTGTGATTGCATGCTTGTGTTAGTTGCAATTTTTAGGTTTGTTCTAGATATTTGATTTTTAGTGTCGTTAATTAGTGTATGCTTGGTCGTCGGTCACTGGGTGAACAGCTTGCACCCCTTGACCTAGAAATTGAAAGAACTTTCAAAGCAAAACTAAAACATACAATGGATGTTACACATCAATTAGGTAACATGGAAAATGAGAATGTGAGGAAGACATTAAAAGATTATTCCTCCCCCATTCACTTCAACTCACCGTCCTGCATCGTGTTGCCGCTCACCACGGCACACCACTTTGAGTTGAAACCAGGGGTGATGCAACTCTTGCCCACATTCTATGGTTCCAATAAAGAAGATCCCTATAATCATGTTAAAGAGTTCCTTGACATTTGTGCTACATTTAAATTCCAAAATTTCTCTGATGAATCTGTTAGGTTGCGCCTCTTTCCCTTTTCTTTGAAAGAAAAAGCGAAAGCATGGTTGAACTCTTTAGAAGTTGGAACAATTAGGAGTTGGGATCAATTAGCTGAAAAATTTTTGAACAAATTCTTCCCTGTTCATAAAACTCATGCCCTTCGTAGAGAAATTACAAATTTCATGCAGAAGGAGGGTGAACACTTTTATGAGTGTTGGGAAAGATGGAAGAATTTGCTCCTTAAGTGTCCACACCATGGATTTTTAAAGTGGCAACAAGTTCAATTCTTCTATGATGGTTTAACACCTCAGAACCGTCAAATGGTTGATGCCGCTAGTGGTGGATCAGTTATGATGAAGAGTGCTGAAGAAGCATGGGATTTTATTGAGACTCTATGCGAGAACTCTCAGCAATGGGATTGCTCAAGTAGAGTTGACAGAACGTTTCCTTTTCAAAAGAAAGGAGGCGTATATGAGGTAGACAATAATGCACATTTAATCTCCAAGATAGACAGCCTGACACAACGTTTTGATGCGTTGATATCTGCTGGTGGGCCCCAAATGCCATCACATGTCAATGTGTGTGCTAGTTGTTCTAACCCCTCCCATGTCACACAAAACTGTCCCTCTAACACCTCTGGAGTGGAATACAATAGTGATCAGGCTAATGCTATAAATGCCTTTCCTCGACCTGGCAATAACCCATATTCGGAAACTTATAACCCAGGTTGGGCAAGACATCCCAATTTTTCATGGTCCAAAGGACCACATCAAGGAGGACCTCCAGGGTACCCTCCCAATCAATCTTACCCTCAACAAGTTCAAACATTCCCTACACAACCCAAGAAACCATCTCTTGAGGATACTTTGAATTTGTTCATGCAAAGCTCTCTACAATTTCAAAAAGATACCCAACATTCTTTACATGCCAACTCGCAAGCAATTGCGAAGCTGGAACTTCAAATGGGTCAATTGGCTTCTGCATTAAATGAGAGAGAAAAAGGTAGGTTCCCGAGTCAACCTGTAGCAAATCCCAAAGGACAATTTGAAGTGGGATCTAATTCTTGTCAAGACCACCCTCCAGCGCAAGTTAAAGCCATAACTACACTTAGGAATGGAAAACAAATTGACAATAATGTTGAACTACCTAAGACTGCCATAGACACAACTGCTAGAAAGGGTGAGGACCAAGAGAGCACTACTAGACCAGACGTGAGTCCTAATACATCGAAGAAGAGCTTAGAAGCTTCTTCGTGTCCTGAGTCTAGCCATATACCACCCTATATACCCAAGGCACCTTTTCCTCAAAGACTTGCAAAAACATCTCAAGGGAACAAACTTGATGAGACAATGGAAATTTTTAAGAAAGTTCAAATCAATATTCCATTGCTCGATGCTATTAAGCAAGTTCCCGCTTATGCAAGATTCTTAAAAGACATGTGCACCCAGAAAAGAAAATTGAATGCACACAAGAAAGTGTTTCTCACTGAACAAGTTAGCTCAATTCTTAAGCATAACACTCCTCCTAAGTTTAGAGATCCAGGATGTCCCACAATTTCATGCGTTATAGGAGACCATAAGGTGGAGAGGGCATTATTGGACTTAGGAGCTAGTGTAAATTTGCTACCATTCTCTGTTTATGAGCAACTTGGATTAGGAGAGTTGAAACCGACTACCATAACACTGCAACTTGCAGACAGATCAGTCAAAGTCCCACGCGGTGTTATTGAGGATGTTCTGGTTCAGGTGGATAAATTTTACTTCCCAGTAGACTTTATTGTCTTAGATACCCAACCTGTGCAGAATCCTGGTAGTCAGATTCCTGTGATTTTGGGAAGGCCATTCTTAGCCACATCCAATGCCATAATAAATTGTAGAAATGGGGTTATGAAGTTGTCTTTTGGCAATTTAAAAGTCAAACTCAATGTCTTTAATGTGAGACAACAACCCCCAGAGACGGATGACTCTTTTGCAGTGAATATGATTGAGAGTTTAGTGGAGGAATCCCTGCAAACTGTTTTAAATGAGGATCCCCTCCAGACATGTTTAACTCATTTTGGCTTAGACTTTGACATCGAAGGGTCCATTAGAGACGTCAATGCATTGCTTGACTCTACCCCTATATTGGACCCGACCAAATGGACAGCCAGGGTGGAACCTCTTCCAGTTCCCGAGTCTAAACTTGTCCCATCTATTGAAAAACCACCCCAACTTGACCTAAAACCATTACCAGATACACTTAAATATGCGTTTTTAGGTTCTTCTGATACCTTGCCTGTTATCATCTCTTCAGACCTTGATTCAGAACAGGAAGGCAAGTTGCTTGATGTTCTTCGCGAACATAAGACAGCTTTGGGGTGGACAATAGCAGACATTAAGGGTATAAGTCCTGCTCTGTGTATGCATCACATTTACCTTGAGGAGCATGCGAAATCTTCCCGTGAAATGCAACGCAGACTTAACCCTAATATGAAGGAGGTCGTCAGAACCGAGGTGCTAAAATTGTTAGATGTTGGCATCATTTACCCCATATCAGATAGTACTTGGGTCAGCCCTGTTCAGGTCGTTCCTAAGAAGTCAGGAATCACAGTAGTCAAAAATGATAATAATGAATTAGTCCCCACCCGAATGACCACTGGGTGGCGGGTTTGTATTGACTACAGAAAATTGAACTCGGTCACAAGGAAAGATCACTTTCCTTTGCCATTCATTGATCAAATGCTTGAGAGACTTGCTGGGCATAGCTACTATTGCTTTTTAGATGGCTATTCAGGCTACAATCAAATTCCCATTGCTCCAGAGGATCAAGAAAAGACCACATTCACTTGTCCTTTTGGAACATATGCATATCGCCGCATGCCATTTGGGTTATGTAATGCACCCGCCACATTCCAGCGGTGCATGATGAGCATTTTTTCAGATATGGTTGAGCGATTTCTGGAAATTTTTATGGATGACTTCTCGGTGTTTGGATCCTCGTTTGATGAATGTTTACACCACTTGTCTCTTGTCTTGGCAAGGTGTAAAGAAACAAATCTTGTGCTAAATTGGGAGAAATGTCACTTTATGGTTCGTCAAGGGATAGTTCTGGGGCATGTTATTTCTAATAAAGGAATTGCAGTTGATAAGGCCAAAGTTGACTTAATTTCAAGTCTGCCTCCACCAAAATCAGTAAAGGAGGTTCGATCTTTTCTTGGCCATGCTGGGTTTTACAGAAGATTCATCAAAGATTTTAGCAAAATTTCAAGACCTTTGTGCAATTTGCTTGCTAAAGAAACTCCTTTTGTCTTTGATGATGATTGCTCTAAAGCGTTTGATCAACTCAAGCAATTTCTCACATCTGCACCCATCATCCAACCACCGGACTGGAATTTACCTTTTGAGCTTATGTGTGATGCATCCGATTATGCGGTTGGAGCTGTCTTGGGGCAGCGGGTGAATAAGATACCCCATGTCATCTACTATGCAAGTAGAACTCTCAATGATGCTCAGCTTAATTATTCTACTACAGAAAAAGAGTTGTTGGCTGTAGTTTTTGCTCTAGACAAGTTCCGATCATATCTCTTAGGATCCAAGGTCATAGTGTTTTCAGATCATGCAGCTTTGAAATATCTTCTTTCAAAGAAAGACACTAAACCTCGTTTAATTCGTTGGGTCCTATTACTTCAAGAGTTTGATATTGAGATAAGAGATAAGAAAGGTTCTGAAAATGTTGTTGCTGATCACTTGTCTAGACTTATTGACGAGTCTGCTGAAGAACCCTTACCTTTGAATGAGTCATTCCCTGATGAACAACTTTTTGTTGTCTCTCAATTGCCTTGGTATGCTGATATTGTTAATTATCTTGTCACAACTCAACTTCCTGAACATTGGACAAAACAAGATAAATCCAAATTCTTCGCCGAGGTTAAGCATTTCTTCTGGGATGATCCATACCTGTTCAAGTATTGCCCAGATCAACTCATTAGGAGATGTGTGCGGGAGCATGAAGTTCATAGTATCATTTCTTTTTGCCATGCTCATGCATGTGGTGGCCATTTTGGTGCGAAAAAGACTGCTGCAAAAATTTTGCAGAGTGGTTTCTATTGGCCTACTTTATTCAAAGATACTCATGAATTTTGCACAAAATGTGACAGATGCCAACGTATGGGTACACTATCACGTAGGTCCATGATGCCCCTTACTAACATTCTGATTGTTGAACTTTTTGATGTTTGGGGTATTGACTTCATGGGCCCATTTCCTCCATCGTTTGGTTATCTCTATATCCTTGTTGCTGTAGATTATGTTTCCAAATGGGTAGAGGCCAGTCCCTGCAAAACAAATGATCACAAAGTGGTGGTTCGGTTCTTGAAAGAAAACATATTTTCTCGTTTTGGAACCCCTCGAGCAATTATAAGTGATGGTGGTACACATTTTTGCAATAGAGCTTTTGAATCACTTCTGAAAAAGTACTCCATTACTCATAAAATTGCAACTCCATATCATCCGCAGACTTGTGGACAAGTAGAAGTTTCAAATAGGGAAATTAAACGCATTCTTGAGAAAACGGTTCGTCCCGACCGAAACGATTGGTCTGAAAGATTAAATGATGCATTGTGGGCTTACCGTACTGCTTTTAAGACACCAATTGGAATGTCTCCCTATAGACTTGTATTTGGAAAACCTTGTCATTTACCTGTGGAATTAGAACATCGTGCTTATTGGGCCATCAAAACTTTTAACTTTGAAATGGACAAGGCTGGAACACTTCGCAAATTGCAACTCAATGAATTAGATGAAATTCGCAATGAGGCTTATGAGAATGCAAAGATTTACAAAGCGAGGACCAAAGTTTTTCATGATCAGTTAATCCTGAGAAAGTCATTTGAGCCCGGTCAAAAAGTTTTGCTCTATAACTCCAGGTTACATCTCTTCCCAGGAAAACTCCGTTCCCGATGGTCTGGACCTTTCATCGTGCACAAAGTATTTTCCCATGGAGCGGTTGACATTCAAAACCCTAAAGATGGAACTATTTTCAAAGTGAATGGGCAAAGATTGAAACCATATTTAGAGGGTCTTACTGAAAGAGAGGAGATTGTTCTAGATTTGGATGAACCTAATGCTCCTACATGATCTTTGGTTACGTCTGGCTGAAGACGTAAAACTTAGCGCTCTTGGGAGGCAACCCAAATTGTTGGTTTTAGATAGCTTTTCTTTTATTTGTTTAATATTTAGGTTGTTGATACATGTGTGGGGATGCTACAATCTAGGTTTGGGGGTGTATTTTATTTTTCCATATTTTGTACTTACTCCTCATTCTTAGTTTGTGTGTTTCAATGCTTTACATCTACCATGAGGCATCTCCATTCAGGTGACTTCTTTCCTTACACTCCTTTTCTTTTACTCGTCATTGTGATATTTATTTTGGTCAACATTGAGGGCAATGTTTTGTTTAGGTTTGGGGGTGTAGAAAAGAAAAGTAGTATTCCTTTTATTTTTATTATTATTATTTAAAAAAAAAATTTGAAAAAAAAAAAAAACATAAAAATTTGATTAGTTTTTTAGGTTGTTTGTTAGTATTTTTCTTAGGTTTTGATAGTTTATCCCTTTATGATGCATACTTCAATTTTTAAGAGATTAATTTGCATTGGAAGTGTGAGTAAGTATACTGGAGGATAGAGAACTTAACTGAGCATATCTTTCTGTTACAGTCCTCTTGGATCATGTGCTTGAGCTAATAAAACTCACTCACACACACTAGTTACATAAAGTAATACAGTCTAGAGATTTGTTGAATGCTAATTTACAGTGGGATATCTTTAGTCAGAGTCATTGGATGATATGTGGTTGTCTGTTGAGCTTAAAATATCATGATAGACCATTTACTTGGCTATGGCAAGGGATTGGAACCGGAAATAGGTTGAGAGTATAATACAGCCTGGACGGAATAAAGATTGTTGAAAATATGAATGATGAAAAAAAAAATGCAAAAAATGAAAACAAAATGAATAAAAGAAAAAGGGCTGCTTGACTTTATAGGATTAACTTAGGCTGATGCTCGGGCCCGAAGCGGTCTACTTAAAACCTAATGCCCTAAGCCAACTGGCTGGGAGTCATTGGCCTGAGTCATTGCTAAACCTAAGCATCTTGAAGTCAGGCCTTACACAGTCCTAGCGAAAAAAGGAGAAAGAAAAAAAAAAGTCTGTGGTGTATTATCCTCTTAAATCTAGAATGTTGGACCCGAAGGAGGCGCGCAGATTTGTGCTATCATGAACCTAAAGATTACGACGACTGTATTAATTCTGATGTTCTTTGGTTAATGGGTCACACTGGATCTGTATAAACAGAGATTTAGAATGTATTGCTACAATGTTCTACAATTTTACTATATAAAGTATCATGATATAGCATATTGAGCAGAAATTTCCAAGATGAAGGTGTAGAATAAAACCACTTACTTGAGGGCTTCTATATTCCAGTTGATTATAAATCCAAGTACATGTGGTTAATTTTCTTAAACATTGCAGTTTGCATTTGAAGGGATATTAGGATTGTTTGTTTTGTAGTGATTTTTTATTAGATTAAATAGGTTTATTTCATAAATACATGTTTGTGGGTAGCATGGCTGCAAACCCTCACGAGACTTCACTCGTCCAGCCAGGGACACCTGGGGGTTTAAAAGGCTTGTTGCATGCGCTAAATGCAATTGCGATTTCCTGCGAAAGTGGATTAGTTAGATTTCTTTTCTTTGTTTTATTTTGTTTTGTTTTGCTCGAGGACTAGCAAAATGTAGGTTTGGGGGTATTTGATATATGCAAAATATACACATTTTTATATGCCTTTCTACCTATTTGTTAGTCGTATTTTTAGTTAAAATAATGATAATTAATGTTTATCTGTGTTAGGTGAGTAATTAGGAGTTTAATGAACAAATGTGCTTAATTGATTAATTTAGATGCGTTAATTGGGTTTAATGGATTTATAATTTATGATGCGTCTAAATTATATTTAATTATATTTATGCAGGTTGTAAAAGTCTTAAATCGCCAAAGAGAATGCACGTCAAATGGGTTCTGTGCCGAGATCGGAGATTGGACGCGCGAGATCGATACGGCGGGTTTTAATTAAGAAAAAGAAAAAAAAAAGGAAATGAATTGAAAAGAACCGGTTTCGGTCTGGTTCTGGTCCGGTTCAAATGAAAATAATAAAAAAAAAGAAGAAAACCGAAAGCGACCCGAGCCCGATGGCTCGGGCGCTGGGCGTCTGGAACAGAACAGAGCGAGGCTCTGTTCTGTCGGAGTGAGCAGAAAGAGGTGAATTCCGGCGACCGCCGGCGGTGGGTCTTGCCTCCGAGGCTATGGCGGCGAGGGTACAGTGGCGGCGAAGCTACGGTGGCGGCGAGGCCGACGCGGAACGACGGCGACGGTAATGAAACCGGTGAAATAAGGACTGCAAACAGAGAAGAAAAAAATCGAGATTGGGAATGTCCGAATTCGGAAGGTTTTTGAGGCAAATCGAAGTGCAGACCTGCTTCAGGATGGTAAGTTGCCATATTCTAAATCGATTTGAGATCCAAAAAGGGGCGAATTTGGGGCTGGATGAAGGGGGTTGCAAATTTTGGGGTTCTGGCTAGCGGTTTGAAGGATTCGTTTTTGCTGGCCGTTCTGCTCGTGGGTGGTGGCGGTCGTGCTGTGCTTGAGAGAGGACCGCCGGTTGGGCTCTGACTTTTGGAAGAGGAAGGGGAACTGTTGTGGCGGCTGGGTTTCAAGAGAGGCGGCTTGTTTTTCTGGGCTCTGCCGGAGGAAAAGGCGGCGGGAATCCGGTTGGGCTGGGGATTGTTCGCGCTCGAACGGAGAAGAGGGGTTCTGTGGCTGTGCTGGAGTTGGTTGGCCGTGATAGAAGAACGGAGGAATTTGGAGGTTCTGTCGAGGCCGGCGGCGGGAATCGGGAGAGATAGGGGGACGGCTGTTCTGTCGGTGGCTTTTGGACGGTTGGGCTGCTCGAGAGAGGGCCGACCGTGCTGTGAAAGGGGCGCTGTTCTGGTGGTTTGAAGGGAGGACGGCTGTGGAGCAGAAGAGACTGGAAGGCCGTGCTGTTGCTGGTTCTGTGGGTACTGTGACGGCCGTGGTGGATTGAAGAAGAAGGGCCGTTCTGCTCGAGGGACAGAGGAGAAGATCTGGTGGCTGATTTGAGAACGGCAGAAAAGAGGAAGAACGAGTCTGTGTTGTCGAGAGAGAGGCAGACCTGTTACTGAATTTTGCTGGCCGGACAAACGGGAGAGAGGAACTGCTGGGTTCATAGATTTGAGAAGTATTGATGCTGGAGAGAAAAGACTGAACTAGAAAAAAAGGGCTGCTTTGCTTTGGCTGGAATTGGGAACTGTCTACTCTGTTCGAGAGAAAGAGTAGAACGGTTTAGGCGTGCAGTTGAGAGACTGTTGCTGAAGGTGGAGGAAAGAGGAAAGCAGGACGGGATTACAAACGGATTGAAAACAGCAGCAAAACAGGATTTTTCTTTATTATTTTAGCTTTTGTTTGGTTATTTTCTGTGTTTTTAGTCTAGTCGAACATTTGATTGCTTAAAAAGAAAATAAAAATTAGAACTTTACATTTCATTACTACTTGCTACGTACTCTAGAATTAGGTTGAATATCTTACTAAGTCTCTGAGGGATCGACCTCGTAGCCACTATTCTGCTATAGATTCGTGCGCTTGCGAGTATTATATTAAAATTTACATCAACTCTCGTCTGGGTCATCCACTCCTGCGTCCTCAACTTCTTCAATGAGTAGGCTCCCTTTGACAAAACAGCAATGGCCCGGGACGAACTTTTCATCACACCTATAGCAGAGTCCTTTCGCACGCCGTTCCTCCATCTGGGCAGTCGTCAGACGGCGAATAGGAGTTGAGGGAGAGCCTGGTAGAGGTCATGGCAAAGCCTGTCGACTGGGACCTGGGCCACGCGCTGGGGCTGAGACAGGGATCTGGCCAGTGTTCGACCTCAGAGGCAGCCCTCCTCGACCCCCTCGTCGTTGGCGGGTCAACTTTTCTTCTTCAATATATGCATGACGCACCACTTCCCGCATAGTCTAGCAGGAGAAGTGTCGCATCTCATCAGGAATTTCAGGCTTCAGGCCCCTTTTGAATGTCCCCACGAGTGCAGCCATTGGCCAGTCCGGTAAACGATTAGCAATTTTCATAAAATCAGAGTAGTATGCTCTCATCGATGTAGTTTGACGCAGAGTAGAAAGCATCTCATTGAAGTCCTGGAACTCGTTGGGGCCAAATTGGATGCACAACTCGTCAGAAAAAGATACCCATGTGGGTCACCGAACCTCCTTCTCGTAGGCCCGAAACCAAACGGAGGCATCGCTATCCAGGTGGAAGGCAGCCACACGGAGCCGTTCTTCGTCAGAATAGGTTCCCTGGTAGGCAAAGAATTTATTGGCCTTGTATAGCCATTCAATAGGATCTTCCTCGCCGTGTACCTCAGAAACTGCAAGCGGGCCAGCCTTGGTTCAGCGCTGGTCCTCTGTCCCTCGCGATATCCAGAGAACTCCTCCAATTCCTCTTCCATGTCGTGCTGGATATTGTGTGGTCGTTCAGTCATTGAGGAATTTCCTCGTGCACCTTCCAGGCCTCGCGTTCCTGGGCCAGTGCGGCCCTCTTCCAGGTCAACATGGATGGATCCAATCGGAATGCCCTGCGAAGAAAAGTGGCCGGTGGGTTGGCCTAACAGTGAACCGCCAATATTTAGAGAGCCACCCTGTCGAGGAGTGGGTCCAAACACTTGAGTAGGTGGCGGCGTGGCCATGGCAGTAGCTTGCCTGGCCTTTTCCTCAGCGCGCATGGCTTTCTCCTCAGTGCGCTCCAATTTCAGCTCCTTTAGTTGATCTTGGAGTCCCTTTAACACAATATGAATCATCGTCTGAGTGGAATCTGAATCAGCCCTCGGGCTGAGGTTTTCTTTTGCCGCCTCCTGATCTGAGGACGTGCCAGCGGCCATAGCTGGTTGCTTGCGAGGGGGCATGAGGTTCCACAGATCGGAACTGCTCTGATACCAGTGTTGTGACCTGTTAAGGTCACAAGGAAGGCCTTGACAGCAGGAGAAGGGAAGAAGAAGAAGAATAGGTAAGGAAAATTGTGTTTTCTTATTGCATACCCTAATCATGAGAAGACGCCCTCCTTATAAAGGAGAGGGATGGCGCGTGCCTTGAGGGGCGCGCCATCTGTTACAATTCTGATGGGCCTCTGATGGGCCATAAATCACTCCCTAATATCCGTTAATCACTTAATCTCAGCAAGGAAATAAATCAAAGAAAGCAACTGATCCTAAAGAAAGATATCCTTTGTTGTTGTGGTGATGTACACAACAATTCCATAAGTGTTTATATATATAGGACGGTTTACATGAGATCGTTCTCATATAAGGAGTATGAGGCCAACCTTTTGAGCCATTGGATTCCGATCCGATGGTGAATATCAAATCAGAGGGTAGGTGAATGTGTCACATCAGGTGAGTTCAATGTAGCTATTTATAGCCGTCAGATCGAGATCCAATGATTATGAATGGAATTGGCCTCATATAAGTTACATGAGAGCGATCTTATTTAAAATTTTCACTATATATATATATATATATATATATCTATATCTATATATATATTATATATATATATATATTATATATGGGAAAAGTTTAAATGAGATCGCTCTCATATAGCTTATATGAGGCCACTTTAAATCATAGCCCTTGGATCTTGATCTAACGACTATAAATAGCCATAATGATCTCACCCACTCCCTGATGTGACACACTCACCTACCCACTGATTTAATATCCATCATCCAATCGGAATCCAACGACTATAAAGATTGGCCTCATGCTCCTTATATGAGAACGATCTCATGTAAACTCTTCTCTCTCTCTCTCTCTCTCTCTCTCTCTCTATATATATATATATAAAATTGAGCATTCTTATACAAAAAATATGTAATCTCAAGTGATTTCTACTGTGTGCTACATGAAATCTATGTGAGATCTATTGTAAGGGACATGTAGAGTGTTCTTGAGAGTTTGCCAACAATGACAATGCTTTAAAGAGTGAACTTAGTGAATCTTCAATTGCTAGGAGTTCTCACTAATAAGATTTTTAATCTTGTGAGAACTTTGGCATAGGGATCTCTTAGCAAATTGGCATGAGGCCCATAGAGAGCCAATAAATCCTTAAGGATATCCATGCGAGAAGCCTGGATCTTTCTTCTTCTACCTTATTTATCTTCATTTCTCTACGCAATTTAGGCTCCAATGAGATCTCTTACCATCTACAAGAGGTACATGAAGGAATTTATTCCAACAATGACGCCATTGATCCAGAGAATTCGATATTCCATAAGGTGCTCAACGAAGACAATCTACTCACCCTGTAAGGTCTCCTCCTTCGACATCATAGGATGCAAACTACACAATGGGTGGACCTGGTAGTGTGGGATCGGCCAAGGGGCAGGCGGTTGGCAAAGTGGCGGCGGTTTGCAAGAGCATGATTTAGTGGTCGAAAGGGGGCCGGAAGGATGAATTGTGGCTGCAGCGGCAACGACATCATCGGATTTAGTGTTTTGGTTTCTCAAAAAAGACAAAATTGGCCCTTACTAATTAACCTTTGTAAGAAAATTAATACTCCCTCCGTCATACAGTATCAATGTTTGTATCCGGTCTTAGAAAATTGATTGCTCAATACACGATATATCAGCCATCATATTAATGGCTTGCTTCAACCACATACTCCCTCCGTCTGGTTTTATTATCTCCCTAGTTAGTTAAAAATGTTTCATTAGTTGAAAATGGTTTATTATCACTGTTCCATTATGAGCTAACTATGGAGATAATAAAGCCGGACGAGAGGGAAGTATATCGAAGTAGTCAATGTATTTGCAGAATCAAGATAAAATTTAATTTAAAACACTCCTAATCTATCTACGCATCACAAAATTTAAATCCGATGGTAAAGCTTCATCAGTTGTTGATCATGCACCCATTCCGCATTCCTAGATTGTGATTTTGCAACGAGCACATCCACCATCGATTTCCTATCGTGATCAAAATTGGCGAAGCTTCAAGGATTAGATACAACACTAGTCCACCTCCACGAATATATTTGAAATGCTTGCTGATCTCTAGTGTATTTTGTTCATGTGATAGGAGTAGTGCCTAGTTCTTTTCTCCAATACTGCATATAATGGTCCCAATGCCAATTGAGTAACAAAAATGAGTGAACAATTAAGCTTGATTCTGAGTCTTGTCATATTTGCTTCCCTGTTAGCCTATGTACCCTGACGGTCCCATGAACAATGGTCCCGTCACTAAGCCTGATTAGGCTAGTCCATTTTATAGGCTAATTGACAGACATTCAAATTAGACTTAACAACCGCACATAAATAAAGCCAATTAAGAATGTTCTATTATTAAATGTTACTGTTTCTGGCTAGGTTTTTTTTCTGTAACAAAGCAGAATGTTTGTTTATACCAATTATAAAGTTTTTTTGGTAGAGTACAACAATTAGAATCATTGAGTTAAAAGATAAAAGTCACTCTCTCTGTCCAATGAAGCTCGTCTGTATTACAAAATGAATGAAATTTATTGGCCTTTAAGGCCGGTAGAAACAAACAGAGTTTCTCTCCTCCTTCTCCCCGTGTTCTTGGACTTGTGAGAGCAAACCCAGCCACGTAATGTTAGACTTGTTGTTTTTAAACCCAGACGAGCTTCATTAGACCGAATTATCCTTGGACACTCCTATCTGGACGACCGGATTACATAAATTTCTGAAGCAGCTTCTGCCCCGTGGACCAATCATCCTGGCCCTCTGTAATATCTATTTGGGCCCTTATTATTTTACTATATATTCCAACATTCAATACTAATAAAAACCGACTGTAGTGTATATATTCGGTGTACATTTATCAGCTTCCGCATAGAAAAAGACAAAAAAACATTGTGTCATTGAGTGTTTAGCATACACTCTCTCCGTCCGTAAATACTAGGTACATTACCCTTTTTATGTGTCCGAAAGAAGTAGATACACTTAAGCTTTCCAAACTTAACAATGCTAATCCATGATCATCTAGCACTTTACGTAGAAAAGTACATTATTAACATCATTTGGAAAATATAAGCTTGGACAAATAGCATCACAGCCAAACACTAAACTCAAAGAAGTTTGGATCGAATAGTAAAAAGAGAAGAGAGAACACCACACATCTTCTCCGAGCTTCGGTGGAGAAGTGGCAGATGCTTAGAGGTGGCGGCTGAGACGGAGTCCGATGGAGGAAGGGGACGGAAGAGAGAGTCGGTGCGGCGGCCAAAGTGGTGTCGGGAGACATGTCTTGGCCGGGACTTAAATGGGCTTTTTGGGGGTAATTTGAATTGGACCTTGTGGTTTTATCATTTCCGTTTCCTAACAGGTCGAGCTTTTGGTATTTGATCTACACATGAATTATGCATTTTATTATCTCCTAAACTTATATTTATACTAGTGTTTGATTAAAATTAGTGCTACTTTAATGTAGTTTTTAGTTTTTGTAGGAAATAAGAGTAAGATGCACAAATGAGGCAAAAATTGACTCAAATGGTTAAATCATCATAACTTCGTGTACTTATCTCTTATTGGACAGGAAGTTAGCTTTCCAACGCCACCGACCGCGCACAATTCGGAGTTCGAAGCAGAAAGTTATAGCTATTTGAAAACTATGAACAGTAACTATGATCGATCGTCATTTCTTACACGATCGATTGCCAGAGCCGAAAACAATGTTATCGAAGGAAACGATCGATTGGCAGTCAAAACGGTCGTTCGTATCTAATAGAGTTTTCGATCTGCACATTACAGTAAACATGATCGATCGAGAATACAAATGATCGATCGGCTGATGAGACAAAACGGATGATCGGCGCGACAACGTTGAATTTAACGAAGGAAAGTGATTGATCGCGATCGATCGGCTATACGGAGCGATCGATCGGTTTGTGCGGCAAAACTTAAATCAAGCCTATTCCGACTCGGATTTGGAATGGGACTTCGGGGTTTCTCTTCAAACATATAAATAAGCCTTTAAGAGAGAACGTATTGGACATTAGAAAACTTATTTTGGAGGCTAGCGAAGAGCAAGAGAAGGAAACTTTTGGAGTCAAAGAAGAAGAAGAAATCCATGCCAATGGATCTATCAAAACAGGCTTTTCTTTTCTCTCTTCCTATGTGTAACTAAATTCTTTGTCAAGGCTAGATGAAGCCCTAGATATCTGTATTGCTACTCTTGTTAGTTTCATTTAATAAAGTTGATTATGATTCATGCTTAATACTATTTCATGGGTTTCTTTTTTAGTGCTTGACCATAGACTTGATAGATATGAATGAAATTAGATCTTTTTAATCCATGTGTCCGACCAAGAACAGGTTTGTGAGTGATTCTATGCCCGACCAAGGATATGATTGATTATACAATAGTAGATGAACTTTCGTGTCCGACCAAGAACATTAGTCAATTCATTAGTGATTCGTGTGTTCGACCAAGAACACGAATTACCATATCATGTCAATCTGCGTGTAATAATAATCAAAAGGAGTAATTGCATGTCTAGTGGTGGATTCATTGTCTTGATAATTCTCTCCATTGATTAATCTCAGCTTAGTTTAGTTAAAGTTGACTGCTTTCTTTAGAGTAACTAAAAACTGCAACTTTTCTCTTGAATTTGGTAAAGTATTTAACCGTCCTTGAGGTTCGATAACTCTTTCTATACTCGTCGTAGTACAATTGCCTTTTGCACTTACAAGGGTTTAAAAATAAATGATCAGTATTAGTGAACTAGGTCATAGGATCTAGTTTCGTTAGAGGCATTTATACCCCATTTACGTTTTACGTGTAGCACCACGCATTGCACGTGAGGGGATGTTAGAATATATAATAAATTAATAAATATTTTCATTTCCTAACCACTTGAGATTTTGGAAAACTTAGTTATCTTACATTGAAGTGGTTGGGCCACCTTCTTACTATCCATGGAAACCGGGTAATGATAAATGTACACCGAATTTGTACACCAAACCAATACACCAGTGTGTTTTTGGACATCCAACTTTTTCATTGTCCAACAAAATCATGGGTGTATGTGTCAGTGTTCAGGCTTGGTGTAGGAGTACCATTTTCTTTAAACTAAACTTGGATTACAGATTCGGTGTAACATTATCAGTTTCTGTGTTAAATATTGTTATAATTGAATTGAGCGTTAATGATATTTAAACCTTATGTTAATTTCTATGCTTGATGCACTTCACTTCGTGGAATGATACTGCAGAATGTTGTTTCTTTAACCATC
The DNA here is from genome assembly GCA_039654745.1 of Houttuynia cordata. NCBI lineage: Eukaryota > Viridiplantae > Streptophyta > Magnoliopsida > Piperales > Saururaceae > Houttuynia > Houttuynia cordata. The sequence continues at coordinate 15,786,338 of CM077508.1, read as the reverse complement.
AGCTTTGCCGATTTTCATAAGTTAATGGTTCATACTGTTAGTGTGGTAAATTAAGAGGTTGATCCGTTTCCTAACAGCTTATGATTTTAGGAATTGGTTAACTAAAGAGATGTGGTTGTGTAACTTGGTTCCAGACAACAAATTGTGATTCGGATTTCAGGAGGGCTTGCATGTAAGAGGGGCTGTCAGTGTTAAGTTGTAAAGTTATCCCTGCGCTAACAGCTTAAGCTTTTTGGAGAAGTCGTTAACTGGATAACAATAATGTAGATTACAGGTTACTGCTGTATCATGTCTTGCCAACTGATTTCATGGGTATTAATTGGGTCAACTTAATTTGATCCTTAATGTGATTAGCAAATTAACTGAATGAGATTTCTCTTGGTCAATAAATCATGGACAGTAAATTGGTTCTCCAGGTCCAAAAAATACTTTGTGGCCCTTCTAATCATTTAGGACATAAAATCCTTGCTTCAGGTTAAGGGGTCTGTTCAGCCTCATCCCAGGGGAAGAGAATGGTTAGTGTCAGTTAGTTGACTATGAGTTATATCTTGTAGTCCAAAATTGAGTTTATGATTTGGCAATCTAACATGTCTGTTTGGGTGCTTCAGCTACTGATGACACAGCGTATGATGCAAATGGCTGGATTTGGTTTCGATTCTGCAAAGGTAAGATTATATTGTTCAACTGAAAAATTCTATTCCCGAATGCTTCTAAACGTATGCCTTTTGTGCATAAAATCATTTATTTTGGAAGGGCATGAGTGCATGTCTTATGAAAAAAATAGTGAGCAAAATCTAATGGCTTTTTTTCAGCTGTCATCATGGGGAGTGGAAGTAATGGGGAAAAGTGTTTGTGGATGCCCAGATCGATGACTGAAAAAAATACACGGCAAATGAGATTGGCAATGGTGATGATTATGTGAGGTTAGGTGAACTATAGGACTAAATGAACATTGCACGAGATACTGACCTAGAGTAATTGGTGATTGTGAAGGTTAAGAGTGATATGTCATTAGATGTGTAGTATTAAGCCAGTCTAGTATTACTGATCTTGAAGTAGTCTCAGCTAGGAGTTTTCACATTAAGTGAGCTGAAGGAAAATATTTTGAGCTGAACCAATAGAACTGCCATCTCAAATCATGTAAATGGTGTATTAGGCCTCTGTTGCCTTTCTATACTTGTGCCAACAAGATGGATTTTTTTTCGGTTTTGTAGTTGTAATTTATGTTCTTTGTCTGATTGGCGGCTAATAGCCAAGTTGTGACATTTCTTTGTCAGAGCTTGAGCGCTGAGAAAGACAGTCTTGATATTGTTCAACATGAATGGATCTTACCAAGACTGGAGCAACAGGCGGAAGCAGTTCTAAGAAATCTAGTGAAGTGATCAAATCTATCTACTAGGCTTAACCTCTTTACAGAATACAATATCTGGTGCAATTGATCCATTTCCATCACGACTAAGAAACATGGAATTAACTCCTCAGTACCACTAGTAGCAATAACAATTTTAAACAATTGCGAGATAATCAATCATCTATTAGGGACATGCAATTTTTTTTTGTGGTGCCAAGAGAATAAGTTACTCAACTCATTCCGTATACATTGTTTCCAGTGTGGAAGACAAGAATGATGATTGTTGGTCTTCTTGGTATTCTACATGAAGTTTCATATGCACATATACATAATTTTAGTTCATCTATGTCATATATCATATGTCATGATCCTTTCTTGTTTTCTTTTATAATTTTTAAGATGAGTAATATTGTGTTATTATATACTTTGATTTATGAATGTCATGGACAGGTGGTTCTCTATGATTATACATGCAGATGGCTCCATCAAGAAACTAGGGAACAACGCAGCATTTAATCAAGGCATGGTATGAGATGTGCGATTCATAAATATGCATGATGGACGTAGAATAGGGAAAACAAGTCACTCTCTACTTATTTTTATTTTTGCACTTAGTTTTTTACTCATGTATTTGGCCTCTTGTAACAAGTTTCCCACTTTATTATATGTATATATTATGTTTTTACCTTGTAAAGTTGTTATTTTTTTACAACATTGTAAAGTTGTTAGCTTTAATTGGCACCAAAAATGACAACTTGTACAATGTGGTAATTATATGAATATGAGAATATCTTTTGTATTTATGAATAATGCTTGTTATCCATATTTAGCACAGTAGCATAAAGCTGCTGTTTTATTTTTAAATTTTTTTAATTCTATACCGACAGATAAAATCTGTCACAAATGGACTAAAACCGTCGCAATAGGTGTCCAACGGAGTCTAGAGTCCGTCTTTGAAACCGTCGATAAAACGTTATACCGACGGCATAAAATCGTCGCTAAAATAGAATTGCAGCACAAACAAATCCGTCGGTAAAACTGTTGGTAAAGATATTAGCGACAGATTGTCATTTTTCCATTGAAATGTCATTAGCGATGCTACTTATAACGACCTGGCTAGCGGAGGAAAAAATCCTTCCAAAAAAGCTATAGCGACAGATTAAGTGCTTTTAGCGACGGTTTTGCCGCCGTTAAAGGTCAATTTTGTTGTATATTCTTACAAAATAAACGACATATTTTTATGATTTTTATAGAATTATTGATGTCCATTTTCGTACAGATCATTACGCAAAAATAGTTATGGTAGGGAGAACTGTTTCGACCTGAATTTAACTAGTAGTTCTAAATGCTGATTACTGTACTTAATATTTTATGATTAATGTACTGAATTTTTTATACTTAGTGGATTTAGATAAATGCTGGTGTGATACCTTTCCACTAATACAGAACCATATTGGTCATTAGAATAGTAATTTTGGACGAACCCGATTTATTTCACCACATATATATGATTGTATAATCAATACCTGACATATATAGACTCATCTACAGTGAACTGACATCTATCATAAAGTGTGATCGACTAACCAGCTTTGGTTGAAACGCAAAAGTATGTATTTATAACATCTATTTCCATAAAATATTAGAGATGGACGATTGGACAATTAATAATGGATGGTCATGAACCCACAACCAGTAACTGATGTCAAACATGGTGCATGTGTCTATTAGTCAGCAACATCTAGAGAAGAATTGAAAGGTATCGGGTAAGGGTTGATCAATCTGACAAGATACGGACAATCAGTGACATGAGTAATGTCTCAATTCCTTAAACAAAACTGAATTCTTTCAAAATTGGGACAACTTAAATGGGACAATACTGTTGTGAACCAATAAGGCAGTGACACAGAACACAAAATGCAAAGAGTTCTCATCATACTCTAACACGTGTAACAGAGAATCAATACGAATACACAATCGCAACAAATCCCAACAATTTCTACGAAACTTCAAGCACAATATCACATGACAAATGAATCATGCATATGAGTTCATAACACAAAAAATTCATCATAAAAACGATATAATTGACATCAGAATACCAAACTCTAGATATTCAAATATCGAAAAGAAAACCTAAGTAAAAATATAGAAAAATCATCCTACCTCAAGTGTTTGTCGCGGTTTTTTTTGGCTTGCGAGTAGTTCCGTCGCTTCGAACTCTTCCTCGACGAACCCTTATGATCGGCCACTAAGAAGAAGAGGGAAGGGATGAGAGAGAGAGAGAGGGTTAGATTGAAGAGAGTAAGGGAGAGAAAAGGCATAAGGGAAAAAATCTGACTGGTAATGGCCGACCAGTACTATTCATGGGTTAAATAGGACTAGGGTTTCCTAGTTCAAGTTGGACTCCATCATTATCCTTGATTAGACTTCAACACATCTCTCAGTGTCCATTAAAAACTCCCCCCCTTAATTATCTCTAGCGCCCAGCCTCTAAGATGTCCTGTTCAAGTAGGATTTTGATACGAATATAAGCCTAATTATGCATATTAGTGTTTTATAATGTTTTATATTATGTCAGATTGTATTTAATATTTCATGTGTAAAGATAACATAGTTAGAATTAGTTTTATTCTGCAGATTCAGTTAGTTATTTTTGCAAAAAAGAATCAATTATGAAGTGTTGTTGTAACTACCATTCCTAACCTCTCGATGGGGCTATGTATTTGCAGAAATGGTAAGAAAAAGGAATGGAATTTGATAAACAAATTGTGGAGTTTGAGTCAACTCGAATGACTTGTTGTGGAGTTTGGATTATACTCGAAATAATCCCTTATTTATTCTAGATTAAGCAATAACATATCAGATTCCTAACAAATTTCTAATTTCATGTCATTTTCTACATTAAACTATCCATTAAACTAGGTAACTGCCTAATTTAATTTCAAAACTCCTGGCACCCTTCCTATTATGGCATCCCACATTAATTGCAAACTCAACTCCTTTCCTTCTTTAGTACAAATTATAATCAATCACTTTAAATCTCAACCTTCTAAACAAAGACCAACGCCCTTGAAATTCCAAATCAATTTCAAAGAGAACTTTCCTCATTTCATTTGAATTCAATTTTAAATCCAAAAAGGTAACCAAGGAAAATATATTTTCTAAAATTACCTGGCGCCCACGCAAGCTTGGCACCCAATAACTTATGAATTTGAGTGTACTAACTACTTAAGTGGTAACTTCCAGAATCATACCAATCTTATCTAGAGACTACTTTGAATGGGCCAACTCTTTGGATTAAAGACTTATTAACCAAAAAGATCAACACTACAAATGTTACACTCTACACATCCCTAGCTCTGACTCCCAACATAACTATAACGCCAAATGCTTGCACTTCATTAGATCCAAAACTTATGCTTATGCTAGTATTTGTATATATTTAGTGTTCTCTAATGTTGTTTTTGGTCTTTTGTAGGAGAATAAGGTTTACACTCATTTTGGTATACAAAAAGGGAAATAAGCTCAAGTTGTGCATATGGTAAAATACGACTCCAATGGCAGAATATTAATTACTCTGACCATATATCTCTTATTGGATTGATCTAAGTTTCAAATTAAATTTCAAGAAGTCAAATTTCCAATGCCACCAACCGTTCACAATTCAGAGTTCTGAAAAAAAAAGTTATGGCTATTGCAAAATCATTGCGCAGTGCAGTCTTGCAAACACTACGATCGATCGCTACTTGCGATCAATCGTTTTTGCTGTGCAAAATGGCGATGGTCACCACACTAGACGCAATCGATCGAGGCTGGTGGAAATGTAAAAAACTATCTTTTTCAATTAGGTTTGAAGGGGCTATTTAGGGTCTTTTTTAACCCTATTATATAAATCATAGGGGAGCTCGTTCTAGGGAAGATGAAGGGAGATTTTGGAAGAGTTCTTAGAGCTCCCAGTTTTGGAGGTTCTAGTTTTGGGTTCTAAAGAGAGGAAAAGAGGAAGAAGAGCTTGAGGAAGGAGATGAAGAGGAAGATTGTCATGCCCCAGAATCCCACACCTCGATTGGAGTACGAAAGCCAACAAGATAAGTACAATTCGAGGTAGAGATCTTGGGCACGCGACCGAACAGTCGATTTCACCACCAATTACAATCATCTCGAGAGGATGTGTAATCGGTTATGCCCGCAATCAGAGTAATACAATAATAGACATTATTAAATATTATGAAATGAATCTACTTAACTTTATTATGGCAATAAACCTCTAAGAAAGTCAAATAAAATAAACCTATAAGTTTACGGCCAACAAAATCACAAGCATCAAATTAAAGCAAAGCAATAAATAAACTCTAGCTCTCTTCACGGCACCTCCAACCGCCTTTATTTTACTCTACTGCAACTCCCTGATCTCAACTTTCTTTCGCGCCTGCATCAGAGGATGCATGAGTATTTCATAGAAACACTCAGTAGGATGTAAAAACCCACTGAAAAAGGAATCAAGTAGAATGAAGAGAAATATAGATCACAAAGAAATATCTCAACAACGTCTGGACTGAACCTAAGGTCTATACACCTGAAAAGAAAGGTCAGTCAACAAAAGTTCCTGGCTCTCAAGTATAGAGAAAGGATAATAAATCATACGACTCCAAACAAATCACCGTTGTAAGGAGAAGAATAATAATCATAATACCTCTAGGCATCTAAAGTGCAAAGAGATTCAACTTCTGCTCGCTAATTACCAACTATGCGGCTACTTACTAGAACATCCTAGAAGTTCTCCCTGCGGAACCTGGTCATGCGTCTAGGGATGCTAGCCCCATCTGTGCTTACGAGCACAATGAGTGGAGATTGCAGACCTTCCGTAATATCATACAGCCTAAACGTACGTATTTGCCTCCCTTTGGGCAATGAGGAACCCAAGTTCCATAAATATCAGAGGTCACACTGGACCTAGCAATGGCTTATGAGCATATATGATTCTACCGAACAATTAATGGAGAAATAGGTCAATGTCAAACAGGACAATGATTCAATCAACATCAGAGGTCTCAACTTTCTGATAATAGGGTAACTCTTATCACAATGACTCACTCACAGAGTATGAATAGAACATCAAAGGTCTTTGAACACATATAACTCACTTTTTGGAGTAAGGTAGACAGCAAAGCTTCTCAAAGACATACGATTCCCTCTTTGGAATAACAAGGAAATTCAAACACCTTGGGTAATGACAACTCACCACAGGAGTACAAATACAATCAATATATACTTTCATGCTCAGCCCTAGATAGGAATTCCCCATACATATTAGGAGTTATAATATGTGTATCAAAGACAAGAATACTACTGAGTCCTATATGATTTGAGTTCCAAGTGGAACTTCAAACCGATATTGAACGCTCTATCTTAAAAATAGACGGTTACAGTTCTCTTGATCAAAGGATCATCCCACCAAATTGGCTTACCTCTAACCTATCCTTACTGTGATACTCCATAAGTATATAGTCTAAAGAATAGTGCTGACACGTTAATTATTTTTATACCATATTACATAGTTTTATTTAGGCACTAATATTTTCTCTCAGATTCAACTCACTGTCTTCTGCACATCAGTCCTCTTCCGATGGCTCCCGGGATCTGTACAGTACGACTTATTCTATGACATTCTTACTGATAGTATCCTTACGAGTCTAGTTTGTAACCCACTGATTTTATATTTTTCTTATTCTTCTGGAATTAGTTATGAATTATTTCATACCAACTGTCGGCACAGAACAGAGTTTGATGATTTCTCCTCTTTAAACAAATCCTTCCATATCATGGACTCTTTCCTCCAATAAGAATGCTCCAAAATCTTCTTAGGAACGTGCATTCCAAGCAAAAATCCTAATAAATCTTCTTAGTTAAGATATAATATCTTTCCCACAAAAATCCTAATAAAAATTCGCAAAAATCGCAATTTCCCTATACGACGCGATCGATCGCGGCACCAGGCGATCGATCGCGGCTTGTTTCCGCAAGCAACCACGATGCCGGCGATTGATCGTCACAAGCATACAACACCAAACCGAGAGTACGATCGATCATCAGCGAAACAATCGATCGACACCACTTGGGTTCCGTTCGAGTTACAATTGCCAATCGATCGCGAGTCTGGGCGATCGATCGCAACCACGGAAAAAAACATTCAACGTCCCATAACTTTTTACTCCGAATTCCAAATCGCACCTAGTCGATGGCGTTGGAAAGCTCTTTTCGCCATCTATAACATAATGATGCAAAACATAGCAAAATCAAACATAAAAAAATCTTATTTCAGTTTAAATAAACATACCGATTTTTTGAGTGTTACAAAGATGATGACGACCCAAGAGCTCTCCATCCCACCTCCTACCATGAGCGGCTAGACCTCTGGCATAGGGCTAGGATGAAGCCCTAGAACCTACGATTTACATCTCTTACCTTTGTTTTAGATTTCATTTTGTGCAGAACCAATTGCATGATTGAGTAAATCTTTGTCTTTTAAGTTTAATGTTCTTTTATTCAATGTCCATGAATATTTGTCTTTATGCTTAAATGAATTTATGTGGAGTTGATACACATTCCCCATTTTGTACTTATAGTGTTTTTGTGGGAATTTCATGGAATAGTATTAATTGAAGTAGTGGAGGAATATTGATGAAATATACTAGTGGGATAATCCATGCATGTAAGTAGATTAGTGTAGATGGATTATACTCATTGGATAATTCATGCTATTTAGATTCCATTGCTACATTTTTGAATGTTTCCAACGGTCTTGTTAGGGACATTGGTGTTTTACATAGGATTGGTCATAATCAAGGAAAGGAGTGCGAGTAGTGATCTAGCGGTAGATTCTCATGCCTTAGCCACTTGTCTTAATTTACTTTTCTCTATTTAATTTCATTGCTTAGAGTAATTATAGTGTAACTAAAAGCCACATCTTTCACTTGAATTTGGTATTTAATCCTCCGTCCCTGTTATTCGACAACCCTAAGCACTCACTTTAGTACAATTGTCTTGTGCACTTGTAAGGGTTTAATAGTAAAACGATCACCAGACTCGGCTCAGACCCTGGCATCAGGCTCAATCCTAGCGCCAGAGTGTCCCGGCTAAACTGGGTTTTTTACAAATCACATTTCAAACTAATACAATTCATTCAAAAGAAATCAAGTTTGAAATTCACTTTCCTAATTTAGGTCGACCAAATAATTTTTTTTACAAATTTTTTGGTCATCACACCTTGAGACACCTTCTTGTGGGGATGACAAATTTGTAAAAAGTAATTCACCACTCAACCAGAAGTACTTATCCGCGAAAAATTTCAACTTACTTTGTTCCGAGAATATGTGAACAAAAAAATAATGTTTATGAGTTGTTGAACCACTTCTGCAATAGAATGAGGAGGTTGTGAAAGTGATTCTTCCGGCCACATTGGCAAGCTTCTTTTGCCTGCTCGCGGGTAAAAAAGGTCTTCTTACCCAAAAAAAGCTCCGAAAAATATTTGTTCCTGCTATACAACGCCGTCTCTCCACCAGCATGCCTCTGCCTCTAACAGGGAACTTCTTTACCGTATGATCATTGCGAGGGAGCTTGTGTGAAATGGGGCGCATCTCAGGGTGGTAAAACATGCAGGTTGGGCAGGAGGGCAAAATAGGAAGACTAGGTCCCAAAACCAGGTTATATGGCATGAGCCTGAAAAAACCAGGTAATATGCCATTCCAGGCTCATTGGCCAGGTAATATAGAAAAATCTATGGATTGTTTTTCTACATATCATTGATGAATAGATATCTCCAGTTGTGTGTCCTTTGTGCACAGGCTACTATGAGGTGAATGAACTTGTCCTCACTACCGTTAAAAAAAACATAAGAGAAAGGAATGTATTTGTCTTCACGATCAAATCAGGATGGTCATTTTAGAGATCCACATTATTACGAAGTTACGCCTTCTCTGATGTACTATACACAGAAAACATTCTCCCACCATTCCAAAATATTACATACATTTAGAAATATTCACTGTTCCAAAATACTCTGTACATTTTGTCAAATCACGTGACTTCCTCTTTCTAAAATTGGAGGAGACTTGGAAGGATTGACTTGAACTTGGTTCATGAACGAGCATACGAGTTGGATGGGATATTGAAGAAGAAGTCACATGACTTCCTTGTGGGCTTCATGGTCCAATAAAAACGAGAATTTTCTCAAATGTACATAGTATTTTGGAACAGATGGAGTATTTGAAGATTACCATTTGATAACAATTAAAAATGTTATAACAGGTACATGTGTAAATACTTATTACAATCAGCAATGTTTGTTTTCTCTTTTAGTTACGTGGTCACCAAACTACATAAAATCAATTAATATACCGCATTCCGAGCGTTCTACTCCAAATTTCAACGACGCTGATGAACATCAGTTTCGTTATCAGTTATAGCAAACTTAGTTTATATTGAACCGGTTTGCTCCAAATTTGGTATCCCTTTGCAGCAGATGCTGCAATTGATCGAAATTCTTTCTTTTTGTTTCTTTGGCTATCTAGCAGATTGATAGAAGTTGACAATTGCCCTCTAAACGTTTTGAAGCAAACATATTGATAATTACTCTCTCCATTGAAGCTTGTCTGGATTTGAAAAAACACTTATCCATCATTACATGGCTGCCTTTGCTCGCTCACTTTCAAAAATTGGGGGTGGGGAAGAATTCTGTTTTTTTTTTTGTACAGGACTTAGAGCAATAAAATTAACTCCTTTCCAAACACAGACAGGCTTCAATTGATAGAGGGAGTATTAGAGAAGGTGGAACTGAGGACATGAAATAAAAATAAGGGTGTATCAACATAGAAAAAAAACTTATTAACTCCTCTCAACTAGGCTAGCCCATGAATCGAACTTCACATGAAAATAAAAGATGACTATCAAAGCTTTCTGTTGACCATACATATAAATGAATTACTTTCGATTTGGAGTTTCCTGTTCCTCTCATATAAAAAATGCTTAATCATATTATTCTAACATGCTCACTCATATTTGGCAATACATATCCTGTCACGAACTCCCTATATGAGGTGAATCCCCTCTAGTCAGGTCCTTTACATCCGTTGGACATTGCCAATAATCCGCTCCGATGTTGTACTCACTCCATCCTAAAATAACTGACTCATCCTAAAAAAGTGGATAATGTTAATGCGTCAATTATTTTATGAGAGAGGGAGTATTAATTATTTGATAAGTTATGCTCCCTCGGTTCCAAAATACTATATATATTTAGAAATATTCACTGTTCCAAAATATTGTGTACATTTTGCTAAATCACTTGACTTCCTCTTTTCAAAATTAGAGGAGACTTGGAAGGATTGACTTAAACTTGGTTCGTGAACAAGCATACGAGTTGGACGGGATATCAGGGAGAAGAAGTCATGTGACATCTCTCTGGGCTTCATAGACCAATAAAAATGAGAATTTTCTCCGATGTACCCAGTATTTTAGAACCGAGGGAGTAGCATGATATCACGTTTCGTTGGATGTATGTGGGGACATATGATGAGGACAAACTTCAGCAACAGGTTGTTGGTACTCTTAAGATAAGTCATGCAGCTGACTTTTGATGGAAGGCATCCATGGCCGTCATACAATAATTGTAGCTTAACGGAATGCAAAATGTTATGATTGACATTAAAGCCTGCACCAAACTCAACTGAGAGAATGACTGGATGCACTTCTAAGAAAAAATGCTCCTCGCTAGTCCTGCACTGGTACTTGGACTGATAATTGATACTTGGTCACTTGTACTGATAAGTGTATTTTGATGTATATATTAAATGTCCTTAGATGATGGACAATTTGATATAGTATACCTGTTTTCTGGGTAACTGAGATTATACCTGTTCGATTAAATTAACAAGTCTACGCCTTGAAACCTTTTTTATACAACAAGCTATATATAGTATAAAAAAAGACCGATCTTATGTTTTGAGAAATGTACTGTATGTCTGTATCCAAGTCATTTTGTTCATTATCTTGTCAGTAGGAGCCATCCCCCACAGTGAAACAAAAGTTCCATTCGGTCTATGCTCACTGATATTCTTGATGAATTACTTGACATAATACTCCGTGTCTTTATCTTAGCTTTTGGTGAAAACGTACGAGCAATTGCTTCCTTTTTTTTGTGGAAAACTCACAGAGCAACTTCTTCCTCGGCTTCTTGTTGGTTTGTACCCCTTCCTTTTCATGGGATTTAATGAGTCCACACGGCATTTCCACCCCACTTGTGTACACTGAACCAGACCAGCAATTGACTGTCAAGCATAGGTGAGCTTCCTTGCACTTGGAGAGAAGCTTCCAAAACCGAGTTGTTGTTTGACCGACTCTTTAAAACTGGCAACAGACCAGGAGGAAGTAATCAACGCCGCCGACTCTCCTTCTTTATTCTGGACCTCCTCCGTACTCTCCAGAACGACTTCTCAACTGTTTTTTGAGTGGGTGAAGAGTCGGTCACCACAACAGCCAGCCATCACTCCTCTAATTATTCACAAAACTTAGGCCACAAATCTTGCAATGTATCGAAGTTTATTAGTTTTTATTACATTTCAAGCTTGGAATTTATCAAAGTTTATTAGTTTCTTGACGGAAAAACACAGTTGATAAACATGACTAGAACGTATCAGGAAACTTCCTACTTCCCACCAAGAAACTATGCAACAGTTTTGTCCAAAAAAAAAAGTTTGCCAAAAAAATGAACAAGTAAGAAATTGGGTTTTAATTGGGATGAATATATCATGATAGCCCATCAATTTTTTCGGAGTTTTGATGATCATTCACATTAAAAGATTGTGATTATTGCAATTTTTATTGCAAAATAATTGCATATAAAGCTCAGCAACTTGAATTTGGAATAAATTCTTTTGATAAATAATAATTCATTAAAGCAAAAGAATGAACAAATCCATTTCTCTGTACATCAGATGTAAAACTCCCCCTCAAAACCAAACACTAAATTTGAATAACAAAAAAATTGCAAACACATATGAGAAAATTTGGATTGCTCTGCTTCTAGACTGAGGAGGGTGGTATGACATGAGTTGGGAGTAGGCGGGGCTTCTTCTCCGGCATCGGGCTCTCGACTTCCTCGTCGATGGCCTTAAACCCGATCCGCGACTCGGGGAGGGCCGGGAGGTTCAGGTCGAATCCTCGGTTGTGGTGGTTCGAACTAGTTCCCTCCGATGAGGAGGCGGCGGCGGATGCCGCTGCAGCTGCTGCACCATGGCCGCCATCGTAGTGGCAGCGCTTGTGACCGCCAAGGGCCTGTCCGGTGGGGAAGGACTTGTGGCATACGGAACACTCGTGGGCCTTTCCGGAGGAGGAGACGGAGGCGCTCGTGGAGGAGGCGGCAGGCGCAGGTCCGGCGGCAGTGACCGGAGAGGAGTCATCAGGTCCGGCGGCATGTTTCCGGTGGCTGGCCTTGTGACCGCCAAGAGCCTGGTAGGATGAGAAGGTCTTGTCGCAGACGGAGCACTTGTAGGCCAGCTTCAACTCAGGCGGCGGAGGAGGGGAGGCGTAGCGCTGGAAGGCATTAGAAGCGGTAGCGGCAGCACCGCCTCGAGCGAGCATAATAAGGCAAAGTGCAAGATACTCTTCCTCACTAGTTGGCTGTGGTTGGTGGTGGTTGTTGTCTAGCCGCGGCCGCTTCGACCGCTTGTTCTTAGGCCATGGCTCCACCAGCTCCGCCCGGTGGTGGTGGTCGAGCTTGTCGAAGCTAAAGCCGGCCGTGGCGGGTGTCGGGGAGTTTAGAGCTTCCAAAGCCATAATTCAAGCAAATCTTGATATGGGTATTCCTCACTAGTCCTTTCTAGACAACTTAGAGATGAAAGAAAGCAAGGAGAGCTAGAAGAAGTAGAATCAATGGAGAAACCTCTACAAGCTATCTCTTGTGCTGAGATCTGTGAGAGAGAGAGAGAGAGAGAGAGAGAAGTAGAGGAGTTGGATGAGTGAAAGGAGAGAGGAGTGAGGAGGGTATATAAGGGAGGAGGGAAGTTGCGTGGGGAGAGAGGAGGCGAGGCGTCAACGAAGGGGAGCTGATTAGTCAGCTGGCTTGAGTTCAATGAGAGGGAGGAGGCTGCTTCCTACTTGGGTTGGTTGGAAGGAAAAAGGTGACAATTGTAAATGCCAACCACGTTTAACATTACATGTATATCAGAAACCTAAAAGTTAATCACCTATGTCGGCGTATGCCGGGGTAATGCGAGCCGTTGGATTTCAATACGACGGTGTGAGTTAATAGAGGGGTTGGTAGGTGATTCAAACCCGTAAATAAACAGTATTATCGTGGCCCACTGGATTAAAATCTGATGGCCGTTGTGAGAAGGGGATTGTTCATTGGTTAGGGGAAGGAGAGAGTGTCAAAGTGGCAAAGGAGAGATGAGCAGGGATTTGGAGAGGAGGGAGTGGGGAGTGGGGAAAGTGACTAGCTAGGGACTTTGTCAGAGTCAATTACTTCCAACTCCTCCCAACAAACCAACGCGCTAAAGCGTACTTGTGTACATACACACACACATGTTCTCAGATCTTTCTTGCTTTTCCTAGTTGCTAGTGTAGTGCTTACTCTTCTCCCACTCCCCACCGCCACCTTCTACAACCGCCTCTTGACCGACCTGGCTTTGTCTAAACTATTCATTATTGACTTTGCTTTTGCTCACTGATTACCTAAAATAACTTGGTTTGCTTCTCATGAGCAGGCTGGAGCTAGCTCATTTGAGCATCTCATATTATGAACTAGTGTTGGTACAACTAGATTGTCTCTTAAGTTGGGAACCACTTTCTTTTACAAGTTTGATAAGTAATGAGGGGACTTTATTGAAGGAGTGTTTGTGAAGTGGCCAAAGTGGAGGTCCTCAATTTGAACACTCACTTGTCTTGTTTTTTGGGCATCAACCCTCATTTGTCTTGGTGTTGAGAAGCTGGTATCACAAAAAAAATGTCACTTAAATTGAAAAAAAAAATCAAGAAATAGTAAATTAAAATTTTAATTCTCACTCCTAAATTAACAATATTCTTCAGGTAATGAACAATTTTCTTCTTAAAAAATAGTGTACACAGTAAAGGTAAGGGTCCTGATCCCGTGAAACACGTTGGCGCATTGATCTTCAGTATCTCGTGTAATATAAAAGAGTCAGGTTCAACCGTTCCAGTCTCGACCCAGGCACAAGGGGATCCTAAAACACTAAGACCTGTGTGTGCTGAGTTGTCCCCTGAGCAGTTGTAGCAATAAAGACAAGGTCTTGATTTTTTTTTTGGCATCAAGGTCATGATTTTTTTTTGTTGGCAACAAGAAGGTCTTGATTATTGGCAAGATGGAATTGCTCCATATTTAGCACATCTTTTCTTTCTTGTCATAGAATTTCGATATTATATCACTCTTTAAGAAACAAAGCTTTTTTAATAGTTTTCGTTTTCTTTCATATTTTCTTTCAGAAGTTACAATCTTAAATGGAAAAAGTCAATATGAGCCCGCACTCATCAACATAGGCCTAGACAATTTGAGCTGTTGGATCCAACAGCGTGCCAGGCCGGCAGTGATTCAAGCCTGCTTACCCCAGGCCCCCTTAACCCTGTATTAACGTCATTTGCCGGCTCAGGTCGTCTCTGTTCACGCCGACGAGCTTGAGCTCCGGTCTCAAATAAACTAGATCATCTTTAAGTGGAAAAAAAAAACATGGAAAATACATAGGAAAGTCTGCAATCGGTGCTCAGAATATGAAGTCAAGGGCGGCTGATTGTGGATTTAACTTCCACGTCGGCCCACGTGGTCATTCCTTCCAAGTTCCAGCTAACTAATACATCTGAACAGCAAAACGTGGTTAAGGGGTTTTTAAAGTCCACTGGGCCCAAGTCCAGCTGATTAGGTGGGCTGTATGCCGGACGTATAAGTTGGGTCAAGTCAATGTGGGCCCATATTGCCCAATTCCACTGTGCCGCCACTTGTTTGCACTTTGATTGTGCTTTTGCACAGGCGTCCAATAGATGACAAGTGGAATACGGCATGCTGTGTCAGCTGCATATTGCGTGTCCTTCTTGGCAATTTCCACGTGGTAATGATCTAGAGAGGCAGAGTAAATAGCTTATGTGCACGTGCCACTTGTTTTATGCGGGCTAATATGAGCCAACAGAGAGTTTTTTTCTAGCAACTAAGCCATACATAAGGTCAGCCCACTGGAGTCGACTTTCGGCTAGCTCAAGTTTTGACTCAGCTCAATCTCGAGGTTAGGTCAATGAATTGTATTTCGCCGAAATTTCGCCGATATATCGATTTCGGGCCCCACCCGAGAAATCGAAATGATAAAATATCGGTTTTTAAAAAAATTTATAATATCGGCGAAATTTCGGTTAAAAAAAAAACATTTAAAAAAAAAAAATTTGGAAAAAAAAAATTTTTTTTTTTAAAAAAAGGGAAAAAATAACAACTTTTCCCTTGTTTCCAATCCTAATATGCATTTTTATGCATATTTTGAAATCTATGCTTTATCTAAATTAATATAACTTATTTTATAAGCTAAATTGTGAAAATATATGACAAAAATTAATTTTTAACTACCGATATTTTTTTACAAATATCTCCGAAATTTTATCTCTTAGGCCGACCGATATTTTACCGAAATCCGATACGGAATTCCTTGGGTTAGGTTGGATCGGTGTCTTAAAAACGGCCTGGCCACCAACTATGAATGGTGGCGGGTCCGGTTTTGTCTAGTTCACATGTGGATAATTAAGTACTCTTTCCGGTCACTTTTAATATAGATAATTTATTTCAGATGAACTAACCGGAGGGAGTACGTAATACTCTCATGTCCGGAAGTATTATTAACGTAAGATTTTCCAAAATAAACTAAATAATGGAGGGAGTAACAATTAACAAATAAACATCGAGCCTAATGGAGCTGAAGGTGTGCTCAATGAGCTGATTACTCATCAAAATTATAGTGGAAAGCATACTTAAAAAATAGAAAAAGTTTAAATGAGATCGCTTTCACATAGCTTATATAAGACTAGTTCATGTCGTAGCCATTGGATTTTGATTTGATAGCTACAGGGTTGAATATTAGTTCACACTCACCTACTCACTGATTTGAAACCCACTATCAGATCAGAATCTAACCACTAAAAAAATTGGCCTCATGTTCGTTATATGAGAACAATGTTATATAAACCTATCTCTAAAAAATATAGAGGAAACATAAAAGAAAAAGCTAATTCAAAGAAGAGGGCTGACAAAAAAGAACCTAAAAGAGGGCTTCAACTTTCAACCCAAGAACCAAAATTTTAAGGGCCAGCCCATTAATTCATCTGGGTTTGGTTGGACCATGTTAGACCCACCGAGCCCGGCGGGGTTTTAACACACTGGATTGAATTCAATGGACAAATAATATTTGACTAAATTGTCTTTAGGTGTTTAACTATAACAGCTAATGTATTCTTAGAAGTGGTCAGTGGCATATAGCCAGTATAGATATAATTAATCACCAACTTCAACCCTAGATTTTTTTTTTCTACAACTGCTCAAGGCAGTAAACAACTACGCACAGGTCTCCTCAACTACACGGGTGATTGAAGATGAACGTACCAACACCTGTCGGGGGTATCTTTAGCCCTACATATTTATTTGTCTAAAAGAGATTGAATATGTATCTAAATAACACTACAACAAAATTGGCCTTTAACGACGGCAAAAACTGTCGTTAAAAGTCCTTAATCTGTCGCAACTTTATAACGACGGATTTTTTCCGCCGCTCGCCCCGTTGTTGTAAGTGGCGCCGCTAACGACATTTCGACGGAAAAATGGCAATCTGTTGCTAATATCTTTACCGACAGTTTATTCGACGGTCTGGTTATGTCGCAAGTGTTCGTTAGCGACGGTTTTCTGCCGCCGGTATAGACTTTTAGCGACAGTTTTGAAGACGAAGTGTAAGCTCCGTCAAATACCTATTGCGACGGTTGTAGCTCAGTTGTGACAGATTTTATCTGTCGATAAAGACTTCGAAAAAATAAAAAAAAAATAGCAGCTTTATGATGCTACTATTCTAAATGTGGATAACAAGCATTATTCATAAATACAAAAGATATCCTCGTATATTATTCATATAATTAGTACCACATTGTACACATAAGCAAGTGCTCCACCAAATAAAATTTTAGCATTTATTCCTAAAGTACAAACACAAATACAAATAGGAACAGAGAACATTGGAGCATAAATTAACACTAGGTAGCTCTTAATAAGCATATGAATCCAACCTGTGTATATACGATCAAATACTCGAGGAACCCCACAAAAAAGTGTTGGCTTTAATGCTTGTACATCTTCAACCAACAACCGCACGTCCTGGATTCATAACACAATAAGAGAACTTGAGAACACATTTGACTTACATGATAAGAAACAACAGAGGAGGCTATAAAAGAAGACAGAAGGAATAGCCCACAAAAAAACCCAATGGAGGCACCCTTATAGATGCAATAGTTCTCAATTATCTGATCAAACACATGTGCCAATGGGAGGAAGGAGAAGTACACATCTTCTTCAGTTACCTGCAAGACAAGGTAAATATTATTGTCTTTATAATTGAGTCAAATATTGGGGTACTACTACCTTAAAGACCAAGCGCAGTTAGACATAATACTTAGGCCCGTCTGATACTAGTTCACATTTGCAAAAAAATGATATCATAGCGCCAATTTATAAACCTCCATTTACTAACCATTTTTATGCCATCCACTCATTACTATGAAAAAAATAACATGAGATAGGATTAATAATAAGGGACAATTTTTTATTTAAATTCGACTATTAAAATGGGATGGAGGGAGTAGTTTGATCCAAGAATTTGATTAGGCAACATTACCACTTTATCTGTTTCTTGAAGCAATTGTACCATGCTCAAGATCTATGCCATGATAGCACCATTTGCCAGAAGAACACCCTTTGGGTCCCCAGTAGTCCCACTTGTATACATTATTGAGCAGATATCTCCCTTCTCTCTGGAAGGAAGTTTATTGCTGGAACTTCCCTGCGACCGCAAGAAATTGCAGCATTCCAAGCTTAAATTTCTGTTTGAATTAGAAAAATGTTGTTGCAAAAGTAAGATGAAGTTGAAAGACAGAGTCTAACCATTGAAGCAAATGCTTTCCGTGAATAGCAAGATACTCCATTTAGTTCGGCTTCTTTTACTTGTTCACTTCTGACTTCTCCAAAACTGATAATTGCTGATTGAAGCGAGGAGAGTTAGACAGTGCATATTAGAGACATGAAATTTAAAGGGAAAAAAGTCATGGTGGTGTTATTCTTTACTCTTCAGATGTTGAGAACACTTGGGAAGGCATTTTAGCATCTGCATCAGACGCATGTAAACATAAGCCAACAAAACCTATTTTAATGGAAGTTAAAAAAGAGTAGCTAGTGGATTAATGGATTCACAGGAATTAAGGAGTCTTGAACTAGCCACTCCTATTCCTAAACTTAATTGACAACTTGAAACAGGAAACATTAATCTTTTTCCTACCGTGAGAGGATGGGGTGAATTGTACGCAGAAGAACCTTTTCAATCTTATATTTGGACTCAGAATGTATGATAATCAAGAAGAGAAACCTATGTTTTATTCATACAATTTCTTCAACTCCTATGGTTCATTAATTTCTAATAAGAATT
The DNA here is from genome assembly GCA_039654745.1 of Houttuynia cordata. NCBI lineage: Eukaryota > Viridiplantae > Streptophyta > Magnoliopsida > Piperales > Saururaceae > Houttuynia > Houttuynia cordata. Next base: position 15,767,261 of record CM077508.1, on the reverse strand, counting down.
CCTGTTTTCTTAGTAGATAGAAATCAAAGTGCAGTTTCTGGTCCATATGCTTAATCCATATACTTGACCACTCCATAGTTGATCAGTTATCGTACATTGCAAAAGAAAAATGAACATAGTAGAGATTGTATTTGTTGAAATTAAGTCTGCATACATAGTCAAGTTTGTTCTCCTGAACAAATGCCATTGATACTTCCGCATGGTTGATAATAAACTCTATGGCATTAGCACCTGCAACATATGCACAACCACATTTCTTCAAAAAATATTTATTTATCAATCATCCAATTGTCTGCATTCTATATGAGCTGTCTAGACTCTAGAGAGTAGCACATAAACACATTTTGCAGTTGTCTCAATGTCTATCGAATTATAATTTAGCAAATGAGTTCAAATCTGTTCATGAAAAGAGCTCACCTCCATTGTGGTTCACTGGGGGCAGTTTGATGCAAAGATGCCACAGCGACCTCCCTATCAACCCAAAAACATTCTGGTCTTAGCTACAATCATATTTCGATCCCTGTCCCATAATAATCATCCTCATTTGTACAAAGGTGATATTTAAGGAACATAACTTATTAACCATTTTACTCCATCCACTAACCAGCATGAGAAGGATAACATGAATTGTGACAATTAATATGGGATAGGATTTTTTCTAAAATTAGACAATTAAAATGGGGTAGAGTTCATGATAGTCATTAACAGTACTAGAATGCATTTAGTAGGGATTAGGGAACATTATATTACCTGATTCACTCCACATTTTCCAATGGCAGACCCAATTTTGATGGCTGTATCATAGACCTCCTGGTAAGTCTGCCAAACGTATGGACCCACCTGCCAAAATCAATTTCCTCTCAGTGCATGAAATGCTTGTATTGAGCTACATAAAGAGCAAATCCTCTTACCATTATCCAGAAAGTCTTGCCCATGTTCTACCTTAACGTACACTAGAGATAGATGATAAATCAAAAGATATTTATAACCATAGTTGACGTTACCTATTGTGCCACCAACATAAATTTGGCAGAATTCAAAAAGGTTCTCAAATACAGGACAATCTTGGCCAAGATTATCTGTGAGAAGAATAATTCTTAAGTCACAAGTTGGCATGACCTTGGCATTCTCGTCCTGATGATAACTTCAGCTTGGATATTAGCGGTCAGCTCCTTACAATTACAGTCTCCTAACTTAATAGAATAGATGACAAAATATATCTGATAACTACTAAATCATTTCTTGCAACTCAAACGAGAATTTCCTCCAAACATAAACCAGAAAACTCCCTTTATTTATCAATAAACTGATTGCTTCATCATCAGAAAAATCAGGTATGAAAGAGATGCTTAAGTTTAAAAGTTAATTTGGCTCCCTCTATCATTAAATGTTACAGTTAAAGAGATGACCTTCACTCAGCAGTAGTGAGACTGAACTCTGAAGAAAATAGAAACTTAAGACATGTACACATATTTAATTTTTTGCATGCACCTACATCTTGCTAATTCATTTGTAAACAAATTCTGAGTATCAGGAATTATTCGATGTAAGAACTCTACGTAATCAGCAGAGTGAAACTGAGCAAGCTACACTGTTGGCAAGGGAACAATCATTAAGTAATTTAAGCCTTGGAAAAGAGCACATACCCCAATCGCAGCAGCTGACGAAGAGACAGAGGCAGCATCCGACCCCAACGACGGCTCCTCGTCCGGGCGGATGGAGAACTCGTCAAGATTATTCTGTACGAAGACTATCGTCGGGGAGATCGGCGAGGCGAGGAGGAAACCATAGAAACGGGAGGGAAGGACGGCGAGGGGCTCGCAGGGAAACCCTAGGAGAAGGTGGCAGTCGGGAGCGGAAGTGAAGGGAAGAAAGGGAGAAGGAGCGGGGAGTGAGGGGTGGGTTATAATTTTTTTTCGACAGATTTTTTACTGCCGAAATAACCGTCGAAATAAACGGCTTTATACCGATGGACATTTTTCTGCCGTAAATATCCGTCGTAATAAAATTTTAATACCGACGGATAAACGTCCGCCGAAATAATCTGTCGCTAATATATTTCTTTTTACGACAGATTTATTTCTGTCACCAATGATAGATATTATAAACAGATTTGTTTCTGTCAAAAAGAAATCCGCCGTTAAAAGCCAATTTTGTTGTAGTGTAAGTATAGCCTCCAATTTTAACAAATCGAAAGTTCAAAACAATTGGACTTTTTTGGAGAAGCGATGTTGTTAGTAATTCATGATCTGGCATGTACAGAATGAAAAGTTCTTTCTCGATTCTACGAGAATTTTTATGAAAGCATTTCATTTGCTTGTCTTCCATGGAAGTTTCATTTTCCCATAATGTATCCTCATTTGTAGTCTCCCTCCACCCAAAAAAATCATGGCAGCATTTATAGTCAATATATAGTGATCTAAACGAGGTTGTTGCCTATTTGTATTTGATAATTTTTTAGGCCATATACGCCTTACTAGTTAGTGTAAGTCAAGTTATTTGATAGCAACGTTCTTATTTATCGCTACCTATATTCATAAGAAGCATATCCTTATCTTTATAAGACTTCGACTTGGCATCTCACGTATTTTAAAGCAATAATTGCTTGCTTTACTCCAAAAATATAATCGTATCTTCAAACCTAGTGGATGAGAGAAGAGACATGCACGAACTTGTGATAGTCATGGAGTGTACCGCAAATAAGTGCAGCTACTTGCTTTAGCTGGTTACATTCCACTTTCCCAATAGTGCAATTATAAATGTATGCTCCATTAAATCAATGATGGAGTATTTTTTTCTTTATATTCGTTTTCCATGTCATTTTATATTTAACTTGCCATCCTTAACAACTGAATAAATAGGCTTCGTTGTTTTATGTTCACTAAGAATAGCGCATATGCAGATAGTACGTGCAAGGCAATAAGGATAAATATGAGAGCCACTTCAACTATGGAATGTTAATGGAAATTATCGGCAAAAAATCATGTATAAAAAAATTTATATTGGGAATATTGACTAAATATATAAAATATGATTGAAATGTATACGATTGTAATGGACACGATAACACATACATACTAGTTAATAAGGGGCCTAACTGTCCAAACAAATTAGCACTTCGTATTACTAAGGGGCCGTTTGGGGCATGATTATTACAAAAATATCCAGACTGGATATTGAATATATACTGTAGCATCCATGTGGATTTTTACATCCAGCTGAAACACCTCCTGAGGTGTTTCAGCTGGATATATAAAATATCCAAATGCTACAGTGTAGCAAAACATCCCATCTTTGCTTTTAATCATGCCCTAAACGGCCCCTAAATACGTAATTCCACATACAAGTTCCATCACTTATTCACCGGAATGATATGCTACCGGGTATACTAGGCAAAATTGGCATCCTAATTTAAAATAGGTCGTCCTGGGTTGGTGTCTTTTATATATAGAAAGATTGTATGTTTGCATACTGTTCTGGTGGTCGTGCACTACCCAGGCTTGTGATCGATCCGTCATAAAAGGTAGACATACAAGAAATTGCTGTAAGATGTGAGTAAAGTCACCAGATCATGGACTTTCTGATCATGTGAGAGAAGGCTTTGCTAAGGGTGACGTAAATGATGAAATAGGAGTTAATGGCTGCATGAGATGCGAAGGATTGGATCATACCAAAGCAAAAGTAAAACTATTGTGCGGTAAAACGTAACCTCATGCTTTATTCCATCATCTCAAAAGTGTGCCATGGCCCCAAATATCTCTACCAGCTGTTGAGTGCCACTCACACTGGACTACATTCGTAGAGCATCTGCCCTTTTAATCCTGAGGGTTCTGAGCTAAAGTTTCAATGCTATAATTTTGAAGGGAAAAGTTGTTGGAACAAATGTCCCCTCAAAAGATTTGAAATAAAAATGAAGAAGTAAAATAAAGAAAATTGTAAAAGAACTACAAGTTGAGGCTTAGGTTGTCATGCCTTTTTTAAGGATTATTGGTCCTCTATTAATCAATTGCCAATTCAATGCCAATTTCCTTGAAGGAATCTCAAGCTTTTTGGTAGAAAAATCCTAGTAGCAACGGAGGAAACTACCTTGATTACTTTTTGTAGCTATGATGAAAATTGACTCTCAAAGTAAAGCATGTAAAACACATGAAAACATCACAAATATATAGAAAATGAATAGAGAGATGGTGGGGTAAGATCAGGACATCAATTCCACGGATATGGCCATTAATGTGGTCAAACTAGTCAACAGGCCTGAGCGATCAAACACCTCTGAGGAAAAATCCGACAAACTAAAAATCATGTCGATCGATCACCCATAATTTTTATGATAAAAACTTCCATCAAAAGTTAGTCAGTCCTGGCTCACGTGCGTTGACATGCATGGAGGCACCAGAGCTGTCCAATTGAGATCTAACGTAAGGAAAGAGAAGAGGGGGGGAGGGGGAGGAGTCTACCCAATGCCGCACATCTCCTTAGCTCATTACAATTTTCATGAGCTGTTGTGCATATAAACGGTATTCAGTTTTCGAACCCAATCTTGAAAGATCAACCACATCATCATCGGTGATCAGTATATTACTCATGCCCTTTGTTCTTATATTTTGCCTTTCTTATTTCCCTTAGTTTAGAATTATAATTATCATCACATGAAAACATCACAAATATATAGAAAATGAATAGAGAGATGGTGGGGTAAGATCAGGACATCAATTCCACGGATATGGCCATTAATGTGGTCAAACTAGTCAACAGGCCTGAGCGATCAAACACCTCTGGGGAAAAATCCGACAAACTAAAAATCATGTCGATCGATCACCCATAATTTTTATGATAAAAACTTCCATCAAAAGTTAGTCAGTCCTGGCTCACGTGCGTTGACATGCATGGAGGCACCAGAGCTGTCCAATTGAGATCTAACGTAAGGAAAGAGAAGAGGGGGGAGGGGGAGGAGTCTACCCAATGGCGCACATCTCCTTAGCTCATTACAATTTTCGTGAGCTGTTGTGCATATAAACGGTATTCAGTTTTCGAACCCAATCTTGAAAGATCAACCACATCATCATCGGTGATCAGTATATTACTCATGCCCTTTGTTCTTATATTTTGCCTTTCTTATTTCCCTTAGTTTAGAATTATAATTATCATCACATGAAAACATCACAAATATATAGAAAATGAATAGAGAGATGGTGGGGTAAGATCAGGACATCAATTCCACGGATATGGCCATTAATGTGGTCAAACTAGTCAACAGGCCTGAGCGATCAAACACCTCTGGGGAAAAATCCGACAAACTAAAAATCATGTCGATCGATCACCCATAATTTTTATGATAAAAACTTCCATCAAAAGTTAGTCAGTCCTGGCTCACGTGCGTTGACATGCATGGAGGCACCAGAGCTGTCCAATTGAGATCTAACGTAAGGAAAGAGAAGAGGGGGGAGGGGGAGGAGTCTACCCAATGGCGCACATCTCCTTAGCTCATTACAATTTTCGTGAGCTGTTGTGCATATAAACGGTATTCAGTTTTCGAACCCAATCTTGAAAGATCAACCACATCATCATCGGTGATCAGTATATTACTCATGCCCTTTGTTCTTATATTTTGCCTTTCTTATTTCCCTTAGTTTAGAATTATAATTATCATCACATGAAAACATCACAAATATATAGAAAATGAATAGAGAGATGGTGGGGTAAGATCAGGACATCAATTCCACGGATATGGCCATTAATGTGGTCAAACTAGTCAACAGGCCTGAGCGATCAAACACCTCTGGGGAAAAATCCGACAAACTAAAAATCATGTCGATCGATCACCCATAATTTTTATGATAAAAACTTCCATCAAAAGTTAGTCAGTCCTGGCTCACGTGCGTTGACATGCATGGAGGCACCAGAGCTGTCCAATTGAGATCTAACGTAAGGAAAGAGAAGAGGGGGGGAGGGGGAGGAGTCTACTCAATGGTAGAGCTAGAACACTACCTATCTACCTACCATTGGTTGTAACTCACATGAGACAATCGTGCCATGATAACTCAAGAGATGATGCGTTGAACTCTTAAGAATCGATAAATATGTTTTCATAGCTGCCTTAGCATTGATCAAGAATCGTTCCGAAGGCGGGCTTTAATACAAGGGGCAAACAGATTTTGTGTCATTGCCCGCCGTATGTAATCTCAATCCAACGGCCAGATCATCTCACCTTATGCAGGCATGAGTTAGCCCTTTTTCCATAGGTTTGTCAAAACTTTTTTTTACACCAAACAACAAAATACTCCGTCTGCCCAAAAACAACCTGGCTGCATGTGAATAATTATAGATCCAAAATTAAGTGACTGAATTTGCCCTACAAGCCAATAGATCCCCATGAGCATTCATGTGCATGGGTAATTGGAGGCTCGAAATATTATGGGCCCTACAAGCTAATAAATTTAACTAATTTTCAAATACTGCCAGGATTTTTGGAAAAAGGCAAACCCCATTTTTTCCAACACGTGTGCAGGTGTTTCTTAAAGTCAAAACCATAATGCAATGCTGCATGTTTTATGCACAAAATCTAATGAGTACACCCCGAAGCCCAAAGGTTTTTCCATATTACCTAGTCAATGAGCCCAAATTACCATATTATCTAGTTTTTTCGAATTTATCCTCTATAAACTAGTTTCGGCACTTGATCTTTCTATTTTGCCCTCCTGAACCCTAACCCGAATTTTTGTAACTTTCCATATTACGTGGTTTTAAATTTAACACTTCAACGAATCATATCTTCTTAATTTCTAGTTCATTTTTGCTCATTTTTTTTCTTCCTTATTTTTAATCCTCTTTCTGATCCTCATAAAATCCTAATGATATTGATATAATATCAAAAAATATATAGCAAAATCCACAATAAACAGCATGTGGTGTCTCAACATCTTTATTATATCATCATGAAAAGAAAGTACACTGATAATAAGGAAGAATGAAAAAAAAACGACAATAGATGAGAAATTAGAGACACATACATCATTAAAATTTATTTCACTAAAATAGCTATTGTGTAATCGATGACACGATAGCCCAACTATCGTGTAATCGATGACACAATCCACGATAAATAGCATGTGGTGTTTCAACATCTTTATTATATCATCATGATAAGAAAGAGCACTGAAAATAAAAAAGAATGAAAAAAAGGCGACAACGGATCAGAAATTAGAGACAGATACATTATTGAAATTTGTCTCACTAAAATGGCTATCGTGTAATTGATGACACAATAGCCCAACTATCGTGTAATTGCCCGTTTTAATGGGACAAATTTCAACAATTTAAATATCTATTGTAACACCTGAAAAATCGGTATGTTTATTGAAAACTGCTATTTTAGGAAACTGGTCTAAAATAGGAAAGTTTTTGTACATGTTGTGATTTTTGGTCTGGTATATCAATCTGGTATTTGGAGTTTTATTTTGATGCTTGTTGGTTGATGGGATTGATTAACTAGATTAGGCAGGTTCCCCGAGTGCGAGGACTAGACCAGGTGCTGGGACCCGTATGACACCAGGGGCTGGATGCACCTGACACCAGGGCCACTTGAGTGCCAGATCATACGTTTGATTACACTTGTGGTGGTGTCGAGATGGACATGTTGCTAGGTACAGGACCCGTGCATGGTGGAGCAACGCATCGCGTGCACGAGGCATCAGGACCGTTCATCTGAGAACCTTGTTGCAAGACGCAGAAGGACCAAGAGCTAGAGCCACATGGACTCTATGCTTAGTGCGTCATTCTCATGGATGACGTGGTCTACCCCTGGGGCCCACGACTTAGAGGACCAAATCGTGGGGAGCAATTTGAATTGCAACCCCCTATTTTGTAATTAATGGATTTCAATTATAATTAGAGATTTAATTAGCCTAATTGGGCCAATCATGGGAGATAATTTGGATGCCCATTGGGAAGTCTGACTTGGCCCTTCCATGCTTATGGATGACGCCAAGTTGGAGATTGAATCAAATCCTTTTTGATTGGCACCTAATTGGGAAGTTAAGGAAGGGATTTGATAACTACTTGATTTGAGATAAATCCCTACCTTAATGCTATTAAAAAAATGAATTTTTGGCTAAGAGGGGATCTCGTTCTGGTTGATTTGGAAGGGCTGGAGATATCCTTGGCCCTTGGATGAAGAGGAGATGGATGGTGGAGATGGAGTACATGGCTTATATAAGCCATGCAAAAGGAGGGCCGGCCATCCCTTTGGAACCGGCAGCTCTTCCCTTGCATTTTGTGTTTCTCTCCTCTCCCATCACGTTCTCCTCTTCTCCTACAACCAGCAGAAGCCTCCATTGGTGAGAAAGTGGTAGTTTGGTGGTTCAATTCGCGTAGAGTTCGTGAAGGAGTGGATTAAGGTGCGAACTGGTTGACGTGCAACTAGTATCAGTTCGTAAGTTAAGATACTCTTTTTCTCACAACATGTATATACCAAAGTTTTGATCTTTATATGTAGAATCACGTTTTGTTGATATTTGTGACATGGCTGATCTCTGTTGTCTTGAATTAATTATCCTATTTGTTATGGTTGGCTTATTGAATGATGTACACCGACTGATTCATAATGTGATCATCCCATGCACAAGCCGATCAAGACATCCCTGATGTATGCTATGCTTGTGGCTATCTTGTTCCATGTATTTGCTGTCCATAATTACATGTCAGTCTTTGTTTCAAGTGGCTTAAGGGTCTGGTTGCAAAAAGTCGTCCTCTTTCTTGATATTTGTTAACCAATTCCATGCTATCTCGTGCCATTACTTAGATGATCCTATATTGATGTATTCCATAAAATTTTAATACAAAAAGCAGCAAGCTTTCTGAGTTGATCTTGCTGGTTTTTATACGTCCTTATAAGTCATATTCAGTATTATGTGGTTTGGTAATGCGTCTTGTGAAAGTTGTCCACTTTAAGTCATATACATCTAAATTGATATGGTATATTGAATAGGATGATTTAAAAGAGACAAATAAGAAGACTCGTGTTATGAAAGTATAAACCTTATGGGTCATGACTCGTGGAACTCAAAGACCTCAGTCAATGGGTTTGACCAGGAGCCGAGGTGTCCTAGAAAAGCTATCCAGTTTGCGGGTTAATGATCTAATATGGGTAAGTTATAAAACAGTTTTAATAAGAAAGTAATATACAAGTTAAGACCTAATCAAGGGATTGATCAAAAGTTAGTAAATGCCTAAAATGATAGTGTATTAAGTCTAGATGACCTTGGTTATGGTTAGAACAAGTAATAACTGATGGAAATTAGGTTAATCCTAAGTATAGTACCCTCGACCAGGAATGATCCTACGCCGACAAAGTGTATTAGTAAATACATAACTAAATACATAAAATTCAGAAAATTATGCCATAAATTGGGTAATAATCTGCAGACATAGGGCTGTCTGTCACAAAAATTTCAGGGACAAACAAATTGTGTACAGACTGTGTTGAATCCAGAAAGTGGGCTGTTGTGTACATAACAGTGTCCATTTGAGGAACATAAGTTATGCACTACGTTATATAATATAATATATGTAACACAAGGTGTGTATTGCTGAAAAAAAAATCCTGAGGAATAGGTTGATAGTATCAAGTAATCGGTAAGTCAATCTATTAAGAACGTCATGGTCACCGAGTCTTTCCTTGCGGTTCCTAACATCGCACATCTCTTACACCTTGAAGCCTTGATTTGAGGTTAGGGTTTATCCTCTTAAACACTACCATTAAGTTATATGAGACACTTCATTTTTAGAGTCTTGAGAACCAAGGATGGTCTTGATTGGAATGGTGCAAGGTGAAGGTATTGGACGCGTCTCTACTGAAGAGCTTCGATTACGAGTCAACCCGTGCTTAGGCCCAGATCAGTTGTTGGATTAATCTCATGTGAGTCAATCCTTGTTAAATGTTGGGAATTTCAGTGTACTCCTTCAAGAGTATGGTCTCTAAAATTGATATTCTAAGTTTCTTCATGAGAGTGCCCTTATTAGGGTTAGACAAATCCAGTTCTACGTAAACTGTTTCTCCACTAAGAGTTTTGATGAACACTCTTAGATTGGATCATAGTATGCTCATGAGCCATAGCAAGATTTATTGAACCTCTGTAGTTCAGCCGATGAAGGCAATGCGAGCGCTTTAGATTGTATGACATTACAGAAGGTCTGCAATCTCCGCCCATTGTGCCCGTAAGCATCGATGGGGCCAACATCCCTAGACGCATGGCCGGGTTCCTCTATAGAACCTCTAGGATGTTCTGGTATTGAAGTCCATAGGGGAAGTGGACTGAGCAGAGAGCAGAATTTGATTTCTCCGACACTTTGGTTGTCCGGAGCATATATTTTTGTTTACCTCCTTACTCTTTGGAAGTCTGGAGTCTTATTGATACTTTGATTTTGTTCATCCTCGATCAATGAGAGTTTCAAGTGATGTGTCATCTTCAGGTAAGTGAATCTTGTTTGTATTAGTCCGGAGTTGTTGGACCTTTTATTATCAAGTCGTTTTATTTCCATTTATGTTGTGAGTTTTTCTGGTATCCTACTGAGTATTTCCTCTAGAATACTCACGCATCTTCTGATGCAGGGATTAAAGTGGAAGAGAAGTGATCAGTGTTTCTTCGACATGGAGGTTGGTGATCTCAAAGACTAGAAGATTAGATGGCGTTTATTTTTGTTTCTTTTATTGAGGATGTTGTTTTTTTTGTGGCCTGTGTGCCATTTATTTATTTACTTTTGTGTGAACCTTTAAATTATTGTAATAAGACAACTGCTCTTTACTTGGTTATTTTATATCAATGTACATGAATATTATTTCTGTCTTATCGATCCTGCCAAACCCATTTATACTTAATGGTAAGGTCGATGAATGAGTATTCAGTCCGTCCCGGTTTCCTACTCTACCGATCATTATTGGTGCAACGCTTTCGCATGTTATTGGAGTTTGAAAAATCGGGACGTGGTATCAGAGTTTGGCAGCTTGGTATCAGAGCCCAGAAAGACTTAAATAATTATTCACGGTACAAATATTTAGAATAGCTTTGAGATAAAGTGTGAAACTCTAGAATGGGAGATGGAGCATAATTGTACCTGATGATTAATAAAAACTCTGGTTTAGGTTAATGGCGAGAACGTGTAGCGGTCAGATTTACGAGAAGGATCGTCAGGAGGCACCACATTAGTGGTTGGCCGACTGGAAGCTGCGGAATGTTGGTCATGAAACTAAAGAAGAACACTTTCTAATCGACGTGGAATAGGAGCCTTATGTAATGAACTCTGAAGAAGATCTGGAAGAAGACCCAGAAGAAGACCCTGAGGAAGATCCAGAGGAGGATCCTGAGGAAGACCCGGTACAGCAGGCATCTGAGTCTGAAGAGGAACAACCGTTCACTGGCTTCTGGTCGAGCGGGAAGCTACGGTGGTGATGAATCATCCGGTGTACATCCGTGCGAAAGACGATGTTGATCTTCTCTACGAACTGTATTTCAGGTTTAAATCCTTGGGATACATGTGGCCTCACATGACCGAGTGGGAGATAGACTGGTATGCGAATCATCTGGTGTTCGCACCTATGAAAGTGTCCTTAGCCATCTTAGATGAGTACCTCTGAGAAGTGGTGTTCAAGAACTCAGTTAGGAGGCTTTTAAAATGATTAGAATCCTTTAATAACCCTGCTTTTCTTCGAGGGATTTAGGTGTAACTTTTAATTAGAATTTACTAAAAGACTTCTTTTGGTTTAGTATTTTTGTGTTTGTGCATGCTAGTTCTTGTGTGGTTGTCTTGGTTGTTGCGCTAGGAGTCATGGATTGGAGGAGGAATTAAAATGAAACCTGGTGTTATGTTCTAATTCTCCTTCTTTCCTTGGCTATAGATTTTCGTAGATGGTGACTGGAGTGCGCGGCCGACGATCGAGTGCAGCACCGAACCCTTCACAAGACGAAGCCATGAGTCAGAATTTGTCTGACGTGGTGAGACAGTTGGTAGTTGAGCTTTGGAATGGAGGAAGTAGCAGCAGAACGGCTAAAGTGAAAGCACCCACTCTGGAATGATTCAAGAAGGCAGGACCTGCATTTTCGGGTGATGACAACCCAGAGAAAACCGAACGATGGGTTGTGGAGGTCGAGCGTTTATTTAAAGGTATGAAGGTTCCAGTTGAGGAACAGGTAGTCTTCGCGACCTATCTGTTTGTGGGAGAAGTCGTCTTTTGGTGGGAGTCGGCGGAGAGGTACAACTTTGAGGCTGGACAGGACATCTCTTGGGATGAGTTCAAGGAGGTGTTCAATAAGAAGTACTTTCCTCCGCATGTGTAGCGCAGGAAGGAGAAGGAATTCTTGGAGCTGGTTCAGGGATCCATGTTCGTATTCCAGTACGAGACTAAGTTTGAGCAGCTACAGCGATTCACAATAGACGCCTGTCCCAATGATCTAGTGAAGGCAAGGAGGTTTTTGGACGGTTTGCGAGATGGTTTGAGGGCGAAGGTGTTGGTTTCTCAACCGACTACTGTAGCAAAGGCAGTGGAACTGGCGTCGATTTTGGCGAATGATTATAAGAGGACCCAAGTGCGAAAAGGGAGTTCCAGCAAGGGTCAAGAGACTAACTTCAAGTGTTCTGGCTTTAAGAGGTTCGGGAACAATGGTCATTTCAATAATCGGCCAATGAAGCAACAGAGACAGTAGCAGCTGCGGATGAACCGTGGGAACGGACAGAATCGGGCGATAGTTCCATATCGTCAGCCTCAACGTAACAACAGTTCAAAAGCGGGAGGTAAGTGAAGGTTTTGCGAGCAGCAGTCCCATGGTGGGAAGCCGTGTCCGCAGGATACCCAGAGATGTTATAGCTGCAATGAAGTCGGACATATTGCATCCTACTGCCTCAACCGCAACTACTCAGAGAGCGTCATTTCTGGGAAATATCTTGGTGAGATCGATGATATATGAGAAGGTGCTAGAGGCACAAAAGAATAGTCCTCAGTTGCAGAAGCTATTGGAGAAGCCAGATTTCCAGAAAGGAACTGATGAAGGTATTTTATTTCAAGGAAGGTTGGTTGTACCAAAGGATGTGGAGCTGAGACAAGAACTTCTTCGAGAGGCACATCATTCACAGTATGCGATTCATCCAGGGAGCACAAAGTTATATCAGGACTTGGAACTTTTGGTGGAATGGGATGAAGCGAGATATTGGAAAGTTTGTATCCAAATGTCTGACTTGTCAGCAAGTGAAGGCAGAACATCAAAGACTAGCAGGATTGTTACAGCCGTTGGAGATTCCATAGTGGAAATGGGATCATATTACAATAGATTTTGTCATAGCCTTGCCAAAGACTCAGAAGCAGAAGGATGCAATATTGGTAATCGTGGATCGACTTACAAAGATAGCACATTTTCTACCAATTTGATGGAAATAGAACCCAGAAAGTCTAGCAGAGTTATATATCAGAGAGATAGTGAGACTCTATGGTACACCTGTATCGATTGTTTCTGATAGAGATCCAAGGTTTACATTGAGAACATGGAAAAGCATTCAGGAGGCGTTGGGTACTAAGCTCAGTTTTAGCACAGCTTTCCATCCACAGATTGATGGACAGTCAGAAAGAACAATCCAGACTTTAGAAGACATGCGCAGAGCGTGTGCTATCGATTGGAAGGGCAATTGGGATGATCATCTCCCACTGATCGAATTTGCCTACAACAACAGTTATCATTCTAGTATTGGAATGGCACTGTTCAAAGCACTATATGGAAGACCATGTAGAACACCTACATGTTGGACAGAGGTCGGAGAAAGTCAAGTAATGAAGTCAGAATTGGTACAATATTGTGCAGAGAAGGTGAAGCAGATTCGACAAAGGTTACAGACAGCGCAGAGCAAACAGAAGAGTTATGCAGATTGCCGAAGATGAGAATTAGAGTTTCAAGAAGGAGAAAATGTGTTCTTGAAGGTTTCTCCGTCAAAGGGAGTTATGAGGTTTGGTAAGAGGGGAAACTAAGTCTGAGGTTCATAGGATCATTTGAGATCTTAGAACGGGTTGGGCCGGTTGCCTACAGGTTGGCCTTACCCCCACAGTTGGCATAGGTGCACAACACATTCCATGTGTCTATGTTGAGGAAGTATGTGCCGGATACATCGCACGTGTTAGACTACACGACTATGGAACTAGAAGCAAACTTATCTTTTCCGATGAAGCCTATCAAAATTCTGGATAAGAAAGATTAGGTGCCACGAAGAAAGACAATACTGTTGGTGAAAATTTTGTAGCAAAACCAGCACTCCGAGGAAATGACATGGGAAACTGAAAAAGAAATGAAGAAATCCTACCCTCAACTTTTTGAAGTATGATTAACGGCATTTCGAGGATGAAATGTTCTTTTTAGTAGGGGAGCATGTAACACCCAAAAAATCGGTATGTTTATTGAAAACTGCTATTTTAGAAAACTGGTCTAAAATAGGAAAGTTTTCGTACCTGTTGTGATTTTTGGTCTGGTATATCAATATGGTATGTGGAGTTTTATTTTGATGCTTGTTGGTCGATGGGATTGATTAACCAGATTAGGCAGGTTCCCCGAGTGCTAGGACTAGACCTGGTGCTGGGACCCGTATGACACCAGGGGCTGGATGCACCTGACGCCAGGGCCACTTGAGTGTCCGATCAGGGCTGGTCACACATGTGATTACACTTGTGGTGGTGTCGAGATAGACGTGTTGCCATGTACAGGACCCGTGCATGGTGGAGCGATGCATCGCATGCGCGAGGCATCAGGACCGTTCATCTGAGAACCTTGTTGCAAGACGCAGAAGGACCAAGAGCTAGAGCCACGTAGACTCTATGCTTGGTGCGTCATTCTCATGGATGACGTGGTCTACCCCTGGGGCCCACGACTTGGAGGACCAAATCGTGGGGGAGCAATTTGAATTGCAACTCCTTATTTTGTAATTAATGGATTTCAATTACAATTAGAGATTTAATTAGCCTGATTGGGGCAATCATGGGAGATAATTGGGACGCCCATTGGGAAGGCTGACTTGGCCCTTCCATGCTTATGGATGATGCTAAGTTAGAGATTGAATCAAATCCTTTTTGATTGGCACCAAATTGGGAAGTTAAGGAAGGGATTTGGTAACTACTTGATTTGAGATAAATCCCTACCTAAATGCTATTAAAAAATTCGAATTTTTGGCTAAGAGGGAATCTCGTCCTGGTTGATTTGGAAGGGCTGGAGTTATCCTTGGCCCTTGGATGAAGAGGAGATAGACGGTGGAGATGGAGTACATGGCTTATATAAGCCATGCAAAAGGAGGGCCGGCCATCCCTTTGGAACCGGCAGCCCTTCCCTTGCATTTTGTGTTTCTCTCCTCTCCCATCACGTTCTCCCCTTCTCCTACAACCAGCAGAAGCCTCCATTGGTGAGAAAGTGGTGGTTTGGTGGTTCGATTCGCGTAGGGTTCGCGAAGGAGTGGATCAAGGTGCGAACCGGTTGACGTGCAACTAGTATCGGTTCGTAAAGTAAGATACTCTTTTTCTCACAACATGTATATACTAAAGTTTTGATCTTTACATGTAGAATCACGTTTTGTTGATATTTGTGACATGGCTGATCTCTGTTGTCTTGAATTAATTATCCTATTTGTTATGGTTGGCTTATTGAATGATGTACACCGATTGATTCATAATGTGATCATCCCATGCACAAGCCGATCAAGACATCCCTGATGTATGCTATCCTTGTGGCTATCTTGTTCCATGTATTTGCTGTCCATAATTACATGTCAGTCTCTGTTTCAAGTGGCTTAAGGGTCTGGTTGCAAAAAGTCGTCCACTTTCTTGATATTTGTTAACCGATTCCATGATATCTCATGCCATGACCTAGATGATCCTATATTGATGTATTCCATGAAATTTTAATACAAAAAGCAGCAAGCTTTCTGAGTTGATCTTGCTGGTTTTTATGCATCCTTATAAGTCATATTCAGTATTATGTGGTTTGGTAATGCGTCTTGTGAAAGTTGTCCACTTTAAGTCATATACATCTAAATTGATATGGTATATTGAATAGGACGATTTAAAAGAGACAAATAAGAAGACTCGCATTATGAAAGTATAAACCTTATGGGTCATGACTCGTGGAACTCAAAGACCTCAGTCAATGGGTTTGACCAGGAGCCGAGATGTCCTGGAAAAGCTGTTCAGTTTGCGGGTTAATGATCTAATAAGGGTAAGTTATAAAACAGTTTTAATAAGAAACTAATATACAAGTTAAGACCTAATTAAGGGATTGATCAGAAGTTAGTAAATACCTAAAATGATAGTGTATTAAGTCTAGATGACCTTGGTTAAGGTTAGAATAAGTAATAACTGATGGAAATTTGGTTAATCCTAAGTATAGTACTCTCGGCCAGGAATGATCCTGCGCCGACAAACTGTGTTGGTAAATACATAACTAAATACAGAAAATTCAAAAAATTATGCCGTAAATTGGGTAATAATTTGCAGACATAGGGCTGTCTGGCACAAAAATTTCAGAGACAAACAAATTGTGTAAAGACTGTATTGAATCTGGAAAGTGGGCTGTTGTGTACATAACAGTGTCCATTCGCGGAACATAAGTTATACACTACGTTATATAATATAATATATGTAACACAAGGAGGGTATTACTGAAAAAAAAATCCTGAGGGATAGGTTGATAGTATCAGGTAATCGGTAACTCAATCTATTAAGAATGTCATGGTCACCGAGTCTTTCCTTGCGGTTTCTAACATCACACATCTCTTACACCTTGAAGCCTTGATTTGAGGTTAGGGTTTATCCTCTTAAACACTACAATTAAGTTATATGAGACACTTCATTTTCAGAGTCTTGAGAACCAGGGTTGGTCTTGATTGGAATCGTGCAAGGTAAAGGTATTGGACGCGTCTCTACTGAAGAGCTTCAGTTACGAGTCAACCCGTGCTTAGGCCCAGATCAGTTGTTGGATTAATCTCATGTGAGTCAATCCTTGTTAAATGTTGGGAATTCCAGTGTACTCCTTCAAGAGTCTGATCTCTAAAATTGATATTCTAAGTTTCTTTATGAGAGTGCCCTTATTAGGGTTAGACAGATCGAGTTCTACGTAAACTGTTTCTCCACTAAGAGTTTTGATGAACACTCATATTGGATCATAGTATGCTCACGAGCCACAGCAAGACCCATAGTGGTTTCATATTTATTGAACCTCTGTAGTTCTGCCGATGACGGCAACACGTGCGCTTTAGATTGTATGACATTACGGAAGGTTTGCAATCTCCGCCCATTGTACCTGTGAGCACCGATGGGGCCAGCATCCCTAGAAGCATGGCCGGGTTCCTCTGTAGAACCTCTAGGATGTTCTGGTATTAAAGTCCATAGGGGAAGTGGACTGAGCAGAGAGCAGAAATTGATTTCTCCGACACTTTGGTTGTCCGGAGCAAATATTTTTGTTTACCTCCTTACTGTTTGGAGGTCTGGAGTCTTATTGATACTTTGATTTTGTTCATCCTTGATCAGTGAGAGTTTCGAGTGATGTGTCATCTTTAGGTAAGTGAATCCTATTTGTATTAGTCCGGAGTTTTTGGACCTTTTATTATCGAGTCGTTTTATTTCCATTTATGTTGTGAGTTTTTCTGGTATCCTACTGAGTATTTCCTCTAGAATACTCACGCATCTTCTGATGTAGGGATTAAGGTGGAAGAGAAGTGATCAGTGTTTCTTCGACATGGAGGTTGGTGATCTCAAAGACCGGGAGATTAGATGGCGTTTATTTTTGTTTCTTTATTTGAGGATGTTGTTTTTTTTGTGGCCTGTGTGCCATTTATTTATTTGCTTTTGTGAGAACCTTTAAATTATTGTAATAAGACAACTGCTCTTTACTTAGTTATTTTATATCAATGTATGTGAATATTATTTCTGTCTTATCGATCCTGCCAAACCCATTTATACTTAATGGTAAGGTCGATGAACGAGTATTCGGTCTGTCCTGGTTTTCTACTCCACCGATCATTATTGGTGTAACGCTTCCACATGTTATTGGAGTTTAAAAAATTGGGGTGTGACATCTATCATTTCTTATCTGTTTTTGCCCATTTTTTTGTTCTTCGCTATTTTTAATAATTTTTTTGATCATCATGATATCCTAATTATCTTGATATAATATAAAAAAATATAGCAAAATCCACCATAAATAGCATACAATATTTTAACATCTTTATGATATCATCATAATAAGAAATAGCACTAAAAATAAGGAAGAATGAAAAAAAATGGTAAAAAGGGATAAAAAATGAGAGAGACAGATACATCGTTGAAGTTCGTCACACTAGACTATCGTGTCATCGATCGTGTAATCGCCTATTTTAGTGGGACAAACTTTAATGATTCATATCTTCTTCATTTCTAATCCAACTTCAATGATGTATATCTCTCTCTCTCTCTCTATTTTCACCTATTTTTTATTATTCTTTATTTTTAGTGTTCTTTCTTGGCATGCTAATATCATAAAGATATTGAGATATCGCATGTTATTTATTGTGGATTTTGTTGTATTTTTTTTATATCATATTAAGATCATTAGGATATCATGATAATTAGAAAGAGTATTAAAAAATAAATAAGAATAAAAAAATGGGCAAAAACCGATCGAAAATGGGAGATATGAATCGTTGAGGTTTGTCCCATTAAAATGGGTGATTACATGATAGATTGAAGAACGATAGTGTTGGTGTCATCGATTACACGATAGCTAATCGAATACATGATAGCCAGGGCTATTGTGATTTCGATTACACAATAACACTCTTATTGTGTAATCGAAACACGATAGCTATTTTAGTGAGACAAACTTCAACAATGTATATCTCTCTCATTTCTGATACATTTTCACTCATTTTATTTTTGTTCTTCCTTATTTTTAGTACTTTTTCTGATCATAATGATATAATAAAAATGTTGAGAAATTGCATGCTATTTATCATAGATTTTGTTGTATTTTTTTGACATTATATCAAGATCATTAGGATATCATGATGATAGAAAAAGGGTATTAAAAATAAAAAAATGAGCAAAAATGAACTAAAAATGAAAGAGATATGATTCGTTGAAGTGTAAAACTTTAAACCAGGTAATATGGAAAGTTACAAAAATTAGAGTTTGGGTTCAGGAGAGCAAAATGGGAAGATCATGTGCCAAAACTAGGTTATATATGGGATGAGCCCAAAAAAATGAGGTAATATAGAAAAACCTCCTGGAGTCTATAATACAAGTGGTAGGAGCCTCTATTAGTATGGAGAAGTTCTTGGGTTTGAGCATATTAATAGGAAAGGGGTATTTGCCCATATGAAGCGCATAGTTAGGGGTGAGTGTGTGGGGTTTGCTATATTATTAGGAAAGGGGTATTTGCCCATATAGAGCACATAGTTAAGAGTGAGTGTGTGGGTTTGCTAGGGAGTGAGTGTGGATCACTGCCCATGGGCGGTTGTAGAAAAAAATAGTACACTCTTGGCTTCCCACTTTTTTTTACACCGAATAGCAAAAAAAATTAGGCACATAGACTTGACTCTGCCCATGAGGTCTCACCCCTAAACCAGGAGAGAAAAATTAAATCCCCTCTAAAACCATGCTGCATGTTTCATGCACAAAAGTTATGAGTAGCTATAACCCAAAAATATATTACCATAGAATAAAAAATCAATTTGTTTACTTCCTCCGTCCAAAATTAGTGTAAACATTTAGTTTTCCATAGATTTTCAAATATTAATATTCATACCTAATGTTAATACTACTTCCGGACGTAGGGAGTAAAGTATAAAAAGTGGAAGGCAAGAGTCTATCAGGCACTCAGATCAACGGCTGAACTCACCTGAGCTCAACACAGTGGCCTAGGATCATGTCTCTGCCACTTGCCTGCTGGCCCCGAAATCCAACTTTCTGCACGCCTACACCCCTGGCTTCTGTTCATGGTCTCCCCTCGTACAAAACTCGGTCTTCTTGTTTCATGCTCAGAAGTCAGAAGAGCTGGCACCGGCGCATCTCCTCCGACTCTGCAGCTGATCCTCTCTCTTGTGCCTCTTCAAGGTCCGACATGGCTTCTGCTGATGCAGACAATCGCACTGCCAAGATTGCCTCTTTCATACGTGTCATCCCCGACTTCCCTAAGCCTGGTAACCCAAATTCAGCTTCTTTTTGTTTATCTTCCGCTTGCAAGATTTGTACGGTGTTTTTTCATCTGGGTCTTGTTGATTTTGATAAAGATTGAGTCTTTTTATGTGGTTCTCGCAGGAATCATGTTCCAGGACATAACCACTTTGCTGCTTGAGCCTGCAGCGTTTAAAGACTGCATTGATTTGTTTGTTGAGAGATACAAGGACAAAAAGATCTCTGTTGTTGCTGGTGAGTGCTGAAATTTTTGTTGACTAATCACTTCAAATGTTTTTGGATTTGGATTTTTGGCTGTGTTATTCTTTTTGTGGGAATATGAACTAGTATGTTTTTGGGCACCTTATTGTATTTTTTTTTTGCTTTGGTTTTTTGATCGAGTTAATTTCCGTGTTCTCTTAGTACACTTTTGGTTGAGTCATAAATACAATATATACATTTTGTGACTAATTTTATTGGGGTGTCTTATAAAGTTTGAGTACTTGGATCACCTTTGGTATGCATATTTCATAATTAGAGAATCAGTATGGTTACCTCTGCTAGGCTAATGGTTATGCATTTGGTTATCATTTATCAAGTAGGTGATGCAACTTTACTGAGCTCGGATGACTTCATGAAGCATATGCCAGATTGTTTTGGTATAATATACTCCCTCCTCCCAATTAATAGTCCTATTTGGTTTTTCAAAATGAGTTCATTTTGAATAACCATATAGGACTACTAATATGGGATGGAGGGACTACATTTCTTTATGAAATTTAGTGAACGATATTAGCCTTTTAGTGAAATTCGTTTAATTCAGGGTTTGGCAAATTGCATTTGCCACAACTATGGTCTTGCTAAATTCTTTTTGTAGTCATATAGGAGATAGTAGTTGCCCATAATGAGGTGGTTAGAAAATTTTCTGGTAGTATGTAATCAGTTTTGCTTAGTGATGATGCTGTTAGAAATATTTTCTGGTAGTAGTAATCAATTTTTGATTGATCAACTACAATTACCAAAAGCATGCACTTCTAGCCATGAGTATGCTAGATATTTACCTCCTTCCTTATAAGCTGTGCCAAGGAACAGTTATATAAACAGACTACAAAGCTGAATGTGGCTACTTTTGATGTTTCTTCTTTTCCAGAAAAAATGTAGAAGAGGTGCTTTCTGATTTGTCTGGATGTTCTTAGATAGTTGAGACAAACGCACACACACTCTAATGCACCAATGAGGTTTGGTCTCAGGACCTCACCCTCAACCGAGAAAGCTCCCAGCAGCCTACCAAAGGTGGCTTGTGTTCTTGATAAAGCGATGCTTCATAGTTAGGAGAGGGTAACTAATAACTGTCCATTGTTTAGTATTTCTACGTTGTGATTGCTTTCAAAAGTGTATATAATCCGTTTTGAAATAATAATTGGATGCGTTATTTGACAACCAAAGAAAAAGAAGGAACAGTAAGTTGTATACTTTCTTTGGAATTGTAAAGTCAATACGGATCGAGACTATACAATTCTCTTTAAATTGTGCTCCTTTCTTATTTTTACTTTTAGAGTATCCAGTCTTTTATCTCCTGAGCAGCCTAATCACATATATCATCTACTCCAGGGATTGAAGCACGAGGATTTATATTTGGCCCCCCTATTGCATTGGCTATCGGAGCAAAGTTTGTACCCTTAAGAAAACCGAAAAAATTGCCTGGTATCCCTCTTCGTTGTCATTTTTCTTGCTATTATATTTCATACATAAGAGGCAATAGTTTTTACTTACAAATCAAACTTGAAAGAAAGCATCTGCCAAGTGCTTCAAATGATTTGCAACTGCGAAAGTGCCAATGTAAACTTGTGTGCATCCACATCACGTTTTAGCTATTTTAAGAACTAGAGAGCTGCTCCCCCAACTTCGTTTGTCTAATAATCGTCCAGGAAAACCTGAGTTCATGGCCATTTATAACTCGAATTGTATGGCTATGCTTCGAGATCATGTGGTTCTTTATAACTTGAATTGATAATGTTGCTCTTTCTAACTTTTATGAGTGTAATATCCCAAGACACCTTTATATTTTAGCTTTAAGTTGTCTCTAATCTTAATCTTCAACATTATCAATTGGTTTCCAATCCATCATGTAGTGTACTGGTTGGAAGGAGAGGTCCCAGGGTCGAGTCCTGCCACTGTGGAATCTAGCATGTGTGTGGGTGACGGGTGTGTGAGTTATAATTGTGATCATAAAGAAATAAAAAAAAAATTCTTTCTTAGTTTTATTCTTTTGGTAGTAAGGTTTTGAGAAGACTGGCTTTCATTAAGCCATGCTCCCATGTAAAAGCAGACTGGCTTTCATTGTTACCAACTTTGTGATGGAAGATGGCTATATTAATATTTCATGTGCAATCATCATGTCATGAAGCCAATCCACATATTTGGAAAGGTGTTTGATGAATATGATGATGTTGAATTTTCTTATCATTGTCCCCTCTTCGGAGGGTTGCGTCAGGAAGGGCATCCGGCGTAAAAATTTGCCACTATGTTTCTTTATATGGATTTTGTACCATTTTGATTCCGATAAGAGTCAAATGTGGCATATAATCCATGCCGCCGACCCCAGATAGCTGGGATAAAGCGTATGATGATGATGATGGTAGTAAGGTTTTGAGAAGATGGAGGATGTATTTTTTCCTTCAGAGTATTTCGTACAGTTTGGTGTTCCAAGTCAAGAAATTTCATGTTGAGCAAGAGAAATTGGCCTACCTAATCAAGATCATCGTGTAGTCTTAGATATAAAGATGCTATGATACCAACTTGCAAAATTATGACATTGAAAAAGCGTTTTTTGACTCCATGTGGTTGCTAGGTTCAATGTCTGATGGCTGCAGACCCTCTTCTGAAGGAATAAGTAGATAAATATTCACCAGATCTTCACGGTCATCAGAAACATCTTTTTACTTACCTGGGTTTGATTCCATGAGGTGTCGGTTGGTTAACGACTGGTAGTATGATCATCTTTCACCTTAAATAAGCATATAAAACCCTATATGCTTTATATATAGAAGCCTGATGAATGACAGAATGACGTTATTAAACTTAAATTGTTAAGGCGTTTAATACCAAATTTCTTTCTCATGATATGGTTAAACTTAAAATCTTATAAGCTTGTAGAATGACAGGTGAAATCCTTGTGTTACCTAACATATTTTGAAGATATAGCTTTCACCAACAATAATTCTTTTCTGGTTTCTCATGGGTAATCAGGTGAAGTCATTTCGGAAGAGTATGCTTTGGAGTATGGAACAGACCGAATGGAGATGCATGTAGGTGCCGTACAGGAAGGTGAACGCGCCCTTATTATTGATGATATCATAGCAACGGGCGGGACTTTATGTGCTGCTGTCAAGCTACTAGGTAAAATGCTTTAGCACAGCCTTCTTTATCTCTCTTAAAGCATTGAGGGCCATCTGTATGACATCGTATGTTCACATTTCGAAATCAAGGACTTTTTTGTTTCTTTTTTTTTGTAAAAAGGAATGAATGCACCTAAACTAGACTCTGTTGTTTTGCTAAATTAGTCACTTAGTCTGGACACCATGCTTGGTTCTATTTAAGCCTTATTATACCATTCAGCTTAATGTTACAAGGTTCTCATCAGAGCTTCTAGATAGTCGCTGCTAAACCACACATTTAAAATCTAGCACGGTATTTCCAGATAACTGGTTTGTAGTTTGTCTAATGATGATATTTATGCATTTAATACTATTTTATTTTTTCATTTACTGAAATATTATGTTTTGCAGAACGTGTTGGTGTTGAGGTGGTTGAGTGTGCCTGTGTTATGGAGTTGCCGGAGTTGAATGTGAGTTCTATTTTCATTATAAGTATTAATTATCTGATTATTCAATTGTTTCTATGAGGCTCTCACGTCAGCATTCTGTGAGGCACTTATTCTTTCTAGTTGTTTTTCAAGGATAGCTCCGAAGTAAATGTATGTAGGTTTAAATGCTAGCAACATATGTTATGAAATTATGAGTAGAATTGTTTCTATAGTTGTTATAAGTGTGGACCTGTCTAGCCTGACCAATTTGGTGACCAAAATTTGGGGACCACCACCCATATTTTGCCATGTCAACAGAGGGGAGGGAAGAAAGGGCTGAATAGAAGGAGAAATTACAACTTTACCTAAGATTCCTGGGTCCCCCTTCCACTTGTCCTTTGGTTTTGCAATCTGGTCATATATTTTGGTTAGGAAAACATTTTCCTTGTGTTTACTTATTCGTCTTTCCTTCCAAATTCATGGCAACACTTGTTTGTGAATGCTGCAGGGTCGGAAGAAGCTGGGAGACAGGCCTCTCTTTGTCCTCGTGCAATCTTTATGAGCAAGAGTTGCTCATCAACTTGCTCCATATGCTGGCTATTCTTCATTGATTAGCAAATTGGTTGAGACAAGAAAGCTCAGAATGGAGATATATGCAATACTTGTGTTTCTACGCAAAAACACACGATGTATGAATTAATGAAGAACATTTATTGCTTTTCATTGGACAATGATCTAAAGATTCTAATTATTCTCAAATCATAGTTCATATGTTCCTGCCATGGAAAAATGTTATCTGAAAACCAGTCTTTTTTTTGGCAACTCCATTAAAACCAGTCCTTAGTTCATATTGTTTGCGGCCATTTTAATATCCCTAAATGTAGTACGTATATGGTTTAAAGCTGATTTTACTCCATTTTCGCTTTGCATAAACTGATTGTTATAGGGTATCTGGCTGAGCTTTATGTTAACTTTGTCCTTAATTTATTGTCATATCTGGAAGTGACTTTTGTTGACGTCCTCAATTTCAATTACTATATGGAGGAGGATTATTCAGTAAAAACAGCTATATAAATTTTGCAAAGGAACAAAATCTGCAGGTATTGGCGAGGTCCATCTCCTCTCTATTCTTCCGGGACCCTCTCGCTCACTCTATGTATAGCTTGTTGCCCTCTGTTCTGTTTTAATAACTCCATCGCGAAAAAAAGACCCCATATTAGATGTTCCATCGGGCTCAATTTAAGTGGATTCTGAACCTTTTTTTTTTCCCTTGACAGGGTCTTTTTGCCGTGGTTTCTGCTCTCCACTATTCAATGAAAATGACCATTTCCCCATGGAGCTAAGAAAACATGGAGGAAGAAGAACAAGATCTTCTACAATTTTATCATTTTCTTGAACGTCGGGAGAGAAAAGTAGAAGAAAGGGAGAGGCATTTGGCTACTAACAATGCCCCTGTTAGAGATTTCCAAAATATTTGGAGAGGCAAGTGCCATTCTGACCATATACATGGTTCCGCCCGAGGCTTCAACTATTTAAAACAAAAAATCCCATGCTCACTACACAAGCCTTCCATCTAAGCTTATGATAATTTCAATTATTAAATCTAGTTTGAGAATGATAAATTGCAAGGAGTACGTCCCATATATCATAATAGCCCAAAATTACAAGATCTGATCATGAACCTCAGATGATTTGCAACAGATTCCCTTGATTTCACATTGGTGAAGCCATGAAATTTCGTTTTTGTATGTGACATTATGTTCGTCCAAGCAATTTAGTTATTGCATATAACACATTGTTTACATTACGTTATAGACAATAATTAGGGTTCTTTTTTTTAACTTGGAAAGCGTGTCACGGCCATCCCACCAACATCTCGTTGGTTTGGAGTATTAAACAACATCTTCATATTTTCCACTATGACCTCCGTAGAACAAGGAATCTCTCATGAATCAAACACTAACACAATCTCTACTATTGAGATAACAACAATAGGATCATCAAATAATCATGCTAAGAATGAAGCAAAAGAATTCAAATCAGATTGGTTAGGAAAAACCATCCTACCACTTAGATGTATGCAAAATACACCTCCTCGTGTAGCTCTTTCCTTCTCCTTCGCAACAGCGCCTCCACACCTTCGATCGCATGAGAAAAGAGGTTGAGAGAATAGATGCAAGGTTGCTGGAATTGGTGGCAAGGAAGGGTAAAAGAAACTAGGGTTTGCACTTGGCGCCACAAGGCTTGCGTGCATGGCATGGGCCGGCCTCCTCGGCTTTTATAGCCAATGCCTGCTCCAATTAGGATCACTCTTAATCTAACACCTTCTTAATCCCAAATCTTAATTAACCAATTAGAATCCTTCCTTCAAACATGATCAGGACGCCCAGCAATTTAATCCCATAATTAGATAGGTTTGCAATCTTTTTAGTTATGATACTTCCTTATCCACTCTAGTTCCCTACACAATTAGGAAACTACCAAATAAAAGCCTACCAATAGGACGCCTTCTCTCACTAGACGTCTCCCTCCTATTGGCTGAGACAAAGTGAAATAATTATCTTATTTTAACTAAAACTTATCGTACTTAATTATCCCAACCGAACTAATACATCCCGATCATTCGCGATACTTACCATCTCTACCGCGATTAGGTCAAACCGTAGATTTGCACCAAGATTCACTCCAATCAACTTGGGGCATATGTTTGTTAGACAGTGAAAAAGGCACCCATGTGAGGTCCAATTTGACTGTTCAATAAAAAAGCCCCATGTATAGTTATCGGCACTCAATCCATCCCAAATGTTAGATTTGGTTAGACTTGTCTTAACATGCACCTGGCTCATTGTGTTGGTGGTGTTGGGAATCACTGATTGTCAGATTTCGATCTGATGGCGTGTGGTAATACATGGCGCACCTGCCCTTGTATCATCGCACGATTTTGAATCTCGATCCAATGGCTCGTGGGTCCTTAATGCATGCCTATGCTTTAGGGCACGTATTAACTTCTTCCGCAATGTAAGGTCAAGCTGGTTGTCAGTCTTGCATGGGATGGAATATGAATCATCATTTATTGAACTCGCACCTTTTTAGGTTGCCTAGATTACCTCCCCATGTCTCACTTTTTTATATTATTATTATGGGCTGGACCACCCACAATTGAGCTCATCAAGCCATCCTCGCCCTTTTTCTAACACATAGGGCCTGTTTGGTTGCTGAAATTGGTTTGTGAAATTTCACAAACATACCTGAAATGTTGTTGTCAATATTCCCTCTGTCTTGTTGTAGTAACTTTCATTGAGTATTTTGTTCATTTTTATTGAATGGTGGAATCCACAGTTAAAGGAGACTATGAAGGAAAAGTGAGCAAGGGCACATTGTCATGTTGTTGGTTGCTAGCTAGTTTATGCTGCATCAGTAATGGCTTCTTCGCATCGTTTTCACCATATTTGGCGAGAGTTTTTCACCATGTTTGGCGAGAGTGCAAAGCACAATATATAGTTGTTAGCTAGGAAGCACGGATATAAATATAGTAACACAATACGAACACCAGGACACGACATTTTTCCAAATAGTAGGATGCGACACGGTTAATAAAAAATTATTTATATAAATTTTAAATGTATTTTTGGTATTATATTATCACATTTTTTCCTACTAAATCTTGTAAAAATTACATCTACAAACTTAAAATTATTTATTGTTCTTTATTTCCAACCGACAAGAATACCACATAAAAACAATGCTACATTTACCTGGCCTCGAAGCCGCTACTAGGTTTAAAATATTTACCCTAACCATTAAACTGCAAACACTTTACATGTTAACTCAAATGCAAAAAAAATTATATATTTTATTTCAGATACAACAGCACACACTTGCAGCCGTGTTGCTCCCTTATCAAATACACATACGGCAGCGATTTTGCAATATCCGTGCTTTATAGGTTGTTGGTAGTTGGATGATCTTTTTGGCTTGGGGGCAATGGGAGTCAACAATGTGGAATGATAACGTAGTTATTTTTCAGAGTTTTCACTTGTTGTAGGGAATGAAAGGAGTGACACTTACTGTTCTTACTTGATTTGCCCCCTCTTTTATGATTGTGGCAATGATTAGCCATACATATTTTGAATTTGTGTATGAGTAAGGGGCATCAGTGCCACGTGGCTCTGCGTTCAGGACCTGCATCTTGGCTTGAGTCCTATGCGCACATGACTCTAACGTCCCGCGGTTGCACTACTCGTTACACTAACACGCGTAGATCACGAACCACACATCAAAACCAAATTCAATTTATCAATTAAGAGTGATCCATTGAACACATGCCCTGGCGTTTGGCCCCACTCCTGGCGTCAGGTGTTCTCAGACCCTGGTGCTAGGCTGGCCTCAGTGCCAGGTTGTGCCCAGCGCAAGGACCAACCCTCGCGTCCTGGTTTTCTACTACTATTAGTCATGCGATTAACTAATCATACCACATCATAAAAGTCAAGTAACACATCAAAACACATCGCACAACCAAAAATCACATCAGACAACAAAATTTTTCTATTTTAGAACAGTTTCCTAAAATAGAAACTTTTAGTTAACGTACCAATTTTCTGGGTGTTACACTATGTATTGTGATAACAAGAGTGCTATTAGAATTTGTTCACAACTCTGTCTTTAATGAAATGACCAAGCGTGTTGAGATTGATTGTCATCTCACCCGTCATCACCTGCTGCTTGGCATTTGTTTCCTCATTCATGTAGATTGTAGATTTTTTTACAAAGTCGCATACAGTTCTGTGTTTTTGTTTTTTTGGTTGACAAACTCTCTATGCTTCTTGCAGTCGCATCTTGAGTTTGAGGCAAGGTTTTCAAAACCGGACCGGCCATCGAACCGGATTGATGGCCGGTCCGGTTGGACCGCGGTTTGACCGCGGTCAAACCGGAATGAACCGGTTTAGGTGTAAATAGAGTTAAGTATATAATAAATATAAATTTTGTATAACAATATCACAAAACCGTTGTAGTCCAAGTGGTTAAATCGCAGGGTGCGGGCAGGGGGTCTTGGGTTCGAATCCCGCCCCCCGCGCCCCCTCTTTCGAAATTTTTTTCAAAAAAAAAAAAAAAAAAACCGGGTCAATCCGGTTCCGGTTACCCGGTTCGGGAAAACCGGCCGGTTGAACCGTCCGGTTTCGAAAACCGGGGTAAACCGGTTGGACCGGACCGGTTTCCGGCCGGTTCCGGTTCTCCGCGGTCGGACCGGCCGGTCCGGTCCGGTTTTGAAAACCATGGTTTGAGGGGGTATTAGAGTTATTATTAGATGTAAGGGTAAATTCATCTTTTATTTATTATGTGTAAAACTATATATCTATTTTTGTTATATTTTGACATTTAAGTAATCATAATAGAAACCCTAGCCTCCCTCTTTGTTCCTTCTTCTCCTTCTTAGTTTTTTCTCAATTCATAGCCAGAATTGCCTCCTTTCCCATTATCTCCCATTATCTCATTCAACACTCAAGTTTTTTTAATTCTGATTTTTTATTCCGGGGACAAGATATTCATGATTTGATGTTCATAGTAGGTGGATTGTTAATTGCATAATTGACTGTAACTTATTTAAAGACAAATATTGATGAATGAAATAAGAACGCTGGTATTCTCACCCCACTAAAAGGTCTTGTACCTAGTGAGTAAATAACCCCACTAAAATTTGAGCGAAATAAGACATCAATATTGGGGTAACCATGACAGATTTACTCAAATCTTAATGGAGCAAATTACTAACGGGGTACACCGACCTTTTAGTGGGGTTGGAATACCGGCATTCATGAAATTATGCTTGTCTAACCTTTAATAAATTCCATTCATCCAGTAGCCTGCAATCCCTTTGCTTAATCATAATTGAACATCGCAGCCCAAAAAGAGAACAGCTATCAATAGTCAGGTTTCATGCCCAAGATACAAATGCCCTGATGAAAAGAATCCGAACATTGTGGCTCAAAGTTGTAAAGAAGACCTAATTCACAAAAGCTGAAAAAAATGTGTACCATACAAAAGCAGTTGCAGCTAATTACAGATGTACTTTTTATGCAGCTATGGGGAAGAAGAGATGAACAAATATTCCTTGTACTTGATTGCGTTGTTACACACTTTTGTATTCCCCACGCTGAAGCAAGAGTGCGCAAGGCGACCATGGAATGTCGTATCGGATATCGGTAAAATATTGGTCGGCCAAAGAGACGAAATATCGGAGATATATCGGAGATATTGTGTAAAAAAATATCGGTCGTTAAAAACTAGTTTTTATCATATATTTTCACAATCTAACTTTTAAAATGAGTTATACTAATTTAAACAAAGAATACATTTCAAAAATGCATATTAGGATAGAAAACAAACATGAAAGTTTTTTTTTTAAAAAAATATTTTTTTAATTCAAAAAATACCGATATATCGAAAAATTTGAAAAAACGAGATTGAGTGGTATCGGTGTATCGGTTTGTGTCCGATACCGATATATCGGCGAGACGATTTTCCATGAAGGCGACTAGAGAAGGGACTAATCACAGCTGAGAATGTCAATCGAAGAGCATTGTTTAAGATTTTCTGTCTGATATATATAAATATATAAAAACTAATATACAAAAAAAATAATAATATAAGGATTAGCAACCCATTGATTATTGGCCAAGGAGTCTCTTCCCCAGTTTAGGCAAGTCTGCCGAAGAAATTGCATCGGTTACTGGCCAAGGAGTCTCTTCCCGAGTTTAGACAAGTATGCTGAAAAAATTGCATCGGTTAAATAAACTACCCCATATGGGCAGTGGCTTATTTGTTGACCAAGTATTTGCAAAGGTTACGATCATAGAAGAGTTTAAGGTAATTGATTTATATGGCCGCCAGGCTGATTCCCAACTGATACAGATGTTTTAAAACATACCGTTGTTAAACATTAGTTGATGATGGCTACGGAATGGACAACCATGGCAAACATATCAAGTAAGAGTATCCTTGTTGCGATATCTTGTTTCATTCTTGTGTTAGTACATATATGCTTACCTTTGATGGAAATATCTATATAGTCATGTCTTTTTAACGTGGGAGGTCATAAAGTTCTCTTCTTTGTTTTGTAATGTTCTGTTTTAATAGTAGAATATGGTTAAAGGATGTATTAATGATAGTAAAAGCTTCATTAGAGCAAGGGTTATGCCTTGAGTCTAGCTTAAGGTCATAATAACAAGTAAAGTAATGAAATCATTAAATTCCAGAACATACTAGAGTCTAGAATTACTCTAGGAGGGTATTAATTAAGGGTATTAAGGTCATATTACTATGATTAATAAGTATTAATGCGAGATTACTTATTATAAGCAAGTAATGCCTTCTCGGCCAAGGACTGTTCCTGCGCCCACATTGCTCAGTATAAAAATCATAACTAAATGTACAAAAATCAGAAAAATACACCGTCAGACTCATAGTACTATTGTAGCGACCATAAATTTTATAATAATAAAGTGAAATTTTATTCCTCAAAAGGAGTAATTTTGAGTTCTAGAAAACTCATTAAAATTGAATTTAAAAATTTAAATTTTTCCGTCCGACCAATCGATCGCATTTTTGGTAGATCGATCGGGAGACGATCGATCGCGTATACGGACCGATCGATCGCCGTTAATTTTACGATTTTCGAAGCAAATCCGTTGGGGAACCTCTTGGGCTAATTTTGGGGGATCTTTGGAGGACGTGTCTTACCTAATTAGCCCTAATCAAGGGATATAAATTTGGTAGATAATTTGAATTTGAAAACCCTAATTGATAGCTAATTGGCAATTTAATTAAATTGGGATTTAATTTGGGAGTAATTAGGGAGGTTATGTTTGGCATTCAAGGTGGGTTATGGAAGATGCTGATGGCATATTCCAATCAAGCTTGGCGTCCTTTATCAAGATGGTCAGATCTTGTTAATTGGAAATTGCATAAGGTCTTAATTAGGTAATTAAATAGATTGAGTTAATTCCCTTTAATCAAGAGATTTGTAACTGACATAAGAGTTAATTAAGGGGCACAATCTGGGGAATGAGATCCCTGGCTGGAATATCTCATTGGAGGATCGAGTCTTGACCATTAGATGGGAGGAAGATCAATGGTTGATATTGAATTGGATCAACTATTTAGCCATGCATTAAGGAGGATCGGCATTCTCTTTTGAGACTTGGGAGGCGTGACAACAGAGGAGCAGCAGTGTGCAGCCTTGCACACCATGTTCAAGGAGCTTTCCGGTGGTTTGTGGAGTGGTTTCGTGGAGAAGGGAAGCGTAGTCTACCCAAAGAACCGATTTACGTGCATAACATATCGATTCTCTTCAAATCAGGTAGGATGCATTTTTTACCCAATTCTTTATGCTCGTATAACCTGATCTGATATGTTATCGTACTTTCTCATGTCTGCTGATTTAATTGTGTATGATGATGTTACTCATGAATAGTGAAAGTTTGCATCTTTACCTGTGTTTCATATGTGCATATCCGATAGTATGCTCAAGGTGTAGTTTGATGTGCAACGGCTTAGATATGTAATCCCTAATCCATATTCATCATGTATTTGGCTTGTTTGATTCTCAATGGATCTGATTCCTTGATGTCCAGAAATTTCTGTCTTATTATCCAGTCTTTAATTGTTGTCTTAATTGTAGTATTCACTATATCGGGTAATGATATATATGAGAATTAAGAAGAAAAAGGTTTGAATGTCTAAAATATTAAAAATACAAGTCGATACCCCTCTTACCAGAAGTAAAGGCCTCTGCTTTTTGGTGTTATTTGTGTTCCTTTTCGTTCCATATTAAGGGTCTTAATTATTGAGTAGAGGATAATCATGATTAGGCATTAAAACAGTTTATAGAAGAGATAAAGACTTAGTATTATATTAAAAAAATTACTTTCTGTTAATTATTACAGATATCATGCCTAGGTAGAACAGAGAGATGATTAGTAATATCATAAGTGAATAGTAAATATGTTTAATTAACATAATAAAGGGCAAATCGAAGACTTAATTAAGCCTCGGTCTGGAATTTCATGCACAGACAGTCAGTAGTAGAAAATGCATAACTAATTCTATAAATTTTGGAAAAATACGTTCTCGATTGGGATGTAAAATAGACTCATCAGGAAATCTACAGTAAAAATTACAGATTCAGATTCACTCAAGAAAAGTCGTATCCAGTGCAGAAATTGTACTACTATACACAGGGCAGTGCAATGAATTAAGGGTAATTCACTAGCATTATTATCACGGCATTAATTGAATTATAAATTTAATTTAAATGCAAATAAATACGAAATGACCAGAACTACGACTATTAGAATAGTACAATTTTCCTATAAGAGGGAGACTAGGGGTTCAAGTCCTAACCTTAGTGTCATTCCCTTTTAGTTGCAGCTCACCGTAGTGGTCGGCATAGAAACCCTTAATTAGGGTTTTACTCTAAACCCTAGTTAATCATTTTCTTCATAAACTCTCGAGTTTACATTCAGTATTTGGAATTCATACCTAGGGCCTTGCATATCGAAGATCTTAGATGAGTAAAGTTACCTTTTTAACCGCAACAACTTGGGTGGAGCTTGGGGAGACAAGCACTACCACTACCCCTTTAGTGAGTCATGTGTTGATGACAAGTTTGGACACTTGAGTCCCTATTGCTTGGTTGCCTCGAGATATTATCATCTCATTGGCATTCCTATAAGAGTTTATTCTCAAGGTGAAATCTTCGATTATTTTCCATACAACCTCTGTTGTCGTACAGTTATCTTTAAACCTATGAAAACTGTTTCTTCCACAAGAGTCGGTGATAGAGCTCTTCGAGTGGAAATCCTAGTATGCTCCAGAGCCATTGCAAGATCCTCTGTGATCTCAGATTTTATAAACCTCTGTAGTTCAGATTTTACGAAAGGTCTGCAGTCTCCACCCATTGTGCCTGTAAGCACCGATGGGGCCAGCATCCCTAGACGTATGGCCGGGTTCCTCTGAAGAACCTCTAGGATGTTCTGGCATAGATGTCCATAGGGGAAGTGAACTGACCAGCGAGCAGAAGTTGTTGACTCTTTACACACAGTATGTTGGAGTCTAACTCAGTTGTTGATTCCACCTGTACATATGAGTTTTTCAGCGTTTGGTGATAGCTTGGTTTGCTGATTTTCCAAAACCTGATTATTAATTCCTTATTTCCATAATACTTTTGATATTCAATCTTCTTTTCCTTTGGAATTTGTTAATCCTTTATCAGTGGGTTTTTTGGTATCCTACTGGGTATTTCGTTCAAAATACTCATGCATCCTTCGATGCAGGAATTAAGAAAGAATGATGCTGAGTAGGTGGAGGTGGAGATTAACTGCGGAGTTGGAAATGAAGATTTTTATTTCAGTGTTTTAGGCCTTGTTTGGTTGCCATTGAAAGAAGCTGGATTCTTAGAAAGAATGATGCTTCTTTTGGGAAATCTCCTCCTGAGGAGATTTCCCAAAAGAAGTGAATTCTTCTTTCAATGGCAAAAGCCGTAAATCCAACAAAAAGCCAAGGGCTTTTATAAAAACAAAAAATGCAGTTTCGTACGGAACCGCATTTTTTTTTTACAAAAGCCATTGGCTTTTCATTGGATTTATGGCTTTTGCCATTAAAAGAAGAATTCACTTCTTTTGGGAAATCTCCTCAAGAGGAGATTTCCCAAAAGAAGCTGGATTCTTAGAATCCAGCTTCTTTCAATGGCAACCAAACGGAGCCTTAGTTGTCGAACTTTGTTACTTGTGGCCTGTGTGCCTGACTTTTGTTATCGTATTTTTGGGAGACTATTTAATTTATATAATAATTTAAACTATTAGTGTTACTGCTTTGTTATTTATAATTCGGGTACAATGAATGTTATTTAAGTCAACGATCCTGCGAAACCCATGTATGGAAATGGGTATATGATGATTCGAGTATTTGGTCCGTCCCAGGTTTTATACACAACAACCTTTATTGGATTATCGCTTCCGCGTATTTTGGGTTTAATAAAATTTGGGGCGTGACAACTATCTTCTGTGAAAGTTTCAGAGTCAAAATCCTTCTGTGTTGACGGTGGGGTCAGTCATAAGTGGGCTGCACAGTATTAAACAGTTTACCGGAATTAGGGCTTTAAAGAACTAATGAGTACTAATACTTATAATATGATGTAAACTGATCTAAATAATACTAATATAATATGGTAAAACCTCTTAAGTACTATTGCAGTAAGTAAGGGAGTCCAAAATATTAAGACTTTGGGACGAGTTAGTGTACATTGGGGTCAAGGTAATCATTGTTTCCTTTGTACAACGTGGAGTCGGTTTGAATATCCAATTGGATATCAAGCCTTCCTAAAAACCATCTTGATATTAAAGATAATACAACTCCCGACTTAGCGATGTTCTTATCAAAGGTAAAACTAGGATGCATGATGTGTGATTGATGAGTGAAATTCATACTCCTACAGTGAGTTGTCCATTGGCTAGACTTCAAAATCTCATTTGTATTATTGTGATGAACTTCGTGCTATTGAGAGCAAATATATATCATACTCCAGAGAGTGAGTCATATATTGTCGAGAGACCTTGATATTCTATTTCATATTCCATAAGTGAGCCATTGTGGTAAGAATTACCCTATTCTCAGAAAATTGAGACCTTTGCTTTTGTTAAATCATTGTCCAGTTTGACATTGACCTATTTCTTCACTAAGAGTTCTTTCTGAAGATCTCTCCAGGTGGAATCATAGTATACTCACGAGCCATTGCTAGATCCGCGGTGATCTCCGATATTTATGGAATTTTGGTTCCTTATTGCCCAAAGGGAGGCAAATACATATGTTTAGACTGGTTGACATTACGGAAGGTCTTCAGTCTCTAACCATAGTGTGCATAAACACTGATGGGGCTAGCATCCTAGACGCGTGGACGGGTTCCGAAAGGAGAACCTCTAGGATGAGTCTAGTCAATAGCAACTCGGGTGGCATATTCAGCGAGTAGAAATTGTAACTCCTTGCATTATAGATGCTTGGAGCCTTTGGTATTTTGACCATCATCTCCTTACACTGATATTTGTTTGGAGTCTTATTGAGATTATTATTTCCCTACATTTGTGCTTTGGGACTATTATTATTTGACCTTTCTGTTCTGGTAATGTAAACCTTTGTTTGGTCTTTCAGAGAGTGTATATTCTTGTTTATCTGAGTGATCTATTCTTCATATCCTATTTTATCTTCCTGGTGGGTTTTTACATCCTACATGGTATTTCTATGAAATACTCATGCATCCTCTAATGCAGGCTTTAAGGATCAGTAAGTCAAGACTTTGCGGCTCAAAAAGTGGAGCTGTTTCGTGGAGGATATTTTGAAGAATTACTTTTATTTACTTTATTTCTTTTGCTAGAACTTTATTAGTGTTGGCCAGTGTGTGCCTGGATTTGATGCTTATTTTATTTGACAGTTTTATTTAATCTGCTGTAATAATTTACATAGGAATCATTTGTTAAATTGACAATGTTATTTAAGATTGGATGAAGAATTTCTTAGTTCTTAATTTCTAAGTTTTGTTATGAGTTCCTGGTGATGTCGATTATACGTTCTTTCGTGACGATGTAATTGACCCGAGTGATCGAGTATTCGGTCGCGTCCCAAGGTTCCTATCTCGGATTTTGATTGGTTTACTATAAGGCTTCCGCACTCCGATCGATGTCAGGAATTTTGGGGCATGACAACGTGGTATCGGAGCTCTGAAGCTCGTTAATTGGAACTTTGGAATTTTAGATCATCAATTTTAACAATAATATTGTAATGTATGAAATGATGGAGTAAATCGTGTGTGAGATTAGAAAGACTCAGGAGAATCGAGTAAAACCTGTAGTAGAACCTTATCCTATGAAATTATACTAATGACGTTTCTTGTATAGGTTTAAATGGCTAGAACAAGAAGTAGCATAATCGATGAGAAAGACAAACAAGAAGCTATTAGACAGTGGCTTGAAGAATGGAAGAAAATTGGCATAGGTAGTGGAACCGAAGACGACCCGTTAAAGATTGATATAGAGGAAGTTCAGAACCCAGTTGCTGAAGTAGAGCTTTTACATGCATATGACTCTTTCTATAGATGTAGACTATCCAGTCGAATGGGCGGATGGACATGAACCACAGACACCCGAAGTCCGAATAGAGTTCGGGGATGGATCGTCACCAGAGTATGTGACCATAGAGGAACTGATAGTGAGATTTCACCCAGTTTATATGCGGGCGGAAATGGATACAGTGCTTTGGGATTTATTATATAACAAGTTTAAGTCTATGGGGTATAGGTGGTCCTATATGACAGGATGGGAGATTTACTAGCATCACGAGTTAAGGCTTGCTCCCACCCCGACAGCGCTGATGATATTAGATGAGTATCTTTGAAGATCAGAACTTGTAGGAGAGTTAGGATAGATTTTAGTTTTATAACTCTTTTGTAATAAACCCCTGACCTATACACCAGGGATTTGTTGTAGGATTTCTTCAGAATAATTTAATAAAAAGTTCTTTGATTAAGTGTTTATCTTTTTGCTTGTGTGTTGTGCTGTATTTTGTGGGTGTCCTTGTCGCCTAGGAGTAAAAGAAATGAGGGATGAATTAAACTTAAAACTTAGTGAGATTCTAGTTTATCTTCTTTCATTGACAATAGAAGCTAGACAGCAGCATGAATTGAAAATTAGAGTGTGCAGCGGAAGTATAGATAGCTTGAAAGGCTGGTTGTTGGAATTGGTTTCTATTATGGAAGATGACTTCAAGCGAACTATGGAGAGGAAGTACGGCCAGAGCAAAAGTCAGGAGAACAAACTGAAATGCTCTGCAGACAAGCGTTTTGGGAACATCAATCGTCGGAATAATCATCCTTATAAGCAGCAGAAGTATCAGCCTCAGCTAATTTGGACAAATTTTTAGAATCGTCAACCAGCTCATGGGAACGGCAATGGCTTTGGTGTTGGAAATCGTTGCAGAATTTGTGGACAAAATTCACATATTGGAAAACCGCATTCTCAGGATACGAGGAGATGTTTCACTTGCAATGAGGTGGGTCACATGTCGCCTTATTGTCCTAATCGTGAGAAGAAGACCGGAGCTGAGACAAACAAGAAGGCTCAAGCAAGGATCTTTGCGATGACGTCGGAGGACGCACGAGCTTCTAATGAGATTATTGAAGGTAATCTTCTAGTCTTCAATAGTCTTGCTCGAGTTTTGATTGATCCAGGAGCTTCGAGATCGTTCATTTCTTCTGTTTTTGCCTTAAGTCTAGAGAAGCCATTGTCTAGAGTGAGTTGTGATTTGTTGATCTCTACACCTATTGGGAACTCGGTTGTTGCAACTGAGTATCTTGAGAAATCTCTTGTGGTAGTAGGAGGATAAGGTGTTGTGTGCTAATTTGATCTTGATTGACTTGTTTGATTTTGATGTAGTGAAATAACGCAACAAAATGATCTTAGTGACATCCGCAAGTAACTAACGCAACCAAATGATCTTAGTGGTAGTGGAAGCCATAGCACGATACTCAACTTCAGTGGAAGATCCAGATACGACATGTTGCTTCTCACTCTTCTACGAAATAAGAGAATCACCCAAAAAAATACAAAATCTAGTGATAGATTTGTGATCGACATGATCACTGACCCAATCAGCATCAGAGTATGCCCGTAGCTCTAAAGATCATGGAATGTCGTATCGGATATCGGTCGGCCAAAGAGACGAAATATCGGAGATATTGTGTAAAAAAATATCGGTAGTCAAAAACTAGTTTTTACCGTATATTTTCACAATCTAACTTCTAAAATGAGATATACTAATTTAAACAAAGAATAAATTTCAAAATATGCATATTAGGATAGAAAACAAACATGAAAGGTTTTTTTTTTCAAAAAAAAAAATTTTGAAAATTTTTTTTTAAAAAATAATTTTTTAATTAAAAAAATACCGATATATCGGTCCGAAACCGATATTTCGGCTATATATTGCCGATATTTGGAAATTTTTGAAAAAATGATATTTATTGGTATCGATGTATCGGTTTAGGGCTGATACCGATATATCGGCGAGACAATTTTCCATACTAAAGATGAGGTAGATTGAAGTAAAAAACTCTAAAATATAGTGCCCCGAAGCTACTAGAGGATTCGAAGAATGGCAGTCCAATGAACTATAGTAGGAGAAGCAACAAACTGACTAACAATGTGCACAACACACACAATATCTGGACGTGTAATAATGAGATAAACCAAGCTACCAACTATAGTGTGATATAAAGTAGGATATGATAAATGAATACCATCACAAAGAGAATACTGAACATTAAGTTCAAGAGGAGTATCAACAGTCCTAGAATCAGTAACACGAGCACGGTCAAGGATGTCAGCTATGTACTTGGACTGCAGGAGAAGATAACCCTTGGGAGAGATGGCTACTTCAATGCCCAAAAGGTAACGAAGAGATCTAAAATCCTTCATGTCAAAAATACGTGCTAATTTTGATTCTAACACTATAATTGTAACACCCGACAAATCGGTATGTTACTAAACACTGAAATAAGTCTTGTGATTGATTTTTCTTTTGCTATGTTTTGTGTCGTGGCATTAAAGCATGCGAAGAGAGCTTTCCAATGCCACCAATTTTGCGAAATTTGGATTTCAGACCAAAAAAGTTACGAAAAATTGAATTTCTGAATTTGGGGTCGCGAACAATCGTCAGGGATACGCGATCGATCAGGTACTGTGGCAGAATCAAATTTTAGGTTGATACGATCGATCGGCTCGATAGCGATCGATCGTATTTATTGTGATTTGCAATATGAGTACGCGCGATCGATTGCTTTGAAAAATGATCGATTGTAGTTACTGTGACTTTCGAATTGTGCATGCGCGATCGATCGATTCTGCTGGAAAATGCGATTTTGGCGTGTGCCAATCGATTGCTGTGGTTTGAGCAGTTTCCGATATTGCGATCTTTTGATTGGGGAATCCTATCAAAACTAAGAAAGCCATTGTGGGAGCGTCCTAGATGACTAGAAGGAGATTTTAAACCAATGGTGGAGATTTTGATTTGGGAAAGGGATTTCCTAGTAGAACTAGGATTTCTCTATAAAAACCACTTAAGGGGGATTGTTCCTAGTGCTTGAACATCCAGCCCTCATATCATTGGCACGTCTGCTTGAACGTTTGTTGTCCCATCAGTTGGTCATTATTGGATGTCCTAAATAGGGTATTGTTAAGACCGGTAATTTTCCATAAATTGAAGGAAATAATGAATCTTTGGTCTTGTTCTATCGGAATTTAGAGTCTCGACTCTCCAAGTTGTGGAAAGGTTGTCTCTTTTTGTGTAGTCAGTACCTTCCACTTCATGATCTCGTCCGGAATTAGTGGTCCTAATTAGGGTGGTGTGTTATAATGACTACAAAGTTCAAGATCAGTTTTCGGGATATTAAAGTTATTATGAAGGAGATGTATTACTTACTATGGAACCATAAGGGTGTTGAATCATACATGTGGGAATAGTTATGAAGTATTGGTATCATGAGGTTATACAAGATAGTATATAATTAGGTTAAATAAAACTCAATGGCATAAGTTTGGTCTCGGCCAGGACTCTTCCTGCGCTGATAGACGATGTTCAAAAATTCATAACTAATTGTAGGAAATTCAAAAAAAGAGGCCGTCTACTGGGTTGAATAATAGACTCTCGGGGAAATCTATAGTAAAAAATATCATAACTTAACTCGAACTGTAAAGATAGTGGTAAGAGTCAAAATTGGACTGTTATGCACATAACAGTACAAGGAATTAAGGAGCAATACACTAATAGTTAGTATCACGTGATTATATGAGTTTAAGGGTTAAGATAACCTTTAAGAAAGATGAAATGACATGAGTAATGACTATTACAGTAAGAGCTAATTCACTAAAAGGATAGCCGGGGGTGGAGTCATTCTAAACAGAGTCAATATTCCGCATATTGCAGTTTATCATTGGAAGTAGTTAAAGAGGTTCCAATTAGGGTTTGTACTCTCGAACCCTAGTTGTCCATTTGTCCTGGAATCATTTGAGTCTATCGTCAGTATTGAAAATTCCTATCTAGGGTTATGCACATAGAATTTACCAAGTAAGTGAAGTTACTGTATATCTCCTATGAGTTGGATGAAGCAAGAGGAAACTATTGCCATGATTACTCCATTGATGAATCGACTGTTGTTCGAGAATTCCTACTTCTCACTTCATTGTTGAGTTGTTTACCTATTGAGATATTGACATCTCAATGGTGCTCCTATGAGAGTCTATTGTTGAAATATGAGTATTTTTAGTAATCCTGATACAACCACTGTTGTTATAAGTTGATACCTAGTTCTCTAAAAACTGTTTTCTCCACTAAGAGTTAATGATGGAAACTCTCCGAGGTGGAAATCATAGTATGCTCATGAGCCATTGCTAGATCCATCGTGATCTCCGATATATTATGAACCTCTATAGTTCAGCCGATGAAGGCAAACATGTACGTTATTAGACTATATGACATTACGGAAGGTCTGCAGTCTCCGCCCATTGTGGCCGATAGCACTAATGGGGCTAACATCCCTAGATGCAAGGCCGGGTTCTTCTGAATGGCCTCTAGGATGTTTTGGTATAAATGTCCATAGGGGAAGTGGATTGACCTGAGAGCAAAAGTTGTCGATTCCTTACACTCTGTATGTTGGGAGTCTGAATTTAATGTTATTTCTATCCGTACAAAATCAATGTTCAGAGTCTTAATTGAGTATCACATTCTTTTTATAAAATGCTAATGTTCTAGTAAGTTGATAATTGAATCTTCAATTTCTGATTTCTTTGAGCTATAAATTCTTGTTTTGAACTTGGAGTCTATATATTTTATAATCATGCATCCTCTGATGCAAGAATTAAAAAAGAGTAAAGTTGAGAAGGTAAGAGTTACTGAAGCTACGATGGACGGCTAGAGATTTACAAACGAAGATTCTTCATTTATTTTATGGTTTTACTGAACTCTTATTGCTTAGGTGGCCTTTGTGCCTAGAATTTAATTATTGTTGTTGGATTATTTTTTTGCTGTAATAGACTAAGTAGTTTGGTTAGTAATGTTATGTTTAAAATTTGAATACTTGAATATTGTTTGGTCATCTCAATCCTATGTGATTCCACGATATTGTTATTGGGTATGAGAAAGATTAAGTATTCGGTCACGTCCTAGATTGAGGATCTCTTAATAGTCTTTGATTGGTTGCTTCCACGCTCTAATCGAGGTCTATAAATTTGGGGCGTGATAATAATCCATCAACATCATCACCAGAAATGATCATATCATCGAAATATAAAGTAGAATATGACCAGCAGCGGTGCACTTCAAAAAAAGAGCAGAATCATGATCACTGGGGAAAAAGCCAAGAGAAATTGTGATAGGGGAAAACTTTTGAAACCAGGCCCGGGGTGCTTGTTTAAGACCATATAACTCTTTCTTAAGCTTGCAAACTTCATGAGGGTTATGAGAAACACCAGGAGGGGTACCAGGTAAACTTTTTCTTGAAGATCGCCATTCAAGAAGTTATTTTTAACATCCATCTAAGATATATGCCACTAACAAACATAGACAATAATAATAAGAGTGCGAACTATAGTCATTTTTGCATAAGGAACAAAAGTCTCCTCATAATCTATACCATACTATTGAGAAAATCCATTTACAACTAGTCTAGCCTTCTACCGCTCAACTGACCCATCATACTTGGTTTTTATTTTATAGATCCAATGCAAAGCAATTGTATTCTTATCAAGTGGTAGAGTTACCAAACCCCAAGTATCTGTCTTATGCAAAGCAGAAAGTTCTTTAGCCATGCCTGTTGCCAAAGAGGATTAGAAACCAAAGTGTCAGTCTAGTAAGAACGAGAGAATGGGGCCCATGAAGTTAAACAATATCTAAACTATCTTTAGACTCAGAGAAAGGGGAATAACATCAGACTTGGTTAGGTTATGAGAACTAACAGGAATATAAAAGAAGAGTATATGCTCAAGAAACACAACATGACGAGAGACATGCAATTTCTTGGTCATTGGATCAAAACAACGGTACCCCTTTGGACCCTCACCATAACCTAGAAAAATGCAAATAGTAGAATGAGAAGATAATTTGCTATGCTCTACATGAGGTCGAAAAACAAAACAAGTATAAACAAACACTCTTAACAATGAATAATCAGGAGCATGCCCATACAACTTTTCAAAAGATGCCTGACCTAAGGTGTGAGATGAAGAGATTTATTAATTGAGTGGACAACAATATGAATTGCTTCTCCCAAAAATTCACGAGGAACATGGGTAGACAATAAGAGAGAACAAGTAGTTACAACAATATGTCTATGTTTTCTCTCAACAACACCATTCTGCTTTGGAGTGTCAGTACATGGGTTTGGTGAAGTGTTCCATCAAAAGCAAGCAATTTACAAAATTTAATAGAGGTACACTTACCACCCAAATCACATCTAAAACACTTAATAACAATAGAATGTTGAATTTTGACAACGGCATGAAACATAGTATAAATACCGAAGAAA
The DNA here is from genome assembly GCA_039654745.1 of Houttuynia cordata. NCBI lineage: Eukaryota > Viridiplantae > Streptophyta > Magnoliopsida > Piperales > Saururaceae > Houttuynia > Houttuynia cordata. The sequence goes on along the minus strand of CM077508.1, from coordinate 15,723,671 downwards.
TTAGAATAATTCTTCATAAGAAAACCCAACAATACCGAGTGTAATTGTCAATAAAGGAAACATAATATCGAGACCCTCCTTTTGTAGGAATAGGAGAAGGTCTCCACACATCAAAATAAACCAAGTCAAACAGGGCAAGAGAAGAAGAAATACTTCTATTAAAAGGCAAGACAGAAAATTTTGCTAGTTTATAATCATTATAATAAGAAATATCATGTGTTTATAAATTTCCTAATGCTCCTATAGAAGCCAAGTATTTTAAACAAGATGCTGACACATGACCCAAACGAGAATGCGATAAATAAAAATTAGAAGAAGAATGACTCAAAGAAAAGAAGGCAAGTCAACACTAGAGGTTGCAACCGATAGTATTCTTAAGGTGCGTTTGAGAGGCATATTTTAGGGTGCAAAAACTGCTTTTTAGGCATTTTTAGGAAAAATCTTGAAAAAAAAATAATTTTTACCCGACAAAAGCGGCTTTTACTTAGAAACTGGTACTAAAGTTGCTTTTTAAAAAAACCTTTTCATAACGAGATTTTCTAAAAACCGGCTTTTGTGTGTGTATCTAGCGAGAGGGTAAAATTGACAGTATCTGCCCTCTTAAATTTTAGAATTTCTTCGATCATGTCTTCAAATAATTTTGGGTTTTTCATTCCCGAACATGGCTTCCCCTTGTCGAGCTCATCCCCTTCCCTCTGCTGTCGTCGTCTCACACTGGACAGTCTCGGGATCTTTGCCGTGTAGCTCAAGTCCATACATCTCCCGACGTCGTCTCTGATCGGACACCCGCTGTGATTTCCACCTTCTACCACCGTTAGCTCTTAGCTCTAAGTCGGCTCCTCTGTCGTTGTCGTCGTCTCCTATCAGACAGCCACCTGAATCATACAACCGTCGTCATCTCCGATCAGACGTTTCCCACCACCAATATCACCATCGAACTTATTCAACTATGGCTCCCACAGGGGCTTCGACTCATCCAGCGGCGTCAACACGGCCGGATCGACCAGGTGCCAGCTGACGAACTCCTCGTCGTCGTCCAGTTGGTCGTCATCGGAGTCGAAGCTGGGGAAGATGAATTGCTTGTCCAAGTCCACCTCCGTCTGCTTCCATCTCTCCCTTCCTAGCTTGTCTCTCACCTGCAAGCAGTTGAAGCTCAATGAACGAAAGCTCGTTCTTTTCTTTATCTGAGAAGATTGACAAGCTCAGATCTGAAGGAGGACTTTTGTGGTGTTTCTTCTATCTGTTTTATGCAGCAAAGTATACAGTTTTTAGCAAAAAAAACAAGTTACTTGCCAATCCATCAATCGCGACTCCACGGAGAATTGGGCTACCATAAGGAAGTTCAAAGGTATCCTCCCATCGTTTTTTGGAAGATAAAAACTTTAATTGCTTCTGCAAGGCAAATGTTGTGCAGATGCTCTTGCTAATTTTGCATTTGATGAGTTTGGTTGCTGCTGGCTTACGTCCCTTCCACCTCTCTTCTTTTCCATATTGCTGGCTGACTATGCTGACTGAGCCTTTCTTAGGCTCTGCAGGTTTAAGCTTTGGTTCCCTTCCGCATCCCCTTAAAAAATCCTCCTTTTTGTACTTTTTACATGGATTTTTGCTCTATTCAGTTATCTTTAACTGTACATGTATTTTGATTGTGTTGGAGTGGGTGGTATTGGTGGAAGTTTGTGATTTGAATGTAAAAAGAGTTTACGTGCATTGGTTTTGCATGAATTTGAAGTTATATCTCATGTTGATGCAGTTCTTCTTAGATGAGAATAAGTTGATTTTGGCAATATTTGACAATCAGAACTTGGGGAAGCTTGCTGAGTGTGCCCAGTAAGTGCTCTGCTTTCCTGTACGATCAATAATATATGGTCTAAACTATTGCTGTTTTAGTTATGATATTATGCCAGAAATTAACTCTTGTGCAACATTGGGATTGTATGTTCTTGTGATCTGTTGTTTTGGCATTTGTCTCTATTTTTTTTTGCAATCAAGCGTTGAGACTGGAACTTGGTTACTATACTAGTTAAACATTTTGTTTCTAATTTGATATGAAATATGGTTAAAACCTGTGTTCATGTAAATTAGGAGCTGTTTTGGTTTCAGATTGATGCTTTTCATGTCTAAAATGCATGGGGACATGCTTTGATATGTATGGAACATTATGCTCAATCTCGCGTGAAGTTCAAGTAAATAATGTGTTTTTGCTAGAAGAATTCATGTCTTTTAACTTCATTCAATTTAATTCTATAGGGTGTTTGTCACACCCTGTTATAAAGCTCCAGCAGTTATTCACTGTACTGCTGTGCAAGTCTTGCATCGAAGACAAGAAGTCAAGTTTTATAGGCAGATCTGACAAGTGCATGCTGAAACCAGGATGCCTGCCATGGCACCAGTTTTGTGCTAAGTGCCTTGAAAACTAGTAAGGGAGGAATATATTTGTGCATAGTGAAAAATTGTCCATTGACTTGACTTACTGCCATTTTGAAATGAATGTTGTTTGAATGAGTCCAAAATTGTTGATGGTAGGATTCCTAAGCTGAAAGGCATTTGGATCTGTTTGAATACAAGTCAGTGTTTATAGGCAGATCTGACAAGTGCATGCTGAAACCAGGAGGCCTGCCATAGCACCAGTTTTGTGCAAAGTGCCTAGAAAACCAGTAAGGGAGGAATATATTTATGCATAGTGAAAAATTGTCCATTGACTTGACTTACTGCCATTTTGAAATGAATGTTGTTTGAATGAGTCCAAAATTGTTGATGGTAGGATTCCTAAGCTGAAAGGCTAATATCATTTGGATCTGTTTGAATACAAGTCAGTGTTTAGGTACATGTATGCCATGATTGTCTTTTATCAATTTTAAGGAATATTATGTCTTGCGAAAAACGGTCAAATGGTCTGTACTGTGTGAATTTTTAAAGGCCTTGATGGAATGCATTTCACTTAACTAGAACATGATCTTACTGCTCAAAATAGCATATCTCAATAGCAACCGGAAGACATTGATCTCAATAGCAGATCTCTTGCAGGGTCCTTTGACTCTTTACCTCATGGCACATCTTACTATTTGCTGAATGTAGCTATAAATGGTCACAACAATTTCTAATTCAGTGGCTGCCATGTTTGTGAAGTACTTAAAAAGTCTCGACTCTGAGAAGCTACAAAACTTGTTATGGAGACTTCAATGGAGTTTAAGAACAGCTAGACCAATCTGCAAAAAGAAAGAACAGCTAGCCCAAGGCAGCCTTTGACTGTACTAAATTGAAATAACTGTAATTTTATCTTTTTATTGAGTTGTCTTTGCACGTACTATTGTTCAGCTCCATACAACTTCTAATCCGCATGTACACTTTTAGGCTAAATTAGATATGTATTCACCAAGTTGCGGACTAGTGATCAGCAAGAAAAGGGTATATGAGAGCCTCTCTAATTGTCTCTTCTTTTTTATATCACAATCTAATTGTCTCTTTTGCATTTGGCCAATTTGTGAAGGAATTCATTATTAGTTCATCAAATACAAAACAAGTCTTTCCAAGTGCTAATTGGCCCAATGCAAACTGCCAATTGGCCTATCTTTATCCATTTGAACTACAATGTGGCAATGTGATGTATCTACAAGCTGCCTAACTGTGTGAACTATTTGGCCAAAGCAGACGATCCTTTTTTTTTTTAGACACAAAGCAGACGATGGTGTTCTCTTTGGTTCTGATACACATTGCTAAATGCAAAAGAGACAATGTCGGTCTACCACAAACTGTGTGAATTTTTTGTGGCAATGTATGTTTACTGCAAATCATGTTCTCCTTTATAATATTCTTTGCTTGTTTAATCCATAGCCTCTCTTGCTGTATAGTTTCTCCAAAGGTCATACTTTTCTTGATAATAACTTTGCATACACTTTGTTTAAGGTCATACAAAGTTGAGGTTTGGGAATAAGCATTCAAATTGGCTCAAAAGTGAAGAAAATAGCTAGCATTGTAAACATCGCTCCATCCCTTGAACCTCCCCCTATCCACAGGAGCAGATAAACCTTATTTTTTAGGCACAAAGTAGTCTCTTTCCATAACTACCGTTGAATGTCATGTGCCTCAATGGGGGGAAGCATTGTCGTGTGTGCTTACTGACTCCTCAATTTTTATTTATGGGATATGTCAATTGTAGTGCCTCATGTGCCTCTATTTGATGAAATTAATATGTTAACATGATATGTGCCCTTCATCTTGGCTTTACTAGCATTGACTTTGGGGGGTGTTGATAGCTACGCTGATGAAATTGGACTTGACTGGGTCTAGATCATGTATGTTTATATGGTGTGATTTTGTAAAAAAAGTTTGGATCACATATGGATATATACATGACAAGATGAGCCATTCTTTTTAATCACCACAAACCTATTAAAAATTTTCTTATACAAAAAATGATATAATAAGCAATTTCATAGGCATTCTCCAAAAATTGTATATATTGAGGTCAAGATTCTAGCTTACAGAAATTGAGTCATAGATTTTCTAATAGACAGTTGATGAATGGCTAAAATCTGTGCCTTTGGATTACATATTGATGTCAAGATTCAATCATTCTTTATCTCATTAAGGAAAAAAGCATCACAAGAGCCATTTATTATTTTCTAAAATCTGGCCCATCCAAACAAGCTTTGGGGGTGGCTTTTGACAAAAACGCTTTCGGAGTGGACGTTACCATACGGGTCATGATTTAACTTTGCATTAATAAAATCAATTTTGTTAAAAAGTAGCTTTTTGAAAAAGAAAAAGTGGTTGCCAAATGGTACCTTAGTTCATCCAAAATATAAAGTCCCCCATTCCTACGGCCTGCCCCAATTAGCTTTTGGGATTATAGATCCTACACATGACAAGAAGTAAAAGAGAAAGAAACTGAGTAACCAGAATCACACAATTGACCAACAAAACAAGATTCAATCTAAGATTGTGAATATGATAAACATTAGAAAGTGATAAATTAGGTGTGACAACAGAACCAACACGTGCTAAGGGCATATGAGTACTATTAGGACTCATGAGAGGTACATATGAGGTAGGACACAAAGGAGCAAAAAATGACAAATTTGATATATGATGGGAAGCTCCAGTCTAAGACCCATATAGAGGAAAGCATACCTGAAGAATTAGGAGATGATAAACTTTTAGGAGCAGAGACAGACATGGCATGTGGCTGTGTGACAAGAAACTTTTGAAATTGCTCAACATAACTGGCCACTGTGGGCTAAGTGACCCTAAGTGACCAAGTATGGGTATGGCAATTATACAGCTCAGGTTATCGTACGGTAAGATACGACAAAAAATAGAATATACGAAAAAATACACGAAAAGTACGGGGAAGTAATAAAATTGAAAATCCAATATAACAAAAGTGTATCATTAGTTCAAAATAAAGTATTTTCTTCCTTAGTAGCCCAAAATACTAAAAGATTCTACAAAATAAAGTGTCTTCTCGTTAAGAGTGGCCAATGCCAAGTCACGAATAGAATCCGGAACATTTTTACATGGCCTCACATCTCTTTGACTCAATTGTGATAAATGAATCTTCATTCTTGTTATGCTTGAAGCAATAAAAACTTCTCCACATAATTTGCATTTAAGCTCATTACCACCCTCTTCAATTACATACTCCCAAAAGGGATCCTTCGGCCTTCGCATTTCACTACAATCCACAAGTAGTTTATTACCCACGAATTGAGATGCCTCAACGAAACAAGTATACATATTAATTATAAAAAAAAAAGAAACAAGTATACATATTCTAGGCACATACTGAGAATGAAGATAAATAGAAAAGAATATACAAAATTCACATCTCACACTAGGAAGGAATACTAATACGAATAAAGATTCTCAAACTCTTAAGGTGCAAGAAAAGGAGAAAAAGGAAAAGACTGAAGATGCTTGGCAATAAAAGAGACATAAACCAATCAAGTAGATTTCCATCCATCGAATATTTGCAAAATAAATGGTTATTAACTGGAAAGTTCATTCTTTGGAGACAGATGCTCATTCAAAGTTTACTAATTCTTTAAATAGTTATTTAAGCTTTTGTTTGGTAAACTTGACCAAAAATATAAGTTACTTCAAATGAATAGAATAAAAAAGAACAGTCGGAAAGCCACCATCACAAAGTTGCTTCCTTTGGTTTGAAATATCAGGAACATGCAAAAAAAAAGTAACTTCCTTATAAAGATTTACAAGATCCTCTTTTGAATTCATACACTTGTATCCTTTCTTGCCAAGAGAATAACCAAGAAAGACACAGAATTATCAAGCTTCTCAGAAGTAGGATGTAACAAATTATCAAACGCAACACAGCCAAACACACGAGGAACAAGATTGAATAGAAAAAAAAAAGGAAGTAAAACAAAAAATGGTTATTTTCCATTCCATACACAAAAGTGCATTCTGTTTATCAAATAGCATGCAGAAGAGCTTTTTTTCCAAAAAAAAAAGGGAACTTGCATACCCCCTACTAGTAAAGGGGCTCCCTTTTATAATATAAGTAGAGTTGCTGGGGCTGAGAGCAGCGAATCAAACTACAAAGCTGATTCGGTTGTCCGGAGGAGTGGAGCAAAGGTGCCCTTAAAAGAAGGGTTTTAGAGGTTAATGCAAGAAATGCATATCGAACGTCAGCACAAGCAATTCGCCTAATCAGCCTTTTCAGCAACTTGCAATAAACATGAAACAAAATTCTACTACGATCGCAAGAGAATCATTCATCAGCAAGACACCAGAACTCCCTTCACTCAATTCATCGAAAATAATCATAACATAAATAAAAAAAATTCTTAAATTGGATAAAACTCACCTGTTATTGAGCAAATTCTTCACAGCAACATGTGTGCCATCCAGCAAAACCCCCCTGTAAACAATCCCAAAACCCCTATGTATCCTACCCAAAAACCCATAAATCACCGAAAACCATTCTATCTTCCCAATCTCGAGCCAATTCGAAGGCTTGGATAGGGATTTGGGTTCAGGAGAGGGAATCACGAGAAGAGCTAACTGGTGGGGGGCGGAAGAGGACTCGAGGGATCACCCCATCGGAATCGGACAGCAAGAGGAATAGTGTTTACGGCAAAACTAGGGATTTAAGACTAAAATGTGTTTTGCGCACTTAAACGCATTTTGTTACACAAAAATGCATTTTTTCACACAAAAATGCATTTTTTCACAAATACGCATTTTGAACGCTATTTCTTTCGGCTGCCTACCCAAAGCGCATTTTGCGAATTTTAAACCCATTTAAAATGCTTTTCTGGTCACAGAGTCTGTGGGATTAGAAGATGATGTGGCTCCAAATTCAAACGGGCCTGATGGTGGTACAACTACTGCGATATTAGGTTGTGGAGGCCTATATGGTCGATGTTGGAATTGGTTTTGATTTTTAAATTTTCAAGGAGGAGTATGCTGGTGGCCAGTAAATTGTTGATGTTGTTGCATTCTATTCAATATCTTAGGACATTGATTCCTCTAATATCCCTTCTGCTTGTAGAAATGACATTCATGATTATAAGGCTTCGAGAAGTCTTGGAGGTATTCCTAAAATAGATGGATTAGGAGGTTGGAGAACTCTTTCTACATGGGACTTAAGATGAGTTTCCTCAGCCAACAACTCATTGACCACCGAGTCAACAGAGGGAAGTAGACTATGATGTAGAACTGTCCCATGAACTCCCTCAAAATCATCATGGAGAGCCATAAAAATTGAACGAACTGTTATTTCTATCTATGGGCAATATATGGTGCAAACACATTTAGTTCTGATGATTCAATCTGAGCTAACTGACCCCAAATTTTAGTCATGATAGAATAAAATTCCTACATACTCATACTTTTCTGTTGAATTTCCTAAATGTCCATTTCCAACTGATATTATTTCACAAAATTTGACTATGTGAACAGTCTTGCCAAATGATCCCAAATCTCCTTAGCTATTTCATATTTTGCCAACTGAGTACCTATATGTGACTTAATAGAATTGTTTATGTAAGTAATAATTTTCAAAATTGTTGGATTCCCAAGTATCTAATTGTTCTTCGTGTTTTGCAGAACTTTGATCTATAAGTTTATCAAAGGTTCTAATAACATAACCCCACATCTTTTTGCCCTTAAAAAAATTCTTCATCACTTAACTCCAATACGAATAATTTCTCTCATTCAATCTTACAATAATATATTAAAATGAATTATCTATTTCACTAGCCATTTTAAAAGCCAACAAAAATAATAAGCAATCACAGAGAAGTTATGAATGAATTACCGGATTCAAAAGATGAGAAAGAGAGGGTTCCAAATTACTGCGACTCCAAATTATTCTAGACCACTACGACTCCAAATATTGAGATTTCTTGATCTTTGACTCCATATTACAACGACTCTAAATTGCTATGAACTCCAAATTTTTTGGCAAAAATCATGGAAGAGATCAAACTTTCTTCCATAAGATCATAGATCAAAACTTCCATTGTTCCGATACCATGTGAATTGAGAAGCGAAGAAGGAACAAAGAGGGAGACTAGGGTTTCTATTATGGTTACTTGAATGTCAAAATACAACAAAGAGAGATATATAGTCTTACACATAATAAGTAAAAGATAAATTTACCCTTACATCTAATAATAACTCAAATACTGCCAAAACCATCTTCTTTGCCAAAGGCAAGGACCTCGTTCATAGGCTTTCTCACCTTCCATTTTCACATTGTCACACTAAAAATTATATTGGATAGGAAAAGGCTAATCAAAATGTTGCACCCAAACAATTGCGGAAAGCAAAAAAAACTAAAAAAAATTGAACAATTTTTGTCATTGTTACATATAGAACATGAATATGAATCATGATGACAAAATTTTTTTTTAATTAAAATCAATTACCATAGTAGAATCGAGGTTGAACCTCTAAATAATGAGAAATTTGGAAAGTCAATACGCTTTTTCTCATGCCAAATGCATAAAGTCCAAGAACCTGATCTTCCAAGCACAACACAAATCTTGATAATTTCAAGAAGAAGGGTCCCAATATTAGAATAAAATGTGTTATGATTAGAGAAGGAAGAAGATGAAATTAGAGATTTTTGGGAGGTTGAGGATGGCTCTCCTCTTGGGTATATGAAGAGGAGAGAAACAAGAAAAGGGAAGAGAAAGTCCAGCCAATCCAGCTTCCCATTTGAGCTAGCTTTCCGGCACCGGCATGCCGGACAGATACATAGATTTGGATATTTCAACGGTGGGACAATTTGTCCGCCTCTTGTATTGTTTAACTGTCATCAACACGTGGGAACAAGTTTTGGTTTCACGTGTTCAAGGTTGCACTTATGCAGCCCACTACGGAAACCTAATTTTTAACTTTCATTTCTTTAATTTTTTTGAGTGATTTAGTAAAGAACTCATGAGATTAGTGTTTCATGTTGTATGTGAGAGTGAGCTAAACCCCACACGTATGCCAACTTGAGAGAATCACAAACCGAAATTTGAAATTCGGAGAGTTGAAAATGTCCTAGATACTATGAACGTAATTTAGGAAGTGAGAGAATTTATGGGCGTTTTAATTGAAGATTAGAAGAGAATTAATTTAAAAATTAAAAAAAGAAAAGAAAAAACCCCTCCCTAATTAATAGGGAGGAAGGCTTCGCTCTAGGAATCCGGATCTGATGGTGAAGTGACTCCATCCAACCATGTAATGCAAATCACTTGAGAGCACATGACTTGTATTTCCCCTCACATTCAAATGGCAAAATTCTTTAGTTACGAGTCAAGTGCTCTCACGAGGTCGAGGGTGAAGTGACTCCAGCCAACCACGTAATGTAAATCACATCAGAGCACGTATATGGTGCAAACACACTTAGTTCTGCTGATTTAGTGAGAGCCAACTGATTCTAAATTTCCGTCATGACATAATAGAATTCTTGGATACTTTTCTTTTGAATTCCCCGAATGTCCATTTCTAACTGATATTGTTTCGCAAAATTAGACTCTGTGAACAATCTTGCCAAATGATGCCAAACCTTTTTAGCTATTTCATAATTTGCCAACTAAGTACCTATCTGCGACTCAACAGAATTGTTTATCTAAGTGATAATCTTCGAATTGTTGGATTCCCAAGTATCTAATTGTCCTTCATATTTTACAAATTTTTGATATATAGGTTTACCAAAGGTCCCAATAATATAACCCTACATCTTTTTGCCTTTTACAAACTTCTTTATCACATAATTCTAATACCAATAATTCGTCCCATTCAATCCTACACTAATAGATTGAAATGAATCATCTCTTTCACTAAAACCAATGGAAACAATAAACAATCTAAAGAAGAGATGAACGAATTAACATATTCAAATGACGAGAAAGAGAGAGCTCTAAATTAATGAGACTCCAAATTACTCCGTATCTACAATTTCCTAAAGAGAGGGCTCCACATTACAGCGACTCCAAATTATTCCAGGCCACTATGACTCCAAATACTTCAGATTACTCCATATTACTACATTGCTGTGAGTCTAAATTTCTTGGAAGAGATCAAACTTCCTTCCATAAGACCAACGATAAAACTTTCCATTGATCCGATACCATGTGAATTGAGAAGAAATCAAGAGGAGAAGGAACAAAGAGGGAGACTATGGTTTCAATTATGGTTAATTGAATGTCAAAATACAACAAAGAGAGATATATAGACACATAATAAGTAAAGGATGAATCTACCCTTACAGCTAATAATAACTCTAATAGATACCACTGGAATTAACTTATTAACATGTATGCTTTTATTCCTCTTTTTGGGAATATTTAATTTGTGCATGCAAACAATTATCTTTCTCTAAATCATTTTAAATAGGTTTGCCGCCACTATGCAGGGGTGTTTAGGGTTTAGATTGCCACCAACCTTGGAAATTTTGTGAAATTATAAACTTTCTGTTTTTTTGTAGCATTATATTAGAAGCAATATTTCTGTTTGTGGACATATGCATTTGACATCTATGAACAGACTAGGATAAGAATACCTGAGTTTCCTTCTGAGATATTTGGCACAAGTAGAGGATATGAGTTTAAAAACTGTAGTAGTTGTTTAATGCAAACTTTTTCATGATTTGAAAAGAGCAGATGTTAGTTGAAATCTTGCCTGCTAGTGGTTCCACCAATCCTTGTGAGGATTAGATGCTTCAACTGTTTAGAAAATATTTTTCTTTTTTGGTACATCTCTATAGTTTTTCTCGTTATATATGAAACTGGATATGTGGCTAGTGCCATGTGAAAGAAGTTTGAATTGATTGAAGCACAATTTTACAATTACATCTCAAAGAAACATTTAAATTGTTTTGTGAAGTTCTACTCGGTGTGAAAACTGAACCATAGGCATTTAAAATTGAATAAGTTCTAATATTTCTTGAAACCAAACTCTAAGGTGGTTTTATATGCGTCAACTTATTTCTCGTCATGCATACCGGAACAAATATTTATATTTTGATATACTGCAAGATGTAATGATTGTGTAATTACATGCATATTTACAGGATCATTTGGAAATGCCTTTCTTTTTTTCGGGGTTTCAGATGTGGGAGCTGAATGCAATGTTAGTTTGCCATTATGGACATCTTTAACTTAGATCATTAAAAGTTAATGACCTTGTCTTGTACATTATGGTGGTGATGTTCATTAAAATAAATGTTACGGCATATAGAAGCTTTTTATCATTCTAAGAATATGTTAATTGTGCAGCAGTTGAGACCAATGTCTTGTGCTAAGACTTCAAGCATGTCCATACTAAGTCCCCACTCTGCTCAAAATGATTTTTGTTTGAAGCTCCTATCATTGCTTTCAGGTAGGATCTTGGATGCCATTAATTCTAGAATAATTCTGCTCAGTGATGGGATTTAACAATTTTTCTCAACTAAAAATTTATTTACCACTTAAAAAATTCCAAATCTATCTGTTTGGTTGCTAATTTGTACTAAAGAGCATCTGTGGCTGTTGTGTGTCCAGTGGTGTGTTTGGACCGGTACATGAGCAAGCCGTGAAAGAATGTGAGATGCCTAAGTAATGGCAACAACTGTTTTCTTTTCTATAAGGGTGCGTTTGGGAATCAAGATTTGGATTTGAGGATTTGGATTTGGAGGCCCAAAATCCAAATTCACTGTTTGGATCCCCCTTTTATTTTTAGGAATTTGGATTACCAAAATCTCCTGGAATTCTTGAAGCTACCCATTTTAACTAACAGGTGAAGATTTGTAAATGACGCCTCCGAGACATCATTTACAAATTCTCGGGCTCGGGCATGGGTGTCGAGCCAGATCCCTCTCTCCCCAACCCTAAAGCCCTTCACCTCCTTCCTCATCCAGTTGTCCATCTGCCGTGCTCCTCCCTCTCCGCCTGCCCTTTTCGACCGCCGTGTTCCTCCTTGTCAACCGCCGTGTTCCTCGTTTCCTTCCTCCGCCAAGCACCTCCCTCAGCCATGCTCCGCCTTTTCGACCGCCTTTCGTCGGCTTCTCATGCTAGATCTTCAACCTACGGCTCTATCCTTCACCGGATCTTCTGTCTCTCGCTCTCGAAGAAAACCTACTTTGTCCTCTTCCTTGAGCCTTCCCACTTGTGTCCATCTTTTTCTGTACCTTTTTTTTTCAATCTGCTACTCTATCTTAGTTATGTGTCTTTCTCTCTATTTTTATATATTCACCATCAGAATCTTAGTTGTGTTCATTGATAATTTTACTAGACTCCATTCTACATTGATGGTCTGATTTGGTTTTCAGGCATGTAATTGTTTTTGGTTTATATTCATTATAGGTGTTAAAATCCATGTTATTGTTGACAACAATTTTAAAGCTACCTTTTGCATATAATGGACAGGTTTCATGTGATATTTAAAAAAATGGATCTTTGAGTTAATGGGTGGTTTGTCAATGGGGCATTTAGTGTACTGGCATTTGGTTAATCGTTATACAACCATCAAAATATGTGGTTTTTCTCTCATCCTGTTTTCTCTAATCTGGTTAATGGTTATACAGCCATCAAAATATCATGGTTTGGTGGTTTTTTCTAATTTGTCATTACTGGAGCAAAAAGTAGTAATAATGTTGATAAAAAACCCAGTTGTATCAAAACAAACCCCTGCATTATGTCATTTGTTATCTGTTTAACCTACTTGCTTTAATACTTCGGCATTGCTTTACTTGTTGCTCTCTCTTTCTCTCTCTACTCAATGTATTTCATGTTTGAATTAATCTTTACTTTCATCAATGTATTATCTCTCTACTCAATATATTTCATGTAGTGCATATTATATAACCCTCTTATCATTTTGAAAGCTATCGAGAAGCTTATAACTGTTCTCATCTCAGTTTATGGTAAAGTTGTAATACCTGTCTCATGCGAGGTCCAACTATGAGCTACCATGGAGAGCAATTCTACTGGTTCCACTTGATTGCAGTATGAAGAAACCTATATTCCTGTTCTTATTGACCAACAAGTGGACGGCAGCTAGTAGCCACAAAGGTGATTCAGATGCTTAGGAAAGGAAACATTTAAAAGGGAAAACAACAATAGATGAGAACATATAAATATTGCATAAGCATTTCTATAAATATATTTATTATTACTCTATTATACATTTAGTCCTTTGTATTTTTCATTTCATAAATACTAACTATATCTGTCTCCAATTGGTGGAGACTTCACAAACTGGTCAAGCACTTGTAGACAATTTACTGCATGAACTTCACAAACTGGCCTAGGTTCGAATATGGTGGAGACTTCACAAACTGGCCTAAGTTCGAATATGGCATTGGATTGGGTCCTAGTCACATGGGTGTTGAAATTGTGGTTGTGTTGGACCTCGTACTAACACTATTCTTTTTTTTTGATTGCCTTATAATAACACTATTCTAAGATATAGGTTGCGGATATTTGGACCAGGATTCCTAGCTACATAGGCATTGAATTTGCTGTTCTTTGCATCATTCTTTCGTTTTATAATAAAATGCTCATTTTTGTTGTTGTTGTAGGTGGATGGGGGGGGCGTGTTAGGGGGCCAATGGTATTAATTTCCTTATCTTTGAAATATATACAGTTGTCTATCTGAACTCTAGTTGCAGAAATTTTTTCTGCATTACGTATGGCTTTTCTCTTACACGATGCATCATATCTGTGAGTGTGATGATCTATGGGAACAAGTAGTTGTCCATTTGTTAATTTACATTTTAATTGTTATATCAGAATTATAGCTGCAAGAGATTCATATTTTCTAAATAGTGCAGATACTGCAGATTCTATTTCACCTGTTAATCAAAACTGTCTTGAGATTCTCATTGTAATTTTTTTTCCTTCATAGTAACTGGAAGTTTTTGTCCTCATGCAAACGCATGTATAGATTCATGTATGAGAATATGATCCACCCCAAAAAAATTGAAACAAAGTATAACAAGAATGAAGAATTTGGAATGCTAGTAGATTAGTGAAATAAATAGTTTAGCACTGAATCATGCCCTCAGGTTGTCTGATAGAAAGAGCAAAGCTCACTGTGTGCATGCCCATGTTATTTTCTTTATGTAACTTCCGAAGTGCAAATATGTTAGGCTCTAACTTTAACAAGTGAGGATGCTCATGTTGAAATCTGATAGGATCTAGTTCCAAAACTAACCTTGATTTTGAAAGTTAGTGATGAATGAGGATGCTCATGTTAGTTAGCTGATCAAATATAAGTTCTACAGTTTATATATGTTTTTTAGATAGATTTATACTTAGATTTCCGTGATTTTTGTGCTCACTTGAATAACAAGTAGTTGTCCATTTGTTAATTTACATTTTAATTGTTATATCAGAATTATAGCTGCAAGAGATTCATATTTTCTAAATAGTGCAGATACTGCAGATTCTATTTCACCTGTTAATCAAAACTGTCTTGAGATTCTCATTGTAATTTTTTTTCCTTCATAGTAACTGGAAGTTTTTGTCCTCATGCAAACGCATGTATAGATTCATGTATGAGAATATGATCCACCCCAAAAAAATTGAAACAAAGTATAACAAGAATGAAGAATTTGGAATGCTAGTAGATTAGTGAAATAAATAGTTTAGCACTGAATCATGCCCTCAGGTTGTCTGATAGAAAGAGCAAAGCTCACTGTTTGCATGCCCATGTTATTTTCTTTATGTAACTTCCGAAGTGCAAATATGTTAGGCTCTAACTTTAACAAGTGAGGATGCTCATGTTGAAATCTGATAGGATCTAGTTCCAAAACTAACCTTGATTTTGAAAGTTAGTGATGAATGAGGATGCTCAGTTAGTTAGCTGATCAAATATAAGTTCTACAGTTTATATATGTTTTTTAGATAGATTTATACTTAGATTTCCGTGATTTTTGTGCTCACTTGAATTTTTTAACTGTTCATGCAGAAAAGTGTCAAAGCCAAGGGTTATAGGGATAAGGTGTTAGAGAATTGAGAAGATATTATGACACTCTTTGGTTAAGATAGAGCCATTGGTGAGGGTGCATAACACTTTGATGATATACTTGAAGATGAAGGAGAGGAGCAACTAAGTGAACCTAAGGGAGAAATAAGTGTTGGATTTATCTCGGAGCCAACAAGAAGACGGTTGCGTGATGCGGCACCATCTTCCTCAATGCAGACAGCTCCTATGATACTGTGCTAGATGCATTGGACTACATCCCTTTGTTCTTTTAAGTGACCAACTTAGTATAAGTGTGATCTAGATTAATTATTTCTAATTGTGGCCCATTGAGATGAGTTTGTATGTGTGCCTCAATAGATCAAGGACGCAAAATTTGCTCTAAAAATGGGTCTTGTCTGTAAGGGTCCATGTTATCTATGAAATTTTGGCTAGAAAGTATGTACCCTGTTGTATATCTGCATGTACACTGTCAACCAGTTGTTTAACATGTATTTGGGCTATAGGTTGTAGAAATTTAAATCTAAATCCAAATCTGTCAATATAAGTTCTCAAATAAGAAATTCAACAATCCACGTATATTTGTGAATCCAAATTTAAATCTCATCTATTGCCAAACAGTGAATTTAAGAATATAAATCCTTTACCTTTTGGAATTTAGAAATCTGAGTATTCTTATATGTCGTGGTAAAATCCAATTCCGTGTTTCCAAACGCACCCTAAGCCTACATGCCATATTGTGTTTAAGTTTTCTTTGTCTTTATGCGGGCCTTTTGTCTAGGAGTTAACTTGAAGAGAAGAACACTTATGTGGGCCACTATTAGGTCTATTGATGATATTGTATTCTAAGTATTTTGTTCTTTTCTGCTGATACAGTACTGCAAATCCAAAATTCATACTGAACTGTGGCATGGCATATGGTCAAGCGGCAATGCTCTTATTCCTTGGTGCCAAGGGCTTCCGTGCTCTGCAGCCAAACTCCTCCAGTATGTTTAAGCTATATGGTTTCTGTTTCCACTGTTGTTTTGGGGGCTAAAATCTAACTTAACGATTTGTTTGATGTGATAGCAAAACTGTATTTGCCCAAAGTAAATAAATCAAGTGGAGCAGTTATTGATATGTGATCAAGGTAATCTGTCCTTCTCTGGTTTGCTGAGTCAAATATCTAAACTTAGGCTAGCTTGATAAGCTGTTATCATATATCTATCCTGGGGAATGTTGGGTTTTTGTTTTGGTATAGTGGGCCCAAATTAATTAGTGGTGTGAGTCCACTAATTAAATTCCATCTAAGGCCCATCTTAGGCCCACATTTTATTGATTGATTGAAATAGGATTAATAGTAATTTAATGTTAACATTGTACTAAGTTAATTGAGAAATGAAAAAAAATCTCTAGATAATTCTTTAGTCCCACATAAGAAACACACATGAGTGTGATAGGGTATATATGAGGAGGTTTTCTTCCTCCTTGTATAGGTGTAGAGACTCTTCCCAAATGAAGATGTACACACACGCACGTGGCGGTGGGCGAATGGGCGCATGTGGCACACTTAGCACTCGCATCTCGCATCTAGAGCCTTTGATTTTTTATCAAACGGCTAATTATTTTAGAAGATTATGAGCCGATCGATCGCATAGATGATCGCTATCGATCACATAGTGACTGCGATCGATTGGCCTTGTAGCAATCGATCGTATCTACTGTAATCTTCAATTTTGTGTGTCGCGATCAATCGACCATGGAACGATCGATTGTATCAACTGTGATGTCTAAAATATGAGTCACGATCGATCGCCAATGAGAACGATCGATCACAAGCTCTAAAATAACAAAGGAAAACCTGCAGCGATCGATTGCCTATGCTATCTATTGATCGCACCAACGGTTACCATTTTTCTTCTAAAAATTGCGTCCTTTCTTTATATAATGACCCCAATTGTGTCCTTTTATGTATTGTGAACGGAAAAACACAAAGATATATACAAGAACACAGCTCGTTCTATTTTTCTCTCTTCTTCTCCTTGAATTTTCCTCCCAAAGGCAACAGTTACTTTTCTCTGAGTTCAAGTTTGACTTGTTGGAGTGCACCACTTGTCAACTGGTCCGTTGTATCTTGGGGACAGATTGCCGAAGAAAGCCCGTACACGAGAGGGTGATAATATCTGTTTCTAAGTTACCAGTGCCGAATCACTGTGCCTCGGATGATTTGATTTGATCTGCAATTTTAGGTTCTATTGGATTACAATTCAACACAGACGGGTAAAGTACAATCCCTCTTGAGTACTATATCTATATTTTTCAACACGTGATGCTTATGGGAGAAATAGCTAGTGTAATTATCACTGTAAAGCTCCTTGTAATTATCATGCTGCTTCACAACATTATTATTCTTTGGATGTAGTTGTAGAGAAGTGGTCAGAATTAAAGCAGTGCAGCATTAGTTGAGCTATCATTTAGATATCATGCATTTCACCCTTGCTTGTTTATAGGTTAATCCCCAAAATGATACCAATTCCCATTGCAATTATAATGGAATGATGAGTGTTGTTCTCTGTTACCTAAGCACGTCTCTTAACCTTGTGTGTACAGGCGAAAGAGCTAGATGCGAATACCGACTACTATATTGAGTTATTGGCCAAAGGGTTTGAGAGAGAGGCCGAAGGAAGAAATTGCATAAGATATTCAGCTTCCAAAATATATCCAAGCACAGGAAGCCATTGACCATAGTCTTGCTGATAAGATCATTGATTTGCGAGAAATTAATATACACAAAATATATACATTCATATGCCCTATTTACCTATTTACTAGTAGTTTTAATGATAGAATATGGATAAAATTAGTTTTTAGGGATTCGGATAGCAATTAGGAGATTAATAATTAATTTGCTCTAACTAACTAATTTGATGCATTAATAAATTTAAATAAATATATTTTTATTATGCATCTAATTTTGGTTTGGTTGTATTATTAAGTTCATATTAAAGTTCATGACGTAAGCTTTCCAACTCCACCGACCGTTCGCAATTCGAAGTTATGTGTACGAAGTTATGGTTGTCGAAAATAAAGCATGCGATTGATCGGGCCAGATGGAAATAGAGCAGAACAGAGACGCGATCGATCACTTATCTATTGGGATCGATCGAAAGTACTGGAATAATGCAAATGTTGAAGCGAACGATCACTTATCTATTGCGATCGATCGGACAAAGAGAGACCGAATCCAAAAGGGGTTGCTTTTCAGTTAGGATTTAGATCGAGATTAGAGGAGATTCAAAATCATCTTCAATATGGAAATTGGCTAACTTTGGGGCTGCTCTGGACGGCTATAAAAACAGAGAAAGGCAAACTAAAAATGAGGAATGTTATGAGGTTTTTGGGGTCGTGATTGTTTTTGGGTGTTTGGGTGGTGTTTTTGGCTGGAAAACAAGGAGGAGAAGGTGAGTCGATCCCCGGGAGAAGAGGAAGAGAACGAGGGAATAAAGGAAGGATTTTGGACTGATTTTTGAATTGTTACAGTAATTGGGCTGTTGAGGAAGGCGATGAATAGTGCGCTGCTACAGTGTTCGTGTGAATCGTAACATGTGAACAATGAATTGCTACAGTACCATTAATGCAATTTTTCCTGAATATGGTTTTTCTTTTTCTCGTGATAATGAATAGCTAAATCTTTTGTCAAAGCTAGAGGTGACATTATTTGATTTATATTTCTATGTCTATGAAAGAGCTATTTATTGTTTATTTGATTGAATAGAGATATTTGGAAATAGTCATAATCTATATAATTATTTAATTTGTCGTGAACGAAAGATACGGTAAATGCTTATAATTCCATGTGATTAATAGACTATGCTCGTTAATGATGAATTTTAAGTCAAATCTTTATGTTAATTATTAGGATGAACTTGAATGTAATATCTTTTGATTAGGTCAAATCATCATTTGAACCTAATTGTAAAATTAATTAGACATAGAGTATTGATTAAATAATTGATCCTTGAAGCTTTGATATTTCTCACTGATTATCTTAGCAGTTTTTAGTTAGTTTTAATTGGATTTTTAATCATCATTTCAATTTAGTAGTTGATTCAATTACAATAATCCTACAACAATAGTTTTTAGAATAGTTTGAATAGCTTAATCCTACGTCCACTCCTTGTGGTTCGACCTTTGACTTACCAAGTATATATTACAATTGCCAATCTTTTCTTGGGTTCGATCAAATTTTGGCGCCGTTGTCGAGGAGTGAAGTTTTAGGATTAGTCTTCAAATTGGTTTATTTATTTCTAGCATAATCTAGATTAATATCAGTTATTCTTAGTTTAATTTTGTTTGTTTGCTTTGTAGGAAATTTGGAGTATTCTGAGGCTGATCCGGAGCATGTGGCTTTTCCTTGGATTATCTTCAAATTTGGTAAACTCGTTCCATCTCTTGAAATCTCTATTTCTTGTGCATGCACTCATGGAATAGAGATATCAGTGGACGATGGGTTAGAAATAGTTCTGATATTTTGATTGAGAATCCATTATTTGAGTTTACTGTTAAATCACGCACACCACACAAAATGGTTGATCAGCGTAGTAACCATGATGTTAATGAAAATGAGATTGAACATGATGCACCAATGCGGCCCTTGCGTGATTATCTGCAACCTGCACGCACTAGCATACCCTCCTGTATTATTCTGCCTCTACAAGCACATCACTTTACTTTTAGGCATGGAATGATAAATTTGCTTCCCAAATTCCATGGACTAGAGATTGAAAATCCTTATTTGCATTTAAAGGAATTTGAGGAAGTATGCGCAACTTTTGAGGAAGCTTGTAGTGAGGATATTATCTGGCTGAAATTGTTTCCTTTTTCCTTGAAGGATAAAGCCAAGACTTGGCTGAATTCTCTTAAGCCTAGATCTATGGAAACTTGAAAAGAACTACAAACTGAATTCCTTAAAAAGTTTTTCCCAGTTCATAGGATGAATGCCCTGAAAAGATAAATAACAAATTTTGCCCAAAAATAAAATGAATTATTTTATCAATGTTGGGAATTTGTTAATTTCTTGTCCACATCATGGGTATGAGAAGTGGCACACCATCAATTTTTTCAATGATGGGATGACTCCTTCAATGAAACAATTTGTTCAAACAATGTGTAATAGGTAATTCTTTGATAAAGACCTTAATGAAGCCCTTAATTTTCTAGATCAAATAGTTGAAGACTCAAATTCTTGGGATCCCACTAATCCCTCTGGTTTTTCTAATAAGACGAAGTCTACAGCTGCTAGTGGGGGTCTGCATCATCTTTGGGATGAGGATAATTTGATTGCTCGGCTAGCTTCTTTGGCTTGGAAGGTGGAGGCTATGGAATTAGGGAAAATTAATGTTGTTAAGTCTGTTACCACAGAAGAGGCCTGTGGAATTTGTGATGTCATGGGACACCCGACTAATGAGTCCCTTACCATTCCTTCTTTTAAGGAGGTTTTGCATGACTAAGCAAATTTCATGCCCGCTTTCAAGAGACAGTCTCCTTATGGAGATACATACAACCCAGGATGGAGGAATCACCACAACTATAGTTGGAGGAATGAAAAATGTTGCACAAACATCTTCCAATTATACTCCATACGTTCCACCTCACAGGAAGACACTTGAGGAAACACTACAAACTTTCATGCAAGGGCAAGCTACCATTAATCAACAAACCTTATAATCAATTAATGATATAAAAAGCTCTCTCACTAAATTGACATCTTCTCTAGTTGTTCAAGAGAAAGGTAGGCTTCCTGCTCAACCCCAACCCAACCCGCAGGGGCAAGTTCACATGATAGGCACGAAACCTCCTGATTCACAATTAGAACATGCTAAGTCTATTACCATTCTTCATTGTGGAAAAGAAATTGACAAAAAAATTCTACTTAAGGCCCAAAAATTTTAAGAGAGTGATGAATCAAAACATGATAATGAGGAAATGATAAGTCTGGGTCAAGTGAAGATGTGATATGTCCTATTCCAGCTCCTTTTCCACAGAGGTTGAAACAACTCAAAAGCTGAACCAAAATGCTAAAATTTTTGAAATTTTTAAGCAAATAAAAATTAACATTCCCCAGTTAGATGCAATCAAATAGGTGCCTTCTTATGCTAAGTTCTTGAAAGATTCGTGTACTATTAAGTATAAGTTGAATGTGCAGAAAAAAGTCTTTATGAGTAGGTAAGTTCTATAATTCAACACAAAGCCCACCCAAATATAAGGAACCTGGATGTCCAACTATTTCATGTGTGATCGGGCACTTTAGGGTAGACCAAGCCTTGCTTGATCTTGAGGCTAGTGTAAATCTTTTGTCTTATTCAGTGTATACTCAGATAGGTCTTAGGGAACTTAAACCCACCACCATTACTCTTCAACTTGTTGATCAATCTGTTAAAATCCCTAGGGGAGTGGTGGAAGATGTGCTTGTTCAAGTAGACAAATTTAATTGCTTATTGATTTTACTGTTATGGATACACATCCTGTTATAAATGCAAGTGCAACTATTCCTGTCATATTAGGTCGTCTATTTCTTACTACTTCAAATGCTTTGATTAATTATAGGAATGGTATGATGAAACTTTCATTTGGCAATATGACTTTAGAATTTAATATATTTAATATTTGTAAACAACCAGGGGATGATACTGATGTTCAAGAATTGAATTGGGTTGATACCGTTGTTAGAGATCAATTTCATGTTTCACCTTTTTCTGACCCTTTAGAATCTTGCTTAGTGAATTCTTTATATGATGAGTCTAAAGTGGATATTAAAAGGGCTGAGATTTGTTCTTTGCTGAATTCTCTGCAGGTATTGGAAGTGAATGGATGGAAACCTAAGTTTGAGGAGCTACCATTGAGTGATAAATTGCCCACACCATCAAGCATTCAAGCACTAAAATTGGAGTTGAAAAAGTTACCAACTAAGCTCAAAAATGCATTTTTGGGTGATGATAATAATCTTCATGTGGTAATATCTTCTCATTTTAGTCATATAGAAGAGGGTAAGTTGCTTGACATTTTGACAAAGCATAAAGATGCAATAGGATGGACAATTGTTGATTTAAAAGGAATAAGCCCTTTGATATGCACTCATCGGATTTATTTGGAGGACAATGATAAACCGTCTAGGGAGATGTAACATAGGTTAAATCCAAAGATGAAAGAGGCGGTTAGAGCTGAAGTTCTTAAGCTCTTGGATGCGGGGATTATTTACCCCATTTCTGATAGCAAGTGGGTTAGTCCTTCCCACGTAGTGCCTAAGAAATTTGGTGTTATTGTTGTCAAGAATGCAAGTAATGAATTAATACCCACTAGAGTCACATCTGGCTGAAGAATGTGCATTGACTATAAGAAGCTAAACTCAGTTACTAGGAAAGATCATTTTCCGTTGGCTTTTTTAGATCAGGTTCTCGAGAGGGTAGCTGGCCATGCATATTATTGTTTCCTAGATGGCTACTTCGGGTACAATAAAATTGAAATTTCTAGAAGACCAAGAAAAAACTACATTCACATGTCCTTTTGACACATTTGCTTACAGGAGAATGCCTTTTGGATTATACAATGCGCTTGCAACATTTCAAAGATGCATGCTTAATATCTTTAATGATATGGTTGAACGCTATCTTGAAGTGTTTATGAATGACTTTTCTGCATTTGGTGATTCATTTGACGATTGTTTGTCTAATTTGCAAAAATTTTTGAGCAGGTGTGAAGAGAAGAACCTTGTGCTTAATTAGAAAAAATGTCATTTCATGGTCTCTAAAGGAATTGTTCTGGGCCACATTGTTTCCTCGAATGGAATTGAAGTTGACCAGTCAAAAATTGATTTAATTACCCATTTGCCTACACCCAAGACCGTTAAAGATGTTAGATCATTTTGGGGTCATGCAGGATTTTACAGGAGATTCATCAAAGATTTTAGTTATATTTCTAGACTATTGTGTAATCTCCTATCTAAAAAGACTGTTTTTTAATGGACTAATAATTGTGAAAAAGCTTTTGCTAAACTGAAGGGAATGCTTACTTCAGCCCTTATTATGGAACCCTATATTGGACTTTACCTTTTGAGATAATGTGTGATGCTAGTGATTTTGCTGTGGGGGCTATTTTGGGGCAAAAGAAGGACAAGAAGCCTTATGTTATTTACTATGCGAGTAAGACCTTAGATAATGCTCAGATGAATTATTCAACAACTGAGAAGGAATTACTTGCTATAGTATTTGTTTTAGATAAATTTAGGGCTTACTTGATGAGATATCCTATTGTTGTTTTCTGTGATCATGCTGCTTTGAAATATCTTTTATCAAAGAAAGATGACAAACCTAGGTTGATTCGGTGGATACTCCTACTTCAAGAATTTGACATTACCGTTAAAGATAAGAAAGAAGTAGAAAATCTGGTAGCTGATCATTTATCTAGGTTGACTGTGGATGATTCCAACCAGGCTGTGCCAATTAAAGACACTTTCCCAGATGAGCAACTTTTTATTCTTTCTGATTTACCTTGGTTTGCTGATATTGTTAATTTTCTTGTCACAGGTCAAATTCTTTCTCATTGGACGACACAAGACAAGAAGAAGTTCATGGTGGAGGTTAAGAAATTTCTTCTGGGATGATCCTTATCTTTTTAAATATTATCCTAATCATATTATTAGGAGATGTGTGCCCAATGATGAAATTCTTAGTATCATTTACTTCTGCCTTGCAGAAGCTTGTGGCGGCAATTTTTCTGCTAAAAAAGACTATCGCTAAAATTTTACAATGTGAATTTCATTGGCATACCCTTTTTAAAGATACACATGATTTTTATTGTACTTGTGGTCGTTGTCAACAGTTTGGTGGAATAACTCGTGTGAATATGACGTCATTGCACCCTATTTTAGTGATTGAAGTATTTGATTGTTGGGGCATTGATTTCATTGGTCCATTTTCACCTTCTTTTGGCCATCTGTATATCTTAGTGGCTGTTAACTATGTTTCCAAGTGGGTAGAGGTCATCCCTTGTAGAAATAATGATCATAAAACTGTTATATGCTTTTTGAAAGAGAATGTTTTGTCACGGTTTCGTATACCCCGTGCAATCATCAGTGATGGGGGTTCTTGCTTCTACAATAAAATTTTTTAGGCATTAATGAAAAAATATGGAATCACTCATTAGGTGGCTACCCCTTATCACCCACAAACAAGTGGCCAAGTTGAACTTGCCAATCGGGAGATTAAAAATATTTTGGAGAAAATGGTTAATCCAAATCGCAAAGATTGGTCTCTGCAATTAACAGATGCACTTTGGGCATACTGTACAACATTTAAATGTCTCATTGGTATGTCCCATTATAGCTTATTTATGGGAAAGCTTGTCACTGGGAACCATACAAGAGTGATTCCACACTCACTATGGGTCTGTTGTGTCCCGGCATGGGACACCAACAGGGCTAGACATCATGGCCAGAAAAAGGGAAGAAGACGAGAGAAAAGTAAAGGAAAACTGAGTTTTTTATTGCATACCCTAAAATGAGGAGGACAACCTAGGAAGAAGATGGCGTTGTTCCCTAGGAAGGCGCGCCACTAATGGGCCAAGATTTCATTCATTATTCCACTAATTGATACTCAAAAGGAAATCTAATCCTAATCAAATAAAGCCCAGCAAATATCCAGCGTGATGCCCGTTCATATGACGTGTGCGTGTTGACGTTCGGGGCCTGACGTTCACAACAATCCACTACGCTCCGCTTCTGCCTTGTCCTCAAGGTGGCCAAATGCCTTCGCCTTGTACGCCAAGTATGACCTCAATATTAGCGTCCTTGGTGTAATCGAGGAGGTCCGCAGCAGACACTGCCCCAAACGCAAGAACCTTATTCCTGATGTCAATCCAACTCCAAGCCTTTTGATAGTCAAGCCCATGACGATAACCAATTGTTGCAAACTAATAACCATTGCCCACTTTCCATTTGCTGCATAAATATTAGCAATCCTCACATAATTTTCGGCATTCAGAGGCTTGATCGCAATCAGTGCTACCACAACCTGAACTTGGCCACTTCCCCTGATAATATAAGTCACCTGGAAGGTAGAGTTACAAGAAAATCTAGGAGAGCACATGAAGTATCCCTCCATCTTGACAAGGTCAGAACCCAATCCAACTTCTTTGAACAATGGCAGATTTTGAGTATTCAGAACAACACAGCCCGTCCTCGGTATGTCGACGTCTAATGAAGCCTCCTCACAGTTGTGGGTCATGCCCTTTCAATCTTCAGTTGAGGGCTCGGGCATGTTGAATTCTTCTCTCACCTTCATAATGCCACTTCCAGGCTGGCTCTTGACAAACTTGGTAACATCATCCACGTCAAGGTTAAGTATAAATGGTCCATTAGACATGATGGCAGAGGCTCGAACCAAGGCATTCATAGCTCCTGCTTTTTTGTTGTGGTCATAACCAGGGCATTTCTCACGTGACATATAGACTAGTGAAGGAAGTCTGATATCAACATCAGTGAGATCAAGTAGGCTAATCTCATTAGGCGATCAAGTAGGCTACTCTCATTAGATGACCCAGATAGTGGTTCGTCACTTGGAGGCTTCAGCATGACCTGAATAATTCCAGCATGATCACCCCTAGTGCACTTGGGTCCAGGAACCTCAAGGTTCTAGAACGAATCAAACGAATTTCCGTCCTGAACCGCTTCTTTGGCTTCCTGCCTGGTCATCTTTTTCCACTTCTTTATCAAATGGTGATTCCAGCATAGCTCCATCTGAAACCGCCCATACGAGAACCTGCGCCATAGCTTCAAACTAGAACCCGATATTAGCCGATGGAACACGTCCCAGCTCTCCCCTGATATTGCTGCCATCGCTGAGATGAGAATGGCTGAGCAAAATTTGGCATGTCTTCACTTCGAATGACTGTAGACAAGAGAGGATTAAGAAACTTCACTGTGCGAGGCGCACCACACTCAGGCATTTCATCGAATAGTCTCCTTGCATGATCAAACAACCCCGTCTCACCTCCACACAACATTCTCTGGCAGTTGTCGCGATTGTGAGCACTGATGGTGTCGGCGACGATTGGGTCGATGTCGTCGAAGGAGGCATTGTCGGCCTTCCCGCGGTGAGAGGAGGCAGTGCCATCTTCGGAGGCGTCTATGGAGGAGGTAGCCAAAGATCGCTCCTTTGCGTCGCCAGCACCCTCAATCGGCGAAGGAGCCGTCGTCGTAATGGCGAAGGTGCCGACGGCGAGGTGGACGGTGTCGGAACCGTCGGCCATGTCACCCTCGATCGGAATGGCCCTGTCGGATTTTGCAGTGGCCGCTCCTGGTGCGGCTGCTAGATTGATCTCCTGATTCTCCGCCAACAAGTTGTGGTCTTCGGTATCCACCAGAGCATCTGTCTCCATCGGCTTTGGAGTGGTGATGACTTCAGTAGCTTGGTCATCCTCCTCAGACAGGAAGGAGACCAACGGCGATTTCAACTGGGGTGGTGGTCTTCCTGACACTGGTACGGCGACCTGCCTATCGGCGGTGACGGAACCGGTGTCGGCTATAAACTGGAGGGGAAGGATCGCAGCCCCAACAGGGCAGGGCTGACTGATATAAACATGGCGAGCCTACCCATTCTCCGGCTCGAACGATAGTGGCGATCTGAGGATAGTGAGAAGGGCCGAGGTCGGTTGTTGACGGTGGTGTGGACGATGAAGATGATGATGTGAGTCCCATTCTGGCTGGGAGGAAAACCAGGCAGCGCCCTTGCATGGTCGGTAAGGATCCTTTGCATCCCCGCGTGGCCGATAAGGAACAATCGGCTCTGATACCAATGTTGTGTCCCGGCATGGGACACAAACAGGGCTAGACATCATGGCTGAAAAAAGGGAAGAAGATGAGAGAAAAATAAAAGAAAACTGAGTTCTTTATTGCATACCCTAAAATGAGGAAGACGACCTCCTTATAAAGGAAAAAGATGGCATTGTTCCCTAGGAAGGCGTGCCACTAATGGACTGAGATTATATCCATTATTCCACTAATTGATACTCAAAAGAAATCTAATCCTAATCAAATAAAGCCCAGCAAATATCCAGCGTGATGCCCGTTCATATGACGTGTGCGTGCTGACGTCTAGGGCCTGACGTTCAGAACAGGGTCACACCGACCCAACACTCTCAAATGAATGGTTCGACCCTATGGTCTACTACACAATCTAACACAAGTAAATGAGAGATTTAAGAGTATTTACTCTAGGATAGAATAGTGACTAGAGTACTTACCCATGAAGGGAGGATGTGAGATATCCTACCCGGTTTGCTCAAACTAGTATTGACATAATTGCCTTCCATTGTCCACCCTTGGATTCAACTAATGATGCTCCGAAATTATAGAGGCCTTTTGGATAAGGGATTGGTTTCTCTAAGGTTGGATTCTAGAATAACTAAGAAACCTAGGTCATATGGAACATTCTTTCTTCCTCAAGTTATGTGGATAGATTCCGGTGAAAACTTGAAAGGGAAGAAGAATAACCCACAAGCACAATCACTTCTACAAGTGGCACATAGCCTTGGCTCCTTGGAAAACCAAGTGAAACCAGTAAAAGGATATGTGCTTCCTTAAGCTATGACTCAATGATAACATGAGATAACTTAATAGCTTAAGAACAAAATGGGTATTCCATGGATTCACTTTTCATATTCTCTATAAGATAGAGAAATATGCTCTCTTTTTAAGTATAGACTTCATATAGAGTAGGAACTCAAGAAGCAAGTTATGCAAAAGAGAGAAAGTGAAGATCCATTAATGGAGTGACTTAGCACTCAAGAGCTTAGCTATAGATGAGAAAAGGAGAACCAAGCTAAGCCCAAGATGCTAGTCAAAATCCATACCCCAAGAGGAGAAAGGTAGAGGTCTATTTATCGGCAAAGATCCTCCTTGGGATGGTTTTGGATCACTTTGGTTCAACCAATAGATCAATGATCTATGGTTGTGTCCTTAGATCACTTTGGTCTTACCATTAGATCTAAGATTTATGGTTGGTTTTTTTAGCCCATGAACCTATTTCACAAAAAGTTTTTTCTAGGTGTCTTTTCCTAAAGGTCTTAAGTGGGCTTTTGGAAGAAGCTTTGGATCACTTTGGTTAGTGGGTTTTTCTTGAAATATTTTGAACCCAACCAATTTTATCCAAAAACTATGGGCCTAAAGAACAACTATGGATGATCTAATGGTTGTGAGTTGATCCTCTAGAAAATATGCACTCCTCTTGGTGTGTCTTCATGTTGGGCCTTCAATAAGTTGTTTTTAAGTAGTGTCTTGGTCATGGGCTTTGTGGTGTGCCTCCTTTTCTTTGTGCTGGGCCTCCTCTTTGTGGTATGCTCCTCTTCAAGATCCACTTTGTGTTGGTTTCATCTTGAGATTGTCTCCTCTCAATCTCTTCATATAACCCAATTTGTACATGTACTCCAATTTGTACATGTACCCCCATTTTTCCTCTCACATACCTTATACATTTTTGTATATTAAATTGGCATACATTAAGAGACAAAATCACACCCCTAAATTTTTCACTAACAAAAATAGGTTGAGAGTATAATACAACCTAGACAAAATAAATGTCGCTGAAAAATATATGGTGAAAAAAAAAACAACAGCTTGGGGCTGCTTAACTTTATAAGGTTAATTTAGGCTGATGCGTAGGTCCAAAGCGGTCCATATTTAAAACCTAATGCCCTAAGTCAATTGGTTGGGAATCATTGGCCTGAGTTATTGTTAAACCTAAGCATCTTGAAATTAGGCATTGCACACTCTCGTAAAATAAAAAAATGGTGTATTATCCTCTCAAATCTAGAATGTTGGACCCGAATGACGTGTAAGCATTTGTTCTATCATGAACATAGAGATTGGGATGATTTTGTAGATTCTGATGTTCTTTGACTGATGGGTCACCCTGGGTATGTTCAAAACAGAAATTTAGGGTGTACTGCTACAATGTTCTATACTTTAATATTTAAATTACTATGTTATATCATATTGAGCAGAAATTTTCAAGATGAAGGTGTGGAATAAAACTACTTGCTTAAGTGCTTTTATATTCTAGTTGATTATAAATACAAGTATATGTGGTTAGTTTTCTTAAGTATTACAGTTTGTATTTAAAGGGATAATAGGAATGTGTGTTTTGTAGGTTTATATTGATTTCTTTTTCACTCAGATAAATAATAATTAATTTCATAAATACATGTTTGTGGGTAGCATGGCTCCAAACCCTCACGAAACAAAACTTGTCCTACTAGGGATACCTAGTAGTTTAAATGGTTTGTTGCATATGCTCGATGCAATCGTGTTCTCTACAAAAGTGGCATTTTATTTTAATAGATTTATGATTTTTCTTTATTTGTTGTGCTAGAGGACTAGCAAAATATAAATTTTGGGGGTATTTGATATACATAAAATATACACATTTATATGCCCTATTTACCTATTTGCTAGTGTAGTTTTAATGATAGAATATGGATAAAATGGGTTATTAGGGATTAGGATAGTAATTAGATGATTAATAATTAATTTATTCTAATTAGCTAATTTGGATGCATTAATGAATTTAAAGAAGTATAATTTTTTTTATTATGCATCTAATTTTGGTTTGCTTGTATTATGTATTAAAGTTCACAACGTAAGCTTTCCAACTCCACCGACCATTCACAATTCGGATTTCTGTGCACAAAGTTATGATCGTCAGAAATAAAACATATGATCAATCGCCAGACAGATGCGATCGATCATGCTGGATAGAAATAGAGCAAAACAAGTTGCGATTGATCATTCGATGAAACGATCGATCGAAAGTACTGGAATAATGCAAATGTTGAAACGAACGATCACTTATCTATTGCGATCTATTGGATGAAGAGAGACCGAATCCAAAAGGGGTGCTTTTCAGTTAGGATTTGGATCGAGATTGGAGGAGATTTGAAATCATCTTCAATATGGAAATTGGCTAACTTTGGGGCTGCTCTAGACGGCTATAAAAACAGAGAAAGGTGAACGAAAAAAGGAGGATTGTTATGAGGTTTTTGGGGTCGTGATTTTGGTGGTTTTGGGTTGTGCTGTTTTAAAAAGAAAATAGAACCTTGCTGGGACTGCTTTTGGGTGTTTGGGTGGTGTTTTTGGCTAGAAAACAAGGAGGAGAAGGAGAGTCGATCCCATGGAGAAGAGGAAGAGAACGAGGGAATAAAGGAAGGATTTTGGACTGATTTTCGAAGTACTACAGTACTACTATAGTACCTTCGGTTTGTTGCAGTAACCGGACTATTGAGGAAGGTGATGAATAGTGCACTGCTACCGTGTTCATGTGAATAGTAATCTACGAATAATGAATTGCTACAATACCATTCATGCAATTTTTCCTAAATTTGATTTTTTTTTCTCATGATAATGAATATCTAAATCTTTTGTCAAAGCTAGAGGTGACACTATTTGATTTATATATCTATGTCTATGAAAGAGTTGTTTATTATTTATTTAATTGAATAGAGATATTTAGAAATAGTCATAATCTATATAATTATTTGATTTGTCATGAACGAAAGGTACGGCGAATGCTTATAATTCCCTGTGATTAGTAGACTATCCTTGTTAACTATGAATGTTCAGTCAAATCTGTATGTTAATTATTAGGATGAACTTAAATGTAATATCTTTTGATTAGCCTAATTGAGAAATTAAATAGACATAGAGTATTGATTAAATAATTGATCCTTGAAACTTTGATATTTCGCACTGATTATCTTTGCAGTCTTTAGTTTGTTTTAATTGGATTTTTAATCATCATTTCAATTTAGTAGTTGATTCAATTACAATAATCCTACGATAATAGTTTTTAGAATAGTTTGAAATAGCTTAATCCTACGTCCACTTCCTGTGGTTTGACCTTAGACTTACCAATTATATATTACAATTGTCAACCTTCTATTGGGTTCGATCAAATAGGGCATTGGAGAAAAGGGCAATGAACATCTACATCTGAACTTCTGTCTCCTATCTTGAAAGTTTACTTGACTCTCAGTTATTGGTTGATAACTTGATGCTTGAATTCCTTCTTAAAAATACCACTTCTTTTCATCCTGAATTACGATGAAATGCTAGCTCAATCAAAAGCCATGCGTCGAGCAGCTGGAGTTGGACCACAAGCTGCTCCAGGTGGATTTAGATAGATGTCTGATACTGTATCTGCAAGGAAGCTGAAAAGAATGACATAGTATAGATATTTGTATCTTCTATGTACATGTAAATTATTCGCGATAAGTGTACGCTCCAAAGCGTGGTTTCCATGGCTTCATTTTTGGTAGTGAAGCAAGTTAAAGCCCAATTCAACAAGCAACTATTAGCTCTTCTTGGTAGGAATTAATCTAGCTTACTCTCTCCCGTTTCACACTATGCTTTGCGTGTAAATCCACCACAAAGGTATGGAAAAATGTAATTATGAAGATGCATTTCTGAGATGGAAATTAACCTTGAAGAAGAAAATACAGGAGATGCCTCATGCACATGTGGAATGCTTAGTACTGTAAATTATGGAAAAGGGTATACAGGCTTTGATGCGAATGTTGATGTCATGAAAGGACGTGATAAGAAGGCAATTTTCAATGCAAACTTGCTGTGAGCAATTAATAATACACTTCGAATTGGTTTATTATGTTGCAAGATTACATATTGGATGCATAATTGTGAAGAAAAGCGCTTTAAAATGAAAAAAGAGGTCCTTGGGGATCGATACTCAATATATTGAAATTTCATATTCCCTCTGTCCATAATTATTATTAATTATTAATAATCATAATTAATAATAATTCCGGATGGAGTACGAAAAAGGAGGTAATTGGCCATCATCATCTTTGGCACATTCCTAGCCAGTACCTATTCACCACCTTTTCACATTCCTACCCAATAGCTATTCACCTATCTGCAAAATGTGGTAGACATATCCGCAGCTTAGTTCATTCGAAAATGGTAACAATAATTCTGGATGGAGTATGGAAAAGGAAGTCCTTGTCCATCATCTTGGCACATTTCTACCCAGTAGCTACTCAGCATCTTCTCACATTCTGTTCTCAAATACCTATCTGCAAAATGTGGTAGACATGTCTGCAACTTAGTTCATTTGGAAAAAAAAAAAAACCTTATAGTAATAATAATAATTCCGGATGGATGGAGTATAAACAAGGAGGTCCGTGGTCATCATCTTGGCACATTTCTACCCAGCAGCTATTCACCACCTTCTCACATTTTGTTTTCAATTTCCTATCTGCAAAATGTGGTAGACATGTCTGCAAGGCAAGTATTGCTTCAAAGGTGGCAAGTAGTTCTTGGGTGAAAGTAACACGTCATTGTTGCTTAAAAAAGAGAGAGAAAGTAACACATCAGTGGGTGGCCAGGCATGCCATGTAGGCTTTGTGCCCAGCCAATGAAATCCCCTCACACACGATGCCAGACGAATAGCCTCTCGACACTGCACTCACTAAACTCAATGGAAAAATGCAGACCCATGCCCTATAACTACTAAAGGTGTTAGCGAGCTGAATTTTAAGCTGCTTCGGCTTGAGGTTGAAATTTCGAGTTCGAGCTGAGCTCTAGCTGAATCGAGTCGAGTCGCTTTAATTCCCAAGCTGGCTTGGTTTAGTTGATTTTTGTTCTTATGTCCACATTCCGAACTATGAATCCTAGAAAGAGAGACTATTATATACACTGGCGAATGCAGGATTTTTAGGGATGGAGGTCATATGATAGAAAACTTAAAAAAATTTCTTTCATAGAAGAACCACACTATTGCTACCGTTAAGGAGTACTGAAGTAAAACATACAAAAAAAGATAGACAATATAAGAAACTATGACAATGGCTAATAAAAATCAATTCATATTTAATGTGTTAATGCATACCACATACTTGTATTCACATCTTGTAACTTCGTTTGAGCCAATTTCCACAAAATGTACATCTCAATGCCATAAAAGGAACTACCTCCTGTTTTGAGAAAAAATATTAAGACCATGATTCATCAACAACTGAATAAATTTAATTATCCAAAAAATACTCAACAAATTCGCCTAAATACTACACAACTCCAGCAATGCAAGTAAAAATAACAAAATAGAGACATAAAAATGAGAATAATGACTAACAAATAAAGATTAATAACAACTAAAGAATTGCAAACCATTGAGATGGCAACTGCCCTCGACCAGGTTTCATCTTTTAAAAGCGTTCAATGATCTTCTCATTACCAATTTTTTTGAAGATATCGCTCTCAATATAGGTAATCAAACAATCACTTATTAACTCTTCTCCCATTCGATTTTGAAGTTCATCTTTCACTATGTTCATTGTAGAAAATGCTCTCTCAACTGTAGCAGTTGCAACCGGAAGAGTTAATGCCAATCTTATAAGCAAATAAACCAAAGAAAACTTTAAGTTCTTTTTCTTAGCCACCATTTTTCTAGCAAGATTAGAAATCCCAACTAAATTTGTAAACTCATTATCTATTTGCATATCCACAATATAAACATCCAATTGTTCATAAATATCTCTTATAGAGAACTCAAGAGGATAAAAACTAGCAAGGGAAAGTAAATTTTCTTTATCATAAGCTGAAAAAGAATCATTCGGATCAAGACATGCAATACAAAGAAGCAACTTTGTATTTTTTTCTGTGAAACAGCTGTTAAGCTCTAGAAGTTGCATATCAAGAGTAGTGAAAAACAAACAACACGGTAATGATGCAAGTTTGCAATTTGTTCTCTACGTCGTGAAAAAAAAAAGCCAACATGGTAAGAAAGTCACAAATAATAATTTCTCATAGCCACATCACCGTATAAAAAGGAATGTTGATTGAATAATTTCTCATGCATTTGGGAATGCACCTCCTGCTAGGACCTGTGCCTGACAGAGAGCATGCGCATGCAACATGCAGTGAGGCTTCTGGGGCACGTGCGGTTGTAATACTACTCTACAAATAGATACTCACTGTAAAAAAAATTGGTTGCATTTGAAAAATTGTATCCAGCATTAAGTGCATTACTAATGAACTTGCAGAGGTAAGCGGAGGCTTAAAATGTTGTGGGCCCTACATGATAATAAATTTAGCTAATGAACATGCATGTGCAACGAGCCTTCTGCGGCATGCGGCTGTAATACTACTCTACAAATATATACTAACTGTGTAAAAAAAACTAGTTGCATTTGAAAAATTATATCCAACATTAGGTGCATTACTAATAAACATGCATGTGCAAGGGTAAGCGGAGACTTAAAATGTTGTGTGCCCTACATACCAATAAATTTAGCATGCGCATGCAACATGCAGTGAGGCTTCTGGGGCACGTGCGGTTGTAATACTACTCTACAAATAGATACTCACTGTAAAAAAAAATTGGTTGCATTTGAAAAATTGTATCCAGCATTAAGTGCATTACTAATGAACTTGCAGAGGTAAGCGGAGGCTTGAAATGTTGTGGGCCCTACATGATAATAAATTTAGCTAATGAACATGCATGTGCAACGAGCCTTCTGTGGCCTGCGGCTGTAATACTACTCTACAAATATATACTAACTGTGTAAAAAAAACTAGTTGCATTTGAAATATTATATCCAACATTAGGTGCATTACTAATAAACATGCATGTGCAAGGGTAAGCGGAGACTTAAAATGTTGTGTGCCCTACATACCAATAAATTTAGCTAGTGCAACTAGGTTTTTTTCGACTGGAATATACATGATGTATGAAGTCAAATCTGCTCGTAAAAGCTTCACCAACAAGAGTCGCCAGTGAAGTTTACACCCCTCATCGATCTCATAAAGCCTACCATGCTAACGCTCCTTATGGTGCGTTTGGTTAGTGAAAAAAAATAATTTTTCACTTTGAAAGGTGAAAATTTTCACCTATCAAGGTAAAAAGTGTTTGGAAGCTGAAAGGGTGAAAAATGGTCGGTGACGGTGATAGGTGAAAATTTTCACTTTTTCACCTTTCAGGCCTGAAAGGTGTTTGTTTGCTAAAAGGCTTAAAACTGGCCCTGAAAGCTGATAATTTTTCATCTTTTCACCTTAAAAGGCATGAGAATCAGTCTGACGAATCGATCGTCACGCCTCTTCCACAAAAAATAATCAACTCCCTCCCAGAGGTTCGTCCCCCCCCCCCCCCCCCGGTGAGCACCCCCACCCTGCTGGTGCCCCGTTGAGCCGAGAGTGTTTGTGCCCCCCCGTCCCCGCCGCTGCTCGTTGAGCTCCTCCCCCAGGTCGCCGCCGCCCCGTTGAGTTGAGGGAACCCGTGCCCACCCCTCCCAGACAACTGCTTAGGTCGCCCCAACGCCTCCGCCACCGCACCTTTAAGCCGAGGGACCCCCCTCCCCGTCATATCTCCCTCATTTTATTCCGTTTTCGGATATTTTTTCATCATTATAAGAAAGAGCACTAAAATGAGGAAGAATGAAAAAAAAAAGGGATCAGAAATGAGTAAGAAACGCATCATTGAAGTTTGTCTAATTAAAAAAGTTATCATGTAATCGATTACATGATAACCAGTGCTATCATGTAATCGATTACACTATAAAGTATGCTATCGTGTAAATTTCAACAATTCATATCTCCCTCATTTTTAGTCCGTTTTCGGCCATGTTTTTTGTTCTTCTTTATTTTTTATGCTCTTTCTGATCATCATAATATCCAAATGACCTTGATATTTTATTAAAAAATCCCATAAAATCCACAATAAATAGTACGTGGTAGCTCAACGTCTTTATGATATCATTATTATAAGAAAGAACACTAAAAGTGAGGAAGAATATAAAAAAGGGCCAAATAGATCAGAAATGAGTAAGAAACGCATCGTTGAAATTTGTCCAATTAAAAAGCTATCGTGTAATCGATTACACGATTGCTCTTCCTGTCATGTAATCGATTACACAATACCCGAAGCTGATGAATATTCCTATCAGTGTGATTTATTTTCAGTTCCCAAACATATTTCACCTTTTACAAATCAAGCCTGAAAATTTTCACCATGACGCTTGATTACTTTTCAGGTTCCAAACAGTTGTCACCAATTAGGAAATATCAGCCTGATTATTTTCATGCTGATATAAATTTTCAACTTTTCACCTATCAACATCCAAACGCACCCTTAGTCCTTAGCACATGCGCATGCGCCGTCGACCCCTATGGTTAAGCTTCACTAATCATGAGCCTTAAGGTTTTCATTAATCATGGGCCATCTTCAGGCCCATTTTGAGGCCCAAAACCCACATGGGCTCTCCATTCAACGAGGGAGTGGGAGTTTCTCACTTGCTGCTGCTCCATTTCTTCCTCCTCTGTTGCGACTCAGCCATCTCCCTCACAGCAGAATACACTCACAGCCCATTTCATCTCCCTCCATCTTCTTCTCCCGCAAAGCTCGGATCTCCCTGCCGCCGATGCAATGGTGGTCTGCAAATGCCGCAAGGTCTCCCCCTTCTCCTCATGCCCAATTCACTAAACCTCCATTAAGATGCCTCTAATTGCCGATTTTACCTTCTTGATTCAACTGGATCGGAAATGGAAGATGCCTCTAATCCCCCTTCTCCTCATGCCCAATTCTTGTGATTTCATATGATGGAGGATGAGTTTGCGGATTGGAGTGTCGGATCGCCCAGTTCATCTGTCTGATGTATTGGGTTTAGACATTTATGCAAATCATATTTCTGAGTTAGTGGTGTTTTAATTAGTAGGCACCAGATTGAGTCCATCTCAGTTGTTCTTGTAATTGTATTTGTGCATTTTTCCTAGATTCAGATGACATTTTTGCTGGAATTTTGCTAAATGGGTAAGCGCATGATCTGTCCTAAGTTAAAGCTTGGTGAAGAATTTGAACATAATACTCCCTCCATTCAATGAAGCTCGTCTGCATTGCTAAATGGGTGAAATTATTGGTCACTAAGGCGCGTATAGAACGGGGTTTCTCTGCTTCTCCCCATGTTTTTGGTTTAGAGAGAGCAAACCCAGCCATGTAATGTTGGACCCGTCTTTTTTCAAATCCAGACGAGCTTCGTTGGACGGAAGGAGTATCCAATTCAAGCGTTACTTCGAGCAGAGCTGTTTGATAGATTGGGTTTAGTCACATTTATGCGATTCACATTTCTTAGTCAGTCATGTTACTTAGTGGATGCCAGAATTTATCTTTTGGTTTTTGCAAGCTTTATTATTTCTGTTGTTTTGTGCATGATCTGTCCAAAATTATAGCTGGGCGAAAGATCTAGAACATAATATCCAGTTCAAGTGCTCCTTGCAGCAGAGCTGTTTAATATATTGGGTTTAGTTAGCTTTATGCAAATCGCATTTATTAGTCAGTCATGTATCAAGAAAAAAATAATTATTAGTCATGTAATACTATTTCTGCTGTTTTTTGGTTATTATATTTATGCATTTCCCCCTATATTTAGATGACAATTTGTCTGGAATTTTTTCCCTTTGGGATCTTGATCTCCATTGATGGCTTATGGATGATCTGCCCTAAGTTATTTCTTGGTGAACAATTTTGAACATAATGTTGAATTCAATCATTGCTTCCAGCTGAGCTGTTTAGTAACTCTGTTTGGTGTTTGTTTCTGCAATTACCTGCTTTCTCTTTTATTTAGTTCTTTGTTGGTGTCACTTATGTTTCAAAGGATTTGGGTGCAGGCGACTAAACTTTATTGCTTTGTGCATAAGGTTCCTGTTTGTGGTGAATGCATCTGTTTTCCAGAACACCAGATATGCGTGGTAGAGTTTCTAACCGACCTGTCTTTGTTATTGTTCATGGAGTTTGTCCTTACAATTGGCATTTGAGTATAAAATGTGGTGCATTTATAGTTGTTTTGTATTGTGAAAGCTAGATATATGTATCATTCCATCAACATGAGACGCTTATATGTTGATAATTCTATTTTGATAGCAAAAAAGTGACACTGAATTATTCTATTTATGCACAAACAAACTTCATCATCATCATCATCATCATCATCATCATCATCATATGCCTTATCCCAGCTATCTGGGGTCGGTGGCATGAACTATATACCGCATTTGACTCTTTATCAGAATCAAAATGGTACAAAATCCATACAAAGAAACATAGTGGCAAGTTTTTACGCCGGATGCCCTTGCTGACGTAAATCCTCTGAAGAGGGGACAAACAAACTTAGATGGCTATATTAATATTTCATGTGCAACCATCATGTCATGAAGCCAATCCACATATTTGGAAAGGTATATGATGAATATGATGACGTTGAATCTTCTTATCATCGTCCCGTCTTCTGAGGGTTGCGTCAGGAAGGGCATCTGACATAAAAACTTGCCACTTTGTTTCTTTGTATGGATTTTGTACCAGTTTGATTCCGATAAGAGTCAAATGTGGTATATAATCCATGCCGCTGACCCTCAAATAGCTGGGATAAGTCACATAATGATGATGCACAAACAAACTTAGAAGTGCCATGCTTACGCTTTTAAGGAGGTTTATGATCATGCATGAAATGACAGATGCCTTGTTTAATTGTATATGGAGAGGGAGAATTTTTTGCATTTATATACTTTGAGTATGTTGCATATTCATACTCGTTTAGTGGTTAATATTCTATCAAAAAGTGTCTATAAATGAATGTTATTTTTCTTCTTAGAATATAGTATCACTTATTTTGTCAAAGCTGTTATCTTGATTTTTATTTATCTTTCTTAATCATATGTATCTATAATTGCATATAACTTTTTTCCCTCCAGTCACTTTTAATAGATACAGTTGATTTTGAAATGACCAGAGGGAGTATCAACTGTATCTATTAACAGTGAGTGGAAGGAATATCCCTTGCACACTTAGTAAATATTGTACAAAAATTACTAAGCCATGGATA
This sequence comes from Houttuynia cordata, assembly GCA_039654745.1. Lineage (NCBI taxonomy): Eukaryota > Viridiplantae > Streptophyta > Magnoliopsida > Piperales > Saururaceae > Houttuynia > Houttuynia cordata. The sequence continues at coordinate 15,684,335 of CM077508.1, read as the reverse complement.
TTTTGAGAGGATGAGATTTTGTGAAGTGGTGAACTAGTCTAGTGTGACTCTAAGTTAGAAATACTTGCAACTTTTTTATATATAAAGACCCTTCATAGCACTTTGCAGACAAGGTATGTTAATGAATGGCTCTTTTTAATTCAGAAGCAAATACTTTCACATGTATGTTTGATATAACTTCTTATGATGGAAATAGAGAGAAAAAATTTAAAATTTTCAAATTGGGTGTCTTCAGTTACTCCTTTACCAGTACTCATCTTCTGATTGCTTTAGGTACGCACCTATTCGGAGTGGGTAATAGACGGAGAATATGACTGGCCCCCAAAGTGTTGTTCTTGCAATGCTGATATTGATGCTGGAAGTGATACTCCAACGACCCGATTGGGTTGCTTGCGTATGTGATATGTCGTGTAATTCACCTAGAGAAGCATACATACTTGTTTGAAACCAATTTTTTTAACTAAGTTATGAGATGTGATTTCTTTTCATTTTTTACTTTCAGACATCATACACACTTATTGCTTTGTATCCCATATTCAAAGTTATCCTCCTCATACTGCTCCAGCAGGGTATGTGTGTCCTTCATGCTCAACCTCTGTAAGTTGATGGACTCAAGCCTTTAGTATGCTACTTTTCAATTAACTAATGATCATGTTAATTTATATTTTAATGATACTGTAATTCGTTGTGCTCAAAGCTAACTTTTGAATAAAAGATAAATTAACTTGCATAACATTTTTGTAGATATCTTTAGTGAATTTTACCATAGTTTTTGTAAAAGGATTGAGAGTAGAATGCTAAAAAGACTTTTGTTGAGATCTGACCCAAACCTTTACTACTTTTGGTTATTCCTTTACCTGGTCTGTATTAGTTTATTATTCTGACATGTGGTTTAGTTCGTTTGGGTGCCTTATTATTAACTTATAGCCTTTTTTCCAAGTGGGAGGTTTATCATAGCTAGTCTTTAAATTTTCAAAAGCCCATGCATAAATCTTGGTGGAAGAATTGAGAAAGGGCACGTGATCTAGTTCATACAAAGTGGTGAGAAGAAATTTGAGTGCCTTAACTTATATAAAAAGGGGAACTAGTCTTTGAAAATTTCAAGCCCATTTATGAATCTTAGTGGAAGAAGTGGAGTCTTTCTGGAAAGCAAACTTGATGTTTGTTGTATCCAAGGGCATGATTATAATTATAGGGCATAGTGTTGCCTTTTCTTTCCAAGAACATCGATTCTTTTTTGCCTCGGAGATATAGTGGGCAATGCTTGGTTGGGTGGCCAACACCATGAAATCTACAAAAAGATATGTAAGACTTTCTGCCTGAGGAACATATGAGTTGAAAACGAAATAGTTGGAACAAGTTGATGATTATTGTTGCTGCTTGCATTGTAAAGACTGTTCAAAATGTATGTTATCAAAAAGATGAGGCTCAACTTTATTGCTTTCTGCTGAAATGGTTGGTTCAGATATGGCCTCCTAAAAGCGTCAAGGATTCAGGATCTCGCCTTCATTTAAAATTGAAAGATGCCATAATTCAGGTAATGGACTGTGGTTGTATCTTTTCATATATATCTGCCTTTTTATATACTGCTGTATTTTCCAAATCTATCTTTTACATATATTATTACAAGAGTTCAAATTCTTTCTTATTTTTATTTAGAGTAAAATAGGTTACATTCTTGGAGTGCTGCATAATTTAGTTTTGTAATGACTCTGCTTAATGGAAATCAGCTTTATTAGTTCATCTCGATTTTCCTATTCTATAAGTTAGTTATCATTAGTTATTTAGTTGTCAAAAGTTCCATATAGAAGTTGTTTGTTTAGATAGTCATTACCGAAGTAAACATACCCGTACATATATTAACCATAACCTCAGTCTCACCTTAATCTGTCCTCCCTCTGGTCCTATAATAGTTGCCTTTGGTTATTTCATTTTGAGAAACATATATTAGTTCATTTTGACAAACCAAATGGATCTATAATGTGGGATGCAGGGATTATGTTAGATTTTGAACTATTTATTTGTGTTATTTATATTTCATTAGTTATAATCTTACAATGTATTTAGCCATATTCTTCGGATGGATCATAACTAAATTTAATGACAAGAATGCCAATGATAGCCAAAGTAATCCTCACTAAATTTGGAATGATATTTTTGTATATGCAGACTGGGCTGGAAAAGAGTGTGTTTGGTAATCATCTGCCAGCTATGGAGTCTCGTCCACCTCCCCCTCCTTTTACATCGGACCCACTTGTACGTGCTGCTCCAGAAAACCAGGGCAACACAGTTTCATTTGAATCATATAAAGATTTAAGCTCTTTTATGCCTAAAGAAGGATATTCAGCTGGAAAATCAGAGATAGTCGAAATTGATGGTCCTGCTGCTTTAGGAAATGCAGATCTTGAGGCAAATTATATGAAAATTTTGAGTCCTGTGGGCGTAAGTGGAATTTTTTATCTACACGCTCTATTCATGATAATGAAAACACTGTTAAAGGAACCTGTTTTACTCTATCGTTTGTGCAGTGTATTAATTGTTATTAAATGCTGTTTGTAACTCCACAGCCTGGCACAACAACGAGAAAGGTCAGTCACCATGTCGATCGGCAGAATTCTGAAAAATTCTATTTTGCTGATGATGAAGATGGTAGCCATAAGAAATATACTCGAAGAGGTATTAACTTATGATGATATATTACAGAGTGTCCTTCTTTAGTCCAAATTTTGTCACATCTGTCACCATTGTAAAGAAAGTAGTGGATTGTCTATTCGAGAACCTTATTTTGAGAAGATCTGTGCTTCTCTGCGGTCTCCCTCTTTCTTTCCATCTTTTTCTGAATCTGATTTGATAAACTGTTCTCTAGAGTTATTTTGGTAATGATATCTACTTTTTTCCCTACTGGTAACTTCAATATTCTTAAAGTGGATTTCATGTCATCTTATAACAAGAGCCGATTTGTGAAATGAAATCCCTTCTTGTTAGATGTGATAACATTTATGTGAATTTTGAGAATCTAGACAATTCTATTAGTGGTAGCACTTTGCTACCAGAAGCTTGAGAAGAGTAACAGTGAGGGAAAAAAAGCAGGAAAAGGTAGAAGATGAGAGAATATCGAGTGCAGTTTTATATTTTTCACAGATAATACTTTCTTATGTTGACTCAAACAGCAATTGAGGTTGCTTTGACTGGTTAACCTGTCCTATTGATCACATATTAACTCTTAAAAAACACTCCCATAAGAAACTCCTGATGCTTCTCTATAAGCTTCCATTCTTCCTAACAAAAAGAAAAGCTTTCATTCTAGTAGAGAAGCTTTCCATCTATAACTCTCTTCTATACGTAAAGTTTAGAATAAAGTAGAACTAGCAGTGTCTTTGGAAACTTCTGCCATAGTGGAAATGGTGAAATGATCAAATGTGAGCCCCGTATAGGTGGCAAATTTCTCTTCGTTCATATGCTTCTCTGTATGCCTCTTGCTAATTGAATACATCGTCCAAGTTCATCTAGTTCAGGTCGAGCTTCACCCTTTTGTCTTACTTCCATATAAATTAGTTTTGGTAGATTTATAGAAGCATTGTTGTTTTATCCTTAACAGTTTTTTAAATTGTGTCGGAAAAAAATTTGTCCCATATTATATTGAAAATTTAGCATCTATAACGTTGCATTTGTCTAGAATACTTTTAGGTGTATAGCTAACCGTTTATCAATTTGCAGGCTCTATACGTCACAAGTTTCTGAGAAGATTACTACCTTTCTGGTCTAGTGCCCTACCAACTCTACCTGTGACAGCTCCACCCCGCAATGATGCAATTGCTGCAGATGATGTTCCAGAAGGCCGGGCTCGGCGTCAAAGATCTTCAAGAATGGATCCAAGGAAAATCCTCCTCATTGTTGCACTCATGTATATTCTCTCTCTCAATCTCTCTTTCTCTCTCTCTCTCACACAACACACGGATGGGAGGTATTTTTTTATTATTTTGGGTGATTCCAGAACATTTAAGATCTTTACAGAATCGTTAATGCCTGCTGATGTTTTATTTTGGGTAAATTACAAAAACTTACCCAGTCTTTACTAACCTCAAGCGTACATAATAAAAATGGATAATCTCTGCATTTGCGTTTATGTGCAAGTGTTCACATATGTTTGTTCATGATTGTGCATACAGTGTAGTGTTGGTTTGGTATTCTCCCTAAGGGCCTAAAACTTGTAGGAGATTTTGTTCTAACAGTTAATGCATTATAGGCTCTCCAATCGATTTGTAAAGACTTCAGTTTGTTGGGAGTATTACTTGTTAGAGTGTATTTAGTCGTGATTTTGTTCAAGTATTCAGTATTAGTCTTCCTCTTCAAAGAGGGTCGTTTTGTCAAGTTTTCGTTACTTATATTACAGGAAATTACTTGTCAAATAAGCAAAAAGCACTTGACTAATCTACCCGCTATTAAGAAGTAGACTAATAAAGAAATAAAAGTACGACTAAATATACTCAAACATTACTTTCCACGTGGCAATCTTTTTAACAGGTCACATTCTGGCTGCTTAGTGATTCCACTCTGGCTTCTCTTGTTTCAGTGCTGGGGATCCAATTAAAATTTTCATAGTTGATAATGCATTACCTGTTGGTGTTGGTTCATTAGTATGCATTATCGGCAGGCCAGACACCTAGAGCTGTATATATACTCAAACATTACTTTCCACGTGGCAATCTTTTTAGCAGGTCACATTCCGGCTGCTTAGTGATTCCACTCTGGGTTCTCTTGTTTCAGTGCTGGGGATCCAATTAAAATTTTCATAGTTGATAATGCATTACCTGTTGGTGTTGGTTGCCAGACACCTAGAGCTGTATATATATAAACAGCTGGATTACCTTTAATTTTGCTTTTTTTTTCTGCTTGTTTCTTTTCTACAGGGCATGCATGGCTACAATGGGCATTCTGTACTACAGATTGGCTCAACGTAGCCTTGTAGAAAATCAGCGAGAAGATGAGCCACAGTGATTCTGCAGCTTCTACTTCAGATCTTTTATTCTAAGATATATCCTGTGCTATGATCATAATCATGTTTTGCAATCAAGTTGGCGGCACTGTAGAAACAGCAGAATTACCAGTTTCTTGGTTAGTGTTGTTTGGCATTTCTTCCCATGTCTATTATATTACAGAAATCCTGGTCATACATAATCATTTGTGGTGCTCAATTTGATATCCATGGCGCCCCCATTTACTACACAAGTTCACTTATATTGACCTAAATTTTTAGGCCCTGTTGATTAATTTTTTCTTTGTTTCTTTCTTTCTTATTTGGGTACAAGCTCTGTTTCTTCGGTACAAAGGCTCCGTTTTTTTCTCTTTTTTTTGGCAACAGCTCTGTTTTTTTTTAACTAGAGGTAGATATTTGCGGCTTTCTTTTTTTCATTAAAATAATGAATGATTATGATAATAATTGATTGTTCTCCTTTGATTCCTGTATAACACTCGATATGAGTTGTGTTGGAAATGAGAGGTTAAGTACGCACTTAGCTGTTGATGATGGCCCCTGTTGCCGTATTAACGCTATATTCTTGCTTCAAGTCTTCGAGGAGGGACGAACAGACCTCACCCGTTCCATCGGCCCTGAAAAAGAGATGGCTCTCGGATGGGGGCTCCTCTCTGTAGGAGTCCTCCAGTCACATTAAAAAAAAAGTCTTCAAGGAGGGAGGCAGGGGATAAGTTTCACCAATCAACAAGTTTAATAAGGGGAATTTATATAATAAATTAATAAAAAAATTTAATTTGATGCACTGTTCAAATTAATTCTCGAATAGAGTATCTGACAAGCAACGTAGGTTGCGTGGCTATTTTTTTTAAAACCGACCCAAAAGGTGTTAAAGAGAAAGGCATCGGTTATATGTTTTTATCATATTTTAAAGGGGCGGTCACTTTAACGATGCGTATCTCTCTCATTTTTTATTTGGGATCTTATGGTCGCCGGTCCTCTAAGGAGAAAACAAGAGGAGAATGATCGGATAACTCCGGTAGAAGACATTTGGTTAACCCATGAGGGTAAATCAACATTCAATTATGATTACATAATGCTCGGTCTAATTTTATGTAGATAAGAGTATCATCTGTGTGTTTATTACTCCAGGTGTAAGGCTCTGATGAATGAATATCAATAAGATTTGACTCAAAGATAAATTAATTAAATTGATCAAGCTGCCAAGAAGGAACAACAACCCCTGTTAATCTCTCTTCATTATAGCAGATGTAATTAAAGTCTCCCATCATAAGCTATGGACCATCAACAGAATCTTTTATCTCTAGTAAAGAACTCTACAACACTTATCTATGATAAAAATAATTAGAAGCATATATCATAGTGAAGAAAAAAATTCAAACTAGTAACTAGATTGGACACGAGCATGCACAAATTGATCATTTTCACAGAGCTTAGTAACATGAAAAATTGTAGGATTCTAATAAATCAATATTCGTCCTGAAGGATCAGATGAATAATTATGAATACTATGCCAGCCACGAATTAATGTGCCTTGAATTCTTGCAAATTTATTCAGCTTCTTTGTTTCATATAAACCAATTAACTGGATGTTTTCACTGCGAACAAGATTGAAGACATCCAGCCGCTTAGCCCAACGATTTAAGCTGCGGGCATTCCAGGCTGCTACACTTGTTATTTCCTAGGAGGAGGATCGCCGCCTCCTCTGGAGTTAACAAACTTAACTTTAATTTGTTTGGCTGCTTGACGTGTAGTAGTACTTTTATTGAGAGATAGAGAATTAGTAGCAGAAGTCGAAGTAGCACACGAGTTATCATGAGGCATAGTGCTCAAAGCTTCAAAGGAGTTTGTTGGAATTAGAGCCCAGGACAAAATTATTTTCGGTCCACGACGTCCAGGCTTAGACCAACCTTGATTCAGCTCCAAATGTGGAACCAACCTTGATTCAGCTCCAAATGTGGACTGATTGACACTGGTGAGGGCAGGATTTCCTGAGATCCTCCTAGATTAAGATCCTGGGTTGCATATGTGATCAGATTCCGGGAATGAGCCATATTTGGAATATAAGCATGCACAGGAGGGATGGATCCTACATGGTCTTGAGCTAACTGCGCTTGCATGCACACATACGCAGAGATTTGACCTAACAATTGACATTGATCCGAGGTGGGTCCCATGCTAGCGTCTCTTTTCGGCGAATCATGTTCACCGAAAAAGAAACCTTCACCAATGTTCATGGTAGATCTTGCTTCTGTTGAGAATGTTATGATTTGTAACAGGAATTGGTCTCCATTCTTTGTGAAGCAGGCACTTATCCACTTGATAATCAAAGTTAAGACATTTAGAACAACTGACAAGTCTTCATTCATATTCAACTTTTTGAACAAAAGTAGAACCATCAACACATAAAACTAGCACAATATCCTTAAATTTGAATCCAGGTTTTATCTCTACACAAACATGAGCATATTACAGTCGACTAAAATTTGCAGTTGTAGGGTCAGGGTCACTTCCTAGAGGAGTCCCTAAATTGCAATTCTTCCCAAATTTTTAGGAACAAAATATTGTGGAGGAAGTTCTGGAAAATGTACCTAAATAGGAACTGATTTTATGATATCTCTGGCAAGTTTCATACCTGGATGCCACTTACAAAGGATCATCGGCCGTCCACCAACAACCCACATGCCATTGAGAATACAGTGATAATCTTCCTCAGACAAGAATTTAAACAGAAAAAACCTCTCTGCCAGCGATTTCATCTCAAAATTTATGATTTTCCAAACCCTTTCAAGAGAATTTTTGAGCCATACAAATACGGTCACCGACCTAGCAGATAGCCAACCAACGAATTCTGCCAGATGGCTAAGGCTTCATCCAAGACGTGCTAGGCAATAGGAACCACATGCGCGTCTAAGAGTTCAAGAAAGTAAGGGAGGTCAGTAGAAGAAGATGTGTTCGCAAAGAGCTGCTTCCAGGATAGGCCGAAGGATGATGTCACCGTGATACTGATGGCGGTAGCGGTGGCGTTGGCGGTGGTGGCTGGCTAAAACATGCGATGCAATGGCAGTGAACTAGCCATCCTCACTTTGATTGTTGAAGACCAAAAATGTGTCAACTTTCTCCTTTGAGGATGCAGGTAGGGTGGTCGATCACTATTGCAATCACACTATGAGATGCAATCTCACTGTAGCACCCTCCTCTCGGACTGAAGTAGGGGACATTAGCGAGGGTGCTGACTCGGCTGAGCGTGGCTAAGGACCTCGGTGAGGGAGGCAACTCAGCTGTGGGCCATAATCCTGACAAAGGACCTTAGCAGGGATGGCGAGGCAGCAAGATTTGGCGGTTGAGGGTGACAATCTAGACTGACTTTGGCGAGTGTGTCGATCATGGCGAAAGTTGGTGGAGAGAGATCAGGGCGATGGGCGAGGCGGCTAGGGCAGTGGAGAGAGGCGATCGAACAGGGACAGTGGAGAAGGTCAGGGCGAGGCGGCTAGGGCGGCGGAGAGAAGGAGAGAGGCGATCAGACAAGAGAGCGTCAGAGAGAGGCCGGGGCAAGGGCCGAGGCAGTTAGGGCAATGGAGAGAGGTGTTTGGACCGGCAAAGGCGGAGTTTTGTGACGGGGGCAGAGGCAGATTTGACTAGAACAAGTCTAGAGGCGGAGGTGGAGGAGGGGGGAGGGGGGAGGGGGGAGGCGGTAAAGGAGGAGAGAGGTGGAGGAACAGCGGAGGGGGGAGGGGTGGGAAGCAGCTAGGGTTTCAGTGCTCCAACATACCAACCAGGTTTTAAAATATTGCCCATGTGATTTGGAAGTCTAATTATGTTTACATATCTTAGGAGCTTATAGTTGTCATTAAGCTCCAATAACTCACTTTCAAGCTAAGATCAGGCAAGTCATTCCTTATATTTAAACAACTAATGGACAATTAGCACTCCTTTTTAGGGACCACGCGGTTTTGTTGAGCGGCTTATTACCCAAAAGTTCTTCTTCCCCCACTTAATAAAAAGTTTGGGAAAATATATTTGAAGACAGAAATATGTACTCTGTAGTACTTTCCAGATGGGTATATGATAGGGCATGTTGCAATGATCCATATGCAAGTGGCTCTTGGTGCTCCAAGGAGATATGTTCTGTTGAGATATTATTGCCTTAAAGGGGCAAAGAAACGGATGAAGTTGGTCTCTTGTTTAATCAGTTCAACCACTTTCTAAGCCTAATCAAATGTACTTATACGGCCTGTCGTGTGCGTTTAATTCTTGAGCACGATCTTGTAACTTAAGATAATTAAACATTGAATATAAGCTTTCAAGTCATAAGTGCCTGTAAATAGATAAGCTATGAAGTGTACTTGTTCGACCAGCTTGTGCTTTATTCCATGTCAAAGCATCACAGGTCCATGAATCTCATCTGGCTTGGCCTCGGACTACAACTTCAATGTATACCAAAAAACAACTGCCTCTTACAAGAATGACTACATATCACAGCGGATCTCACAGGATAATTGGGCAAATTTGTTTATGAATAATTTGTGAACATGGTTCTGATAAATTAGCAGTAGCCTTATCAAAAAAAAGAAAAAAACATTTGTGAACTTCGTTCTGATTACGAAGTACTGCGTGAATATAAATGTTATGAAGGCACTCTCTCTGGTAGAAGACTGGCCTTCAAATCAAGATTTAACAGCCCAAGTACTATTACTATTACCATGTACATAGTGCAATACACAAAGTTAAATAGTAACATACGCACTTTATTAAGTGCCATTATTGTTATTATTATGTTACTGAATAACATAGATTTTATGCTGTATAGAGTACATTGCTAACAGTGTTTTTTCGTATGTATATACACAGTATGGTTTAGTTGATGGCCCAACAATCTTTATCGTTAAATGGTGAACGAGCTATAACACTAGAGATAATTAAAAAAACCTCAGGAAGTGGGTCAAGGTTCATATAATAAATATATGAATATAGCTGATGTTATTAATAGGATGATATGGTCAATGAATCATTCAGGCTTGTTAGAGGATAGGAATCCGAATGGAGAATAATATTGAGCTGGCAATGCATAAAAATGCAGTTATCGACTACGGAAGTGGCTTCTAACACGTTCTTGTAAATAAGGAGAAGGAGGATCATAGTTGATGTTATCAGTCAGCTTCTCCTGTTTATACAAGTAATCAATACTCATTTATGCCATAGTATGTGGTTTTCTGATAAAAACGCATGGAAGAATGATTTACCCCATAATTTGGAGGTCTCCACTATGTCACCCACTTTGGGTGGAAGTCAGTTCGCATTCATTATTTGGATGGATAGTACCATCTGGTTTTATATTGCCACATTTAGGAGAGCATCTGAGTAAGTAAAAAAGAAAGCTTTATATACTTATAAACTCAAAATAAAGCATGATGCATCATGTGGCAAGCAAGTGACAAGTAACATGCCCTGCTTGTGTTTATAAGTTATCAAGACAGGATAATCCTACATATCTTACCTTGAGTCAATCTATACTTGTCTAAGTAAACAATGAAGTTAATAACTGTTCTTAGATGCTCTTGGGCCAGGTAGATCAACCATTCATATGGTATCCCATCATTTATTTTTTATTTCTTGCATATCCATATGGACGCGGAGTTGGAGATTGAATTTTGTGAACATAAGCTTGAAAGTTTTTAAGTTTAATTTTATCTTTTTTTTTTCCTCAGGAACCAACTAGAAGGGACATGGAAACCAACCTCTTGTATTACTTTATCTCACCGCCAATCCCTCAAGGACGTACAACGCTCAAATGTCATACTCATATGATAGATAACGATATAATTTGGTGACCAACTGAGTGGGTGTTTGAACTCAGGATCTCTATGTCTTGAGGTGCGGTTGTGGCCATGCCACCAGCACTCCGTTAATTGAGAATCCAAAATTTATCTATGCCTCAGGTGAGCTTTGTATGTGATTGCACTTCCATTGATCGGAGCTCAAGCCTGGTAGAACTAGTCCTCAATTGGTTTGCTTAGCATCCCAACCACTGACATGTTTCATATGCAAATTCTACATACCATTCGAGTCACAATTCCATCAAATCTCAGCAATAAGAAATAAACCCTTGGTTTGAGACCTTCTAGGGTAGGGATTTACATCTCTTTAGAGATCAATACAAAATCAAACAGCTCTTTCCTATCTTGGCCTTCCGCGTTGGGGAGTGGCATCACCCCGCATATTTCAATGTCTAAGCATCAAAATAAACAATGCATCTTCATAATTACGGAATTTCTAGACATGATCATGCATGAACACAGATCCAAAACAAAGTAATTTAGGCCAATCACAAGAATACACTATGATAATTTAGGGTTCCAAGCATCCTACCTTAAATCAAGTGAAAATCTCCCCAACAGATCTCCACACCTGGAAACTATCATTCTGTTACAATTCCCTGTTGGACGTCCTTCCCATTTGTTGCCCTTCTCTAATTGGCTGGTATAGATCTTGAGAATATTCCTATTTGATCCCTTATTGGTTCTCTTAAATAGCAGTATCCTGTTTAGTTATTCTTTCTAGATTTACTAGTCACTTTCTTAGTTATTACCGGTAAAGCAAATCTTTCTCTCCTACCGTAATCTTCTCCAATTATTATGAATAACTAACCATGATTTGCATGTACTCACATGTTCACATGTGTCTTGGCGCCCAGGTACGACTGACGCCAGGTGCATGTGACGCACAGTGCAGGAGCACAAGACTTAACCCTGTAACTAACTATGTCACTACGAGTTATAACTAACTTATTTATTTATCTTTACACACACACACACACGTGTCCCACGATGTGTCTCTTATCCACCCTGGCAGCTGGCCCCACCACCTAGCGTTAGGTGTCCTCGGACCCTGGCGCCAGACCAGCCACAATGCTAGGTCAAGCCCAGCACCAGGGCTAGTCCTTGTGCTCGAGTAACCTGCCTGAACTTAGTCCATTGTTAAATCTTTTTCTACTGTATCACACACACATAAGCATTCCACATCAAAATCAAATTAGGCAACCAAACTTTAATAATTTAAGTTAGTTTCTTAAAATAGCAGTTTAATGACTCATACCGATATTTCAGGTGTTATAGATTATTTTTCGCATCTTCGAGTCGTTTGCCGCCTTCTAGTTTCGCGTGATTCCATGGAAATTGTTGTTCGTCTTCTCGTTTGATTAGAAGCTGCAGCAGCCATTTCTTTGATGATGTCGATCCAATCCAGCGAAAACAAAGGTATGATTTTGTGTGCTGCGTGTGACCACTTGTCGAATGCGTGCTCGGCTTCAGCTCGGCGTGGGGTTTTGTCATCTTCTTGGTGTCGTCTTCTTGGTGCTCAGCTTCAGTCTGGAATTACTCAAAAGGAGAAGTTTTTGTTATGCTATTTCTTTTGAAATCTCATCTGGGTTGGTGTCGTCTTCTTGATGCATGCATGTTATTGTTCGAATATAGGACTCTCAATAGTTGAGGCACTAAATTCAAGTGTTTCCCTCCTCAGTTGGACTTCTCATTCTGAAATGCCCCACAATATTATGAAACTGAATTACATAGAAATAGATTTAAGATTGGTTTAAAAAGTATTATAAAGTGGAATTGTCAATTAGTTATCAATGGTTAGTTGTCAAGTAAGAAGCCAATGTGTTAATTAGTCGACAAATTGGTAGGGTCAATGAGGAGGTCACAGACAAGGTGTATTTGGGGTTTCTTAGTCCCTAAGCCTACTTTTTTGTAAATGGGAGTATATAAACTTTTTCTAAAGGTAAAGTGGTGTGTTCTTAGCTTTGGGAACCTTAGAGAATGGGGAATTTTGTAATAACCCAAAATATGGAATTAGAGAAATTGGGAAAAAATGAAAGAGGAAGGAAATTCTGGACAAGAGATCAATGACAATGAGTTGTTTATGATTGTATTGTTGATGAATACACAAAAATGGGCTTAAGTTGAAAACTTGATCCTTATCATATTTGGCTTATATATAAGTGATGTTTTCAATCCTTGAAGACTCATTGGACTCTTGGGAAACCCTAGATGCAAAGAAGCCATGGCAAGCCCTAAAGAAGACCAAGGTGAGCTTGTGAAGAAGAAGAAGTGGTTTTCTATGCCAAGCATAAGGTAGGACCGCTAACCTCAACCAAATTACTACGAGTTAGTACGAGGACATGATGAGAATGATTTGGCACAAAGAAGTATGCATGAAGTCAGTGGTATATGTATTCATTACATCCTTTGCTAGTGATTTTAGGGTTGTACAATATTGATGAATATCTTCATGTATGGATTGCATAGAATGATTTGTTACGTATTGATGCATGTTATTGCTTGTAATGAATATAAATTTAAGGTTGTTTAGACTATGAATGCATGTTGGAAGCAAGACGTAAACATAGAGTGTAGTTGAGTCAGTGACAACCCGCCATCAACAATGGAGTTGTCTGTTGTTGATGGAGAATTGTTGTTGGTCCATCATAAATAGAATGAATGAATTATTGGATTTATGATTGCAAATTTGAAATGGATCACCTCTAGACCATCATAAAGAAGTATGGAGTTAAGGAGAATTATAGTCACTATGCTACAGATCTTCCATTGGACTTGTTTATACAAGCTAAGTATGTTTTGTGGGCTCAGCGACAACCTCCAAAGGCAACCGATTGTCCATGAGTGGTTTGTCGGTGAACTTTAGAAGTATGAAATATGAACTTCACACATGAGTTTCTCTACAAGTATTGTTTGGGCTTGAATGTCCCTATCCTGTAAGCAGTATGTAGAATTAAGAAGAATTATCCTTTAGCACAATTGTGTCAAGATATGAATGAAATGAATGATTGTACATGTAATATTGTATGATTTGTTTCCAAGCAGAAATACTGAAGAAAAGAATGAAGTATCGTTGTACGATAGAGACGTCGCATACTAGAGGACAATGAGAAGTCCAATATTATGGGATGATTTGTAGGATATACACATCTCAATGTCTAAGTGACTTGGTAGTAAAAGCATGTAAAAGCATGTAGTAAATAAGTCACAATAGAAGAATGTAAAAGCATGTAGTAACATGTGCGAATGACCACTAGTGTTAACTATTTAGTTTTAATATATGAGCTTTGAGGAAGAAGAATTGAGGAAAATCATCACAAAAAAAAGCAGGAAAGAGAAGAGAATACCACATGCCACAAAAGCAATCCTGTCAGTTGGAAGACACAAACCGAAATTGAGGATGACCATCTTAGGGGTTTAAATCCACAAAAGCTTATGCATTGTGTTATGGCGAAGTTCATGGGGCTCATAACTGATTAGCCTGAAGGGAACCATAAATTCCCTTTGAGACTCTCAATTGTGTGGTGAATTGAAGTCAAAATGAAATAAAAAATAATGAGGGTATCTATTAAGAGTAACAACCCTTGCTAGAAGAAGAAAATAGAATGAGTGAAATAGAAGTAGAGAACAAATCTGTTCTCTCAAGAACCTTTAAAAAAAATAGAACAACTATAGAATACTTAGGACTCTGGGAGTAATAATGTGCATAGAAAGCATTGGTTGTTCTAATGATGTGATGTAGTGAGTATTAATTCTTGACATTATGTTAATATTACAATAAATGAGCTATAATATTATGTTGTCGTCCTACTATGTATGTAAAAATACTCAACTACACTTTCTTCTAGTTTTGTAGGTACAAGGGAGATCGAGATGGAAGGAACTCACAATAGTGAGTAATCTTAGATCCTATCATTCATTTAATGTAAGCTAGTGAGTGTGCCTGTGTTTTATAAGTTTATTGTATAACTAAGATGAGATAGTACTGTTGCACACTTGGACAGGATCGAGGGCTCTTATTTTGGTGTTTGTTGATTATGTAATAATTATTAATCATTATATGGAAAACTATATTAAAAAACCCATGGTAATGTCCATGAAGCATTTTACCCATGTTATAAGTGAAGGATCCGCTGCATCTCCGATTTTCTTGCATGAAAAATAGGATTTGAAATTCTGGGGGATTACAAATTCCAATTCTAAGAGGAGAACTTGGGGAATCAAGATGATTTTGTCATCTTGAGTACCTCTTGTCTTCAACTCTGGCTTACAACACTTCAGACGAAGTAAACATGGACATTGCCACCAACATGTCAAGAACTTCGGGAAAGTAGTCCTTGAACTTGCCACCAATAGCATTGGCAATATTTTTAATGGATGAAATCATCTAAGGCCGCAACGTATAATAAGCACATTTTGTGATGCCATTCAAAACCTGTTTCACACTGCCATAACAGAATGGTGCACCTCTTCCTCGAAGGCAATACACATATCTCATAACACTTTAACTGCAGCTGAATGAGTCTGGTATTTTCAACATTCTCTAATTGCAATTCTAAATACTTGGAGAACTGAGTCATGTACGAAAAAAATATATGGCCAATGATAGGAATTAATTACATGTTGGTCATTTCAAAAATTTGTTTATCGTGTTTATAGATTTTTAAACACATTGTTTTGAAAAAGACATATGTGTATCATGTAGGTTTTTGACTCTTATAGTTGTCAAGGCAATTATGAGTTCATCACCTAGGTGCTTATGCGGTTTTTATTACAAAAAAAATGCCAAACTAGAATTTTTTTTCCTTTTTTTGTTTGGTTTAAGAATAAAAACCTCTTTTATTACAATATGACTTATATAATATAGTTGAATATATAAGATCTGCATCGTGTTCACATGGTTTTGGAGTTTTATATATACTAAGCACCAACGTATATAAGTCTTAATTATGTTGGGAGAATTTTATTTCTCCCAACATAATTAACACATACAAAGTGTCATCAACTCATATAAAAATACATCTTTAACAGGAGCAATGGTGATAGATAATACAATGGTAATTAATTTTCAATATGATCATATTTTGACATACATTTAGATGTTCATCCATTTGGGGCATTTAAAAATAATTTCGAGTCAAGTCAAAATAGAAAAAGATTTATTATATGAAAAGTGTTTAATTATGACTTTTCCAAAAGGACTTAAAAACTATGAAGAAGCATGGAAAAACTAAAAAAAATGGAAGAATGTCGAGTTAAAGTGAATATAGTTGTCATTGTTTGTAAAAAATTACAAAAATTTAAAATTGTCATATGCAAATTGCTCATCATATACAATAAAAGGACGTGTTATATGCTTAATGTGTAAACAATATATGAGGACTAAGACATATATAATGTCATACACAGAATAATGCATGTCTGTATGTATGAATATATTATCTATGCGTTTTTTACAAAAATAGTATGAGTAGCAGTATTATAGCTGTAAACTTGGAAAATGTCCATAGCTGGTAAAACTTTAACCTTTGTACACCATCTTCACCATCCTTAGGTGTTTAACTTTTCACATAAAAATGTAGAGAATACCTACTAATCAACCATGCATGTCAATATTGCCAATTGGAAACGGGAAAATAAAATATTGCGAGAGTTATACTCAAAGGTGTTATATCCTTATTAGCCAAGTTGATACTCAAATAACACCCACCTAGACAATCAACACTTGGCAGATTAAAAAAGCAACATGTTAACTAATTACATTAAAAAATACTTGATCATATAAAAAGTAATCAATGAATGCCCTAATACAATTCCCAAGGTGGGTACGAAAAGTTGTCCTTGGCCTTTGTTTATCCCGTTCATTTTATTTATGCGGCGACAGCTCTCAAACCAGTCCTCGTCGTGCAAGGGCCGGCTAGACTAGTCATATTTATGTAACCCTATACAATCACACATGAATAGAAACTAGACCAAAATTGGGTCAAGAAGGGCCCCTCATTGAAGGCATGCACTAAACACTTGTAGGTGTAAGCCTCCAAAACGGACAAGAATCGCAGACTGCAGATACGCTGCTCGATTTGATCACTTTGGAGAATGTCAGACTCCCCCACGACCTTCTCCAAACTCCATATTCATCTCCACATAAATATTTCTCCAGCTCAAACTTAAAACTATTCTCTTTGCCTCTTCTCCACCCTTTCTCCTACTCAGCATATGACCTCTCCCACGTTCTTCTTCAAGAACGTGACCTTCCTGATCATCTTTACTCCCCTCTCACTCATAATCCATCTTTAAACCCTAAACTAATCATGGGTTTAAGCTCTTTCAATGATTAGGTGTGACTCCCCCCCTCTCCCTGATTTTGTTGTCTAACCTTTATTATACTCAATAAGCCATGTTACAAGTCAGATCATTTGGAAATGTTGAGTTCCTGAATTCTTTGCAATCCTGACCTTTGTTGTTTATTCAGCCATGCCCTGAATCTGGCCCACCTCTGAGTTGTATTGCGTGTGGGCCCCACCTCTCGTGAGAATTGTCCATGATTAACTGATTAATTAAGAAAACTATTCAGAATGCACAAGGGGGGAAGTGTTTGTGTTGGTCATTCCGGGTGCAACTTTGCTTAGAAGCTGCTAGTATAAGTATGCCCCCCAACTCCTTCACTTCTCTCCAGGCCTTTTTTTCTATTCCAAAACAAAACCACTCCTCTTTCCACTGCTCATTTCCCTTCCACTCCATCCACCTAGAAGAGCAATGGAGCCGGCTCTAGTGGCATCTGATTCAAACTGGAGCTCATTTGCCTTTGAAGGGATCATGTCCACCGAAGAGTCCGAATTCATGTCACAATTGCTCTCCAACTACCCATTTGCAAATGAGCAGAATTTTGATCAGAATGTATCAATTCCAGCTTCATTCAGCTATGAAGCAAGCAGTCTAATGTATGGAGAAGGAGAATCCTTGCACTATACTAACAACAATATTGGTTTGGAGTCTTTGGACCCTAACATGTTGTTCAGTTGGCCTCATGGATCAAACACTAGCCTTGTAAATGCACCGGATCATGTAAATTACACCCTCATGGATCTCTGCCCGGTGGAGGAGCCAAATGCCAGCTCGGTGGATCTTTTCATGTCAAATGAAGATATGTGTAGCCATCACATTGGGGAATCTGGCCTTAATTCGTCTGAAGAGGTTGCTGTCTCCAATCAGATATGTTCACCCAAAAGGAAACTTCAAACACCAGAAGCTGATGATACATTGATAGATAAAAGTGCCACTAACCAGGTAGAGAGTCCAAAGAAGAAGCCCAAGGTCTCTGGACGTGTAAGTACTACATATATAGCTTCTCTAACTCCTTTTTTTTACATGGGTTTGATTTGGTTGCATCATATGTAGTAAGTCTTCTGTGAAACATCAAAATGTAGGCTCAAAGGAGTTCGAAAAATGGGAAGGCAAAGAAGAACCAAAAGCCTGTTCAGATATGTGAGGAAGGAGACAATGTCATGTATTTGAATAGACAAAGCTCCAGCAGCTACTCATCTGAGGATGATTCAAATGCTTCGGAAGAGGCCAATGGAGGGCCTGCGGCTCTCAACCCGAACGGGAAAACAAGAGCTAGTAGAGGGTCTGCCACTGATCCACAAAGCCTCTATGCTAGGGTACGTGCAGCTACAATAATTTACACATGCAAGATGCATTTAATAATATAGATCAAAGGGCTGTACACTTTGAAGTGAAATTGTACTCCACTTCATAGTCTGTATGAACTATGAAGCCAATTTAATGGGTCTCCAACTATCCATTGCAGAAAAGGAGAGAGAGGATAAATGAGAGACTCAGGATCTTGCAGAACCTGGTCCCAAATGGAACAAAAGTAAGTTGAAGAACCTGCCTTACATGTCCAAGTAAACTTTTGTTAGTTGTTGCCCCATTCTTGTGTTTGAAAAAAAAAACTCAAGCAAAATGGAACGTCTGTGGCAGGTGGATATTAGCACAATGCTTGAAGAGGCAGTTCAGTATGTGAAGTTCTTGCAGCTCCAAATCAAGGTAAAAGAACATACTCCCTCCGGTCGCTTGTTATAGATACAGTTTTTTTCAAATACACTAAAAATTTAGTTCATTTGAAAAAAACTGTATCTGTTAATAGTGACCGGAGGGAGTATGAAATTTCAGGACTTCCTTTCTGTGGAAAAAGTAAATATACGCCTTTGGTCACGCACTTCGGCATGCGCTTGAGCACTGCAAGCCATCGGATTGATACTTGATGGTATGAGTTAATCAAGGGGACAGGCAGGTGATCCAAATCCATCTGCCCCCTGTATCAACGCGCCTGCTGTGCCTCGGCACACAACGAAGCGCGAGCCAAGGCGCATACTAAGGAACTCTTCTTATATTCTTATATAAACCGACGCTACAATTTCCTTCCAACGTGGTTGGTAGTAGTTCTCTATTCCTTAGAAAAGTTTCTCCATTGATGAGATACACTGTATTGAGTGCTTCTAATCCTCTAATTACACTGCATTGATGAGATACACTGTATTAACTTATTTAACTGTGGCTGCAGCTATTGAGCTCAGATGATCTTTGGATGTATGCACCAATCGCCTACAATGGGATGGGCATTGGACTAGATCTGAATATCTCTCCACGATGACTTGCTGAAGGCAAAAGAAACTGCAGCCATTATGTGGACATTAACTAAAGAATTCATTACATTAATTATCTTATAAAAGGTCAATCCAAAATAAGTCAGAGAATTCCAATTTTTCTTTATGAGGAGCAAGCCTCATGAGTAAATTAATCACACCCAGCGCCCTTTTCTATTTTATGGCCATTCTTTCCACCTATATACATCAAAATGTAAGCCGACTTCTTTGTAATATTGGGCATCTTGGTGGCTATGATTCATAGAACAATGATAATATAATGTACTACATAAGTTCAGACCAGAAATAACATTTAAAAGGTATTTAAGATTTGAAGAACTGTGTTGTTTAGAAATAGGTCACGTGGTCCAAGAGGGGATCTACAGTTCGTGCACATGAGACAAGATTATATTAGAGGATGATAATTTGGATGGATAATGGAATCAGATCTCTGTCAATCACTAATCCAAGTCTTCTTTGGTCTGCCATTTAAGCTCCTCAACCATTGTAGAAGATGTTTTCCTCGATATGCTGTATATACTCAATATCAGTGTATGCCTCCTTTGAGTAGAACCAAGACGAATAAAAAACAGGAGGGATGAAATGTGACTCACATACACTGAACATAACCGATTTTTAAGAAAAAAAAAGGCAAAATGGAGAAGAAGATCAACAACACTATAATGATAAGGCCAATTTTCTGTAAAAATTTAATTGGTATAATTTTTGTTGATATTTTTTTAAAAAAAATGATGAAGGGTTGTACCTTTTGGTGAAAGGTTGCATCCCATATTTTTTGTGACCTTTATTTATTTTGCACCCCTTAGTGAAAGGTGCATTTTCTTAAATTTTGTGATGGGTTGCAACTATTGGGAATAGTTGCATCGTTTCGGTTGTGATGGGATACATCTTCATAAAGGGTCATGCCTCTTCACTTCGCACCCCTTAGGAGTCTATAAATAGAGACCCAGGCCTGGGCAAATGTATGAGCATACAGACAGAAGAAAACACACATTACGGTTTTCCTCTTTTGTGTTCTTATTTTCTTTTGTGCTCTTCTCTTGTGTTTTCAAACACAAATTTCAGCCACATTCTTATACAGTTTCAAGAAGAGTTCAGGAAGAATTCTTCAACATTGCTGATTGCAATTTCTCAAAGGCTTTGTTGTATCCTGGGGGGAAGTTTGTCGTGTAGCCCATCAGCAACTTGGTTTTATCCAAGGGGGACAAATAATTCCTTAAAGAAAACTGTACTTGTACGTGCCTCAGAGCCTGAAAGTTTTTGTGTTCATCCGCATTTCAATAGCGAGTTCTTGAATCCATCTCCAACCGCCGTCCATTGTGAAATATCATAATCCATCTCCAATCGCCGTCTATTGTGAAGATAAAAGCAATTCTACATATCTGAATCCTACCCTTTGGCACTAATAACACTTTTATAAGATGGTCACTAATTGCGATGTAGGTTTCGATTGCCAAAAACCATTTGGATCAAGTTTGAGACATAAAATCTATCTAATATACGTGAAACCATAATAGCATGGAAGTGGAATTTACATAAAATCTATCTAATCAATAGTCATGGCTTGTTCAATGATCTCCAGTCAGTTTTGCACTTCATATTCCTCCTGTATGACAATGCTTGTATCTTCTTGGGTGCTATTTGTAGTGATGACAATGCTAGTATATCTTCTTGGGTACTATTTGCAGTGTCTTCATGGAATCCTACTTCCCTTGCGTCATTATCAATGGCTTGTTCAATGATGTCCAGCCAGTCTGCAACTTCATATTCCTCTTCAGTGACAATGCTAGTTTCTTCTTGCGTGCTAGTTGTAGTGTCTTTATTCCCTTGGGTGATCAAGTCCTGCCTGCCAATGCCTTATCTTACAGAGAAACCTTTTCTTAAAATTTTCCTTTCTACGTACAGGAATCGAAAAGTTTAGAATTTGATAAACAAGTGAGTTGAAAGCCTTTCAACCCAAATAAGTTGGCTGAAAGACATTCTTTTGGACACTTAGTTGAAAGAAGCAAACCAAAATGACTTAAAATTAACAGATTAATTTGGCAGGTGACCCATATGTATCGGTCTAAACCTAGCTAGATAATTAATTTGGCAGGCGATCCATATGTATGGTATTCCAGTTATTCTAGTCCAATGAAAGTAAAAGAAAGGAAAAGAAACCTTCAGAACTAATCATGTGTATATGTGATGAAGGCCTAAACAAAATCTGATATGGCAGGTGAACCATATCCTCAACAGCAATTATCCTAGTACAGTTGTAAAAAGGAAAAAAAAAACTCCTTCCGTCCCATATTAAAAGATCAATTTGGAACAATAGTGATTTCTTCAACTAGCTCATATTTATTCAGCCATTTAAATTGAGCCAAATGGAGCTATTAGTATGGAACGAACATTTTTACTAAATGAAGCTATTAATAAGCTAGGGACGGAGGAGAGTATACACTAGTACAACAAAGGTAACAGAAGGAAGCTAAACCTTCAGATATTTAAAAGAACCTTACTCCAACCATCCTGATAAAAGGGTTCGCATGTCCTTTTTTTTGCTATATCAAAAGCTACTTCACACATTCTAAGGTTACCTTCGCTATATTTCTCCTTTGATCATTATAATTACTGCTGTTACATATTTAGGTCAACATAAGCATGCAGGACATGATCTTTAAAATTAATAGGAGATTATATATATTGCTTTTGTTGGGGGGGGGGGGGGGGGGGGGGGGGGGGGGGGGACTAGATTATAAAGTTTATGCTTATAACATGTAGAAAGCAGATGAAATAAATGAACTGGTATATCATATATATAGATGAACAAATATCCAGCTAGCTATGCTAAATTATGGTCATGCACTCATGTTGATGCTTAGGTTATCTTTGTTATTATTACTTTGATTAATGAGTACATAATCAAAGCCATAATACATTAAGTCACCATCATCAACACCATGCCACAAAAGGACATAAGCAACGCAGATTTATAATTAGAGACTAGAGACTGTCTAGTTTAGGGTAATATGTAGAGAGCAGGGACAGCAAAGACACCAAAAACATGTAAACATATTAGGTTACAAGTAATACAAAGGAAAGACGATCTATAAACATGACTAAATATGTATACACATATTACATTAGAACTTTCCCCAAGCGTGTATTCACCCACATATTACGATTTGATTTAACTTGAATCATATAGGCCGCCTATCCTGCAACCCGGTATTGTCACGGCCCGTATTTTTAAAACTATTTTTAAATCAGAGTAGTAGCGGAAAATCAGAGGATTATTCCTCTGTGCAATAAATCATTAGTTTAAAATTTTCGACTAAGCATCTAGGCTGTGATAACTGGGGTTCACAAATATGGATACAAAACTATATATATATATATATATATATATATATATATATATATATATATATATATATATATATATATATATATATATATATAGAATAGTTTATATGAGATCGTTCTCATATAAAGAGCATGAAGTCAATTTTTTTGGTTGTTAGATTCTGATCTGATGGTGGGTATTAAATCAGTGGGTAGGTGAGTGTGTCAAATCAATGGTTAGGTGAGTTTCTTGTAGCTATTTGTAGCCGTCAGATCAAGATCCAACGACTACAAATTGAATTGGCCTCATATAAGCTATATGAGAGCCATCTCATTTAAACTTTTTCCATATATATATATATATATATATATATATATATAGTATTACAAGATGCAAAGTCGATTAAACCAACGCACGTCCTCTAAGTGCAAGTCTATCATCCATCTCAAAATACACTAAAAATAGTTGGCGCCCACGCCTTACAACAAGGTCTAGAACAAACCCGATAGTGAAAAAGTACTATGCAGCTTCCTGAACGTCCTCATGTCCAAGCTACCAAATCCCCGAGTGTTGTGCGAAGTCAATCTTCCACAGCATCACCTACATCACACAAGGATGCTGAGTATAAAAATACTCAGTAGGATACCATAACACAGTCATCAACATTACAATAAACTAGAATTTACATTAACATATTATGCAACCTATTACAGGATTCCACTTGAATTTTTTATTAGTCTTTCAAGCAAAGTCTTTTATTGCTTCCCAGTTTCAAGTTCAATAATTAAGTATTTGTCCCATATAGACAGATTAACTGAATGTTATACCTACATGACAGACAACACGAAAACATCGTGACTATCACTTTGGTTAATACCGGTAATCACGGCACGCCCTGAATCCCTCAAGGGTGACTACCTCGCTCATTCCTTACCTTAGAATGTATGATCGTCGGAAGGGTCTGGCTCCACATCAGCTTCTGGGCTTGATGTGGGTCTGGAGAATGCATCCTTCCAGGACGCTAGCGCCTCCAATGTGCATAGTAATCCACCTGGCAACTACGGCCCAGGATGAGTGCAGAGCTTCCATCAAGGGAAGATGCAAAAGCTCTCTCTAAAATCCATAGAGAAGAGGTAACAGCTTAAGCCTGGCCAATAGAATATGTAATGCTCTCTCTAAAATCCATAGAAAGATGCAAACATGAGCCAAAATAACATGTAAATGCTCTCTCTAAAATCCATAGAAAGATACAACAGCTTAAGCCTGGCCAATAGAAGTTGGTCTTCATCAGGTACCATGACATAGAGCTCCCACCAATAGGAAGATGTGAATGCTCTCTAAAATCCATAGAAAAGATACAGACGGCAGAGCTTCTACCAGTCAGAAGATGCAACACCACCCCAATCAATACCATGTGATCCTTAACAGGTATCATGGTATTACTAGTATGAACCCCTCATAAAGTTATAACATACAATTCACAACTGATGACTCAATAGCTCAACAGATAGTCTGACCTTTGACTTAATAGTCATTCGATCGTTTCATCGGAAGTCACTCACACTCATACACTGACTCCCAATCCCAAGGGCATTTTAATCTTTATCTTGATTAGGTTTTTTCCAACCCTCAAGATTAGCCCTTATGTCATCATTTTATTATCTTTCATAAAATGCTTAAATCTTTAAACTAACTAGGTTTATTAGTCTGAGTTTTTTCCTTATCATTAAAATCCTCTGCTATCAGTCAACATAAAATGAGGGACAAATGCTATTAATACAGTAACATCAAACACATAAAGCTAATACGCCAGTTAGGGCTTGAAATCATTTATCAAATAGCCCAAAACCAATAAAATGAGCTTATGTACCTTACTGGCTCTGTATGTACCATACTACATTGAATTACACAGAAAGTCAGGTTTAACCGTCAGTTGTAAACAGTTTTAACTGACGGTGGATGTCCACCGACAATTCAAAACTAAACTGATCTGTGAACCGGGTTCGGTCTATAAGTGACCGGGTTTATTTATTGAACCGGGTTCGGTCTGGCTTGGGCCTGAACCGGCCTATTTACTGGACCAGTTTAGTCTGGTAACTGGACCGGTCCGGTCCAGCCTGTTCTTGGACCAACCCGGTCGTTGTCTTCATGAAGACGACCAGTTGGGTCGTTTGTGGGTGGCAGCCATCACGACAGCCATCGTCGTGACGTCGTCGTCTGGCCGGCACACCTTCCTCCTCATCCTCTTCTCTGCTATTCCATAATCCTCTGGCAGCTACAGAAAGCTGCTGCCTTTCCTATGTCTGGTGGCTTGAGCGACGATGGCCCTCGCCACCGAAGCCCCATCTCCGAGCCTACCGCCGCCGCCGTCATTGCGACCGATCGATGACGGCCACTGTGTCTTTTGATCGATAGTAAAGGCAGTGCCATTCGGCCGGTACCGTTACCCTCGCAACCTCCAACAGACTGGAGGATTTGGCGGAAGTTTCGCCAGCATGGTCTCGGCCACCTTTTCCCCTCGCGGTGGAGCATCACTCGTTGGCTCGCACCACAGCCCAACCAGCACCAACCCTACCCACTCCACCGGCATCGTCATCACCTCCGTCGGCGGGAGGAAGGAAAAAGAAAAATTAAAACTCGATGAATGGGATATAGGATCTTACTTCGTGCACGCGCGCTGTCAATTTGCCGTTCGCCGGAGGTTGTCGAAGTCGACGAGCTTGCTGGAGTCGTCGTAATCGCCAGGGGTTTCCGGATATCGTTGGATGTCGCCGGAGCTCACGAGAGTCACTGGCTTTTTCTCTGCTGGTTGGGCTCGAAATAGGTTCGGCATTTGGGTGAAGGCACGGATGGGGAAGAGGACGATGCCCACCTGGTCTGATGCATGCCACACCTGGCTCAAAGCAAGTAAGGGCGTGACAGTCTTTTGTAGGGGGGCTCACATTCTCCTCCTATATGGGCACGTTCCGAAAAAAATGAGTGATTTTTTTCTTCGTGGGGGCACCCATGCTCTACAATCATGGCCCCCCCAAATCTGCATCCGTAACTTGTTTTTTATGGAATCTTAAGGGGCACCAAAGGATAGAAAAAGAAAGAATGAATTAAATGAAGTCTCCATATAAAAATGGTTCTCCTTCCTAAAGATAACCATGACGGTAGAAGTTCTTATGCTCCTTTTTCCTCATACTAATTTGCAGTATTTCTTTGTAATCCAAAGTTTTTCTTTAGCAATACTATCATGAAAAGTTGTTTGACATGTCACATCTTGTATTTATGGTGTAATGCAGATGGGTTTCAAATCCTCATGGCTACTTCCCTCACGAGAGTCTAACCTGCAAGCCTGGATGTCATTGTTTGGCCATGTGCACCTCTTGTGATCAGTGCAGAGAAGGGTGACTTGGCACTGGGGGCAATAATATTTTCATGCAAGTTTGGTAACTCTTAAGTTGCCAAAATCATCCAAAAAAACGAAAGGTGTCCTCTTGTGATCAGTGCAGAGAAGGGTGACTTGGCACTGGGGGCAATAATATTTTCATGCAAGTTTGGTAACTCTTAAGTTGCCAAAATGAAGCTTTGGAAATAAAGAGATGTTTTCCCCTTCCAGAAGGTGCCCATGCAAATTACCAAATTACGAATAGGACATATGGGGGCCCCTAGAAGTCGGGTCGCCTGCCAAATGCCTGGGTGGCAGGATAGGCAACCAATTATATATTTGATGGAGCCATAAAGAATTGGCTAAAATTGAGAAGGATTTGAAGGCTAAAGAAAAGGCTGAAGTCAAAGAAGATTTCCATGCCTAAATTGAGGGAGCTGTTTTTTGTTTCCTTTCCACTCCTAAATAAAGGGATGTATACCCTCAATGGTAATTCACACCACACAACACACAAAAATATACAAGTTCTTCCTCTCCTTAGATCTCTCTCTCTCTTTCCCTCTTTATTTTTATCATGGTATCAAAGCAAAAGAAGAGTGTGCCTGGCTGATTGGTGGCCCTGGCCCCAGTCGGCCAGGCCATTAAGGAAGGTTTCTTTTTGGAGGCTCGGAAGCCAGAAGTTGAGGCGAATCTCGAAGGCGCGCGAACTCAAGGGCGTCGGGCCCTCCCTCTAGCTCACCATCCTCATTCACCATAATCGGCAACAAAGGTTAGCTCATGCTATCTTTGGGTCAGTTGAAGAGACCCGGTTTAGTTTGAATTACACAGGATATTCTTGTGAAATTGACATTTTCCAACTTCAATGGTTCTAGAGTTCAAGAAAATGTTCAAACTCAAGAGCCTTTCGAAGTTCTCTTCAATGGCTCTAGTATTCGAAAAAAGGTTCAAACTCAGAAGCAAAGTTTGCAAGATTGATTGAATGCTACTGCGAGGCATTTGTAGAAGCAAGGCGGAGCCAGAGCGTGTCTGTCTTGGTTAGTGGCCATTTTTCTAAGGAAAAAGTGACTAGTAAATAAAACCGCTGTTTCCAGCTGTCAAGTGCTGATGGGCTGGGCTAGTTCTAGTCTCTTTTCTACAACTTTATATTTGGTCTTTTAATAAGTCCCAATATTGGGCCTTTGTTTGGCATAAGGTGACAAAGAAGTCGAGATCGTATTATCGATCCGGGGGAGAAGACGAGATTGTATCATCGATCTGAGGGAGAAGCCGAGCCTGTTGACAATACTCTCGAGGAAGAGACAATAGGAGAAAATATCTTCAAGAACTTAACACGCAAGTTGAACAATCTTGACATACATGCTCTAACTTGAGGAGGAGGGTTACGATTTAATTTAAATTAATCATGTATTTGATGGAGACATAAAGAATTGGCTGAAATTAAGGAGGAGTTGAAGGCTGAAATTAAAATTAAGGAGGATTTCAAGGCTAAAGAAAAGGCTGAAATCAATGAAGATTTCTATGTCTAAATTGAGGAAGCTGTTTTTTTTCCTTTCCATTCCACTGCCGTATAAATGGATGTATACTCTCAATTGTAATACACTATACAACACACAAAAATATACAAGTTCTTCCTCTCCTCTCTCATCTCTTTCCCTCTTTATTTTGAGGGATGCGCTTACGACTTTGGGTTGCGTGCCTGTGAGGAAAAACAAGATATGCATGAAACTAGTGTTATTAAAATTACTTACTGCTATTGTCTTAAGGATGATCTGTGTACCTTTTTCAAAGATGATAATAAGTAATCAGAAGAATTTGATGATCGAATCAAGCGAAACACTTTGTCCTTAAGACAGAATTCGCCCTCCCTACGGTGCTTAGGACTCTTGGGCGTCTGCCTCCCAGGATAAGACGATCAACCACAGCGCTGTAGGAGCACTCCAAACAGCACGCGCAGCGAACCACAGTGTGCAATGCAATCACAGAATGAAGAGAGGAGGAAGAAGAAGATGCAGGAAAAATTCCGTTCAGAAAAACCCGTTTTTCAAGCTTTTATAGAAATCCCGTTAAAACCCGTTGAAACCACACCGTTTCCCGTTAAAGCCCGTTGAAACCCTTTCCCGTTAAACGGACGCGTCCGTCCGTTAACGGTCATAATAAAACGGACCCGTTTTGGTTGAACCAAAAAGAATAGAAAACCAAACCATTAAATTTGTCCCAAAATAATATTTTCTTGTTGACCCAACCCAACCCAACCCAACCCAACCCGACCCGACCCGACCCGGCCGGCCGCGCGTGCGAACCGAACCGAACCGAACCGAGCCGGCCGGCCGGCCGGATGGACGGCGGCGCGCGCGCGCGTGTGGGTTAGCCCACCTAGGTGCATGGGTCCAACATCTCTCTCCCCCACAAAAGTGGGGTGGCCCTTGGGCCTAACTTATAAGGCCAATTTTGAGCCTTATATACCATCCACAACCCATCCTTGGTGTGGATGTGGGACTATTCATCCTTCACCCAATTCACTCATTCATCTCATAGTAAGTGGGTTTTAAACATGGGTTAGTTCACTCTCTTTAATACCCAATTATGGGTTACCACTAACACCCATTACTAACAATCCCCCACATGAATGAGAATTGGCTGGATAATTATGCAAAAACTATGCAGAAAACTTGTGAAAGCAAATATTGAGAAGATCATGCATGGGGGAGAGGTAGCTTTTGGCTTTGAACCTTCCCTTGTGAAGACTATCGGGTTTACTGGCTAATCAGTGAACGTGATGTCTTGAACTGTTCAGCCGTTTGTGTAAACCAAGACAATAGAAGTCACACAATCACTTCTCAGACACACTGTGGTTCTCATGACTTTGTTCATTTTGGCCCCGAACAAACCTGGTTTTCATGAGTGCTCTAGAAGATTTAGCCTTAAAATCCTCATAGAAGTGGCCCCTTCACACTGATATAGGTGATTCTCATTAGGAGTATCCTGCAATACCCCACTCGAACTAAGTCAAGCTATGAGAACCATTAAAAGCAAAGCTTATCCTGATTCATTCAGCAGGCATCACTATCTCATCATAGGAATGGGAACGAGATTTTATCTCCATAGTGATTCCCCTTGAATCCCCCACAATTCGGTTGTCCCTTTTGAACCTAGATCTTGGGATCTCCAGTCAACTAGGTTGGGTTGCCATTATGGTGATTCTTAATGTATAGGCTTCAAGC